>OX451737.1:597647186-598927643 GCA_948472305.1 Vicia faba
AATTTTATAGTCGCTCATTTTAATCATCTTCAAGATATCATCCACTTCTTTCTCCAATGTAGCTCCACTAGTCTCTCCTGCAGTCTTCTTCGGCTCATCATTCTCAGCAATTTTCTTTCCAGCAACAACGTCTCTTTGAATAACCAGCGCAAACACGCGACCACTACGGTTCACCCTGCTATTATCAGTTATATTTCCAACATCTGGCATTGGCTGGATAGGAACTTCCACCCCATCTTCCAAGATTGTAGCGTTATATTTGTAAGGCACAACCTTATCTGATTTATAGGGAACAGGACCTGGCAGACTAATTACCAATGGGGTAACAGCTGGTTTGCTATGGTACTCCACCTCAAGGTGAGAGGGTGCACCAAAACAAGGTACAATGACATTTACGACTTCCTCGACACAATCATCCCTCAAAAGACCATTTTCGACAAACAAATCTTCGTCTGAAGAGAAATACTCATTCGCAGAGGCATATTCTTCTTCTGACTCTTCTCCCATCAAACAAACTTCAACCATATCAACCTCGTGATAATCTTCTCTCTGACCTATGATCTTGATAATTCCATTGTCTAACAGCAATTGAACACCTTCTCTCACAATAGAACATCCTCGGGGGTCTCGACAACAAACTATGCAATATCCATATTGGTGTTCCACCTGACCAGCAGTACGACAGAAGGTAGCATGCAACTGTACGAGATCTTCATTCAAATGCTCTACTTCAAAAATTCTGAATTCACCCGGACATCCAGAAACCATATTAACTTCCTCTTCATACTCTACCCTAGGCCTGATTATATGAATTAGACCTTCATCCATCATCTCCTGTAAATCAGCTTTTATCTTCTTGCAACCCTGTATGTTTGTACTGCAAATAGCACAACCGGCGTGGTCATGCGTATAATAACTGAATTCAGAGGTCTGTATGCATTTTCACCAAATCCCTTCTAACCAGATTAATGTCAAAAATCCGGAAGGCACCTGGATAACCGGCCACCATATTCACAGCATTCACTCCCCCGTGTTTGGGCAGAGGATTGTCTTTCACATTGGGTCCCATGTCTTTGAAAGATAAAATTCCAGACTTCACCAACCTTTTCACTTCAGTCTTCAAAGGATAACAATTTTCAACACTATGCCCTGGTGCTCCCTGATGAAAGGCACACGTCTGGTCTGCTTTGTAATACCAAGGCAATGGAGATGGTATTGCTAGAGGTGGTCGTGTCTGGACCAACTTCTTCTAGATCAATGCTGGTAGTAGCTCTGCATAACTCATGGGGATAGGGTCATAGTTATCCCTTCTCTGATTATTCCCTTGGTTCCCCTGCTGGGACTGTCTTTGATAAGCAACAGTAGTCGGAGCGGAATTCATAACAGGAGTAACTAAGGAAACTTGCTGGTGACGCTGATAATTCCTTCTAGGAGTGTTCACCCTCCTCTCTTATATGACAACATTGGTACCCCCCTCTTTCTTCTTTGTAAACCCATAAGCTGGCTTTTTCACACCTCCGGATCCTTCACCCTTTGTCAAGCGGCCTTCTTTTACTGCCTCTTCTAGGAGGACACCCATTCCTACCATCTCTTTAAAATAACTTGGGGCACTTGCTACCATTCTTTTGTAGTAGAAAGCGCTTAACGTCTTCAGAAAATTTTTAGTCATTTCCTTCTCCTCCATAGGAGGAATCACTTGTGCAGCCACTTCGTGCCATCTCTGCGCGTACTCTTTGAAGGATTCTCTGTCTTTCTGAACCATGGCTCTAAGCTGGTCACGATCAGGCGCCATGTCCACATTATACTTGTATTTTTTATAAATGCTTCTCCTAAATCATTAAAGGTGTGGATGTTGGCGTTGTCTAAACTCATGTACCATTTCATCGTTGCGCCGGTCAGAATATCCTAGAAAAAGTGAATCAGGAAACGCTGATCATTGGTGTGGGTAGACATTCTCCCTACATACATCACCAAGTGAGCACGAGGGAAAGTGTTGCCCTTGTACTTCTCAAACTCCGGGACCTTGAACTTAGCAGGCACTTTAATATTCGGGACCAAACACAGCTCATTCACATTCTGCCCAAATAACTCTTTTCCCCTAAGAGCCTTCATCTCTCTTTGCATTCTATCTAACTGCTCTTGAAAACCATTCATTCTGTCATAAAGACCCAAGTCTTCACTCGACGGAGGGAAAGGACGACACACATCTTCATTAATAATCAGAACCAAATTCACCGAAGGAGGTGCAGCAGGAATAATATGCACCACAGGAGGTGCTGGAGTAACAACATTTGGAACCACTGGAGCATCTTAGGGGCCCAAATTGAAACCTTCGGGTACTAAATTCTCTGGCATTCCCCACAGATAACCCTGAGGCATACGGTTTTGAATAACAGCCAGAGTAGCAGATACAGGAACAGCAGGAACTTCAACATTTGCCCTTGTTGGTTGAGGTTGAACACTCAGTGGCTGATTCTGAGCAACCCCAAAGCTTCCATCAAAGTAGTCAAATTGGCCAAGCCAGCCTTCAAAGCAGAAACTTCTTCGCGTAGCTCACGATTCTCCTGTTCCAAGTTGTCCATCTTCTTTTTGAAGTTAGCCTGAGTGTTGTAGTGATGAGTCAACTTGCTGAATGAAGTAAAAAGCTGGGTAAGGCACCTGGATATGCACAGTAAATGCAAGAAATATGTGCAACATGATGCATGACATGCAATGCACATGATTATTTTTACTTTATCATTTAATATTTCAAGTGATTTAACGTTTATAGTCATATTGTAAACATCAAAATAAGAACGCATTTGAAATACTGAAAACTTTTATTATAATAACTTCAAAATGGGTTACAAGTTTCAATGATCCCAAGTACAAGATGAAAATACAATCTAAAAATCTTGAGAGAAAGAAACTGATAGAGCTCAATCTGTACGTTGGCGCTTCCTTGTGAGCCTGGTAATCTGAGCTCTCAACCTCTGGTTTTCTTCCACATGTCTGATGGCAACCTCCTTCCAATCATCTAAAGCATGAAGTGAGTAATCAGCACCTGTTTGAGGCTTAGGAGAAAATAAACCTCCTTGCCTCTCCATAGACTCTACTGCTCGACTCTCAAGGATCTCGATCAAATCATCTTTCTCCTTCAAGTCTGCTTTATAGGAACTCTCTAAAGTCTGGAACTTGTTCTTCCAAGCATCTCTTTCTTGTTGCATCCTAACTAAAGCAAGATGCAACTCTTCTAGATCATCTAATAAAGGAGGAGTGGTATTCATAAACAGATCAGGCATGGGTGTCTCTCAAGTATACAACATCTTCAACTGGATAGCTCTCGATCAGGCCCACTGAAGATATGGCTCCAAAGAAACAGCACCCCTAGGTCCCAAATCCTTCCTACTTTTCTTATGAATGTGACGCCAGGCCTTCGCAATCTTCTCCCTAGCTTCCCTGTGGTCTTCTCCTTCCTTCAGAAAGAAACTACTCAAATGAATACTGTTCAACTTATCTCTCATCGGATAACCAAGCTGTCCCCGCTCAAGAACATGGTTATAGTTAATTCCTCCCTTTGTACCAAGAAGAGGTACATTGGGGAAACTACCACAACTGTCAATAATATCCACATCCTGATAATCTCAATGATACCAATCAATATCCGAGTGAGTAAGTGCCATGATCTTAGGAGCCCACCGGGATTCCTTCCTGACATCCCAAAAAGCATCAGTCTGAGGCATATGAGAGATGAACCACCGGTACAACAAAGGCGTGCAACAGATAATCATTCCCCCATGATAAGAACTCAGATGATGAACAGAGTAATAAGAATCACCCAACAGTGTAGGAACGGGGTTTCCAACCATGAAAATCCTGATAGCGTTAATGTCGACAAACTTGTCCACATTAGGAAATAAGAACAATCCGTAAACAAGTAAAGCAAAGATGGCCTCAAAAGAAATTGTACTCTTCGTTCTGGAAAAGTAACGAGCTTTCTCCAATAAGAACTAAGCTGGTAATCCTCTAATCCATCCTTTAGTAGTCATATGGGCTTCCACCTTAGACTTTCTCAGATGAATCAAAGCAGCAATCTCATGTGGTTTTGGCTCATCCTCTAAACCAGTAAAAGGAACACGATCGGTAACAGGTAAATTCAATAGATAAGAATACTCCTCCAGTGTAGGCATCAACTGATAATAGGGAAAAGTAAAGCAGTGATACACCAGATCATAGAACTGGACCAAGGTCGAGAGAATACCCTCCTTCATCTTCAGCTTCATGAGAGGAATAATGGATCCATACTTCTTCCGAAAGTCTGCAGAACACTCGATCTCTGGAATCAGACTGACCAACTCATCTATCTTGGGATCCTTGAAACTGTATTTCGCGGTCTTTCTCTTTCCAGAATCCATGGTTAATAGTACCTGAGATGTTCACACATAGTCAACCTTTAAATCCCTTAAAATATTGTTTTCTTCAAAAGATGTTTATGAGTGCATGGATGCATGATGCAACAATCACACACAAGATCACACATATAGGGTTCATAGGTTCAACGTCACGAGCATGAGGTCGAAGGTACTACCCATAAGGTATTGGTCTAAAAAGTTATCACCTGCTGAACAAGGTTCTAGAGGTTCCCAGAGTCTACATCCTTCCTTCGGATATTACCAACTTCCCGATTAACTCGGTAATTAGTAATATTCTCTAGAAAGACTCGTCCAAGCATAGTATCGCGTGATAACTATTTCCGGATTACTCTGTCATAGCTTCTGCACTACACCTAAAATGCCAAGATGGGTTTGGTATTCTACGGTCCTCAGTTTCAGTAGGCTCCCAGGTCGAAAGCAGTACGTCTTCCCGATTACTCGGTAAACGACACTACAATCAAAGGGGCCTCCACTGAGTGGGGGATCTCATGCCTCCTTTTTTGGGATTACTCCATCAAAGTTAACATGACTATACCGCCCGTCCTATCTTAAAGTTTGCCCAAGTCCGGGTATAGGACTTATGAGTAATCACCAAGCACCCTGAAAACCAGGAAAATCCAGACAAACATATATACAAAATATAACACATAAACAACAATAGCACATATACAGATATAAACAAAGATAGGCTTAACCCACTTAGGGATGGACCAGCAAGAGGTCAATCTGTCCCTAGTAAAGTCGCCATTTTTTCTATAGCGGTAGAAATGTTCAAGACTAAGCCATTGGATTAACTAGCCTTTGTCGAAATCAAAAATAAAAATCACCACCGCGCTTTATTATTTCCAAAGGAATGGGAAAAGAGCGAATAACCCAAAAAGGGGGAAAGATTCAAGGTAAGGAGGTTGGTTATGCAAAGGGAAGGTATTAGCACCCTAAACATCTACGGTACTCCGCAGGAACCTCTTTGTAAAATCTATATATTTTGGCTATGAAAAGGCGTTGTATAGAAATAGATGGTGGAGGTAAGAAAAGAAGTATTTTTTTATGATTTTTGCACCCGTCGCGATTGTGAACCTTTAGTGCCTACGTACCACCTTTCGTGCAATAGGGGATCATGGTACACGTAGTTCCTCTTTTAAAAATTTGAAACACAAATGTGTTGGTTGATTTTAAGAGATAAGACATCATCGTCATTGTCCGTGTGGAAAAACATACTTACTACCCACAATCATGAGAAAGGAGAATTTGCATCATCTCAAAGTGAAGGATATGACTTGGATTTTAAAATTAACAATGCCTCTCTCAACACCCAAGTGGAAAATATCTCTCTTCACTACATATTGTAGAATTATAGTTGTTTGCATCACTACAAGGATTGACAAGAGTCTAATCTTTTTTGAGAAAATTTTAAAGGTAAAACCCAAAGTGGCAAAATGGTTTGAAATGAGATTGATTGACTTTTAGTCTTCTCACAAAAAAGTGTCAAAGTATTATTAAATTGATTGAAGTTTATTTATGAAAATGATTTTTGAAAATGCATGGACATATATCCAAGTTTATTATGAAAGTGGTTCAAGTTTAGAAACAAGAAGGGTTTAAAAAAAAGAGGGAGAAGATTTTTGAAATTAAAGAAAATGGGAGGAGAAGAAGAGACTATCCTAAAGCATAAGGTAAAAGATAAGGATAAGGACCATCTAACTAACAAGAAGCCAAAACTTGAAATTATGAGCCAAGATAGAATTCCCATTCTTTGGATTGAAACCAAGCAAGAAAAGATACTAGACCTATTCAAGTGTATTAAGTCTTCACAAAAATTTGGTAGAGTAACAGCTGTATATGGGTGAATTCCAGATTACAGACAAAGGATGTAATCACAAAACCTGCACACAAAAACAAATAAGCAACCCAATGTCTTGAGGTAAATCTCAAGAGCTCCAGACAAAATAATCAGATAAGATCACAAGGTCTCCAAGATAGGCCAAGGTTTCTAATCCTAAGTCCAAGAAAAAAGTCCCATGCTCCATAATGCCAAAGATAGTAACCAAATAGTCCAAGTACCATTAAGAGTTTTTTAGGGTTTAAGTTGATTATTAAGTATCTTACAAAAAAGAAAAAGAAAAGCTCAAGTGAGAAAATTAAAAATGACAATAAAATAATTGCTCAAGTGAGCAAAGATGAAAATGGCATGAAATGTAAATGCTAAAAGTAAATAGGGCATAAAGCATAAAAGAATAAAAGCATAAAATGAAACAAGTCAATAATTAGTGGTTAGTTGGATGACCATCTTGAAACTTACATTTGGAATTCATTAGAGGATTGGTAGAACCAAAGCCTCCACACAACAAGTTGCATTTGCTTTTTGTCAAGTATATCATCCATTTGGAATTCTCATAAGTACCATTTAATGATCAACAATGTTTAAGTGATCCGCGTTGACTAAATGTGTTGTAGATCTATTAGAGGATTGGTAGAACCAAAGCCTCCACACAATGAATCTCAAGGTTATTGGATCAAAGAGATCAAATTAACATACTTGGGTTTGCAATCATAAGTTTGGGCCACGAGTGATCATTTATTCGAATCGAGACAAAATTTAGCGTTATGTTAAGCAATCGTAAGTGTACTTATATAGAAGTCGCACCTATTTTGAGGCCGGTCAATAGCAATCTATGCACCATTTGTTTTGAGACATGATATAGAGATTATGCTCCAACAACATTTAGTGCAAAGGGGAAGGGGATGAGATGAAGAGGAATTAGGGTAAAAAAGAAAACCACATTTGAATTAATATTTAATCAAACTATTATTAAAATCATTCATCCATTTTTGTGGAGTTAAACTCAACACTATGGATCCAATGATGTTAATAAAGCCATGACCAAAATATCAACCCAAGACAACCAGAAAATATTCACAAAATGATATGATATTTAATATATATATTAAAGGATGGAAAATGTTAAAATAAACTAGAAAATAATGAAGAAAATATCAATTATATTCAAATTAATCAAGAAATGAAAAATAAGACCATAGAAAAATCAGAAATGGGTCCAAATATTTTTATAAAAATTTTAGTAATTTTTAAAAATCAGAAACTATTTTTTAACCATTTAAAATTGCTAAAACAAACATAAAATAGATCAAAAATAGTAAACCTCAACATAAAATTCTATAAAATTTCCAGAAAGTCAAAAATAGGCAAAATAATATTTATGAATTTTTTCAGAATTAAAAAATGTTAGAAAGTATTTTTTTAAGTAATTAAAAGAAAGAAAATAATACAAAAAATATAAAAAATACCAAATGTTAAAATAAAAATGAAAAACAATATTCATGAGATCAGAAATAATTCAAAGTATTTTTTGTGAATTTTTCATAATTTTTGGATAAAAAATAAAAGAGTTATGAATTTTTGAAAATTTAATCAAATAAAATATAAAATCAGAAAATAAAATAAAGCCAAAAAGACGTGGACCATCAGATCAAAGTCAAAACACGTTAGTAAGCTAATCCAATGGACCAGACGCGATGTACTTGATATGGACCTTAGTGAAACACACATGTAATCAGAAAAAGGGAGACCAATGAAATTAAAATGCTTGGCACGCTATCATTGGCTGAGACGAGACATGTCATCGTCTTCAACCTCCAGACACCATGCAATGGGGATTTTGTGAGATCCTTCAAATGGAAAAATTAGGATCCCTGGCTAGCATCATTGGACTCGTCTCTTCAAGACAATTCTAACACAACCATCACGCCAAATTTATGTAAAGTATGGAGAGATATGAATCAAAACACAAAAATAGTGAGCACCTTCAATTTGAGATTTCTCTCTCAATTCTCAATGGATTTAAAAATTGTAAGCATCATTAGAATCAGACAAAGGAGTAGAACATATTAGTGCTTGATTTGGATCCAATTGGTGGAGAATTCTACCTTTTTGAAGTTCAAGTAAGAAGCTCTGAAACTGGACTTCTGTAGCTTGGATTATGGGTCGTTTTGATTGGTTTAAGTGCTGGAGAGTTTGTATGAAGTTCAAGGATGATGAATACGCAAAGAATTTTGGAAAAGGAAGCTTAAATTTTAAAAACTGAATTCAACAAAAGTGGGTTCATGTGAAGTTTTGGCAGGATGTTCTTGGCTCTCTAAGCTTGGGAAATTGAATGGGGGATGACCCTCTATTTATAGGGAAGTGAATAAGAATGAAAATTTGAAGAAACAAGGAAGTTTAGAGGGAAATTGAGCAAGGGTCGAGCACGAGTGAAGTGTGACTTCATTTTCATCAAAACTCAGCCAAACCTTGCGTTTTGGGGTGCTAATCACTTCTGGCAAGTTTGCTAATCAAGTTTAAATCAAAAACACGCACAAATCTTGTGTTTAGAAGTCACATTATGGATTTCAAAATTCTGACTTTGTGCAAAATTCAGTTTCAAACTACCAAATTCAAATCTATGGCATTTCCACCTCAAGGGGCCTTAGGGCATAATTCTCGATGCTTTAGAAAGATGAGGTTGCAAGCTTTGAAATGGAAAAAGAATGGAATCAAATGGATGCTTGAGCTGAAAGTTACATGGAGTCAAAGTTGAAGAAAAAGAGTTGACTTTCCATACTTAGAAAAATTTCAAACTTTTCTTTAAAAATGACCTATAATCTCTTGCATCCAAACATGGCCTTCCACTTAGAATTTACTATTGACCAAAAAATATGGAATGAAGTAGACCTCTTGAATGACCCTTTGCAATTTGAACCACTCAAAATCTCCAAAAATTGAGCAAGTTATGACTTGTTGAAGTTGGCTAAAAATCATGAAATGACCTATAATCTCTAGCATCCTTAAGGAAACTTCCATCCATTTTCTCACTTTGCACATAAAATAAGGCAGGAACTACACATCTTTAGGATTATCATGAAAAAATAATTGGCCCAAGGTGATAAAAATTGATCAAGTTATGACCATTTGAAGTCACATATGGAAAATTCGGGATTCATCTGGATGACTTGTAATCTTTCCTCTTAACCAAGTTTCTTCCACATGAAAAATTCTTGAAACTTTTGAAGTGATTTATTGGTAACTCTTTGAAGAGAAGAATGTTTTTGGAATCACTCAAAAATTCCAAAAGATGAGCAAGATATGCCCCTCTGAAGTCCAAAACCCTAGCTTCTAGATCAAGAGAATGCTTGGTGGAACTTTGTCAAGTTTGAACAAACTTTTTGTGCCAATATTCTTCCTTTGTGAATAGGATTTGTTGAGGATGATGATGAAGACTCATGGCCACCAGAACTACTTCCATACCAACTTCAAAACAACTTCAATGGTGAGGTTTGGATCTCTCAAGCTTTTGACTAGGGCATGGAAATAAACTCATGAACCCATGATGCAAATTGCTAAACCTCATTGCCTTCACCTACATTATTAACAAGTAAGACAAACCAATATTTTATTTGTTAATTTAGAGAGAAAATCAAAGCAAAATATCCATGATCACCAAAGAAAACAAGTCAAGGTGCTTGGTGACTCCTCAAAGAGCAAGGTTAAAGATAGGGAGAGGAACCAAAAGCCCTAATGTGATTTTGTGGTGATTGAAACAATATGGTATGATGAAGGGATCTTAGGGGAAAAAATTGGGGTACAACAGCTGCCCTTATTTAAGTTTCTTCTATCCGGAGATGCGAAGGTTAAAAATCTTCATGTCGACGGGATTGAAGTCACTTAAATATAAAACAAACCCTATTTTTGGCCCTAAGATGCCATGCAAACGTTTATGCATCTGAATGCATATGAATGGAACAAAAGAGACGCAAAGTGACATTGGGGATGCAACATGAAATGTAGAAACAAAAGAGCAATCCCACCAGGAAAATAAATCACTGGTGAACCACAAGAACATAATCAGAGAGGAAGATAATAAGCATCGACGTTCACTACCGATGTACTACCAACATTCACTGAAGGTAGAAAGAGAAAATATATCATATCACCACCGTTCACTGACGATGAACTATCAACATTCACTGAAGATAGCAAAAAGATAAGAAACACTGACGTTCACTGCCGATGCACTACCAACATTCACTGAAGGTAGAAAGAGAAAATATAATATATCACTACCGTTCACTGACGATGAACTATCAACGTTCACTGAAGATAGCAAAAAGATAAGAAACACCGACGTTCACTGCCGATGTACTACCAACGTTCACTGAAGGTAGAAAGAGAAAATATATCAAGTTTCCCCAAGATTCTGGTATTTTGCCAAGAATGGGTCTCAACTTCTTCTTTAACCAAGGAAATCTGCCTAGAAAGGGTAATACATAATCTGTCTCAAATAAAGAGACTCCCACTCATTGTCAAGGGGATTTACAAAGAGAAATGACTTTCTAGAAATAGAAATATGACTTCCCAGGGACATGCCACGATATTCCTGCTGATGAGATAAAGTCTTCCTGTGCAAAATAAATGCTAAACCAAAACTCAAAAATTTCAGAGATCCATAAATCCAATTTAGAAATAAACTGGAGTAAGACGACCAGTGCAGATACATCTTTTGAGAAATAAACTCAAGAGGGAAAACCAAATTCAACTAAGCAAAGAGCGCTGCAGGAAAAGGTCAGAACATCATGTTAATGAACAATGGTTTTTATTCATGCATGATGTATGAGTGCTATCGTGCATATGCTGGTAAAAGGATACATAATCAGTATAAACAAACAAAACCGCCTCAGGTACTAACAACAAACGGGCTAAACTTCAACCAGAAAGATCAATCCAAGAAAAGTAAAAGCAACTGCTGAAACCAAACCCACTGCCTGCCTTAACTTTACTAAGGAGAAACATAATCCGGATGTAGCCAAGTCAAACAAATATCGAGATAGAACATCTTCCTTCCAGTTTCATCGGAGAAAACAACTTTCCAAAAGCAACATGCCTACTGGAGATTGCGAGACCAACCTCAAATAAAGCAGACTGACGCCGACACAACCAAACATCATTGGGGGATTTAAGCCTACCTCCCTGGAGAAAAATTTCATCACGAATACTCATTCCAAACAAGAGATGCCCTAGGATAACCTTCCTGGGAAATTGAGAAGTCAATATTAATGCCAAAACTTTCATCATATGAGGGAAAACTTGCTGGGGAATCTGACCATGCAAAAACCCAAAAAATGAATCAAGACCTGACTGGGGATAATGAGATCATAAACCCAATACTGTACTTTGAACCCACTAACATTGTCTCTAACTATCTGAGAAACACATAAGGATTGCGCACCTACCAGCAAAATGACCTGAGAAAACTTTCATGAAGGGAGTAAATTTTCTTAAAACAACCGGAGTTTGTTCATTCTTGGGATCACCATTCTTGTTGTCATTATTTTATCACAAATCCTAAAGTAAATTGAATTGTAAAGATCTCTCTTCTTTTTGAAAAGTCAATTTTGCTTTTTAATCCTTTTGCTTTAACAGTTATTATCAGTAATAAATGGTAGCATCTCATGCCAGTCTTTGTATGTGACTGCCATCTTTTGTATGATATTTTTAATGTTTTTATTTTCCACTTTGACATCACCATTCATCTTTGGCCGATAGACAGAAGAATTGTGATGCTGAATCTTGAATTGCTCGCACAATACGGTGATCATAATGCTATTGAGATTTGTACCATTGTCAATGATGATCCTTTCCGGGATACCGTACCGGAAAATGAGATTTTTCTTGATGAAGCGGGAAACAACATTCTTGGTAACGGAAGCGAAGGAAGCTACTTCAACCCACTTTGTAAAATAGTCAATGGCCACTAGGATGAAACGGTTCCCATTGGAGGCTGTACGCTTGATTTCTCCAATCATATCAATTCCCCACATAGAAAAGGGCCACAGAGCTATCAAAACATTCAGAGGAGCCGGAGGTACATGCACCTTGTCAGCATAAATTTGACACTTATGACAGGTCTGAGAGTGTCGATAGAAATCTACTTCCATGGGAGACCAATAATATTCTGCCCGTAGGATTTTCTTCACCATCGTATGCCCACTGGAGTGGGTGCCAAAAGTTCCTTCATGTAATTCAACCATGATCTTTTCAGCTTCAACTTTATCCACACACCGAAGAAAAATGGAGTCATGATTGCGTTTGTACAGAATGCCATTACTAAGGAAGAATTTAGAAGATAATCTCCTTAAGAACTTTTTATCATTGATTGAAGCTCCTTTTGGATATTCTTGAGCCTCGAGATACCTCTTGATTTCATGAAACCAAGGCTGGTCCACTACCTCTTCAGTATTAATCTTGTGACATTGTGCTGGTTCATCCATTCGTTCGATGGTGATCTGGGGAGCCTCGTTATCCCAATTAAGTTTAAACATAGATTACATTGTGGCTAGAGCGTCTGCTAGTTGATTTTCTTCTCGCGGGAAATGCTCAAAGGTAATCTTCTCAAAATGTGGTAGCAATGTCAAAACATGTTCCTTGTAAGGGATAAGGTTTGGATGCTTAATGTCCCATTCCCCTTTGATCTGACTGATGACCAAAGCTGAATCTCCAAACACATCTAAAGATTTGATTGCCAAGTCTACGACAGCCCTGAGACCAAAGTTTCACGCTTCGTATTCCGCCATGTTGTTTGTAAAGTTGAAGCAAAGTCGATCAGTAAAGGGAGTATGACACCCTTCTAGAGATATGAGTACAGTACCAATTCCATTACCAAGTGCATTGGATGATCCATCAAATAACAGTGTCCATCGGGATCCTTATTCAGGTCCGTCATATGGCCTAATTTCTTCACAGTTGTCTAATGTCATGATGTCTTCATCCGGGAATTCAAACTTTATGGACTGATAGTCTTCTACAGCTTAATGAGCAAGATGATCAGCTAGCACATTGCCCTTTATAGCTTTCTGGGTAGTATATTGTATGTCGTATTCTGTCAGGATCATCTGCCATCTAGCTATTCTTCCAGAAAGAGCAGGCTTTTCGAAGATGTATTTTATCTGATCCATCTTAAATATCAATAAGGTAGTATGAGTCAACATATACTGTCTTAGCCGGTGAGCGGCCCATGCTAGAGCGCAACAAGTTTTATCGAGCAGTGAAGATCTGGTTTCACAGTCGGTAAACTTTTTGCTCAGGTAATAAATAGCGTGCTCTTTTCGGCCAGACTCGTCATGCTGCCCCAATACACACCCCATTGAGTTTTCTAAAACAGTCAAATACATTATCAACGGTCTTCCCTCGACTGGTGGTATCAGCACATGAGGTTCTTGTAAGTACTCTTTGATTTTGTCAAAAGCAACTTGGCATTCATCATTCCATTTGACTACTTGATATTTCTTCAATAGTTTGAAGATTGGCTCACAAGTAGTTGTTAGGTGAGAAATGAATCTGGAAATATAGTTCAAGCGTCCCAAGAATCCTCTGACCTCCTTCTCAGTACGAGGAGCAGGCGTCTCTTGTATTGCTTTAACTTTGGCAGGATCAACCTCAATAACTTTGTTACTGACGACAAAGACTAGGAGTTTACCGGACCGTACTCCAAATGTACACTTGTTTAGGTTCAACCTCAGCTTGTACTTCTTTAGTCTTTCAAACAGCTTCTGCAACTGGTCAAAATGCTCTTCTTCCGTTTGCGATCTGGCTATCATATTGTCTACGTAAACCTCTATTTCATGATGTATCATGTCATGAAATAAAGCTACCATGGCACATTGATAGGTTGCCCCAACATTCTTCAGTCCGAATGACATCACTTTATAGCAGAATGTGCCCCACTGTGTGACAAATGTTGTTTTCTCCATGTCCTCATGTGCCATTTTAATTTGGTTATAACCTGAGAATCCGTCCATGAAGGAAAACACTTTGTGTTGTGCCGTGTTGTCAACCAGTACATCAATGTGGGGGAGTGGAAAATCATCTTTAGGGCTTGCCCTATTCAAATCTGTATAGTCCATGCACATTCGTACTTTGTCGTCTTTTTTTGGTACGGGATCGATGTTGGAAACCCATTGAGGGTAGGAAGTGACAACCAAGAATCTAGCATTGAATTTCTTCATGACCTCCGCTTTAATCTTTTCTGATATATCAGGTCTCATGCGGCGAACATTTTGTTTTGCTGGCGGACAATCTTCTCTCGTAGGAAAACGATGTACCACAATGTCCGTATCAAGTCTCGACATGTCTTCATATGACCAGGCAAAGATCTAAACATAATCATGCAACAACTGAATTAGACGCTCCTTGACACTGGGTTCCATATTGACACTCACCTTGACCTCTTTTTTATCCTCCTCAGTACCCAGGTTGATCGTATTCACAGGTTCCTTGTGAGGCTGAATGGTTCTTTCCTCTTGTTGTAGCAGTCTGGCAAGTTCCCCTGGTACTTCACAATCTTCCTCACCTTCATCTTCGGCTTGGTAGATTAGATCCTCAGAGTCACAAAAGGCCATAGCAGTATCGTTACCCATGGGATCCATAATGGAGGGGTACCTGCATTTGTGAGTGTGGGTGTGTTTAAGGGTATAGCCATCCTTAAAAATAAAATGTAAAAGAAAAAACAATGAGCACAAAAGTTTGTATGGAAAACGTCCATGATTCATTGAATGTCATATGAAGATGAAATAATGACCCTTACAAATGGACCATTGTGCTCGGGCAAGACACATGGTTTTAAAAGCACGAACTGCTTTTGAATATTACAGATTCAACAAAAATGTAAAGGTAAATTAATGCGGGATGAAAGTTATTTGGACGAAGTCTCTAGCCTCCCAATAGCAGAGTCCTCCATTGATAGTCGGAAAGATCCAATCCTCCAAGTTGCAATTCTCTTCACCATCTTCTACCGCGTTGACCTCTAGGTTGCTAATCTTCAAGGGTGGCCCTCCAGCATGGGCACGACGTACAACCTTTTGAGCACTTGAAGTGAAACCTAAGCCAAACTTGTCAGACTTAAACGGGATATCCGGAAGTTGCCCCAAGAAAGTACATCCACCCTACTCTACTACTGCTTTGGCATCCTTCAGAGATAACATCCAGAGTGGAGGCCTTGTAATCTTGGGAATCTGGGACACAGTCTTGGTTACTGCTACCTCTTGGGGGACCTCTTTGAAGTGTTTAAAAGGAGTTTCAATGAACTCGCCATCCAATTCCACATACCTGAATGAATTAAGATGGCTAATCATGTATTCTTCCTCTCTGTGGATAGTAATAATCTTTCCCTTAACCGGATACTTCAGCATCTGATGCAATGTAGAGGTGACAGCGCCAACGTTATGGATCCATGGCCGACCTAGCAGACAAGAGTACGAAGGGCGGGTGTCCATTACATAGAAGGTTGAGTTGAAAGTTTGAGTCCCAACCTTTATGGGGATATCCACCTCCCCGTGTACCATCCTCTTCGAGCCATCAAATTCCCTTACTACTATGTTGCTTGGCTTTAGCGTCAGTCCTTCGCAGTCAAGTCTGTCAAGAGCTTTCCTCGGTAATACATTCAAGGATGAGCCAGTGTCCACCAAGACATGGGCCAAAATTGTGCCCCTACACTCTACTGAAACGTGCAACGCCTTATTGTGCTTCCTTCCCCTAGGTGTCAGATCGGCATCCGAGAAGCCTAGGCCGTTATCCGCTGTCAAGTTGGCCATGCAGTCTTGAAAATGATCAACAAACGTCTCTTGAGGCACATGGGTTGTTTTTAGGAATTTCACCAAGGCTTTCACATGAGCCTCAAAACACAGCAGTAATGCCAGCATGGAGATCTTGGAGGGAGTTTGCCCCAATTGTTCAACTACATCGTAATCAGTCTTCTTGATAACTTTCAGGATTTCCTCCATTTCTTTTTTAGATGTCTCGGGGATAGTCAATGGCTGGGCCTTCGTCCGGACAGGCTCGACCAAAATGCTTTTCCCTCGAGTTTCAGCAGCAGGAGTATTGGTAGGAATGACAACATGGGTTGTAACGTCTTCGTCAATAGGAGCACTTGCGGAGATGATTATGGGTACGGAAGTAACCTTTGGAGCAGCCACAGGGGTGATCACGGGTCCAGAAACTGCTTTTGGGGGAGCAATTTCTGGAGAAAAGATCATATCGCTTTGGGTAATTTTACTAGTTCCGACAATATTGTTGATGTCAGAATCTTCTTCTTGTTTGATGTCGTGGTAGTAAATGTCCCTTCCATAATTCCATGGCACGGTTTTGTCTGATTCATATGGGACTGGCCCAGGCATTGTGATTATTAGAGGAGCTACTTTCGGAACAGATGTAATTCTAACGGGTCTTTTGGTGGAGACCCTGGAAGAATTGGAAGAAATGGTAATGATTGAAACATCTTCAACAGGAGTAGGTGAAACTGGAGTACTTTCAAACAAAAGAAAAAAACAATTTTGAAAAACCTGTTTACACGCCCTAACACGGGGCGTGTTGGCTAACACGACCGCCCTGTTAGGGGTCTGATCCTTCCCACAAAATTAATTCAAACATGCATCCTTCAGTAAGAGAAACACATGATGTGTTTCATAACATGGGCACCCGTGTTGCAAACTGTAACTTGAGTTTTTGGGGGAATTCTTTTTACTCCATGCTTCAGTAGAAGCAACACGGGTCGTGGTGTGCAACACAGGCACCCGTGTTGCAAAGCTGACTTTGCTTCAAAAATATTTTCTTTTCCGATTTAATTTTTTATTTCTCCCGACACAGTTGTCTACGCTTATGCTTGCTTAAATTACCTTTTCAACTTCTCGCACATGGCACTTCAAAAATCTAAACACGCCCTACAAAATAAACTTACACAAACAAAAACACTGATTAACAATAAAACACGTGGGTTGCCTCCCACGAAGCGCTTTTTTTAACGTCACATGACTCGACGGTCGTTCATATTCTCATGTAATACAAACATCATCTATTAGACCACTCTCTTGGCCTTGATAGTATGGTTTTAACCATTGTCCATTCACCTTGAAGATATCTCTGTTTGCTGGATTTTTCAGCTCAATAGCTCCATGCGGGAATACTTTGTGAACCACAAACGGCTTGGACCATCTAGAATTCAACTTTCCAAGAAACAACTTCAACCTGAAATTAAACAACAAGACCAACTAGGGATGTCAATTTACATCTGTTAACGGGGATCCCTGTGGGAATTATCTGTTCAGAGCTCTGAAGTTGGGGATTTTTTCCCCGCAGGAACGGGGATGGAGGGAAAAGTTCTTCTGATGACACTTTGGGGT
Source organism: Vicia faba (assembly GCA_948472305.1). Lineage (NCBI taxonomy): Eukaryota > Viridiplantae > Streptophyta > Magnoliopsida > Fabales > Fabaceae > Vicia > Vicia faba. The sequence goes on from OX451737.1 coordinate 597,664,823, forward strand.
GGGGATTGGGAAAGTACCCTCTGCCCCGTGGACTCCCCGACTCTAACCATATTATCTAACTTCTATGTTTTATATATTATATAATATATAATTATATAATTTTACATAAAAAGATTAACGCATTAGAAAATGTAGAGTCATTAATGGATCATTTTATTTTTATATTTTATTGTATAATGTATTATTTCACTATCCAAACACCCAACCGTAGAAAAGTGAACCCAATACATAGAATGTATATGTCCTCTCGTCATTTTCTTTTCTCAATTATATTTGTCTCCTCCATTCATCATTTCCTCTATTTTCTTCGTCATTACAACAACCACTATCTCCTTTGTTCATTGTGGTTATGGTAATTACTTTTCAAACTCACTTTACTTCCATTAGTAACATGGTTTCCATTCAAATAATAAATTAGTAGTTATAGATTTGACACACTCACATATAATCTACCACTTGCGTTGGACGATTGCGGTAATGTGGTAGTAAAATAGCAGAAACATGGTTGCAACAAGTAATGTTAATATTTTTTTTACAGAAAAAATATTAGCAACAACACATGCTTTTACTTTTTGTTTTGTTTTGATGCAAGATGTATTTTTATTTTAAAAAATAAAGATCCAAAATATATGTGTTTTTTCATTAAAAAAACAAAAATAACAAAATACTGGTGTCATAGTTTTGATCAAAAAGTATAGAAATTTTCTTAAGATTCGATCTTTGTGGATCTCTGTGGGGATGTGGATGGGGGAAAATATTCCCCCGTGACAAGGATTGGGGAAGGGGATGGGGATTAAATTTAAGGGCGGATTAGGGAGTGGAGAAGCATCCTCTGAATATTCTTTGCCTCGTTGACATCCCTAAGACCAACTGTCCTTCCCAAAATTCCTTCCTTATGATCTTCTGATTGTGCCATTTTTTTTGTTTGTTCCTTATAGGTCTTGGCATTATCATAAGCTCTATTCCTAAACTCTTCTAACTCATGAAGTTGAAGGGTTCAAGATTCACCAGATTTCAAAATATCATAGTTTAGGAATTTGGTTGCCCATAAGGCTTTATGCTCGAGTTTGAGCGGTAAATGACATGCTTTACCATAAACTAGTTGATAGGGAAACATACCTATTGGGGTTTTGAACGCAGTTTTGTACACCAATAGTGCATCATCTAACTTTATAGCCCAATCTTTTCGAGAAGCGCTAATCCTTTTTTCAAGTATCTACTTAATTTTCCTGTTAGACACTTCAACCTGCCCACTCGTCTGAGGGTGATACGGAGTGGCAATCTTGTGCTTCACTTTATACTTATTCAGCAGATTCTCCATCAACTTGTTTAAGAAATAAGTACCCTCATCACTTATTAGGGCCCTCGGTACCCCAAACCTAGAGAAGATGTTATTTCTGAGTAAAATTACCAACACTTTAGAATCATTTGTGGGCAATGAGACAACTTCCACCCACTTTGAGACATAGTCGACCGCGACCAAAATGTAATTCTTTCCAAAAAAGGTGAAAACGGTCCCATGAAGTCTATTCCCCACACATCAAACAATTCTACCTCCAACATGGGAATCTGAGGCATCTGGTTCCTTTTTGAAATGTTACTTTTCCTATGACATCGGTCACATTCCTTCACAATGCTCTGAGCATCTTTAAATAGAGTCGGCCAGTACAACCCAAACTGGAGGACTTTTGCAGTTGTTCTATCTCCACTAAAATGTCCTCCATATTCTGAGTCATGGAAATCTTTTAATACATATCTCTCTTCTTCCTTTGGGATACATCTTCAAACCAATCCGTCTATTCCCTTCTTGTATAGGAATGGTTCGTCCCATAAATAAAACCTGCAATCATGCAGAAACTTTTTCTTTTTGTTAGAGTCAAAATCATCAAGGATTATTCCACCTACCAAATAGTTTGCATAGTCTACGAACCAAGGGACACCCAAAACAGCTAGGATTCATTCATCATCAAACTCATCCTTTATTGGGTGTTTTTTCTCTGTCTCTTTTATCGGGGACATTCAGGATAAGTGATCAACAACATTTTTTTCACATCCCTTTTTGTCCCGGATCTCTAAATCAAATTCTTGTAGAAGAAAAATCCATCTCAACAACCTTGGCTTTGATTCCTGTTTATAGAAAAGATATTTCAAAGTAGGGAACAATCACCTTCGATCCCAATAGGTACGACCTGAATTTGTCAAAGGCATACACCACGACTAGTAACTCTTTTTCAGTGGTTCCATAATTCATCTGAGTAAGATTCAACACATGGCTTGCATAATAGATCACATGCAAGAGATTATCTCTTTTGTGTCCTACTACTGCCCCCACTTCTATATCAATAGCATCACACATGATCTTAAAAGGTAGATATAAATCTGGAAAAATTACTATAGGGACAAACACTAGCTTACTCTTCAACGACTCAAAGGCCTCGCCACACTTTTTATCGAAAAGCAATAGTGTATCATTCACAAGCAAACTAGTCAACGACTTTTCAATCTTGGAAAAATCCCTTATGAACCTACGGTAGAACGTCGCATGTCCTAAGAAACTTCTTATACATTTCTCATTGACCGGAGGTGGTAAATTTGCAATGACCTCCACTTTGGCTCTATCAACTTTAATCTCTTTATGAGATATTTTGTGCCCCAAAACTATTCCCCAGTGCACCATAAAATGGCACTTCTCCCAATTGAGAATCTAATTAGTTTGTTGACATATTTCTAGCACAAGAGACAAGTTATTCAAACAATTTTCAAAAGAAGACTCGAAAATAGATAAATCATCCATAAACACTTCCATGTGCTTTTCAAGCATGTCAACAAAGATGGACGTCATACATCTCTGAAATGTAGCAGGTGTATTGCATAACCCAAATGACATTCTCATATAGGAAAAAAAATACTATAAGGTCATGTGAATGCGGTCTTCTCTTGATCTTCTGGTGTCACTACAATCTGATTGTATCCCAAGTAACCATCAAGGAAACAATAGTAGTCATGACCCGCTAACTTTCCAACATTTGGTCAATGAAAGGAAAAGTAAAATGATTATTTCTTATAGCAATGTTAAACCATCTATAGTCAATGCAAACTCTCCAACTTGTAATCGTTCTGATAGGAATCAACTCATTTTTTTCATTCATAATGATAATTGTTCCTCCCTTCTTTGGCACCACATGAAAAGGACTTACCCATGAGCTATCAGATATTGGGTAAATAAGACTCGCATCTAACAACTTTACAACTTATTTTCACATAACTTATTTCATGGCTAGGTTAAGTCTTCTTTGAGGTTGAACCACCGGTCTCTGATCATCTTCCATCAGGATCTTGTGCATGCAAACTGTAGGGCTAATACATTTCAAGTCTTTAATGGCCCCTCCAATAGCACCCTTGTATTTCTTGAGTACTTTGATGAGCTGGTCTTATTGAACTTCTTTGAGGCTGGAATTTATGATAGCTGGACATTTCACTTTAGTGTCAAGAAAAGTGTATTTGAGGTTTTCAGGCAGCTGTTTCAACTTGTCCCCTTTTGGCCTTCTTGCTTCTCTTCTGGGAATTGTTGTGCTCTCAAATCTTCCCACCAGGGTGGTTTAAATCTCTTCCACTGGGGTTGTTCTTTAAACATAGCTATAACTTCATACTCTTTCTCATCTATTACCTCATCACTTTCATAAATTGACAGGCTAAGAACTCTTTCAAATGGTAATTCTGGAATTTTGCTTTGAACTGCCTGAATGAAAAATGTATCCAACACTTCGATATTTTTACTTATACTTTCCTCATCTTTGAACTTCATGGTGTCCCTAACATTAATTTTTAGCTTTTTATCACATACTTTGAGGTTCATGGTTCCTTCCATGATATTTATCATGCATCTTCCCATCTCTTGAAGAGGTCTTCCAAAATTAGCAGGATTTCCTCATATTTTGGCATTTCTAGAACAACAAAATCAACAGGGAACACAAACTTATCAATCTTCACAAGAATATTAGTTGCAATACCATAAGGTTTTTTCATTGAATGATCTGCACACTGAAGTGCCATACGAGTGTCTTTCACCTCACCAAGCTCAAGTTTTTTATAAATAGACAATGACATAAGGCTTACACTAGCCCCCAAATCAATAAGTGCTTTTTTGAATGATCTATCCCCAATGGTGCACGGAATAGTGATTGTACCTCTATCTTTTTTATTCATTGGAATTCTTAGACCCTACAAAATAACACTATAAGTTTCATCTAGGATTACCGGCTCAGTGTTAATGGAACGCTTCTTGGATATGATGTCCTTCATGAATTTGGCATAAATTAGAATTTGTTCCAAAGCTTCAGCAAAAGGAATATTGATCTCAAGCTTCTTGAATAGTTCCAAGAATTTCTCAAAAAAATTCTCATTAAGACTTTCTTTCTTTCTCTTGTAGGATATGGCATAATGACTTTTTGCTTTGAATCTTTCTACTTCTCCTTTTCCATCACCGGCCGTATCACAACTTCCTCTGCTTGTTTTGGATCCTCTCTGATCTCTAAATACACTTCTAACAAGCCTTCCCCTTCAACTACTTCTTCAACATATTTTCCACTTGACTTACCACTTCTTGTCACAATCACATTCACAGTGTGATTATCTCTTGGATTTGTAATTGTGGCACCAGGTAGAGTGCCAAGTTCTTGAGTATTTGCTAGATTAATTGAAGCAGAAGTGTTCTTCTGATTGTTTGTTGTCTCCTCTTGAAACTTAATATTATGAGCTGCCATCTTTTCAATGGCTAATTCCCAATCTGCTTTCTTTGGAGCTTGTTGTTATTCTTATTGTTAATACTGACTCTGATATCGGCCTTTCCTCTGCTACTGAATATTCCCTTTTTTATCTCTCCATGCAAAATTTGAATGATTCCTCCACCCAGGATTGTAGGTGTTAGAATAAGGATTGTTCTACTTCAAGAACTTGATATTTTCAATTTGTTGAGCAGTTGCAAGACAATGCACAATCAAGTGTGGTCCACCACGAATTTCACAAATAAAATTTTGACCTTGTTGAATCTGAGCCACTTGTTGAGTATTAATATTCATAGCTTTCAGATTTTTATCCATTTCGGCAACAATTGTTTCTTCCATTTTTATCTGTTTGTTGGCTTCCCACTTCAAATCAATTACTCTTTCACGCTTGCTAGCAACCCTGTCATACAACTCCAAATGCTCATTTGCAGCAATAGCTTCAATTATCTTCTTAATACTACTGGTTGTTGAAAGATTTGAGGAGCCACTAACTGTTGTGTCAATCAATTGCTCTATCTTCATCTTAAAACCATTCACAAACATCTGCATTTTCTCAGCCTGATCCAAATTGTGAGCAGGAAAAGCCACCGGGAGTCTTTTGAATCTTTTATAAAAATCCCCTAGCGACTCACCCTATTTTTGCTTGAAATTGAGGATATCATATCTCTTTCTCATGAATATTGATGCTGGAAAGTACCCATTTAGGAATGCTTTCTCCATTTCTTCCCAAGAAGTAAAGCTATCCACCAGAAGTGAATAGAACCATTCTTCTGCCTCATCAGCTAAAGTAAACGGGAATATACACAAATTTTTCGCTTCGACAGTATGCCCATCTATCCTCAAAGTGGTGCTCATAGTCAAAAACCTCTGCAGATGCTTGTTAGATCTTCATTCACCCTTCTAGAGAAAGATCTTCTCTCAAGTTGAGTAATAGTGCTAGGTTGCAACTGAAAATTTGGTACATTTACCAGTTGGTTCCCAATAGTTAGTCGACCAGTCAATGCATTTGTTCCGCCATAGTCACCAAGGAGTCTCTCAGGTGGTGGTGGATTTTCACCCATGGTTTCAGGTTCTGATTCTGAATCTGTCTCTTTAGGCTCTAAATGGTGTTCTGACTCAGAATCTGAATAGACTGAAATAAGTTCTTCCTCGGAGGCTAGTCTGGCTAATCTAGCTTGTCTTTACCTTAAGTGAAAGGTTCTTTCGATCTCTGCATCAAAAGGAAATTGAGTTGAGGTCTGACCTCGCATAAAAGATTTGACATAAAATATAAAAATAACAGTAAAATAAACTTTAATTACAGAGCAATAAAATTTCAATTGAACTATAATTAAACTCTGTATTTTGGCAGTCCCCGTCAACAACGCCAAAAACTTGATCGGAAAAATAGCAAGTGTGCTATTTTTGCCTTGCAGTAATAATAGGGTATTTCCCCCAGATATCGATCTCGAGGATTGCGTATAAGTATCGAGTTTAATGCGTGGTTCAATTAAACAAAAAATAAATATTTGGTTTGGTGTAGAATATAACCTTAACAATTATGATAAAGAATAAAATGTAAATTATGACTTTTTACTAGTATGAGTAACATGCTAGGGGTAAGTGTGTGATTTTCCATATGATAACTTTTACTATTGATCTTTTCAATAAGTTCATCACCCTTAACTATCAGTTCTTAAGATTATTTTTCCTTAAGTCTTTAGTGAAAAAACCTTTAAATTTATATCTTAATTTCAATGTCCATTAAAATTAGTGATGATGTCAAGCCTTTGATTATAGAGAATTTTCTTATTATTATAAGATAGCCCTAGTCCTAGCTGATATCTAATATAATATAATTGTTTATAAAACCTTACCACGGTTGTCCAACTCTATTGTTTTAAAAGAAGTATAACCCTATTGGTCTGATAGGAAAACGATAACATAATCTGAAACAATTAAATTGGTGTGAAGAACAATTATACTTACAAGATTAAAGAAGTAAACATTGTTATAATGACAAATCAGGGACATCCCCTAGCATTGAGGGGTTTAGCCTCTCATAGTATTAGAAAGAAAATCAATAATAAAATTAGACATTACAAGAGGTATGCTTAATACAGTGGGAGAACTGACTTGGTTTTACGTTTTATCGCAAACGTTGCAGATAGAAAGAGTCACCACCGACTTTTCTTTTATCCAATAAGGAAAGGGTGAAAAGAACAGGAAAGATCTTCGAGAATTTTTTGAGTTCGGGGGGTAGGTTATGAAAAGGGAAGGTGTTATCACCCTTTTCATCCGTAGTTATCTACGGGCGCTTAATCGCTATCTCACTTTGTTTGAAATGCTTTTGTGTATGTGTTTTAAAATATTTTGAAAATGCCTAAGTGTGGAAATTTGTAATGATCCTTGTATTAGTTGAGAATGCGTACAAAGTGTTTGTTTTTTTGAAAATATTTCAGAGAAAAGTGTTTGTGAAAAAAGGATGTTCATATGAGCAAGCGATTACGAGCTATCTACCTACTCAAATATCTTTCTTATTATTTTTCTTCTCCTTAGATATTGTTATCCTACCATTAGTTAGTTGGAACCTCTATCGTTGGATGTGATGGGACAGGCACGGGTCATCATGCAGTCATAAAGGCAACTTGCAGGGCGCTTTCAAAATTTATCGTAAGGGACTAAGATCATTTACCGAAGGCAGCATCGAAGGGTCATCGAGGGACTACAATCTTTTTAAATGGAGGGACTTTGCTAAAGCGTCCCCACGTTCGAGGGACATGTTATTTCCATTCGAAGGCAATAAGTGGGATTACTCTAGAGGTGAGTGTGTGAAAAGTGATTCAATTCAGTTATTTGATCTTAACTAGGGTTATCTGGTTTTAGATCTTGTCATACACGCCTACTTATTATACAGTAATAAGGAAAGCGGTAAATTGCAGAAAGTAAAGACCCTACACTATTACAAAGCTTCGGGGAACGGGGTACCAAACCATAAAACAAGGGAAAATAGTAAACCCTAATTAAGACTATTACAAATCGTAGCAGTTACATAATTGGGAAAATAAGCTAATGCGAAAGTAATAAAGTGCGTGAAGATTGCAAATGAGAAAAAGAAAAATTGAAAATTGTTTTGTGACCGTTTAATGATTAATCTAAAAAACCTAATTGATTTTAATTTAGATAAAAAAGAATTAATTGATTAAAAAAACCTAAGTTGATTAATTCTTAAAGACTAAGTTAAATTAATTCAATTAATTTAAATAATTAAAAAAATAAAATTAATTTAATTAACTTAACTAAAAAAAACCTAAGTCTAAATTAATGTTAATTTTTAAAAAATCTAATTAAATTGTGTTAAAAAAAGTTAAAGCAAAATAATAAAATAAAAGATGTGGGCTTGTTATAAAGCAAATCGGGGGGGGGGGGGGTGTAAGGAGAGAAAATCATTATGCCCAAAGTTTCAAGCTCAAATCATGTGCGAGTTCCAGTGGGGACAGTTCCAGGAGGTTCACCATGGGCGTATAGATCTCGGACGTCAGATCTGGATCCGAGGGCTGCAAGTCTGAGGGTGCCCGGTTGAAGTACGAGGACGCGCGACATACGACCTGCAAAACTGAGGAAACATGAAAATGACCAAAAGGAATTGATCGAATGGTTGTGAAACTTGAGGATATCCGGTTGATGTACGAGGACACACTGCATACGACCTGCCAAAAAAACAAAAGAAAAACAATAAAAACGACCAAAAGGCAAGGATCGAACCCATGCCTTGGTATAGTAGTGACTTAGCGCCTGCGTTTCACCACTGGGGTAGTGATACATCCATTAGCATAACTGAAACAATAAATATATATTATATGTCTGATTTCATTGACCGGAGAGGCGCCGAATCCCTAGCTCCGGTCGTCTTCTCTGGTGACCTGTTTTGTTTAAACCTGCAAAATAATCATTATTAGAAAGCAAACAATACCCCACCCCCCCTAAATCGAGGGCTACGAATTCAATAGTGCAATCATTTTGGACTGAAAAGGCCTGTTTTTTAAGTTACGACGCAAGTAAAGAAAATCAGAGCAAACATGGCAATTTGCGATTTAGCATGCACGGGACTTCCATGATTGTTCTATTTTGAATTATTAGACCTCATGAAAACATAGCAAACACTAGTAAATGTTAGAACGCAGTAAAAAAATACAAAATTTCAAATATGGATGAGATCATGATGTTTGCATGAGTGTTTTCTGGCCATTTGGATCATTGTAAATGATCCAATCTTACCCTGAGAGGGAATGGAATTGATTGGAATCACAAACTTATGGTGAAAGGTAGTGTAATAAGGGTTTGAAAACTTTAGGGTTCTTGAAAATATTTGGAACAATTGGATAAGTATTTGAGGCAATGATTCGTGTGTGTGAGGTTCTTTTCTTGATGTCTGAATATATAGAGAAAATTAGGGCAACCAAATGAGGGGTTTGGACTCTTGTAGTAAGATATAATTTTATCTTATTTTATTTTATATTATTAATGAATTAAATCAAAAAATAATTAAAATAAAAGAAGGACAAAGGGTGTATGAATGAACTTTTAGGTGTATTAAGAGTACAATACACATTTGGACTCTTAAACCATGCCCCAATAGCCCAAAATATCAAGCTTGCTTAATTTGGACTTCATGCATTTGCTCAAAATTTCCCATCTTGCTATGGTCATAACTCATTCATCTTTTGAAGGTGATATTGTACTTTTTTGGAAAACTCAAGATGTCCTTTACAACCTTTATGTTTATCATTTTTTCTTTTGAAGACTTTATCTTAATGTAAGTTTCCTTGACAAAAAGTATCTTTTTGTTGACTTTTGAAATGACATGTAATGTGTTGGTTTATATCTATTAAATGATGCATTTTTTGGACTTGAGCTTAGAGAGAAAAAGTTGTAGAGAATTGAATTCCCTTCAAAATGAGCATTGGTTGGGGAAAAGACGATAAAGCGTGTGAAAGTTATGCTTGGTCAAAGTTCAATTGACTTCTTCTAAGGAAACCATAATTTGGCAACTTTTGACTTTTGATGATTTAAGGGCTTTTCTTGAGGAATCATGATCAGACCTTGATAAAATTATGAATATCACTTCAAAGTGTTGATGTTTACAAAAAATCTTAAGGTTTGACTGTATGTTGACCATAATTGACTTTTTACCCAATATAGCTTATTTTCAGTCATCTGAGTCATTGACTGAGCAAACTTGTGATGCAAGGATTGAAACTTGACATGAGCATTCATGGAGACCTTTGAAGAACCATGAAAACCACTTCAGACCTTGAGAACCCAATCTTCCTTGTGAAACACAAAACCCTAGTTATGGACCCACTGCTAAGAAGGAGAATTTATCTTATCAATTCTTAAGCAATCTTGAGCAAATGAGGACCTCATGAGAGTGCCTTGAAGAAAAATGGGAGAGAAAATTTTGGGGTAAAACAGTTGCCCCTGTTCAATCTTCTTAAACCTAAAGAGCTATATTGGCATGTCCGCCATTTGTAACTTGAAGGTAGAAGATGATTGAACACTTAAGTGCCCATAAATTTGCACTCGCTTGTGCATAAAGTAACATTGTTGGTTGATTATACCAGGAATAGGCTTAAAGATGCCATTTGGAGAAGTGATAGAGATTCGTCGGAGATCGGCTTATAGATTCCATCTAAAGTGACTATTGATAGGAATATCATAATAAGTATACGCCTGACTTTTTCTTAGAAGATGTATTTCGAATGAGTCTATGTCCGACTTTGTCCAAAAAGAAATATCAAAATAAATCTATGCTTGATTTTATCTGAACGATATACTAGAATTAGTCTATGCTTAACTTTGTCTAGAAGATACGTTTGGAATGAGTCTACGTCCGAATTTGTCCAAAAAGAAATATCAAAATAAATCTACGCTTGATTTTATCCGAATTAGAAGATATCTACGCTCGACTTCAACTATAAAAGGTATTGGAAAGAGTATACGCCTGACTTTTCCAAAAAGAGTATCAGAAGGAAATCTATGCTTGATTTCATCTGAGCGATGCACTAGAAGATGTCTACGCCCGACTTTATCTAGAAGAGATATTGGAAGGAGTCTACGCCTGACTTTTCCAAAAAGAGTATCAGAAGGAAATATATGCTTGAATTCATCTAAGATGTCTAAGCCTGACTTCATCTAGAAGAGATATCTTTCATAATGACTCTCTGGGGGAAATGCTTAAGTAGCCACTTGTCAGATATAGTCTCTGAGGGAAATACTTGTCAGAATTTAGTTTCTGAAGGAAATTGTCTGGTCATGTAGATAGTTGCCCCGTCCTGTTTCGAGAATTGATCTACAGCCTATTAGAAAATTATTGATAATATTTGTTTGTTTACAAACTTTACTTGAAAAGATAGAGTTAGTATTTATGCAATATCATGATGTATGTAGTGCATTGCGTAATGATGTTTTCAAAGTAAATGAGAGTGTGTTGTATGCCTTTCGTAAGCATATGTTATGATAAATGATGTATGAATGTGAGATGTCCTTGAAGTGTATAGGTAGCTTTGTATAACATTTTAATCGGGGAAATAAATCCTTGATTCTTGCTGGGGATGATGAATATGAATCTTTGATCTGCTGGGGATTCCTGCTTGCTGTTTGAGGAAACTCCACTGAGGAATTAGATTTCTGCTTGGGGAGAAGAACTAAAAAACATTGTTCGTTCATCGCTCTACTGGGTAGTTTAATTCTTATATACCCTGAATGGAGATAAAAGAGATGGATAAACTTTCGAGGTGCTGCCTGACCAAGTTTTTGACATGGATGCTAACTCGTCTGGGGAGGATAAGATTACTGATATCTGGTCCGGTATCTAATCTCGTAGCAACTCTCTGGGGATAGTGGTCTGGACTACCCTTTGCTAGACAGAGAAGTTTTACTGATGATCTACAGTAGTTAGAGGGATAGACTCAAGCCGGGGAGACTGAATTTCGTTGGGGAAATAAACCTTGTTGGGGAAATAAACTCTGTTGGGGAAATAAACCCTACTGGAGAAATAAACCCTGTTAGAGAAACACTTTATTGAGGAATATGCTTTGTTGAAGAAATACATTCTACTGGGGATATGAGCCCTAGTGGAGAAAAGAAATTTGCAGGGGATTTAATTCGGCTGGAGAAATAAACTCAATTGGGGAAGAGAATTCCTATGAACTATGTTGCTATCATAATCTACTAAAGATTGGAATCCCGTAGGTTGGCAACATTGTTGGGGGAAAAGATTATACTCCTTTATCCGTTAGGGAGATCTGCTAGTGAGTACGGCCTGTGGGGAATATGTCTTTGTTGAAGATGAGCTTATGAAGCTGATTCCGCGAGGGATAATCTTATGGAAACTGCTCTGCGGGGCAACTTTTTTGGGGATTACTCTGTGGGGATTTATGGACGACTTGAACATTATCCCGCCCCCTAAAGTCTTGAGTAAATACTTATTCATGTTTTTATGAATATATTTGTTAAGTGTAATCATATTCATATTCATATGTTCATTCAATTTAATCATTGTCCGTTTTTGAAAACAAAACAGAAAGAGTAAAACAAAATTTGAATTTTAAAATTGTATTTATATTGATAGTTTGCCTATAAACAGGCGATTGTTGTACCAGGAGATAAAAAACCTAGTAAGAGGAAATATTCGTGGAGTGAAGAGAGTATAAAGTGAAAACAAAACATATAGCTATGTGTAAATGATCTCGTTGGGTTCCGACTCTGCTATTGCCCCTATATCTTCGAGCATCTCATCCCTCGCTATTAGAAAAAGTTGATTGAATTGATCTGCAACATTCGAACTTGATGTTGGTAATAAAGTTGGCTGTGAGTGATCCCACGAGACATAGTTGTACGCTTTAATCCCTAATTTTTGCATGGACCGCCCTTTTGGGTTTTCAATCCACCGGGATACCCTTTTTTGCCCAAGCCTCCTTTTTAGGTTTTTGACTTGCTGGATATACAATGTTTATATTTATATCCCTGATTTTTCCTGAACCCTTTTGGTTTGCCGGGATGCCCTTATTTTTGCCTAGGCCTGTCAACCTAGTGGGTCGCTTTTTATGCGTAGTATCTTTTAACTATGTCCACGTTCACAGGGTGTGGAAGATCTTGTCCGTCCATGGTGGTAAGTATCATAGCACCGCCCAAAAATATCTTCTTGATCACAAATAGCCCTTCGTAGGTGGGAGTCCACTTGCCCCTGGGATCAATCTTCATAAGAACATTAGTTGCAATACCATAAGGTTTTTTCATTGAATGATCTGTAAACTGAAGTGTCATACGAGTGTCTTTCACCTCACCAAGCTCAAGCTTTTTATAAATAGACAAGGACATAAGGCTTACACTAGCCCCCAAATCAATAAGTGATTTTTTAAATGATTTACACCCAATGGTGCTCTGAATAGTGATTGTACCTCTATCTTTTTTCTTCATTGGAATTCTTAGACCCTGCAAAATAACACTACAAGTTTCAGCTAGCATTTTCGGCTCAGTGTCAATGGAACGCTTCTTGGATATGATGTCCTTCATGAATTTGGCATAAATTGTCGTTTGTTCCAAAGCTTCAACAAAAGGAATATTGATCTCAAGCTTCTTGAATAGTTCCATGAATTTCTCAAAAAAAATCTCATTAAGACTTCCTTCTTTCTCTTGTAGGATATGGCAGAATGACTTTTTGCTTTGAATCTTTCTACTTCTCATTTTCCGTCATTGGCGGTATCACAACTTCCTCTGCTTGTTTTTGATCCTCTCTGATCTCTAAATACACTTCTAACAAGCCTTCCCCTTCAACTACTTCTTCAACATCTTTTCCACTTGACTTACCACTTCTTGTCACAATCACATTCACAGTGTGATTATCTCTTGGATTTGTAATTGTGGCACCAGGTAGAGTGTTAGGTGCTTGAGTATTTGCTAGTTGTTATGCTATCTGACCCATCTGAACCTCTAGATTTTTAATTGAAGCAAAATTGTTCTTCTGATTGTTTGTTGTCTCCTCTTGAAACTTAATATTTTGATTTGCCATCTTTTCAATGGCTAATTCCCAATCTTCTTTCTTTGGAGCTTGTTGTTATTTTTGCTGTTAATATTGGCTCTGATATTCGCCTTGCCTCTGCTGCTGAATATTCCCTTTTTGATCTCTCCATGCAAAATTTGAATGATTCTTCCGCCCAGGATTATAGGTGTTAGAATAAGGATTATTCTACTTCAAGAACTTGATATCTTCAATTTTTTGAGCAGTTGTAAGACAATGCACAATCAAGTGTGGTCCACCACGAATTTCACAAATAGCATTTTGACCTTGTTGAATCTGAGCCACTTGTTGAGTATTAATATTCATAGCTTTCAGATTTTTCTCCACTTCAGCAACAATTGTTTCTTCCATTTTTATCTGTTTGTTGGCTTCCTGTTGTACCCCAAAATTTCCCTCTCATTTATCAAGACTTTTCTCACAAGATCTCTTTGACTCAAGACTGGATTAGGGTTTGACCAGCTCAAGACATCTCATCATGCCCTGATGACCCGAAATTAGGGTTTGGGATTGCACAAGGATTTTTGGACTATCAATGTTTCACATGGCTTTAGAGTATCCTTATGGACCCCTAAGATTATTCATGTCAAGTTTCAAGCCTTGAGACACATTTTTTATCAGTCAATTGGACAGTTGACCTAAAAATCAGTTGTATTGGGGAAAAAGTCAACCATGGCCAATTTACAGTCAAACTTCATAATTTTTTATCCACATCAACATTTTGGACTCATATGTATCATTTGATCAAGTTTGGACCATAATTCCTCAAGAAATTTGATCAAATCATCAAAAGGGCAAAATGGTCAAAATCAGGGTTTTGATTGAGAAAGGGAAATTTTTGATGTTTGACCTAGAAAATGACCAATTGGTTGGAAGCATTATTCCAAGGGTTCAATTGCACCATCTTGACCTAATGATATGGTTAAAAACATTGCAAATCCATTGGATTGACAGATAAAATTTGCAGTCAACTGATCAAAAGTCAATTGTATACTGAAAAGTCAAACTTTGACGTTTTGGTCAAAATTAAGTGCCAAGGATCACAATTCATTAAAACATGTCAGAATGTGAAACTTGTTCATCAAGAAATCAAATATTGAAGATTTTGTTTTGAAATTTGAAATTTTCTTAACTTAGAAATTTTTCTAAATATAGAAAATTTCTTATTTTTTTTCTCAACTTTAAGTCAAATTTCCACCATGATACAAGATGATTCAAAGAAAGTTCCCAACATGAAAGTTGTAGATCTCTATGAAATATACAACTTTTCTTCACACATTTTTCCATAAATATGCTTGGATATCAAGATACAATTTTGTGAATACATGCCCATGAACTAAAATAACTTAGTGAAGTTTTGCCCTAATTTAGGCAGGTTTTTGACCTAACTTCATGGAAACTTTTCACCTAGTTACAAGAAGAATATTGAAAGTAATTTCAAAGATGAGTTATAGAGCACATTGCAAGCTTTCCAAAATGTCCAAGAACTCCTTGATATCACTCTTGAGTATGGAGAATCGAAGAGATCAAGTTGGCAATTTCTCACTTTGATTTCAAGCCATTTCATGAAGAACAAAATTCAAATCCTCAAGCATGTTGTACAATCTTCACTTTTCAGGCCTCAAACTCATTTTTCACTCCACCATTAATGAATTGCACAAGGTTTCATTCCCTAAAGCCAAGCATTCAATGCTTTGTACATGAGCATTTCCATTTTTGGCACAAAGGTGCCATTTCCATTTTGATAAAGCATAACTTTTTCAACTTTTCACTCCTTGAGCCTTGCACTTGTTTTTCTGCACATAAGCAAAGCCACAACAAGAAGCAAAGTGCCTTAGACTTGTACCAACTCAACACAGTCTTGTACAAGCATGTAGAGAGTTGTCTCCTCACTTTCCTTAAAAGGCAAGCAATAGAGCAAAAAGCCTACAACTGAGAAACCTGGTGTGGATTTGAGTTAAAACCTTTTCTATACTTATACACAAACACATTAAAACCTAACACGCAATTGCTAAAGGCCAGAAACTCTTCCAAACTCTATATCACCAAAAGCCTGCCATAACTTGCAGTTTTGTACCAAGCATAGCAATCCAAAAATCCACTTGTGTGTTTCAAGTTCTAATCACCTAAACACTCAACCTACATCATATATAAGTGTTCCAGACCATCATCCCTTCACTGTAACTCCTCCTTCTCCATCTACCATTTTTATTTTTCAAGCTTGCAGGTTGACTTGGATAGGGGGATTCAGGGACTTTCAAGACAAGGTAAAGATTGGAACATACTCAGGGAGGTTCAGGCAAGCTAAAGGAATCCTTGGGCCTTCTCAAAACTCACTCAAACTCCATTTACAATCTCAGCTGAAAGAAGTAAAAACTCTAACTTATATCTCTTCATACAGGCATCCTTAGGTCTCAATTTGTGAAAGTAAAATGTAGATATTATTGTGCTAAAGCCAACCATGTGCATAGATTTCATTTATATTCATTGTGTATAGAGAATTTTAGATTTCAAATTTCTGTAAAAATTAGGTTTGAAATTAGGGCCAATGAAATTAGTTTTGATCTTTGATTTTTAGCTTACATGAGTTACATGGTTGAAATCGTAGGAAAGAGTACTACTATTTTCATGTTTGAAGTTTCCATTTTCATGGAGAATGAGAGAGATATGATTGGTATGGCTAGCTTGAGGAAGAAGATGAAGTACATGGCAAGGAGGCATTATTTGTTATGTGCTTCTTGTTTCATTTAAACTAACAGATGTACAGCCACCCCAGTGGCAAGGCAGCGAGCTGAAAATGCATAGGTCATGGGTTCGAACCTTGGCGCTACCTTTTGCACTTTTCTTATTTTTCAGCTTCATTTTTTGACATTTTTTGCAGCGTGGACTCAACAACTGGGCCTCATTTTTTTTCTAACACACTACCTCCTGATTTGCTCAGGACACCCCTGGCCCAATCATTTTATTATTTATTTTTATTTTCATTTTCAGTTTGTTAAATATATTTACTTTAACATAAAAAATATAAAACATGATAAATATTGTATTTTGTTTTATTTTCACATAAAAAATATTTTTTTTATTAAATTATACATTAACTATTTTTCTTAAATTAACTTGTAAAATAAAATACACTTAGATTAATTTTTATTTATTTTCCTTCATACTTGTAAATATTTATCTTGACATATAAAAAGACTAAATATTTTCATAAATATTATTTATTATTTTAAGACAAAAATACACAAAAATATTACTTAAAGAGCTTTATTTCTTTTTTAACAAATTAAAATTAGGGTTGACCAATTTCTAAAAAGATAACTTCCTTTTCCTAAATTATTAGGTTTATTTCAAAACTCTTTTTCATATAAAAAAAAAATAATTTCTTTTTCTTGCATATACATAAACATTGCATATTTAATTTATATTGTATATTATTTATTCAAATACTTGTACAAATTCGATTTGGTTGTAATAGATTAAATTAGATTTACATTATTGCAAATCCCCATTTATAATTTGTATACCCCCCTCCCATAAAATGTTGTAATAGCATAGTAATCTTTAAATTATGCAATTTACCGCTTTTATATACCATGCTAGTAATTAGGGTTTGAATGGCAAGATCAAAACAAATCAAATAGAAAACCATAATTCAAGACAAAATCAAGCATGAAAATAGGTGTCCTTATGTGTTGCACTCCTCTCCTAGCAAGATGGTTTATTTCTCATCTTCCCCAACCAGTCTTAAAGAATAAGCAAGGTTCAAGGTGGTCACAAAGGTTAATGACGCTCAAACATTCAGATATTTATTGGTGCTCCCGATCCAAAGAGAATGTTATCATTGTTGAACGTTATGGGGAATTCCCTAATGTCCCTATACTTGGCATTAGGGGAGGCATCACCTATAACTCATGTTTAGCTCTAAGACAGTTTGGTTACGCCCAAAGGGATGGCCCGCACGAGATGCTGATTCAAGGTTTGGTATTTGACTACGACAACGATGATCAAGGTCTTCGCCAAAGATTCATCCGAGCTTGGAGGATGCTAAACAAGGTGGATAGCAAGACTTTGGGGCACGAATAATTCCATCCCTCTTGAGCCTTACCTCAAATGGGTACGAACTCGCACTCAAAGTCTTATGATGCCTTATCCTTTCATTCTTCCGGTAATCATTGAGCCTAATAAGGAGGGAGATGTTCCATACACTATTCTACATCCTGACATACCCACATCTCTTGAAGACCTACAAAGGGATTGGATACAACTCAAAGGAGAGCGAGATACTTTCGAAGCCCAATTCTACGCAAGCGAGAAGAAGGTTTTGGAACTCACTAGGCTACTTCATGAGGAGAAGACTTTAAATGCCTTCATTGCACCAAAGAGGATGCACACTACTTTTTATCTTAGAGTTTTGTATTATTTTGTCCAAGGGGCATTGATGTACTCAAACTTTATCTTACTAATATAACGTGTGTTTTCTTTTTGTCTAAAACGAACTTGAATCTTTGAAATTCTTAAAAACATTGCATGTGCACATATCATTCATCATAACATAAACAGGTCTTTTGCAACAAGTTTCCTCATCTCTCTACTGTTTATTTCAGTAAGATGGATCTCGAACAAACAGTCAAAGATCTTCAAGCTCGGAACATGCAGTTTCAACAGTTGCTCATAACCCTAGCCAAGGGGCAAGAAGAGTTGAAGACTCTGCTGGCTGAAGAGAGGAAAAAGAAAACAAAGATATCCATTGGGGTCCTAAACATGGGGAGAAGATTTCATGGGCATACTAGAAGAACCTTGAATTTTGCAACAACATCCGGTGAAGGAGAGGGGAAAGGAAAGGAAACAGCGGTCCTGTCAGAATCTGAAGAGGAAGAAGAAGAGGAAGACTACTCTGAGGAACAATATCCTTCAGCTGATGATAAGTACCGACATCTCGAAGAGCATTTGAGCGCAATGGAAATACAAAAGGTGTCAGGCTTAGACTTTGAAGAATTGGGACTAGTGTCGGGGATTGTGATTCCTCCAAAATTCAAAGTGCCTTTGTTCGCAAAATATGATGGGGTGTCATGTCCTAAGATACACCTCCAATTATATGTGAGAAAGATCCAACCACACTCCGCTGATAAAGACTTGTGGGTGAATTTTTTTCAAGATAGTCTATCTGGAACATAACTCGACTGGTTTTACCAACTAGAAAGAGCCAACGTCCATAATTGGGAAGATCTTGTCGCAACTTTCTACAAGCAATATCAATATAACACTGATTTGGCACCTACCCATACTCAACTTCATAGTATGGCTATGGCTTCCAATGAGGGCTTCAAGGATTACGCGCAGAAGTGGAGAGATCTGGCTGGGAGAGTTCAAACCCCTCTGTCTGAAAGGGAATTAGTGAACATCTTCTATCGGGCCCTTTCTTCAACTATTTGATTGGGAGCTCATCTGCAGGATTTACTGAGATAATACTGACCGGAGAGAGGGTGGAAGCTGTCATAAAAAGTGGAAAGATTCAGAAGGATTCATCTTCTTCTACAGCTGTAAGGAAGCCTTTTATTAGGAAGAAAGAGGTAGCTGCTGTTTACCCATAAAGAAACCAAGAAAGAGCCGAACACCGACCAATGGTAGGGGATGTTATGATTCCAAAGCCTACGTCTGACCAACAAAGAAGTAATCAACCAAGGGTGGAAAGGCCAGTCAGGAAATTCACCAGAATCAATATGAATTTGTCTCAAGTATTACCGCATCTTCTAAAATCTAATTTGGCCACCTTGAAAGAAGCTCCAAAAACCCCCAACACATCGTCCCCTTATTATCACCCCAATGCCCGTTGTGCATATCACTCTGAAAGTCCTGGTCACGATACTAATAATTGTTGGGCCTTGAAGAACAAAATACAAGACCTCATTGAAGCAAAAGAAATTGAGTTTGATACGCCCGAGAAACCAAATGTTATTTCTGCTCCTATGCCCAGACATGGTCATAACACCAATGCTATTGAAGAAGATTTGTTTGTTACCACAGTTGATGAACTCTTGACTCCACTCCCAATCATCAAGATAAACTTGTTGAAAGCCGGTATATTCCCGTGTTGTAATGAAGACTGCCACCTCTGCTTATCCTCACCAACTAATTGCCCTTTGTTGAAAACAGGCATTCAACTCTTGATAGACAACAAAGAGATTCTGTTTGAAAGTACTCTTGTTTCACCTATTCCTGTTGAATATTTTTCAATCATTACCATCTTCGCCAATTCTTCTAGGGTCCCCAAAAGACCCGTTAGAATTACATCGGTTCCGAAAACTACTCCTCTTATAATCACAATGCCTGGGTCAGTCCCATATGAATCAGACAAAACTGTGCCGTGGAATTACGGTGGGGACATTTATTACCATGGCATCAAACAAGATGAGCTGGCCGCCGAAGAGATAAACTCCGAAGAAGAAGATTCCGACATTACCAATATTGCCGGAACTAGTAAAATTACCCAAAGCGGTAGGATCTTTTCTCCAGAAATTGCCCCCCCAAAGGCAGGTTTTGGACCCGTGGCTGCTCCAAAGGTTACTTCCATACCCATAATCATCTCTGGAAGTTCTCCTATTGATGAAGTCGTTATAACCCCTGTAGTCATTCCTACCAACACTCCTACTGCTGAAATTCAAGGAAAAAGTATTCAAGTAGAGCCTGTCCGGACGAAGGCTCAATCACTGACTATCCCTGAGACCTCCAAGAAAGAAATGGAGGAGATCCAAAAAATTATAAAAAGGAGCGACTACGATGTAGTTGAACAGTTGGGGCAAACTCCCTCCAAAATCTCCATGCTGGCATTACTACTGTGTTCCGAGGCACATGTGAAAGCCTTGGTGAAGTTCCTAAAGACAACCCATGTGCCTCAAGAGATGTTTGCGGATCAATTTCAAGACTGCGTGGCCACTTTGACAACGGATAATGGCCTAGGCTTCTCAAATGCTGATCTGACACCAAGGGGGAGAAAGCCCAACGAGGCATTGCATGTCTCTGTGGAATATAGGGGCACCACTCTGGCCCATGTCTTAGTGGACACTGGCTCATCTTTGAATGTTTTACCAAAGAAAGCTCTTGACAGACTTGACTGCGAAGGACTGACACTAAATCCAAGTAACATAGTCGTAAGGGCATTTGATGGCTCAAAGAGGATGGTACACAGGGAGGTGGATATCCCCATAAAGGTTGGGACTCAAACTTTAAATCAACCTTTTATGTAATGGACATCCTCCCCTCTTACTCCTGTCTGCTAGGACGGTCATGGATCCATAATGCTGGCGCTGTCACCTCTACATTGCACCAGATGTTGAAATATCTGGTTCAAGGAAAGATTATCACTGTCCACGGAGAGGAAGAATACATGATTATCCATCTCAATTCCTTCAGGTATGTGGAATTGGACGGAGAGTTCATTGAAACTCCTTTTCAACACTTCAAAGAAGTCCCCCAAGATGTAGCAGTGACCAAAACTGTGTCCCAGATTCCCAAGATTACAAGACCTCCACTCTGGATGTCATCTCTGAAGGACGCCAAAGCAGTAGTAGAGGAAGGTGGGTGCACCATCTGGGGGAAACTTCTGGATATCCCGTATAAGTCTGACAAGTTTGGGTTAGGTTTCACTTCAAGTGCTCAAAAGGTTGTACGTCGTACCCGTGCTGGAGGGCCACCCTTGAAGATTAGAAACCGAGAGGTCAACATGGTAGAAGATGGTGAGGAGGATTGCAGCTTGGAGGATTGGATCTTTCCGACTGTCAATGGAGGACTCAGCAATTGGGAGGCCAGAGACTTTGTCCCAATAACTTTCATCCCTCAGTAATTTATCTTTACTTTTTTGGATCTGTAATATTCAAAAACAATTTGCACTCTTAAAAACCTTATGTCTTTCCCGAGGCACAATGGTCCATTTGCAAGGGTTATTATTTCATCTTCATATGACATTCAATGAATCATGGACATTTTTCGCATACAAACTTTTGTGCTCATTGTTTTTCTTTTACATTTTATTTTCTTTTAATGATAGCTATACCCTTACACACATCCACACTCACAAATGCAGGTACCCCTCCATTATGGATCCCATGGGTAACAATACTGCTATGGCCTTTTGTGACTCTGAGGATCTAATCTACCAAGCCGAAGACGAAGGTGAACAAGATTGTGAAGTACCAGGGGAACTTGTCAGACTGCTACCACAAGAGGAAAGAACCATTCAGCCTCACGAGGAAATTGTGGATACAATCAACTTGGGTACCGAGGAGGATAAAAAAGAGGTCAAGGTGGGTGCCAATCTGGAGCCTAGTGTCAAGGAGCGCCTGATTCAGCTGTTGGATGATTATGTTGATATCTTTTCCTGGTCATATGAAGACATGCCAGGACTTGATACAGACATCGTGGTGCATCGTCTGCCTACAAGAGAAGATTGTCCGCCAGTAAAATAGAAAGTCCGCCACATGAGACCTGATATGTCAGAAAAGATTAAAGCGGAGGTCATGAAGCAATTCAATTCTGGATTCTTGGCTGTCACTTCCTACCCTCAATGGGTCGCCAACATTGTTCCCGTACCTAAAAAAGACGGCAAAGTACGAATGTGTATGGACTATAGAGATTTGAATAGGGCAAGCCCTAAAGGTGATTTTCCACTCCCCCACATTGACATCCTGGTTGACAATACGGCCCAACACAAAGTGTTTTCCTTCATGGACAGATTCTCAGGTTATAACCAAATCAAAATGGCACCTGAGGACATGGAGAAAACTACATTTGTCACACAGTGGGGCACATTCTACTACAAGGTGATGCCATTCAGACTGAAGAATGCTGGGGAAACCTATCAACACGCCATGGTAGCTTTATTTCACGACATGATATATCATGAAATAGAGGTCTACGTAGACAATATGATAGCCAGATCACAAACAGAAGAAGAGCACCTTGATCACTTACAAAAGCTGTTTGAGAGACTGAAGAAGTATAAGGTGAGGTTGAATCCAAACAAGTGTTTTGACATTATTACCACATTTTGAGAAGATTACCTTCGAGCATTTCCCGCGAGAAGAAAATCAGCTAGCAGACGCTCTAGCCACAATGTCATCTATGTTTAAACTTAATTGGGATAATGGGGCTCCCCAGATCACCATCGAACGAATGGATGAACCAGCATACTGTCACGAGATTAATACTGAAGAAGTAGTGGACCAACCTTGGTTTCATGAAGTCAAGAGGTATCTCGAGGCTCAAGAATATCCAGAAGGAGCTTCAATCAATGATAAAAAGTTCTTAAGGAGATTCTCTGCTAAATTCTTCCTTAGTAATGGCATTCTGTACAAACGCAATCATGACTTCATTTTGCTTCGGTGTGTGGATAAAGTTGAAGCTGAAAAGATCACGGCTGAATTACATGAAGGTACTTTTGGCACCCACTCCAGTGGGTATACGATGGCGAAGAAAATCCTACGGGCAGGCTATTATTGGTCTACCATGGAAGCATATTGCTATCAACATTCTCGAACCTATCATAAGTGCCAAATTTATGCTGGCAAGGTGTACGTACCTCTGGTTCCTCTGAATGTCTTGACGGCTCCTTGGCCCTTTGCTATGTGGGTAATTGATATGATTGGAGAGATCAAGCCTACAACCTCCAATGTATACCGCTTCATCCTAGTGGTCATTGACTATTTCACCAAGTGGGTTGAAGCAGCTTCTTTCTCTTCCTTTACCAAGAATGTTGTTGCCCACTTCATCAAGTAAAACCTTATTTGCCAGTACGGTATCCCAGAAAGGATCATCACTGACAATGATACAAATCTTAACAACACTATGATCACCGCATTATGTGAGTAATTCAAGATCCAACATCACAATTCTTCTCCCTATCGGCCAAAGATGAATGGTGTTATCGAAGCTGCAAATAAAAACATTAAGAAGATCATACAGAAAATGACAGCCACATACAAATAATGGCATGAGATGCTACCATTCGCTCTCCACAGTTATCGTACCATGGCTCGCACATCAACTGGGGCGACACCCTATTCTTTGGTTTACGGCACGAAGGATGTCTTTCCTATTGAAGTTCAAATCCCCTCTCTGAGGATTATGAAGGATGCAGGCTTGAACGAAGAAGATTGGATCCAGACTCGACTTGATCAATTGAACTTAATTGATGAAAAAAGACTTACTGTTTTCTGCCATGGTCAAATGTATCAAAAACGGATGATCAAGGATTTCAACAAGAAAGTCAGGCGCCAAGTATATCAAGTTGGGGATCTAGTGATCAAACGTATCATCTTGCCACAAAGTGATCCCAGGGGCAAATGGACTCCTACCTATGAAGGACCATTTGTAATCAAAAACATATTCTCCGGTAGAGCAATGATCTTGACCATAATGGATGGTGACGACGTGCCACACCATGCGAACGCGGACATAGTCAAAAGATGCTACGCATAAGAGACCCGCTAGGTTGACACACCTAGGCAAAACAAGGGCATCCCGATGAACCAAAAGGTTCGGGCAAAAATTAGGGATAAAATGAAAAAAATATGTACACCCGACAAGTTGAAAACTCGAAAGGGCGACTTGGACAAAAAAGGGTTTCATGGTGGACTGAAAACCCAAAAGGGCAGTTGTGATCGGTGGATTTAGAACTGACTGTTTTGAAATGTTGGTTCGCGAAATGTCGCGGAAGCAAGAGTCGCCACCGTCTTTTATTTTCTCCAAACATGGACAGGACAAAAGCACAACAAAATTCCTTATGAGATAGTTTCTCGGTTCGGGAGGTAGATTTATAGAAAGGGAAGGTGTTAGCACCCTTTCTATCCATGGTTATCCATGGGCTCTTAGATACTTGCTCATTGTGTTTTCAACAGTGTTTGAAAAGTTGCTTTCGAAAGCTTTTTGAAAGTGTCGGTGCGAAAAGAGTTTTTGATTTTGTTTTGAAATTAGAGCAAGTATCTACGAGTCCTCTACCTACCCTAAGGAATTCGTCTGTGTAAATGTCCTTAAAGCAGTGCCATCCCACCATTGAGAGGTAGGTAGCACCACCGTTGGAGGTGTTCGGGTCGATTCGTTTGTAGGGACAGTGTGGTCACCAGAGCAACAGTAGGACACCTTAGAAGCTACCCTTATGCCATTGATCCTTTTTAATTCCGAGGCAACCGTTTCGAGGCAACTGGATCATGGCATGGACATAAGGACTTACTAAAACGTCCTATACTCGACGACCACGTTTCGAAGGCAAGGCAACAGTGACGCGTACCCTAAGAGTGGTGTGTGAATTTGTGTATTGTTTTCAGTTTAACCATTATCTTTGATCATGCATTATGGTGAGCTACGCTTGTTTTTAATTTAGGCCATACATTCTTTCATGCAAAGTTTAGCAGTTTTAAGAGTGCGGAAATTTAAATGCGGAAAATAAAATCCTACGCTATTACAAGGCGCGGGTCTATACATCGCCAAATTAACAAAGACCCGTTTTAATAAAAAATGCGGAAAATAAATGAATTCCTAATTACTATTACATGGCTTTAGCAATTACATAATATTTACAAGGAAATAAAATAACGTGCGAAATAGAAATTGAAATTGAACGTTCGAGGGCGTTGGACCCTTTTGACATTAAAATGAATGAAAAGTTAATTAATTATTACATTAAAGAAAAGAAATGTTTTTTAGGTTTTTTTGTATTTATGAAGATTAGAAAATTAAAATTAAAATTTAAAAGAAACCCTAATTCTAAGTTATTTTTAATTATTTGAAAAAATATGAAAGTTTAACCTAATTTACTAATTAATTAATGTACATATTCATTTACAAAATATTTAATAATTAATAATAATAATAATGATGATAAAATTATTTAAGAAAAAAATGAAAAGGTTAAAAAACCCTAATTTCTACATATTTTATTAATTTAAGAAAATATTAAAGTTTTAAAACCTAAATTAACTAAGTTAATTGTTAGAGTTTATTTACAAAATAAATTAATTTAAATATTAATTAAACATATTTTAGTTTCTGATTTTTTTATTTATGAAAATTAATTTATGAAATTAAAGAAAACAATTAAAATAATTAATAGAATTAAGAAAGAAAAACAAATTAAAAATTAAAAATTGATGCAAACCATGGGGGGTATCAGGCCCATTTAGGAGGTTTTTTGGAAGTAATTTGGCCCATTAGACAAAAAGCCTTGTTTGACTTTCTGGCATCACGTGCGTGTTCATTGACTCCTGAGTACCGTGGTCTGCATTCTTTGGCCATTGGATTGGATTTCATGCATAAGTTGTTCTACTTTGGCCATTTGGCTTTTGGCTTTTGGCCATTTGTATTCTGGCCTCAACGTTCCTTAATATTCTTAGGATGTCTGTCTCGCCATGTATTGGTGTCATGCATAAGTTGTTCTTTTGGCCATTTGGCTTTTGGCTTTTGGCCATTTGGCTTTTGGCCTCAACGTTCCTTAATCTTTCTGCATGGGATCCTGTCTAAATCTGCAGTGTTGAATCTCATGAACACATTAAATAAAATCATAAAATGCAAATAAAGCCAATATATGAAGAAATTTAATGTTTAGGCACAATATGGCATGTATGAATGATTATACCCTTTTGATCATGGAGATCAAGCCAGCCTTACCCTTACTGAAGAAGTAGTGAGGTGTTGGTTTGTAATTGTGATGGCTTGTTTGTGGTGAGAGAGGGATTTGTAATAAGGATTTCAAGGTTTTAGGGTTCTTGAAAGAATTTAATATTCTGACAATGTTGTGGCAAAGTTTTTTCTCTCTTTTTCTTTCCTCTCTGGTTTGTGTGAAAAGAAGGTGATTATATAATGCAAATTAGGGTAAAGAAAATGGGCTTTGAATGTGCAATTGGGCCTCCAATGTTCACTTGAGTTCGTCACTTTCCAGGCTAAATCGCCGGGACTTAAGTGCAATTTTTGAAGTTGAAATGTGAAAACAAAATATATCCGACATCGATAACTAACTCCTGTCCGAAAATCGGCTCAATCGGATAAACGGTGAATTAGTTATGAATTTTTGAAGTTTCAGCCCAGACAAACTTATTTTGGGCTCCAGTGTCGACTCTGACACGTTCTTCAATAAAAAACTGGTATTGATCGGAGCATAATCCGGTCTCGACTTTTGAAGCAAAGTTGTAGATCTATGAGTCAGTGACCTTGTGTAAAAATATGAGCCCAATCCGATAAAAATTGACCGAGTTATGAATTTTCGAAGTTTCGGCCCAGATGAAATAATATTCAGCATTCAGGATTTTCAGCGTGTTACGCACTCTGAGCAAAAAACGAAGGCCTTTTGAATACCGTTTGAACTCAATACCTTCTGTGTGAAGTGGTGAAAAACACAAGAAGGGGGGGTTAAATTGTAAAACTGAAATCTAATGCAATGAACAAGATATTTTTATCCTGGTTCGTTTGATCTCAAACTACTCCAGTCCACCCGTCAAGGTGATTTCGCCTCTCTCCAACGAGGTCTTAATCCACTATATTCAACTGAATATTACAGACTGCTTTAACAACTGCTAAAGCCTTCTTGATCCAAACCACAACCCGGTTTGTCAAGGTAACACTTTCTTACAAAGAGATAAAACTAAGTGTAAGGATGTTTTCTACAAAACTGTATCACAACTGTGATGTATACACAAATTGAAGCTTAGAAACTAGATTGCTAAACAATGATAGAATATCATAATGTGTGGTTTAGCAAAACTGAGAGAAAGAAGATTATGATTAGCTTTTGTGCGTGTAGAGATTTTGAGAGCATTAGCCATTTCAATCTTCAAAGTCTTGTTTATATAGCACTGAGATGATGAACGTTGGATGCAATATTCTTGATTCAATGCTAATAACAAACTTTCCTTATTGAGCAGATCTTGTCTGGAATGAGGCCGTTGGAATTAATTTGCTTTCAATGCACAGTACCGTTGCTTACTTAATGCAAGTTCTGGCTTGGCTCATTCTGACTCTGCTTCGCTGCTGATGAACTGTTGTGTTTCTTTATCAGAGTGTTAAGCGCAGTCTTGTTCATCAGGCTTCAGCATGTACGTGAGTTGATCATCTGATTCTGACATTCTGATATGGCAACTTCTGATGCTGGTGTCTGAAATCAAGTTCTGATGCTGAATAGATGTGATCTTGCTTATATCAATCAGAGTATCTGCAAGTCAGAACATAATAATTTTAGGCAGCAGATAGTTCATACATGAAACTTATAAATACTGAATCTTTTCACTTTGTTATCATCAAAACTTAAATATAGGGTAGTAGATTCAAACTTTGTTCTAACACTGTGAAAATGTAGTCACCTCAATTTGTGAAATTTTGGCGCCGGCACCAGCTCGATACGATGAAAATCGACCAAGTTATGATTTTCTGAACATGACGCAAATAAACTTCTGTCACAAATTTTCTGTGCAAAAATACTTGATAAATCCACATTTTTGAAGACCTTCTGATCGTAATTGGCTTCCATCCGTGAGAGATGAAAATATAGATAACATCAAGACGGAATTTTGGCCACCAGAACGGGTTCAAAACGAGTCACGATCTTCAAGTTATGAATTTTTTAGCGCGTAAAAACTGCACTTTCAGCACACTTTTTTCACCATATTTCTTCGAGAAAACTCACACATTCGGATACCTTCTTTAAAGAATTGACTCTTGAGCCGAACCTGAATTTCAGAATATGTTATCAGAGATATCTTGGCGAAAGAACACTTGAATATGATGCGTCGGGTTGGACTTTTGAATTTTTCTTGAAATGTTTTGAGAAATATGGGAGGGAAAATTTTGGGGTACAACAGTTGCCCCTGTTCAATCTTTTTAAACCTGAGGATGTAGATTGGCTTGCGTGCCTTTCGTGATCCGAAGGTGGAAGATGATTGAACACTAGAGTGCCCAGAAATTTGCACTCACATAGTAGAATGTCAGCAGTGTGATGGTATGAATGGGCTTACAGATGCCATTTGGAGACTGTCGGTATGTGGATGGGCTTATAGATGCCATCGAGAGGTTGTTGATTGCGTAAGAGATTCCTTAGCGAGAACTTGCGTACCTGAGAAAGAAAGATAATTACCTGGCCTGTTACAGGGGTTGATCTTCAAACTCTTCGTGTAGATGTGCCCTGGCTGGATACAGGTATCGAATCTTTAAACTCTTCAGACGTGCCCTGGCAAGATACAGGAATCGAGTCCGGAGAATAGTCGTCAACAGATACACCCCGGTAAGATACAGGAGTCGGATCTTCGAACTCTTCAGACGTGCCCTGGCAGGATACAGGAATCGAGTCTAGAATTACTCGTCAACAGATACACCCTGGCAAGATACAGGAATCGGATCTTCAAACTCTTCAAACGTGCCCTCAACGGGACGATGAGAGAACCTTGGGCGATTTCTACCTCAACGGGACGATGAGAGAACCTTGGGCGATTTCTACCTCAACGGGACGATGAGAGAACCTTGGACGATTACTACCTCAACGAGACGATGAAAGAACCTTGGGCGATTACTACCTCAACGGGACGATGAGAGAACCTTTGGGCGATTTCTACCTCAACGGGACGATGAGAGAACCTTGGGCGATTACTACCTCAACGGGACGATGAGAGAACCTTTGGGCGATTTCTACCTCAACGGGACGATGAGAGAACCTTGGGCGATTACTACCTCAACGGGACGATGAGAGAACCTTTGGGCGATTACTACCTCAACGGGACGATGAGAGAACCTTTGGGCGATTACTACCTCAACGGGACGATGAGAGAACCTTGGGTGATTACTACCTCAACAGGACGATGAGAGAACCTTGGGTGATTACTACCTGAACGGGACGATGAGAGAACCTTTGGGCGATTTCTACCTCAACGGGACGATGAGAGAACCTTGGGTGATTACTACCTCAACAGGACGATGAGAGAACCTTGGGTGATTACTACCTCAACGGGACGATGAGAGAACCTTTGGGAGATTACTACCTCAACGGGACGATGAGAGAACCTTTGGGCGATTACTACCTCAACGGGACGATGAGAGAACCTTGGGCGATTACTACCTCAACGGGACGATGAGAGAACCTTGGGTGATTACTACCTCAACGGGATGATGAGAGAACCTTTGGGCGATTACTACCTCAGCAGAATGATGAAGGAATCTTAGGCGACTACAACCTCAGCAGAATGATGAGAGAATCTTAGGCGACTACAACCTCAGCAGGATGATGAGAGAATCTTTGGCGACTTCAATCTCAGCAGAATGATGAGAGAATCTTAGGCGACTTCAACCTCAGCAGAATGATGAGAGAATCTTAGGCGACTTCAACCTCAGCAGAATGGTGAGAGAATCTTAGGCGACTTCAACCTCAGCAGAATGATGAAGGAATCTTGGACGTCTTCTACTTCAAAAGGTAAAGACTTTTATCTATTGATCATTCTTTCCTGAAAAAGTAATGAGTTAGTTGTATGCAATGTCATAATGTATGACATGCATGATGTCATGATGTTCTCAAAAATAAATGAGATTGGGGTGATATGATTCGTGTATGCATGTATCATAATGTATGACAATGTGATGTTTATGAATGTATTTTCGTCTAAGAAAATAAATCCTTGACGAATGCCGGGAGCTGAATCCTGGGCTGATGTTGAAGAGAGTTCTTCGTTTTCGTTGGGGATGATGGTTGCAAGAATACCGGTAGGAGAAGATGACTCCGTTGGGGAATAAACTTGGCGAATAGAATACTCTACGGGGAATGCTCTGTGGGAAGAGATGTACTTTGCTGAGGTTTGATGATAACTCCGCTGGGGATACCATTGTTGAGCTTTGTTGGAAGATTGGATGAACTCCGCTGGGGATAGGAAGACTTCGCCGGGGACGATCTTTCCGTGGCAATTGGCTGAGGATAACCCAGTTATATCCTGGTGGGGAAATAACCTTTGAATAAAGCCGGGGGAGAGCGTTCGTACTCTGCAGGTGATAAGCTTCCAGAATCTACTGGGGATAAGCTTCCTACTGGGGAGATTGATTCAACTTTCCTGGGGAGGCTTTTGAGACTGTATTGGGGAAGTGGCTCCACTGGATGTGCGGTATTCCACCGGGGAACAATCTTAGATCAAGATTGTTGGGGATGCTTGTTAGGAATGTTTGTACACTCCGCTGGGGAATGTTGAGATCTTCGGGGAATAATCCAACTTCCTTAAGGCTGACAGTAAGCTAACTCTGCTTGGGGAGAGTGTTGCCGACTTGCTGGAGGTATGGGCCTTCTCAGGGCTGATTGGAGACCCACTCTGCTTGGGGAGAATTGTTGGATCTTGTCTCACTCTCTGGGGAATTAAGGTATCTTGGTTACGTTCTTCAGCTGACCTTACCTTGGTGCATGGAGGACAGAGCAGCTTGATCGTTCAGACCATTCTTATTGCCCCAGTTTCTGCGGGAGAGGAAGGCATGTGAGGTGTTTGATACCTGCCGATTTACAAATCTTCTTCTGGTAGGAAAGGGACGAGATGACGGAACATAGTCGTACGCTGTGATCCCTAATTTTTGCCTGGACCTCCCTTTCGGGTTTTCGGTCCACCGGGATACCCATTTTTGCCCAAGCCGCCTTTGCAGGTTTTCGACTTGCCGGGTGTACAGATTTTTTGCTTCATCCCTCATTTTGCCCGAACCCTTTTGGTTCGCCAGGAAGCCCTTATTTTTGCCTAGGTATGTCAACCTAGCGGGTCTTTGATTTTGCGTATTATTTTTTCCCGACTATATCCATGCTCTCAGAGAGCAGGGAGTTGTCACTGTCAGTAGTGTTGCGTTGTCGTACCACTAGAAGATGTCTGATCAGGAAAGATTCATTGTCGGAATGCCCCAGGTGATCCAGATGGAGGTTTACCCCAAGCTGGTTGGCCTTTTGAGAAATTCTCCGAATCTTGACTGGACTGCCCCAGATGATGGCCACTGATCATGCCATGCCCCTTGATTGGAGGTACTCTTGTTCATTAGACATTCGTCGTGCGAATTCCTCTGCTGTTCAAACAACTAGTCATATGCAAGCAATGTTATATTAGAAATGCAAAGCTTATGTCTGTCTCGAAATTTTTTTGAAAATGCATTTTTTTTTCCAGTAAAAGCAAGTGAATTTTGTAAAAATTGTGATGTCAACTCGTTATTTTACCATAAGCCTTAAGGAGTCAGGATACCTTTGTAACAGTATGCTTTCGAACTAACCCATGCTTCAGCTAGGACTTTTCGAGGGTTGTAACGTGGCCTGGTTCACGGTTTAAGAAACAAAGGATAAAGGCTCGAATTATTTGTACCCACCCGCTCTTCGTGATGTTCTTCAAACCTAAACTCAGTTGATCGTGCGTTAGACCTTGTTTGAGTCTTTGCTCTGATATTCCAGTGATGGTTCGGATGTTGACAGTTTATTTTGGATAGGCAGTCATTCCTTTTTTGGTTGAGGGTTTGTAGGACCTCTTTCTTTTTTGATTTCGTTATCCCTGTTTTTTGCCTGAACTGTTTCTTTTGTGATCACAGTCAGCGGGATGCCCTAGTTTTTGTAAGTCTCCTTCATAGGTTTTGACTTATTGGGCTTTTATTTTTGGGAAATAATGACTGCCTATCTTTTATGATTATTCGGAACCATCACTGTCTTTTGTTTCAGAAGGACTTCTTTTGATGCCATTCGTTGTGCACCCGGATCAGCTAAGAAGACTACCCTGCCCCAGGTTATGATTAAGGGTTTAATTTTTGAAAAGAAAAACTCCTACTTCTTTGGCTCAAAGGGGTTGATGAGGGATTATCATCCTTATAACTCCAGTGTTTAGGAATTTGAAACAATGCCTGTACTTCATCAGCGGGGTCTGTTCAAAGCATACTGTAAAGATCGTGGTATCGTTTTCGTCATCCTCCCTCAAGAGGCTTAGAATTGTTAACCGAGCGTTGAACATCACAAAAATATGAAAACAGTTTTAAGCATAGTAAACATAATTACTTCAAAACAGACACGTGCAATGCATTAATGAAATAACAAAGTTTGACATGAATAAAATGTTTGAACAATCAAAGAAAAATACAACTTGAACATTCGAATGAACAAAAGACATTCTCGATGATTTGGTGCAGGATCAGTGTTGAAACTTGACCTCCTTGGCGTCAATCAAATCCTGGATCTTGTTCTTCAAGGTCCAACAGTCGTCGGTGTCATGTCCAGGACTGTCAGAATGGTAGGCACATCTCACACCCGGGTTGTACTTGGAAGAGGAAGTATCAGGATTTTGAGGAGGATCCTTTAGTGTGATCAGTTTTGCCTTCAGCAATTGTTGTAGTGCCTGAGACAAAGGCATGCTGATGTCAGTATACTTCCTATCTTGATACTTTATCCTACGCCTATTACTCTTTCTTTGTTGAACAGGCGCGGGATCAGAGATCTGGATTGCCCCTACGTCATGACGACCCTTTTTACCATGTATAGCATTGGACTCCTTCTTCCCACTGTGGGGCTTTTTCTGAGCATCAGCAGGTGCGGTTTCTTGAATCTTCCCCGACTTGATACCAGCTTCAATTCTCTCCCCAGTCAAGATAAGATCTGTCAACCCAGCAGAAGAATTCCCAATCAGATGGTTGTAGAATGGACCAGACAAAGTCCCCAAGAACATGTCAACAAGCTCCCGGTCAGTTAGAGGTGGTTGTACCCTTCCAGCAAGGTCTCTCCATTTTTGGGCGTACTCCTTAAAACCTTCACCCGTCCCCAGTGACATACCCTGGAGTTGGGTACGCGTAGGAGCGAGGTCAGCATTATACTGATACTGCTTATAAAATACAGTGGCCAAGTCCTCCCAGCTGCGGATGTTGGCTCCATTCAGTTGATAGAACCAGTCGAGTTGAGTTCCCGACAGACTATCCTGAAAGAAGTGAATCCACAAATTCTTGTCAGCCGTGTAGGGCTGGATCCTCCTTGTATAAGACCTGAGATGCAGCTTAGGACAGGAAGCCCCGTCATATTTTTCAAAAGCAGGTGCCTTGAATTTGTGCGGGATCACCACCCCAGAAGACAGACCTAGATCTTCAAAGTCTAGGCCGGGCACTTTCTGTATCTCCATAGCACTTAACCGGTCTTCGAGTTGTTTGTACCTGTCCTCAGCAGGAGGGTACTGTTCATCATTGCAATCAGTCTCGTTGTCGGAGACCACCGGACTAGGAACCTCTCCCTCATGGGGACTGTCTTTCCCAATAGATGGGGTAGTCAGCTCGACCTCGTTTTGTAATCCATTCCCAGATTTGCGTCTAGGGTTGAACAACACGTCCTCTTCTTCTTCTTTTTCAAAAGCAGGGTCTTCAGATCTTGTTGCCCCTGGGCCAAACTCATGATCAACTCTTGGAACTGGGCGTTCTGAGCCTGGAGAGCCTTGATGGATTGCTCAGTAGATGATTCAGGATTCATGACGATCGGCTGAAATAAACAGCGAAGAAGGTAAGCAACCTGTCAAAAGGGATACCTGCAATGCAATGATATGTATGTATGCATGCAATGTTTTCCAGGATCCCGCGGGGTAAAGAAGAAAATTGTTAGAGTTGGGATCTGATAGCTTGATTGAAGGAACTGCATGTTGTTAAGAGTCCTTCTTCAAGGGTCAAGGCTCACCATATCGAGTGGGTCATAGCCCCTGACAACCTTGGCTAGAGGAAAATAAATCCCCTTTTCCCCTTGCTAGATAGTTGGTTCATTATGACCTGCATCACAAACCCTTGAGATCCTTGAAATGGATTAGTCTTTATGTAAGGTGTATGCAATGGTATGATGGTATGATATGCATGGGGTAATGCAAGTAACCCTGTAACGAGTCCCAATTAAGGACTGTAAACAAACCCTGCAAGAAACTCATGGGTCAGATAATCAAGCATGCAAGTAGTCAAGTTTTAAGGCACACAAGTCACACAAGACAGCCCTTAGAGTTTAGGCCAGCATGGGGTCTAGGTATTACCCTCTTTCAGTTTGTTGGTTAAGACCTGTCCTATCAGAAGTAACCGGGTTCTAGAGGATCCCAATATCACTGACTACCCTCGATCGGTCATAACTCCAGCATCGCAATCTTTTCTTGCGGCCAGAACCATCACGAGAGTTTAGCCTCAATGGGTGTAGCATACTGCTACTGTTCTATGGCCAAGTTGGGTCATTTAGGGTTCTAAGGTCGGTTGGTGCTTAATGACTCCTCAGAAGACCCATATTCTCCTCGTTGCGACACAAGGGATATCGGTACAGACCAAGGTGCCACACCAACGTAGCCACTGTTTCACCCGTGTCGGTCTACGCCGGACAGGTCCCTCACAGCTTATGCTACCTAACAGGGTATCCCCAGATCCGAGTTAGGATCTATGAAACTCCAAGACAATGCCCACAATAGTAAAGCAAACAAAACATTCAATTGAAAACATAAGTATGATCTAATCCTAAGGTACACCTCACTTTATAAATATTCCCCAGCAGAGTCGCCAGTTCTGTGATCGGTGGATTTAGAACCGACTGTTTTGAAATGCTGGTTCGCGAAATGTCGCGGAAGCAAGAGTCGCCACCGTCTTTTATTTTCTCCAAACATGGACAGGACAAAAGCACAGCAAAATTCCTTATGAGATAGTTTCTCGGTTCAGGAGGTAGATTTATAGAAAGGGAAGGTGTTAGCACCCTTTCTATCCATGGTTATCCATGGGCTCTTAGATACTTGCTCATTGTGTTTTCAACAGTGTTTGAAAAGTTGCTTTCGAAAGCTTTTTAAAGTGTCGGTGCGAAAAGAGTTTTTGATTTTGTTTTGAAATTAGAGCAAGTATCTACGAGTCCTCTACCTACCCTAAGGAATTCGTCTGTGTAAATGTCCTTAAAGCAGTGCCATCCCACCATTGAGAGGTAGGTAGCACCACCGTTGGAGGTGTTCGGGTCGATTCGTTTGTAGGGACAGTGTGGTCACCAGAGCAACAGTAGGACACCTTAGAAGCTACCCTTATGCCATTGATCCTTTTTAATTCCGAGGCAACCGTTTCGAGGCAACTGGATCATGGCATGGACATAAGGACTTACTAAAACGTCCTATACTCGACGACCACGTTTCGAAGGCAAGGCAACAGTGAGGCGTACCCTAAGAGTGGTGTGTGAATTTGTGTATTGTTTTCAGTTTAACCATTATCTTTGATCATGCATTATGGTGAGCTACGCTTGTTTTTAATTTAGGCCATACATTCTTTCATGCAAAGTTTAGCAGTTTTAAGAGTGCGGAAATTTAAATGCGGAAAATAAAATCCTACGCTATTACAAGGCGCGGGTCTATACATCGCCAAATTAACAAAGACCCGTTTTAATAAAAAATACGGAAAATAAATGAATTCCTAATTACTATTACATGGCTTGAGCAATTACATAATATTTACAAGGAAATAAAATAACGTGCAAAATAGAAATTGAAATTGAACGTTCGAGGGCGTTGGACCCTTTTGACATTAAATTGAATGAAAAGTTAATTAATTATTAAATTAAAGAAAAGAAATGTTTTTTAGGTTTTTTTGTATTTATGAAGATTAGAAAATTAAAATTAAAATTTAAAAGAAACCCTAATTCTAAGTTATTTTTAATTATTTGAAAAAATATGAAAGTTTAACCTAATTTACTAATTAATTAATGTACATATTCATTTACAAAATATTTAATAATTAATAATAATAATAATGATGATAAAATTATTTAAGAAAAAAATGAAAAGGTTAAAAAACCCTAATTTCTACATATTTTATTAATTTAAGAAAATATTAAAGTTTTAAAACCTAAATTAACTAAGTTAATTGTTAGAGTTTATTTACAAAATAAATTAATTTAAATATTAATTAAACATATTTTAGTTTCTGATTTTTTTATTTATGAAAATTAATTTATGAAATTAAAGAAAACAATTAAAATAATTAATAGAATTAAGAAAGAAAAACAAATTAAAAATTAAAAATTGATGCAAACCATGGGGGTATCAGGCCCATTTAGGAGGTTTTTTGGAAGTAATTTGGCCCATTAGACAAAAAGCCTTGTTTGACTTTCTGGTATCACGTGCGTGTTCATTGACTCCTGAGTACCGTGGTCTGCATTCTTTGGCCATTGGATTGGATTTCATGCATAAGTTGTTCTACTTTGGCCATTTGGCTTTTGGCTTTTGGCTTTTGGTCATTTGTGTTCTGGCCTCAACGTTCCTTAATCTTCTTAGGATGTCTGTCTCGCCATGTATTGGTGTCATGCATAAGTTGTTATTTTGGCCATTTGGCTTTTGGCTTTTGGCCATTTGGCTTTTGGCTTTTGGCCATTTGTATTTTGGCCTCAACGTTCCTTAATCTTCCTGCATGGGATCCTGTCTAAATCTGCAGTGTTGAATCTCATGAACACATTAAATAAAATCATAAAATGCAAATAAAGCCAATATATGAAGAAATTTAATGTTTAGGCACAATATGGCATGTATGAATGATTATACCCTTTTGATCATGGAGATCAAGCCAGCCTTACCCTTACTGAAGAAGTAGTGAGGTGTTGGTTTGTAATTGTGATGGCTTGTTTGTGGTGAGAGAGGGATTTGTAATAAGGATTTCAAGGTTTTAGGGTTCTTGAAAGAATTTAATATTCTGACAATGTTGTGGCAAAGTTTTTTCTCTCTTTTTCTTTCCTCTCTGGTTTGTGTGAAAAGAAGGTGATTATATAATGGAAATTAGGGTAAAGAAAATGGGTTTTGAATGTGCAATTGGGCCTCCAATGTTCACTTGAGTTCGTCACTTTCCAGGCTAAATCGCAGGGACTTAAGTGCAATTTTTGAAGTTGAAATGTGAAAACAAAATGTAGCCGACATCGATAACTAACTCCTGTCCGAAAATCGGCTCAATCGGATAAACGGTGAATTAGTTATGAATTTTTGAAGTTTCAGCTCAGACAAACTTATTTTGGGCTCCAGTGTCGACTCTGACACGTTCTTCAATAAAAAACTGGTATTGGTCGGAGCATAATCCGGTCTCGACTTTTGAAGCAAAGTTGTAGATCTATGAGTCAGTAACCTTGTGTAAAAATATGAGCCCAATCCGATAAAAATTGACCGAGTTATGAATTTTCGAAGTTTCGGCCCAGATGAAATAATATTCAGCATTCAGGATTTTCAGCGTGTTACGCACTCTGAGTAAAAAACGAAGGCCTTTTGAATACCGTTTGAACTCAATACCTTCTGTGAAAATGTAGTCACCTCAATTTGTGAAATTCTGGCGCCGACACCAGCTCGATACGATGAAAATCGACCAAGTTATGAATTTCTGAACATGACGCAAATAAACTTCTGTCACAAATTTTCTGTGCAAAAGTACTTGATAAATTCACATTTTTGAAGACCTTCTGATCGTAATTGGCTTCCATCCATGAGAGATGAAAACATAGATAACATCAAGACGGAATTTTGGCCACCGGAACAGGTTCAAAACGAGTCACGATCTTCAAGTTATGAATTTTTTAGCGCGTAAAAACTGCACTTTCAGCACACTTTTTTCACCATATTTCTTCGAGAAAACTCACACATTCGGATACCTTCTTTAAAGAATTGACTCTTGAGCCGAACCTGAATTTGAGAATATGTTATCAGAGATATCTTGGCGAAAGAACACTTGAATATGATGCGCCGGGTTGGACTTTTGAATTTTTCTTGAAATGTTTTGAGAAATATGGGAGGGCAAATTTTGGGGTACAACAGCAGTCTAGGCAAAAGTTAGGGAATTAAAGCGTATGACTATGTCAGATCACTTGACGAATAACCTTTGGCTTCCACTGACAAGCTCAGAGTTTCTGATCAATATAATCATCTTCGGACGAGGAAAATAGACAAGATACTCAGAGATACGAAGTGTTGTACCCCAAAATTTTCCCTCTCATTTGTCAAGTATTTGCTCACAAGATATTCTACGACGTCAAGTTTGCAGCACTGATACATCAATTTAGGCTTGAAATTGGCACAAGGGCAAAATGGTTAATTGCATACCGGAAAGTCAAACTTTGAATTTTTGGTCAACATTAAGTTTCAAATATCATAATTCACCAAGACATTCAAAAATATCAAGCTTGATCATCATAAAGTTAAGAAAGTCAAAAGTCAATTTGAAAATTCAAGATTTCCAAGACTTAGAAATTTTCTAAGTGTTTTTATACATGATAATTTCATCACTTCATGCCATTCTTTCATCAAGATGCAAGACGGTTCAAGGGAAACTTTCAACATGAAAGTTGTAGATCTCCACGATTTCTACAACATTGCTTTACACAACTTCTCCTAGAAGTGCTTGGATTTTGAGTTATAAATTCATGAAGTCACGACATTTTCATTTTACACTTAGAGAAATTTTCAACAGATATTTCCAAAAGATATTTCCATTTATAGCATAAAGGCACCATTGTTATTCTTGAAAAGCAAGCTTTTTGTACAAAGTTTGTCTTGAGCCCATACCTTGCTTGTTTCTGATTTCACTCCACCATAAAACATGGAAATCAACCCCTCTAAACCAGCAACTTTGGTACTTCATCTTGGAACCATGGAGTACTTGAAATAGTTTGATACTTACATCCCAACCAAACCATAACATGTTGTCTTGTAAACCTATTCAGCCTTTCTTCACAAGTCCTTTTCCTATAAATAGAAGAAGCATTTGCAAGACAAAGGGGTTAGAAAAAAAGAGAGGTTGGAAAAGGTTAGAACAAATTAGAAAAAAGAGAAAGAAAACCAGAAGTCTTGTTGTAAACTAACCATCAAAAGCCATAACAGTCTACAAAACTTCCACTCTTGAGTTTTTAAAGTCCAAACCTTTGAACCTCTCATGCCCTTGCAAATTCTGTTCAACCATCTAAACACTCCACATACATCATATAGAAATTGTTCAAACACAAGAAAAACTTCTATAACATCGCTATCATCACTTCCCAAGTTCAACAACAACCCATACAGCAGCTCAAACTCAAAGCACAAATTTCAGTTTCAAGGTAAGTTTTCTTGGCTTTAAACTCTTCATTTCAATCATCATCATTTGGTTCATTTTTGAGGCTAAAATGCAGTGAACTTTAAAGAAAAGGTTGGTAAAAAATCATGAACTATTGCCAAGATTGAGTAAAAGGTTTTCCATGAAATAGCATCATGAACAGGAAGGTGTAAGGCAGCTATTTTTCAAAATCATACAGTGTGCAATCGATTACACAACCATGCAAATCGATTGCACGGGGTTTCAGTAGCCAAATTTCCAAAAAAATTTAGTGTGCAATCGATTGCACAACCATGCAAATCGATTTCACGGGGTTCCAGTAGCCAAATCTCCAATTTTTTTGACTGTGCAATCGATTGCACAACCATGCAAATCGATTGCACTGGAAGTCAGTAGCCAATGTTTTGAAAAACTGAAGCGTGCAATTGGTTGCACTAACATGCAAATCAATTGCACTAAAATAAAAATTGATTTTTTGCTTTGAAAGAGCTTAAATAAAGGATTGGACAATATAAAAATGTTTCTTTTGGTCATTGAGCATCTATATCTTAAGTTCAAGGTACATATTATCATTATACCTTGAAATTTGCTAAGGACTTGAACCAAAGACTTCATCCAAAGAGGCTTTTAGCTTGATCAATAATTTTTTACTTCTTTATCAATCTTGACTTGTATTCATCAAAACAAAGTGCATTCGAGAAGCTTGATTTCACGGCATGGGTCGACACCTAATGGTCCAAAGTGTTTTCTCTTCCTTTCATTTTTCTTTATTTTTACATGCTTCATATATTTTCTTCATGGCTATTCAATATGGTTGTAATAGATAATTAGGACTTTAATTTCTTGCAATCCCCATTTGTAAATTTGTACACCCCATCCCCAAATGATTGTAATAGCGTAGGACTTTACATTTCCGCAATTTATCTCTTTCAAATATAAATGCTAGTAACTAGGGTTTGTATGGCAAGACATAAAATCAACAAGTAGATAACTCTAATTTAAGACAAAATCAAGCATGAAAATGACACACTTGCACACAAACACCCCCTAGGGTTATTCCACGTTGTTGCCTATTGGAAAATAGTCATGTCCCTCGAACATGGGCGTTTTAGCAAAAGACCCTCGATAAAAGATCGTAGTCCCCCGATGACCCTCGATGTTGCCTTCGATAAACGATCTAGTCCCTAAAACTACATTGCTAAAACGTTCCATGGGTTGCCTTCTATGACTATACAAAAACATCCCGCGCCCGTCCCTTCACATCCAACGATGGGGCTTCTTACCAAATCAATGGTAAGATAGCAACATCTAAAGGAGGAGGAAAAGAACATCTAAGACCTTTTGAGTAGGTAGGTTCACTCTTAGTTACTCGCTTGCTCACAACAAAAACATTTTTACACCAACACTCTCATTTGAAACATTTTCAAAAGACAACACTTTGTATGCGTTCTTATAGAGACGATAATCATCACAAAGACACGTTTTCAAAAATCACTTTCAAAAACACATCTCACAAACACCTCTTTGAACTATTTTTCGAAACAATCACTTTGCATGCGTTCTTATAGAGACGAGAACCATTACGAAGTTCCATTTTTAAAAATACTTTCAAAAACCACACACAAAGCACAATTTCAAACAAAAGCAAGTGATCTAGCAAGTAACTAAGATCCCATGGAAAACCATGGATGAAAAGGGTGCTAATACCTTCCCTTTTCATAATCTACCCCCCAAACTCAAGAAACAATCTCAAAGGTCTTTCCTGTGCTTTTTCACCTTTCTTTTTGGATAAAAGAAAAGTCGGTGGCGACTCTTGCTAACCGCGACGTTGAACCAAGATGTCTATAAAGGGACAAGAGGATTTATTTTCCTCTAACCAAATGCCGTCGAAGATCGAGTACAACAACTTGAGTCAAGGGCTATGACCCACTCGATATGGTGAGCTTGACTCTTGAAGAAGGACTCTCCACGACACAAAGTTTCCTCAATCAAGTTGCAATCAAATTCTAACAGTTTCTTGTTTACTCGTGAGATCCTTGAAAACATGCATCCACATATCATGCATCATATCATGACAGGTTTCTCCCATACAAGTCTCCTTATCTTCCTACTGTTTATTTTAGTAGAGATGGCTCTAGAGCGGACTATCAAGGACATCCAGGCTCGAAACGCTCAACTCCAAGAGATGTTCTTGAACTTGTCCAAGGGGCAAGAAGAGGTGAAAGCTCTCCTCACAAGGGGCATGGTCATGGGGAATCCGGAGGGCACCAAGGATGATCAGTTGGAAAGGCTACAAACTGAAATAGCCATAATGAGGGTCCAAATGATGAGACAACTGGTGGGCCAGATGGCTCTTATCCAAAATCTGGCTCAAGAACAAGAAGAGCTGAAAGTTCTTGTCAACCAACTTTGTCAAGACGGTTGCAACCGTATGGGGAAAACAATCAGGATTGGAAATCAAGTCACTGCTCATCCTCCCATGAGACAAGAAGACGAAATACCTTCCCAATTTGCTGCCACATCGCGAGCCCAACAACAACATTGCCAACAACAACAAAGGAATCAGTGCAAGGAGGTCACACCTAAGAGACAATTTACCAGGGTTGGCATGTCGCTAGCTCAGGTGCTACGACACTTGTTGAAGGCGGAGCTAATTACTTTAAAGGCTATTCCCCGGAATCCCAACACTACTGCTCTTAGTTACTGTCCCAATGAGAGGTGTGCATACCATTCTGATGGTCCTGGGCATGACACGAACAATTGTAGGGCTCTGAAGAATAGGATTCAAGACCTAATTGACGAACGAGTGTTGGAGTTTACACAAGACGATCAACTGGAACTTTTCTATCACCCCTCAAGGCCATCCACATGAAGCAACGATCTGGGCGAGGAAATTTTCTGTTCATTTGAATTTTCAATTGTAATTCTTTTTGTTATGCAAACAATTATATATTAATGTCAAACTTTGTTTCATTAATGCATTCCATATGTTTGTCTTGAATTCATCCATTCGCTTTCACTATATTTAAGCTATGCTTATATTCTCTTTATGACTTTCAACTCTTGCTAAAAGTTACAAGCCTTTAGAGGGAGGATGACGAAAACAATGCCATAATCTCATACAGTATGCTTTTGGACAGACCTTGCTAAGGATGTACATGCATTTTTTTTCAAATCCTAAACTGGAGTTATAAGGAAGATAATCCCTAGTCAACCCCTTCGAGCCAAAGAAGTAGAAGTTTTCTGTTTTAACACAAAATGAAACCTTTAATCAAAACCTGGGGCAGGGTAGTCTCTCAGTTAATTCAAATGCGTGTTTAGTCGCAAACTATCATCTTGTGATACAACGAATGACATCAAAACATTCCTTTAGAATCAAAAGACGGTGATGGTTCCTAATCACATAGGCGGTTATTATCTCTCAAAAAAGAAAAGCCAACTAAGTCAAAAACTACAAAGGAGACTTAAGAAAACCGGGGCATCCCGCTGACTGTAATCTCAAAACAAGAACAGTCAGGCAAAAATCAGGGATAACAAAATCAAAAAGAGGTCACTACAAATCCTCAACAACACGAAAAAGGTTGCAAAAATGACTGCCTTCTGACAAACTCAACCTGTCTGAACCATCACCAAAACATCATTCCAGACTCAATTGGAGTTCAAAACGCACAATTAATTGAGTTTAGGACTGAAGAACGTCACGAAGAGCGGGTGGGTACAAATACACTTTGAGCCTTTATCCTTTGTTTCTTAAACCGTGAACCAAGCCACGTTACAACCCTTCAAAAGTCCTAATTGAAGCATGGGTTAGTTCGAAAGCATATTGTTACAAAAGGTATCTTGACTCCTGTAAGGCTTTACTCAAAATCTTGAGTTGAATTTTTCTTACAAAACTTCTTTACTTGCTAAAAACGCATTTTTCAAAACTTCAAGACAAGCATAAACTTTGCATTACTTGAATATCACTTTTTGCATATGGATAATTGTTTGACAGCAGAGAAATTCACACAATGAATGTCCAGTGAACGAAAGCTCTCTCAGTGAACAAAATCAATTCAAGAAGGTTGACACTTCCATTGACAAATCTCCTATTGACAGGGGGACATGACATGTCACTATCCAGCACACCTGGGGCAGTCCAGTCAAGATTTGAAGAAATCTCTCAAGAATTACAGAGTAACTAGGGGAAAGTCTCCATCTCCGTCACTTGGGGCATTGAACATCAATCTCAGCAAAGGGTTGCGTACAATCAAACATTTTTGGCAATACCACAAACATTTGCTGCCAGGGGAAGTGACAAATCTCCCCAAAGTCCTTCTCATAGGATGATCCCCCAGCCATAGTTTAATCTCTGAAAACCTTCCCCAGCTGAAACAACCTCAAGAGTCCTCGAGGAATTTCTCCAACAAAGTCGTCACCTCTCTAGCAGACCGGCAATAGGGTTTATTTCCCCAACAAACGGCAGAAATCCCCAGCTTGAGGTGGCCTCTCCAACTACTACAAATCAAAGGACCACAACTCCTCTTCCCCAGTAGACTACTATACAATCCCCAGCAAGCTACTATAAAGCCTGGACCCGACCATAT
Source organism: Vicia faba (assembly GCA_948472305.1). NCBI lineage: Eukaryota > Viridiplantae > Streptophyta > Magnoliopsida > Fabales > Fabaceae > Vicia > Vicia faba. Next base: position 597,709,297 of record OX451737.1, read on the forward strand.
ATCAGTTCAACTTCAATTCCCTAGTAAGAGCAACAGACAATCGAGACTCCTGAACTCTTTCCCCAAGCAGGAATAAACATACTACCCACAGAGTTTTCAATATTTCCCAACGGATTTCTCCTCAAACAACAAAACAGGAATCCCCGATGGAAACATTCTAATAAAATTTTGAAGACACACATACTCTTCAACAGCAGTCCAGGATTTAACAAACTCCCCGACATTTGTCAAGGATTTTTTTTCCAGACAAAGATACACTTCAATAAACATGTCGCATTTCATACATCCTATTTGCATGCATCATAAGTGCATACGACACAATCTCATGTATTTTGAGAACATCATGACATCATGCATTTCATACATCATGACATTGCATACAACTAACGTTTTACCTTTTTCATAAAAAAAGGGTCAATCAACAGATGGCCACCAGCAACCTTTTCAAGTTCCAGATTAATACCTGTAGCAAGCCAGGAAAACTATCTGTGGACGGATGATTGTAGATTAATACCTGTAACAAGCCAGAAAAACTATCTACATGAAGAGATTAAAGATTAATACCTGTAGCAAGCCAGGAAAACTATCTTTCTTTCTCAGGTCAGAGATTAATACCTGAAACCAGACAGGACAACTATCTCGTCGACCAACCTTTTCAAGTTCTGAATTAATACATGTAGCAAGCCGGGAAAACTATCTGTGGACGAGAGATTGAAGATTAATACCTGTGACAAGCCAGAAAAACTATCTTTCTTTCTCAGGTCAGAGATTAATACCTGAAACCAGACAAGACAACTATCTCATTGACCAACCTTTTCAAGTTGAAGATTAATACCTGTAATAAGCCAGAAAACTATCTTTCTTTCTCAAGTCAGAGATTAATACCTGTAACAAGCCAGGAAAACTATCTACATGAAGAGATTGAAGATTAATACCTGTAACAAGCAAGGAAAACTATCTTTCTTTCTCAGGTCAGAGATTAATACCTGAAACCAGACATGACAACTATCTCATCGACCAACCTTTTCAAGTTCCAGATTAATACCTGTAACAAGCCAGGAAAACTATCTACATGAAGATATTGAAGATTAATACCTGTAACAAGCAAGGAAAACTATCTTTCTTTCTCAGGTCAGAGATTAATACCTGAAACCTGACAGGACAACTATCTCATCGACCAACCTTTTCAAGTTCCAGATTAATACATGTAACAAGCCAGGAAAACTATCTGTGGACGAGAGATTGAAGATTAATACCTGTAACAAGCCAGGAAAACTATCTTTCTTTCTCAGGTCAGAGATTAATACTTGAAACCAGACAGGACAACTATCTCATCGACCAACCTTTTCAAGTTCTAGATTAATACCTGTAACAAGCCAGGAAAACTATTTGTGGACGAGAGATTGAAGATTAATACCTGTAACAAGCCAGGAAAACTATATTTATTTCTCAGGTCAGAGATTAATACCTGAAACCAGACGGGACAACTATCTCATCGACCAACCTTTTCAAGTTCCGGATTAACACCTGTAACAAGCCAGGAAAACTATCTGTGGACGAGAGATTGAAGATTAATACCTGTAACAAGCCAGAAAAACTATCTTTCTTTCTCAGGTTAGAGATTAATACTTGAAACCAGACAGGACAAGTATCTCATCGACTAACCTTTTCAAGTTGAAGATTAATACCTGTAACAAGCCCGAAAAACTATCTTTCTTTCTCAGGTCAGAGATTAATACCTGAAACCAGACATGACAACTATCTACTCGGCCATCTCAAAAAATTCAACAATCACCTTCGGATGTCATCTTTAAGCCCATCTCCAACAACTATCTACTCGACCAGCTCAAAAAAATTCAACAATCACCTTCGGATGGCATCTTTAAGCCCATATCCAACAACTATCTACTCGACCAGCTCAAACAATTCAACAATCACCTTCAGATGGCATCTTTAAGCCCATCTCCAAAAACTATCCATTACCTCTCCAAATGTCATCTTTAAGCCCATTCCTCCTATCATCGCATTGCCGAGTGCAAATTCCTGGGCACTCTAGTGTCCAATCATCTTCCACCTTCGAGTCACGAATGGCAGAACTCACCAATCTAACTCTTCAGGTTTAAGAATATTGAACAGGGGAAGCTGTTGTACCCCAAAATTTGCCCTCTCATTTGTCAAGTATTTGCTCACAAGATATTCTACGACGTAAATTTTGCAGCACAGATACATCAATTTAGGCTTGAAATTGGCACAAGGGCAAAATGGTCAATTGCATACCGGAAAGTCAAACTTTGACTTTTTGCTCAACATTAAGTTTCAAATATCACAATTCATCAAGACATTCAAAAATATCAAGCTTGATCATCAAGATGTTAAGAAAGTCAAAAGTCAACTTGAAAAGTCAAGATTTCCAAGACTTAGAAATTTTCTAAGTGTTTTTATACATGATAATTTTATCACTTCATGCCATTCTTTCATCAAGATGCAAGACGGTTCAAGGGAAACTTTCAACATGAAAGTTGTAGATCTCCATGATTTCTACAACATTGATTTACACAACTTCTCCTAGAAGTGCTTGGATTTTGAGTTATAAATTCATGAAGTCATGACATTTTCATTTTACACTTAGAGAAATTTTCAACAGACTTTGTTCAGGATTTTATCCCAACTTCTTGGCATTTTTTCACACAGGTCAAAGATGATTTTGTCAAAATGGCCAACATGAAAGTTATAGAGGATGTTTCAAGCTTTTCAAAACATCCAAGAGCATGAATTTATCATACTTGAGCTAGGAGATTCAAGGGCATGAAGTTGGGCATCCACCCTTGATTTGCAAGTCATTCTATTGAAGAACACACAACGAAACCCTTATGCTATGATGCATAATCTTACTTTGCAGGCCTTGTGACTTTCAAATCTCTACATAATTTAATGTTTACACAAGAGCTTGAGCTATTACCCAAGTGTTTGAGCCATTGTCCAAAAGATCTTTCAATTTATAGCATAAAGGCACCATTCCTATTCTTGAAAAGCAAGCTTTTTGTACAAAGTTTGTGTTGAGCCCATACCTTGCTTTTTTCTGATTTCACTCCACCATAAAACATGGAAATTAACCCCTCTAAACCAGCAACTTTGGTACTTCATCTTGGAACCATGGAGTACTTGACATTGTTTGATACTTACATCCCAACCAAACCATAACATGTTGTCTTGTAAACCTATTCAGCCTTTGTTCACAAGTCCTTTTCCTATAAATAGAAGAAGCATTTGCAAGACAAAGGGGTTAGAAAAAAAGAGAGGTAGGAAAAAGGTTAGAACAAAATAGAAAAAAGAGAAAGAAAACCAGAAGTCTTGTTGTAAACTAACCATCAAAAGCCATAACAGTCTACAAAACTTCCACTTTTGAGTTTTTAAAGTCCAAACCTTTGAACCTCTCATGCCCTTGAAAATTTTGTTCAACCATCTAAACACTCCACATACATCATATAGAAATTGTTAAAACAGAAGAAAAACTTCTGTAACATCGCTATCATCACTAAGTTCAACAACATCCCATACAACATCTCAAACTCAAAGCACAAATTTTAGTTTCAAGGTAAGTTTTCTTGGCTTTAAACTCTTCATTTCAATCATCATCATTTGGTTCATTTTTTAGGCTAAAATGCAGTGAACTTTGAAGAAAAGGTTGGTAAAAAATCATGAACTATTGCCAAGATTGAGTAAAAGGTTTTCCATGAAATAGAATAATGAACATGCAGGTGTAAGGCATCTGTTTTTCAAAATCATACAGTGTGCAATCGATTGCATAACCATGCAAATCGATTGCACGTGGTTCCAGTAGCCAAATTTCCAAAATTTTTGAGTGTGCAATCGATTGCAAAACCATGCAAATCGATTGCACGGGGTTCCAGTAGCCAAATTTCCAAATTTTTTGACTGTGCAATCGATTGCACAACCATGCAAATCGATTGCACTGGAAGTCAATAGCCAATGTTTTGAAAAACTGAAGTATGCAATCGATTGCACTAACATGCAAATCGATTTCACTAATAAAAATTGATTTTTTGCTTTGAAAGAGCTTGAATAAAGGATTGGACACTATAAAAATGTTTCTTTTGGTCATTGAGCATCTATATCTTAAGTTCAAGGTACATATTATCATTATACCTTGAAATTTGCTAAGGACTTGAACCAAAGACTTCATCCAAAGAGGATTTTAGCTTGATCAATAATTTTTGCCTTCTTTATCAATCTTAACTTGTCTTCATCAAAAGTGCATTCGAGAAGCTTGATTTCACGGCATGGGCGACACCTAATGGTCCAAAGTGTTTTCTCTTCCTTTCAGTTTTCTTTATTTTTACATGCTTCATATATTTTCTTCATGGCTATTCAATATGGTTGTAATAGATGATTAGGACTTTAATTTATTGCAATCCCCATTTGTAAATTTGTACACCCCATCCCTAAATGATTGTAATAGCGTAGGACTTTACATTTCCGTAATTTATCTCTTTCAAATATAAATGCTAGTAACTAGGGTTTGTATGGCAAGACATAAAATCAACAAGTAGATAACCCTAATTCAAGACAAAATCAAGAATGAAAATGACACACTTCACACAAACACCCCCTAGGGTTATTCCACTTTGTTTCCTATCGGAAAATAGTCATGTCCCTCGAACATGGGCGTTTTAGCAAAAGACCCTCGATAAAAGATCGTAGTCCCCGGTTGACCCTCGATGTTGCCTTCGATAAACGATATAGTCCCTAAAAATACATTGCTAAAACGTTCCATGGGTTTCCTTCTATGACTATACAAAAACGTCCCGCGCCCGTCCCTTCACATCCAACGATGGGGCTTCTTACCAAATCAATGGTAAGATAGCAACATCTAAAGGAGGAGAAAAAGAAAATCTAAGAACTTTTGAGTAGGTAGGTTCGCTCTTTGTTACTCGCTTGCTCACAACAAAAACATTTTTACACCAACACTCTCATTTGAAACATTTTCAAAAGACAACACTTTGTATGCGTTCTTATAGAGACGAGAATCATCACAAAGACACCTTTTCAAAATCACTTTCAAAAACACATCTCACAAACACCTCTTTGAACTATTTTTCAAAACAAACACTTTGTATGCGTTCTTATAGAGACGAGAACCATTACGAAGTTCCATTTTCAAAAATACTTTCAAAAACCACACACAAAGCACAATTTCAAACAAAAGCAAGTGATCTAGCAAGTAACTAAGATCCCATGGAAAACCATGGATGAAAAGGGTGCTAATACCTTCCCTTTTCATAATCTACCCCCCAAACTCAAGAAACAATCTCAAAGGTCTTTCCTGTGCTTTTTCACCTTTCCTTTTGGATAAAAGAAAAGTCGGTGGCGACTCTTGCTAACCGCGACATTTGCGATAAAACGCAAAAACCTCAAGTCAATTATCCCACCGTATCACAAGAAGGCTATAGCAGAATGGGAACCTAATAGGATTATTACATATAGCTATCTTTCTTTGTATCAAATTTCTCTTGTTTTACGACAACATTCTCTTACTAGAATGTTTGTTCCCTTTGTACAAAATATTTATTCAAAGTCAATACAAAGATATCCCTTTGAAAGTGCAAAAACTATTTGTCTTTTCCTTTACGCTTGTGTTTTGTTTGCAAAAACGTCCAATGATTCATTGATAAACATATGCATTTGAACATGATTACTGTCTACAAATAAACAAAATGAGAAAGGTAATTACTGATAGGTTGAAAAAAAGTAGGAAAATGTCTCTAGGCTATTCCATAAGTAATCCCCTACAGTACGTCATTTAATTCCCCAGCGGAACGAAACTCCCAGTTTACCAATCTCTGATAGAAATCATCCAATTTCTCCAGATTCCCCAAGAAAATCTTACAAGCAGCGCATGGCTTTGCCCTCACAACAGAACTTATTTCTCCCAACAAAAGTTCATCAGTACTTCAACTTCAAGACATAAAAATTCAACATATCCTCAGCGGCATTCAGGGATTTATTTTCCTCAAACAGACAACAATACAACAAATCAGCTCAGATGTGCATACATTGCATCCCTATATCAATAAACATTAATAAAGCAAATACATTGCATCATACATTTCATGCAAACATAACTTTGTATTTTAGCTAACATTTTACTCTTTTCAGGATAATATTAATAGCTACCGTTAATGATATGCAATCTTGATACAGTTCAGATACGCTCCAGACACGGACTCCATTTTGATACTCATTCAGATTCAACTTGCTTGATACAGTTCAGATACGCTCCAGACACGGATGCCATTCTGATACTCATTCAAATTCAACTTGCTTGATACAGTTCAGATACGCTCCAGACACGGATGCCATTTTGATACTCATTCAGATTCAACTTTTAGATACAGTTCAGATACGCTCCAGACACGGATGCCATTCTGATACTCATTCAGATTCAACTTTCAGATACAGTTCAGATACGCTCCTGACACGGATGCCATCCTGATACTCATTCAGATTCAACTTTCAGATACAGTTTAGATATGCTCCAGGCATGGATGCCATTCTGACACTCATTCAAATACAACCTTTCAGATATAGTTCAGATACGCTCCAGACACGGACACCATTCTGATACTTATTCTCTCAGCTTACAACTTACAATTCAACAAGCATTCTTGGATGGCATCTACAAGCCCATCTCCAACAAGACTCTATAACCTCTCTAAATGGCATCTTTAAGCCCATTCCTTCAACTACACATCGTCGAGTGCAAATTTCTGGGCACTCTAGTGTCCAATCATCTTTCACCTTCGAGTCACGAATGGCAAAACTCGCCAATCTAACTCTTTAGGTTTAAGAAGATGGAACAGGGGCATCTGTTGTACCCCAAAATTTTCCCTTTCATTTATCAAGACTTTTCTCGCAAGATCTCTTTGACTCAAGACTAGATTAGGGTTTGACCAACTCAAGACATCTCATCATGCCCTGATGACGCAAAATTAGGGTTTGGGATTGCACAAGGATTTTTGGACTATCAATGTTTTATATGGATTTCAAGTATCATTATGGACCCCTAAGATTACTCATGTCAAGTTTCAAGCCTTGAGTCACATTTTTTATCAGTCAATTGGACAGTTGACCTAAAAATCAACTATATTGGGGAAAAAGTCAACCATGGCCAATTTACAGTCAAACTTCATAATTTTTTATCCACATCAACATTTTGGACTCATATGTATCATTTGATCAAATTTGGACCATAATTCCTCAATAAATTTGATCAAATCATCAAAAGGGCAAAATGGTCAAAATTAGGGTTTTGACTGAGAAATGGCAATTTATGATGTTTGACCTAGAAAATGACCAATTGGTTGGAAGCATGATTCCAATGGTTCAATTGCTCCATCTTGACCTAATTATATGGTTCAAAACATTGCAAATCCATTGGATTGACAGATAAAATTTGTAGCCAACTGATCAAAAGTCAACTGTATACTGAAAAGTCAAACTTTGACTTTTTGGTCAAAATCAAGTGCCAAGGATCACAATTCATCAAAACATGTCAAAATGTGAAACTTGTTCATCAAGAAATAAAAAGAATGAAGATTTTGTTTTGAAATTTGAAATTTTCTTAACTTAGAAAATTTTCTAAGTATAGAAAATTTCTTATTTTTTTCTCAACTTTAAGCCAAATTTCCACCATGATACAAGATGATTCAAAGAAAGTTCCCAACATGAAAGTTGTAGATCTCCATTAAATCTACAACTTTTTGTCACACATTTTTCCCTAAAGATGCTTGGATCTAAAGATACAATTTTGTGAATACATGCCCATAAACTAAAATAACTTAGTGAAGTTTTGTCCTAATTTAGGCAGGTTTTTTACCTAACTTCATGGTAACTTTTCACCTAGTTCCAAGAGGAATATTGAAAATAATTTCAAATATTATTTATAGAGCATATTTCAATCTTTCCAAAATGTCCAAGAACTCCTTGAGATCATTCTTGAGTAGGGAGAATCGAAGAGATCAAGTTGGCAATTTCTCACTTTGATTTCAAGCCATTTCATGAAGAACAAAATTCAAATCCTCAAGCATGATGTACAATCTTCACTTTTCAGGCCTCAAACTCATTTGTCAATCCACCATTAATGAATTTCACAAGGTTTCATTCCCTAAAGCCAAGCATTCAATGCTTTGTACATGAGCATTTCCATTTTTGGCACAAAGGTGCCATTTCCATTTTGATAAAGCATAACTTTTGCAACTTTTCACTCCTTGAGCCTTGCACTTGTTTTTATGCACATAAGAAAAGCCATAACAAGAAGCAAAGTGCCTTAGACTTGTACCAACTCAACACAGGCCTGTACAAGCATGTAGAGAGTTGTCTCCTCACTTTTCTTAAAAGGCAAGCAATAGAGCAAAAAGCCTACAACTGAGAAACCTGGTGTGGATTTGAGTTGAAACCTTTTCTATACTTATACACAAACACATTACAACCTAACACATGATTGCTAAAGGCCAGAAACTCTCCCAAACTATTTATCACCAAAAACCTACCATAACTTGCAGTTTTGTACCAAGCATAGCAATCCAAAAATCCACTCGTGCGTTTCAAGTTCTAATCACCTAAACACTTAACCTACATCATATCTAAGTGTTCCAGACCATCATCCCTTCATTGTAACTCCTCCCTCTCCATCTGCCATTTTTGTTTTTCAAGCTTGCAGGTTGACTTGGATAGGGGGATTCAGGCACTTTCAAGACAAGGTAAAGATTGAACATACTCAGGGAGGTTCAGGCAAGCTAAAGGAATCCTCAGGCCTCCTCAAAACTCACTCAAACTTCATTCAAGATCTTAGCTGAAAGAAGTAAGAACTCTAACTTCTATCTCTTCATACAGGCATCCTTAGGTCTCGACTTGTGTTAGTAAAATGTAGATATTATTGTGCTAAAGCCAACCATGTGCATAGATTTCATTTATATTCATTGTGTATAGAGAATTTTAGATTTCAAATTTCTGTAAAAATTAGGTTTAAAATTAGGGCCAATGAAATTAGTTTTGATCTTTGATTGTTAGCTTAAATGAGTTACATGGATGAAATCGTGGGAAAGAGTACTACCATTTTCATATTTGAAGTTTCCATTTTCATAGAGAAACGAGAGAGATATGATTGGTCTGGCTAGCTTGAGGAAGAAGATGAAGTACATGGAAAGGAGGCGTTATGTGTTATGTGTTTCTTGTTTCATTTAAACTAACAGATGTACAACCACCCTAGTGGCAAGGTAGCGCGCTGAAAATGCATAGGTAATGGGTTCGAACCTTGGCACTACCTTTTGCACTTTTCTTATTTTTCAACTTCATTTTTTGACATTTTTTTGCAGCGTGGGCTCACCAATTGGGCCTCATTTTTTTTCTCTAACACACTACCTCCTGATTTGCTCAGGACACCCCTGGCCCAATCATTTTATTATTTATTTTTATTTTCATTTTCAGTTTGTTAAATATATTTTCTTTAACATAAAAAATCATAAAAAATATAAAACATGATAAATATTGCATTTTGTTTTATTTTCACATAAAAAATATTTTTTATTAAATTAAACATTAACTATTTTTCTTAAATAAACTTGTAAAATAAAATAGACTTAGATTATTTTTTATTTCTTTTCCTTCATACTTGTAAATATTTATCTTGACATATAAAAAGACTAAATATTTTCATAAATATTATTTATTATTTTAAGACAAAAATACACAAAAATATTACTTAAATAACTTTATTTCTTTTTTAACAAATTAAAATTAGGGTTGACCAATTTCTAAAAAGATAACTTCCTTTTCCTAAATTATTAGGTTTATTTCAAAACTCTTTCATATAAAAAAAACAAAACAAATTTCTTTTTCTTGCATATACATAAACATTGCATATTTAATTTATATTGTATATTATTTATTCAAATAATTGTACAAATTCGATTTGGTTGTAATAGATTAAATTAGATTTAAATTATTGCAAATCCCCATTTATAATTTGTATACCCCCCTCCCATAAAATGTTGTAATAGCATAGTAATCATTAAATTATGCAATTTACCGCTTTTATATACCATGCTAGTAATTAGGGTTTGAATGGCAAGATCAAAACAAATCAAATAGAAAACCCTAATCCAAGACAAAATCAAGCATGAAAATAACACACTCGCACACAAGCACCCTTAGGGTAACTCCATTTGGTTGCCTTACACAAAAATGGTCGTATTACGCATGCAAAGTATCTTGGCAAAACAAACAAATATAAGATCATAGTCCCTCGATGACGCTATTCAAAGTTGCCTTACAAAATGATCTTAGTCCCTCAATAATGCTAAGATACTTTGCAACATTTCTAATCATGGTTATACGATGACCCGCGCCCGTCTCATTTACATCGAAAGATAGGGTTGCTTACCAAATCAATGGTAGGACAACAATATCAAAGGAAAAGGAAATGAACAAGAAAGACATTTGAGTAGGTAGATTATTTCTAATTACTTGCTCCATTTCAAAATAACTATCCTTGCTATTTTCAAAACAAACACACACATTTCAAAATATCTTACAAACATTGAAAACGTTTTCAAAAAGACAAACATCTTTGTACATTCTTACAAACGAGAATCATTACAAAGATTGCCTAAACAATGGCCTCTTTTACAAAATACTTTCAAAACCACACAAAGCATAATTTCAAAACAAAAGCAAGTGATCTAGCAAGTAACTAAGATCCTGTGGAGAACCATGGATGAAAAGGGTGCTAACACCTTCCCTTTTCATAATCTACCCCCCGAACTCAAGAAACAATCTCAAAGGTCATTCCTGTGCTTTTTCACCTTTCCTTTTGGATAAAAGAAAAGTCGGTGGTGACTCTTTCTAACCGCAACATTTGCGATAAAACACAAAACCCTCAAGTCAGTTCTCCCACCGTATCACACTTCCCACTTCAAATCAATTACTCTTTCACGCTTACTAGAAACCCTGTCATACAACTCCAAATGCTCATTTTCAAAAATAACTTCAATTATCTTCTTAATACTACTGGTTGTTGAAAGATTTGAGGAGCCACTAACTATTGTGTCAATCAATTGCTCTATCTTCATCCTAAGACCATTCACAAACATCTGCATTTGCTCAGTCTGATCCAAATTGTGAGAAGGAAAAGCCACCATGAGTCTTTTGAATCTTTTATAAAAATCCCTTAGCGACTCACCCTATTTTTGCTTGAAATTGAGGATCTCATATCTCTTTCTCATGAATATTGATGCTGGAAAGTACTCATTCAGGAATGCTTTCTCCATTTCTTCCCAAGAAGTAATGCTACCCACCAGAAGTGAATAAAACCATTCTTCTGCCTCATCAGCTAAAGTAAATGGGAAAATACACAAAAAATTTCACTTCGTCAGTATGCCCATCTATCCTCAAAGGGGTGCTCATAGTCAAAAACCTCTACAGATGCTTGTTAGAATCTTCATTCACCCTTCCAGAGAAAGATATTCTCTCAAGTTGAGTAATAGTGCTAGGTTGCAACTGAAAATTTGGTACATTTACCGTTTGGTTCCCAATAGTTAGTCGACCAGTCGGTGCATTTGTTCCTCCATAGTCACCAAGGAGTCTCTCAGGTGGTGGTAGATTTTCACCCATGGTTTCAGGTTCTGATTCTGAATTTGTCTCTTTATGCTCTGAATGGTTTTCTGACTCAAAATCTGAATAGACTGAAATAAGTTCTTCCTCGGAGGCTAGTCTGGCCAATCTAGCTTGTCTTCGCCTTAAGTGAAAGGTTCTTTCGATCTCTGTGTCTAAAGGAAATTGAGTTGAGGTTTGACCTCGCATAAAAGATTTGACATAAAATATAAAAATAATAGTAAAATAAACTTTAATTACAAAGTAATAAAATTTCAATTGAACTAATTAAACTCTGTATTTTGGCAGTCCCCGTCAACAACGCCAAAAACTTGATCGGAAAAATAACAAGTTTGCTATTTTTGCCTTGTAGTAATAATAGGGTATTTTCCTCGGATATCGATCTCGAGGACTGCCTATAAGTATCGAGTTTAATGCGTGGTTCAATTAAACAAAAAATAAATGTTTGGTTTGGTGTAGAATTTAACCTTAACAATTATGATAAAGAATAAAATGTAAATTATGACTTTTTACTAGTATGAGTAACATGCTAGGGGTAAGTGTGTGATTTTCCATATGATAACTTTTACTATTGATCTTTTCAACAAGTTCACCACCCTCAACTACCAGTTCTTAAGATTATTTTTTCCTAAGTCTTTAGTGAAAAAACATTTAACCTTTTATCTTAATTTCGATGTCCATTAAAATTAGTGATGATGTCAAACCTTTGATTATTGAGAATTTTCTGGTTATTATAGGATAGCCCTAGTCCTAGCTGATATCTACTATAATATAATTGTTTAGAAAACCTTAACACGGTTGTCCAACACTATTGTGTTAAAAGAAGTATAACCCTATTGGTCTGATAGGGAAAACGATAATATAATCTGAAACAATTAATTTGGTGTGAAGAATAATTATACTTACAAGATCAAAGAAGTAAACATCGTTATAATGACAAATCAGGGACACCCCTAGCATTGAGGGGTTTAGCCTCTCATAGTATTAGAAAGAAAAGCAATAATAAAATTATACATTACAAGAGGTATGTGTAATACAGTGGGATAACTGACTTGGTTTTGCATTTTATCGCAAATGTTGCAGATAGAAAGATCCACCACCGACTTTTCTTTTATCCAATAAGGAAAGAGTGAAAAGAACAGGAAAGACCTTCGAGAAATTTTTTAGTTCGGGGGGTAGGTTATGAAAAGGGGAGGTGTTATCACCCTTTTCATCCGTAGTTATCTACGGGCTCTTAATCGCTAGCTCACTTTGTTTGAAATGCTTTTGTGTATGTGTTTGAAAATATTTTGAAAAGGCCTAAGTGTGGAAACTTTGTAATGATCCTTGTATCAGTTGAGAATGTGTACAAAGTGTTTGTTTTTTTGAAAATATTTTAGAGAAAATTGTTTAAAAAAAGGATCTTCATGTGAGCAAGCGATTACGAGTTATCTACCTACTTAAATATCTTCCGTGTTATTTTTCTTCTCCTTAGATAGTGTTATCCTACCATTAGTTAGTAGGAACCCCTATCGTTGGATGTGATGGGACAGGCGCGGGTCATCATACAGTCATAAAGGCAACTTGAAGGGCGCTTTCGAAATTTATCGTAAGGGACTAAGATCATTTACCGAAGGCAGCATCGAAGGGTCATCGAGGGACTACGATCTTTTTAAAGAGAGGGACTTTGCTAAAGCGTCCCCATGTTCAAGGGACATGTTGTTTCAATTCGAAGGCAATAAGTGGGATTACCCTAGAGGTGACTGTGTGAAAAGTGATTCAAGTCACTTATTTGATCTTGGTTAGGGTTATCTGGTTTTAGATCTTGTCATACACGCCTACTTACTATACAATAATAAGGAAAGCAGTAAATTGCAGAAAGTAAAGGTCCTACGCTATTACAAAGCTTCGGGGAAGGGGGTACAAAACCATAAAATGGGGGGGAAATAGTAAACCCTAATTAAGACTATTACAAATAAAGTTTACGCCTTTGTCCAAAAATAAATATCAGAATAAATCTACGCTTGATTTTATTTGAATTAGAAGATGTCTACACCCGACTTTAACTATAAGAGGTATTGGAAAGAGTTTACGCATGACTTTTCCAAAAAGAGTATCAGAAGGAAATCTACGCTTGATTTCATCTAAACGGTGCACTAGAAGATGTCTACGCCCGACTTTATCTAGAAGAGATATTGGAAGGTGTCTACGCCTGACTTTTCCAAAAAGAGTATCAGAAGGAAATATATGCTTGAATTCATCTAAGATGTCTACGCCTGACTTCATCTAGAAGAGATATCTTTCGTAATGACTCTCTGGGGGAAATGATTAAGTAGCCACTTGTCAGATCTAGTCTCTGAGGGAAATACTTGTCTAAATTTAGTTTCTGAAGGAAATTTTCTGGTCATGTAGATAGTCACCCCGTCTTGTTTCGAGAATTGATCTACAACCTATTAGAAAATTGTTGATAGTATTTGTTTGTTTACAAACTTTACTTGAAAAGATAGAGTTAGTATTTATGCAATGTCATGATATATGTAGTGCATTGCGTAATGATGTTTTCAAAGTAAATGAGAGTGTGTTGTATGTGTTTCGTAAGCATATGTTATGATAAATGATGTATGAATGTGAGATGTCCTTGAAGTGTATCGGTAGCTTCGTATAACATTTTGATCGGGGAAATAAATCCTTGATTGTTGCTGGGGATGATGAATATGAGTCTTTGATCTGCTGGGGATTCCTGCTTGCTTTTTGAGGAAACTCCGCTGGGGAATTAGATTTCTGCTTGGGGAGAAGAACTAAAAAACATTGTTCGGTCATCGCTCTACTGGGGATTTTAATTCTTATATACCTTGAATGGGGATAAAAGATATGGATAACCTTTCGAGGTGCTACTTGACCGAGTTTTTGACAGGGATGCTAACTCTTCTGGGGAGGATAATATTACTGATATCTGGTCCGGTTTCTAATCTCGTAGCAACTCTCTGGGGATAGTGGTATGGACTACCCTTTGCTAGAGAGAGAAGTTTTTTCAATGATTTACAGTAGTCAGAGGGATAGACTCAAGCCGGGGAGACTGAATTTCGCTGGGGAAATAAATTCTGTTGGGGAAATAAACTCTGTTGGAGAAATAAACCCTGTTGGAGAAACACTTTGTTGAGTAATATGATCTGTTGAAGGAATACATTCTACTGGGGATATGAGCCCTGGTGGAGAAAAGAAATTTGCAGGGGATTTAATCCGACTGGAGAAATAAATTCAACTGGGGAAGAGAATTCTTGTGAACTATGTTGCTATCATAATCTACTAAAGATTGGAATCCCATAGGTTGGCGACATTGTCAGGGGAAAATATTATACTCCTTTATCCGCTAGGGGGATCTGCAACTGAGTACAACCTGTGGGGAATATGTCTTTGTTGAAGATGAGCTTGTGAAGCTGATTCCGCGAGGGATAATCTTATGGAAACTGCTCTGCGGGGAAAGTTTTCTGGGGATTACTCTGTGGGGATTTATGGACGACTTGAACATTATCTCGCCCCCTAAAGTCTTGAGTAAATACTTATTCATGTTTTTATGAATATATTTGTTAACAGTTATCATATTCATATGCATATGTTCATTCAATTTAATCATTGGCCATTTTTGAAAACAAAACAGAAAGAGTAAAACAAAATTTGAATTTTGAAATTGTATTTATATTGATAGTTTGCCTATAAACAGGAAATTGTTATACCAGGAGACAGAAAACCTAGTAAGAGGAAATATTCATGGAATGAAGAGAGTATAAAGTGAAAACAAAACATATAGCTATGTGTAAATGATCTTGTTGGGTTCCGACTCTGCTATTGCCCCTATATCTTCGAGCATCTCATCCCTCGCTATTAGAAAAAGTTGATTGAATTGATCTGCACCATTCAAACTTGATGTTGGTAATAAAGCTGGTTGTGGGTGATCCCACAGGACATAGTTGTACGCTTTAATCCCTAATTTTTTCCTATACCACCCTTTTGGGTTTTCAATCCACTGGGATACCCTTTTTTTCCCAAGCCTCCTTTTTAGGTTTTTGACTTTCCAGATATACAATGTTTATATTTATATCACTGATTTTTCCCGAACCCTTTTGGTTCGCCGGGATGCCCTTATTTTTGCCTAGGCTTGTCAACCTAGTGGGTCGTTTTTTATGTATAGTATCTTTTAACTATGTCCGCATTCACAGGGTGTGGAATATCTTCACTTTCCATGGTGGTAAGTATCATAGCACCGCCTAAAAATATCTTCTTGATCACAAATAGCCCTTCGTGGGTGGGAGTCCATTTACCCCTGGGATCACCTTGCGGTAGGATGATGCGCTTTATTACCAAGTCACCAGCCTGATATACCTGATGCTTGATTTTCTTATTGAACGTTTTGATCATATGCTTCTGATACACCTCCCCATGATAAACAGTCACAAGTCTCTTCTCGTCAATCAAATTCAATTTGTCTAGCCTAGTCTTAATCCAATCGTAAGTGGACTTATGTAGAAGTCGCATCTATTTTGAGGCCGGTCAATAGAAATATATGTATTTCATGTTTGGATAAATGATATAGAGATTGTTATCCCATAACATGTAATACAATAAGAAAGGGGAATAAGATGAAGAGGGAAGGGATTAGAGTTTCAAATATCATCAACATCATTCGTCCATTTTAATGGATTTGGTTTATCAACCTATCAACACCTAAGACCCAGTGATGTTGAAGAATTTGCCTCAAGATATGCTCCAAGCCAGTACCATATTCTATTTCAAGAATCAAAGAAGAATCATGTACAAAAGTTTTCAGTTACAAGCATTAATCAAAGGTAAAACCCAAAATGCAATCTTAAGTCAAAAATAGTTTTAAAATATGAAAGTGACTTTAAAAATTGTGAAATTAAAACCTAACTTTCTAAATTCCTATAAAAGTCAGAAATAAAATTTGGAGTCCCTGGATTGAGGTGGAAGCTTGCTTTAGAAATGCAAACTTGGAAACTAGCAAGTTTAAGCCTTAAACTAGATGGTTTTAGAAAATTATTTGTGAAAAATGTGAAATCACATTGTAAAATTCCAGAAAAATGATTTTATGGCCTCTACTATTCTAGCACTCCAGGCAACTTCATCTCTGATTTTATAGGCATGGGAAGTTAGAACTTTAAATCAATTAATCTGCATGATCAAGCAAAAACCCTAAAAGAGGAAATTAAGTTTAAAAATTAATAAATTAGATCCAAAGGCCAAATAAATTTGATATAAAATAACCTAAATGTCAAGAAAATTAAAAGTATCAGAAAGCATATTTTTCTTGAATTTTATCTCAAAAGGAAAAAAGAAATAGAAATTGTTTAAACAATACATTAAAAAAACAAGGAAAAGATGAATATGTCCAATTAAATGATTTAATTTGTAATCAAATTTTTTTATAAAATAGGGAAAAAAATATTTTCATTTAATAAGCTCAAAGAGGAGTCCAAAAATATTTTTTATAGATTTTTTAATTAATATAAATAGGAAAATAAAATTCAAGATTTAAAAGAAATATTAAAACCCTAATTATTTACATGATTTTATTTAATCAAGAAAATTGATTTAAAAAATGAAATAAAAATCAAAATATGAAAATATACTGAAAAAAGAGTTTAAAATATTTTTTTCATAATTTTTTAAGTGAAGGAAATATTAAAATAAAATTTAAGAAAAGAAAAGAAAAAATAATATTCAAAGGTTATTACACCTGTTTTTTCCAAAATGCGTTGTAAAAGGTATTGAAACCATGTTCAATTAAAACAAGACACCTTATCATCCCTACCAAGCAACCATAATACTCACGTTTTCCAGCTTTGACACACCATTTTCAAGCCACGATAACTCACTCATTTCTTGATGAAATCCAAAAATTTCAACACCAAAGTTCAAGATTAAAATTAGTAGAACATGCTAGGATAAAAAAATTCATGAAATGATGCACGGATGATTGAGAAAATCGCGCGTGAAGAATGTTACATGAACATTTTTTTTATTTACACATTTCAACAGACAATTTTGTGATTCACTTTTCTCCTTCAATTCTAACCAAAATAAACGATCCAAGAATGAAAATTAATCAGAAAAATACAAGGATTAAGAATATGCTATTGGATTTTTCAAAAGGTTCATGGATTTAAAATGAAAATGTAAGTTGCGGTAGAGGGAGAAAATGGATTATCTACCTTGAAATGAGTTGGATGATGTTGGAGCTTAAATAAAGAGATAGCTCTCCAGAAATTATTGCTTTGAAGATGCAGTGATGATGAGTAGAGAGAGATGCGAAGAAGTTTTGAAAAAAAAGGTGGAAGATTGCTTAACAATGGTGGAAGTTAGTTTGAAATTCAAAGAGAGAGAGAGAGAGAGAGGAGAGCTTTGTTTATTTTTGTGAGGGAGAGAGATAGATGAGAGCTTCTGATTTTTCTTTTTTTTTCCACACCTTGCTTGTTGAATGAAATGGCTTTTTATAGAGTGTAGAAAGAGAATGTGATGGAAAAAGAGAAAATGTGAGGAGGTTGTGAGGTGTTGCGTTTTTCATGTTATTTTTGGATGTAAATCACGTGCTCTTGAGTAAGTGAGAAGGTCTAGGGCATGTGGGCTTGGTTGAAACAAAAAAATTACCATGCATTTTCATGCAAATATGCTATTTCATGAACACCTATTTACCTCCTTATATCTCTCTCTGTGGTGCATGAAACGTCACAAACTTTGAATAAAAAATGGAGAGGACACTTCATACTTCAACTTTCATGTTCAAATTTTTTCAAAATGAGGCTTGAATCAATGAGATATTTGGCCATGACACGTGCTTAAAAATTGTTTGATAAAATTCTTTGCCTGCCTGGGCTGGCTGCGCGCATGATGGCTTGCTGGACAGAAAATTCAGCATGCATGGTGCCTACTTCTCACAATTATATCTCAAAATATAGGAAGAATTTAGAGAAACTTTCTAAATCAAAGTTGTTCCTCACATTTAGGGCTTCAAGTTTGACGTTGGACATTTTTCAAAATAATTAATATTTCACATAGAAAGGTGATGATGAATGCGCGCCCACAACTTGTTTGATGAAATGCCTTTCCTGCCTAGGCTTGCCCTGCCTTATGCTGGGCAACAATTCAGTTTTCAGCTCAAAATCCTAATCATCATATCTTTCTCTAAACTTAACTATTTGAGATGATTCTTGAATGAAAAATGAAGAGAAAATTCCAATCTACAACTTTCATGTTGCCAACTTTTTTATTTGAATCCAAATGGTCATTCAAAAATGGACATGAAGAAGTCAAATTTTTGCATTTTTAACCAAAATTTCACTAAGTGTCAAAATCTTCCAAGCTTCATAACTTTTTTTTATTTCATTTTTTGGACTTGTGGCCACTCCTAAAAAGTTGGATAATTTTTCATCCTCTTTATAGGAATATAAAGTTTTCATATTTTCAATAAAAATTGAGAAAGTTGTAGCGAGTCAAAATTCAGCCCTATGGATACTTAGAAAAATTTCAAAACTTCAAATAACTTCCTTGACAAGTTAACTCCAATTCACACTTCTTGATATTTTTGCACTATTGACCATGAAATATGAGAATAGGGATATTGAATTGATGGTTGACCAAAATTCCACTTGGTCAACAACTGATTTTGACTGTCTTTTGAAAAAATGACCAATTTACCCCTTTTCATCAATTGAACCCTTTCAAGCCAAAGCTGATGATCAAACTTCTAATCATAGATGCTCATGACTATGTAGAGAAGTATGGGATCAAGAATTTCCCAAAATCCAAAGATCTCCTGATTAAACTTCAAACCCTAGTTTTGATCCTATATGCTAGGAGACAGTGAGATGAAGGCAACTGTGCCATGACCTACAATATAATATTCCAAAGGACAAAATGCCAACATTTTGAGGTTAGTTAAAAGCATACATATACAAAGTACACAATTCAAGGCTCTTCAAGGTGCTTGGTGATTCCATAGGCAAACCCTAAGACAGGATGCAGTAGAAGATAAACCCCAAACCCTAATTTGTGATCTGATTGCATTGTGATGGTATGAGATGATAAAGGAATCTTAGGGGGGAAAATTGGGGTACAACAGCTGCTCTTATTTAAGTTTCTTCTATTCGGAGATACAAAGGTTAAAAATCTTCGTGTCGACGTGATCGAAGATACTTAAATATAAAATAAACCCTATTTTTGGCCCTAAGATGCCATGCAATGCTTATGAGTATGAATGCATATTAACAACTTCAAAGGGACGCAAAACACCACTGGGGATGTAGCAAAGGAAATAAGGATCAAGAGAGAAACCCAACCAGGAATATAAATCACTGGTGAATCAAAAGACCCGACTCTATTGGTGTAACACCCAAAGAAGAGATAAGGTAGCATCAACCCAGCTAAAGAGGAAATAGTACAGGATAAAAGTGATTGACAACTAACTGTGAACTACCAACTCAATAGTCGAAGGTAGAAGATCAAAAAGATATTGACTCATAGATGACAGTAAACTACCAACTCATAGTTTAAGGTAGAAGATCAAAAAGATACTGACTTATAGATGACAGTAAAAGATCAAAGGATGCACCAACTTTCATTGAAGGCGAAACTACCAATGTTCACTGAAGGTAGAAAGAGAAAAGAATAACAACACCGACGTTCACTGACGGTGAGCTACCAACATTCACTGAAGATAGAAAGAAAAGAACATAACACCAACGTTCACTGATGGTGAACTACCAACGTTCACTGAAGGTGAACTACCAACATTCACTGAAGGTAGAGAGAAAAGAAATATAGCAACGAAGTTCACTGACGGTGAACTACCAACATTCACTGATGGCAGCAAAAAGATAACACCCACGTTCACTGAAGGTGAACTACCAACGTTCACTGCAGGTAGTAAAATAATAACTTTGACGTTCACTGACAATGAACTACCAACTTTCACTGAAGGTAGAGAGGAAAGAAATATAGCTCCAACGTTAACTGATGGTGAACTACCAACGTTCACTGAAGGTAGAAAAATATAACACCCACATTCTTTGAAGGTGAACTACCAACGTTCACTGAAGGTAGTAAGAGAATAACATCGACATTCACTGACGATGAACTACCAACTTTCACTGAAGGTAGAGAGAAAAGAAATATAGCACCGACATTCACTGACGGGGAACTACCAATGTTCACTAATGGTAGAGAGAAAAGATAACACCCACGTTCACTAAAGGTGAACTAAAAATGTTCACTGAAGGTAGTAAGAGAATAACATCGACGTTCACTGACGGTGAACTACCAATGTTCACTGATGGTAGAGAGAAAAGATAATAATCACCAATGTTCACTGATGGTGAACTACCAACGTTCACTGAAGGTAGCAAAAAGATAACACCCACGTTCACTGAAGGTAGAAAAAGAATAACATCGACATTCACTAACGATGAACTACCAACTTTCACTGAAGGTAGAGAAAAAAGAAATATAGCACCGACGTTCACTGACGGTGAACTACCAATGTTCACTGAAGGTAGAAAAAAGATATATTGACAATAACAAGTTTCCCAAAATAATGGCGTTTCACCTAAAACGAGTCTCAACTTCTTCTTTAACCAAGGAATTCCGCCTGGAAAGGGTAGTATATAAGTTATCTCAAATAAAGAGACTACCACTTGTAAAGATTTCACAACGAACTATCTCTGCGATATTGAAAGACTTTCCATCCACTGGAGTAATTTGACAATGAACTGCAAACTATCCACTCATAGAGAAGATAGAAAAAGTGTAATGTCGACTTTTATGGGGAAGTACAAGTTGCTCAAATAAAGAGACATGTTACTTGTTGTGATAGGAAGGATTGTAAAAATGACTTCTTGGGGAAAGCAATATGGCTTCCTGGGGAAAGAAATATGACTTCCTGGGGAATGAAATATGACTTCCTGGGGAAAGAAATATGACTTCCTGGGGAATGAATCATGGCTTCCTGGGGAAATGCCAATATATTCCTGCTGAGGAGATAAAGTCTTCTCGTGCAAAAATAAATGCACATTCTCAATCCAAGGCTCGAAGCTTGCAGAGATCATAAGTAATAATATTGTTGGGATCTAAATATTCAAACCAGAAATAAATTGGAATGAATCAGTCAAACAAAATACATCCTTTGAGAAATAAACTCAAGAGGGAAACCCAAATCATCCAGACAAAGAGCTGTACAGGAAGGCTAAAGAAAAAATCTTCCACGAGGGACAACTCAGTGGGGAAATTGAAAGAATATACACTTTATGCTTAAGGTTGACACTCTATTAGAGAGAGAACAACACAACTCTACAAAACAGGGTAATGTGCTAACAAAAAATTAATGAGTGCAAATGAGCAATGATTTGCTAAATTTAACTATGTATGATGTATGTATGAATGTATGAGTGTTATTATGTATATGCTGACAAAATAGACATATAATACAGGGAATAACCAGACAAAACCAACTCGGATACAATCAATACTCGGCTAAATCACATCCAAGATGAACATTCCAAGAGAAAGTAAGCACCAACCGAGGAAACATAATCCTATTTTGCGGCTTAACTTCACTGGGAAGGAACATAATCCGGAAGTAATCAAATCATATCGACAAATCAGTATAAATACAGGGATATAACATCCTTCTCCAGGCTTCACTGGGGAATAAAACACATACTTCAATGGGGAAAACAAATGTTTCACGGTCTATACTCCTACTGGGGATTGCAATACTGATTTCAATAAGGCAGATGAAAACCATATCGTCAAAACATCAACTGAGGATTTCGTGTTGACTTCATTGGGGAAATATCATACAGACTTCACTAGGGGAGATATCACCTCATTATCGAGATATCAACTAGGGACCTCGTGCTGACTTTATTGGGGAGGTCAACACCACATCAAAGAGAGGAAACCAAGATACGTTCTTCAATATTGAGAGTAAGTATTGCACCAACTTCTCAGGGGGGAAAAGTATGAAACCTCATGGGGAGTTAAGAAGTCAAACATTACAGCAAGAAATCAATGTTATGGGGATTTTAAATCAAACCCAACACTTGGCGGGTGAAAACCCAAAAAAAACTGACAAATGCCTTAACACTTCTTAAATAAAACATTGCCCTTGCCTGATGTGATACAGTGGGAGAACTGACTTGGTGTTTTGCGTTGTGATCGCATTTGTGCGGATAGCAAGAGTCGCAACCGACTTTTCTTTTATCCAAAAGGAAAGGTAAAAAGCACAGGAAAGACCTTTTGAGATTATTTCTCGGGTTCGGGGGGTAGATTATGAAAAGGGAAGGTATTAGCACCCTTTTCATCCATGGTTTTCCATGGGCTCTTAGTTACTCGTTTAGATCACTTGCTTTTATTTGACAGTGTGCTTGTGGTGTGGGCGTTGAAAGTATTTTGTAAAAATATTTTTCGTAATGGTTTTCGTTTCTATAAGAACGCGTACAAAGTTTTTATTTCGAAAAGTGGTTCAAAGATGTGTTTGTGGAACTTGTTTTCGAAAGTGGTTTTGAAAAAGATGTTTTGCAATGGTTCTCGTCTCTATAAGAACGTATACAAAACATTTTGTCTTTTTGAAAATGTTTTGAGATGAAAGTGTAAGTGTAAAGTTTTTTTTTGTCGGGAGAAAACGAGTAACTAGGAACGAATCTATCTACTAAAAAGGTTTTCAATTGTTCTTTTCTTCCTCCTTCTAATGTTGCTTTCTTATCATCATTTGGTAAGAAGCCCCATTCTTGGATGTAAAGGGACAGGCGCGGGTCAATTTTACAGTCATCGAAAGTAACTTATGAGACGCTTTAGCAATTTTTGTAAGGGACGAGATCGTTTTATTAAAGGCAACGTCGAGGTTCATCGAGGGACTACGATCTTTTTATCGAAGGGTCATTGCTAAAGCGTCCCATATTCGAGGGACATGACTGTATTTCCGAGGCAACGAGCGAGGCTACCCTAGAGATGCGCGTGTGAAAAAGTGTTTTTGATTCAAGTTAATTTTGTCTTTGAAATTAGGTTATCTAGCGATTGATTTTAAATCTTGCCATACACGCCTAATTACTATACAGTATAAGGAAAACAGTAAATTGCGGGAATTGAAATTCTACGCTATTACAAAGTTTTTGGGAATGGGGATACAAATTTAAAAATGGGGATGGATCGATGTGATTAACAGTCAAAATAGGCAATCAATACAACCAAATCGAATTTGAAATAAATATAACAGTCTAGGGAAAATAATTAACAATGTATCGCAACAAAAAACTCTAAGTTGTTAGGTTTATAACGTTTGGAAAAAGAAAATTTAAAAGAAAATAAATCAATTGTATATATATATCTTTTTGTTTGGTATTTTATATTTGTGAGAGTATGTATAAAAAAACTATTCTATATACCTTTTGAATTTTATTATATGTAAATTAATTAATAATTTTATCTAAAAAAAAGTTTATTAAAGAAAGAAAAAGAAGTTGATAAAAATTATTCACAAAGTCTAAACCAAACTAATTATGAAAATTGTATATTTTAAGTTTAATTGAATTTTAGAATTAAAACTAAATATAAACCAAAAAATTAGAGAAAATAAGATTGAAAGAATTAAGCAAAGCAGAAACGCCCACAGGAGGAGTCAAACTCAGGCCACTTGGAATGTCACGGATACATCTTGCCAACTAAACTACATTACTTATTTGTTATGTTTATGCTTCAAATAAACTAAAAAGGGAAAATGGTGACGGATTGGGCCAACAGGCCCAAAGAGGGTAACCCGGTTTGGCGTGGAAGAGAAAGGGTTTAAAAAATTCACAACCCTAATACTGGTTAGGAGCGCCGCTGGTGCTGTTCTTTTATTGGGAAGGCCAAAAAAAATTGATTATTATTATTATTCTTATGGGGAAGGCAAAAAAGCAGAATTGTTATTATCATATGCTTGTTGTATCGTGAAAACAAACAAAAGAAACAAACAAATCTCTCTCCCAAATCAACTTTCATCTTCAAGTCTTCCACCACAATAGCAAACCTCCTCGAACGAATGTCGAGGCCTTCTTCAGTGAGGTCAAGCTCCGACCCAAGAGCATGAGTGTCTTTGGCTGAGCCATCAGCAAGGAACTTGACATGCTTGTTCTCTGGGAATGTTTTGGCCCACGAATTCAACACAAATGGATCATTCACACTGATGCAGATGATTTCACCAACACCCTTTCCTTTGAATTCTTCTGCTCTCTCAATGAAGCCAGGCACATGCTTCAAACTGCAAGTGGGTGTGAAAGCACCGAGAACACCAAAGATGAAGACTTTTTTGCCGGCGGAGAGGGAATGAATTGAAACGGATTGGGAGTCTTGGTGTTTGAAGGGAACGGTTGAAGGGAGAGTGAAATGGGTGAGAGATGAAGCTATCAACGGCAAAAAAAAATGGAGTTTCTGGTTAGGGTTTCCCATTTGGATTAAAGGTGATATTTTTGTGTTATCTTCTCTTTTTCTATGGTATGTTTTTTTTTGTGTTCTGAAGTATTCTGTTTAAAGAAAAATGATGAACACAGATTCCAGATTTACGGTTCCGCTGTTGTTTTCTTTTTTTTTTCAATCCGAATCTCTCTCTCAATATTACATTGATTAATAACAACCACGAAAATTTTGGTTTCTCCGTTTCTAACATTTTTTCATCATTTTCTTTTTATATGAATACATGCTTGAGTTCATAGGATCCCAGGATTAAAGAAAAGTAACGAAAACAAGGAATCACATATGACCAACAAGTCAGAAAGTTAATAAACATGGCGATGCAAAGATTAGAGAAGAAACTGTACCTATTGGAGTCTCCAACGGTATTCCAAACAAAACGGTGAGTTTAAGTCTACAATCTATTTCGGTCTCCTTCTACTTTGAACTTCTCTTTCTTTTTCTTCTGAGATTCGAATTTTTAATAGAGTTTCAAGGGCATTGAAGGTGAGTGATGGTGAGTTTTAAGAGGGTTGTAAAGTTTGGTTTCTGTAAGAATTTTTAACAGGGTGTTTAGAAGATTGAAGCTTTTCTTTTGATTTTTCGTATTTTTCTTTTTGCTGTATATTCTGTCATCTTCTTTTTGGTCAATATGGGCTTGTAATATAAGTGAGATAGTGTGAAAAATGGGGGGAAAACTGATGAATTTTGAATATTTTAGGACACTAATTTATTGCTTTCTGTGGCAGATTTTTTGTGTTGTTAATTTAGTGCAACATTTGGATTGTTTTGTTGGTTTGTGGCAGCAAACATAGCAGTAAGTTGCAGGCTATTTTTGTAGCAGGAAACAAGGTTGAGAGAGACAAGGCAATAGCATGATAAAAATGGACAACAACAAATTGTATAAAGGATTGACAATTTTTTTTGTTTTAGTGAAATGTTTAGACTTTATTTGTTGAATTTTGGAATTATGTGGAATTTATGGATGAATCTTGAATATGGTCTAACTTGTTTGTAATTTTGGGAATTCAATGATAATTTCTTGAAAATACCTTTCTCTTTCAAATTGATTTTGAAGTTTCAAGCTCTTTCTTCCGATACTTCCTTTAAATGCCTTTGTATGATATGAATCCATGATATTTGCAAGATACTCAAAAGTGAATTGAATCTTGATGGTAAATGAACATGACCCACAAATGTTTGGTAACCTCAATCCCGAGTAAACCGAACACATACCCCTTCCAATTTCAAAAACCATAAACATTTTAATTCATTTGAATTAAAATAACCTCTTTGAATGAATTTTGAGAAATGATGAGCATATCTGAACCAATTTAAAACTAATTACATTTCTCGAATGAAACTCCAAATTATTTCTGACGCATCTTAAATTTCCATTTTTCAATTCATGGTAACCTGCAATTCAAACCAATAGAACTCGATAGAATAGTGATGCTTTAAGAACTTTGGTCCAGAATCCACCTTCGTCCAATAAACACCAAATGCTCGGACACAAGTAACCTATAATGTTTCAAAAGATTTCATGGCCTTCCAAATGCATTCTGGTTTCGATCGTTGAAGTAATCTTGCAAACAAAATTATTTGTGATGTTTTTTTTTGCAAAAAAAAGAATTGCTTCAAAAAAAATCAAATAATGAGGAAATCAAAGTCGCCTGGACTTGGTCTAGCAAAAGGTCAGCTCTTGGGTAAATGGAGTCATTTTCAGTCATCTGAATCGTTGACTAAGCAAACTTATGATACGAGGTTTGAAATTCAGTATGAATATCCTTGAGGAGACATGAAGATCTTATAAAGGTCATTTGAAACCTTGAAGACTCAATTTTCTTCGAGAAGCGCCAAACCCTAATTGCTAATTGTTTTCCTAGGAAGAGAATTTGCTTGATCAACTTTTGAGCCAAATTGAGTGTTTGAGGAACCCTAGGATAGCATTCTGAGTGGAAAATGGGAGGGAAAATTTTGGGGTACAACAGCTGATTATCGGACAATCAAACAAAATGCAAGTACTGCCGAAAGGGAGATACTTCGCAAATGAGCCCAACCCAACATGCACGGGGATAAAAGACTTCTATCAAATAAGTGAAGCCTTCACTGGGGAATCTCGGATCGAGTCTTCATATCATGCAATCTTATTCCAACAAAATATGCCCTGGGATAGCCTTCCTGGGGAATTAAGAAGTCAACATTATAGAAAGAGGTCAAACTCATGGGGATTTTAAATCAAACCCAGCACCTGGAGGGTGAAAACCCAAAGGGTTGACAACTGTCTCAACACTTCTTAGAAAATATACTGCCCTGATCTAGTTGCCTGGGAAATAAATACCAATAATAATGCCAATACTACAGAAAGAGCTACATTTTGCAAATAGTTCCATCTCAGCATACCAAGGGAAAAAAAACCTTTCGTCATAAGAGGGAAGACTTCGTTGGGGAATCTGGGATAGAGGCCTCAGACCATGCAAACCCAAAATAAAAAATGAAACAAGACTTGACTGGGGACAATGGGATCACAAACCCAATACCACACCTTACGCCAAATGGTATCATCTTCAATATACAAAAATCACGCGCATACCAGCGAAAACGACCTGAGAAAACCTTCCTGGGGGGAAAACAAAACTTCCCAAAATTACTGGAGTTCGTCCATTCCTGGGATCGCCACTTTTGTTTTCCTCTTGAATCAAAAAATCTAAAGTAAAAGTAAGTTGTAAATTCTTTTTGAAAAACAATTTTTATCATTTAATCTTTTTGCTTTGAAAATTATTATCAATAATAAATGAAGTCTTTGTAAGCTGAATAAAATAAGAATTACAAATAATTGGGTAAAAGCTCAAATTTTATTGATAGAATGGTAGTTTGAAAATGGCGAGACTCCACGGATGATTACAAAGTTCAGAAAATGGTAATATATAATGGAAAAGATACATTGAGATACAATGACCACTATTCCCTCTAACAACTTTGAAATTCTGAGCAGCATCTTCCGTTAAAGTATGGTGAGGATCCAAGAAGATTGTTGCTTCGATGATCAAGTCTTGTCTGATGTAGTTACTTGTCAAGAAAGTCTCTAACTATTGCCTAAGCTGCCCTTGTAGTTTTTCAACTTAGCGGGAAATTTTATTCTGTTTATGTCTCTAATTTTTGCCTAGACCTCCCTTTCGGGTTTTTGGCCTACCGAGACACTCCTTTATGCCTAAGCCGCCCTTTCAGGTCTTTAACTTAGCGAGTTGTTCTTTTATTTCTTTAGGCTAAGTATTTCTTGACTGCATCAACATTCATGGGACGTGGGAACTCCTCGCCATCCATAGTTTCAAGAATTAATGCACATCCGGAGAAGGCTTTCTTGACAACATATAGGCCTTCAAAATTTGGAGTCTACTTGCCCCTAGAATCAGCGTTAAAAGACATGATCTTCCTGAGCACGAGGTCGCCTTCTCTGAATTCACGAGGTTTGACCTTCTTATCAAAAGCTTTCTTCATTCTCTTCTGGTATAACTGCCCATGAAACAAAGTCGTCATTCTCTTCTCTTCGATCAAATTCAATTGGTCAAACTTGTTCTAGACCCATTCAGCCTCTGACAACTTGGTTTCCATTATCACACATAAAGAGGGAATCTCAACCTCGATTAGGAGCACCGCTTCTATTCTATACACAAGGGAGAATGGGGTTGCTCCTGTTGAAGTGCGGACATATGTTTGATATCCATGTAAAGCAAAAGGGAGCATTTAATGCCAATCTTTATAAGTAACAACTGTGATACGGTGGGAGAAATGACTTATAGGTTTTGTGTTTGATCGCAAATGTTGCGGTTAGCAAGAGTCGCCACCGACGTTTTTTTATCCAAAAGGAAATGTGAAAAAGCACAGGAAAGACCTTTGAGATTGTTTCTTGAGTTCGTGGGGTAGATTATGAAAAGGGAAGGTATTAGCACCCTTTTCATCCATGGTTTTCCATGGGCTCTTAGTTACTTGCTAGATCACTTGCTTTTGTTTGAAATTATGCTTTGTGTGTGTAGTTGTTTAGTTATTGGCATGCATTTTTGGTAAAACCAGGTGTGTGAATGTCATGACTGATGTCATAACATTCTAGTTTATTAGGTACTGATTTATTAGGTACCTTTGCAGAAAAATATTGTCATACAAGTGCTGCTGTTTATGAGTGTGTATCTGAGCATTTTGCAAAAAGATCACATTTACCAAAATCAGTAGACAGGAATTCAGATGTCATAACAAATGTTGAGACATCCTGTTCTGAACTAACAGTTATGCAGTTTGGGTAATTCTGAGTTTTTTCAAGAAAATGACTCAGTCTTTCCAGAACAGAAAATCTCGTGGACTTGGGGTTAACCTAGCTCAACCCTAACCTGGTTGATAAAGTCCTGTGACCAAGTCTTAAGGTCAAACAGAATTAACCCTAGCTTTTTGTGGAAACCCTAACTGAAGATGCAGCTGCTATATATTCAACAGGGCTGCTGTTTGGAATAAAATCCCTTTTGACAGAAGATCTTTTAGAAGCTGTATAGCTTTAACTATTGTAATCCAAGCAAGTATCATGGTGATAAGTGACTTGGAATAGGTTTTAATTGTAAGGGTTTTGTATCACTCAAAGCTTTGAATCAAGAGTGTTTTGTGTCTCTTGGCTAAAGCTTTGAAGCAAAGTCAAGTTAGGTTATGTATCACTCAAAGCTGTGAAGCAAGAGTGTTTGTGTTGCTTGATTAAAAAGCTGTGAAGCATAATCAAGTGTATGTTTTGAAGAGTGTCTTCATTAAATCATTAGTCAATTGTTTTAAGTATCACTGCTGTGATTGAGGGGGAGTGAGTAGGAACTCAGGTTTAAGTTGTACTTAGATTGAAGTTGCATTGGGTAGGTCTTAAGTGAAGGAGATAAACTGGTTGGTTTATTCCTGAATTAATATCTCTTATAGTGGATTTCCTCCCTGGCTTGGTAGCCCCCAGAGTAGGTGTTGTTGCACACTGAACTGGGTAAACAATTGACTGTGTTCTTTACTGTTTTTGTATTTACTGTCTTATAGAAAGTCAGATACGGTGTCATAACATTGAACGTGACATTGAGTATCTACAGCCAGAATTTCAATTGGTATCAGAGCAGGCACCCTGCATGTATTACTGGGTGAGATCTAGGGATATCACTTTCTGGCACTATGGACAAAGAAGGAGTTTTTGGAAATAGACCACCCATTCTGGATGGAACAAATTATGACTACTGGAAACCTCGTTTGATTGCCTTCTTAAAATCTTTGGATAAAAAGGCTTGGAGAGCTGCTGACAAAGGATGGAACCATCCCACCATAACTGAGAAAGATGGGACAATCAGTCTGAAGCCTGAGGAAGATTGGAGTAAAGAAGAAGATGAGTTGGCCCTGGGAAATTCCAAAGCTTTAAATGCCTTGTTCAATGGAATTGATAGAAACATATTCAGACTAGTACATCAATATGAACTGGCCAAGGAAGTTTGGGACACTCTCAAAACTACCCATGAGGGAACTTCCAAAGTAAAAATGTCAAGGCTTCAGATGTTGACTACCAAGTTTGAGAATCTAAAAATGATGGAAGATGAAACCATTCATGAGTTTCACATGAACATCTTGGAGATTGCCAACACCTCAGGAGCACTGGGAGAAAAGATGTCAGAAGAAAAATTGGTGAGAAAGATTCTCAGATCCTTGCCTAAAAGATTTGCAATGAAGGTAACTTCCATAGAGGAAGCCCAGGACATCAACAAGTTGAAAGTGGATGAACTTATTGGGTCTCTTCAGAATTTTGAGATGGGAATCACTGAAAATGGTGACAAGAAGAACAAGAGCATAGCACTTGTATCCAACACTGATGTTGAAAACAAGGAGGATGAAGAAGAAAATATTTCAGAAGCTATAGCCATGCTTGGAAGACAATTCAACAAACTCATCAAAAGAATAGATCCAAAGTCAAGGTCTAATGTTCATAACATTCCCTCTGACATTGACAGTTCCAGCAGAAGACCTAGGTCAGAAGAGAAGGGAAATCAAGGCAGAGGAATTCAATGCCATGGTTGTGAAGGATATGGGCATATTCGAGCTGAATGTCCTACCTTTCTTAAGAAACAAAAGAAAGGAATGACTGTCACTTGGTCTGACTGTGATTCAGAAAGTAATTCTGAAGAAGAATCTGCCAAACTAGTTACTGCTCTAACTGGTGTTTGTACCTCTGAAAGTGACACTAGTGATGAAGAAGTGACATTTGAAGAACTGGCTGATACTTACAAGAAATTGTGTATCAGAAGTGCTGAAGTCTGTGTGCAGAATGAGAAACAATCAAAACTAATCATAAAGCTGGAGGCTGAAAAAAGGGCAGACCTTGAAACTATAAGTCATCTAGAAGGGGAAGTTCAATTGCTGAACTCACAACTGAACCAAATGACCAAATCTGTCAAGATGCTGACTAATGGAACAGACAAATTGGAAGAGATCCTTCAGGTTGGACAAAATGTGGGAAACAAATCTGGACTAGGATTTGTGGGAGCTAAGAAATCTGGTGCAGACAAGAAGATCAGGCATGTTAAACAAATGTCAAAGCAGATGTCTCAACACAACTCTCAACATCAGGAACAGAGATATATGAAGAAAAAGTACCAAAGATGGAGATGTCATCATTGTGGGAGGTATGGCCACATAAATCCTTTCTGCTTCAAATTGCATGGATACCCTAATCAAAACTCAGGTGTTAAACCTAAGTCAAAAAGGGTACCACATACTCCTCAATGGAAGAAAAATGCTACTGCCCTGATAGCCCACACTTCCCTGAGAGTCTCTGCAAAGGAGGGCTGGTATTTTGACAGTGGGTGCTCTAATCACATGACTGGAATAAAGAACATTCTCAATCATGTTAAACCTCACACCACTAGTTATGTGACCTTTGGAGATGGTGCTAAAGGTGAAATCAAAGGAGTTGGTAATTTGGACTGCCCTGAAGTTCCAAATCTGAATGAAGTACTATTGGTAAAAGGTCTGACTGCTAATCTCATTAGTATCAGTCAATTATGTGATCTAGGATTCAAGGTCAACTTCTCAAAATCTGAATGTCTAGTAATTAATGAAAAACTAGAAGTTGTAATGAAAGGAATCAGATCTAAAGATAACTGTTACTTGTGGCAGCCTGAGAACACTAATAACTCCACTATGTGTTCTATTACCAAAGAAGAAAAAGAGATGAAACTGTGGCACCATAAACTTGACCATCTTCATCTAAGAAGAATGAAAAGAACTATCTCTATGGAAGCAGTCAGAAGGATTCCAAGACTGCAAATTGATAAAAGAAGGGTTTGTGGTGAACATCAAATTGAAAGGCTTGGTAAAAATAGATATGTCTATGATGTGGTGAATAACCTTGAAGTTTTTAGCGAACAGTGCAAGAAAACCCAAAAAGAAGGATGTATTGTCAGAATCAGAAGTGATCATGACAAGGATTTTGGAAACAACAAGTTTAATAAATTCTGTATCTCAGAAGGAATGAGTCATGAAGTCTCTACTCCTATACCTCCTCATCAAAATGGAGTTGACAGAAGGAAAAATAGGATCATACAGGAATCTGCCAGAGCTATGATTCATGTCAAAAGATTGCCTTTTCAACTCTGTGCTCAAATTATCTGGACAAAACAGATGCTCACTGAGTATAATGTCTCACAAGATGTTGTGACATTGTATTGTGACAATCTGAATACAATCAATATTTCCAAGAACCCTATTCAGCATAGCAGGACCAAGCACATTGACCTTGTAGAGAAGAAGACAATTAAACTGGAACATGGTATCATTAAGCTTCAGCTGGTTGATTTTTCTACCAAGGCTCTTGATGGAGATCAACTTGAAAACTTGAGGGGCAAGATGGGTATTTGCCAACATGAGAAATTATAGCAATTAATTTTGCTTAAAGCAAGGGTTGAAGGAGTTATTTTTGTTAAGTCTATTTTTAGTGGGTTAATCATATGTTTTTCCAATTCTTTCAAAATTATTAAGAAGTTGAATAAACTCTCATTTGCCTCCTACCTCTCTCGTCTTTGCAACCTATTCCCTTCTCTCAATCAAAGTTTTCTCTCAAATTGCTACTGGTGCTCTAAGTCAATCAAAATGTCTCAAACATCATCTTCAACCAAGGCGACCACTTCATCTTCATCATCTGACCAAGATTCTCGAGCAATCACCACATGCATAGATTCTGAAGTCCTGGAGATCACTCCTCTCAGAGAAATGGCAACTGACCCCTCCAAAGTCAAAAAGCTGAGAACTAGGCATGCAGGAAGAGCTCAAGCTACTGCTTATGGTAATCCTTCTCACCCTTCTTCCTCTGTACCAAATAGGGAAGGATCAGCTCAAGTACATCAAGCAATTGCTAGGCTTGTTACAAGAATACTAAGCGAAAACCACTCTATACCGGGGATTTCTGTCCCATTAAATCAAGAATCAGCAAGCCCAAATGTTGAAGCAAATGTAGATGTCTCTGAGAATGTTGTGACACCAAATGACAACATTCAGAACCCTTCAGAGAAAACTGTTGATCCACCTGTCATTCATGTGGACGAGGAATACTCAGACAATGATCTAATTGCCAATGTAAACCCTAGCATAGCTAGGAGAATGATGAGAAGAAAGGGTAATCAGAATGCTGCACAATGTATGACCAAAGAGAAACCTGCTAATAAGAAATCCAAGGCTGAAGGCAAGACTGGGGTAGAATCTGTGAAAACTGGTCAGTCCAAAGGGAAGGTGAAAGCCCAAGTGCATACTGGTAGACAACCAATTACAAAGAAAAGAAAAAAACCTGAGTCTTCTGATTCTGATGAGGAATCAGAGTTTGAGATTGATGCTGAAGAAATTCCTATCAGAAGGAAACTCCCCTCCAGCAAAATGACTAGAGTTCCTGAAGTCCCAATAAACAACATCTCTTTTCACCACCCTGACAATGCCAACAGATGGAAGTATGTTTGCTTGAAGAGAATAGCTTTAGAAAGTGAGCTAAACAATGATACCATGGAGTGCCAGGAAATCATGGACCTGATTAAAACTGCTGGACTGATGAAGACTGTGGTAAAATTTACCAAGTGCTATGAAAATCTGGTCAAGAAGTTCATAGTTAACTTGTCTGATGAATGTGCTGATGGAAGGTCAGCTGACTTTGAATGTGTTTATGTTAGAGGAAGAAGGGTTAATTTCTCTCCATCAGAAATTAACAAATTTCTTGGAAGATCAAATGAGGATTGCCCTGAACTGGAAGTCACTGACAATGAAGTTTGTCAAACCATCACAGCAAGACAAGTTAAGTGATGGCCCTTGAAAGGCAAGCTGAATGCCAGCAAACTAAGCATAAAATTTGCCATCCTGCACAAGATTGGTGCAGCCAACTGGGTCCCTACAAACCATAAATCTACTATCTCCACAGGATTGGGGAGATTTATTTATGCTGTGGGAACCAAGACTGAATTTGACTATGGCAGGTGTGATACGGTGGGAGAACTGACTAGGGTTTTGCGTTTGTTTTCGCAAATGTTTCGGTTGAGCAAGAGTCGCCACCGACTTTTTATTTTATCCTAAGGAAAGGTTTAAAAAGCACAGCAAAAACCTTTGAGATTTTTCTTGGGTTCGGGGAGTAGATTATAGAAAGGGAAGGTATTAGCACCCTTTCTATCCATGGTTATCCATGGGCTCTTAGGTACTTGCTTAGATCAACTTGCCTTGGTTTTCAATTGTTTGAAATGGTGCTTGGTGTGTGGTTTTGAAAAATGTTTTGAAAAGATGCCTTGTATAGGCTACCCTTGTAACAATTCTTTACTCGAATGTTTTACAAGAGGTGTTTGTCTTTTGAAAAGATGTTTCAAGGTTTTTTGAAAGTTTGTATTTGAAAGTGTTTGTGAAGTGTAGTTTGAAATTAGGCAAGTGTTTTCTTTGCAAATTGACAAGTACTTAAGAGTTGTCTACCCTAAAGTTTTCTCAAAGATTTTTGTCATGTTTTAAACCTTTTGACAATTTTGTTCCACCATTGCATTTGGTGGACAATCTTGTCTTAGGAGGTGAAAGGGACGGGCGCGGGTCATCGTTTAGACCATAATTGCAATAGTGTTAAATGTCTTTGGGCAATTTCTCTTTGAAAGGGACTTGATCATTTTAGGCAACTTTTCGAAAGCGTCATCGAGGGACTTATGATCATTTGATTGTTTGTTTTACCCAAAGAAATTCAACATACAATATGGCCCAATTATTTGAAGGCAACAAAGTGGAATACCCTAGGGGTGCAAGTGTGAAATGTGTTGTCCATTTTTTCATGCTTTTTGTATTGTATTAAGTCAAACTAATTTGTTCGTTTTATTCGCATACAAACCCTAACTCTAACATAGTATATTTAGAAAGCGATAAAGTGCGAAATTTAAATTCCTACGCTATTACAACACAATAATATGGGGAGGGGGGTACAATGTCTCAAATGGGGTATATTTAGACAAAAATTTAAACCTAACTATTACATCATTTTCTTTGAATATTTACAAGACAAATAATTGTATAATTAAATGGAAATTGAAGTAAAAAAATATAAAAAAGGGAATTTTTATATGTATGCAAAAAAGATATTATTTATGTGAAATAAAAAGAGAAATAACAAGGTATTATATTTTGGAGTATTTTCAAATTTAGGGCAAAACCCTAATTTTAATCAAATTGGTATTAGTTATTTAATATTTGTAATATTGACTATTTATATACAAAAATAAGATAAAAATATAATATACTCAAAAAGGGTATTTTTTAGTATTAAATATTAAAAAATAAAATATGTACATTTTTTGGTATTTATATCCTAAGTGTATTAATATATTTCTATCTATTTATATTATTTACAAACTATGTTTTATATATATTTAATTAATAATATTTAATATTTAAATAAAAAGTATTTTTCTATAAAATATTTTCAGGAAGTAAAAAAAGATAAAAGTATGTAAAAATGTATTTCCAATATTTTAATTTTTTTAAACAAAACATATATATTTATTTATTTGTGTACAAACTAAGAGAAAAAATCAAATAAATCCCTAAAAAATCAAAAATGATGAGAACAAATATTTTTAAATTTTTAATATGCTGAGAAAAAATAAATGAGTCAACTAAAAAAAGAAAAAGTCAAAAATCAATAAAAATGAAGCAAATGGGCTCAGGGGGTGTAAAACCAAAAAGGTGGTGTGAAAAGAAAACACAAAGCAAGCCCAGCCCAATGCCACCTTTCTTCAACATCTGAACTGTGTTATTCAGAAAACGTGCGCCCTGTTCTTGATCTTCTAACTCCTGATTCCTGGCTTATTAATGAAAATTCATAACATAAAAAATGTTCAGCATCAAGAGACGAAACCAACCATATGCATAACTTGATCTAACTCTCTAAGATGAGGGATAATTTCTTCTCCCCCAAATCCTAACCTAGATTTTCTGCCATTTTCAAACCTCAAATTCTCACAGCTCAAGCAAAAGAAATGAAAAGTAAAAACATGTACATGTTCAGTGGCATGAGTAGAACATTGTTTATTCACAAACTTAGAGTTAATGATGCTTGATAAGAGAGATAGAAGTTCACCAAGATACCTGTTCAGCTGAAGTTCTATCTGGCAATGAGGGAGATTTCAGTGCAAGGTGATGATTGGAAAAGCTTCCTTGAGGTCCAGGGATGCTATTCCAATGTTTACTTTGTCTTGAAAGCTTCTGAATCGTGCTAGAGCACTTCACCTGCAAAACAAGAAACTGAAAATGGTGGAAGTGGTTAGAGGGATTACAGGCCGTGTTTCAAGTCATGGTTAGCTTGCATAGATGCTAGGGAATGTATGTGAACTGGTTTGGGTAAGAGAGCTTGAGGGAAATGGAAGATGGCACTCAAACTGCAGGCCTGTCCCTGTTTTTGCAGTTTGAAGATGATTCTGAGATGGGGAGTGTTTGAGAGGTGTTAGGGTCGTGCAATAGCTTGGTTGAGATGTCTTGAGTGTGTTTGATAAGTTCACTTAAGGGTTTCTAAGCTGATATGAGAGTTGTTGTAAGTTATGATGTGTTTCTTACACTTTAAGCAAGCAATGGTTACTTTGTGCCTCTAGCCTGTACAGGCCCTCATACTATGCTGCATAATCCCTCCTTGATCAGTGTGATTAACACATAAACTTGTGCCTATTAGATATGGACTGTACTTCTTGGATTTGTAATTGGACATAAAGCTAACTTTTGCAAAAATGGAAGAAATGCTTTATCTATTTTGGGATTAATCCTCTATGCAATGCTAGAACACAAAGAACATGGCTTTGGCACAAAGAATATGCATTAAATTTATGAGTGTTGGATGGTTTAAGGACCTGTAATCAAGATATGCAAGCTGAGATTGAAATGCATAGTGTTATGAACATGTACATGGCCAAGAACAAGAGTGACTTTTTCCTATTTTGCAAAATTCAATTCTCCCTAACCATGAGGTTGTTTGAGAAGTTCTTGGACATTTTGGAAAGCTTGGAATGTGTACTACAATCCATCTTTGAAGTGCAAGTTGAAATTCCAAGTGGAAGTGTATGGAAAATGGCCTTGAAGTTAGGTAGAAAACCTTGTCAAAATAGGTTAAAATTTCACTAAGTTAAGAATGGTTTAGTGCCCTTATTCAAAAATTTGTAACTTGAGATACAAGCCTCAAATGGGAAAACTTTGTGAATCAAAGTTGTAGATTATGCAACAAGTTACAACTTTCATGTTTTGACTTTTGATTGAATCGAAATGGATCTTGGTGAAAAAGTGGGGCAAAGTTGGGAAAAAATTAGGGTTTTTTATAACTTAGAAAAATTCTTAAACAAAGTTGGGAAAAAGTGGGGCAAAGTTGGGAATCCGGAGTGGATGGGTACCTTCATTGGTGAGTGTGGGTGTGTGTAAGGGATAGCCATCCTTAAACAAAAATGCAAAAGGAAAGAAAATGAACACAAGCAGTTTATCAAATGAAAAACGTCCAATGAATCATTAAACATGGCATATGGATATGAAAAATAATCAAAACCCTTACAAGTGGACCCACATGCCCCGGGCAAGGCAGGAGGTGAAAAGATAGTGTACGGATTGTTTGAAAGTAAATATTACAGACCAAAATAAGAAATGTTTAATAGATAAATTACTGATGAATAAAAGTGATGGGGACAAAGTCCTTAGCCTCCCAATTGCTCAATCCTCCTTTGACAGTTGGATAAATCCACTCTTCGATGTTGCTCTCTTTGTCTTCATCCTCCAAAGCGTTGATTCCGTAGGGAGAAATTTTGACTGGCGCCCTTTCAATCTTTGCACGGCGCATAGCTTTCTGGCCGGCGGCTGTGAACCCTAACCCAAACTTGTCAGTCTTATGCGGAAAGTCGGGTAACTGCCCCCATGCTGAATTCTTCCCTTCTTTTATCGCGGCCCTTGCGTCCTCTAGAGATGCCATCCTGGCCATCTGCCTCGGTGTCTCAGCTGCCAACTTTGCTACTGCTATTTCAGGAAGGACTTCTTCGAAATGTTGAAACGGTGTCTCAATGAACTCTCCTTCAACCTCCACATACCGGAAAGAATTTAAATGACTAATCATGTACTCTTCTTCGCCATGGACAGTGATGATCTTTCCCTTGACAGGATACTTCAACATCTGATGTAAGGAGGAGGTGACTTCCCCAGCATGGTGTATCCAAGGTCTACCCAGCAGGCAAGAGTATGATGGACGGATGTCCATCACATAGAAAGTGGATTTAAACACCTCGGTGCCTATCTTGATGGGAATTTCAACCTCTCCATGGACCATTCTCTTCAAACCATCGAAAGCTCTGACAACAATATCACTTGGCTTCAAATCCAATCCTTCACAATCTAGTAGGTCCAAGGCCTTCTTAGGCAAAACATTCAGCGACGAACCAGTATCAACCAAGACATGTGCGAGAGTAGTTCCTCGACACTCGACTGAAATGTGCAAAGCATCGTTGTGATTTCTGCCTTTAGGAGTTAAGTCAGCATCAGAGAAACCTAACCCATTGTCCGCAGTCAGGCTAGCCACGCAATTCTGAAATTGATCCGCAGAGGTTTCCTGGGGCACATGAGCTGCCTTCAAGAATTTTATCAGGGCTTTAGCGTGCGCTTCTGAGCAAAGTAGTAGTGCCAGCATGGAGATCTTGGAGGGGGTTTGCCCCAACTGTTCCACCACATCGTAATCACTTCTTTTGATTATCCTCAAAATCTCGTCCATTTCCTTCTTGGAGGTTTCCGGGATTACCAAGGGTTGAGCCCTCGTCCTGACGGGCTCATCTTGGATTCCCTTACCTTTGTCAACAGCGGTAGGAGAGACAGTACTAGGAACAACAATGTCTTCAATCAGGGGAGTTCTAGCAGAGAGCTTTATTGGTGCAGGGATGACCTCGTTAGCTGATGAGGGTCCAAAGACTGCTCTTGGAGGGGAAATCTCTGGAGAAAATATTCTCCCGCTCCTGGTGATTTTGCTAGTGCCTGCAATGTTACTAATGCTGGCTTCATCATCATCCGAACTTTCTTCAATTACCTCGATTTGCTTGATACCATGGTAGTAGACGTCACCGCCATAGTTCCAAGGTATCGACTTCTCAGAAACATAGGGAACAGGCCCTGGCATTGTTATCTTCAAAGGAACAGATTTCGTAGCTGGTGTAATCTTAACAGGCTTTTTGACGGCCTTGGAAAGATTGGCGTGAATGGTTATGATTGAGACATCTTCAGTATGAACTGGAACGGCAGAAACTTTTTCAAACAAAATTTGTCGACTATCCATAAGGCCTTGGATGCCTTTCTTCAATAGCGGACAATCAAACGGCAGAGAGTAACAACAGTAGCAGTCTTCCTTACATCCCGGGAAGATCCCGACCCTCAACAGATTCAACTTAATGGTTAGCAGTGGAGTAGTCAGATCACTGACATCAGCAACATACAAATCTTCTTCAATGGCGTTGACATTTCGACCGTGCTTCGGCATGGGTGCAGATATCACGTTAGGCTTTTCTAGAGCGTCAAACTCTACCTCCTTAGCCTCTATCAGGTCTTGGATTTTATGCTTGAGCGCCCAACAATCATTGGTGTCGTGTCCAACACTGTCTGAATGGTAGGCGCATTTAGCATTGGCATGATAATGCGGAGAGGATGTATTCACATTCTTTGGTGCCTCCTTGATGGTGGCGAGGTTCAACTTCAGTAGATGGGGAAGCACTTGCGCTGGAGTCATATTAATGCGGGTGAACTGCCGTTGTGGCCGTTCCACCCGTTGTTGATTTGGTCTGGACTGGTTATAGCGAGGCTGCTCGCTCGGAGTGTTTTGAATCATTACGGCCCCCACAGTTGGCCGACGCTCCGTCTTCCCTGCTCTTCTCTGAGAATATACCATAGCTATTTCCTTCTTAAAAGGCTTCTTCTCAACACTTGCAGCAACACCCTTCTGAATCTTTCCTGACTTGATGCCAGCTTCTATTCTTTCGCCTGTTAAGATCAAATCGGTAAACCCCGCGGAAGAGTTACCAATTAGATGATTGAAAAATGGCCCAGATAGGGTCCCAAGAAACATATCAACGAGCTCACGATCGGTTAAAGGAGGCTGCACCCTGCCAGCCAAATCCCTCCATTTTTGTGCATATTCTTTGAATCCCTCACTTGTTCCTAGTGACATACCCTGAAGTTGGGTACGAGTAGGAGCAAGATCAGAATTGTATCGGTATTGTTTGTAAAAAGCGGTGGCCAAATCTTCCCAATTTCTGACACTGGTTCCTTCTAGCTGATAAAACCACTCCAACTGAGCTCCCGAAAGGCTGTCTTGAAAGAAATGAACCCAGAGGTTTTTATCTGCCGTATAGGGTTGAATCTTTCTTACGTAGGATCTGAGATGCATTTTGGGACAGGACAGCCCATCATACCTCACAAACACTGGCACCTTGAATTTTGGGGGAATCACAATCCCGGCAACCAAGCCCAAGTCTTCAAAGTCCAAGCCCGGTACTCTTTGTAATTCCATGGCGGCGAATCTGTCTTCTAAACCCTTGTATTTATCATCAGCTGGAGGGTATTGCTGGTCAGAATAATCTTCATCCTCTTCGACCTCTTCTTCTTCCGCATCAGACTCGGAAGGCACCGCAGCTCCATCTCTCTTACTGGTCCCTTCATCAGAAGTAGGAGGAAATTCAAGCACTCTTCGAGCCTCCCCGTCAAATCTTCTCCCCAAAGTAGCCACTCCGACTCTCTTTTTCTTCTTTTTTACTGGGTCCTTATTCCCCAATTGAGTCTTGATATCCTCCTGACCCTTAGCCAAGGTCATCAGGAGTTGCTGGAATTGTGCATTCTGAGCTTGTAGGTCTTTGACTGTTTGCTCGAGATCCATCCTACTGAAATAAACAGCAGACAGATAAGGAAACCTGGAGTGAGACCTTCTTATGCACATGATGAATGATATGCTTATGTATGCAATGCATTCAAGGATTTAGAACATTCAAAATTGTTTTAGACAAAGAAGAACGCACGTCATATTAATAAGAAGAAATTTGTTAGTACATAAATGCCCCATGGGCCAAATATTACAAAATAAACTTCTTAAGGCAGAAAGACATTGCGCATCCTCTTTGGTGCGATGTAGGTGTTAAGGGCCTCTTGCTCGTGGAGTCGGCGGGTAAGCTCTAGAACCTTCTTTTCACTGGCGTAGTAGCTAGCTTCAAAAGTGTTTCGTTCTTCCTTGAGCTGAATCCAACTTTTCTGCATTTCCTCCCACGATGTAGGCATGTCAGGATGTAGGATGGTGTAGGGAACCTCTCCTTCCTTAACAGGCTCTTTAATCACAGGGAGAACATGAG
Organism: Vicia faba; assembly: GCA_948472305.1. Taxonomy (NCBI): domain Eukaryota; kingdom Viridiplantae; phylum Streptophyta; class Magnoliopsida; order Fabales; family Fabaceae; genus Vicia; species Vicia faba. Next base: position 597,751,353 of record OX451737.1, read on the forward strand.
GATAAGGCATCATTAGACTTTGGGCTCGGGCTCGTACCCACTTGAGATAGGGCTCAAGAGGGATGGAGTTCTTGTGTCCCAGAGTCTTGCTATCAACTTTGTTGAGTTTTCCCCAAGCCCTGATGAATCTTTGGCGAAGTCCTTGCGCATCGTTGTCGAAGTCAAAAACTAGGCTAGGAATCAACATGTCATGAGGGCCATCCCTCCGTGCATATCCAAATTGCCTCAAAGCTAGGCAAGGGTTGTAGGTGATACCTCCCCTGATTCCAAGTAAAGGAACATTAGGAAACTCTCCACAACGATCGATGATGATGACATTTTCTCTGGACCGAGAACACCAATGTACATCAGAGTGAGTAAGAGTCATCAACCGTTGGGACCACCTGGTACCTTGGTCATTCTTCAAGACAGATTGCGGAAGGTGCGAAATAAACCACCTTGCAAGGATAGGAGTACAGCACATGAGAACACCCCTCTTTCTCATTGTTCGTGTGTAAAATGAGTGAAGGATGTCCCCAAGCAATGTTGGTATTGGATTTCTGGACAAGAAGATTTTGACGGCGTTGACATCTATCAATTGGTCAGGATTGGGGAACAAGACCAACCCATAGATAAGGAGTGCCACAATCTCTTCAAAGGCTTGTAGGTCCAATGAGTTCCAACATTCTTGTGCCATCTCAAACAAGAATTTTGCTAAGAATCCTTTGACGCCGCTTCTGGTTTCCCAATGCCCCTTGATGTCGGATGGTTGTAGATGTAATGCTCGAGCAACATCTTCCGGCTTTGGTTCCTTTTCCGTACCGTTGAAGGGTAGTTGATTAAGGATAGGAATTCTCAGGAGTTGAGAAAACTCCTCCAAAGTGGGTACCAACTGATAATCAGGGAAAGTGAAGCAGTGGTGAAGAGGGTCAAAGAACTGGAATAGCACTTTCATCATGTCTTCTTCAATGTTGGTGTTGACTAGGCTGAGCAGTCTACCATTCCTTTCACTGAAGGATGAATTTTCCGGAATTCTTGAAGTGATCTCCTTGAGTTGAGGAGAGATTCTCACAAGGTTGACTTGAATGGTATTTCTGCGAGGAATTTCCATGTCCTACAAAACAAGAACAAAGATGAAGATCCAAAACCCTTGAAATGGTTAGTGAATGCATATGATGTTTTATGATGTTTATGATGTATGCACAAAACATATGTACAAGCAAATCACACAAAACCCTAGTTTCAGGCTTGCATGGGGTTTCATAGGTAAGTACCCTCTTGAGTGTAGTTGGCTTAAAATCCTGTCCTATAAATAGTAAATGGGTTCTAAGGAGCTCAACATCATTGGATTGTTTTCTGTGTTCATTGTTTTGGTTTAGCCACTTAACTAGCGACCAAAATATTCCAAGAAAACAACCCTCAATGAGTGTAGTATCGAGTATCTACCAACTTCGGACTGCACCAAAGCCGGTCATCTCACTACCCCTAATAAAAGGACAAGATGGTCAATTAAGGTTCTAGGTCATTAGTGCTTAGTGACATCACTCAGCGGCCCCGTACTCTCCTTGATTGAACTCAAGGGTTACCGGTACTCACAAATATGTCGCACTGATATAGCTATTGCTTAGACCGTGTCGGTATACCCCGCACAGTTTCCACAACGTATTGCTATCTATGAATGTTTCCCAAGATCCGGGTGTAGGATTTGCAAACCCAAACAATAGAGCCAAAGTATAAAGCAAACAAATCAAACAATTAGTCATGCAAGAGGGTGATATAAGCCCTAAGGTTACTCCACTTTAAAATCATCCCTAGCAGAGTCGCCAGTTCTGTGATACGGTGGGAGAACTGACTAGGGTTTTGCGTTTGTTTTCGCAAATGTTTCGGTTGAGTAAGAGTCGCCACCGACTTTTTATTTTATCCTAAGGAAAGGTTTAAAAAGCACAGCAAAAACCTTTGAGATTTTTCTTGGGTTCGGGGAGTAGATTATAGAAAGGGAAGGTATTAGCACCCTTTCTATCCATGGTTATCCATGGGCTCTTAGGTACTTGCTTAGATCAACTTGCCTTGGTTTTCAATTGTTTGAAATGGTGCTTGGTGTGTGGTTTTGAAAAATGTTTTGAAAAGATGCCTTGTATAGGCTACCCTTGTAACAATTCTTTACTCGAATGTTTTACAAGAGGTGTTTGTCTTTTGAAAAGATGTTTCAAGGTTTTTTGAAAGTTTGTATTTGAAAGTGTTTGTGAAGTGTAGTTTGAAATTAGGAAAGTGTTTTCTTTGCAAATTGACAAGTACTTAAGAGTTGTCTACCCTAAAGTTTTCTCAAAGATTTTTGTCATGTTTTAAACCTTTTGACAATTTTGTTCCACCATTGCATTTGGTGGACAATCTTGTCTTAGGAGGTGAAAGGGACGGGCGCGGGTCATCGTTTAGACCATAATTGCAATAGTGTTAAATGTCTTTGGGCAATTTCTCTTTGAAAGGGACTTGATCATTTTAGGCAACTTTTCGAAAGCGTCATCGAGGGACTTATGATCATTTGATTGTTTGTTTTACCCAAAGAAATTCAACATACAATATGGCCCAATTATTTGAAGGCAACAAAGTGGAATACCCTAGGGGTGCAAGTGTGAAATGTGTTGTCCATTTTTCATGCTTTTTGTATTGTATTAAGTCAAACTAATTTGTTCGTTTTATTCGCATACAAACCCTAACTCTAGCATAGTATATTTAGAAAGCGATAAAGTGCGAAATTTAAATTCCTACGCTATTACAACACAATAATATGGGGAGGGGGGTACAATGTCTCAAATGGGGTATATTTAGACAAAAATTTAAACCTAACTATTACATCATTTTCTTTGAATATTTACAAGACAAATAATTGTATAATTAAATGGAAATTGAAGTAAAAAAATATAAAAAAGGGAATTTTTATATGTATGCAAAAAAGATATTATTTATGTGAAATAAAAAGAGAAATAACAAGGTATTATATTTTGGAGTATTTTCAAATTTAGGGCAAAACCCTAATTTTAATCAAATTGGTATTAGTTATTTAATATTTGTAATATTGACTATTTATATACAAAAATAAGATAAAAATATAATATACTCAAAAAGGGTATTTTTTAGTATTAAATATTAAAAAATAAAATATGTACATTTTTTGGTATTTATATCCTAAGTGTATTAATATATTTCTATCTATTTATATTATTTACAAACTATGTTTTATATATATTTAATTAATAATATTTAATATTTAAATAAAAAGTATTTTTCTATAAAATATTTTCAGGAAGTAAAAAAAGATAAAAGTATGTAAAAATGTATTTCCAATATTTTAATTTTTTTAAACAAAACATATATATTTATTTATTTGTGTACAAACTAAGAGAAAAAATCAAATAAATCCCTAAAAAATCAAAAATGATGAGAACAAATATTTTTAAATTTTTAATATGCTGAGAAAAAATAAATGAGTCAACTAAAAAAAGAAAAAGTCAAAAATCAATAAAAATGAAGCAAATGGGCTCAGGGGGTGTAAAACCAAAAAGGTGGTGTGAAAAGAAAACACAAAGCAAGCCCAGCCCAATGCCACCTTTCTTCAACATCTGAACTGTGTTATTCAGAAAACGCACGCCCTGTTCTTGATCTTCTAACTCCTGATTCCTGGCTTATTAATGAAAATTCATAACATAAAAAATGTTCAGCATCAAGAGACGAAACCAACCATATGCATAACTTGATCTAACTCTCTAAGATGAGGGAGAATTTCTTCTCCCCCAAATCCTAACCTAGATTTTCTGCCATTTTCAAACCTCAAATTCTCACAGCTCAAGCAAAAGAAATGAAAAGTAAAAACATGTACATGTTCAGTGGCATGAGTATAACATTGTTTATTCACAAACTTAGAGTTAATGATGCTTGATAAGAGAGATAGAAGTTCACCAAGATACCTGTTCAGCTGAAGTTCTATCTGGCAATGAGGGAGCTTTCAGTGCAAGGTGATGATTGGAAAAGCTTCCTTGAGGTCCAGGGATGCTATTCCAATGTTTACTTTGTCTTGAAAGCTTCTGAATCGTGCTAGAGCACTTCACCTGCAAAACAAGAAACTGAAAATGGTGGAAGTGGTTAGAGGGATTACAGGTCGTGTTTCAAGTCATGGTTAGCTTGCATAGATGCTAGGGAATGTATGTGAACTGGTTTGGGTAAGAGAGCTTGAGGGAAATGGAAGATGGCACTCAAACTGCAGGCCTGTCCCTGTTTTTGCAGTTTGAAGATGATTCTGAGATGGGGAGTGTTTGAGAGGTGTTAGGGTCGTGCAATAGCTTGGTTGAGATGTCTTGAGTGTGTTTGATAAGTTCACTTAAGGGTTTCTAAGCTGATATGAGAGTTGTTGTAAGTTATGATGTGTTTCTTACACTTTAAGCAAGCAATGGTTACTTTGTGCCTCTAGCCTGTACAGGCCCTCATACTATGCTGCATAATCCCTCCTTGATCAGTGTGATTAACACATAAACTTGTGCCAATTAGATATGGACTGTACTTCTTGGATTTGTAATTGGACATAAAGCTAACTTTTGCAAAAATGGAAGAAATGCTTTATCTATTTTGGGATTAATCCTCTATGCAATGCTAGAACCCAAAGAACATGGCTTTGGCACAAAGAATATGCATTAAATTTATGAGTGTTGGATGGTTTAAGGACCTGTAATCAAGATATGCAAGCTGAGATTGAAATGCATAGTGTTATGAACATGTACATGGCCAAGAACAAGAGTGACTTTTTCCCATTTTGCAAAATTCGATTCTCCCTAACCATGAGGTTGTTTGAGAAGTTCTTGGACATTTTGGAAAGCTTGGAATGTGTACTATAATCCATCTTTGAAGTGCAAGTTGAAATTCTAAGTGGAAGTGTATGGAAAATGGCCTTGAAGTTAGGTAGAAAACCTTGTCAAAATAGGTTAAAATTTCACTAAGTTAAGAATGGTTTAGTGCCCTTATTCAAAAATTTGTAACTTGAGATACAAGCCTCAAATGGGAAAACTTTGTGAATCAAAGTTGTAGATTATGCAACAAGTTACAACTTTCATGTTTTGACTTTTGATTGAATCCAAATGGATCTTGGTGAAAAAGTGGGGCAAAGTTGGGAAAAAATTAGGGTTTTTTATAACTTAGAAAAATTCTAAGTTATGAAAAATCCTAATTTCTAACCCTAATTTGCATTTTGTGATTTCTTGGTGAACAAGTTTCATGATTTGGCATGTTTTGATGAAAAATGAATCTTGACTCTTGATTTTGACCAAAAAGTCAAAGTTTGACTTTTCAGTATACAGTCAAAATTGATCAATTGACTGGGAAATTCAACTGTCAATCTTGTGTACTTGGGATCTTTTGAGTTTGTTGAGCATGTCAAGATAATTCCATGGGGTCCTTGAGTCCATATATGAGCTTGGTTTGCCATTGGCTAGGTCAAACAGTCAAAAATTGCCTTTGTGCAGTCAAAACCCTAAAAATGACCATTTTGCCCTTTTGGTGATCTGATCAAATTTCTTATGGAATTGTGATCCAAACTTGATCAAATGGTCCATATGAGTTCATAATGTTGATGTGGGTCAATTTCCATGAGGTTTGACTGTCAATTGGCCACAGTTGACTTTTTCCCCAATACAGCTGATTTCTAGGTCAACTGTCCAATTGACTGGGCAAAATTTGGAATCAAGGCTTGAAACTTGGTATGGATAATCTTGGGAGTCCAATATGAAGCATGGAAATCATCTTAGGAATTTTAGGTCAAATCATCCTTGTGCAAACACAAACCCTAATTTGGGTCAACAGTGCAAGGAGAGGTCTTGAGCAGATGAAACCCTAACTGGATCTTGATCTCCAAGGGCTTTGTGGTGAGAAATTTAATGAGAAATGGGAGGGCAAATTTTGGGGTACAACAGTTGCCCCTGTTCAATCTTCTTGAATCCGAAGAGTTAGATTGGCAATTTTTCCTTTCGTGACTCGAGGGTAAAAGGAGATTGGACACTAGAGTGCCCGGAAATTTGCACTCGTCAAAGCAATGGATGCGGGAATGGGCTTAGAGATGCCATTTGGAGATGGGCATAATGATGCCATCTGGAAGAGTGACAGAAACTTGTCAGGGATGGGCTTAAAGATGCCATCCGGAATGAGTATCAGTAAGGCGTCCATGCTTCGGACTATTTCTTAACCGAGGGTCTGAATAAGCAATAGATTGACATCCGTTGTTGGGAGGAATCCGTAAACTGTTTTCAGAAGTTTGAGAAGAGTCTGAACAAGCGATGGGTTAACATCCGTTACTGGAGAACCCGTGAACGGTTTTCAGAAATCTTGAAGTTGAATAAGTAATGGAGCAGCATCCGTTGTTGGGAAGCGTCCGTAAATTGTTTTCAAAAGGTCGCATCTGAACAAGTGATAGATTGACATCCGTTGTTGGGAAGAATCCATAGACTGTTTTCAGAAGCTGAAGAATCTGAACAAGTGATAGGTTAATATCCGTTAATGGAGAACCCGTGAACTGTTTTCAGAAGTCTTGAAGTCGAATAGAGCAGCATCCGTTGTTGGGAAGCGTCCGTAAACTGTTTTCAAAAGTTGAGTCTGAACAAGCGATAGATTAACATCCGTTACTGGAGAATCTGTAAACTGTTTTCAGAAGCTGAAGAATCTGAACAAGTGATAGGTTAACATCCGTTACTGGAGAACCCGTAAACTGTTTTCAGAAGTCTTGAAGTTTGAGGAGGAACCGATGTAGGGTTGCCTGATGGTGAGCCTGTGTAAAACTGTTCCTGAAACTGTTAACGATAGCTTTTTGTTCTTATCCTGAAAAGGACAAAAATGATAGCTAGCACAAAATTATGTTGCATGAAATGTATGATGCAATATGTATTATGTCAATGTTTATGATATGAATGTAATGAATGCGCGTGTAAGCTGATGAGCTGTCTTGCTGGGGATGACTGGAGATAAAAGCATCCTGACTGCCGCCGGGAAGAATAATTCCTCGGCTGTTGCTGGGGAACAAAGAGCTTGGGTTGTATACCAAACCTCTGGGGAAATCATGATGACTTCTACTGGGGAGTACCAATCCTAATAGATCCATGCTGGGGAGGCAAGACTGAGAATCTTCAACTTGGAGGGAAGTATCTCTGGCGGCGTCACTGGGGAACTCAAGATTTGTTCTCCTAAAACTCTGTGGGGAGAAGGCTCATTAGTCTGGCTCCGCTGGGGATATTGAAACTTAAATTCTGAGGGAAATTGGATTCCTGAGGATCCTCTGGCTGGGGGATTGTAAAGATAAGTTACTGTTGAGGGATTTTGATGAACTCTGCTGGGGATAGGGAGAATTTTGACGAGTGCGATCTTCCGTGGTTGTTAGCTGAGGATAACCCGGTTATAAGGCCTTGTGAGGAATAACTTTTGAATAAAACTCGGGAGAGACGTCCGTACTCTGCGAGGAATAAGCTTCCAGAATCTACTGGGGATGAGCTTCAAGACATGCTAGGGATATGGATTCCAAATATCCCGGGGGTTTCCTTTAAAGGGGTATCGGGTTATCCAACTGTACCTTCGACTTATCAGTAATCCTCTTTCTTGGTTCATAAGGAAATGATTATGTTTCAAATGCATATGCCTATTTTAACAAAACATTGGACGTTTCTCAAAATAAACAAATAGTGCAAGAGAAAAGAAAAGGAAAGGACACAAATTTCTGGGAAAAGTATTTGTATTGATTTTCTATGAGTATATTTGTACAAAGGAGACAATCATCCTAGCAAGAGGATTTTGTCGTAAATATTTGAAAGGTTTATACAAAATAAGGATGGCTATGTGAAATAGTTCCATGAGATTCCATTCCGCTATAGCTTTCACAACTCTGAATATCTGTCCATTCAATGCTTCGCTTGACGATGACTGGATTGATCAGAAGCCTGGAACCGGTTGATGAAGAGATTGTCTTTGAAGTGATCCGACGAGACATAGTCATACGCTTTAATTCCCTAACTTTTGCCTGAACCGCCCTTTCGGGTTTTCGATCCACCGGGAAACCCCTTTTTGCCCAAGCCGCCCTTTCGGGTTTTCGACTTGCCGGGTGTACAAATTTTTTTATTTTTATCCCTAACTTTTGCCTGAACCGCCCTTTCGGGTTTTCGGTTCACCGGGATGCCCATTTTTGCCCAAGCTGCCCTTTCGGGTTTTCGACTTGTCGGGTTATGTTATGCGTAGTATCTTTTGACTATGTCTGCGTTCGCAGGATGCGGCAAATCGTCACCGTCCATGGTGGTCAGAATCATTGCACCACCAGAAAATATGCTCTTGATCACAAATGGTCCTTCATATGTAGGAGTCCATTTGCCCCTGGGATCACTTTGCGGCAAGATAATCCGCTTGATTACAAGATCTCCGACTTGATACACTCGACGTTTGACTTTCTTATTGAAGGCCTTGATCATCCGCTTTTGATACGTCTGACCATGGCATATAGCAGCAAGTCGCTTTTCGTCGATCAGATTGAGCTGGTCAAGTCGGGTCTGCATCCAATCATCTTCATTCAAACCTGTATCCTTCATAATCCTTAGAGAAGGAATCTGAACTTCCATAGGCAAAACAGCTTCCATGCAATAAACCAAAGAAAATGGGGTTGCCCCAGTTGAAGTGCGTATCGTTGTATGGTATCCATGCAGAGCAAACGGTAACATCTCATGCCAGTCTTTGTAAGTGACTGTCATTTTCTGAATGATCTTCTTAATGTTTTTGTTCGCAGCTTCAACAACACCGTTCATCTTCGGCCGATAGGGAGATGAATTGTGATGATAAATCTTGAACTGTTCGCACAATGCGGTGATCATTGTGTTATTCAGATTTGTACCGTTGTCTGTGATGATCCGGTCTGGAACACCATACCGACATATGAGATTTTGCTTGATAAAGCGGGCAACCACATTTTTAGTAACAGAGGCGAAGGAAGCTGCTTCGACCCATTTAGTGAAGTAGTCAATGGCAACCAGGATGAAGCGATGTCCGTTGGAAGCCGTGGGCTTGATCTCTCCAATCATATCAATGCCCCACATTGCAAAGGGCCACGGAGCAGTCAGAACGTTGAGAGGAACCGGAGGGATATGAACTTTGTCAGCATAGACTTGACACTTGTGGCAAGTACGGGAATGTTGATGGCAGTCAGCCTCCATGGTAGACCAGTAATAGCCTGCCCTTAGGATCTTCTTAGCCATTGTATGCCCGCTCAAGTGAGTGCCAAATGTGTCGCTGTGTATATCAGTCATGATCAACTCTGCTTCAGCTTTATCTACGCATCGGAGTAATACACAATCATGGCTTCGTTTGTAAAGGATGCCGTTGCTTAGGAAGAACTTAGCAGCAAATTTCCTTAAGAACTTCTTGTCATTCACGGAAGCTCCTTCAGGATAATCTCTAGTCTGGAGATACCTTTTGATTTCATGGAACCAGGGCTGTTCCACTACTTCTTCGGTATTAATCTCGTGACAATGCGCAGGTTCATCCATTCGCTCGATGGTGATTTGGGGAGCCTCGTTATCCCAGTTGAGGTTAAACATGGAGGACATTGTGGCTAGAGCATCTGCTAGCTGATTCTCTTCTCGCGGGAAATGCTCGAAGGTAATTTGCTCGAAATGCGGCAACAATGTCAGGACATGTTCTTTGTATGGGATGAGATTAGGGTGCTTGGTATCCCACTCTCCTTTGATTTGACTGATAACCAAAGCCGAGTCCCCAAATACGATCAAAGATTTGATCCCCAAGTCTATAGCAGCCTTGAGACCAAAGATGCAGGCTTCATACTCAGCCATGTTGTTTGTGCAGCTGAAGCAAAGTCGGGTCGTGAAAGGAGTGTGACAACCTTCCGGAGAAATGAGTACCGCGCCAATGCCGTTTCCAAGTGCATTTGAAGCACCATCAAAGTACAGGGTCCATCGGGATCCCTTTTCGGGTCCGTCATACGGTCGGTCACCTTCAATGTTGTCCAAATTCATGATGTCCTCGTCCGGGAAATCAAATCTCATGGGTTGATAATCTTTGATAGCCTGATGAGCTAGATGGTCAGCTAGTACACTCCCTTTTATAGCCTTTTGGGTAGTGTACTGGATGTCATACTCAGTTAAGATCATTTGCCATCTAGCTATCCTTCCAGATAAAGCGGGCTTTTCAAAGATATACTTAATAGGATCCATTTTGGAGATCAACAAGGTAGTATGAGTCAACATATACTGTCTTAGTCGGCGAGCAGCCCATACCAAAGCGCAGCAAGTTTTCTCGAGCAGTGAATAGCGAGTTTCACAGTCGGTAAACTTTTTGCTAAGGTAATAAATAGCATGCTCTTTTCGACCAGACTCGTCATGCTGGCCCAATACACACCCCATAGAATTATCCAAGACGGTCAAATACATGATCAATGGTCTTCCTTCGACGGGTGGCATCAGAATAGAAGGTTCTAGCAAATATTCCTTGATTCTATCAAAAGCAGCTTGACAATCGTCGTTCCACTCGACTACCTGATCCTTCTTCAAGAGTTTGAAAATTGGCTCACAGGTAGAAGTCAGATGCGAGATGAATCTGGCAATATAATTCAAGCGCCCCAAGAACCCTCTAACCTCCTTTTCAGTATGGGGAGCAGGCATTTCTTGTATTGCTTTCACTTTTGCGGGATCGACCTCAATGCCTTTGTTGCTTACAATGAATCCCAGGAGTTTACCAGACCTAACTCCAAAAATACATTTACTTGGATTCAACCTGAGCTTGTATTCTTTTAACCTGGCAAACAGCTTTTCCAGATGTTCAAGGTGCTTTTCCTCTGTTTGTGACCGAACTATCATATCGTCTACGTAAACTTCAATCTCATGATGAATCATATCATGGAATAAAGCTACCATGGCGCGTTGATAAGTTGCCCCTGTGTTCTTTAGCCCGAACGGCATCACCTTGTAACAGAAAGTGCCCCATTGTATGACAAAAGTTGTTTTCTCCATATCCTCGGGGGCCATTTTGATTTGATTGTAGCCCGAGAATCCATCCATGAAGGAAAACACTTTGTGCTGAGTTGTATTGTCGATTAAAATGTCAATATGAGGTAGCGGGAAATCATCTTTAGGGCTGGCCCTATTCAAATCCCGGTAGTCCACACACATCCTGACTTTGCCATCTTTCTTAGGTACCGGCACAATGTTAGCGACCCATTGAGGATAGGACATAACAGCCAGAAAGCCAGCGTCGAATTGCTTCATTACTTCTGCTTTGATCTTTTCAGACATGTCGGGCCTCATTCAGCGAACTTTTTGCTTGATCGGTGGACAATCCTCTCTTGTGGGGAGACGATGAACCACGATGTCTGTGTATAAACCCGGCATGTCTTCATAAGACCAAGCGAAGATTTCAACATACTCATTCAACAACTGTATCAGGCGTTCCTTGACACTTGGTTCCAGATTGGCACCTACTTGCACCTCCTTCCGGTCCTCCTCGGTTCCCAAGTTAACAGTTTCCAATGGCTCTTCATGCGGTAAGATGGCCCTTTCCTCCTGTTGCAGAAGTCTGGCTAGTTCCCCGGGTACTTCACAACCTTCATCATCTTCATACTCGGCTAGATTGACCAGATCCTCAGAGTTATTGAAAGATATAACAGAATAGTCACCCATGGAATCCGGAGTGGATGGGTACCTGCATTGGTAAGTGTGGGTGTGTGTAAGGGATAGCCATCCTTAAACAAAAATGCAAAAGGAAAGAAAATGAACACAAGCAGTTTATCAAATGAAAAACGTCCAATGAATCATTAAACATGGCATATGGATATGAAAAATAATCAAAACCCTTACAAGTGGACCCACATGCCCCGGGCAAGGCAGGAGGTGAAAAGATAGTGTACGGATTGTTTGAAAGTAAATATTACAGACCAAAATAAGAAATGTTTAATAGATAAATTACTGATGAATAAAAGTGATGGGGACAAAGTCCTTAGCCTCCCAATTGCTCAATCCTCCTTTGACAGTTGGATAAATCCACTCTTCGATGTTGCTCTCTTTGTCTTCATCCTCCAAAGCGTTGATTACGTAGGGAGAAATTTTGACTGGCGCCCTTTCAATCTTTGCACGGCGCATAGCTTTCTGGCCGGCGGCTGTGAACCCTAACCCAAACTTGTCAGTCTTATGCGGAAAGTCGGGTAACTGCCCCCATGCTGAATTCTTCCCTTCTTTTATCGCGGCCCTTGCGTCCTCTAGAGATGCCATCCTGGCCATCTGCCTCGGTGTCTCAGCTGCCAACTTTGCTACTGCTATTTCAGGAAGGACTTCTTCGAAATGTTGAAACGGTGTCTCAATGAACTCTCCTTCAACCTCCACATACCGGAAAGAATTTAAATGACTAATCATGTACTCTTCTTCTCCATGGACAGTGATGATCTTTCCCTTGACAGGATACTTCAACATCTGATGTAAGGAGGAGGTGACTTCCCCAGCATGGTGTATCCAAGGTCTACCCAGTAGGCAAGAGTATGATGGACGGATGTCCATCACATAGAAAGTGGATTTAAACACCTCGATGCCTATCTTGATGGGAATTTCAACCTCTCCATGGACCATTCTCTTCGAACCATCGAAAGCTCTGACAACAATATCACTTGGCTTCAAATCCAATCCTTCACAATCTAGTCGGTCCAAGGCCTTCTTAGGCAAAACATTCAGCGACGAACCAGTATCAACCAAGACATGTGCGAGAGTAGTTCCTCGACACTCGACTAAAATGTGCAAAGCATCGTTGTGATTTCTGCCTTTAGGAGTTAAGTCAGCATCAGAGAAACCTAACCCATTGTCCGCAGTCAGGCTAGCCACGCAATTCTGAAATTGATCCGCAGAAGTTTCCTGGGGCACATGAGCTGCCTTCAAGAATTTTATCAGGGCTTTAGCGTGCGCTTCTGAGAAAAGTAGTAGTGCCAGCATGGAAATCTTGGAGGGGGTTTGCCCCAACTGTTCCACCACATCGTAATCACTTCTTTTGATTATCCTCAAAATCTCGTCCATTTCCTTCTTGGAGGTTTCCGGGATTACCAAGGGTTGAGCCCTCGTCCTGACGGGCTCATCTTGGATTCCCTTACCTTTGTCAGCAGCGGTAGGAGAGACAGTACTAGGAACAACAATGTCTTCAATCAGGGGAGTTCTAGCAGAGAGCTTTATTGGTGCAGGGATGACCTCGTTAGCTGATGAGGGTCCAAAGACTGCTCTTGGAGGGGCAATCTCTGGAGAAAATATTCTCCCGCTCCTGGTGATTTTGCTAGTGCCTGCAATGTTACTAATGCTGGCTTCATCATCATCCGAACTTTCTTCAATTACCTCGATTTGCTTGATACCATGGTAGTAGACGTCACCGCCATAGTTCCAAGGTATCGACTTCTCAGAAACATAGGGAACAGGCCCTGGCATTGTTATCTTCAAAGGAACAGATTTCGTAGCTGGTGTAATCTTAACAGGCTTTTTGACGGCCTTGGAAAGATTGGCGTTAATGGTTATGATTGAGACATCTTCAGTATGAACTGGAACGGCAAAAACTTTTTCAAACAAAATTTGTCGACTATCCATAAGGCCTTGGATGCCTTTCTTCAATAGCGGACAATCAAACGGCAGAGAGTAACAACAGTAGCAGTCTTCCTTACATCCCGGGAAGATCCCGACCCTCAACAGATTCAACTTAATGGTTAGCAGTGGAGTAGTCAGATCACTGACATCAGCAACATACAAATCTTCTTCAATGGCGTTGACATTTCGGCCGTGCTTCGGCATGGGTGCAGATATCACGTTAGGCTTTTTTGGAGCGTCAAACTCTACCTCCTTAGCCTCTATCAGGTCTTGGATTTTATGCTTGAGCGCCCAACAATCATTGGTGTCGTGTCCAACACTGTCTGAATGATAGGCGCATTTAGCATTGGCATGATAATGCGGAGAGGATGTATTCACATTCTTTGGTGCCTCCTTGATGGTGGCGAGGTTCAACTTCAGTAGATGGGGAAGCACTTGCGCTGGAGTCATATTAATGCGGGTGAACTGCCGTTGTGGCCGTTCCACCCGTTGTTGATTTGGTCTGGACTGGTTATAGCGAGGCTGCTCGCTCGGAGTGTTTTGAATCATTACGGCCCCCACAGTTGGCCGACGCTCCGTCTTCCCTGCTCTTCTCTGAGAATATACCATAGCTGTTTCCTTCTTAAAAGGCTTCTTCTCAACACTTGCAGCAACACCCTTCTGAATCTTTCCTGACTTGATGCCAGCTTCTATTCTTTCGCCTGTTAAGATCAAATCGGTAAACCCCGCGGAAGAGTTACCAATTAGATGATTGAAAAATGGCCCAGATAGGGTCCCAAGAAACATATCAACGAGCTCACGATCGGTTAAAGGAGGTTGCACCCTGCCAGCCAAATCCCTCCATTTTTGTGCATATTCTTTGAATCCCTCACTTGTTCCTAGTGACATACCCTGAAGTTGGGTACGAGTAGGAGCAAGATCAGAATTGTATCGGTATTATTTGTAAAAAGCGGTGGCCAAATCTTCCCAATTTCTGACACTGGTTCCTTCTAGCTGATAAAACCACTCCAACTGAGCTCCCGAAAGGCTGTCTTGAAAGAAATGAACCCAGAGGTTTTTATCTGCCGTATAGGGTTGAATCTTTCTTACGTAGGATCTGAGATGCATTTTGGGACAGGACAGCCCATCATACCTCACAAACACTGGCACCTTGAATTTTGGGGGAATCACAATCCCGGCAACCAAGCCCAAGTCTTCAAAGTCCAAGCCCGGTACTCTTTGTAATTCCATGGCGGCCAATCTGTCTTCTAAACCCTTGTATTTATCATCAGCTGGAGGGTATTGCTGGTCAGAATAATCTTCATCCTCTTCGACCTCTTCTTCTTCCGCATCAGACTCGGAAGGCACCGCAGCTCCATCTCTCTTACTGGTCCCTTCATCAGAAGTAGGAGGAAATTCAAGCACTCTTCGAGCCTCCCCGTCAAATCTTCTCCCCAAAGTAGCCACTCTGACTCTCTTTTTCTTCTTTTTTACTGGGTCCTTATTCCCCAATTGAGTCTTGATATCCTCCTGACCCTTAGCCAAGGTCATCAGGAGTTGCTGGAATTGTGCATTCTGAGCTTGTAGGTCTTTGACTGTTTTCTCGAGATCCATCCTACTGAAATAAACAGCAGACAGATAAGGAAACCTGGAGTGAGACCTTCTTATGCACATGATGAATGATATGCTTATGTATGCAATGCATTCAAGGATTTAGAACATTCAAAATTGTTTTAGACAAAGAAGAACGCACGTCATATTAATAAGAAGAAATTTGTTAGTACATAAATGCCCCATGGGCCAAATATTACAAAATAAACTTCTTAAGGCAGAAAGACATTGCGCATCCTCTTTGGTGCGATGTAGGTGTTAAGGGCCTCTTGCTCGTGGAGTCGGCGGGTAAGATCTAGAACCTTCTTTTCACTGGCGTAGTAGCTAGCTTCAAAAGTGTTCCGTTCTTCCTTGAGCTGAATCCAACTTTTCTGCATTTCCTCCCACGATGTAGGCATGTCAGGATGTAGGATGGTGTAGGGAACCTCTCCTTCCTTAACAGGCTCTTTAATCACAGGGAGAACATGAGGATAAGGCATCATTAGACTTTGGGCTCGGGCTCGTACCCACTTGAGATAGGGCTCAAGAGGGATGGAGTTCTTGTGTCCCAGAGTCTTGCTATCAACTTTGTTGAGTTTTCCCCAAGCCCTGATGAATCTTTGGCGAAGTCCTTGCGCATCGTTGTCGAAGTCAAAAACTAGGCTAGGAATCAACATGTCATGAGGGCCATCCCTTCGTGCATATCCAAATTGCCTCAAAGCTAGGCAAGGGTTGTAGGTGATACCTCCCCTGATTCCAAGTAAAGGAACATTAGGAAACTCTCCACAACGATCGACGATGATGACATTTTCTCTGGACCGAGAACACCAATGTACATCAGAGTGAGTAAGAGTCATCAACCGTTGGGACCACCTGGTACCTTGGTCATTCTTCAAGACAGATTGCGGAAGGTGCGAAATAAACCACCTTGCAAGGATAGGAGTACAGCACATGAGAACACCCCTCTTTCTCATTGTTCGTGTGTAAAATGAGTGAAGGATGTCCCCAAGCAATGTTGGTATTGGATTTCTGGACAAGAAGATTTTGACGGCGTTGACATCTATCAATTGGTCAGGATTGGGGAACAAGACCAACCCATAGATAAGGAGTGCCACAATCTCTTCAAAGGCTTGTAGGTCCAATGAGTTCCAACATTCTTGTGCCATCTCAAACAAGAATTTTGCTAAGAATCCTTTGACGCCGCTTCTGGTTTCCCAATGCCCCTTGATGTCGGATGGTTGTAGATGTAATGCTCGAGCAACATCTTCCGACTTTGGTTCCTTTTCCGTACCGTTGAAGGGTAGTTGATTAAGGATAGGAATTCTCAGGAGTTGAGAAAACTCCTCCAAAGTGGGTACCAACTGATAATCAGGGAAAGTGAAGCAGTGGTGAAGAGGGTCAAAGAACTGGAATAGCACTTTCATCATGTCTTCTTCAATGTTGGTGTTGACTAGGCTGAGCAGTCTACCATGCCTTTCACTGAAGGATGAATTTTCCGGAATTCTTGAAGTGATCTCCTTGAGTTGAGGAGAGATTCTCACAAGGTTGACTTGAATGGTATTTCTGCGAGGAATTTCCATGTCCTACAAAACAAGAACAAAGATGAAGATCCAAAACCCTTGAAATGGTTAGTGAATGCATATGATGTTTTATGATGTTTATGATGTATGCACAAAACATATGTACAAGCAAATCACACAAAACCCTAGTTTCAGGCTTGCATGGGGTTTCATAGGTAAGTACCCTCTTGAGTGTAGTTGGCTTAAAATCCTGTCCTATAAATAGTAAACGGGTTCTAAGGAGCTCAACATCATTGGATTGTTTTCTGTGTTCATTGTTTTGGTTTAGCCACTTAACTAGCGACCAAAATATTCCAAGAAAACAACCCTCAATGAGTGTAGTATCGAGTATCTACCAACTTCGGACTGCACCAAAGCCGGTCATCTCACTACCCCTAATAAAAGGACAAGATGGTCAATTAAGGTTCTAGGTCATTAGTGCTTAGTGACATCACTCAGCGGCCCCGTACTCTCCTTGATTGAACTCAAGGGTTACCGGTACTCACAAATATGTCGCACTGATATAGCTATTGCTTAGACCGTGTCGGTATACCCCGCACAGTTTCCACAACGTATTGCTATCTATGAATGTTTCCCAAGATCCGGGTGTAGGATTTGCAAACCCAAACAATAGAGCCAAAGTATAAAGCAAACAAATCAAACAATTAGTCATGCAAGAGGGTGATATAAGCCCTAAGGTTACTCCACTTTAAAATCATCCCTAGCAGAGTCGCCAGTTCTGTGATACGGTGGGAGAACTGACTAGGGTTTTGCGTTTGTTTTCGCAAATGTTTCGGTTGAGCAAGAGTCGCCACCGACTTTTTATTTTATCCTAAGGAAAGGTTTAAAAAGCACAGCAAAAACCTTTGAGATTTTTCTTGGGTTCGGGGAGTAGATTATAGAAAGGGAAGGTATTAGCACCCTTTCTATCCATGGTTATCCATGGGCTCTTAGGTACTTGCTTAGATCAACTTGCCTTGGTTTTCAATTGTTTGAAATGGTGCTTGGTGTGTGGTTTTGAAAAATGTTTTGAAAAGATGCCTTGTATAGGCTACCCTTGTAACAATTCTTTACTCGAATGTTTTACAAGAGGTGTTTGTCTTTTGAAAAGATGTTTCAAGGTTTTTTGAAAGTTTGTATTTGAAAGTGTTTGTGAAGTGTAGTTTGAAATTAGGCAAGTGTTTTCTTTGCAAATTGACAAGTACTTAAGAGTTGTCTACCCTAAAGTTTTCTCAAAGATTTTTGTCATGTTTTAAACCTTTTGACAATTTTGTTCCACCATTGCATTTGGTGGACAATCTTGTCTTAGGAGGTGAAAGGGACGGGCGCGGGTCATCGTTTAGACCATAATTGCAATAGTGTTAAATGTCTTTGGGCAATTTCTCTTTGAAAGGGACTTGATCATTTTAGGCAACTTTTCGAAAGCGTCATCGAGGGACATATGATCATTTGATTGTTTGTTTTACCCAAAGAAATTCAACATACAATATGGCCCAATTATTTGAAGGCAACAAAGTGGAATACCCTAGGGGTTCAAGTGTGAAATGTGTTGTCCATTTTTCATGCTTTTTGTATTGTATTAAGTCAAACTAATTTGTTCGTTTTATTCGCATACAAACCCTAACTCTAGCATAGTATATTTAGAAAGCGATAAAGTGCGAAATTTAAATTCCTACGCTATTACAACACAATAATATGGGGAGGGGGTACAATGTCTCAAATGGGGTATATTTAGACAAAAATTTAAACCTAACTATTACATCATTTTCTTTGAATATTTACAAGACAAATAATTGTATAATTAAATGGAAATTGAAGTAAAAAAATATAAAAAAGGGAATTTTTATATGTATGCAAAAAAGATATTATTTATGTGAAATAAAAAGAGAAATAACAAGGTATTATATTTTGGAGTATTTTCAAATTTAGGGCAAAACCCTAATTTTAATCAAATTGGTATTAGTTATTTAATATTTGTAATATTGACTATTTATATACAAAAATAAGATAAAAATATAATATACTCAAAAAGGGTATTTTTTAGTATTAAATATTAAAAAATAAAATATGTACATTTTTTGGTATTTATATCCTAAGTGTATTAATATATTTCTATCTATTTATATTATTTACAAACTATGTTTTATATATATTTAATTAATAATATTTAATATTTAAATAAAAAGTATTTTTCTATAAAATATTTTCAGGAAGTAAAAAAAGATAAAAGTATGTAAAAATGTATTTCCAATATTTTAATTTTTTTAAACAAAACATATATATTTATTTATTTGTGTACAAACTAAGAGAAAAAATCAAATAAATCCCTAAAAAATCAAAAATGATGAGAACAAATATTTTTAAATTTTTAATATGCTGAGAAAAAATAAATGAGTCAACTAAAAAAAGAAAAAGTCAAAAATCAATAAAAATGAAGCAAATGGGCTCAGGGGGTGTAAAACCAAAAAGGTGGTGTGAAAAGAAAACACAAAGCAAGCCCAGCCCAATGCCACCTTTCTTCAACATCTGAACTGTGTTATTCAGAAAACGCGCGCCCTGTTCTTGATCTTCTAACTCCTGATTCCTGGCTTATTAATGAAAATTCATAACATAAAAAATGTTCAGCATCAAGAGACGAAACCAACCATATGCATAACTTGATCTAACTCTCTAAGATGAGGGAGAATTTCTTCTCCCCCAAATCCTAACCTAGATTTTCTGCCATTTTCAAACCTCAAATTCTCACAGCTCAAGCAAAAGAAATGAAAAGTAAAAACATGTACATGTTCAGTGGCATGAGTAGAACATTGTTTATTCACAAACTTAGAGTTAATGATGCTTGATAAGAGAGATAGAAGTTCACCAAGATACCTGTTCAGCTGAAGTTCTATCTGGCAATGAGGGAGCTTTCAGTGCAAGGTGATGATTGGAAAAGCTTCCTTGAGGTCCAGGGATGCTATTCCAATGTTTACTTTGTCTTGAAAGCTTCTGAATCGTGCTAGAGCACTTCACCTGCAAAACAAGAAACTGAAAATGGTGGAAGTGGTTAGAGGGATTACAGGTCGTGTTTCAAGTCATGGTTAGCTTGCATAGATGCTAGGGAATGTATGTGAACTGGTTTGGGTAAGAGAGCTTGAGGGAAATGGAAGATGGAACTCAAACTGCAGGCCTGTCCCTGTTTTTGCAGTTTGAAGATGATTCTGAGATGGGGAGTGTTTGAGAGGTGTTAGGGTCGTGCAATAGCTTGGTTGAGATGTCTTGAGTGTGTTTGATAAGTTCACTTAAGGGTTTCTAAGCTGATATGAGAGTTGTTGTAAGTTATGATGTGTTTCTTACACTTTAAGCAAGCAATGGTTACTTTGTGCCTCTAGCCTGTACAGGCCCTCATACTATGCTGCATAATCCCTCCTTGATCAGTGTGATTAACACATAAACTTGTGCCAATTAGATATGGACTGTACTTCTTGGATTTGTAATTGGACATAAAGCTAACTTTTGCAAAAATGGAAGAAATGCTTTATCTATTTTGGGATTAATCCTCTATGCAATGCTAGAACCCAAAGAACATGGCTTTGGCACAAAGAATATGCATTAAATTTATGAGTGTTGGATGGTTTAAGGACCTGTAATCAAGATATGCAAGCTGAGATTGAAATGCATAGTGTTATGAACATGTACATGGCCAAGAACAAGAGTGACTTTTTCCCATTTTGCAAAATTCGATTCTCCCTAACCATGAGGTTGTTTGAGAAGTTCTTGGACATTTTGGAAAGCTTGGAATGTGTACTACAATCCATCTTTGAAGTGCAAGTTGAAATTCCAAGTGGAAGTGTATGGAAAATGGCCTTGAAGTTAGGTAGAAAACCTTGTCAAAATAGGTTAAAATTTCACTAAGTTAAGAATGGTTTAGTGCCCTTATTCAAAAATTTGTAACTTGAGATACAAGCCTCAAATGGGAAAACTTTGTGAATCAAAGTTGTAGATTATGCAACAAGTTACAACTTTCATGTTTTGACTTTTGATTGAATCCAAATGGATCTTGGTGAAAAAGTGGGGCAAAGTTGGGAAAAAATTAGGGTTTTTTATAACTTAGAAAAATTCTAAGTTATGAAAAATCCTAATTTCTAACCCTAATTTGCATTTTGTGATTTCTTGGTGAACAAGTTTCATGATTTGGCATGTTTTGATGAAAAATGAATCTTGACTCTTGATTTTGACCAAAAAGTCAAAGTTTGACTTTTCAGTATATAGTCAAAATTGATCAATTGACTGGGAAATTCAACTGTCAATCTTGTGTACTTGGGATCTTTTGAGTTTGTTGAGCATGTCAAGATAATTCCATGGGGTCCTTGAGTCCATATATGAGCTTGGTTTGCCATTGGCTAGGTCAAACAGTCAAAAATTGCCTTTGTGCAGTCAAAACCCTAAAAATGACCATTTTGCCCTTTTGGTGATCTGATCAAATTTCTTATGGAATTGTGATCCAAACTTGATCAAATGGTCCATATGAGTTCATAATGTTGATGTGGGTCAATTTCCATGAGGTTTGACTGTCAATTGGCCACAGTTGACTTTTTCCCCAATACAGCTGAATTCTAGGTCAACTGTCCAATTGACTGGGCAAAATTTGGAATCAAGGCTTGAAACTTGGTATGGATAATCTTGGGAGTCCAATATGAAGCATGGAAATCATCTTAGGAATTTTAGGTCAAATCATCCTTGTGCAAACACAAACCCTAATTTGGGTCAACAGTGCAAGGAGAGGTCTTGAGCAGATGAAACCCTAACTGGATCTTGATCTCCAAGGGCTTTGTGGTGAGAAATTTAATGAGAAATGGGAGGGAAAATTTTGGGGTACAACAGTTGCCCCTGTTCAATCTTCTTGAATCCGAAGAGTTAGATTGACAATTTTGCCTTTCGTGACTCGAGGGTAAAAGGAGATTGGACACTAGAGTGCCCGGAAATTTGCACTCGTCAAAGCAATGGATGCGGGAATGGGCTTAGAGATGCCATTTGGAGATGGGCTTAATGATGCCATCTGGAAGAGTGACAGAAACTTGTCAGGGATGGGCTTAAAGATGCCATCCGGAATGAGTATCAGTAAGGCGTCCATGCTTCGGACTATTTCTGAACCGAGGGTCTGAATAAGCAATAGATTGACATCCATTGTTGGGAGGAATCCGTAAACTGTTTTCAGAAGTTTGAGAAGAGTCTGAACAAGCGATGGGTTAACATCCGTTCTTGGAGAACCCATGAACGGTTTTCAGAAATCTTGAAGTTGAATAAGTAATGGAGCAGCATCCGTTGTTGGGAAGCGTCCGTAAACTGTTTTCAAAAGGTAGCATCTGAACAAGTGATAGATTGACATCCGTTGTTGGGAAGAATCCATATACTGTTTTCAGAAGCTGAAGAATCTGAACAAGTGATAGGTTAATATCCGTTACTGGAGAACCCGTGAACTGTTTTCAGAAGTCTTGAAGTCGAATAGAGCAGCATCCGTTGTTGGGAAGCGTCCGTAAACTGTTTTCAAAAGTTGAGTCTGAACAAGCGATAGATTAACATCCGTTACTGGAGAATCTGTAAACTGTTTTCAGAAGCTGAAGAATCTGAACAAGTGATAGGTTAACATCCGTTACTGGAGAACCCGTAAACTGTTTTCAGAAGTCTTGAAGTTTGAGGAGGAACCGATGTAGGGTTGCCTGATGGTGAGCCTGTGTAAAACTGTTCCTGAAACTGTTAACGATAGCTTTTTGTTCTTATCCTGAAAAGGACAAAAATGATAGCTAGCACAAAATTATGTTGCATGAAATGTATGATGCAATATGTATTATGTCAATGTTTATGATATGAATGTAATGAATGCGCGTGTAAGCTGATGAGCTGTCTTGCTGGGGATGACTGGAGATAAAAGCATCCTGACTGCCGCTGGGAAGAATAATTCCTCGGCTGTTGCTGGGGAACAAAGAGCTTGGGTTGTATACCAAACCTCTGGGGAAATCCTGATGACTTCTACTGGGGAGTACCAATCCTAATAGATCCATGCTGGGGAGGCAAGACTGAGAATCTTCAACTTGGAGGGAAGTATCTCTGGCGGCGTCACTGGGGAACTCAAGATTTGTTCTCCTAAAACTCTGTGGGGAGAAGGCTCATTAGTCTGGCTCCGCTGGGGATATTGAAACTTAAATTCTGAGGGAAATTGGATTCCTGAGGATCCTCTGGCTGGGGGATTGTAAAGATAAGTTACTGCTGGGGGATTTTGATGAACTCTGCTGGGGATAGGGAGAATTTTGACGAGTGCGATCTTCCGTGGTTGTAGCTGAGGATAACCCAGTTATAAGGCCTTGTGAGGAATAACTTTTGAATAAAACTCGGGAGAGACGTCCGTACTCTGCGAGGAATAAGCTTCCAGAATCTACTGGGGATGAGCTTCAAGACATGCTAGGGATATGGATTCCAAATATCCCGGGGGTTTCCTTTAAAGGGGTATCGGGTTATCCAACTGTACCTTCGACTTATCAGTAATCCTCTTTCTTGGTTCATAAGGAAATGATTATGTTTCAAATGCATATGCCTATTTTAACAAAACATTGGACGTTTCTCAAAATAAACAAATAGTGCAAGAGAAAAGAAAAGGAAAGGACACAAATTTCTGGGAAAAGTATTTGTATTGATTTTCTATGAGTATATTTGTACAAAGGAGACAATCATCCTAGCAAGAGGATTTTGTCGTAAATATTTGAAAGGTTTATACAAAATAAGGATGGCTATGTGAAATAGTTCCATGAGATTCCATTCCGCTATAGCTTTCACAACTCTGAATATCTGTCCATTCAATGCTTCGCTTGACGATGACTGGATTGATCAGAAGCATGGAACCGGTTGATGAAGAGATTGTCTTTGAAGTGATCCGACGAAACATAGTCATACGCTTTAATTCCCTAACTTTTGCCTGAACCGCCCTTTCGGGTTTTCGATCCACCGGGAAACCCCTTTTTGCCCAAGCCGCCCTTTCGGGTTTTCGACTTGCCGGGTGTACAAATTTTTTTATTTTTATCCCTAACTTTTGCCTGAACCGCCCTTTCGGGTTTTCGGTTCACCGGGATGCCCATTTTTGCCCAAGCCGCCCTTTCGGGTTTTCGACTTGTCGGGTTATGTTATGCGTAGTATCTTTTGACTATGTCTGCGTTCGCAGGGTGCGGCAAATCGTCACCGTCCATGGTGGTCAGAATCATTGCACCACCAGAAAATATGCTCTTGATCACAAATGGTCCTTCATATGTAGGAGTCCATTTGCCCCTGGGATCACTTTGCGGCAAGATAATCCGCTTGATTACAAGATCTCCGACTTGATACACTCGACGTTTGACTTTCTTATTGAAGGCCTTGATCATCCGCTTTTGATACATCTGACCATGGCATATAGCAGCAAGTCGCTTTTCGTCGATCAGATTGAGCTGGTCAAGTCGGGTCTGCATCCAATCATCTTCATTCAAACCTGCATCCTTCATAATCCTTAGAGAAGGAATCTGAACTTCCATAGGCAAAACAGCTTCCATGCCATAAACCAAAGAAAATGGGGTTGCCCCAGTTGAAGTGCGTATCGTTGTATGGTATCCATGCAGAGCAAACGGTAACATCTCATGCCAGTCTTTGTAAGTGACTGTCATTTTCTGAATGATCTTCTTAATGTTTTTGTTCGCAGCTTCAACAACACCGTTCATCTTCGGCCGATAGGGAGATGAATTGTGATGATAAATCTTGAACTGTTCGCACAATGCGGTGATCATTGTGTTATTCAGATTTGTACCGTTGTCTGTGATGATCCGGTCTGGAACACCATACCGACATATGAGATTTTGCTTGATAAAGCGGGCAACCACATTTTTAGTAACAGAGGCGAAGGAAGCTGCTTCGACCCATTTAGTGAAGTAGTCAATGGCAACCAGGATGAAGCGATGTCCGTTGGAAGCCGTGGGCTTGATCTCTCCAATCATATCAATGCCCCACATTGCAAAGGGCCACGGAGCAGTCAGGACGTTGAGAGGAACCGGAGGGATATGAACTTTGTCAGCATAGACTTGACACTTGTGGCAAGTACGGGAATGTTGATGGCAGTCAGCCTCCATGGTAGACCAGTAATAGCCTGCCCTTAGGATCTTCTTAGCCATTGTATGCCCGCTCAAGTGAGTGCCAAATGTGTCGCTGTGTATATCAGTCATGATCAACTCTGCTTCAGCTTTATCTACGCATCGGAGTAATACACAATCATGGCTTCGTTTGTAAAGGATGTCGTTGCTTAGGAAGAACTTAGCAGCAAATTTCCTTAAGAACTTCTTGTCATTCACGGAAGCTCCTTCAGGATAATCTCTAGTCTGGAGATACCTTTTGATTTCATGGAACCAGGGCTGTTCCACTACTTCTTCGGTATTAATCTCGTGACAATGCGCAGGTTCATCCATTCGCTCGATGGTGATTTGGGGAGCCTCGTTATCCCAGTTGAGTTTAAACGTGGAGGACATTGTGGCTAGAGCATCTGCTAGCTGATTCTCTTCTCGCGGGAAATGCTCGAAGGTAATTTGCTCGAAATGCGGCAACAATGTCAGGACATGTTCTTTGTATGGGATGAGATTAGGGTGCTTGGTATCCCACTCTCCTTTGATTTGACTGATAACCAAAGCCGAGTCCCCAAATACGATCAAAGATTTGATCCCCAAGTCTATAGCAGCCTTGAGACCAAAGATGCAGGCTTCATACTCAGCCATGTTGTTTGTGCAGCTGAAGCAAAGTCGGGTCGTGAAAGGAGTGTGACAACCTTCCGGAGAAATGAGTACCGCGCCAATGCCGTTTCCAAGTGCATTTGAAGCACCATCAAAGTACAGGGTCCATCGGGATCCCTTTTCGGGTCCGTCATACGGTCCGTCACCTTCAATGTTGTCCAAATTCATGATGTCCTCGTCCGGGAAATCAAATCTCATGGGTTGATAATCTTTGATAGCCTGATGAGCTAGATGGTCAGCTAGTACACTCCCTTTTATAGCCTTTTGGGTGGTGTACTGGATGTCATACTCAGTTAAGATCATTTGCCATCTAGCTATCCTTCCAGATAAAGCGGGCTTTTCAAAGATATACTTAATAGGATCCATTTTGGAGATCAACAAGGTAGTATGAGTCAACATATACTGTCTTAGTCGGCGAGCAGCCCATACCAAAGCGCAGCAAGTTTTCTCGAGCAGTGAATAGCGAGTTTCACAGTCGGTAAACTTTTTGCTAAGGTAATAAATAGCATGCTCTTTTCGACCAGACTCGTCATGCTGGCCCAATACACACCCCATAGAATTATCCAAGACGGTCAAATACATGATCAATGGTCTTCCTTCGACGGGTGGCATCAGAATAGGAGGTTCTAGCAAATATTCCTTGATTCTATCAAAAGCAGCTTGACAATCGTCGTTCCACTCGACTACCTGATCCTTCTTCAAGAGTTTGAAAATTGGCTCACAGGTAGAAGTTAGATGCGAGATGAATCTGGCAATATAATTCAAGCGCCCCAAGAACCCTCTAACCTCCTTTTCAGTACGGGGAGCAGGCATTTCTTGTATTGCTTTCACTTTTGCGGGATCGACCTCAATGCCTTTGTTGCTTACAATGAATCCCAGGAGTTTACCAGACCTAACTCCAAAAATACATTTACTTGGATTCAGCCTGAGCTTGTATTCTTTTAACCTGGCAAACAGCTTTTCCAGATGTTCAAGGTGCTTTTCCTCTGTTTGTGACCGAGCTATCATATCGTCTACGTAAACTTCAATCTCATGATGAATCATATCATGGAATAAAGCTACCATGGCGCGTTGATAAGTTGCCCCTGTGTTCTTTAGCCCGAACGACATCACCTTGTAACAGAAAGTGCCCCATTGTATGACAAAAGTTGTTTTCTCCATATCCTCGGGGGCCATTTTGATTTGATTGTAGCCCGAGAATCCATCCATGAAGGAAAACACTTTGTGCTGAGTTGTATTGTCGATTAAAATGTCAATATGAGGTAGCGGGAAATCATCTTTAGGGCTGGCCCTATTCAAATCCCGGTAGTCCACACACATCCTGACTTTGCCATCTTTCTTAGGTACCGGCACAACCCATTGAGGATAGGACGTAACAGCCAGAAAGCCAGCGTCGAATTGCTTCATTACTTCTGCTTTGATCTTTTCAGACATGTCGGGCCTCATTCGGCGAACTTTTTGCTTGATCGGTGGACAATCCTCTCTTGTGGGGAGACGATGAACCACGATGTCTGTGTATAAACCCGACATGTCTTCATAAGACCAAGCGAAGATTTCAACATACTCATTCAACAACTGTATCAGGCGTTCCTTGACACTTGGTTCCAGATTGGCACCTACTTGCACCTCCTTCCGGTCCTCCTCGGTTCCCAAGTTAACAGTTTCCAATGGCTCTTCATGCGGTAAGATGGCCCTTTCCTCCTGTTGCAGAAGTCTGGCTAGTTCCCCGGGTACTTCACAACCTTCATCATCTTCATACTCGGCTAGATTGACCAGATCCTCAGAGTTATTGAAAGATATAGCAGAATAGTCACCCATGGAATCCGGAGTGGATGGGTACCTGCATTGGTGAGTGTGGGTGTGTGTAAGGGATAGCCATCCTTAAACAAAAATGCAAAAGGAAAGAAAATGAACACAAGCAGTTTATCAAATGAAAAACGTCCAATGAATCATTAAACATGGCATATGGATATGAAAAATAATCAAAACCCTTACAAGTGGACCCACATGCCCCGGGCAAGGCAGGAGGTGAAAAGATAGTGTACGGATTGTTTGAAAGTAAATATTACAGACCAAAATAAGAAATGTTTAATAGATAAATTACTGATGAATAAAAGTGATGGGGACAAAGTCCTTAGCCTCCCAATTGCTCAATCCTCCTTTGACAGTTGGATAAATCCACTCTTCGATGTTGCTCTCTTTGTCTTCATCCTCCAAAGCGTTGATTACGTAGGGAGAAATTTTGACTGGAGCCCTTTCAATCTTTGCACGGCGCATAGCTTTCTGGCCGGCGGCTGTGAACCCTAACCCAAACTTGTCAGTCTTATGCGGAAAGTCGGGTAACTGCCCCCATGCTGAATTCTTCCCTTCTTTTATCGCGGCCCTTGCGTCCTCTAGAGATGCCATCCTGGCCATCTGCCTCGGTGTCTCAGCTGCCAACTTTGCTACTGCTATTTCAGGAAGGACTTCTTCGAAATGTTGAAACGGTGTCTCAATGAACTCTCCTTCAACCTCCACATACCGGAAAGAATTTAAATGACTAATCATGTACTCTTCTTCGCCATGGACAGTGATGATCTTTCCCTTGACAGGATACTTCAACATCTGATGTAAGGAGGAGGTGACTTCCCCAGCATGGTGTATCCAAGGTCTACCCAGCAGGCAAGAGTATGATGGACGGATGTCCATCACATAGAAAGTGGATTTAAACACCTCGGTGCCTATCTTGATGGGAATTTCAACCTCTCCATGGACCATTCTCTTCGAACCATCGAAAGCTCTGACAACAATATCACTTGGCTTCAAATCCAATCCTTCACAATCTAGTCGGTCCAAGGCCTTCTTAGGCAAAACATTCAGCGACGAACCAGTATCAACCAAGACATGTGCGAGAGTAGTTCCTCGACACTCGACTAAAATGTGCAAAGCATCGTTGGGATTTCTGCCTTTAGGAGTTAAGTCAGCATCAGAGAAACCTAACCCATTGTCCGCAGTCAGGCTAGCCACGCAATTCTGAAATTGATCCGCAGAGGTTTCCTGGGGCACATGAGCTGCCTTCAAGAATTTTATCAGGGCTTTAGCGTGCGCTTCTGAGAAAAGTAGTAGTGCCATCATGGAGATCTTGGAGGGGGTTTGCCCCAACTGTTCCACCACATCGTAATCACTTCTTTTGATTATCCTCAAAATCTCGTCCATTTCCTTCTTGGAGGTTTCCGGGATTACCAAGGGTTGAGCCCTCGTCTTGACGGGCTCATCTTGGATTCCCTTACCTTTGTCAGCAGCGGTAGGAGAGACAGTACTAGGAACAACAATGTCTTCAATCAGGGGAGTTCTAGCAGAGAGCTTTATTGGTGCAGGGATGACCTCGTTAGCTGATGAGGGTCCAAAGACTGCTCTTGGAGGGGAAATCTCTGGAGAAAATATTCTCCCGCTCCTGGTGATTTTGCTAGTGCCTGCAATGTTACTAATGCTGGCTTCATCATCATCCGAACTTTCTTCAATTACCTCGATTTGCTTGATACCATGGTAGTAGACGTCACCGCCATAGTTCCAAGGTATCGACTTCTCAGAAACATAGGGAACAGGCCCTGGCATTGTTATCTTCAAAGGAACAGATTTCGTAGCTGGTGTAATCTTAACAGGCTTTTTGACGGCCTTGGAAAGATTGGCGTGAATGGTTATGATTGAGACATCTTCAGTATGAACTGGAACGGCAGAAACTTTTTCAAACAAAATTTGTCGACTATCCATAAGGCCTTGGATGCCTTTCTTCAATAGCGGACAATCAAACGGCAGAGAGTAACAACAGTAGCAGTCTTCCTTACATCCCGGGAAGATCCCGGCCCTCAACAGATTCAACTTAATGGTTAGCAGTGGAGTAGTCAGATCACTGACATCAGCAACATACAAATCTTCTTCAATGGCGTTGACATTTCGGCCGTGCTTCGGCATGGGTGCAGATATCACGTTAGGCTTTTCTGGAGCGTCAAACTCTACCTCCTTAGCCTCTATCAGGTCTTGGATTTTATGCTTGAGCGCCCAACAATCATTGGTGTCGTGTCCAACACTGTCTGAATGGTAGGCGCATTTAGCATTGGCATGATAATGCGGAGAGGATGTATTCACATTCTTTGGTGCCTCCTTGATGGTGGCGAGGTTCAACTTCAGTAGATGGGGAAGCACTTGCGCTGGAGTCATATTAATGCGGGTGAACTGCCGTTGTGGCCGTTCCACCCGTTGTTGATTTGGTCTGGACTGGTTATAGCGAGGCTGCTCGCTCAGAGTGTTTTGAATCATTACGGCCCCCACAGTTGGCCGACGCTCCGTCTTCCCTGCTCTTCTCTGAGAATATACCATAGCTGTTTCCTTCTTAAAAGGCTTCTTCTCAACACTTGCAGCAACACCCTTCTGAATCTTTCCTGACTTGATGCCAGCTTCTATTCTTTCACCTGTTAAGATCAAATCGGTAAACCCCGCGGAAGAGTTACCAATTAGATGATTGAAAAATGGCCCAGATAGGGTCCCAAGAAACATATCAACGAGCTCACGATCGGTTAAAGGAGGCTGCACCCTGCCAGCCAAATCCCTCTATTTTTGTGCATATTCTTTGAATCCCTCACTTGTTCCTAGTGACATACCCTGAAGTTGGGTACGAGTAGGAGCAAGATCAGAATTGTATCGGTATTGTTTGTAAAAAGCGGTGGCCAAATCTTCCCAATTTCTGACACTGGTTCCTTCTAGCTGATAAAACCACTCCAACTGAGCTCCCGAAAGGCTGTCTTGAAAGAAATGAACCCAGAGGTTTTTATCTGCCGTATAGGGTTGAATCTTTCTTACGTAGGATCTGAGATGCATTTTGGGACAGGACAGCCCATCATACCTCACAAACACTGGCACCTTGAATTTTGGGGGAATCACAATCCCGGCAACCAAGCCCAAGTCTTCAAAGTCCAAGCCCGGTACTCTTTGTAATTCCATGGCGGCCAATCTGTCTTCTAAACCCTTGTATTTATCATCAGCTGGAGGGTATTGCTGGTCAGAATAATCTTCATCCTCTTCGACCTCTTCTTCTTCCGCATCAGACTCGGAAGGCACCGCAGCTCCATCTCTCTTACTGGTCCCTTCATCAGAAGTAGGAGGAAATTCAAGCACTCTTCGAGCCTCCCCGTCAAATCTTCTCCCCAAAGTAGCCACTCCGACTCTCTTTTTCTTCTTTTTTACTGGGTCCTTATTCCCCAATTGAGTCTTGATATCCTCCTGACCCTTAGCCAAGGTCATCAGGAGTTGCTGGAATTGTGCATTCTGAGCTTGTAGGTCTTTGACTGTTTGCTCGAGATCCATCCTACTGAAATAAACAGCAGACAGATAAGGAAACCTGGAGTGAGACCTTCTTATGCACATGATGAATGATATGCTTATGTATGCAATGCATTCAAGGATTTAGAACATTCAAAATTGTTTTAGACAAAGAAGAACGCACGTCATATTAATAAGAAGAAATTTGTTAGTACATAAATGCCCCATGGGCCAAATATTACAAAATAAACTTCTTAAGGCAGAAAGACATTGCGCATCCTCTTTGGTGCGATGTAGGTGTTAAGGGCCTCTTGCTCGTGGAGTCGGCGGGTAAGCTCTAGAACCTTCTTTTCACTGGCGTAGTAGCTAGCTTCAAAAGTGTTTCGTTCTTCCTTGAGCTGAATCCAACTTTTCTGCATTTCCTCCCACGATGTAGGCATGTCAGGATGTAGGATGGTGTAGGGAACCTCTCCTTCCTTAACAGGCTCTTTAATCACAGGGAGAACATGAGGATAAGGCATCATTAGACTTTGGGCTCGGGCTCGTACCCACTTGAGATAGGGCTCAAGAGGGATGGAGTTCTTGTGTCCCAGAGTCTTGCTATCAACTTTGTTGAGTTTTCCCCAAGCCCTGATGAATCTTTGGCGAAGTCCTTGCGCATCGTTGTCGAAGTCAAAAACTAGGCTAGGAATCAACATGTCATGAGGGCCATCCCTCCGTTCATATCTAAATTGCCTCAAAGCTAGGCAAGGGTTGTAGGTGATACCTCCCCTAATTCCAAGTAAAGGAACATTAGGAAACTCTCCACAACGATCGACGATGATGACATTTTCTCTGGACCGAGAACACCAATGTACATCAGAGTGAGTAAGAGTCATCAACCGTTGGGACCACCTGGTACCTTGGTCATTCTTCAAGACAGATTGCAGAAGGTGCGAAATAAACCACCTTGCAAGGATAGGAGTACAGCACATGAGAACACCCCTCTTTCTCATTGTTCGTGTGTAAAATGAGTGAAGGATGTCCCTAAGCAATGTTGGTATTGGATTTCTGGACAAGAAGATTTTGACGGCGTTGACATCTATCAATTGGTCAGGATTGGGGAACAAGACCAACCCATAGATAAGGAGTGCCACAATCTCTTCAAAGGCTTGTAGGTCCAATGAGTTCCAACATTCTTGTGCCATCTCAAACAAGAATTTTGCTAAGAATCCTTTGACGCCGCTTCTGGTTTCCCAATGCCCCTTGATGTCGGATGGTTGTAGATGTAATGCTCGAGCAACATCTTCCGGCTTTGGTTCCTTTTCCGTACCGTTGAAGGGTAGTTGATTAAGGATAGGAATTCTCAGGAGTTGAGAAAACTCCTCCAAAGTGGGTACCAACTGATAATCAGGGAAAGTGAAGCAGTGGTGAAGAGGGTCAAAGAACTGGAATAGCACTTTCATCATGTCTTCTTCAATGTTGGTGTTGACTAGGCTGAGCAGTCTACCATGCCTTTCACTGAAGGATGAATTTTCCGGAATTCTTGAAGTGATCTCCTTGAGTTGAGGAGAGATTCTCACAAGGTTGACTTGAATGGTATTTCTGCGAGGAATTTCCATGTCCTACAAAACAAGAACAAAGATGAAGATCCAAAACCCTTGAAATGGTTAGTGAATGCATATGATGTTTTATGATGTTTATGATGTATGCACAAAACATATGTACAAGCAAATCACACAAAACCCTAGTTTCAGGCTTGCATGGGGTTTCATAGGTAAGTACCCTCTTGAGTGTAGTTGGCTTAAAATCCTGTCCTATAAATAGTAAACGGGTTCTAAGGAGCTCAACATCATTGGATTGTTTTATGTGTTCATTGTTTTGGTTTAGCCACTTAACTAGCGACCAAAATATTCCAAGAAAACAACCCTCAATGAGTGTAGTATCGAGTATCTACCAACTTCGGACTGCACCAAAGCCGGTCATCTCACTACCCCTAATAAAAGGACAAGATGGTCAATTAAGGTTCTAGGTCATTAGTGCTTAGTGACATCACTCAGCGGCCCCGTACTCTCCTTGATTGAACTCAAGGGTTACCGGTACTCACAAATATGTCGCACTAATATAGCTATTGCTTAGACCGTGTCGGTATACCCCGCACAGTTTCCACAACGTATTGCTATCTATGAATGTTTCCCAAGATCCGGGTGTAGGATTTGCAAACCCAAACAATAGAGCCAAAGTATAAAGCAAACAAATCAAACAATTAGTCATGCAAGAGGGTGATATAAGCCCTAAGGTTACTCCACTTTAAAATCATCCCTAGCAGAGTCGCCAGTTCTGTGATACGGTGGGAGAACTGACTAGGGTTTTGTGTTTGTTTTCGCAAATGTTTCGGTTGAGCAAGAGTCGCCACCGACTTTTTATTTTATCCTAAGGAAAGGTTTAAAAAGCACAGCAAAAACCTTTGAGATTTTTCTTGGGTTCGGGGAGTAGATTATAGAAAGGGAAGGTATTAGCACCCTTTCTATCCATGGTTATCCATGGGCTCTTAGGTACTTGCTTAGATCAACTTGCCTTGGTTTTCAATTGTTTGAAATGGTGCTTGGTGTGTGGTTTTGAAAAATGTTTTGAAAAGATGCCTTGTATAGGCTACCCTTGTAACAATTCTTTACTCGAATGTTTTACAAGAGGTGTTTGTCTTTTGAAAAGATGTTTCAAGGTTTTTTGAAAGTTTGTATTTGAAAGTGTTTGTGAAGTGTAGTTTGAAATTAGGCAAGTGTTTTCTTTGCAAATTGACAAGTACTTAAGAGTTGTCTACCCTAAAGTTTTCTCAAAGATTTTTGTCATGTTTTAAACCTTTTGACAATTTTGTTCCACCATTGCATTTGGTGGACAATCTTGTCTTAGGAGGTGAAAGGGACGGGCGCGGGTCATTGTTTAGACCATAATTGCAATAGTGTTAAATGTCTTTGGGCAATTTCTCTTTGAAAGGGACTTGATCATTTTAGGCAACTTTTCGAAAGCGTCATCGAGGGACTTATGATCATTTGATTGTTTGTTTTACCCAAAGAAATTCAACATACAATATGGCCCAATTATTTGAAGGCAACAAAGTGGAATACCCTAGGGGTGCAAGTGTGAAATGTGTTGTCCATTTTTCATGCTTTTTGTATTGTATTAAGTCAAACTAATTTGTTCGTTTTATTCACATACAAACCCTAACTCTAGCATAGTATATTTAGAAAGCGATAAAGTGCGAAATTTAAATTCCTACGCTATTACAACACAATAATATGGGGAGGGGGTACAATGTCTCAAATGGGGTATATTTAGACAAAAATTTAAACCTAACTATTACATCATTTTCTTTGAATATTTACAAGACAAATAATTGTATAATTAAATGGAAATTGAAGTAAAAAAATATAAAAAAGGGAATTTTTATATGTATGCAAAAAAGATATTATTTATGTGAAATAAAAAGAGAAATAACAAGGTATTATATTTTGGGGTATTTTCAAATTTAGGGCAAAACCCTAATTTTAATCAAATTGGTATTAGTTATTTAATATTTGTAATATTGACTATTTATATACAAAAATAAGATAAAAATATAATATACTCAAAAAGGGTATTTTTTAGTATTAAATATTAAAAAATAAAATATGTACATTTTTTGGTATTTATATCCTAAGTGTATTAATATATTTATATCTATTTATATTATTTACAAACTATGTTTTATATATATTTAATTAATAATATTTAATATTTAAATAAAAAGTATTTTTCTATAAAATATTTTCAGGAAGTAAAAAAAGATAAAAGTATGTAAAAATGTATTTCCAATATTTTAATTTTTTTAAACAAAACATATATATTTATTTATTTGTGTACAAACTAAGAGAAAAAATCAAATAAATCCCTAAAAAATCAAAAATGATGAGAACACATATTTTTAAATTTTTAATATGCTGAGAAAAAATAAATGAGTCAACTAAAAAAAGAAAAAGTCAAAAATCAATAAAAATGAAGCAAATGGGCTCAGGGGGTGTAAAACCAAAAAGGTGGTGTGAAAAGAAAACACAAAGCAAGCCCAGCCCAATGCCACCTTTCTTCAACATCTGAACTGTGTTATTCAGAAAACGCGCGCCCTGTTCTTGATCTTCTAACTCCTGATTCCTGGCTTATTAATGAAAATTCATAACATAAAAAATGTTCAGCATCAAGAGACGAAACCAACCATATGCATAACTTGATCTAACTCTCTAAGATGAGGGAGAATTTCTTCTCCCCCAAATCCTAACCTAGATTTTCTGCCATTTTCAAACCTCAAATTCTCACAGCTCAAGCAAAAGAAATGAAAAGTAAAAACATGTACATGTTCAGTGGCATGAGTAGAACATTGTTTATTCACAAACTTAGAGTTAATGATGCTTGATAAGAGAGATAGAAGTTCACCAAGATACCTGTTCAACTGAAGTTCTATCTGGCAATGAGGGAGCTTTCAGTGCAAGGTGATGATTGGAAAAGCTTCCTTGAGGTCCAGGGATGCTATTCCAATGTTTACTTTGTCTTGAAAGCTTCTGAATCGTGCTAGAGCACTTCACCTGCAAAACAAGAAACTGAAAATGGTGGAAGTGGTTAGAGGGATTACAGGTCGTGTTTCAAGTCATGGTTAGCTTGCATAGATGCTAGGGAATGTATGTGAACTGGTTTGGGTAAGAGAGCTTGAGGGAAATGGAAGATGGCACTCAAACTGCAGGCCTGTCCCTGTTTTTGCAGTTTGAAGATGATTCTGAGATGGGGAGTGTTTGAGAGGTGTTAGGGTCGTGCAATAGCTTGGTTGAGATGTCTTGAGTGTGTTTGATAAGTTCACTTAAGGGTTTCTAAGCTGATATGAGAGTTGTTGTAAGTTATGATGTGTTTCTTACACTTTAAGCAAGCAATGGTTACTTTGTGCCTCTAGCCTGTACAGGCCCTCATACTATGCTGCATAATCCCTCCTTGATCAGTGTGATTAACACATAAACTTGTGCCAATTAGATATGGATTGTACTTCTTGGATTTGTAATTGGACATAAAGCTAACTTTTGCAAAAATGGAAGAAATGCTTTATCTATTTTGGGATTAATCCTCTATGCAATGCTAGAACCCAAAGAACATGGCTTTGGCACAAAGAATATGCATTAAATTTATGAGTGTTGGATGGTTTAAGGACCTGTAATCAAGATATGCAAGCTGAGATTGAAATGCATAGTGTTATGAACATGTACATGGCCAAGAACAAGAGTGACTTTTTCCCATTTTGAAAAATTCGATTCTCCCTAACCATGAGGTTGTTTGAGAAGTTCTTGGACATTTTGGAAAGCTTGGAATGTGTACTACAATCCATCTTTGAAGTGCAAGTTGAAATTCCAAGTGGAAGTGTATGGAAAATGGCCTTGAAGTTAGGTAGAAAACCTTGTCAAAATAGGTTAAAATTTCACTAAGTTAAGAATGGTTTAGTGCCCTTATTCAAAAATTTGTAACTTGAGATACAAGCCTCAAATGGGAAAACTTTGTGAATCAAAGTTGTAGATTATGCAACAAGTTACAACTTTCATGTTTTGACTTTTGATTGAATCCAAATGGATCTTGGTGAAAAAGTGGGGCAAAGTTGGGAAAAAAATTAGGGTTTTTTATAACTTAGAAAAATTCTAAGTTATGAAAAATCCTAATTTCTAACCCTAATTTGCATTTTGTGATTTCTTGGTGAACAAGTTTCATGATTTGGCATGTTTTGATGAAAAATGAATCTTGACTCTTGATTTTGACCAAAAAGTCAGTTTGACTTTTCAGTATACAGTCAAAATTGATCAATTGACTGGGAAATTCAACTGTCAATCTTGTGTACTTGGGATCTTTTGAGTTTGTTGAGCATGTAAAGATAATTCCATGGGGTCCTTGAGTCCATATATGAGCTTGGTTTGCCATTGGCTAGGTCAAACAGTCAAAAATTGCCTTTGTGCAGTCAAAACCCTAAAAATGACCATTTTGCCCTTTTGGTGATCTGATCAAATTTCTTATGGAATTGTGATCCAAACTTTATCAAATGGTCCATATGAGTTCATAATGTTGATGTGGGTCAATTTCCATGAGGTTTGACTGTCAATTGGCCACAGTTGACTTTTTCCCCAATACAGCTGATTTCTAGGTCAACTGTCCAATTGACTGGGCAAAATTTGGAATCAAGGCTTGAAACTTGGTATGGATAATCTTGGGAGTCCAATATGAAGCATGGAAATCATCTTAGGCATTTTAGGTCAAATCATCCTTGTGCAAACACAAACCCTAATTTGGGTCAACAGTGCAAGGAGAGGTCTTGAGCAGATGAAACCCTAACTGGATCTTGATCTCCAAGGGCTTTGTGGTGAGAAATTTAATGAGAAATGGGAGGGCAAATTTTGGGGTACAACAGCAGGTATATTTTTGAACAAACTCTAAAACATGCTGGTAGCTTTGCTGTCAAAGGCCCTATTGCATTTCCCTCCCTCCTGTGTGGAATTATCCTTGCACAGTACCCTGATATCCTGGTGGCAAGAGATACTGCTTGCAAAAGAGATCCTGCTCTTGGGTTACACTACAAGCTGTTTCAGGGATCTCATGCTCCTGATATTGTCATAACATCAGCTGAGACATCATCTGTGAAGACTCAGTCTAAAACATCTGATGTTATAGCTGTATTGAAAGAGACCTGCAAAGAGCTGGAGACTAGGAAAAAGACCCTAGAAAACCTAATTGCCAGGTTAGAAAAGGAGGAAGCTGAAGGAAACAGAAGGGAAGAGGGTGCTGCTGAAGATCAACTCAATACTGAAGAAACTAGCTCCTCTGAAGGGGACAGTGCTTAAAGGTTGGTGGAGTTGTTGCTGGTTCCTGGTGGAGTTTGCAAGTGTGTTCAGTTTTTAGTTGTTGTTTTTATTACTTTTCGGATGACTGTATAACTTTTAAGAACATGTATCTTTGGCCCATTTGTGGCTAAAGAGGGGGAGATATTATTCTGTGGTCAATTACTTGATAGACATTCTATTTTTCTGCAGTCATATTTATTCTGCTGCTATCTATCTCTGATTGCTTA
The DNA here is from genome assembly GCA_948472305.1 of Vicia faba. Lineage (NCBI taxonomy): Eukaryota > Viridiplantae > Streptophyta > Magnoliopsida > Fabales > Fabaceae > Vicia > Vicia faba. The sequence continues at coordinate 597,789,256 of OX451737.1, forward strand.
GGGGCTTTAGCCAAAAATCTACCAAAGGGGGAGTTTGTAGTTGTTTAGTTATTGGCATGCATTTTTAGTAAAACCAGGTGTGTGAATGTCATGACTGATGTCATAACATTCTAGTTTATTAGGTACTGATTTATTAGGTACCTTTGCAGAAAAATATTGTCATACAAGTGCTGCTGTTTATGAGTGTGTATCTGAGCATTTTGCAAAAAGATCACATTTACCAAAATCAGTAGACAGGAATTCAGATGTCATAACAAATGTTAAGACATCCTGTTCTGAACTAACAATTATGCAGTTTGGGTAATTCTGAGTTTTTTCAGGAAAATGACTCAGTCTTTCCAGAACAGAAAATCTCGTGGACTTGGGGTTAACCTAGATCAACCCTAACCTGGTTGATAAAGTCCTGTGACCAAGTCTTAAGGTCAAACGGAATTAACCCTAGCTTTTTATGGAAACCCTAACTGAAGATGCAGCTGCTATATATTCAACAAGGCTGCTGTTTGGAATAAAATCCCTTTTGACAGAAGATCTTTTAGAAGTTGTATAGCTTTAACTATGGTAATCCAAGCAAGTATCATGGTGATAAGTGACTTGGAATAGGTTTTAATTGTAAGGGTTTTGTATCACTCAAAGCTTTGAAGCAAGAGTGTTTTGTGTCTCTTGACTAAAGCTTTGAAGCAAAGTCAAGTTAGGTTATGTATCACTCAAAGCTGTGAAGAAAGAGTGTTTGTGTTGCTTGATTAAAAAGCTGTGAAGCATAATCAAGTGTATGTTTTGAAGAGTGTCTTCATTAAATCATTAGTCAATTGTTTTAAGTATCACTGCTGTGATTGAGGGGGAGTGAGTAGGAACTCAGGTTTAAGTTGTACTTAGATTGAAGTTGCATTGGGTAGGTCTTAAGTGAAGGAGATAAACTGGTTGGTTTATTCCTGAATTAATATCTCTTATAGTGGATTTCCTCCCTGGCTTGGTAGCCCCCAGAGTAGGTGTTGTTGCACACTGAACTGGGTAAACAATTGACTGTGTTCTTTACTGTTTTTGTATTTACTGTCTTATAGAAAGTCAGATACGATGTCATAACATTGAACGTGACATTGAGTATCTGCAGCCAGAATTTCAGTGTGGGTTTTGAAAGTATTTGTAAAGAGGCCCTTGTTTAGGCAATATTTATAATGATTCTTGTTTGTAAGAATGTATACAAAGATGTTTGATCTTTTGAAAATGTTTTCAATTTTGTAAGATGTTTGAAAGTGTATGTGTTTGTTTTAAAAATAGCAAGGATTTTTGTTTTGAAATGAAGCAAGTAATTAGGAGCAATCTACCTACTCAAATGTCTTTCTCGTTCATTTTCCTTTCCTTTGACATTGTTGCCGTACCATTGATTTGGTAAGCAACCCTATCTTTGGATGTAAACGGGATGGGTGTGGGTCATCGTATAACCATGATTAGCAATGTTGTAAGGTATCTTAGTATTCTTTTTGAGGGACTAAGATCATTTGTAAGGCAACTTAGATAGCGTCATCGAGGGACCATGATCTTGTATTTGCTTGTTTTGGCTAATATATCTTACATGTGTAATATGGCCATTTTGTATAAGGCAACCAAGTGGAATAACCCTAGGGGTGCTTGTGTGCAAGTGTATTGTTTTAATGCTTGATTTTGTCTTGAATTAGGGTTTTCTAAGCATTGATTTTAGTCTTTTCATACAAACCCTAATTACTAGCATGTTATATGAAAGGGATAAATTGCGAAATTTAAAGTTACTATGCTATTACAACATTTGTGGGAAGGGGGGTATACAATTTGTAAATGGGGATTGCAAGAATTTAAATCTAATTAGTCTATTACAACCATATTGAATTGGCATGAATATACAAGGAATTTAAATACAAAGTATAAAAATGAATAAATGTACAAGGATGCAAAATATGAAGAAAATGAATTTTGTTTGGTTTTCATGAAAAAAAGGTTTTGTCTAAACCTAATTTAAATAAAGAAAATAGTTAATTAAGTTTGACTTTATTAAGGAAAAAATTTAAAAAGAAAACCCTAATTATATTAATTAATCAAAAGAAAATAAGTTTAAGAAAATTATATATTCTTTGGTATTTTTTATCTTGAAAATGCTTGTAGTATTATAAAATATTTTTAGTCCTTTTTTTATATTAAAATAATATATTTTAAATGGTGTGAAGAAAAATAAATAAACAATATAATATTAATTAAGTTTATAAAATCTACTTAATAAAATGAATGAAGTATAAAAATATTCTTATTTATGGAAAAAATAAAATAAAATATGTCAAAATATAAATATATCATTTTTTGTATTTTTATGATTTTTCTAATATTAGAAAAATAATTTAAGAAAATAAATAAAATGAATATAAGAAAATAAAATAAAATTGGACCAGGGGTGTCAATGGGAAACAGGGAGGTTGTTGTACCCCAAAATTTGCCCTCTCATTTTATCAAGATTTCCCCTCACAAGACTCTTTGAACTCCAGACAGGATTAGGGTTTGCACAACTCAAGACATCTCCTTGCACTGATGACCTGAAATTAGGGTTTGAGTTTGCACCAGGATTTTTGGACTTCCAATGCCTCATGTGACTTTAATACTTCATGTTGGACTCCTAAGTTTTCTCATAGCAAGTTTCAAGCCTTGAATCAAATTTTTGCCCAGTCAATTGGACAGTTGACCTAAAAATCAGTTGTATTGGGGAAAGAGTCAATTGTGGCCAATTTACAGTCAAACCTCATAATGTTTTATCCACATCAACATTATAGACTCATATGAACCATTTGATCAAGTTTGGACCATAACTCCTCAAGAAATTTGATCAAATCATCAAAAGGGCAAAATGATCAAAATTAGGGTTTTGACTGTAGAAGGGCAATTTCTGACTTTTGACCTAGCCAATGGAAAATTGGGTTCAAGCATGGTTTCAAGGACTCAATGGAATCATCTTGACCTAATCACAAGGTTCAAAAGATCTCAAATGCATTGGATTGACAGATGAATTTTCCAGTCAACTGATCAAAAATCAATTGTACACTGAAACTTTTGATTCACAAAGTTTTCCCAAAAGATGCTTGGATCTCAAGTTATGATTTTGTGAATAGGGGTCCATGAAACTTTTAACTTAGTGAAATTTTGCCCTAGTTTAGGCAGATTTTTGACCTAACTTCATGGCAACTTTTCACCTAGTTCCAAGTGGAATCTCAAAATTAATTTCTAATATGGATTGTAGAGCATGTTACAAGCTTTCCGAAATGTCCAAGAACTCTCCAAGATCATTAATGGTTAGGGAGAATCGAAGAAATGAAAATGGCCATTTCTCACTTTTGTCCATGGCATTTTTCACATTGTTACAAGTTGCAAATCTGTCCTAAGCATGCTTGTACTTGTTTTACAGGTCTTAAACATTTCCACACTCCTTAATTTAATGCAAATACAATGGATATTGGCTTTGTTCTGAGTTATGGAACTTTGCACAATGAATTAATCCATTTATGGCATAAAGGTAACAATACCATTTCCATAAAGCTTGCTTTTTTGCAACTTTGTATTCCTTGAGCATTGAACCTGATCTTTGGCCACAAACAATATCCACAAACTTGAGGCAAATTACACCATTTATGTGCAGCTATGGAACAGGCCTGTACAGGCTTTGAGCTTTGTCAACTCACCTTTTCTTCAAAAACAAGAAAGGTTGCAAAAGTCCATATAACTTGAGTATCTGTTAAAACCAAGCCTAAGCATTATTCTACACAACCTCAGCATATTGTAGAAAGCCTAAAACACGATTGCCCAAGCTCTCAAACACCCTCTAACACAGAAAACCCCATTTCTTCCCAAAATAGGGCAACTTCTGCAAACACCAAGCTAAAACCAAATTGGCTCGTGCGTTTTATCTTGAATCACTTCAAACACATTCCCTACAACACACCTAAACTATCCAAGCCATTGTTCAGCAACTGTAACCTCATTTTCAAGCTTCACCATTTTCAATTTCTGAGTTTGCAGGTTGACTTCTACAAGGAGATTCAAGCCATTTCAAAGCAAGTTGAGCATTTGGAAAGGTTGAGGGAACTTCAAGCAAGCTCACAAGTACTTCAGGCCTCACTCAAAGTTGCTTCATTGCCATAACCAAAATCAACTGAACAAGGAAATTTTCAAAGTTCTATCTCCTTATTTAGAAATCCTTAGGCTTAGGTTTATGAAGCAAAAATGTAGTCTTTAATGTGCTTGAGCTGTACATATGCATAGTTATTATTTATATTAACTGAGCTAGGAGAATTTGGATGATGAACATGCTGAAAATTTTAGGTTAAAATTTAGGGCCATTAAAATTCTCTCTGTCCTTTGAGAGTTAGGTCAGAAAATGGATATGATTGGAATCGTGATTGAAAATGTTATAACTTCCATGTTGTAAATTTTTGATTTCATGCAAGCAATAGAGAGAACAGATTTGAGTAACAGAAGGCGTGCGTTTGGGACGAAGGAGAAAGGACAGGGATGAAGTGTGTCCTGGGCCTGGGCGCCTTGGGCATGCTTCTTTTGGCACCCCCTTTCACTTTCTGCACCCCCTTTTGCATTTTCTTATATTTTTTATATTTTCTTGCATATTTATATTTTCTGAACATTTAAAAATCTCAAAAAATATTTTCTTAATTTTTTGTATTTTATTTTATTATTTTTATTATTTTTTGGACATAAAAATAGTTTATTAAATAATAATATACTTTATTTTCTTAAATAAACTTGCAAATAATATAAAAATATTATATATTTTTATTTTTATTATTTATATACTTAAAATATTATTTTCTCACATATTTTATTTTTTAACATTTTTGTATGTATTTTTTTATTTATTTTCTTGTACATAAATGAATAGATAAATAATATAAAACATATTTTCCTTTAAAACAAAAACTAGGGTTTTCACCCTTTCAAAAATAATCATTTTTTATTTTCTTATTTTTAAGACATAAATAAATTTATTTTCTCATACATAAAATAAATACAAAAACATTTGTGTATATTTACATTTTATTGTATATTTAAATATTTGTTTATTTATTTATTGTATAAATTCAATTGGGTTGTAATAGTAAATTAGGGTTTTATTTTGTGCAAATACCCCCTATTCAAACTTGTATCCCCCTCCCCATAATATTGTTGTAATAGTCTAGATTTACTTTACGCCTTATATCGCTTTCATATACCATGATAGTAAATTAGAGTTTTGTATGCAAAGACCAAAAAAATCAAATAAATAGCATGACTTAATACAAGACAAAAATGCATGAAAAATGACAACACCTCGCACACAAGCACCCCTAGGGTTTCATCCACTTTGTTGCCTTAAAATGGCCATGGTATGCATGCTAGGTATCTCGGCAAAATCAAACAAAACAAAAAGATCATATTCCCTATATGACGCTATCTTGGTTGCCTAAACAAAAATTATCTAGTCCCTCAAAGCTTCCTAAGATACTTGGCACCATTGCTATCATGGTCATACGATGACCCACGCCCGTCCCGTTTAACATCCAAAGATAGGGTTGTTTACCGAATACAATGGTAAAACAACAATGTAAAAGGGTTAAAAATATGTAGGAAAGTATTTTGAGTAGGTAGATAAGCTTATAGTTACTTGATCAATTTGCAAACCATCCTTGCTATTTTCAAAAACACACACACAATTTCAAAAAAATTTCCAAACAACTTTCAAAAACAGTGAAACATTTTTCAAAAGACAAACATCTTTGTATACATTCTTCAAACAAGAATCATTACAAAGATTTCCAAAATGATGGCCTCTTTTCAAAATACTTTCAAAACCACACAAAGCACCATTTCAAACAATTGAAAAAGCAAAGCAAGTGATCTAAACAAGTAACTAAGAGCCCATGGAAAACCATGGATGAAAAGGGTGCTAACACATTCCCTTTTCATAATTTACCCTCCGAACTCAAGAAAACATCTCAAAGGTATTTCCTATGCTTTTTGACCTTTCCTTTGGATAAAATAAAAAGTCGGTGGCGACTCTTGCTAAACCGAAACATTTGCGAACACAAACGCAAAACCTCAAGTCAGTTCTCCCACCGTATCACAGAACTGGCGACTCTGCTGGGGAATTAAGAGAAAAATGGGGTTACCTTAGGGTTTAGATCACCTTTACATGCTTATCTTGCTTGAATTGTATGCTTTACACTTTGGTTCTATTGTTTGGGTTTGAATCCTCTACCCGGATTTGGGAAACATTCATAGGTAAATAGCAATACGTTGTGGAAACTGTGTGGGGTATACCGATATGGTCTAAGCAATAGCTATATTAGTGCGACATATTTGTGGGTACCGGTAGCCTTTGAGTCAATCAAAGAGAATACGGGGCCGCTGAGTGATGTCATGAAGCACTAATGGACTTTTAGAACCTTTACTTGACCATCTTGGCCTTTTAGGATGTAGTGAGATGACCGGCTTTGGTGCAGTCCGAAGTTGGTAGATCCTCAATACTACACTCATTGAGGGTTATTTTCTTGGAATATTTCGGTCTCCAGTAAAGTGGCTAAACTGAACTTATGAACACAGAAAATAATCCAGTGATATTGAGCTCCTTAGAACCCGGTTACTATTTATAGGACAGGTTGAGCCAACTAAACTTCAAGAGGGTACTTACCTATGAAACCCCATGCAAGCCTAAACTAGGAACTTATGTGATTTTCTTGTACATATATACTTGTGCATAACATCATGAAGCATCATATGCATCCACTAACCATTTCAAGGATTTTGGATCTTCATCTTTGTTCCTGTTTTGTAGGTTATGGATTCCCTTCGCAGGAAAACTATTCAGATCAATCTTGTGAGAATTCCTCCACAACTCAAGGAGCTTACTTCTAAGATTCCAGAGTATTCCCCATTCACTGAGAGACATGGTCGACTTCTCAACTTGGTCAACTCCAACACAGAGGAAGACACGGTGAAAGTTCTTTTCCAGTTCTTTGACCTCCTACACCACTGCTTCACATTTCCGGATTACCAGTTAGTGCCTACTTTGGAGGAATTTTCTCAACTCTTGAGGATTCTTATTCTCCATCAACTACCTTTCAACGGTACGGAAAGAGATCCAAAGCATGAAGATGTTGCTCAAGCCCTACACTTACAACCATCAGATGTCACAAGTCACTGGGAAACCAGAAGTGGTGTCAAGGGTTTCTTGGCAAAGTTCCTGTTTGAGAAAGCTCTAGAACTGGAATTCTCTAGACCTGTAAGCTTTTGAGGAGATTGTAGCTCTTCTCATCTATAGGTTGGTCTTGTTCCCAAACCCTGACCAACTTATAGATGTCAATGCTGTCAAAATCTTCATGGCTCACAACCTGGTGCCTACATTGCTTGGAGATATCTTACATTCTTTTCACACTCGAACAATGAGGAAAAGAGGTGTTCTCATGTGTTGCACTCCTCTACTGGCAAGGTAATTTATTTCTCACCTTCCCCAATTAGTCTTGAAGAATGAGCAAGGTTTGAGGTGGTCACAACGGCTGATGAAACTTACACATTCAGATGTCCATTGGTGTTCTCGATCCAGAGAAAATGTTATCATCATAGACCGTTATGGGGAATTCCCTAATGTCCCTCTACTTGGCATTAGGGGAGGCATTACCTACAACCCCTACTTGGCTCTGAGACAGTTTGGGTATGCCCAAAGGGATGGCCCACATGACATACTGATTCTAGACTTGGTTTTCGACTTCGACAGCGATGATCAAGGACTTCGACAAAGGTTCATCCGAGCTTGGAGGATGCCAAACAAGGTAGACAGTAAGACCTTGGGACACAAGAATTCCATCCCCCTTGAGCCTTACCTCAAGTGGGTACGAACCCGCGCCCAAAGTCTTATGATGCCCTACCCCTATATTCTCCCTGTGATTATAGAGCCTGTTAAGGAAGGAGAGGTTCCATACACCCTCCTACATCCTGACATGCCAACATCACTCGAAGATCTGCAAAGGATTTGGATACAGCTCAAGGGAGAACATGATACTTTTGAAGCCCAATTCTACGCCAGCAAGAAGAAGGTTTTAGAACTCACTCGTCAACTTCACGAAGAGCAGACTCTCAACACCTACACTGCACCAAAGAGGATGCGCAACGTCTTTTTATCTTAGAATTTTGTACTATTTTTGCCCTAGGGACATTGATGTAAACAAGTTCTATTAATATAACGTTTGTTCCTTCTTGTTTTAGACAATTTTGATTTTTCTAAAATCCTTGAATGCATTGCATATACATGAACAACATTCATCATAACAGGACAGGTCTTTGCAACAAGTCTCCTTATCTTCCTACTGTTTATTTCAGTAAGGATGGCTCTAAAATAGACTATCAAGGACGTCCAGGCTCAAAATACTCAACTCCAAGAGATGTTCTTGAACCTCTCCAAGGGACAAGAAGAGGTGAAGGCTCTCCTCACAAGGGGCATGGTCATAGGGAATCTGGAGGGCATCAGGAATGATCAGTTGGAAGGGCTACAGATTGAGATGGAAACAATGAAAATTCAGATGATGGGACAACTGGTGGGCCAGATGGCTCTTATTCAAAACCTGGCTAGAGGATAAGAGGAGCTGAGAGTCCTCATCAACAAGCTTCATCAAGATGAATGTAACAAAATGGGGAAAACAACTAAGGTTGAGGATCAAGTCCTCATTCAGCCCCCCTTGAGACAAGAAGCCGAGAGAAAACCTCCCCAGTTTGCTTCAGGGTCACAAACCCAACAACGACCTCGCCGACGTCAACAGGGTAACCGGTGTAGGTGGAATACATCTAAAAAGTGCTTCATTGAGATTAACATGTCATTATCTCAAGTGATGCAACGCTTGTTGGAAGTCAAGCTGATTGTATTAAGGGACCCCCCTCGGAATCCCAACACAGCCTTTCCGGGGTACAATCCAAATGCAAGATGTGCGTATCACTCCAACAGTCCTGGACGTGACACCGATAGCTGTTGGGCATTGAGAAACAAAATTCAAGATCTGATTAAAGAAACAACGCTGGAGTTCACACAAGATGGCCAGATGAAAATCTTCTGCTGAGGGCTCTCCACCTAAAATGACAAGTTCGAACAAAGAGGCTTCTGTTCATTTTGAATTTCCAATTGTAATTTCTTTTGTTATTCAAACAATTATCTATTAATGTGAAACTCTGTTTCATTAATGCATTGCATATGTTTGTCTTGAATTCATCTTTTCGTTTTCAGTATATGTAAACTATGCTTTTTATTCTTCTTACGACACAAACCTTTAGAGGGAGGATGACGAAAACAATGCCATAGTCTCATACAGTATGCTTTTGGACAGACCTTGCTGACGATGTACAGGCGTTTCTTTCAAATCCTAAACACTGGAGTTATAAGGAAGATAATCCCTAGTCAACCCCTTCGAGCCAAAGAAGTATAAGTTTTCTGTTTTAAATTGAAACCTTTAATCAAAACTTGGGGCAGGGTAGTCTCTCAATTAATTCAAATACGCGTTTAGTTGCAAACTCTCATCGTGTAATATAATGAATGACATCAAAAACATTCCTTTAGAATCAAAAGACGGTGACAGTTCCCTATCACATAGGCAGTCATTATCTCTCGAAAAGAAAAGCCCACTAAGTCAAAACCTACAAAGGAGGCTTAAGAAAACTGGGGCATCCCGCTGACTGTAATCTCAAAAACAGGAACAATCAGGCAAAAATTAGGGATAATAAATCGAGAGAAAGAGGTCACTACAAATCCTCAACAAAAATAATGTTGCAAAAATGACTTCCTTCCAACAAATTTAACTTATTTGAACCATCACCAAAATGCCATTCCAGACTCATTTGGAGTTCAAACGCACAACTAATTGAGTTTAGGACTGAAGAACATCACGAAGAGCGGGTGGGTACAAATATACTTTGAGCCTTTATCCTTTGTTTCTTAAACTGTGAACCAAGCCACGTTACAACCCTTCAAAAGTCCTAATTAAAGCATGGGTTAGTTTGAAAGCATACTGTTACAAAAGGTATCCTGACTCCTGTAAGGCTTTGCTCTAAATCTTGAGTTGAATTTTTCTTACAAAAGTTTTCTGCTAAAAAAAACTCATTTTCAAAATTTCAAGACAAGCATAATCTTTGCATTATTTGAATATTGTTGTTTGCATATGGCTATTTGTTTGGCATCGGAGAAATTCACACAAGGAAAATCCAATGAACGAAAAGCTCTCTCAGTGAACAAAGTCATTTCAAGCGGGATGGCACTTCCATTGCAAAAATATCCTATCAACAAGGGGACATGACATGTCATTGTTCAACACACCTGGGGCGGTCCAGTCAAGATTTCAAGAAATCTCTCAAAATGCAGAGTAACTTGGGGAGGTCCAGTCAAGATTTCAAGAAATCTCTCAAAATGCAGAGTAACCTGGGGCAGTCCAGTCAAAATTTCAAGAAATATCTCAAAGTGAAGAGTAACCAGGGGAAGGTCTCCGTCCCTGTCACTTGGGGCATTGAACGTCAATCCAACAAAGGTTTGCACACAATCAAACATTTCCTGGCAAAGTCATAAACACTCGCTACTAGGGGCAGTGACTAATCTCCCCAAAATCCTTCTCATAAAAGGACTCCCATCACGAGTTTCAATCTTTGATAACCTCTTCCCAGCTAAGTCGACCTCAAGAATCCCTGAGGATTTTTCCTCATTGAAGTCGCCAGAGTTTTCGCTATCCCTAGCAGAAACGAAGAATTCAACTCTTTTCTCCAACACCAATTCAGGATTTATTTTCCCTAGCGAGAGGTCATCTTGAAAACATTACATATTCGTACATCAGGATATCATACAATGCAATCTCATTTATTTTGAGAACATCATTGTTTGATATATGTCATGCAACTAATCTTTACCTTTCAGGAAAGATGCAATCAAATTCTCACAAAATTCAAGCTATGAAGCCTGGACCACGACCAGATAGTAGTTCATTCAACTTTCCTCTCCAACAGAGAGGATTCCTCAGAAGAATAACAGACGACCAAAGTTCCCAAAATTCAACAGAGATGATTCCTCAGAAGAATAACGGACGACCGAAGTTCCCAAAATTCAACAGAGATGATTCCTCAGAATAATAACGGACAACCGAAGTTCCCAAAATTCAACAAAGATGATTCCTCAGAAGAATAACGGACGACTGAAGTTCCCAAAATTCGACAGAGATGGTACCCCAGTAGAATAACGACCAACTGAAGCTCCTAAAATACTATTTTCTCCCAAGACAAAGATCAATGTTTACCAGCGGAATCCTCCTCAAACAACGAAACAGGAATCCCCAATGGAAACATTCTAAGCAAAGTTTGAAGACACACATACTCTTCAACAGCAGTCCAGGATTTAACGGTTCCCCGACATCTGTTGAAGATTTTCCAAGACTTTTGTCTGGTTCAGTTAAATCGATTCTAAGATTTTTCTGATTCTTATCCAGTCAAAGTCAATTCAAGACCTTCTCTGGTTCAGTCAGATCGACACTAAGATCTCCCTGATTCTTATTCCAGTTGAAGATATTCCAAGATTTTACTGGTTCAGATAAATCTCTCAATGGTTTATTCTGATTTTTTCTCTGTTCAGATCCAGTTCAAACTATCTGTCAAACAATCACCTTTGGATGGCATTTACAATCCCATCTCTGACGATTCTCCTATGTTTCTCCAAATGGCATCTTTAAGCCCATTTCCATACACAATCGAATTAGCACATCATCTAGATCTCCAGCGGAGCTAAAACCTTGAAATACATATCCCCAGCGGAGTTATAATTTCAAATCCTTAATCCACCATCAGAGTTAAAAATTCAAATTCCCAATCCCCAGTGGAGCCAAAAAACTTTGAACTACGGACCCTCAGCAAAGATGAAACCTTCTTCCCCAGTCGAGTCAAAAATTTCCAACTACCAATCCACAGCAGAAACCATCCAGTTTCTCCAGATTCCCCAGCAAGTTGTCTTAAAATCTGAGAATCAACCAGATAACAGTTAACTTTTGTCTTATCCCCAAACTAGGATAATTCCCCAGTAGATTGGCATACAACCCAAACTCCTGATCTCCCCAGCAATATAGCTACTCCCCTAGAGTCCTAAGCTTACTCTCCAGCAGGAAGCTTTCTTCCCCAAAGAGTTTTTCACCCCCTAGCAGAATGAAGATTCTCATTCTTGATTCCCCAGTGAAGTTGCCAGTGTCTTCATTACTCCCCAGCATGAATTTGTCAGAATTTTTAACCCCTGCAGATCGAAGATTCTCATTCTTGACTCCCCAGCATGAAGTCTCCAAGGTTTCAAATTCCCCAGGAGATTGAAGATTCTCATTCTTAGTTCCCCGCAGAAATCATCAAAGTTTTCCCTATTCCCCAGACGAGTAAGGATTCCCGTTATTTAAACCCCAGTAGAAGTCTTCAAAGTTCTCTGGATTTCCCAAGCAGATTTCTCAAGCAGTACATGGCATTACTTCCCCTAACAGAATGTTTATCATCCTCCAACTCCAAGGACTTGAAGGATCCCTATATCCCCAGGAAAGTCGTGAAGGATTCACACATCCCCACATAAGTTATCAAGGATCTTTAATCCCCAAGTAGTCAGCAAGGATTTCTCATCCTCAGCAGTCAAAGATTTTGAATCTCCAGCAGCGGTCAAGGATTTATTTTCCTCAGCAATACAGCGAATCAGCTTACATGCGCATACATTACATATATCATAAACATTGATAAGGAACATTTATTGCATCATACATTTCATGCAACATAACTTTGTGTTCAACTAAAATTTTACCCTTTTCAGGATAAGATTAACAGCTATCATTAATAATATTCAAAGATTTCAGATATAGTAAAGATACACTCCAGACACGGAAGTCATTCTATTACTCATTCGGATCTCTTATTCAGATACAGTACGGATATACTCCAGACACGGAAGTCATTATGCTACTCATACACATCTCAATTTCAAGATACAGTATGGATACGCTCCAGACACGGATGCCATTGTCACTCATTCAGACTTCAACAATCAGATACAGATTAGATACGCTCCAGACGCGGAATCCATTATATTTCTCATTCAGATTCAACTATCAATTTCAAGTTCAGATACACTCCATACACGGAAGTCATTTTGTCACTTATTCAGATCCCAGTTACAGTTCAGATATACTCCAGACACGGAAGTCATTCTGCTACTCATACAGATCTCAATTTCAAGATACATTACGGATACGCTCTAGACACGGATGCCATTATGTCACTCATTCATACTTCAACAATCAGATACAGATTAGATACGCTCCAGACGCGGAAGCCATTCTATTTTTCATTCAGATTCAACTATCAATTTCAAGTTCAGATACACTCCAGACACGAAAGTCATTCTGTCACTTATTCAGATCCCAGTTACAGTTCAAATATACTCCAAACACGGAATTCATTATGCTACTCATACAGATCTCAATTTCAAGATACAGTACTTATACGCTCCAGACACGGACGCCATTCTGTCACTCATTCATACTTCAACAATCAAATACAGATTAGATACGCTCTAGACACGGAAGCCATTCTATTTGTCATTCAGATTCAACTATCAATTTCAAGTTCAGATAGACTCCAGACACGGAACTCATTTTATCACTTATTCAGATCCCAGTTACAGTTCAGATATACTCCAGACACGGAAGTTATTCTGCTACGCATACAGATCTCAATTTCAAGATACAGTACGGATACGCTCCAGACATGGATGCCATTCTGTCACTCATTCAGACTTCAACAATCAGATACAGATTAGATACGCTCTAGACGCGGAAGCCATTATATTTCTCATTCAGATTCAACTATCAATTTTAAGTTCAGATACACTCCAGACACGAAAGTCATTCTGTCACTTATTCCGATCCCAATTACAGTTCAGATTACTCCAAACACGGAAGTCATTCTGCTACTCATACAGATCTCAATTCCAAGATACAATATGGATACACTCCAGACACAGATGCCATTCTGTCACTCATTCAGACTTCAACAATCAGATACAGATTAGATACGCTACAGACGTGGAAGCCATTCTATTTCTCATTCAGATTCAACTATCAATTTCAAGTTCAGATACACTCTAGACACGAAAGTCATTCTGTCACTTATTCAGATCCCAGTTACAGTTCAAATATACTCCAAACACGGAATTCATTCTGCTACTCATACAGATCTTAATTTCAAGATACAGTACTGATACGTTCCAGACACGGATGCCATTCTGTCACTCATTCAGACTTCAACAATCAGATACAGATTAGATACGCTCCAGACGCGGAATCCATTCTATTTCTCATTCAGATTCAACTATCAATTTCAAGTTCAGATACACTCCAGACACGGAAGTCATTCTGTCACTTATTCATATCCCAGTTACAGTTCAGATATACTCCAGACACGGAAGTCATTCTACTACTCATACAGATCTCAATTTCAAGATACAATATGGATACGCTCCAGACACGGATGCCATTCTGTCACTCATTCAAACTTCAACAATCAGATACAGATTAGATACGCTCCAGACACGGAAGCCATTATATTTCTCATTCAGATTCAACTATCAGTTTCAAGTTCAGATACACTCCAGACACATAAGTCATTTTGTCACTTATTCAGATCCCAGTTACAGTTCAGATATACTCCAGATGCGGAAGCCATTCCATTGCTCATACAGACTCAGTCTCCAGATACAGATCAGATACGGATACCATTCTGATACTCATTCTTTTGACTTACAACTTACAGTTCAACAAACATCCTTGGATGGCATCTATAAGCCCATCTCCGAGAAGATTCTGTCACCTCTCCAAATGGAATCTTTAAGCCTATTTCCTCAATTACATTTTGACGAGTGCAAATTTACGGGCACTCTAGTGTCCAATCATCTTTTACCTTCGAGTCGCGAACGACAAAACTCGCCAATCTAACTCTTCAGGTTCAAGAAGATTGAACAGGGGCAGCTGTTGTACCCCAAAATTTTCCCTCTCATTTTATCAAGATTTCCCCTCACAAGACTCTTTGAACTCCAGACAGGATTAGGGTTTACACAGCTCAAGACATCTCCTTGCACTGATGACCTGAAATCAGGGTTTGAGTTTGCACAAGGATTTTTGGACTTCCAATGCCTCATGTGACTTTCATACTTCATGTTGGACTCCTAAGTTTTCTCATACCAAGTTTCAAGCCTTGAATCAAATTTTTGCCCAGTCAATTGGACAGTTGACCTAAAAATCAATTGTATTGGGGAAAGAGTCAACTGTGGCCAATTTACAGTCAAACCTCATAATTTTTTATCCACATCAACATTATAGACTCATATGAACCATTTGATCAAGTTTGTACCATAACTCCTCAAGAAATTTGATCAGGTCATCAAAAGGGCAAAATGGTCAAAATTAGGGTTTTGACCGTAGAAGGGCAATTTCTGATTTTTTACCTAGCCAATGGAAAATTGGGTTCAAGAAAGGACTCAATGGCATCATCTTGACCTAATCACAAGGTTCAAAAGATCTCAAATGCATTAGATTGACAGATGAATTTTCCAGTCAACTGATCAAAAATCAACTGTACACTGAAAAGTCAAACTTTGACTTTTTGGTCAAAATCAAGTGCCAAGGGTCATTTTTCATCAAGATGTGTCAAAACATGAAATTTGTTCACCAAGAAACCTAATTTTGAAAATTAGGGTTTAAGTTTGAAAAAATTTCATAACTTAGAATTTTTCTAAGTTATGAAAATTTCTTATTTTTTCCCAACTTTTCCCAACTTTTTCACCATGATGCAATTGGATTCAAACAAAACTTCCAACATGAAAGATGTAGTCCTCCACAAAATATACAACTTTGATTCACAAAGTTTTCCAAAAATATGCTTGGATCTCATGTTATGATTTTGTGAATAGGGGTCCATGAAACTTTTAACTTGGTGAAATTTTGCCCTAGTTTAGGCAGATTTTTGACATAACTTCATGGCAACTTTTGACCTAGTTCCAAGTGGAATATAAAAATTCATTTCAAAGATGGATTTTAGAGCATGTTACAAGCTTTCCAAAATGTCAAATAACTCTCCAAGATCATTTATGATTAGGGAGAATCGAAGAAATGAAAATGGCCATTTCTCACTTTTGTCCATGGCATTTTTCACATTGTTACAAGTTGCAAATCTGTCCTAAGCATGCTTGTACTTGTTTTATAGGTCTGAAACCTTTCGACACTCCTTAATTTAATTCAAACACAATGGATATTGTCTTTGTTCTGAGCTATGGAACTTTGCATAATGAATTAATCCATTTATGGCATAAAGGTAACAATACCATTTCCATAAAGCTTGCTTTTTTTCAACTTTGTATTCCTTGAGCATTGAACCTGATCTTTGGCCACAAACAAGATCCACAAACTTGAGGCAAAGTACACCAACTATGTGCAGCTATGGAACAGGCCTGTACAGGCTTTGAGCTTTGTCAACTCACCTTTTCTTCAAAAACAAGAAAGCTTGCAGAAGTCCATATAACTTGAGTATCTGTTAAAACCAAGCCAAAGCATTATTCTACACAACCTCAACATATTGTAGCAAGCCTAAAACACGATTGCCCAAGCTCTAAAACACCCTCTAACACAGAAAACTCCATTTCTGCCCAAAATATGGCAACTTCTGCAAACACCAAGCTAAAACCAAATTGGCTCGTGCGTTTTGTCTTGAATCACTTCAAACACATTCCCTACAACACACCTAAACTATCCAAGCCATTGTTCAGCAACTGTAACCTCATTTTCAAGCTTCACCATTTTCAATTTCTGAGTTTGCAGGTTGACTTCTACAAGGAGATTCAAGCCATTTCAAAGCAAGCTGAGCATTGGGAAAGGTTGAGGGAACTTCAAGCAAGCTCACAAGTACTTCAGGCCTCACTCAAAGTTGCTACATTGCCATAACCAAACTCAACTGAACAAGGTAATTTTCAAAGTTCTATCTCCTTATTTAGACATCCTTAGGCTTAGGTTTGTGAAGCAAAAGTATAGTCTTTAATGTGCTTGATCTGTACATATGCATAGTTCTTATTTATATTAATTGAGCTAGGAGAATTTGGATGATGAACATGCTGAAAATTTTAGGTTAAAATTTAGGGCCATTAAAATTCTCTCTGTCCTTTGAGAGTTAGGTTACAAAATGGATATGGTTGGAATCATGATTGAAAATTCTATAACTATCATGTTGTAAAATTTTGATTTCATGCAAGCAATAGAGAGAACAGATTTGAGTAACAGAAGGCGCGCGTTTGGAACGAAGAAGCAAGGACAGGGATGAAGTGTGTCTTGGGCCTAGGCGCCTTGGGCCTGCTTCTTTTGGCACCCCCATTTCACTTTCTGCACCCGCTTTTGCATTTTCTTATATTTTTTATATTTTCTTGCATATTTATATTTTCTGACTTTATTTATTTTTTCTGAACATTTAAAAATCTCAAAATATTTTCTTAATTTTTTGCATTTTATTTTATTATTTTTATTATTTTTTGGACATAAAAATAGTTTATTAAATAACAATATACTTTATTTTCTTAAATAAACTTCCAAATAATATAAAAATATTATTTATTTTTATTTTTATTATTTATATACTTAAAATATTATTTTCTCACATATTTTATTTTTTAACATTTTTGTATGTATTTTTTTTATTTATTTTCTTGTACATAAATGAATAGATAAATAATATAAAACATATTTTCCTTTAAAACAAAAACTAGGGTTTTCACCCTTTCAAAAATAATCATTTTTTATTTTCTTATTTTTAAGACATAAATAAATTTATTTTCTCATACATAAAATAAATACAAAAACATTTGTGCATATTTACATTTTATTGTATATTTAAATATTTGTTTATTTATTTATTGTATAAATTCAATTGGGTTGTAATTGTAAATTAGGGTTTTATTTTGTGCAAATACCTCCCTATTCAAACTTGTATCCCCCTCCCCATAATATTGTTGTAATAGTCTAGACTTACTTTACGCCTTTTTTCGCTTTCATATACCATGATAGTAAATTAGGGTTTTGTATGCAAAGACCAAAAAAATCAAACAAATAGCATGACTTAATACAAGACAAAAATGCATGAAAAATGACAACACCTCGCACACAAGCACCCCTAGGGTTTCATCCACTTTGTTGCCTTAAAATGGCCAAGGTATGCATGCTAGGTATCTTGGCAAAATCAAACAAAACAAAAAGATCATAGTCCCTCGATGACGCTATCTTGGTTGCCTAAACAAAAATGATCTAGTCCCTCAAAGCTTGCTAAGATACTTGGCACCATTGCTATCATGGTCATATGATGACCCACGCCCGTCCCGTTTAACATCCAAAGATAGGGTTGTTTACCAAATACAATGGTAAAACAACAATGTCAAAGGGTTAAAAATATGTAGGAAAGACTTTTGAGTAGGTAGATAAGCTTCTAGTTACTTGATCAATTTGCAAACCATCCTTGCTATTTTCAAAAACACACACACAATTTTAAAACAATTTCCAAACAACTTTCAAAAACATTGAAACATTTTTCAAAATACAAACATCTTTGTATACATTCTTCAAACAAGAATCATTACAAAGATTGCCAAAATGATGGCCTCTTTTCAAAATACTTTCAAAACCACACAAAGCACCATTTCAAACAATTGAAAAAGCAAAGCAAGTGATCTAAATAAGTAACTAAGAGCCCATGTAAAAACATGGATGAAAAGGGTGCTAGCACCTTCCTTTTTCATAATTTACCCCCCGAACTCAAGAAAACATCTCAAAGGTCTTTCCTGTGCTTTTTGACCTTTCCTTTGGATAAAATAATAAGTCGGTGGTGATTCTTGCTAAACCGAAACATTTGCGAACACAAACGTAAAACCTCAAGTCAGTCCTCCCACCGTATCACAGAGGTCAACTAGCAAAAAATAAGATGAGCCAGGCCCAAAGGAGCCAGCGCCTGCCAAACAAAAAAAGGGTCAGAATTGTGAAAATATGAAAAAATGCAAAAGGGTACCACTGGGGCTCGAACCCAGGTCCCAAAGGTTACAGGCGCACGCTTCTACCACTGGGGTGGCTATACATCCGTTAATAAAAATGAAACAATAAATATGTAAGGCAAAATGTGTTCTGAAGACTTCATCTTTAACCTCCAGCCAGACCAACTGTAACTTGCTCATTTCTCATCCAAAATGGAAACTGTAAACATGAAACTTGTAGGAAATTTTTCCACGATTCCAGAAATGTAAAGTATTAAAACTATAGATTAAAGATAAGCAAGAATTTTAATGGCCCTAATCTAAACCCTACAAATTTCAGAGATTTCAGTTTCAAAATTCTTTAAGCTCAAGCAAAATTAATGGAAACTATGGACATGGTTAGCTTCAGGGCAATGATATCTACATGTTTTATTCACAAATAAACTATTGATGATGCCTGTATGAAGAGTTCCAAGTTGAGAAAACTTACCTCAAAACTGGAATTTGTGTTTGGAGTTTGAGCTTGTTTCAAGTGATGGTGATGGGAAGAATTGTGATGCTGAATCTTGAATTGCTCGCACAAGGCAGTGATCATAGTGTTGTTTAGATTCGTACCGTTATCAGTGAGGATTCTCTCTGGGATACCGCATCGACATATGAGATTCTGTTTGATGAACCGGGCGACCACATTCTTAGTAACGGAAGCAAAGGAAGCTGCCTCAACCCACTTTGTAAAATAGTCGATGGCCACTAAGATGAAGCAGTGTCCATTGGAGGCCGTTGGCTTGATTTCCCCAATCATATCGATTCCCCACATAGCAAAGGGCCAAGGAGCCGTCGAGACGTTTAGAGGAACCGGAGGTACGTGCACTTTATCCGCATAAATCTGACACTTATGGCAAGTCCGAGAGTGTTGATAGCAATTTGCCTCTATGGTAGACCAATAGTAGCCTTCCCGTAGGATTTTCTTTACCATCGTATGCCCACTGGAATGGGTACCAAAAGTGCCTTCATGTAATTCAACCAAGATCCTTTCAGCCTCAACCTTGTTTGTGCACCAAAGCAATACAGAGTCATGACTGCGTTTGTACAAAATGCCGTTACTAAGGAAGAATTTAGCCGAGAATATTCTTAGGAACTTCTTGTCATTCATCGAAGCTCCTTCTGGATATTCCTGAGACTCGAGATACCTTTTAACTTCGTAGAACCAAGGTCGATCCACTACTTCTTCAGTACCGATCTCGTGACAGTAAGCTGGTTCATCCATCTGCTCAATGGTGATTTGAGGAGCCTCGTTATCCCAATTAAGTTTAAACATAGATGACATTGTAGCTAATGCGTCTGCTAGCTAATTTTCTTCTCGCGAGAAATGCTCGAAGGTAATCTTCTCAAAATGAGGAAACAATGTCAATACATGTTCTTTATAAGGGATAAGGTTGGGGTGTTTGGTATCCCATTCCCCTTTGATCTGACTGATGACCAAAGTTGAATCTACAAATACATCCAAGTATTTGATCCCCAAGTCTATAGCAGCTTTGAGGCCGAAGATGCATGTTTCGTATTATGCCATGTTGTTTGTATAGTTTAAGCAAAGTCTGGCAGTGAAGGGAGTATGACATCCTTCTGGAGATATGAGTACGGCACCGATACCATTGCCAAGTACGTTGGATGCCCCATCAAAGAATAGGGTCCATCGGATCCTTGTTTAGGTCCGTCATTTGGCCTGATTTCTCCATAGTTGTCTAATGTCATGATGTCTTCATCCGGGAACTCAAACTTCAAGGACAGATAGTCTTCCACAGCTTGGTGAGCGAGGTAATCAGCCAATACACTACCCTTTATAGTTTTTTGGGTAGTATATTGTATGTCATATTCTGTCAAGATCATCTGCCATCTCGCTATTCTCCCAGAAAGAGCGGGCTTCTTGAAGATGTACTTTATCGGATCCATTTTCGATATCAACAGAGTAGTATGGGTCAGCATATATTGTCTCAGCCGGCGAACAGCCCATGCCAGAGCGCAGCAAGCTTTCTCGAGCAGTGAATATCTTGTTTCACAGTCGGTAAACTTTTTGCTCAGGTAATAAATAGCATGCTCTTTTCTTCGAGACTCGTCATGCTGCCCCAGCATACACCCCCATTGAGTTTTCTAAAACAGTTAAATACAAGATCAATGGCCTTCCATCGACGGGTGGCAACAACACAGGAGGCTCTTGCAGGTATTCTTTGATTTTGTCAAAAGCAACTTGGCATTCGTCATTCCATTTGACTACTTGATATTTCTTCAAAAGCTTGAAGATTGGCTCTCAAGTAGCTGTCAGGTGAGAGATAAACCTGGCTATGTAGTTCAGACATCCCAAGAATCCTTTGACTTCTTTCTCAGTACGAGTAGAAGGTATCTCTTGTATTGCTTTAACCTTGGCAGGATCAACCTCGATACCCTTGTTGCTGATAACAAAACCTAAGAGCTTACCAGACCGGACTCCGAACGTGCACTTGTTTGGATTCAATCTCAACTTGTACTTCTTCAGCCTCTCAAACAACTTCTGTAAGTGATCAAGGTGATCTTCTTCCGTCTGCGATCTGGCTATCATATCGTCTATGTAGACCTCTATCTCATGATGTATCATGTCATGAAATAAAGCTACCATGGCGCATTGATAAGTTTCCCCAGCTTTCTTCAGTCCGAATGGTATGACCTTATAGTACAATGTGCCCCACTGTGCAACAAAGGTCATTTTCTCCATATCCTCAGGTGCCATTTTGATTTGGTTGTAGCCCAAGAAACTGTCCATGAAGGAAAACACTTTGTGTTGTGCCGTATTGTCAACTAGGATGTCGATGTGGGGGAGTGGGAAATCATCTTTGGGGCTTGCCCTATTTAAGTCTATGTGGTCCACACACATTCGCACTTTACCGTCTTTCTTGGGCACATGAACAACATTTGCCACCCATTGGGGATAAGAGGTGACAGCCAAAAATCCGGCATTGAATTGCTTCATGACTTCTGATTTGATCTTTTCTGACATATCGGGCCTCACGCGAAGAACCTTTTGCTTTACTGGGGGACAATCTTCTTTTGTAGGAAGACGATGACCACAATCTCTGCATCAAGTCCCAGAATGTGTTCGTACGACCAGGCAAAGATCTCAACATAATTATGCAATAACTGAATCAGACGCTCCTTGACATTAGGTTCCAAGTTGGCACCCACCTTGACCTCCTTCTTGTCTTCCTCAGTTCCCAAGTTAACTATTTCGACCGGCTCTTCGTGCGGCTGAATGGTCCTTTCTTCCTGTTGCAACAACCTGGCCAACTCCCCTGGCACCTCATAATCTTCCCCACCTTCGTCATCGATTTGGTAGATCAGATTTTCAAAGTCACAATTGGCCATAGCAGAACTGTTACCCATGAGATCTTGAGTGGATGTAGATCTGCATTTTTAATATGTGAGTGTGTGTAAGAGCATAACTACCTTTGAAAGAAATAAAATGTAAGAAAGAAAATACAAAGGAAAACAAAATTTGATGCAAAAACGTCCATGATTCATTAATGACATATGAGAATGAAGTGACAACCCTCACAAATGGACCATTGTGCCTCGGGTAAGACACAAGGTTTTAAAAAGTCTGAATTGTTTAAATATTACAAGCCTGAAAATATTAAAAGACCATTACTCTTGAATAAAAGTAATAGGAATGAAATCTTTGGCCTCCCAATTGTTGAGCCCTCCGCCGATGGTTCGAAAAATCCATTCGTCCATGTCACAGCTGCCATCATTGTCTTCTATTGCATTGACTCCTTGATTGCTGATACGTAGAGGTGGTCCCCCAGTGCGAGAACGTCGAACGGCTTTTTGGGCCTCTGAAGTGAATCCCAACCCAAATTTGTCGGACTTATAGGAAATATCCGGAAGCTGACCCCAGATAGTACATCCTCCCTCCTCAACTACTGCTCGAGCATCTTTCAACGAGGCCATCTTCAATGGAGGTCTGGTAATCTTCGGGACCATTGGAGTAGACTTGGTCGCCGCGACCGTTGCTGGAACTTCTTCAAAGTTCTGACAGGGAGTCTCTATGAATTCACCATCCATTTTAACATACATGAAAGAGTTCATATGGCTAACCATGTACTCCTCCTCTCAGTGAACTGTGGCAATCTTCCCTCTGATCAGATATTTTAGCATTTGGTGTAGAGTAGAAGTGACAGCACCAACACCATGGATCCAAGGTCGACCCAATAGACAAGAGTATGAAGGGAGGATGTCCATCACATAGAAAATTGAGTCAAAAGTCTGAGTCCTAATTTTTATGGGGATACTAACTTCTCCATGCACTGTCCTCTTAGAGCCATCAAAGGCCCTCACTATGATGTTGAAAGGTTTCAAGATGAGCCCCTCGCAATCCAGTCGGTCGAGAGAATTTTTGGGCAAGACATTCAATGATGAACTGGTATCCACCAAAACATGGGCAAGTGTGGTGCCCCTGCATTCAATGGAAATATGTAAAGCATCGTTGTGCTTCCTTCCCTTAGAGGTTAAATCAGCATCGGAAAAGCCCAATCTGTTATCAGCAGTTAGACTGGCCACACAGTTTTCAAATTGGTCGATGGAGGTCTCTTGGGGCACGTGAGCGGTCTTAAGAAACTTTACCAAGGCTTTGGCGTGAGTTTCAGAACACAAAAGTAAGGACAACAATGATATCTTCGAGGGGGTTTGCCCCAATTGTTCTACAATGTTGTAGTCACTTTTCTTGATTATCTTCAGGATTTCTTCTATTTCTTTTCTAGAAGCTTCAAGGATGACTTCGGGATGTTCTCTTGCTTGGGCAGGCTCAATCAAAGCCTCTTTGCCCCTTGTATCAGTAATAGGGATAACAGTAGGAGTATCACTGGGAGTGTCGGTAGGAGTGGCAATGGTAATGATCACAGGAGTAGCAACGGTCTTTGGAGAAATCTCAAGTGAGAAAACTCTTCCACTTCTTGTTATTTTGCTGGTCCCAGTGATGTTACCGATATCGGGATCAATATATCTTGCAACTTCGTCTTTGATAGCCAACTGATCTTGCTTGACGCCATAGTAATAAACATCAGCACTATAACTCCAGGGAACAACTTTATCTGAGGAGTATGATATTGTTCTTGGCATAATGATGATTAAAGGTGCAGATCTTGGACCAGATGTAATCCTGACGGGTCTTTTGGTGGAAACCCTGGGAGGATTGTCGGAAATGGTGATTATCAAAACATCTTGATAAGAACTTTTAATAAGAAGTAGCTTTTCAAATAGGATTTCTTTGCTAGTTATCAGGCGCTGGACGCCTATCTTTAGTAACAAACAGTCGTTCGGTAGAGACTTGCATAAGTGAAAATCTTCATTGCAGCCTGGGAACAGGCCGACTCGCAATAGATTATGTTTAGTGGTCAACAGAGGAGTAACTAAATCATTCACAGAGGAAACAAAACGATCATCGTCAATGGTGTTGATACCTTGGCCATGTCTGGGCATTGGCGCCGTTATTACATTAGGCGTTTCTGGAGGATCAAATTCAATCTCTTTCGCATCGATAAGTTCTTGCACCTTATTCTTTAAGGCCCAACAGTCATTTGTATCGTGCCCCAGGATTTCAGAATGATAGGCACATCAGGCATTTGGGTTGTAGCGAGGAGAAGCGGTATTGGGATTCTGGGGAGCTTCCTTTAAAGTTGCCAGATTGGTCTTTAGAAGGTGTGGTAAAACTTGAGACATGATCATGTTAATCCGGGTGAACCGTCTTATGGGCGCTTCTGGTTTGCACTGATAATTTTGCTGCTGATTTGGCACAGGGTTAGAAATCATGACAGCCCCTACTGCCGGACGACGGTTGGTTTTGTTTTGACTTTTATAATCATATGTAGCACTTACCTCCTTCTTTCCAACAAAAGGCTTCCTCACCATAATCGAGGATGCATCTCTTTGAATTTTGCCGCTTTTTAAATCGGTCTCGACCCGCTCACCAGTCATGATTAATTCGGTGAACCCAGCTGAGGAACTCTCAATCAGGTGATTGAAAAATGGTTCTGACAAGGTGCCTAGGAACATATCCACTAATTCTCTGTTGGATAGAGGGGGCTGAACCCTGCCTGTGAGATCCCTCCATTTTTGAGCATAGGTTTTGAAACCTTCATCCATTCCCATAGACATGCTTTGTAACTGTGTCCTAGTCTGAGCCAAATCAGCATTATACTGATATTGTTTGTAGAAAGCGGCGACCAACTCTTCCTAGTTGCGAACATTGGTCCCTTCTAATTGTTATAACTAATCCAACTGCGTCCCAGATAAACTCTCCTGGAAGAAATGTACCCACAGATTCTTGTCAGCCGTGTGGGGTTGAATCTTTCTGACATATGACCTTAGATGTAGCTTCGGGCAAGAGACACCGTCGTACTTGGCGAAAGTTGGGAACTTGAATCTTTATGGGATGACAACCCCCGAGATGATTCCTAATTCTTCAAAGTCCAAACCTGGCACCCTCTGAATCTCCATAGCATTTAAACGATCCTCTAGTTGTTTGTATTTATCATCAGTAGGAGGATATTGTTCCTCAAAGTAATCCGGCTCTTCCTCTCCTTCGGATGTTGGGTCATTGTTCACTTCTTGGGTTTGATTATCTCCTTCGCCTGACTATGTTGCAAAGTCTAAAGTTTTCCTGGTTTGTCCTTTAAACCTTCTTCCCATGATTACAACACCGGTTGGTTTCTTCGTTTTCTTCTTCTTTTATTTAGCCAACATAGTCTTCAACTCCTCTTGTCCTTTTGTCAGAGCCATGAGCATTTGTTGAAACTGGGAATTCTGCGCCTGAAGATCTTTCACAGTCTGTTCAACATCCATCTCACTGAAATAAATAGTAGAAGGATAAGGCGACCTGTTATGATAAACCTGTATGATGTTATGATGAATGAAGATACAATATGCAAATGATTTCAAGGAAATTTAGAGATTTAAGCTTGTTGAAACCAAAAAGGAACACACGTCATATTAAATAAAACCAAGTTTGAATACATCATGCCTCCTTGGGATTACAAAGAAAGAAACAAAATACAACAAAAACTCCTAAGACAAAAAGACTGAACGCATCCTCTTTGGAGCAATGTAGGCATTCAGGTTTTTCTCTTCATGAAGCAGTTTGGTGAGCTCCAGGACCTTCTTTTCACTGGCGTAATACTAGGTTTCAAAGGTGTCTCGTTCTTCCTTCAACTGAACCCAAGCTTTCTGCAGGTCTTCGAGAGAGGTAGGCATGTCAGGACGAAGAACGGTGTATGGGACGTCTCCTTCAATAACAGGCTCAATGATGACAGGAAGGATGGAAGGGTAAGGCATCAAGAGACTCTGGGCACGAGCCCGTACCTACTTAAGGTAAGGCTCGAGAGGGATAGATTTTTTATGTCCCAAAGTCCTACTGTCCACCTTGTTCACCATTCCCCAAGCACGTGTAAACCTCTGGTGGTAACCTTGGTTTTCTTTGTCGTAGTCGAACACCATACCTTTGATGAGCATCTCATGAGGGTCGTCTCTTCGGGCATACCTAACCTACCGAAGAGCTAAGCATGGGTTGTAGGTGATACTTCCCTTAATACCAAGCAGAGGTACATTAGGGAACTCCCCACAGCGGTCAATGATAGAGATATCTTCCAAGGATCTCGAGCACCAACGGATATCAGAGTGGATGAGAGACATCAATCTTTGAGACCAAGTCAGTCTTTGCTCGTTCTTCAATGCTGATTGAGGCAGGTGTGAAGTGAACCACTTAGCGAGTAGGGGGATACAACACAAAAGGGTACCTCTTTTCTTCATGGTGCGAGTATGAAGGCAATGCAATATGTCTCCTAGTAAGGTAGGTATAGGATTGCGAGAGAGAAAGACTTTGATGGCATTAACGTCTATGAATTGGTCTGAATTGGGAAACAGAACAAAACCATAAATGAGGAGAGCTAATGCGTCTTCGAAAGCTTGGAAATCCATGTCATCCCAGAATGAACGAGCTTTTTCCAATAGAAACTTAGCTAGAAAGCCTTTAACCCAACTTCGTGTATCCCAATTGGCTATGACGTCGACCCTCTTCACATGTAAAGCTTCGGCGATGACTTTAGGTTTTGGAATCCCTTCTAGACCGGTGAACGGTATCTGATTAAGCACGGGCACCCCTAAGAGTAGAGAGAACTCTTCTAGTGTAGGTACCAACTGATAGTCCGGGAAAGTGAAACAATGATGTACGGGATCAAAGAATTGGAATAGTACACACATCATTTCTTCTTGGAAGTTGGATGTAGCCAAACTGAGGAGTCGACCATATTTCTTGGTAAAAGGAGAATCCCCGGGCACTCTTGAGGCTAGCTCTTAAAGTTGAGGATGTGCTTTTACAAAGCTGATTCGGATGGTGTTTCTTCAGAGAGAATTCATGTCCTACAAAACAAAAACAAAGATAAATTTCTAAATCCTTGAAATGGTTAGTGAGCATGCATATGATGTTGATGATGTTTATGATGTTTATGTACAAGCAAACATATACGCACACAGCAAACAAAACCCTATGTTTTAGGCTTCATGAGTTTTGTAGGTAAGTACCCTCTTGAAGTCTAGTTGGCTCAACCTGTCCTAGAAATAATGATCAGGTTCTAAAGGATCTCAATATCACCAACCTTTCTCTTAGGCATTGTCTCAGCACAACAATCTTTTCTTGCGGCTGAGATATCCCAAAAGTCTAGCCTCAATGAGTGTAGTATCGAGTATCAACCAATTTTCAGCTCTACACCGAAATCGGCTATCTCACTACGTCCTAATGGCCAAGTTTCTTCAATTAGGGTTCTAAGGTCAATTAGTGCTACATGACACCACTCAGCGGCCTTGTATTCTCCTCGATTCACCACGAGGGATACCAATACCCACAAATGCGTCACACTAACATAGCCATTATTTCAACCATATCGGTCTACACCGTACAATCTCTACAATCTATTGCTATTTACCTAAAAATGTGTCCCAGATCCGGGTGGAGGATCAAAGAAAACCCAATACAAAGAACTGAATATAAAGCATACAAGTTAAATAATGAAAGCAAGTAAAGGTGATCTAACCCTAAGGTAACCTCACTTTTATATTAATTCCCCAGCAGAGTCGCCAGTTCTGTGATACGGTGGGAGAACTGACTTGGTGTTTTGTATTTTGATCACATTTGTGCGGATAGCAAGAGTCGCCACCGACTTTTATTTTATCCAAAAGGAAAGGTAAAAAGCACAGGAAAGACCTTTCGAGATTATTTCTCGGGTTCAGGGGTAGATTATGAAAAGGGAAGGTATTAGCACCTTTTTCATCCATGGTTTTCCATGGGCTCTTAGTTACTCGTTTAGATCACTTGCTTTTATTTAACAATGTGTTTGTGGTGTGGGATTTGAAAGTATTTTGTAAAAACTTTTTCGTAATGGTTCTCGTTTCTATAAGAACGCGTACAAAGTTTTTATTTCAAAAAGTGGTTCAAAGATGTGTTTATGGAACGTGTTTTCGAAAGTGGTTTTGAAAAAGATGTTTTGCAATGGTTCTCGTCTCTATAAGAACATATACAAAACATTTTGTCTTTTTGAAAATGTTTTGAGATGAAAGTGTAAGTGTAAAGATTGTTTTTTTTTTGTCGGGAGCAAACGAGTAACTAGGAACGAATCTATCTACTCGAAAGGTTTTCAATTGTTCTTTTCTTCCTTCTTCTAATGTTGCTTTCTTATCATCAATTTGGTAAGAAGCCCCATTCTTGGATGTAAAGGGACATGCGCGGGTCAATTTTACAGTCATCGAAAGCAACTTATGAGACGCTTTAGCAATTTTTGTAAGGGACGAGATCATTTTATTAAAGGCAACGTCGAGGGTCATCGAGGGACTATGATCTTTTTATCGAAGGGTCATTGTTAAAGTGTCCCATATTCGAGGGACATGACTGTATTTTCGAGGCAACGAGCGAGGATACCCTAGAGATGCGTGTGTGAAAAAGTGTTTTTGATTCAAGTTAATTTTGTCTTTGAAATTAGGTTATCTAACGATTGATTTTAAATCTTGCCATACACGCCTAATTACTATACAGTATAAGGAAAACAGTAAATTGCGGGAATTGAAATTCTACGCTATTATAAAGTTTTCGGGAATGGGGGTACAAATTTACAAATGGGGATGGATCGATGCGATTAACAGTCAAAATAGGCAATCAATACAACCAAATCGAATTTGAAATAAATATAACAGTCTAGGGAAAATAATTAACAAAGTATCGCAACAAAAAACTCTAAGTTGTTAGGTTTGTAACGTTTGGAAAAAGAAAATTTAAAAGAAAATAAATCAATTGCATGTATATCTTTTTGTTTGGTATTTTATATTTGTGAGAGTATGTATAAAAAAAACTATTCTATATACCTTTTGAATTTTATTATATGTAAATTAATTAATAATTTTATCTAAAAAAAAAGTTTATTAAAGAAAGAAAAAGAAGTTGATAAAAACTATTCACAAAGTCTAAACCAAACTAATTATGAAAATTGTATATTTTAAGTTTAATTGAATTTTAGAATTAAAACTAAATATAAACCAAAAAATTAGAGAAAATAAGATTGAAAGAATTAAGCAAAACAGAAACGCCCACAGGAGGAATCGAACTCAGGCCACTTGGAATGTCACGGATACATCTTGCCAACTAAACTATATTACTTATTTGTTATGTTTATTCTTCAAATAAACTAAAAAGGGAAAATAGTGACAGATTGGGCCAACATGCCCAAAGAGGGCGACCCGGTTTGGCGTGGAAGAGAAAGGGTTTGAAAAATTCGCAACCCTAATACTGGTTAGGAGCGCCGCTGGTGCTGTTCTTTTATTGGAAAGGCCAAAAAGAATTTATTATTATTATTATTATTATTGTTATGGGGAAGGCAAAAAAGAATAATTGTTATTATCATATGCTTGTTGTATCGTGAAAACAAACAAAAGAAACAAACAAATCTCTCTCCCAAATCAACTTTCATCTTCAAGTCTTCCACCACAAGAGCAAACCTCCTCGAACGAATGCCGAGGCCTTCTTCAGTAAGGTCAAGCTCCGACCCAAGAGCATGAGTGTCTTTGGCCGAGCCATCAGCAAGGAACTTGACATGCTTGTTCTCTGTGAATGTTTTGGACCACGAATTCAACACAAATGGATCATTCACACTGATGCAGATGATTTCACCAACACCCTTTCCTTTGAATTCTTCTGCTCTCTCAATGAAGCCAGGCACATGCTTCAAACTGCAAGTGGGTGTGAAAGCACCGGGAACACCAAAGATGATGACTTTTTTGTCGACGGAGAGGGAATGAATTGAAACAGATTGGGGGTCTTGGTGTTTGAAGGGAACGGGTGAAGGGAGAGTGAAATGGGTGAGAGATGAAGTTATCGATGATAAAAAAAATGGAGTTTCTGGTGAGGGTTTCCCATTTGGATTGAAGGTGATATTTTTGTGTTATCTTCTCGTTTTCTATGGTATGTTTTTTTTTGTGTTCTGAAGTATTCTGTTTAAAGAAAAAAGATGAACACAGATTCCAGATTTACGGTTCCGCTGTTGTTTTCTTTCTTTCTTTTTTCTATCTGAATCTCTCTCTTAATACTACATTTATTAATAACAACCACAAAAATTTTGGTTTCTCCGTTTCTAACATTTTTTCATCATTTTCTTTTTATAAGACTACATGCTTGAGTTCATAGGATCGCAGGATTAAAGAAAAGTAACGAAAACAAGGAATCACATATGACCAACAAGTCAGTAAGTTAATAAACATGGCTATGCAAAGATTAGAGAAGAAACTGTACCTATTAGAGTCTCCAACGATGTTCCAAACAAAACGGTGAGTTTAAGTCTGCAATCTATTTCGATCTCCTTCTACTTTGAACTTCTCTTTCTTTTTCTTATGAGATTCGAATTTTATAACAGAGTTTCAAGGGCATTGAAGGTGAGTGATGGTGAGTTTTAAGAGGGTTGTAGAGTTTGGTTTCTGTAAGAATTTTTAACAGGGTGTTTAGAAGATTGAAGCTTTTCTTTTGATTTTTCGTATTTTTCTTTTTGCTGTATATTCTGTCATCTTCTTTTTGGTCAATATGGGCTTGTAATATAAGTGAGATAGTGTGAAAAATGTGGGGGAAACTTATGAATTTTGAACATTTTAGGACACTGTTTTATTGCTTTATGTGGCAGATTTTTTGTGTTGTTAATTTAGTGCAACATTTGGACTGTTTTGTTGGTTTGTGGCAGCAAACATAGCAGCAAGTTGCAGGCTATTTTTGTAGCAGGAAACAAGGTGGAGAGAGACAAGGCAATAGCATGATAAAAATGGACAGCAACAAATTGTATAAATGATTGACATTTTTTTTTGTTTTAGTGAAATGTTTAGACTTTATTTGTTGAATTTTGGAATTATGTGGAATTTATGGATGAATCTTGCATATGCTCTAACTTGTTTGTAATTTTGGGAATTCAATGATAATTTATTGAAAATACCTTTCTCTTTCAAATTGATTTTGAAGTTTCAAGCTCTTTCTTCCGATACTTCCTTTAAATGCCTTTGTATGATATGAATCCATGATATTTGCAAGGTACTCAAAAGTGAATTGAATCTTGATGGTAAATGAACATGACCCATAAATGTTTGGTAACCTCAATCCCGAGTAAACCAAACACATACCCCTTCCAATTTCAAAAACCAAAGACATTTTAATTCATTTGAATCAAAGAACCTCTTTGAATGAATTTTGAGAAATGATGAGCGTATCTGAACCAATTTGAACCTAATGACATTTCTCAAATGAAACTCCAAATTATTTCCGACGCATCCTAAATTTCCATTTTTCAATTCATGGTAACCTGCAATTCAAACCAATAGAACTCGATAGGACAGTGATGCTTTAAGAACTTTGGTCCAGAATCCACCTTCGTCCAATAAACACCAAATGCTCGGACACAAGTAACCTATAATGTTTCAAAAGATTTCATGGCCTTCCAAATGCATTATGGTTTTGATCGTTGAAGTAATCTTGCAAACAAAATTATTTGTGATGTTTTTTTTTTGCAAAAAAAATGATTGCTTCAAAAAAAATCAAATAATGAGGAAATCAAAGTTGCCTGGACTTGGTCTCGCAAAAGGTCAGCTCTTGGGTAAATGGAGTCATTTTCAGTCGTCTGAATTGTTGACTGAGCAACCTTATGATACGACGTTCGAAATTCGGTATGAACATCCTTGAGGAGACATGAAGATCTTATAAAGGTCATTTGAAACCTTGAAGACTCAATTTTCTTTGAGAAGCGCCAAACCCTAATTGTTGATTGTTTGCCTAGGAAGAGAATCTGCTTGATCAACTTTTAAGCCAAATTGAGTGTTTGAGGAACCCTAGGATCACATCCTGAGTGGAAAATGGGAGGGCGAATTTTAGGGTACAACACCTGATTATTGGACAATCAAACAAAATGCAAGTACTGCCAAAAGGGAGATACTTCGTAAATGAGCCCAACCCAGCATGCACGGGGAGAAAAGACTTCTATCAAATAAGTGAAGCCTTCACTGGGGAGTCTCGGATTGATTCTTCATATCATGCAAACTTATTCCAACAAAAGACGCCCTGGGATAGCCTTCCCGGGGAATCAAGAAGTCAACATTATAGAAAGAGGTCAAACTCATGGGGATTTTAAATCAAACCCAACACCTGGTGGGTGAAAACCCAAAGGGTTGACAACTGTCTCAACACTTCTTAGAAAATATACTGCCCTGGTCTAGTTGCCTGGGAAATAAATACCAACAATAATGCCAATACTACAGAAAGAGCGACATTTTGCAAATAGTTCCATCTCAGCACACCAAGGGAAAAAGACCTTTCGTCATAAGAGGGATGATTTCGATGGGGAATCTGGGATAGAGGCCTCAGACCATGCAAACCCAAAATAAAAAATGAAACAAGACTTGACTGGGGACAATGGGATCACAAACCCAATACCACACCTTACGCCAATTGGTATCGTCTTCAATATACAAAAATCACGCGCATACCAGCAAAAACGACCTGAGAAAACCTTCCTGGGGGGAAAATAAAACTTCCAAAAATTACTGGAGTTCGTCCATTCCTGGGATCACAACTTTTGTTTTCCTCTTGAATCACAAAATCTAAAGTAAAAGTAAGTTGTAAATTATTTTTGAAAAACAATTTTATCATTTAATCTTTTTGCTTTGAAAATTATTATCAATAATAAATGGAGTCTTTGTAAGCTGAATAAAATAAGAATTACAAAGAATTGGGTAAAAGCTCAAATTTTATTGATAGAATGGTAGTTTGCAAATGGCGAGACTCCACGGATGATTACAAAGTTCGGAAAATAGTAATATATAATGGAAAAGATACATTGAGATACAATGACCACTATTCCCTATAACAACTTTGAAATTCTGAGCAGCAGCTTCCGTTGAAGTATGGTGAGGATCCAAGAAGATTGTTGCTTCGATGATCAAGTCTTGTCTGATGTAGTTACTTGCCAAGAAAGTCTCTATCTATTGCCTAAGCTGCCCTTGCGGTTTTTCAACTTAGCGGGAAATTTTATTTTGTTTATGTCTCTAATTTTTGCCTAGACCTCCCTTTCGGGTTTTCGGCCTACCGAGACGCTCCTTTATACCTAAGCCTCCCTTTAGGGTTTTCAACTTAACGAGTTGTTATTTTATTTCTTTAGGCTAAGTATTTCTTGACTGCGTCAGCATTCATGGGACGTGGGAACTCCTCGCCATCCATAGTTTCAAGAATTAATGCACCGCCAGAGAAGGCTTTCTTGACAACATATGGACCTTCAAAATTGGGAGTCTACTTGCCCCTAGAATCAGCGTTAAAAGACATGATCTTCCTGAGCACGAAGTCGTCTTCTCTGAATTCACGAGGTCTGACCTTCTTATCAAAAGCTTTCTTCATTCTCTTCTGATATAACTACCCATGAAACAAAGTCGTCATTCTCTTCTCTTCGATCAAATTCAATTGGTCAAACTTGTTCTGGACCCATTCAACCTCTAACGACTCGGTTTCCATTATCACACGTAAAGAGGGAATCTCAACCTCGATTGGGAGCACCGCTTCTATTCTATACACAAGGGAGAAGGGGGTTGCTCCTTTTGAAGTGTGGACAGATGTCTGATATCCATGTAAAGCAAAAGGGAGAATTTCATGCCAATCTTTATAAGTAACAACTGTGATACGGTGGGAGAACTGACTTATAGGTTTTGTGTTTGATCGCAAATGTTGCGGTTAGCAAGAGTCGCCACCGACTTTTCTTTTATCCAAAAGGAAAGGTGAAAAAGCACAGGAAAGACCTTTGAGATTGTTTCTTGAGTTCGAGGGGTAGATTATGAAAAGGGAAGGTATTAGCACCCTTTTCATCCATGGTTTTCCATGGGCTCTTAGTTACTTGCTAGATCACTTGCTTTTGTTTGAAATTATGCTTTGTGTGGTTTTAAAGTATTTGTAAATCGGCCCTTGTTTAGGCAATCTTTGTAATGATTCTTGTTTGTAAGAATGTATACAAAGATGTTTGATCTTTTGAAAATGTTTTCAATTTTGTAAGATGTTTGAAAGTGTATGTGTTTGTTTTAAAAATAGCAAGGATTTTTGTTTTGAAATGGAGCAAGTAATTAGGAGCAATCTACCTACTCAAACGTCTTTTTTGTTCATTTTCCTTTCCTTTGACATTGTTGTCATACCATTGATTTGGTAAGCAACCCTATCTTTGGATGTAAACGGGATGGGTGTGGGTCATTGTATAACCATGATTAGCAATGTTGTAAGGTATCTTAGCATTCTTTTTGAGGGACTAAGATCATTTGTAAGGCAACTTAGATAGCGTCATCGAGGGACCATGATCTTGTATTTGCTTGTTTTGGCTAATATACCTTACATGCGTAATATGCCCATTTTGTATAAGGCAACCAAGTGTAATAACCCTAGGGGTGCTTGTGTGAAAGTGTATTATTTTCATGCTTTCTTTTGTCTTGAATTAGGGTTTTCTAAGCATTGATTTTAGTCTTTTCATACAAACCCTAATTACGAGCATGTTATATGAAAGCGATAAATTGCGAAATTTAAAGTTACTATGCTATTACAACATTTATGGGGAGGGGGGGGGGGGGGGGTAAATGGGGATTGCAAGAATTTAAACCTAATTAGTCTATTACAACCATATTGAATTGGCATGAATATACAAGGAATTTAAATACAAAGTATAAAAATGAATAAATGTACAAGGATGCAAAATATGAAGAAAATGAATTTTGTTTGGTTTTCATGAAAAAAAGATTTTGTCTTAACCTAATTTGAATAAAGAAAATAGTTAATTAAGTTTGACTTTATTAAGGAAAATATTTTAAAAGAAAACCCTAATTCTATCAATTAATCAAAAGAAAATCATATATTCTTTGGTATTTTTTATCTTGAAAATGTTTGTAGTATTATAAAATATTTTTAGTACTTTTTTATATTAAAATAATATATTTTAAATGGTGTGAAGAAAAATAAATAAACAATATAATATTAATCAAGTTTATAAAATCCACTTAATAAAATAAATGAAGTATAAAAATATTTTTATTTATGGAAAAAATAAAATAAAATATGTCAAAATATAAATATATCATTTTTTGTATTTTTATGATTTTTTTAATATTAGAAAAATAATTTAAGAAAATAAATAAAAAGAAAATAAAATTGGACCAGGGGTGTCAATGGGAAACAGGGAGGTCAACTAGCAAAAAATAAGATGAGTCAGGCCCAAAGGACCCAGCGCCTGCCAAACAAAAAAAGGGGTCAGAATTGTGAAAATATGAAAAAATGCAAAAGGGTACCACTGGGGCTCGAACCCAGGTCCCAAAGTTTACAGGCGCGCGCTTCTACCACTGGGGTGGCTATACATCCGTTAATACAAGTGAAACAATAAATATGTAAGGCAAAACGTGTTCTGAAGACTTCATCTTTAACCGCTAGCCAGACCAACTGTAACTTGCTCATTTCTCATCAAAAATGGAAACTGTAAACATGAAACTTGTAGAAATTTTTTCCACGATTCCATAAATGTAAAGTATTAAAACTATAGATCAAAGATAAGTAAGAATTTTAATGGCCCTAATCTAAACCCTAAAAATTTCAGAGATTTCAGTTTCAAAATTCTTTAAGCTCAAGCAAAATTAATGGAAACTATGGACATGGTTAGCTTCAGGGCAATGATATCTACATGTTTTATTCACAAATAAAATATTGATGATGCCTGTATGAAGAGTTCCAAGTTGAGAAAACTTACCTCAAAATTGGAAATCGTGTTTGGAGTTTGAGCTTGTTTCAAGTGATGGTGATGATCAGGTTAGTTCCTTGAGGTCTTAGGAAGCTAATGCAATGGTTTGCTTGAGTTGAGAGTGGCTGAAATAACTTGGAGAAGTCCAACTGTAATGCTCTATTTTTGGCTATGGAAGTTGAGGAAGATGATGTTACAGTCGTGTAACAGGGACATGGACAAGTTATATTTGATGTATAGGAACTTTAGGAATTCTAAAAGGCCAAAGAACGCACGAGGGAAATAGAAGATACAAGTTCAAGGTCAGAACCTGCACAAAAATGGAGTTTTCTGTGCAATTTCTTGCTAGAGGGATTTTGAAAGAGTTTCAGGCTTGCCAAAATCGTGTGTTGTGTTGCAATTGACTTGTTAATATGTATGGAAAAGATTAGAGCATAAAATCACTCCAAGTTTCTGAGTTATAGGGTTATGGCTCTATAACTTGCTTTTTAAGAAAAGTGAAGTGATAAATCTCAAGTATTATACAAGCATGTTCTGAGCTTCTTGAGACCTTAGACACATTGCTTTTGGTTAATATGGGTCGTGTGTGTAGAAAGAATAAGTTAGAAGCTCAAGACAAGTTGACTTTGTGATTAAAGCAACTTTTCAAGAATGGAATGGTAGCTTTCTTCCTAAAATGGAAAATTGGCTTGGACAATGCTTGGAACACTTGGATAATAGCTCAAAAGCAAGTGTAATCTTCTGATTATGGATAGATCTTGAGGTTTAGAGGCCTGCAAAACAAGATTGTGCAGCATAGGTTTGAAATTGACTTCTTGTTCATCACAAAAAGGCTTGTAAATTAAGTGCCATAAATGAGAGGGCAAGCTTTGGGGTACAACAGCTACCCCTGTTCAATATTCTTAAGCCTGAAGAGTTAGATTGGCATGTTTTGCCATTCGTGACTCGAAGGCGAAAGATGATTGGACACTAGAGTGACTAGAAATTTGCACTCGGCGATGTGATGGTTGAGGGGATGGTCTTAAAGATTCCATTTGGAGAGGTGATAGAAAGTTGCATGAGATGGGCTTGTAGACGCCATCCACGAGTGATTATGGAGTTGTAATTTATAAGCTGAAAGAATGAGTATCAGAATAACGTCCGTGTCTGGAGCGTATCTGAACTGTATCTGAGAGTTGAACCTTGAATGAGTCATCAGAATGGCATATGCGTCTGGAGCGTATATGTACTGTATCTGAAAGTTGACTTTGAATGAGTATCAGAATGGCGTCCGTGTCTGGAGCGTATTTGTAATGTATCTGAAAGTTGAATTTGAATGAGTATCACAATGGTGTCCGTGTCTGGAGCGTATATGTACTGTATCTGAAAGTTGAATTTGAATGAGTATCAGAGTGGCGTCCGTGTCTGAAGCGTATATGTACTGCATCTGAAAGTTGACTCTGAATGAGTATCAGAATGGCGTCCATGTCTAGAGCGTATCTGAACTGTATCTGAAAACTTTGATCATTGTTAATGGTAGTTGTTAACCTTATCCTGAAAAGGTTAAAATGTTAGCTAAAATGCAAAGTCATGTTGTATGAAATGCATGGTATGATGCATTTGTGTAACCAATGTTTATGATATATGGGTGCAATGTATGCGCATGTGAGCTAATTCTGTTGTACTGCTATTGGAATGGGGAAAATAAATCCTTGTCCGCTACTGAGGATTATAAGTCTTCATGTTGTGAAGTTTGAAGTGCTGATGAATTTCCCTTAGAGAAATAAACTCTGTTGTAAGGGAAATGCCATGTACTGTGTGAAAAATTCTGGTTGGGGAATTCTGAAAAATTTGGATGACTTCTACTGGGGATTGATAATTGGAAGCTTTGTTCCGCTGGGGACTGAACTGTACACTGTGGGGGATTATGGAAATGGCATAGAGAGATTTCCCTACCTCTTAAAGCCATCAGTGATTGTCTTTCTATTTTGTTTATTTGTAAACAGTAATTATATTCAAATGCATATGTTCAAAAATGAATCGTTGAACCTTTTTGTAAACAAAACACAAGCGTAAAGAAAAAACAGATAATTTTTGCACTTTCAAAGGGATATCTTTGTATTGACTTTGAGTAAGTATTTTTGTACAATGAGACAAACATTCTAGTAAGATAATGCCGTCGTAAAAAATGAAAATTTTGATACAAAGAAAAGATAGCTATGTGCAATAATCCCACGGGGTTCCCATTCTGCTATAACCTTTGTATCTCTGACCATTTTGTCTATTTGCTGCCTTGTTCGAAGATGATTGAATTGGTCAGAAATGTTGAGTTTGCAAGTTGTCCGTAAGGTGATCCCACGGGACATAGTCATACGCTTTAATTCCCTAACTTTTGCCTGGACCGCCATTTCGGGTTTTCAGTCCACCGGGATACCCTTTTTTGCCCAAGTCGCCCTGTCGGGTTTTCAACTTGCCGGGTGTACAGATTTTTTTTGTTTTTATACCTAATTTTTTCCCGAACCTTTTTTGGTTCGTCGGGATGCCCTTGTTTTTCCTAGGTGTGTCAACGTAGCGGGTCTCTTATGCGTAGTATCTTTTGACTATGTATGCGTTTGCAGGGTGTGGCAGGTCGTCGCCACCCATGGTGGTCAAGATCATTGTTCCACCAGAGAATACTTTCCTGATTACAAATGGTCCTTTGTATGTAGGAGTCCATTTTCCCCTAGGATTACCTTGCGGCAGTATGATACGTTTGATCACCAGATCTCCAACTTGACACACTTGGCGTCTGACCTTTTTGTTGAAAGCCTTGATCATATGTTTTTGATACATTTGACCATGGAAAACAGCAGTAAGCCTTTTCTCGTCAATCAAGTTTAGTTGATCATGTCGAGTCTGGATCCAATCTTCTTCATTCAGCCCTGCATCCTTCATAATTCTTAGAGAAGGGATTTGGACCTCAATAGGCAAGACAACCTCCATATCGTATACCAAAGAGTAGGGTGTTGCCCTGGTTGATGTGCGAGTTGTGGTACGATATCCGTGGAGAGCGAATGGTAGCATCTCATGCCAGTCTTTGTATGTGACCGTCTTTTTCTGTATGATCTTTTTAATGTTCTTATTCGCAGCTTCGACAGCACCATTCATCTTTGGCCGGTAAGGGGAAGAATTGTGATGCTGGATCTTGAATTGCTTGCACAAGGAGGTGATCATAATATTATTCAAGTTTGTACCATTGTCTAGTATGATCCTCTCCGGGATACCGTAACGACAAATGAGATTCTGCTTGATGAACCGGGTGACAATGTTCTTGGTAACGGAAGCGAAGGAAGTTGCCTCCACCCATTTTGTAAAATAATCAATGGCTACTAGGATGAAGCGGTGTCCATTGGAGGCTGCTGGCTTGATTTCCCCAATCATATCAATCCCCCACATAGCAAAGGGCTAAGGAGATGCCAAGACATTCAGAGGAACCAGAGGTACGTGCACCTTGTCAGTATAAATCTGACACTTGTGGCAGGTTCGAGAGTGTTGATAGCAATCTTCTTCCATGGTAGACCAGTAATAGCCTGCCCGTAGGATTTTCCTTGCCATCGTATGCCCACTGGAATGGGTGCCAAAAGTGCCTTCATGTAACTCAGCCTTGATCCTTTCAGCTTCAACCTTGTCTACGCACCGAAGTAACACAGAATCATGGTTGCATTTGTAAAGAATTCCATTACTAAGGAAGAATTTAGCAGAGAATCTCCTTAGGAACTTCTTGTCATTTACTGAAGCTCCTTCTGGATATTCTTGAGCCTTGAGATACCTCTTGACTTCGTGAAACCAAGGTTGGTCCACTACTTCTTCAGTATTAATCTCGTGACAGTGTGCTGGTTCCTCCATTCGTTCAATGGTAATCTGGGGAGCCTCGTTATCCCATTTAAGTTTAAACATGGATGACATTGTAGCTAGTGTGTCTGCTAGCTGATTTTCTTCTCGCGGGAAATGCTCGAAGGTAATTTTCTCAAAATATGGGAGCAATGTCAAAACATGTTCTTTGTAAGGGATAAGGTTAGGGTGTTTGGTGTCCCATTGCCCTTTGATCTGGCTAATAACCAAAGCTGAATATCCAAATACATTCAAAGATTTGATCCCCAAGTCTATGGCAGCTTTGAGACCAAAGATGCATGCTTCGTATTCCGCCATGTTATTTGTACAATTGAAGCAGAGTCTTGTCGTAAATGGATTATGACATCCTTCCGGAGATATGAGTACAACACCAATACCATTGCCGAGTGCATTAGATGCCCCATCAAAAACCAGGGTCCATCGGGATCCTTGTTCAGGTCCGCCATATGGCATGAGTTCTTCACAGTTGTTTACCCTCATGATGTCCTCATCCGGGAATTCGAACCTCATGGACTGGTAATCTTCCACAGCTTGGTGAGCAAGGTGATCAACTAGTACACTTCCCTTTATTGCTTTTTTGGTAGTATACTATATGTCATATTCTGTTAGGATCATCTGCCATCTCGCTATTCTCCCAGAGAGAGCAGGTTTCTCGAAGATGTATTTTGTTGGATCCATTTTAGATATAAACAAGGTAGTATGAGTCAGCATATACTGTCTTAGCCGACGAGCAGCCCATGCCAGAGCGCAGCAATTTTTCTCGAGCAGTGAATATCTTGTTTCACAGTCGGTAAACTTTTTGCTCAGGTAATAAATAGCATTCTCTTTTTGGCCAGACTCGTCATGCTTCCCCAGCACACACACCCGTTGAATTTTCCAACACGGTCAGATATATAATCAACGGTCTCCCCTCGACTGGTGGCATCAAAATAGGAGGCTCTTGTAGGTATTCTTTGATCTTGTCGAAAGCAGTTTTGCACTCGTCATTCCATTTGACTACTTGATCTTTCCTCAAAAGTTTGAAGATTGGTTCACAAGTAGCTGTCAGGTGAGAAATGAATCTGGAAATGTAGTTCAAATGTCCCAAGAATCCTCTGACTTCCGTTTCAGTACGAGGAGCAGGCATCTCTTGTATCGCTTTTAGTTTGGCAGGATCTACTTCAATACCCTTATTGCTAACGACAAAGCCTAGGAGCTTACCAGACCTTACTCTAAACGTGCATTTATTTAGGTTCAACCTCAGCTTGTACTTTTTTAATCTCTCGAACAATTTTTGTAAATGATCAAGATGCTCTTCTTCTGTTTTAGATCTAGCTATCATATCGTCCATATAGACCTTTATTTCGTGATGTATCATGTCGTGAAATAGAGCTACCATGGCACGCTGATAGGTTGCCCCAACATTCTTCAGTCCGAACGGCATCACCTTGTAGCAAAATGTGCCCTATTGTGTGACAAAGATTGTCTTCTCCATGTCCTCGGGTGCCATTTTGATTTGGTTGTAACCTGAGAAACCATCCATGAAGGAAAACACTTTGTGTTGTGCAGTATTGTCAACTAGGATGTCAATGTGGGGAAGTGGGAAATCATCCTTAGGGCTTGCCCTATTCAAATCTTTGTAGTCCATGTACATTCATACCTTATCGTCCTTCTTGGGCACGAGAACAACATTGGCAACCTATTGAGGATAGGAGGTGACTGCCAAGAATCCAGCATTGAATTGCTTCATGACTTCAGCTTTAATCTTCTCTGACATATTTGGTCACATGCGACAGACCTTTTGTTTTATTGGTGGGCAATCCTCTTTTGTAGGTAGACGATGCACCACAATATTTGCATCAAGTCCTGGCATGTCTTCATACGACCAAGAAAATACCTTAACATACTCGTGTAGAAACTGAATTAGACGCTCCTTGACACTGGGTTCCAGATTGATACCCATCTCGACTTCTCTTTTGTCTTCCTCGATACCTAGGTTGATTATATCCACGGGCTCCTCGTGAGGCTGAATGGTTTTCTCTT
The DNA here is from genome assembly GCA_948472305.1 of Vicia faba. NCBI lineage: Eukaryota > Viridiplantae > Streptophyta > Magnoliopsida > Fabales > Fabaceae > Vicia > Vicia faba. The sequence continues at coordinate 597,831,583 of OX451737.1, forward strand.
CTTGTATTAGTAATCTGGAAAGTTCCCCTGGTACTTCACAATCTTCCTCACCGCCGTCTTCGGCTTGGTAGATTATATTTTCAGAGTCACAAAAGGCCATAGAAGAACCGTTACCCATAGGATCCCGAATGGATGTAGACCTGCAGTGTGAGTGTGTGTAAGGGTATAGCTATCTTTGAAAGAAATGAAAATGTAAAAAAGAAAAACAATGAGCACCAAGTTTGTATGCAAAACGTCTATGATTCATTGATGTCATATGGAAATGAGATAATAACCCTTACAAATGGACCATTGCGCCTCGGGTAAGACACAAAGTTTTAAGAGTTTGAATTGTTTTAATATTACAGATCCAACAAAATGTAAAGACAAATTACTGTGGGATAAAAGTGATCGGGAAAAAATCTCTAGCCTCCCAATTGCTGAGCCCTCCACTGAAAGTTGGGAAAATCCAATCCTCTAGGTTGCAACCATCTTTATCATCCTCTATCACATTGACTTCACGGTTTCTGATCTTCAGGGGTGGTCCTCCAGCACGAGTGTGGCGTACAACCTTCTGAGCATTTGAAGTGAAACCTAGTCCAAATTTGTCATACTTGTATGGGATATTTGGGAGTTTCCCCCAGATAGTGCACCCACCTTCTTCTATCACTGCCTTTTCATCCTTAAAAGATGACATTCTGAGTGGAGGCTTTGTGATTTTAGGAACATCCCAGGTTACTGCCACATCTTGCGGGACTTCCTCAAAGTGTTGGAATGGAGTTTCAATAAATTCACCATCTAACTCCACATATCTTAAGGAATTGAGATGGCTGATCATATACTCTTCTTCTCCATGAACGGTGATAATCTTCCCTTGGATTGGATACTTCACCATTTGGTGCAACTTAGAAGTGACAGCACCAGCATTATGAATCCACGGTCTGCCTAGCAAACAGGAATATGAGGGGCGGATAGCCATTACATAAAAAGTTGAGTCAAATGTTTGGGTTCCAACTTTTATGGGGATATCCACTTCCCCATGCACCATCCTTTTTGAGCCGTCAAAGGCCCTTACTACTATGTTACTCGGCTTTAATGTCAATCCCTCACAATCAAGCCTATCAAGAGCTTTTTTAGGCAATACATTTAGAGATGAGCCAGTGTCCACCTAAACATGAGCCAAGGTTGTGCCCCTACATTCAATTGAGACGTGCAATGCCTCATTATGCTTCCTTCCTCTTGGCGTTAAAGCAGCATCCGAAAAACCTAGACCATTATCTGCAGTCAAGCTGGCTACGCAGTCTTGGAACTGATTGGCAGATGTTTCTTGGGGTACATGGGCAGTTTTCAAGAATTTTACCAAGGCTTTTGCATGCGCCTCGGAACATAGTAGTAAAGCAAGCATGGAATTTTTGGATGGAGTTTGCCCCAGTTGCTCAACTATATCATAGTCGCTTCTTTTTATAATGTTTAGAATTTCTTCCATCTCTTTCCTGGAGGTCTCAGGGATAGCCAATGATTGTGCCTTCGTTCAGACAGACTCAATCAGAATACTTTTACCTCGAGTCTCGGTTAAATCGGCAGCAGGAATGTCAGTAGGAGTGATAGCAGGGATTGTAACAGCTTTGTCAGTTAGAGTATTGGTGGAGATGATTGTAGTACTGGGAATAGCCTTCATAGGAGCAACAACAACAGGAATGATTACGGGTCCAGAAACTGCTTTTGGGGGAGCAATTTCTAGAGAGAATATCCTTTTGCTTCGGGTAATCTTGCTAGTCCCTGCAATATTACTGGTATCGGGGTCAACTTTTTTAGAACTTGAATCTTTGGCAGTTGGCCAGTCTTGTTTGATACCGTGGTAGTAGACATCCCCTCCATAATTCCATGGTATGGTTTTGTCTGACGAATACGGGACTGGTCCAGGCATTGTAATTATCAAAGGAGCTGCTTTTGGAACTGATGTAATTCTAACGGGTCTTTTGGTGGAGACCCTGGAAGAATTGACGGAAATTGTAATGATAGATACATCATTAAGAGGAACAGGAGGAACATAAGTCTTTTCAAACAAAATTTCCTAGTTATCTATTAGGCATTGAACACCTGCTTTCAACAAAATATAGCTAGTGTGTGAGGACAAATAGAAATGGAAACTTTCATCACAGCCTCAGAATACACTGGAATTTAATAAGTTCTCTTTGATAGTCCGGAGTGGAGTCGTAAGGTCATTAACTGAAGTAACAAACATATCTTCCTCAATGGCGTTGGTATTATGGCCATGTTTGGTCATATGGGCAGAAATGACATTTGGCTTTTTGGGCGCATCAAATTCAATCTCTTTGGCTTCAATGAGGTCTTGTACTTTGTTCTTCAGCGTCCAACAGTTATTAGTGTCATGGTCGGGACTCTCAAAGTGGTATGCATAACGGGCATTAGGATGACAATGAGGAGATGTTGTGTTAGGATTCTTAGGAGCTTCTTTCAAAGTCACTAGGTTGGATCTCAACAGATGTGGCAATACTTGAGATAAGGGCATGTTAATTCTGGTGAATTGTCTGACTGGTCTTTCCATCCATGGTTGGTTGTTTCTTTGCTGATCAGGCGCAAGTTTAGGAATCATAACAGCCCCCACCATTGGATGGTGTTTAGCCCTATCTTGATTTCTCTGAGGATAAACATCAACCACTTCTTTCTTTCCGATAAATGGCTTCCTTGTAACAGCAAAGGATGTATCTTTCTGAATCTTTCCACTCTTTATTACGACTTCTACCCTCTCTCCGGTCAATATCAGTTCAGTAAAACCCGCTGATGAACTCCTAATTAGGTGATTGAAGAAGGAACCAGACAAGGTGCCCAAAAACATGTCTACTAATTATCTTTCAGATAGGGGAGGTTGAACTCTTCTAGCCAAGTCTCTCCATTTTTGCGCATAGTCCTTAAAGCCTTCATTGGAAACCATGGCCATACTCTGGAGTTGAGTACGGGTAGGCGCAAGATCAGCATTGTATTGGTATTGTTTGTAAAAGGCTACAGCAAGATCTTCCCAGTTATGAACATTGGCTCTTTCTAACTGATAAAACCAATCAAGTTGAGTTCCAGACAAACTATCTTGGAAGAAGTGTACGCATAAATCTTTGTCAGCGATATGGGGCTGGATTTTCCACACATAGGACCAGAGATGCATTTTTGGACATGAGACTCCATCATACTTGGCGAACACAGGTGCTTTGAATTTTGGAGGAATGACAATCCCCGGTACTAAACCCAATTCCTCAAATTCCAATCCAGACACTTTTTGGATTTCCATTGCGCTCAACCGCTCTTCGAGATGTTTATACTTGTCATCAGCTAGAGGGTATTGTTCTTCATAATAGTCTTCCTCTTCCTCTTCTGATTCTAACTGGATAACTGTTTCCTTGCCCTTCCCATCTTGGTTGTCTTTCTCACCGGATGTTGTTGTAAAGTCTAGGGCTCTTCTTGTCTACCCTTGGAACCTTCTTCCCGTGTTTAGAACTTCGGCTATCTTCTTTGTCTTCTTTTTCTTCTCCTCAGCCAGCAAAGTCTTCAACTCTTCTTGTCCTTTGGCTAGGGTCAAGAACAACTGTTGAAACTGTGCATTCTGAGCTTGGAGGTCCTTCACTGTTTGCTCGAGATCCATCTTACTGAAATAAACAGTAGAGATATTAGGAGACTTATTGCAAGAAACCTGCTTATGTTATGATGAATGATAAATGCATATGCAATGTTTTCAAGGATTTTAAGATTCAAAATTTTTTTAGACAAAAAGGAAACACACGTCATATTAATAGATTAAAGCTTGAGTACGTAAATGCCTTCTTGGGCAAAATAATACAAAAACTCTAAGATAAAAAGGTAGTACGCATCCTCTTTGGTGCAATGTAGGCATTCAGAGTCTAATCCTCATGAAGTAGCCTAGTGAATTCCAAAACCTTCTCGCTTGCATAGAATTGGGCTTCGAAGGTATCTCACTCCCCCTTGAGTTGTATCCAATCCCTTTGTAGTTCTTCAAGAGAGGTAGGCATGTCAGGATGTAGGATAGTATATGGAACATCTCCCTTCATGACAGGCTCAATGATTACCGAGAGAATGGAGGGGTAAGGCATCATAAGACTCTGAGCATGAGTTCGTACCCATTTGAGGTAAGGCTCAAGACAGATGGAATTCTTGTGCCCCAAAGTCTTGCTATTTACCTTGTTCAACATCCTCCAAGCTCGGATAAATCTCTGGCGAAGACCTTGATCGTCATTGTCGTAGTCAAATACCAAACCTTGAATCAGCATCTCGTGCGGACCATCCCTTCGGGCATAACCAAATTGTCTTAAAGCTAAGCAGGGGTTGTAGGTGATACCTCCCCTAATGCCAAGTAAAGGGACATTAGGAAATTCCCCACAACGGTCGACAATAGTAACAATCTCTATGGATCGGGAGCACCAATGAATGTCTGAATGTTTGAGCGTCATCAACCTTTCTGCCCACCTTGAACCTTGCTCATTCTTTAATACAGATTGGGGAAGATGCAAAATAAACCATCTTGCCAAGAGAGGAGTGCAACACATAAGGACACATTTTTCCTCATTGTGCAAGTGTGAAAAGAGTGTATAATATCCCCTAGCAATGTAGGCATCGGGTTGCAGGATATGAATATTTTGATGGCGTTCACATCTATGAGTTGGTCAGGATTTGGAAACAAAACCATCCCATAGATGAGGAGAGCCACAATTTCCTCAAAGGCTTGCAAATCCAAGGAATTCCAACAGTTTTGGGCTTTCTCGAACAAGAACTTTGCTAAGAAACCTCTGACACCACTCCTTGTTTCACAATGAATTGTGACATCAGAGGAGTGCAAGTGTAGAGCTTGAGAAATCTCTTCTGGATTTGGGTCTCTTTCCGTACTGTTGAAAGGTAGTTGATTGAGAATGGGAATTCTCAAGAGTTGGGAGAATTCTTCTAAAGTAGGCACAAGTTGATAGTCGGGAAATATGAAGCAATGGTGTAAGGGGTCAAAGAACTGAAAGAGCACCTTCATCATGTCCTCATCTGTATTTGAGGTGACCAAGTTGAGTAGGTGACCAAGTTGAGTAGGCGACCATGTCTCTCGGTGAATGGAGAGTTTTCAGGAATCCTTGAATCTAGCTCCTTAAGTTGTGGAGGGATCCTCACAAGGTTGACTTGAATAGTTTTCCTGCGAAGTGAATCCATATCCTACAAAACAAGACAAAGATGAACCCAAAAAATCCTTGAAATAGTTAGTGAATGTGTATGATGTTATGATGTTCATGATGTTATGTACAAGTATGTATATACAAACAAAGCAAACAATTCCTTAGGTTTAGGCTTGCATGGAGTCTTACAGGTAAGTACCCTCTTGAAGTTTAGTTGGCTTAAACCTGTCCTAGAAATAGTAACCGGGTTCTAAGGAGCTCAATATCACTGGTTTGTTTCCTTGGTTATTGTTTCAGCACAAGCCTCTTTAATGGCGACCGTAATATCCCAAGAAACCAAACCTCAATGAGTGTAGTATCAAGTATCTACCAACTTCGGACTGTACCAAAGTCGGCCATCTCACTACATCCTAAAGTCCAAGTTGGTCAAGTAAAGGTTCTAGAAGTTCATTAGTGCTTCATGACATCACTCAGCGGCCCCGTATTCTCTTTGATTAACTCAAAGGCTTCCGGTACCCACAAATATGTCGCACTAACGTAGCTATTGCTTAGACCATGTCGTTATACCCCGCACAGTTTCCAAAATGTATTGCTACTTACCTATAATGTATCCCAAATTTGGGTAGAGGATTCAAACCCAAACAAAGAACCATAATGTAAAGCATACAAGTCAAAAAATGTAAGCAAGTAAATGTGATCTAGCCTTAAGGTAACCCCACTTCTAGAATAGTCCCCAGCAGAGTCACCAGTTTTGTGATAAGGTGGGAGAACTGACTTATAGGTTTTGCGTTTGGTTGCAAATGTTGCGGTTAGCAAGAGTCGCCACTGACTTTTCTTTTATCCAAAAGGAAAGGTGAAAAAGCACAGGAAAGACCTTTGATATTATTTCTTGAGTTCGGGGGTAGATTATGAAAAGGGAAGGTATTAGCACCCTTTTCATCCATGGTTTTCCATGGGCTCTTAGTTACTTGCTAGATCAATTGATTTTGTTTGAAATTGTGCTTTGTGTGGTTTTTGAAAGTATTTTGTAAAGAGGCCCTTGTTTAGGCAATTTTCGTAATGATTCTTGTTTGTAAGAATGTATACAAAGATCTTTGATCTTTTGAAAATGTTTTAAATTTTGTAAGATGTTTGAAAGTTTATGTGTTTGTTTTGAAAATAGCAAGGATGTTTTTTTTGAAATGGAGCAAGTAATTAGGAGCAATCTATCTACTCAAATGTCTTTCTTGTTCATTTTCCTTTCCTTTGACATTGTTGTTGTACCATTGATTTGGTAAGCAACCCTATCTTTTGATGTAAACAGGACGGGTGTGGGTCATCGTATAACCATGATTAGCAATGTTGCAAGGTATCTTAGCATTCTTTTTGATAGCATCATCGAGAGACCGTGATCTTGTATTTGCTTGTTTTGGCTAAGATACCTCACATGCATAATATGGCCATTTTGTATAAGGCAACCAAGTGAAATAACCCTAGGGGTTCTTGTGCGCAAGTGTATTGTTTTCATGCTTGCTTTTGTCTTGAATTAGGGTTTTCTAAGCATTTATTTTAGTCTTTTCATACAAACCCTAATTACTAGCATGTTATATGAAAGCGATAAATTGTGAAATTTAAAGTTACTATGCTATTACAACATTTATGGGGAGGGGGGTATACAATTTGTAAATGGGGATTGCAAGAATTTAAACCTAATTAGTCTATTACAACCATGTTGAATTGGCATGAATATACAAGGAATTTAAATACAAAGTATAAAAATGAATAAATGTACAAGGATGCAAAATATGAAGAAAATGAATTTTGTTTGGTTTTCATGAAAAAAAGATTTTGTCTTAACCTAATTTAACTAAAGAAAATAGTTAATTAAGTTTGACTTTATTAAGGAAAATATTTTAAAAGAAAACCCTAATTCTATTAATTAATCAAAAGAGAATAAGTTTAAGAAAATTATATATTCTTTGGTATTTTTTATCTTGAAAATGTTTGTAGTATTATAAAATATTTTTAGTCCTTTTTTATATTAAAATAATGTATTTTAAATGGTGTGAAGAAAAATAAATAAACAATATAATATTAATTAAGTTTATAAAATCTACTTAATAAAATGAATGAAGTATAAAAATATTTTTATTTATGGAAAAAATAAAATAAAATATGTCAAAATATAAATATATCATTTTTTGTATTTTTATGATTTTTTTTAATATTAGAAAAATATTTTAAGAAAAAAAATAAAATGAAAATAAGAAAATAAAATAAAATTGTACCAGGGGTGTCAATGTGAAACAGGGAGGTCAACTAGCAAAAAATAAGATGAGCCAGGCCCAAAGGACCCAGCGCCTGCCAAACAAAAAAAGGGGTCAGAATTGTGAAAATATGAGGGGAAAAATGCAAAAGGGTACCACTGGGGCTCGAACCCTGGTCCCAAAGGTTACAGGCGCGGGTTTCTACCACTGGGGTGGCTATACATCCCTTAATACAAATGAAACAATAAATATGTAAGGCAAAACGTATTCTGAAGACTTCATCTTCAACCTCCAGCCAGACCAACTGTAACTTGCTCATTTCTCATCAAAAATGGAAACTGTAAACATGAAACTTGTAGAAAAATTTTCCACGACTCCAGATATGTAAAGTATTAAAACTATAGATCAAAGATAAGCAAGAATTTTAGTGGCCCTAATCTGAACCCTAAAAATTTCATAGATTTCAGTTTCAAAATTCTTTAAGCTCAAGCAAAATTAACGGAAACTATGGACATGGTTAGCTTCAGGGCAATGATATCTACATGTTTTATTCATAAATAAAATATTGATGATGCCTTTATGAAGAGTTCTAAGTTGAGAAAACTTACCTCAAAACTGGAAATCGTGTTTTGATTTTGAGCTTGTTTCAAGTGATGGTGATGATCAAGTTAGCTTCCTTGAGGTCCTAAGAAGCTAATTCAATGGTTTGATTGAGTTGAGAGTGGCTGAAATGACTTGGAGAAGTCCAACTGTAATGCTCTGTTTTTGGCTATGGACGTTGAGGAAGATGATGTTACATTCATGTAACAGGGACAAGTTATATTTGATGTATAGGAACTTTAGGAACTAAAAGGCCAAAGAACGCACGGGGGAAATAGAAGATACAAGTTCAAGGTCAGAACAAGCACAAAAATGGAGTTTTCTGTGCAATTTCTGGCTAGAGGGATTTTGAGAGAGTTTCAGGCTTGCCAAAATCGTGTGTTGTATTGCAATTGACTTGTTAATATGCATGGAAAAGATTAGAGCACAAAATCTCTCCAAGTTTCTGAGTTATAGGGTTATGGCTCTATAACTTGATTTTTAAGAAAAGTGAAGTGACAAATATCAAGTATTGTACAAGCATGTTATGGGATTCTTGAGACCTTAGACACGTTGCTTTTGGTTTATAGGGGTTGTGTGTGCAGAAAGAACAAGTTAGAAGCTCAAGACAAGTTGATTTTGTGATTAAAGCAACTTTTCAAGAATGGAATGGTAGCTTTCTTCCTAAAAGGGCAAATTGGCTTGGACAATGCTTGGAACACTTGGATAATAGCTTAAAAGCAAGTGTAATCTTCTGATTATGGATAGATCTTGAGCTTTAGAGGCCTGCAAAACAAGATTGTGCAGCATAGGTTTGAAATTGACTTCTTGTTCATCACAAAATGGCTTGTAAATTAAGTGACAAAACCCTAACTTCATATCTTCGATTCTCCCTACTCAAGAATGATCTCAATGAGTTCTTTGACATTTTGGAAAGCTTGTAACATTCTCTATAACCCCTATTTGAATTTATTTTGAAGATTCCCGTTAGAACTATATGAAAAAGTGTCATGAAGTTAGGTCAAAATCCTGTCCAAATTAGGGTAAATTTTCACTAAGTGTTTTGTTTCATGACCCTATATTCATAAAATTGTAACATGAGATCCAAGAATTTTTTAAAGAAGTTGTGTGAAGAAAAGTTGTAGATTTCATGGAGATATACAACTTTCATGTTGGAAGTTTCTCTTGAATCATCTTGCATCATGGAGAAAATTTGGCTCAAAGTTATGAAAAAATAAGAAATTTTCCATACTTAGAAAAATTTCTAAGTCAAGAAATTTTAACATTTCAAGATGAAATCTTGAATTCTTGATTTCTTGATGAACAAGTTTCATATTTTGACATTTTTTGATGAATTGTGATCTTTGGCACTTGAATTTGACCAAAAAGTCAAAGTTTGCCTTTCCGGTATGCAGTTGACTTTTGATCAATTGACTGAAAATTTCATTTGTCAATCCAATGGACTTGCAATGTTTTGAACCATGTCATTAGGTAAAAGTGATGCAATTAGACTCTTGAGATCATGCCTTAAACAAATTGACCATTTGCTAGGTCAAAAATCAGAAATTGCCCTTTCTTAGTCAAAACCCTAATTTTGACCATTTTGCCCTTTTGGAGATTTGATCAAATTTCTTGAGGAGTTGTGGTCCAAACTTGATCAAATCATACATATAAGTTTAAAATCTTGATATGGATCAAAAACTAAGAAGTTTGACTATAAATTGTCCATAGTTGACTTTTTCCCCAATACAACTGATTTTTAGGTCAATTGCTCAATTGATTGAGCAAAAATGTGATCCAAGGCTTGAAACTTGACATGAGTAATATTGGGGGTCCATAATTGTGATATGGTGGGAGATTTTACTTGAGGGTTTTGCGTTTTATCGCAAATGTTGCGGTTAGCAAGAGTCGCCACTGACTTTTCTTTTATCCAAAAGGAAAGGTGAAAAAGCACAGGAAAGACCTTTGAGATGTTTTCTTGAGATCGGGGGGTAGATTATGAAAAGGGAAGGTATTAGCACCCTTTTCATCCATGGTTTTCCATGGGCTCTTAGTTACTTTCTAGATCACTTGCTTTTGTTGTTTGAAAATGTGTTTGGTGTGGTTTTGAAAGTATTTTGTAAAAGAGGCCATTCGTTTAGGAAATCTTTGTAATGATTCTCGTTCGTAAGAATGTATACAAAGATGTTTGTCTTTTTTTAAAAATGTTTTCAATGTTTGTAAGATGTTTTTGAAATGTGTGTTTGTTTTGAAAATAGCAAGGATAGTTGTTTTGAAATAGAGCAAGTAACTAGAAGTAATCTACCTACTCAAATGTCTTTCTTGTACATTTTCTATTCCTTTGACATTGTTGTATTACCATTAATTTGGTAAGCAACCCTATCTTTGGATGTAAACAGGACGGGCGTGGGTCATCGTATAACCATGATTAGCAATGTTGCAAAGTATCTTAGCATTTTGAGGGACCAAGACCATTTTTGTAAGGCAACCTTGAATAGCATCATCGAGGGACTATGATCTTTATATTTGTTTGTTTTGCCAAGATACTTCGCGTGCGTAACATGACTATTTTTGTATAAGGCAACCAAGTGGAGAAACCCTAAGGATGCTTGTGTGCAAGTGTATCATTTTCATGCTTTGGTTTTGTCTTGTATTTAGGGTTTTCTATTTTGCTTTGTTTTGATCTTATCATACAAACCCTAATTACTAATCATGGTATGCAAAGCGGTAAATTGTGTAATGTAAATATTACTAAGCTATTACAACAATTTTACGGGAGGGGGAATACAAATTTGAATGAGGATTTGCAATAATGTAAACCTAAATAAATTATTACAACCAAATTAAATTTATACGAATATTAGAATAAAAAATTTACAATATTTAAAGATGCAATATAATGTACATGTAAGAAAAGATTTTTGTTTTGTTTTTCATGTGAAAAGAAAATTTTAATCTAAACCTAAAAATATAAGGAAAAGAAATTAATTTTTAGTAAAAGGTAACCCTAATTTCTATTTTAAAAGAAAATGAAATTCATATGTACTATTTTTTATATACTTTTTATATTAAAATAATACATAATATTGTAAAAATAATATAAGGTTTTTTATATGTGCAAAAATAAATATGTATAAGTATGGGATGAAAAGGAAATAAATAAATTAAACTAAATATATTTTAATTATATTTTACAAGTTTATTAAGAAAATATATGATATATATTAAAAATAAAATATATTTTTATGTGAAAAATAAACTAAAATAAAATAAAAATGCAATATTATGAAATTTATATTTTTTTTTGGATTTTTATACATTAAAGAAAATATTAATGAAAAAAAATAAATTAAATAAAAATGTATGGAAAATAATGGGCCAGGGGGTATAGCAAGCAGACTAGAGACAACATGTTCGCAAAAAAAAAACTATGGCCCAAATATGGAGGCCCATCCTGCAAAAAGATCACAAAGCTGAAAAATGGGAAAATATGGAAAACAAAAGTAGCGCCCAGGTTCGAACCCAGGACATGGGTCTCACCAGCGCGCTACTTTGCCACTGGGGTGGCTATACATCCGTTCATTTAAGTGAAACAAAAATAACATAACATGAACAAAGTCCTTGCCCTGTACTTCATCTTCTTCCCCAAGCTTGGCCAGATGTCCTGTAACTCTCTCATTCTTCCATGAAAATGAAAACTCATAACATGAAAGTTGTAGTATTTGATCTCACGGTTCTAACCATATAAATTATGTAAGCTAACAATCAAAGATTAGAAAGAATTTTAAAAGCCCTAAATTTAAACCTAATTTTTTCAGAATCTTCAAGTTCAAAATTCTCTCAACTCAAGTCAAATAAATGCAAGATAAATGTATGTACAGTTTCGTTGTAATGAGGACTACATTATTTATTCACAAATCGTGGCCAATGGTTGCCTGTACAAGGAGATAGAATTTGAGGTTTTACCTCCTTCAGTTGAAATCATGGATGGATCTGGAGTGAGTTTGATGGAGGCCTGATGCTTGCTTGAGCTTCCTTGAACCTCCCTAAATGTGTTCCAACCCTTGCCTTGCTTTGAAAGTGTCTTAAACTCCTTGGCCAAGTCAACCTGCAAGATTTGAAAACAAAAATGGCAGATGATGGAGAAGGGGTTACAGTACAGGGATGAAGGTCTGGATTAGTTAGATATCAATTAAGTAAGGTGTTTTGATGATCAAGACTTGAAACACACGAGCCAAATGAGAGATTGGTATGCTTATGAAAAAACTGCAAGTCGTGACAATTTTCTGGTATTTTTGAGTTTTTGAGTGTTTCAGCCTTCAAGTAATCGTGTCTTATGTTGTATTATGTTTGTATATTAGTATGGAACCAGTTTCATGTCAACCCTCCAACAGATGTGTCAATTCTCACCTTTTTGCAACCTTTCTTGCTTTTGAAGTAAAGTGAAGGGACAAGGCTTACCATGCTTGTACTGGCTTTCTTAGGGTTGGTATATACTTGTACAATTTTCTTTAGGCCTGCAAGACTTATATGTGCAATGGAGACAGGTTCAATGCTCAAGAATTGGAAAGTGGCAAAAGTTGAGCCTTTTCAAAATGGCAATGGTCACTTTATGCCATTTATTGAATTACAACTTGGGTAATGGCTCTAGGGCTTGGATCAAAGCTTTTTCAACTGAGTAAGAATTAAATTAAGGAGTGAGGAACAAGTTTGGGACCTGTAAAGCATGGATTAGTCAGCATAGGTACTGATTTGAACTTTGTTCTTCATGAAGTGGCTTGAACCAAAAGTGAGAAATTGCCAACTTCATCTCTTCGATTCTCCATACTCAAAAATGATCTTGAGGAGTTATTGGACATTTTGGAAAGCTTGCAATATGCTATATAACTCATCTTTGAAATGCATTTCAAGATAACTCTTGGAACTAGGTGAAATATTTCCATAAAGTTGGGTCCAAAACCTGCCTAAATTAGGGCAAAATTTCACTAAGTTATTTAGTTCATGAGCATGTATTCATAAATTTATATCTTGAGATCCAAGCATCTTTAGGGAAAAGTGTGTGAATCAAATTTGTAGATTTCATGGAGGTCTACAACTTTCATGTTGGGAATTTTCTTTGAATCATTATGCATCATGGTGAAAAAATGGCCTAAAGTTGAGAAAAAATAAGAAATTTTCTATACTTAGAAAATTTCTAAGTTAAGAAAATTTTCAAATTTAAACCCTAATATTCAAACTTGGATTTCTTGATGAACAAGTTTCACATTTTGACATGTTTTGATGAATTGTGATCCTTGACACTTGATTTTGACCAAAAAGTCAAAGTTTGACTTTTCAGTGTACAGTTGACTGCAAATTTCATCTATCAATCCACTGAACTTGCAATGTTTTGAACCATGATATTAGGTCAAGATGATGAAATTAAATCCTTGAAATCATGATTTAACTCAATTGGTCATTTGCTAGGTTAAAAATCAGAAATTGTCCTTCCTTAGTCAAAACCATATTTTTTTACCATTTTGCCCTTTTGGTGATTTGATCAAATTTCTTGAGGAATTGTGATCCAAACTTGACCAATGATGCATATGAGCTTAAAATGTTGATGTGGATCAAGAATTATGAAATTTAACTGTAAATTGGCCATGGTTGACTTCTTTCCCAATACAGCTGATTTTTAGGTCAATTGTCCAATTGACTGACCAAAAATATAGTTCAAAACTTGAAACTTGTCCTGAGTGGTCTTAGGGATCCATAATGATGTTTGAAAGTCACAAGAAGCATTGATAGTCCAAAAATCCTTGTGCAACCTTAAAACCTAATTTTAGGTCATCAGTGCATGATGATATGCCTTGAGCTGACCAAACCATAATCCAGTCTTGAGTCAAAGAAATCTTGTGAGAAAAGTCTTGATAAATGAGAGGGAAAATTTTGGGGTACAACAGCTGCCCCTGTTCAATCTTCTTAAACCTGAGGAGTTATATTGGCGAGCTTTGCCATTCGTGACTCGAAGGTGAAAGATGATTGGACATTAGAGTGCCCATAAATTTGCACTCGAAAATGTGTAGTTGAGGGAATGGGCTTAAAGATTCCATTCAAGAAGTGATAGAATATTGTTGGAGATGGGCTTGTAGATGCCATCCAAGAATGTTTGTTGGATTGTAAATTGTAAGCTGAAAGAATGAGTATCAGAATGGCATTTGTGTCTAGAGTGTATCTGAACTGTATCTGGATTTGAATTTTGAACAAGTATCTGAGTGGCATCGGCGTCTGGAGCGTATCCATATTGTATCTGAATGGGTATCAGAATGGCTTCCATGTCTGGAGCGTATATGTAATGTATCTGAACTTGTATATCTGAATGAGTATCAGAATCGCATCCGTGTCTGGAGCGTATCCATACTGTATCTGAAGGTTGAATCTGAATGAGTAACAAAATGGCATCCGTGTCTGGAGAGTATTTGTACTGTATCTGAACTTGAGATCTAAATGAGTATCAGAAAGGCATCCGTGTCTGGAGCGTATTTGTACTGTATCATGATTGCATATTGTTAATGGTAGCTGTTAATCTTATCCTGAAAAGGGTAAAATGTTAGCTGAAACACAAAATTATGTTGTATGAAATGTAAGGTGCAACATATGTGTTTTATCAATGTTTATGATATATGGATGTAATGTATGCGCATGTAAGCTGATTTGCTGTATTGCTACCTGATTGAGGAAAATAAATTCCTGAACATTGATGAGGATATGTGGATTCTTCATGTCTTGAAGTACTGACAAAAATTCCGCTTGTGAGAGCAATGCCACATATTGCTTTGAGGAATCCTGAGAAATTTGATGATCTCTATTGGGGATTAATAATTTGAAGTTTTAGTTCCGTTGAGGATCTAAATGATGTACTGTGGGGATTGCTTATGGAATAGCCTAGAGACTTTTTCCGGCTCTTTCAACCTTTCAGTAGTTATCTTTCTCAATTTGTTTATTTATAAAGAGTAATTATGTTCAAATGCATATGTTCATTAATGAATCATTGGACGTTTTTGCAAATAAAACACAAGTTTAAAGAAAAAGACAAATAGTTTTTTGTACTTTCAAAGAGATATCTTTGTATTGACTTTGAATAAGTATTTTGTACAAAGGAGACAATCATTCTAGTAAAAGAATGATGCCATAAAAAGGTAAGAAAAATTTTATACAAAGAAAGATAGCTATGTGTACTAATCCCATGGGGTTTCCATTCTGCTATAGCCTTCGTATCTCCGAATATCTTGTTTATTTGTTTCTTCATCTGAAGATGATTGAATTGATCATAAACTCCGAGTTTGTCAGTGGAAGTCAAGAGGTTGTTCTCAAAGTGATCTGATGGGACATAGTCATACGCTTTAATTCCCTAACTTTTTCCTGGACCGCCCTTTCGGGTTTTCAGTCCACTGGGAAATCCTTTTTTTGCCCAAGTCGCCCTTTCTGGTTTTCAACTTACCGGGTATACAGATTTTTTTTATTTTATCCCTAATTTTTTCCCGAACCTTTTTGGTTCGCCGGGATGCCCTTGTTTTTCCTAGGTGTGTCAACCTAGAGGTTCTCTTATACGTAGTATCTTTTGACTATGTCCACATTCGCAAGGTGTGGCAGGTCGTCACCGTCCATGGTGGTTAAGATCATTGCCCCACCGGAGAATATGTTCTTAATTACAAATGGTCCTTCATAGGTAGGAGTCCATTTGCCCCTGGGATCACTTTGTGGTAAGATAATGCATTTGATATCTAGATCTCCAACTTGATATACCTGGCATCTGATTTTCTTGTTGAAAGCCTTGATCATCTGTTTTTGATACATCTGACCATGGCAAACAACAGTAAGTCTCTTTTCGTCAATTAAGTTTAGTTGATCAAGTCGAGACTGAATCCAATCGTCCTCATTCAAACCTGCATCCTTCATAATTCTCAAAGAGGGCATCTGAACCTCAATAGGCAAGACAACCTCCATGCCATAAACCAAAGAATAGGGTGTTGCCCTAGTTGATGTGCGAGTTGTGGTACGATACCCGTGGAGAGCAAATGGTAACATCTCATTCCAGTCCTTGTAGGTGACTGTCATTTTCTGTATGATCTTTTTAATATTTTTATTTGCAGCTTCAACGGCACCATTCATCTTTGGCCGATAGGGGGATGAATTATGATGCTGAATCTTGAACTTCTCACACAAGGCGGTGATCATAGTATTGTTAAGGTTTGTACCATTATCAGTGATGATCCTTTCTGGGATACCGTACCGGCAAATGAGATTCTGCTTGATGAAGCAGGCAACAACATTCTTAGTAATGGATGCGAAGGAAGCTGCTTCGACCCATTTTGTAAAATAGTCAATGGCAACTAGAATGAAGCGGTGTCCATTGGAGGCTGTAGGCTTGATCTCTCCAATCATGTCGATTCCCCACATAGCAAAGGTCCAAGGAGCCGTCAAGACATTCAGAGGAACCGGAGGTACGTGCACCTTGTTAGCATAAATTTGACACTTATGACAGGTTCGAGAGTGTTGATAGCAGTCTGCTTCCATGGTAGACCAATAATAGCCTGCCCGTAGGATTTTCTTCACCATCGTATGCCCACTGGAGTGAGTGCCAAAAGTACCTTCATGTAATTCAGCCATGATCTTTTCAGCCTCAATCTTATCCACACACTGGAGCAGAATGGAGTCATGGTTGCGTTTGTATAGGATACCATTACTCAAGAAGAACTTAGCAGAGAATCTCCTTAAGAAATTTTTATCATTGATTGAAGCTCCTTTTGGATATTCCTGAGCCTCGAGATACCTCTTGACTTCATGAAACCAAGGTTGGTCCCATACTTCTTCAGTATTAATTTTGTGACAGTGCGCAGGTTCATCCATTCGTTCGATAGTGATCTGGGGAGCCTCGTTATCCTAATTAAGTTTAAACATAGATGACATTGTAGCTAGAGCATCTGCTAGCTGGTTTTCTTCTCGCGGGAAATGCTCGAAGGTAATCTGCTCAAAATGTGGTAGCAATGTCAAAACATGTTCTTTGTAAGGGATAAGGTTTGGGTACCTAGTGTCCCATTCTCCTTTGATCTGACTGACAACCAAAGCTGAATCTCCAAATACATCTAAAGATTTGATTCCCAAGTCGATGGCAGCCTTGAGACCAAAGATGCATGCTTTGTATTCCGCCATGTTGTTCGTACAGTTGAAGCAAAGTCTGGCAGTAAAGGGAGTGTGACACCCTTCCGGAGATATGAGTACAGCGCCGATACTATTACCAAGTGCATTGGATGCCCCATCAAAGAACATGGTCCATCGGGATCCTTGTTCAGGTCCGTCATATGGTCTGATTTCTTCATAGTTGTCTAATGTCATCATGTCTTCATCCGGAAATTCAAATTTCATGGATTGATAATCTTCTACAGCTTGATGAGCAAGATGATCAGCTAGCACACTGCCCTTTATAGCTTTCTGGGTAGTGTATTGTATGTCATATTCTGTTAGGATCATCTGCCATCTAGCTATCCTTTCAGAGAGAGCAGGCTTTTCGAAGATGTACTTTATCGGATCCATCTTAGATATCAATAAAGTAGTATGGGTCAACATATACTATCTTAGTCGGCGAGCAGCCCATGCCAGAGCGCAACAAGTTTTCTTGAGCAGTGAATATCTGGTTTCACAGTCGGTAAACTTTTTTCTCAGGTAGTAAATAGCGTGCTCTTTTCGACCAGACTCGTCATGCTGCCCCAATACACACCCCATTGAGTTCTCTAAAAAGGTCAGATACATGATCAGTGGTCTTCCCTCGACTGGTGGCATAAAAACAGGAGGCTCTTGTAAGTACTCTTTGATCTTGTCAAAAGCAATCTGACATTCATCATTCCATATGACTACTTGATCTTTTTTCAATAGTTTGAAGATTGGTTCACAAGTAGTTGTTAGGTGAGAAATGAATCTGGCAATATAGTTCAGACGTCCCAAGAATCCTCTGACTTCCTTCTCAGTACGAGGAGCAGGCATTTCTTGTATCGCTTTAACCTTGGCAGAATAAACCTCGATGCCTTTGTTGCTGACAACGAAACCTAAGAGTTTACCGGACCGAACTCCGAATGTGCACTTGTTTGGATTCAACCTTAGTTTGTACTCCTTCAATCTCTCAAACAACTTTTGCAAATGATCAAGGTGCTCCTCTTCAGTTTGTGATCGAGCTATCATGTCATCTACATAGACCTCTATCTCATGATGTATCATATCATGAAATAAGGCTACCATAGCGCGTTGATAGGTTGCCCTAACATTCTTCAGTCCAAATGGCATCACTTTGTAGCAGAATGTTCCCCACTGTGTGACAAATGTAGTTTTCTCCATATCCTCAGGTGCCATTTTGATTTTATTATAACCTGAGAATCCGTCCATGAAGGAAAATACTTTGTGCTGGGCCGTATTATCAACCAGGATATCGATGTGGGGAAGTGGAAAATCATCTTTAGGGCTGGCCCTATTTAAATCTCTATAATCCACGCACATTCGTACTTTTCCGTCCTTTTTCGGCACGGGAACAATGTTGGCAACCCATTGAGGATAGGAAGTGACAACCAAGAATCCAGCATTGAATTGTTTCATGACTTCCGCTTTGATCTTCTCTGATATGTCAGGTCTCATGCGGCGGACTTTTTGTTTCAATGGTGGACAATCTTCTCTTGTGGGTAGACGATGTACCACGATGTCGGTATCAAGTCCTGGCATGTCTTTGTATGACCAGGAAAAGATATCAACATAATCATGCAATAGCTGAATTAGACGCTCCTTGACACTCGGCTCTAGATTGGCACCCACCTTGATTTCCTTTTTATCTTCCTCGGTACCCAAGTTGATTGTATCCAACGGTTCCTCATGAGGCTGAATAGCTCTTTCCTCTTGTTGTAGTAGTCTGGCCAATTCCCCTGGTACTTCACAATCTTCCTCACCTTCGTCTTCGGCTTGGTAGATTAGATCTTCAGAGTCACTAAAGGCCATAGCAGTATCGTTACCCATGGGATCCGGAATGGAGGGGTACCTGCATTTGTGAGTGTGGGTGTGTGTAAGGGTATAGCCATCTTTAAACAATAAAATGTAAAAGAAAGACAATGAGCACAAAAGGTTTATATGTGAAAAAACGTCCATGATTCATTGAATGTCATATGAAGATGAAATAAAAACCCTTACAAATGGACCATTGTGCCTCGGGTAAGACACAATGCTTTTAATGTGCGAATTGTTTGTGAATATTACAAGTCCAACAGAAATGTAAAAGATAAACTACTGAGAGATGAAAGTTATTGGGATAAAGTCTCTGGCTTCCCAATTGCGAAATCCTCCGTTGACAGTAGGAAATATCCAATCCTCCAAGTTGCCATCTTCTTCACCATCTTCCACTGCGTTGACCTCTTGGTTGCTAATATTCAGAGGTGGCCCTCCAGCACGGGCACGACGCACAGCCTTCTGAGCATTTGAAGTAAACCCTAAGCCAAACTTATCAGATTTAAACGGAATGTCTGGAAGCTGTCCCCGGATGGTGCATCCACCCTCCTCTACTACTGCCTTGGCGTCCTTTAGAGATGACATCCGAAGCGGAGGTCTTGTAATCTTGGGGATTTGGGATACCGACTTGGTTATTGCTATCTCTTGAGAGACTTCTTCGAAATGTTGAAAAGGAGTTTCAATGAATTCGCCATCCAACTCCACATACCGGAAATAATTTAGATGGATAATCATGTACTCTTCCTCTCTGTGGACAGTGATAACCTTTCCATGGACTGGGTATTTCAGCATCTGGTGTAGTGTAGAGGTGACAGCACCAGCATTATGGATCCAGGGCCGTCCTAGTAGACAAGAGTAAGAGGGGAGGATGTCCATTCCATAGAAAGTTGAGTTGAAAGTCTGAGTTCCCACTTTTATGGGGATGTCCACCTCCCCGTGGATCATCCTCTTTGAGCCATCAAATGCTCTTATGACTATGTTACTGGGTTTCATTGTCAGTCCTTCGCAATTTAATCTGTCGATAGCTTTCTTTGGTAAAACATTCAAAGATGAGCCAGTGTCCACCAAGACATGGGCCAGAGTTGTTCCTCTACACTCCACAGAGACATGTAATGCCTCATTTTACTTTCTCCCTTTTGGTTTCAAATCAGCATCAGAGAAGCCTAGACCGTTATCAGCTGTCAAACTAGCCACATAATCTTGGAATTGGTCAGCAGATGTCTCTTGTGGCACATGGGCTGTCTTCAGAAACTTCACTAGAGCTTTCGTATGTGCCTCAGAACACAGTAACAATGCTAGCATGGAGATCTTGGAGGGAGTTTTCCCCAACTGTTCAACCACGTCATAGTCACTCTTCTTTATTATCCTCAGAATCCCCTCCATTTCCTTCTTGGAGGTTTCGGGGATAGTCAATGGTTGAGCCTTCGTCCGAACAGGCTCTTCTTGAATACCTTTTCCTCGAATTTCAGCAGTAGAAGTGTTGGTAGGTATAACAGCAGGGGTTGTATCATCTTTGTCAGTAGGAGCACTTGCAGATATGATTATTGGTATGGAGGTAACCTTCGGAACAGCCACGGGTCCAAAAACTGCTTTGGGGGGGGCAATTTCTGGAGAGAAGATTCTACCGCTACGGGTAATCTTACTGGTTCCGACAATATTGCTAATGTCGGAATCTTCTTCTTTGGAGCTCACTTCTTCGGCGGCCAACCCATCTTGTTTGATACCATTATAGTAGATGTCTCCACCGTAATTCCACGGTACTGTTTTATCTTATTCATACGGGACCGGCCCGGGCATTGTGATTATAAGAGGCGTAGTATTTGGAACCAATGTAATCCTAACAGGTCTTTTGGGGACCCTGGAAGGATTGGCGGAGATGGTTATGATTGAAACGTATTTAACAGGAACAGGTGAGACAGGAGCATTTTCAAACAGAACCTCTTGGTTATCTATCAAGCGTTGAATGCCTATCTTCAACAAAGGGCAAACAGTTGGTGAGGATAAGCAAAGATGGCAGTCTTCATTACAACCTGGGAATATACCAGCTTTCAACAAGTTTATCTTAATGATTGGGAGCGGAGTCAAGAGTTCATCCACTGTGGTAACAAACAAATCTTCTTCGATAGCATTGGTGTTATGACCATGCCTAGGAATAGGAACGGAAATGACGTTTGGTTTCTCGGGTGCATCAAACTCAATCTCTTTTGCATCTATAAGGTCTTAAATTTTGTTTTTCAAGGCCCAACAGTTTTTAGTGTCGTGACCCGGACTTTCAAAATGATATGCGCATATGGCATTCAGATGATAATGAGGGGACGTCGTGTTGGGATTCTTTGGAGCTTCTTTTAAAGTTTCTAGATTAGATTTCAAAAGATGTGGTAAAACCTGGGCTAGAGTCATATTAATTCTGGTGAATTGCCGGACTGGCCTTTCCACCCTCGGTTGATTACTCCTTGGTTGATCATACGTAGGCTTTGGGATCATAACGGCCCCTAGCATTGGTCGGCGTTCAGTTCTCCCTTGGTTCCTTTGTGGATAAACAGCAGATACCTCCTTCTTCCTAGTGAAGGGCTTTCTCACGGCTGTAGAGGCAGACGAATCCTTCTAAATCTTTCCACTTTTTATGCCAGCTTCCACCCTTTCTCCGGTTAATATTAACTCAGTAAAGCCAACAGATGAGCTCCCAATCAAATGATTGAAGAAAGGGCCTGATAGAGTGCCTAAGAACATATCCACCAACTCCCTTTCAGACAGAGGTGGTTGCACTCTCCTAGCTAGATCTCTCCATTTCTGTGCGTAATCTTTGAAACCCTCATTTGAAGCCATAACCATACTCTGAAGTTGAGAACGGGTAGGCGCCAAATCTGCATTATACTGGTATTGTTTATAGAAAGTTGCGGCAAGATCTTCCCAGTTATAGACTTCGGCCCTTTCTAATTAGTAAAACCAATCGAGTTGTGTTCCGGATAAACTATCTTGGAAAAAATGGACCCACAAGTCTTTATCGGCAGAGTGTGGATGAATCTTTCTCACGTATGATCGGAAGTGCATTTTAGGACATGAGACCCCATCGTATTTTGCAAACAACGACACTTTGAACTTTGGTGGGATCACAGTTCCCGACACTAGCCCCAATTCTTCAAAGTCTAGACCTGGTACCCTTTGTATTTCCATAGTGCTCAAATGCTCTTCAAGATGTCTGTACTTATCATTAGCCGGAGGGTACTGTTCCTCAGAGTAGTCTTCCTCTTCTTCCTCCTCTTCAGATTCTGAAGGAACTGCTGTTTCTTTTCCTTTCCCTTCTCCTTCATCAGATGTTGCTGCGAAATTCAAGGTTCTTCTAGTTTTTCCTTGAAACCTTCTCCCCATGATTACAACACCAGTTGGTTTATTCTCTTTCTTCTTTTTCTCTTTTGCCAACAGACTCTTCAACTCTTCTTGCCCTTTGGCCAGGGTTGTGAGTAACTGTTGAAACTGCATGTTTTGAGCTAGAAGATCCTTGACTGTCTGTTCGAGATCCATCTTACTGAAATAAACAGTAGAGAGATGAGGAAACTTGTTGCAAAAGACCTGTTTATGTTATGATGAATGATATGTGCATATGTAATGTTTTCAAGGATTTTAAAAGATTCAAGTTCTTTTTAAACAAAAAGAAACACGTTATATTAATAAGATAGAGTTTGAGTACATCAATACCCCTTGGAGAAAATAATACAACACTCTAAGATAAAAAAGTAGTACGCATCCTCTTTGGTGCTATGTAGGCATTTAGAGTTTGCTCCTCATGAAGTAGCCTAGTGATTTCCAAAACCTTCTTCTCACTTGCGTAGAATTGGGCTTCGAAAGTATCTTAATCTCCTTTGAGTTGTATCCAATCCCTTTGTAGGTCTTCAAGAGATGTGGGCATGTCAGGATGTAGGATAGTGTATGGAACTTCTCCTTCCTTAACAGGCTCAATAATCACCGGGAGAATAGAAGGATAAGGCATCATAAGACTTTGAGCGCGGGTTCGTACCCACTTGAGGTAAGGCTCAAGAGGGATGGAATTATTATGTCCCAAAGTCTTGCTATCCACCTTGTTTAGCATCCTCCATGCTCGGATGAATCTCTGGCGAAGACCTACCAATCCTTGAATCAACATATCATGTGGGCCGTCCCTTCGGGCATAACCAAATTGTCTTAGAGCCAAGCATGGGCTGTAGGTGATTCCTCCCCTAATGCCAAGTAGAGGGACATTAGGGAATTCCCCACAACGGTCAACAATGATAACATTCTCTTTGGATCGAGAGCACCAATGAATATCTGAATGTTTGAGCGTCATTAACCTTTGTGACCACCTTAATCCTTGCTCATTCTTTAAGGCTGATTGGGGAAGATGAGAAATAAACCATCTTTCCAGGGGGGAGTGCAACACATTAGGACACCCTTTTTCCTTATTGTACGAGTGTGAAAAGAGTGCAGGATATCCCCTAGTAATGTAGGCACTGAATTGTGTGACATGAAGATTTTGACGGCACTCACATCTATGAGTTGGTCAGGATTGGGGAACAAGACTATCCCATAGATAAGGAGAGCCACAATCTCCTTAAATGCTTGCAAGTCTAAGGAATTCCAACAGATTTGAGCCTTCTCATACAGAAACTTTGCTAAGAAGCCTTTGACACCACTTCTAGTTTCCCAATGAGTTGTGACATCAGATGAGTGCAAGTGTAGAGCTTGAGCAATCTCTTCTGGCTTTGGATCTCTTTCCGTACCGTTGAAAGGTATTTGATTGAGAATTGGAATCCTTAAGAGTTGAGAGAATTCTTCCAAAGTGGGCACAAGTTGATAGTCGGGAAATGTGAAGCAATGATGCAAAGGATCAAAGAACTGGAAGAGCACCTTCATCATATCTTCCTTTGTGTTGGATGTGACCAAGTTGAGTAGACGACCATGCCTCTCAGTGAATGGAGAATTATCAAGGATCCTTGAAGCTAGCTCCTTGAGTTATGGAGGAATTCTTACAAGATTGATTTGGATAGTTTTCCTGCGGAGTGAATCCATGTCCTACAAAACAAGAACAAAGATGAATCTCCAAAATCCTTGAAATGGTTAGTGGATGCATATGATGTTCATGATGTCCATGATGTTATGCACAAGTATGCATATACAAGAAAATCAAACAAGTTCTTAGTTTAGGCTTGCATGGGGTTTTATAGGTAAGTACCCTCTTGAAGTTTAGTTGGGTCAACCTGTCCTAATAATAGTAACCGGGTTCTAAGGAGCTCAATATCATTGGACTGTTTCCTTGGTCATTGTTTCAGCTCAAGCCTCTTTAATGGCGACCAAAATATCCCAAGAAACCAACCCTAAATGAGTGTAGTATCAAGTATCTACCAACTTCAGACTGTACCAAAGTCGATCATCTCACTACATCCTAAAGGCCAAGTTGGTCAATTAAAGGGTTCTAGAAGTTCATTAGTGCTTCATGACATCACTCAGCGGCCCCGTATTCTCTTTGATTGACTCAAAGGCTACCAGTACCCACAAATATGTCACACTAACATAGCTATTGCTTAGACCATGTCGGTATACCCCGCACAGTTTACACAACGTATTGCTATTTACCTATAATGTTTCCCAAATCCGGGTGGAGGTTTCAAACCCAAACAAAGATCCATAATGTAAAGCAAACAAGTCAAACCATGTAAGCAAATAAATGTGATCTAGCCCTAAGGTAACCCCACTTTCAATCCTATCCCCAACAGAGTCTCCAGTTCTATGATACGGTGGGAGAACTAACTTGAGGGTTTTGCGTTTTATCGCAAATGTTGCGGTTAGCAAGAGTCACCACCGACTTTTCTTTTATCCAAAAGGAAAGGTGAAAAAGCACAGGAAAGACCTTTGAGATGTTTTCTTGAGTTCGGGGGGTAGATTATGAAAAGGGAAGGTATTAGCACCCTTTTCATCCATGGTTTTCCATGGGCTCTTAGTTACTTTCTAGATCACTTGCTTTTGTTGTTTGAAAATGTGTTTGGTGTGGTTTTGAAAGTATTTTGTAAAAGAGGTCATTCGTTTAGGAAATCTTTATAATGATTCTCGTTCGTAAGAATGTATACAAAGATGTTTGTCTTTTTTTAAAAATGTTTTCAATGTTTGTAAGATGTTTTCTAAATGTGTGTTTGTTTTGAAAATAGCAAGGATAGTTGTTTTGAAATAGAGCAAGTAACTAGAAGTAATCTACCTACTCAAATGTATTTCTTGTACATTTTCTATTCCTTTGACATTGTTGTCTTACATTTGGTAAGCAACCCTATCTTTGGATGTAAACGGGACGGGCGTGGGTCATGATATAACCATGATTAGCAATGTTGCAAAGTATCTTAGCATTTTGAGGGACCAAGACCATTTTTGTAAGGCAACCTTGAATAGCGTCATCGAGGGACTATGCTCTTTATATTTGTTTGTTTTTCCTAGATACTTCGCGTGTGTAACATGGCTATTTTTGTATAAGGCAACCAAGTGGAGAAACCCTAAGGATGCTTGTGTGCAAGTGTATCATTTTCATGCTTTGGTTTTGTCTTGTATTTAGGGTTTTCTATTTTACTTTGTTATGATCTTATCATACAAACCCTAATTACTAATCATGGCATGCAAAGCGGTAAATTGCGTAATGTAAATATTACTAAGCTATTACAACAATTTTATGGGAGGGGGGAATACAAATTTGAATGAGGATTTGCAAGAATGTAAACCTAAATAAATTATTACAACCAAATCGAATTTGTACGAATATTAGAATAAATAATATACAATATTTAAAGATGCAATATAATGTACATGTAAGAAAAGATTTTTGTTTTGTTTTTCATGTGAAAAGAAAATTTTAATCTAAACCTAAAAATATAAGGAAAAGAAATTAATTTTTAGTAAAAGTTAACCCTAATTTCTATTTTAAAAGAAAATGAAATTCATATGTACTATTTTTTATATGCTTTTTATATACTTTTTATATTAAAATAATACATAATATTGTAAAAATAATATAAGGTTTTTTATATGTGCAAAAATAAATATGTATAAGTATGGGATGAAAAGGAAATAAATAAATTAAACTAAATAAATTTTAATTATATTTTACAAGTTTATTAAGAAAATATATGATATATATTAAAAATAAAATATATTTTTATGTGAAAAATAAAATAAAATAAAATAAAAATGCAATATTATGAAATTTATATTTTTTTTTTGGATTTTTATACATTAAAGAAAATATTAATGAAAAATAAATAAATTAAATAAAAATGTATGGAAAATAATGGGCCAGGGGGTATAGCAAGCAGACTAGAGACAACATGTTCGCAAAAAAAACTATGGCCCATATATGGAGGCCCATCCTGCAAAAAGATCACAAAGCTGAAAATGGGAAAATATGGAAAACAAAAGTAGCGCCCAGGTTCGAACCCAGGACATGGGTCTCACCAGCGCGCTACTTTGCCACTGGGGTCGCTATACATCCGTTCATTTAAGTGAAACAAAAATAACATAACATGAACAAAGTCATTGCCTTATACTTCATCTTCTTCCCCAAGCTTGGCCTGATGTACTATAACTCTCTCATTCTTCCATGAAAATGAAAACTCATAACATAAAAGTTGTAGTATTTGATCTCACGGTTCTAACCATATAAGTTATGTAAGCTAACAATCAAAGATTAGAAAGAATTTTAAAAGTCATAAATTTAAACCTAATTTTTTCAAAATCTTCAAGTTCAAAATTCTCTCAACTCAAGTCAAATAAATGCAAGATAAAGGCATGTACAATTTCGTTGTAATGAGGACTATATTATTTATTCACAAATCATGGCCAATGGTTTCCTGGACAAGGAGATAGAAGTTGAGATTTTACCTCCTTCAATTAAAATCGTGGATGGAATTGGAGTGAGTTTGATGGAGGCCTGATGCTTGCTTGAGCTTCCTTGAACCTCCCTGAATGTGTTCCAACCCTTGCCTTGCTTTGAAAGTGTCTGAAACTCGTTGGCCAAGTCAACCTGCAAGCTTTGAAAACAAAAATGGAAGATGAAGGAGAAGGGGTTACAGTACAGGGATGAAGGTCTGGATTAGTTAGATATCAAGTAAGTAAGGTGTTTTGATGATCAATACTTGAAACGCACGAGCCAAATGAGAGATTGGTATGCTTATGCAAAAACTGCAAGTCTTGACAGTTTTCTGGTGTTTTTGAGTTTTGGAGTGTTTCAGCCTTCAAGTAATCATGTATTGTGTTGTATTATGTTTGTATATTAGTATGGAATCAGTTTCATGTCAACCCTCCAACAGATGTGCCAGTTCTCACCTTTTTACAACCTTTCTTGCTTTTGAAGTAAAGTGAAGGGACAAGGCTTACCATGCTTATATTGGCTTTCTTATGGTTGGTATATACTTGTACAATTTGCTTTAGGCCTGCAAGACTTATATGTGAAATGGAGACAGGTTCAATGCTCAAGAATTGGAAAGTGGCAAAAGTTGAGCTTTTTCAAAATGGCAATGGTCACTTTATGCCATTTATGGAATTACAACTTGGGTAATGGCTCTAGGGCTTGGATCAAAGCTTTGTCAACTGAGTAAGCATTAAATTATGGAGTGAGGAACAAGTTTGGGACCTGTAAAGCATGTATTAGGCAGCATAGATACTGATTGCAACTTTGTTCTTCATGAAGTGGCTTGAACCAAAAGTGAGAAATTGCCAACTTCATCTCTTAGATTCTCCCTACTCAAAAATGATCTTGAGGAGTTCTTGGACATTTTGGAAAGCTTGCAATGTTCTCTATAACTCATCTTTGAAATTCATTTCAAGATACCTCTTGGAACTAGGTGAAAAATTGCCACGAAGTTGGGTCTAAAACCTGCCTAAATTAGGGAAAAATTTCACTTTATTTAGTTCATGAGCATGTATTCATAAATTTATATCTTGAGATCCAAGCATCTTTAGGGAAAAGTGTGCGAATAAAAGTTGTAGATTTCATGTAGGTCTACAACTTTCATTTTGAGAATTTTCTTTGAATCATTATGCATCATGGTGAAAAAAATGGCCTAAAGTTGAGAAAAAATAAGAAATTTTCTATACTTAGAAAATTTCTAAGTTAAGAAAATTTTCAAATTTAAACCCTAATCTTTAAACTTGGATTTCTTGATGAACAAGTTTCACATTTTGACATTTTTTGATGAATTGTGACCCTTGGCACTTGATTTTGACCAAAAAGTCAAAGTTTGACTTTTTGGTGTACAGTTGACTTTTGATCAGTTGACTGTAAATTTCATCTGTCAATCCAATGAACTTGCAATGTTTTGAACCATGATATTAGGTCAAGATGATGAAATTGAATCCTTGAAATCATGATTTAACTCAATTGGTCATTTTCTAGGTTAAAAATCAGAAATTGCCCTTCCTTAGTCAAAACCCTAATTTTTTACCATTTTACCCTTTTGGTGATTTGATCAAATTTCTTGAGGATTTGTGATCCAAGCTTGACCAATGATACATATGAGCTTAAAATGTTGATGTGGATCAAGAATTATGAAATTTAACTGTAAATTGGCCATGGTTGACTTCTTTCCCAATACAGTTGATTTTTAGGTCAACTGTCCAACTAACTGACCAAAAATATAGTTCAAAACTTGAAACTTGTCCTGACTGATCTTAGGGATCCATAATGATGTTTGAAAGTCACATGAAGCATTGATAGTCCAAAAATACTTGTGCAAACTCAAACTCTAATTTTAGGTCATCAGTGCATGATGATATGCCTTGAGCTGACCAAACCCTAATCCAGTCTTGAGTCAAAGAAATCTTGTGAGAAAAGTCTTGATAAATGAGAGGGAAAATTTTGGGGTACAACAATAAGGATCCATGAAAATTATATGGGGCATTGGAAGTTCAAAAATCCTTGTGCAATCTCAAACCCTAATTTTGGTCATCAGTGCCTAAGGAGGTGTCTTGAGCTGATCCACCCTAGTGCAGTCTTGAGTCAAAGGAGATCTTGTGAGAAAATTATTGATAAGTGAGAGGGAAAATTTTGGGGTACAACAACCATCTTCTGGATGATCTTCTTGATATTCTTATTAGCAGCTTCAACAACCCCATTCATCTTCGGCCTGTACAGAGATGAATTATGATAGAAAATCTTGAATTCTTCACAAAGCTCTGTCATCATCTTGTTGTTCAGATTCGAGCCATTGTCGATGATAATTCTGCTCGGCACACCATACAGACATATAAGATTATTCTTAATGAAGCGCATTATAACCTACTTAGTAACATTAGCATATGAAGCAGCTTTCGCCCATTTGGTGAAGTAATCAATTGCTACCAAGATAAAACGGTGTCCATTCGAAGCTTTGGGTTCTATCATTCCAATCATGTCAATACCACACATAGAGAAAGGCCACAGGGAAGAAATAACATTTAGAAGTGTCAGAGGCACATGAATCTTGTCCGCATAAATCTGGCATTTATGGCACTTCTTTGCAAATCTGTAACAGTCATATTCCATTGTTAGCCAATAGTAACCTGCCCTTAGCATCTTTTTAGCCATCAAATGTCCATTGGCATGAGTGCCAAACGAACCTTCATAAATCTTATGCATCAATATGTCTTCTTCGTGTCTATCCACGCATTTGAGCAAGACCGTGTCATAATTTCTCTTGTACAACACATTTTCACTGAGGAAGAAGCTGCCAGCTAATCTTCTCAATGTCTTTCTATCATTATTCGAAGCACCAACCGGGTATTCCTGAGTTTGGAGAAAATTCTTGATATCGTAATACCAAGGTTTCTCATCTGCTACCTCTTCTGTTGTAAACACATGAGCGGGCCTATCCAGTCGCCGAACTATAATTTGAGGTATATCATTCTAAGTATTCACTTGATACATAGAAGCCAGAGTTGCCAGATCATCCGCCATTTGATTTTCGTCTCTGGGGATGTGATGGAATTCAACTTTATTAATGAAGGGTAACAATCTTCTAGCATAATCTTTGTAAGCGATCAAGCTGGGGTGACGAGTATCCCACTCTCCTTTAATATAATTTATTACCAAAGTTGAATCGTCATACACGTCTAGAATTTTAATTCTGAGATCAATAGCTTCCTCGAGACCCATGATGCAAGCCTCATATTCTGCCATATTATTACTATAATCAAATGTCAACCTTGCAGTAAAAGGAATGTGTGATCCATGTGGAGTGACAATCACAACACCAATTCCTTTACCATAAGCATTCACAACTCCATCAAATATCATGCTCCAGCGAGATTCAGGATCAGGACCTTCCTCAGGCAATGGTTCATCACAATCTTTCACTTTCAGAAACATCACATCCTCATCGGGGAAATCATACATCACAAACTGATAATCATCAACTGGTTGGTGAGCAAGAGAATCTGCCAACACGCTGCTTTTAATAGCTTTTTGAGTGCGGTATTCGATGTCATATTCAGATAACAACATCTGCCAGCGGGCAATTCTCCCAGTAAGAGCAGGCTTTTCAAAAATGTACTTGATTGGATCAATTTTGGAGATCAACCAAGTAGTGTTATTCAACATATACTGCCGCAAACGTTTTGCCTCCCAGGCCAGAGCACAACATGTATTTTCCAGCATGGAATACCGTGACTCACAATGAGTAAACTTTTTACTGAGATAATAAATGACGTACACTTTCTTCCCTGTTTCATCTTATTGTCCCAAAATATAGCCCATGGAATTATCTAGCACTGTCAGATACATAATCAATGGTATTCCTTCAACAAGAGGGAGCAAGATAGGAGGTTCAAGCATATATTCTTTAATACTTTCAAATTCCCTTTGGCAGTAATCTGTCCACACACAGCCTTGATCTTTTTTTAACAACTTAAAGATCAGTTCACACGTTGCATTCATATGGGAAATGAATCTGGAAATATAATTCAAACGCCTGAGGAACCCTCTGACTTGCTTTTCAGTTCTCGGTGCTGGCATTTTTTGGATTGCTTTGACTTTATCAGGGTCAACTTTAATCCCTCTCTGGCTAACAATTAAACCCAAAAATTTCCCTGACTGAACACTGAAGGTACATTTATTTGGATTCAAGCGGAGATGATACTTCCTCAAACGCTGAAACAACTTCAACAAATCTTCTAAATGCCCTTCTTCAGTTTGGGATTTAGAAATCATATCATCAACATATACCTCAATTTCCTTGTGCATCAGATCATGGAATAGGGTTGTCATAGTCCTCTAGTACGTTGCACCAGCGTTCTTCAACCCGAAGGGCATCACTCTGTAATAGAATGTTCCCCAGGGTGTGATAAACGTTTTTTCCATGTCCTCAGGAGCCATCCTTATTTTATTATACCCGGAAAATCCGTCCATGAACGAGAATACTTTGAATTTTGTTGTGCTATCCACTAACATATCAATGTGTGGCAATGGAAAATCATCTTTTGGACTAGCTTTATTTAGATCTTTGTAATCTACGCACATGCGAACTTTTCCGTCTTTCTTCGGTACTGGGACAATATTGGCAATCCACTGAGGGTACATTGATGTCACAAGAAAACCGGCATTAATCTGCTTTAGAACTTCTTCTTTGATTTTTACTGCCGTATCTGGGTGAGTTCTTCGCAACTTCTGTTTGATTGGCAGGCACTCTGGCTTCAGCGGCAAATGGTGCTCTACAATATTTGTATCTAGACCAGGCATATCTTGATAAGACCAAGCAAAAATATCCACATACTCTTTCAACATCTCAATCAACCCGCTCTTCACATCAGGATGCAGTAATGCTCCAATCTTGACTTCCTTCGGATCTTCTTCTGAACCCAAATTGATTACTTCCAATGGCTCTTTATATGGCTGAATGGCATTCTCCTCGCACTCAAGAAACCGTGAGACCTCTTTCGGAATCTCATCGTAGTCCTTTTCTTCAGCCCCATACATAAGACATTCAAAGTTGGGAGAGGATGCATGGTCATTGTATTCATCGGGTTTTTTAATTAATCTGCACATATGATTTATGATCGCTTTTAGAAACTGACACATATAACAAGTGATCATGTAGATTGAATTGCAGTTATTATTTATTTTGAAAGGTTTTTTCTGATTACCATTTTCCAAGAAAAAAGCAAAAAATAAAAACACAATTTGGGAAACAAAGACAACTTTTACTATTGATTTTAAAAATCAAAGCAAACAGGTAAGCCCATACAATATCAATACTTTCACCTTGGGCAGAGTGAAAACTTTTCAAAAAGATTAACAAAAACAAATTACTTTCAAACATGTATGCAAGAGGGAACATCAATGGTGATCCAGTTCTGAACCCTAACTTTGTGTGTCACATAATTTGACATTTTTGGCACTGTTTCATCTTCCACAATGGTATTAATCCTGAAAATAGTTGGATGAAGATAACCCCCGCTACGAAAGATGTCTTGATACTTGCTTACAGCAGACTTCGGCTCCATGCTCTTACCTTTATCATTCTTAACAGAGAACCCCAAGCCAGCTCTATTCTTGTTTACAGATGGATCAACAATTTGTCCCAATACCTCACTATGGCCATTACGCACAACCTGCTGACCATCCTTAAACGAAGCCATATAATTCTCATATCCTCTTATATTATCAATGGATAAAGCTTGGAACTGGGTTCCAACATCAACTTCATCCGCCTCTACAATGCTAAAAGAGGACAAATGAGATATCAATAATGCATGTTCTCCATTTATAATTACCACTTTTCCTTCACGCACAAACTTCAACTTCTGGTGTAAAGTCGAAGTGACAACCCCTGCCTCATGTATCCACGGCCTTCCCAGCAAGCAGCTATAAGCGGGTACAATATCCATGACCTGGAAAGTAATCTGAAACAAATGTGGGCCTATATGAATAGGAAAGTCCACTTCACCAATAACAGATATCCTTGATCCATCAAACGCTTTCACAATAATGCCACTTGGGCGCATGGGCGTTCCTTGATATTTCAACTTCATAAGTGTGCTCCTTGGTATAATGTTCAATGTGAATCCATTATCAACCAGTACATTGGATAATGAATCATTCTTGCAGTTCATAGAGATGTGGAGGGCCTGATTGTGATTCCTTCCTTTATCGGGCAGTTCATCGTCGCAGAAACTCAGGTTATTACATGATGTAATGTTCCCTACCACCCTGCTGAATTGGTCTACTGGCATATCACTTTCCACGAAAGCTTGGTCTAATACCCTCATCAAAGATTCTCTATGAGCAGCAGAGTTCATCAATAAAGCCAAGATAGATATTTTTGAAGGAGTCTGTAGTAGTTGATCTACAATTCTGTAGTCGCTCATCTTGATTATCTTCAAAATATCATCCATCTCTTTTTCTAGCGTAGCTCCACTAGATTCACCTGCAGCCTTCTTGGGTTCAACATCTTCAACTATTTTCTTTCCAGCATTATCATTTCCACGAACAATTGGTGCAAATACACGACCACTGCGGGTCACTCTTCTAGTCTCAGTAATATTTCCAACATTAGGCATTGGCTGGATAGGAACTTCCACACCATCCTCTAAAATTATAGCATTATATTTGTAGGGTACAACCTTGTCTGACTTGTAGGAGACAGGACCCGGTAAGCTAATCACCAATGGAGTAATAGCTGGCTTGCCATGATAATCACCAAAACAAGGCACAATAACATTTACTCCCTCTTTAATACATTCAGTCATTACAGAGTCATCTCTAGAAAACATATCTTCATATAAGGAGAAGAACTCATCCGTAGAGGCATACTCATCATTTGACTCTCCTTCTGGCAAACAAACCTCAATCTCATTAACCTCATGGTAATCATCCTTTTGGCCTGTAACCTTGATAGTTCCATTATCCAATAACAACTGAATACCTTTCCTTACAATTGAACATCCTCGGGAGTCCCGACAGCAAATTTGGTACGATCCATATTGATGTTCTACCTGACCAGCCATGTGGTAGAAAGTAGCATGCAATTGTACAAGATCCTCATTCATATGTTCCGCATCAAAGATTTTGAACTCTCCAGGACATCCAGAAACCATGTTTACTTCCTCTTCATACTCTTCCCTAGGACTGATTATATGAATGAGACCCTCATCCATCATCTCTTGGAAATCAGCCTTTATCTTGTTACAACCATGTATATTTGTACTGTAAATAGTACAACTTGCATGGTCATGCGTATAGTAGCTAAATTCACAGAGGTTTGCATGCATTTTTACCAAATCTCCTCTAACCAATTTAATATCGAAAATCCGGAAGTCGCCTGGACAACCAGCCACCATGTTCATGGCATTTTCTCCTCCATGCTTTGGCAAAGGATTATCTTTCACATTAGGACCAACATCTTTGAAGGATAAGATACCAGACCTCACCAATTTTTGTACTTCAGTTTTCAAAGGATAGCAGTTCTCAACATTGTGCCCTGGTGCTCCCTGATGAAAAGCACATGTTTGGTATGCCTTGTAATACAAAGGCAATGGTGATGGTATAGCGGGAGGTGGTCTGGTCTGAACCAACTTCTTTTGAATTAACGTCAGGAGTAATTCTTCATAGCTCATAGGGATAGGGTCATAACTCTCCCTTCTCTTATTATACCCTTGATTCCCCTGATGGGATGGTCTCTGATAAGCAATGGTGGTTGGAGCTACACCAACAACTGGAGTTACTGAAGTGACTTGTTGATGACGCTGATAATTTCTTCTAGGAGGATTAACCCTCCTCTCTTGCATAACAACATTTGTATCTCCTTCCTTCTTTTTAGAAAACCCATAGGATGGCTTCTTCGTACTTCCGTAACTTTTACTTTTTGTTAAACGTCCCTCTCTTATAGCCTCTTTCAAATGGATACCCATGCCCACCATTTCAATAAAGTCACTTGGCGCACTCGCTACCATCCTCTCATAGTAGAAAGCATCCAGAGTCTTCAGGAAAATCTTAGTCATCTCCTTTTCTTCCATGGGAGGAATCACATGGGCGGCTACCTCACGCCATCTCTGTACATATTCTTTGAAAGATTCTGTGAAACGGTGGGAGAACTGACTAGAGGTTTTGCGTTTCGTTCGCATTTATGCGGTTAGCAAGAGTCACCACCGACTTTTCTTTTATCCAAAAGGAAAGGTAAAAAAGCACAGGAAAGACCTTTCGATAATTTTCTCGGGTTCCGGGGGTAGATTATGAAAAAGGAAAGGTGTTAGCACCCTTTTCATCCATGGTTTTCCATGGGCTCTTAGTACTCGTTTAGATCACTTGCTTTTGTTTGATTGTGTGCTTGTGGTGTTGGTTTTGAAAGTATTTTGGAAAGTTTCTTTGTAATGGTTCTCATCTCTATAAGAACGTATACAAAGTTTTGTTTCGAAAAATGGTTCAAAGATGTGTTTGTGAATTGTGTTTTGAAAAGTGTTTTGAAAAGAGGTTTTGTAATGGTTCTCGTCTCTATAAGAACGTATACAAAACGTTTTATCTTTTGAAAATGTTTTGAAATGGAAGTGTAGGTTTGAAAGTTTTTGTCGTGAGCAAGCGAGTAACTAAGAGAGAATCTATCTACTCGAAATGTCTTAAATTGTTCTTTTTTTTCTTCCTTTTAATAGTGCTATATTACCATTAATTTGGTAAGAAGCCCCATCCTTGGATGTAAAGGGACAGGCGCTGGTCAATTTTACAATCATTGAAGGCAACCTGTGAGACGCTCTAGCAATTTTGTAAGGGACGAGATCGTTTTATCGAAGGCAACATCGAGGGTCATCGAGGGACTACGATCTTTGTTTATCGAAGGGTCATTTGCTAGAATGTCTCATATTCGAGGGACATGATTGTATTTCTGAGGCAACAAGCGAGGTTACCCTAGAGGTGCACGTGTGAGAAGTGTGTTGATTTCAAGTTATTTATTCTTGGATTAGGTCATCTAGCGATTGATTTTTGAATCTTGCCATACATGCCTAATTACTACACAGTATATAGAAAGCAATAAATTGCGGGAATTAAAAGTCTAAGCTATTACAAAAGTATCCGGGAATGGGGGTACAATTATTACAAATGGGGATGAATCACATAAGAATAGAAATGTCCAAATAATACAACCAAATCGAATTGTTGTGCGATTCAGTATGAAGCTATGACAATTTATGAAATAAAGAAATCAATAAAGTATGAAATGCAATGTATTTAAAAAAGAAAAATAAAACTTAATCTAATAAGAAAATGATTTAAATTTAAAAAAAAACCTTATTATATTTTTTTTGTTAATTTTTATTAGTTTTAAAAGAAAAGTTTAAAGAAAGAAACTTAACTAAACTAATTCTTGATTTTTTTGGTATTTTATTAAATGTAACAAATTAATAAAAAAATAAATCACAAAAGAAGAAAATAGTGAAAAATTGAGTTTTAAGACTTAAAAAATGTATTATAAGCAAACTAAATTTTAATTAATAATTTTTTCAAAACAAATAAAACAAATTGAAGGAAGAAATGGGCTTAAGGGTTTAAGGGTTATTGGGCCCAAAGAAGTTATCATCTTGCTGAAACAAAAACAAGGCAAAGGGGGGTGGGAACCAGGAAACGTGTGTGGGCCTAAGGGTTTGCCAAAGAAATGGCCCAATATACTAACTCTGTTTAATGCTTCTGATTAGGGTATATGTGAAAAAATTAGGGTTTATGCTTTGTGAGTCTCACAGTAGCGCCTCTCTGTTCGTTTCTATTGCTTCTCTCTCTCGTTCATCTTTCTCACTCAACGCCTCTATTCGTCCCTGATTCATGAGTGAAACTCTTTTTTTTTTTGAAATCCCTAATTTGAAAAGAAATCACTTAAAGGGTTTAAAATGCATTTTTCTGATCCTTCTCTCACCCTTGTTACCGGAGCATCCTCCCTCTCACTTCCCAAGCGCTAATGTTCTTGCTTCTGAAAGGTAAAGTTCTATTTTGAAGTTTGAACGAGTTTCTGTTATTGTTTAATTTTGTTCGTGTTTTCTCTGTTAACCTATTGCGCTATATGTTTGAGATGCAGTAAATAGTTTGAAGGGATGCGAAAAAATCCATACCTTTGGGGTTTTTCTGTGGAGAGGATAGTGAGATTGAGATGAGGTGCTCCCTGGTGACGGGCTTGGCAAGGAGGAAATAATGACGAAGGTGCTAGGTAACCTTCCCTATTTGCTTTGAACAATGATTATGTTTGCTTCTGACTTTGTTTTCTTGTAAGTTTGTTGGATGTTTGGACTTCCTTTTGACAGTTTTGTTGTTTTGGATTTTTCGTTACTAGGCTTGATGGTCACAGTTTGGTATTGAAGATGATTTTTGTTGATGGTTGGTGATGGTTGGACAGTTTTGGGATATTTTCTGAAAGTTGTGTTGTTGTTACAGTTATAGGTTTTGGTGATTTCTTGGTTTGAACTGGTTTCACAATTTTTTTGGAAGTTTTAAAATTGGTTTTGATGGTTTTGGATGTTGAAATGGTTTTACAGGTTTTTGAACTGTTGAAGATTGTTGGAAACTGATTATGCAGGTTTGGTTGTTTGGTCTTGTTAACAGGTTTTGGTTGTTTGAACTTGCTAACAGGTTGAAGGGTTTTGTGTGTTTGACAGCATTTTGAAGGTTTGGGTTTGGAAATGTTTTTGTTGACAGTTTGGTTATGAACTGGTTTTGGTTATTTATTTGTTATGCAGTTTTGGTTGTTTAAGAAATGGTTATGCAGGTTTATTATTGTTGTTGTTTGGGATTTTGTATATTTGACATTTTGATGCTTCTTGAAGGTTGTGAGAACTTGGAGATTTTTTGTCTGTTGAGGTTTGAGAATTGGTTTTTACAAAAAATGTTCTTTTTTTCTCTTGATCTCTTTCTACTGTTATATTGGCTTCTTTTGTTTTTCAGCTTATTCAAAATGGTGGGAAACCACCAAATTTTGAATACTTTTGGCATGTTCTCCTTAGGCTCTTTTCCTTGCAGTTTTGTTTGCTAGCAAATCTGGTGCAATTGTGACAGCAGGGCAGCATCCCCTAGGTGACTTCTTTCCTCTTCCTCTCTTAATGACCCTAAGCCAAGTGCTTTTTCTGAAAAGTTTTCAATTTTAATTGGAAAATGATGAAATGGCTTATGAGCAAGCCTCTTGCTTGTTGACTTAGTTTTATATTTTCTTCTTGCTGATGCTCTTTTGTCCGCTACTGCCTATGTTGCCTCGTTCTTGCTGTTTGTATTTTCTTTGCATTTGTTTTCGCTGATGCTGCTGTCCGGTTTGCATTATTCTGTTTGTTTGCCTTTTGGTATGCTGTTGTCTAGTTTGGACAGCCTTGTTGTTGTTTGGCCATGCTGCTGTATCTCTTGGCCCTGTTTTGTGCCTTGTTTGGACAGCCTTGCTGTTTGGACATACTGCTTGCATATTTTCACTTGTTTGGACAGCCTAGTTGTATTTGGATAAATTGTTTGCATTCTTTTTTATTTGGATAGCTTTCTATTTTTTTATTTTTTTTGTGAACCAAGAAGAGTAATCTTCTTGTGATTTTCAAATAGAAAAATAAAAACGTGACGAATTAAAAATAGCCCTCTGATTCCAAATTGCAAACTTTAATGATGAACACATTTTTCTTTTGAAGATTCTTAACCATGTCCAATTACATGTGCTGATCAATTTTCTGTATTTTGTTTTTCATGTGAGCGCAAATTGGATGGTGGCAAAGCAGAGGAAACAAGAGATTCTTTGGCAAGCATGGAAGCAATGGAAGCTTAGTCATCCTTAGGCTTAGATTTTTTTCTTTGTAATTTAGATAGAAATACTCAAATAATTGTATTAATTTATTTTTTCAAATACAATAAGTTATAAAACTTAAAGCATTTAAATAATAAATTGTATTGTAACAATTTTTGAAGTAAATAAAAAAAGTCTTATGAGGTATTCTGATGTCCATTAAAATCTTTTACTGTCAATAACTCGCCATTTTCTCTTCACATCTTCACTAATTCCTTAAGATTCCTGATTAAGGTAATTGAAACTGTATTCCAATAATTCCAACCAAGATAACTTAAATTCCAATGATCATGTAATCTTGCCACTGTATTTCAAATGAACATGCACTGTGTATTCCTCAAACAAATGTTTATTCCATAAACAAACAAATACTTATTTCATTAACAAGCAAATGTCTTAACAGACGCAAATTATCTGGTTAACCTGGATCAAACAAAACATGAATGTTCCAAATGACAGTCTTAGATCTCGTCTCTTGTCCCAAATAAATATGCCTTGAGAATAAACAGTAATCTTTCAGTAAACTTGAAAAAGCATGAAAACGTATGAAAGCCAATTGGATCTTTGTGAATTCATTTCTTCTGAGAACTGCAAGTAAAAACCCTAATTGTTGGTTTATTGCCACAGGAGAAAATATGTCTGATTGACTCCTGAGCCAATCTTGAATATCTGAGAAACCCTAGGGTTGTGATTTCTGTGAAAAATGGGAGGGCAAATTTTGGGGTACAACAGCTGCCCCTGTTCAATCTTCTTGAACCTGAAGAGTTAGATCGGCGAGTTTTGCCGTTTGTGACTTGAAGATAAAAGATGATTGGACACTAGAGTGCCCGTAAATTTGTACTCGTCAATTTGTAGTGGAGGGAATGGGCTTATAGATGCCATTTGGATAGGTGAGAGAATCTTGTTGGGGATGGGCTTGAAGATGCCATCAAAGAATGTTTGGTTGTAAATTGACAGAATAAGCATCAGAATGGTGTCCGTATTTGAAACATATCTGAACTGTATCGGTACTTGGAATCTGAATGAGTAACAGAATGACTTCTGTGTCTGGAGTGTATTTGTACTGTATCTGAATTCGAATCTGGATAAATGACAGAATGACTTCCATGTCTGGAGTGTATCTGCATTGTATCTCGAGATTAAGTCTGAATGAGTGACAAAATGGTTTCCGTGTCTGGAGCGTAACTGGACTAGGGGAAAAGTCAGAATAAGTGACAGAATGGCAACCGTGTATGGAGTGTATCTGGACTTGAAATTAATAGTTGAATCTGAATGAGAAATAGAATGGCTTCCGTATCTGAAGCGTATCTAATTTGTATCTGATTGTTGAAGTCTGAAAGAGTGATAGAATGGCATCCGTGTATGGAGCGTATCCGTACTGTATTTTGACTTCAAATTCGATTAAGTATCAGAATGACTTCCGTGTTTGGAGTGTATCTGTACTGTATCTGAAGTTGAGATTTGAATGAGTGACATAATGGCTTTCGTGTCTGGAGCGTATCTGGACTTGAAATTGATAGTTGAATCTGAATGAGAAATAGAATGGCTTCCGTATCTGAAGCGTATCTAATTTGTATCTGATTGTTGAAGTCTGAAAGAGTGACAGAATGGCATCCGTGTCTGGAGCGTATCCGTACTGTATTTTGACTTCGAATTCGATTAAGTATCAGAATGACTTCCGTGTTTGGAGTGTATATGTACTGTATCTGAAGTTGAGATTTGAATGAGTGACAGAATGGCTTCCGTGTCTGGAGCGTATTTGGACTGTATCAGTAATCTGTGGATATTTTGTTAAAGATAGCTGTTAACCTTATCCTGAAAAGGGTAAAACGTTAGCTAAAACACAAAATTATGTTGCATGAAATGTATGATGCAATAAATGTGTTTTATCCATGTTTATGATGTAATGTATGCGCATGTAAGTTGATTTGCTGTATTGCTGAGGAAAATAAATCCTTGACTGCCGCCGGGGGAAATAAACCCTTGACTGTTGAGGACTCCTGTTGTGAGAATAATGCCATATACTTCTTGAGGAATCTGCTTGGGGAATCCAGAGAATTTTAATGACTTTTATTGGGGATTACTAACGGGAGTCTTCGTTCTGTCGAGTAGCAATAAAAACTCTGGGAAAAAGTTTATCCTGTAATGAAAGCTCTGTGGGGGAAAGCTTAAATCCGCTGGGGAGTTCAGGAGTTTGTAGGCCAATCTACTGGGGAGTTACCCTAGGTTGGGGAGAAACAAAAGTTAACCGTTAACTGGTTTATTTTCAGGCTTCAAGACAATTTGTTGGGGAAACCTGGAGAAACTGGATGATTTTCGTTGTGGGTTGGAAGTTTCAGCTCTGCTGGGGATTGGTAGTTGGTAGTCTCATCTCTGCTGGGGATCTGTAGTCCAAAGTTTAGGCTCCGCTGGGGGGATCTTAATGATGTGTTGTAGACATTGCTCATGGAATAGCCTAAAGACGTTTTCCTAATCTTTCTACCTGTCAGTAATTACTTTTTTCATCCTGTTTATTTGTAAACAGTAATTATGTTCAAATGTATATGTTCATTAATGAATCATTATACGTTTTTGCAAATAAAACACAAGTGTAAAGAAAAAGGAAAATAGTTTTATGTACTTTGAAAGAGATATCTTTGTATTTACTTTGAATAAGTGTTTTGTACAAAGGAGACAGACATCCTAGTAAGAGGATGGTGTCGTAGAAAATGAGAAACATTTATACAAAGAAAGATGGATAAGTGTAAAAAATTCATGGGGTTCCCATTCTGCTATAGCCTTCATAATTCCGAATATCTTGTTCGTTCGTTGCTTCGTCTGAAGATGATTGGATTGATTAGAAGCCTCAGAGTTTTTCTGTGAAGAGATTGTCCTTAAAGTGATCCGACGAGACATAGTCATACGCTTTAATTCCCTAACTTTTTCCTGGACCGCCCTTTCGGATTTTCAGTCCACCGAGAAACCATTTTTTGCCCAAGTCGCCGTTTCAGGTTTTCAACTTGCCGGGTGTACAGATTTTTTGTTTTATCCCTAATTTTTGCCTGAACCTCCCTTTCGGGTTTTCGATTCACCGAGATGCCCTTGTTTTGCCTAGGTGTATCAACCTAGCGGGTCTCTTATGCGTAGTATCTTTTGACTATGTATGCGTTCACAGGGTGCGGAAGATCGTCGTCGTCCAGGGTGGTTAAAATCATTGCCCCACCAGAAAATATATTCTTGATCACAAATGGTCCTTCGTAGGTAGGAGTCCACTTGCCCCTGGGATTACTTTGCGGCAAGATGATGTGCTTGATCACAAGATCTCCAACTTGATACGTTTGGCACCTGAATTTCTTGTTGAAAGCTTTGATCATCCGTTTTTGATATGTCTGACCGTGGAAAACAACAGTAAGTCTCTTCTCGTCAATTAAGTTTAACTGCTCAAGTCGGGTTTGGATCCAATCGTCTTCATTCAAACCAGCATCTTTCATGATTCTCGAGGAGGGAATCTGAACCTCGACAGGTAAAACAACTTCCATGCCATATACCAAGGAATAAGGTGTTGCCCCAGTTGAAGTACGAGCCATGGTACGGTACCCATGGAGAGCAAACGGTAGCATCTCATGCCAGTCTTTGTAGGTGATTGTCATCTTTTGTATGATCTTCTTGATATTTTTGTTCGCAGCTTCGACATCACCATTCATCTTTGGTCGGTAGGGGGGTGAATTGTGATGTTGAATCTTGAACTGCTTGCACAAGGTGGTGATCATAGTATTGTTAAGGTTTGTACCGTTATCGGTGATGATCCTTTCGGGGATACCGTATCGACAAATGAGGTTCTGCTTGATGAAGCGGGCAACAACATTCTTAGTAACAGATGCGAAGGAAGTTGCTTCGACCCATTTTGTGAAGTAATCAATGGCCACCAAAATGAAATGGTGTCCATTGGATGTTGTAGGCTTGATCTCTCCAATCATGTCGATTCCCCACATGGTGAATGACCAAGGAGCTGTTAAGACGTTGAGAGGAACCAGAGGTATATGTACCTTGTCCGCATAAATCTGACATTTGTGACAAGTTCTGGAATATTGATAGTAGTCAGCTTCCATGGTAGACCAGTAATAGCCTGCTCTTAGAATCTTCTTAGCCATCATATTCCCTCTAGAGTGAGTGCCAAAGGTACCATTGTGCAGTTCATCCATGATCTGTTCAGCTTCAATCTTGTCCACACAACGGAGCAGAATGCAATCATGATTGTGCTTGTATAGGATACCATTGCTTAGGAAGAACTTAGCTGAGAATCTCCTTAAAAACTTTTTGTCATTGACTGAAGCTCCTTCAGGATATTCTTGAGCCTCGAGATACCTTTTGACTTCGTGAAACCAAGGTCGGTCCACTACTTCTTCGGTATTAATCTCGTGAAAGTGTGCGGGTTCGTCCATCCGTTTAATGGTGATCTGGGGAGCCTCGTTATCCCAGTTAAGTTTAAACATGGATGACATTGTAGCTAGAGCATCTGCTAGATGATTTTCTTCTCGCAGGAAGTGCTCGAAGGTAATCTGCTCGAAATGTGGTAGCAATGTCAAGACACGTTCTTTGTAAGGGATGACGTTTGGATGCTTAGTGTACCACTCTCCTTTGATCTGACTGATGACCAAAGTTGAGTCCCCAAATACAACCAAAGATTTGATTCCCAAGTCTATGGCAGCCTTGAGTCCAAATATGCAAGCTTCATACTCTACCATGTTGTTGGTGCAGTTGAAGCAAAGTTTGGCGATGAAAGGATTATGGCAACCTTCTAGAGAGATAAGTACCGCGCCGATACCGTTGCCAAGTGCGTTGGAGGCACCATCAAAGTATAGGGTCCATCGGGATCCTTGTTCAGGTCCGTCATACGGTCTGAAATCTTCAATGTTGTCCAATGTCATAATGTCTTCGTCAGGGAAGTCGAACTTCATGGATTGGTAATCTTCGACAGCTTGATGAGCCAGATGATCAGCTAGCACACTCCCTTTTATAGCTTTTTGGGTCGTGTATTGTATATCATACTCAGTGAGGATCATTTTCCATCTAGCTATTCTTCCAGACAAAGCAGGCTTTTCAAAGATATATTTGATTGGATCCATCTTAAATATCAGCAAAGTGGTATGAGTCAACATATACTGCCTTAGCCGGCGAGCAGCCCATACCAAAGCGCAGTAAGTTTTCTCAAGCAGTGAATATCTTGTTTCACAGTCGGTAAACTTTTTGCTAAGTTAATAAATGGAATACTCTTTTCGGCCAAACTCGTCATGCTGCCCCAGTACGCACCCCATTGAATTTTCTAAGACGGTCAGATACATGATTAGCGGTCTTCCTTCGACGGGTGGCATCAAGATAGGAGGTTCTAGCAAATACTCCTTGATTTTATCGAAATCAACTTGACAGTCATCATTCCATTTAACTACCTGATCTTTCTTCAACAACTTGAAGATTGGTTCACAGGTAGATGTTAGGTGAGAAATGAACCTTGCAATGTAGTTTAGGCGTCCCAAGAAACCTCTAACCTCCTTCTCAGTGCGAGGAGCGGGCATTTCTTGTATAGCTTTGACTTTGGCAGGATCAACCTCGATGCCTTTGTTGCTGACAATGAAACCCAAGAGTTTACCGGACTGGACTCAGAAGGTACACTTGTTAGGGTTCAATATGAGCTTGTACTCTTTCAACCTGACAAACAGCTTTTGCAAGTGGTCGAGGTGTTCTTCTTCTGTTTGTGATCGGGATATCATGTCATCTACGTAGACCTCTATCTCATGATGTATCATATCATGAAACAAAGCTACCATGGCGCGTTGATAGGTTGCCCCGGCATTCTTTAGTCCGAATGGCATCACTTTGTAGCAGAATGTACCCCACTGTGTAACAAAAGTAGTTTTCTCCATGTCCTCGGGTGCCATTTTGATCTGGTTATAGCCCGAGAATTCATCCATGAAAGAAAATACCTTGTGCTGAGCTGTATTGTCAACCAAGATGTCAATGTGCGGAAGTGGAAAGTCATCTTTAGGGTTGGCCCTGTTTAAGTCTCTATAATCCATGCACATTCTCACTTTGCCGTCTTTCTTAGGCACGGGCAC
This sequence comes from Vicia faba, assembly GCA_948472305.1. Taxonomy (NCBI): domain Eukaryota; kingdom Viridiplantae; phylum Streptophyta; class Magnoliopsida; order Fabales; family Fabaceae; genus Vicia; species Vicia faba. Next base: position 597,876,447 of record OX451737.1, read on the forward strand.
AATGTTAGCAACCCATTGTGGATAGGAAGTAACAGCAAGAAATCCAGCATTGAACTGCTTCATAACTTCTGCTTTGATCTTTTCAGACATATCGGGCCTCATGCGGCGAACTTTCTGTTTAACTGGTGGACAATCTTCTTTTGTGGGGAGACGGTGTACCACAATGTCTGTATCAAGTCCCGGCATGTCTTCGTAGGACCAGGCGAAGATCTCAACATATTCATTCAACAGCTGAATTAAGCGCTCCTTGACATTTGGCTCTAGGTTGGCGCCCACTCTGACTTCTTTCCTGTCTTCCTCAGTACCCAAGTTGATTGTCTCTAACAGCTCCTCATGAGGTAGAATAGCCCTTTCTTCCTTTTGTAGTAGCCTAGCCAATTCTCCCAGCACTTCACAGTCTTCATCACCTTCGTATTCGGCATGGTAGACCAAATCTTCAGAGTCACTGAAGGTCATAGCAGAATTGTTACCCATGGAATCCGGAATGGAAGGGTACCTGCATTTGTGAGTGTGGGTGTGTGTAAGGGATAGCCACCTTTAAACAAATAAAATGCAAAAAAAAAAGAAAATGAACACAAAAGTTTTTATGTGAAAACGTCCATGATTCATTAAATGGCATATGAAGATGAAAAATAAGAACCCTTACAAATGGACCTTTGTGCCTCGGGTAAGATACAAGGTTAAAAAAGTACGAATTGTTTGAGAATTATTACAAACCAACAGAAATGTTTGAAAGATAAATTACTGATTTATGAAAGTAATGGGAACAAAGTCCTTTGCCTCCCAATTGCACAATCCTCCGTCAACAGTAGGGAAAATCCAGTATTCCAGGTTGCTCTCGTCTTCACCATCCTCCAAAGCATTGACTCTATGATGGGTAATCTTCACTGGTGGCCCTCCAGCCCGGGAGAGACGCACAACCTTTTGACTAGCCGAAGTGAAACCCAAGCTGAATTTATCTGCCTTGAAAGGAAAATTGGGAAGCTGCCCCCAGATTGTGCTTCCTCCTTCTTCAATCACAACCTTTGCATCTTTGAGAGACGACATCCGAGGCGGAGGTCGGGTGATCATGGGTACAGAAGACACTGTCTTGGTTGCTGCAATCTCCTGAGCTACCTCTTTAAAATGCTGAAAGGGGGTTTTGATGAATTCACCATCCAATTCTACATAGTGGAAAGAATTTAGATGGCTTATCATGTATTCCTCTCCGCTGTGAACAGTTACAATTTTCCCATGGACAGGGTAATTGAGCTTTTGATGCAGAGTAGAAGTGACGGCTCCAGCATGGTGAATCCAAGGTCTTCCCAACAAACAAGAATAGGAGGGACGAATGTCCATCACATAAAATGTGGAGTTGAAGGTTTCAGTTCCCACTTTGATCGGGATGTCCACCTCCCCGTGGACCATCCTTTTAGAACCATCAAAGGCTCTGACAATGATGTTGCTAGGTTTCAAAGTTAGACCTTCATAATCTAACCTATTCAAGGCCTTCTTCATCAAGACATTCAGCGAAGAACCAGTGTCTACCAGAACATGGGCTAGAGTAGTCCCTATGCATTCCACCGAGACATGCAAAGCGTCATTATGTTTTCTCCCTTTTGATGTTAAATAGGCATCGGAGAATCCTAGACCATTGTCAGCTGTTAGGCTAGCTACACATTCCTGGAACTGATCTACGAAGGTTTCCTGGGGCACATGGGTTGTCTTCAAAAATCTGGTCAGGGCTTTAGCATGAGCTTCGGAACAAAGCAGCAAGGCGAGCATAGAGATCTTTGAGGGAGTTTTCCCCAGTTGCTCCACAACATCATAATCTCTTTTCTTGATTATTTTCAAAATCTCCTCTATTTCTTTTTGAGAGGTTTCAGGGATTACCAATGGCTGAGCCCTCGTCCTGACGGGTGCTTCTTGGATCCCTTTCCCTCTATCATCAGCAACAGAAGAGGGTACAACCATAGGAGTAACAACTTCTTCAATAACTGGAGTTCTCACAGATATGTTGACCGACACAGGGGTAACCTTAGGAGCATTTGAGGGTCCGAAGATTGCCTTTGGAGGGGCAATCTCCGGAGAGAAAATTCTTCCGTTGCGGGTGATTTTACTCGTTCCGGCAATGTTTCCAACGTCGGAAGTCTCTTCATCAGAACTCTCTTCATTCGATTCAATTTTCTTAACACCGTGGTAAAATATCTCTCCCCCATAGTTCCACAGTATTGATTTGTCGGACTTGTACGGGACGGGCCCTGGCATGGTTATCTTCAAAGGTACAATCTTTGGATCGGATATAATCTTAACAGGTCTTTTGGAGACCTTGGAAAGATTGGAGGATATGGTAATTATGGAAATATCATTGACAGGAGTCGGAGTAACAGGAGTATTTTCAATAGGGATTTCTTGATTATCCATTAGGCGTTGGATGCCTAACTTCAACAATGGACAGTCGGTTGGTAAGGATGAACAAAGGCAGCAATCTTTTTCACATCCTGGGAAAATCCTAGCCCTTAACAGATTCAACTTGATTATCGGTAGCGGAGTCATCAAATCATCAATAGTAGCAACAAAAAGATCCTCTTCAACAGCATGGGCATTGTGGCCATGCTTTGGCATTGGAGCAGAGATCACATTCGGCTTTTCAGGGGCGTCGAATTCCACTTCTTTAGCGTCTATTAAATCCTAGATCTTATTCTTGAGGGCCCAACAATTGTTGGTGTCGTGCCCTATGCTATCTGAATGATAAGCACACTTGGCGTTTGAATGGTAAAACGGAGAAGAAGTATTTGGATTCTTCGGTGCCTCTTTCAAGGTTGTAAGGTTTAACTTCAAGAGATGGGGAAGAACCTGAGAAGGTGTCATGTTTATCCTGGTGTATTACCGTGTAGGCCTTTCCACCCTTTGCTGGTTGGTTCTGGGTTGATTGTTTCTGGGCTGATCAGCTGCAGACTTCTGAATCATTACGGCCCCTACCGCTGGCCGGCGCTCAACTCTTCCTTGACCTCTTTGAGAGTAGACAGCTGAGACTTCTTTCTTTGCTGGAAAAGGCTTTTTGATGGCAGTGGAAGAAGATGTATCTTTTTGAATTTTTCCACTCTTGATTCCGGCTTCAACTCTCTCACCAGTCAGAATTAACTCGATGAACCCCGCAGACGAACTTCCGATCAAGTGATTGAGAAAGGGGCCTGACAGTGTACCCAAGAACTTATCCATAAGCTCTCTTTCAGACAATGGTGGTTGTACTCGTCCCGCCAAGTCTCTCTATTTCTGAGCGTACTCTTTGAATCCTTCATTTGAGACCATGCCCATACTTTGTAATTGAGCACGGGTTGGTGCTAAGTCCGCATTATATTGATACTGTCTGTAAAAGGCAGCTGCCAAATCCTCCCAATTGTGCACATCAGACCTCTCTAGCTGGTAGAACCAATCTAACTGCGTCCCTGAAAGACTGTCCTGGAAGAAATGGACCCACAGATCCTTGTCCGGAGAATGTGGTTGGATTTTTCTTACATAAGACTGTAGGTGCATCTTGGGACAAGACAACCCATCGTACTTATCAAATATAGGCACCTTAAACTTAGGGGGAATCACAATTCCAGAGACCAGCCCTAGATCTTCAAAGTCCATCCCAGGCACTCTCTGTACCTCCATAGCTTCCAAACGCTCTTCCAGATTCTTGTATTTGTCGTCTGCAGGAGGGTACTGCTGTTCAGAATAGTCTTCATCCTCCTCTTCTTCTTCTTCTTCCTCAGACTCAGTTGGTACTGCAACTCCCTTTCCTTTTCCTACCCCTTCATCAGATGTTGAGGGAAAATCCAAGACCCTTCTAGCTTGTCCTTCAAATCTTCTACCCAAAGTAGCCACACCAACTCTTTTCTTTTTCCTTTTCTCCTTTTCCTTTTCCAGCAAGGTTTTGAGCTCCTCCTGACCCTTTGCCAAGGTCATGAGTAGCTTCTGGAATTGTGAATTCTTCGCTTGCAAGTCTTTGACCGTCTGTTCTATATCTATCTTGCTGAAATAAACAGTAGAGAGATAAGGAAACCTGGTGTGAAGACCTGCTTATGCATATGATGAATGAAGATGTGATATGCAAATGATTTCAAGGAAATTTATAAGATTTAAATTTTCCCAAACCAAAAAGAACGCACGTCATATTAAATAAAACCAAGTTTGAATACATCATGCCTCTTCGGGCTTACAAAGAAAGAAACTAAAATATAGCAAAATTCTCAAGACAAAAAGACCGAATGCATCCTTTTTGGAGCAATGTAAGTATTCAGATTCTTCTCTTCATGAAGCAGTTTGGTGAGCTCCAGAACCTTCTTCTCACTGGCGTAGTACTGGTTTTCAAAGGTGTCTCGTTCTTCCTTCAACTGAATCCAGGCTTTCTGCAGGTCTTCGAGAGAGGTAGGCATATCTGGATGAAGAACGGTGTACAGGATGTCTCCTTCAATAACAGGCTCAATGATGACAGGAAGGATGGAAGGGTAAGGCATTAAGAGACTTTGGGAATGAGCTCGTACCCACCAAAGGTAAGGCTCGAGAGGGATAGATTTTTTATATCCCAAAGTCCTACTGTCCACTTTGTTCACCATTCCCCAAGCACGTGTAATCCTCTGGCGGTAATCTTGGTCTTCTTTGTCGTAGTCAAAAACCAGACCTCGGACGAGCATCTCGTGAGGGCCGTCCCTTCGGGCATACCCAAACTTCCGAAGAGCTAAACACGGATTATAGGTGATATCTCCCCTAATACCTAGTAGAGGTACATTAGGGAATTCACCAAAGCGGTCGATGATAGAGATATCTTCCAAGGATCTTGAGCACTAACGGATATCAGAGTGGGTGAGAGACATCATCCTTTGAGACCAAGTCAATCTTTTCTCGTTCTTCAATGCTACTGAGGCAGGTGTGAAGTGAACCACTTAGCAAGTAGAGGTATACAACACAAAATGGTACCTCTTTTCTTCATGGTACGGGTGTGAAGACAATGCAAGATATCTCCTAGCAAGGTGGGTATAGGATTGCGAGAGAGAAAGACTTTGATGGTATTAACGTCTATGAATTGGTCTGAGTTAGGAAACAGAACCAAACCATAAATGAGGAGAGCTAGCACTTCTTCGAAAGCTTGGAAATCCATGTCATCCCAGAACGAACGAGCTTTTTCCAACAGAAACTTAGCTAAAAATCCTTTAAACCCACTTCTTGTCTCCCAATTGGCTGTGACGTCAACCCTCTTCATATGTAAAGCTTCGGAGATGACTTCAGGTTTTGGAATCCCTTCTAGATCTGTGAACGGTATCTGATTAAGCACGGGTACCCCTAAGAGCAGAGAGAACTCTTCCAATGTTGGTACCAACTGATAGTCCAGAAAAGTGAAACAATGATGTACGGGGTCAAAGAATTGGAACAATACACACATCATCTCTTCTTGGAAGTTGGATGTAGCCAAACTGAGAAGTCGACCATACTTCTTGGTAAAAGGAGAATCCCCGGGCACTCTTGAGGCTAGCTCTTGAAGTTAAGGATGTGCTTTCACAAAACTGATTCGGATGGTGTTTCTTCGAAGAGAATTCATTTCCTTCAAAACAAAAACAAAGATAAATTTCTAAATCCTTGAAATGGTTAGTGAGCATGCATATGATGTTGATGATGTTTATGATGTTTATGTACAAGCAAACATATATACACACAACAAACAGATCCCTATGTTTCAGGATTGCATGAGTTTGTAGGTAAGTACCCTCTTGAAGTTTTAGTGGGCTCAACCTGTCATAGACATAAAGATCGGGTTCTAAAGGATCTCAATATCACCGACTTTTCTTTTAGGCATTGTCTCAGCACAATCAATCTTTTCTTGCGGCCGAGATATCCCAAAAGTCTAGCCTCAATGAGTGTAGTATCGAGTGTCAACCAATTTTCAGCTTTACATCGAAACCGGTTACCTCACTACGTCCTAATGGCCAACTTTGTTCAATTAGGGTTCTAAGGTCAATTAGTGCTTCACGATGCCACTCAGCAGCCCCGTATTCTCCTCGATTCACCACGAGGGATACCGGTACCCACAAATGTGTCACACTAACGTAGCTACTGTTTCAACCGTATCGGTCTATGCCGTACAGTTCCCTCACAGTTTATTGCTACTTACCTAAAAGGTATTTCCCAGATCCGGGTAGAGGATTTAAACCCAAACAATAGAACCAAAAGATAAAGCATACAAGTCAAGAAAGATAAGCATGTAAAGGTGATCTAAAACCCTAAGGTAACCTAACTTTTTATTTTTTCCCCAGCAGAGTCGCCAGTTTTGTGATACGGTGAGAGAACTGACTAGAGGTTTTGCATTTCGTTCGCACTTGTGCGGTTAGCAAGAGTCGCCACCGACTTTTCTTTTATCCAAAAGGAAAGGTAAAAAAGCACAGGAAAGACCTTTCGAGAATTTTCTCGGGTTCGGGGGAGAGATTATGAAAAGGGAAGGTGTTAGCACCCTTTTCGTCCATGGTTTTCCATGGGCTCTTAGTTACTCGTTTAGATCACTTGCTTTTGTTTGATTGCATGCTTGTGGTGTTGGTTTTGAAAGTATTTTGGAAAGTTTCTTTGTAATGGTTCTCGTCTCTATAAGAACGTATACAAAGTTTTGTTTCGAAAAATGGTTCAAAGATGTGTTTATGAATTGTGTTCTGAAAAGTGTTTTGAAAAGAGGTTTTGTAATGGTTCTCGTCTCTATAAGAACGTATACAAAACGTTTTATCTTTTGAAAATGTTTTGAAATGGAAGTGTAGGTGTGAAAGTTTTTGTCGTGAGCAAGCGAGTAACTAAGAGCGAATCTATCTACTCGAAATGTCTTAAATTGTCTTTTTTTCTTCCTTTTAATAGTGTTATCTTACCATTAATTTGGTAAGAATCCCCATCCTTGGATGTAAAGGGACAGGCGCGGGTCAATTTTACAATCATTTAAGGCAACTTGTGAGACGTTCTAGCAATTTGTAAGAGACGAGATCGTTTTATCAAAGGCAACATCGAGGGTCATCGAGGGACTACGATCTTTGTTTATCGAAGGGTCATTTGCTAGAATGTATCATATTCGAGGGACATGATTGTATTTCTAAGGCAACAAGCGAGGTTACCCTAGAGGTGCACGTGTGAGAAGTGTGTTGATTTCAAGTTATTTATTCTTGGATTAGGTCATCTAGCGATTGATTTTTTAATCTTGCCATACATGCCTAATTACTACACAGTATATAGAAAGCAATAAATTGCGGGAATTAAAAGTCTAAGTTATTACAAAAGTATCCGGGAATGGGGGTACAATTATTACAAATGGGGATGAATCACATAAGAATAGCAATGTCTATATAATACAACCAAATCGAATTGTTGTACGATTCAATATGAAGCTATGACAATTTATGAAATAAAGAAATCAATAAAGTATGAAATGCAATGTATTTAAAAAAGAAAAATAAAACTTAATCTAATAAGAAAATGATTTAAATTAAAAAAAAAAATCTTTATTATATTTTTTTTTGTTAATTTTTATTAGTTTTAAAAGAAAAGTTTAAAGAAAGAAACTTAACTAAACTAATTCTTGATTTTTTTGGTATTTTATTAAATGTAACAAATTAATAAAAAATAAATCCCAAAAGAAGAAAATAGTGAAAATTTGAGTTTTAAGACTTAAAAAATGTATTATAAGCAAACTAAATTTTAATTAATAATTTTTTCAAAACAAATAAAACAAATTGAAGGAAGAAATGGGCTTAAGGGTTTAAGGGTTATTGGGCCCAAAGAAGTTATCATCTTGTTGAAACAAAAACAAGGCAAAGGGGGGTGGGAACCAGGAAACGTGAGTGGGCCTAAGGGTTGGCCAAAGAAATGGCCCAATATACTAACTTTGTTTAATGCTTCTGATTAGGGTAAACGTGAAAACATTAGGTTTTATGCTTTGTAAGTCTCACAGCGGCGCCGCTCTGTTCATTTCTATCGCTTCTCTCTCTCGTTCATCTTTCTCACTCAACGCCTCTATTCGTCCCTGATTCATGAGTGAAACGCTTTTTTTTTAAATCCCTAATTTGAAATGAAATCACTTAAAAGGTTTAAAATGCATTTTTCTGATCCTTCTCTCACACTCGTTACCGGAGCATCCTCCCTCTCACATCCCAAGCGCTAATGTTCTTGCTTCTGAAAGGTAAAGTTCTATTTTGAAGTTTGAACGAGTTTCTATTGTGGTTTAATTTTGTTCGTTTTTTCTCTGTTAACCTATTGCGCTATATGTTTGAGATGCAGTAAACAGTTTGAAGGGATGAGAAAAAATCCATACCTTTGGGGTTTTTCTATGGAGAGGATGGTGAGATTGAGATGAGGTGCTCCCTGGTGACGGGCTTGGCAAGGAGGAAATGATGATGAAGGTGCTAGGTAACCTTCCCTCTTTGCTTTGAACAATGATGATGTTTGCTTCTGACTTTGTTTTCTTGTAAGTTTGCTGGATGTTTGGGACTTCCTTTTGACAGTTTTGTTGTTTTGGATTTTTGGTTACTAGGCTTGATGGTCACAGTTTGGTATTGAAGATGATTTTTGTTGATGGTTGGTGATGGTTGGACAGTTTTGGGATATTTTCTGAAAGTTGTGTTATTGTTACAGTTGCGGGTTTTAGTGATTTCTTGGTTTGAACTGGTTTCACAATTTTTTTGGAAGTTTTAAAATTGGTTTTGATGGTTTTGGATGTTGAAATTGTTTTACAGGTTTTTGAACTGTTGAAGATTGTTGGAAACTGATTATGCAGGTTTGGCTGTTTGGTCTTGTTAACAGGTTTTGGTTGTTTGAACTTGTTAACAGGTTGAAGGGTTTTGTGTGTTTGACAGCATTTTGAAGGTTTGGGTTTGGAAATGTTTTTGTTGACAGTTTGGTTATGAACTGGTTTTGGTTGTTTGTTTGTTATGCAGTTTTGGTTGTTTGAGAAATGGTTATGCAGGTTTGTTATTGTTGTTGTTTGGGATTTTGTATATTTGACAGTTTGATGCTTCTTGAAGGTTGTGAGAACTTGGAGATTTTTTGTCTGTTGAGGTTTGAGAATTGGTTTTTACAAAAAATGTTCTTTTTTTCTCTTGATCTCTTACTACTGTTATATTGGCTTCTTTTGTTTTTCAGCTTATTCAAAATGGTGGGAAACCACCAAATTTTGAATACTTTTGGCATGTTCTCCTTAGGCTCTTTTCCTTGCAGTTTTGTTTGCTAGCAAATCTGGTGCAATTGTGACAGCAGGGCAGCATCCCCTAGGTGACTTCTTTCCTCTTCCTCTCTTAATGACCCTAAGCCAAGTGCTTTTTCTGAAAAGTTTGCAATTTTAATTGGAAAATGATGAAATGGCTTATGAGCAAGCCTCTTGCTTGTTGACTTAGTTTTATATTTTCTTCTTGTTGATGCTCTTTTGTCCGGTACTGCCTATGTTGCCTCGTTCTTACTGTTTGTATTTTCTTTGCATTTGTTTTCGCTGATGTTGCTGTCCAGTTTGCATTATTTTGTTTGTTTGCCTTTTGGTATGCTGCTGTCTAGTTTGGACAGCCTTACTGTTGTTTGGCCATGCTGCTGTATCTCTTGGCCCTGTTTTGCGCCTTATTTGGACAGCCTTGCTGTTTGGCCATGCTGCTTGCATATTTTCACTTGTTTGGGCAGCCTAGTTGTATTTGGATAAATTTCTTGCATTCTTTTTTATTTGGATAGCTTGCTATTTTTTATTTTTATTTTTGTGAACCAAGAAGAGTAATCTTCTTGTGATTTGCAAATAGAAAAATAAAAACGTGATGAATTAAAAATAGCCCTCTGATTCCAAATTGCAAACTTTAATGATGAACACATTTTTCTTTTGAAGATTCTTAACCATGTCCAATTAACTGTACTGATCAATTTTCTGTCTTTTGTTTTTCATGTGAGCGCAAACTGGATGGTGGCAACGCAGAGGAAACAAGAGATTCTTTGGCAAGCATGGAAGCAATGGAAGCTTAGTCATCCTTAGGCTTAGATTTTTTTCTTTGTAATTTAGATAGAAATACTCAAATAATTGTATTAATTTATTTTTTCAAATACAATAAGTTGTAAAACTTAAAGCATTTAAATAATAAATTATATTGTAACAATTTTTGAAGTAAATAAAAAAAGTCTTATGAGGTATTTTGATGTCCATTAGAATCCTTTACTGTCAATAACTCGCCATTTTCTCTTCGCATCTTCACTAATTCTTTAAGATTCCTGATTAAGGTATTTGAAACTGTATTCCAATAATTCCAACCAAGATAACTTAAATTCCAATGATCATGTAATCTTGCCACTGCATTTCAAATGAACACGCACTGTGTATTCCTCAAACAAATGTTTATTCCATAAACAAACAAATACTTATTCCATTAACAAGCAAATGTATTAACAAACGCAAATTATCTGGTTAACCTGGATCAAACAAAACATGAATGTTCTAAATGACAGTCTTAGATCCCGTCTCTTGTCCCAAATAAACATGCCTTGATAACAAACAGTAATCTTTCAGTAAACTTGAAAAAGCATGAAAACGTATGAAAGCCAATTGGATCTTTGTGAATTCATTTCTTCTGAGAACTGCAAGTAAAAACCCTAATTGCTGGTTTATTGCCATAGGAGAAAATATGTCTGATTGATTCCTGAGCCAATCTTGAATATCTGAGAAACCCTAGGGTTGTGATTTCTGTGAAAAATGGGAGGGAAAATTTTGGGGTACAACAGATTCCCTGTCCTTCTGGACCATAGCCCTGAGTTGATCACGATCAGGTGCCATGTCCACATTATACTTGTATTGTCTGATAAATGCTTCTCCCAAATCGTTGAAAGTATGGATATTGACACTGTCCAAACTCATGTACCACTTCAACACAGCACTAGTCAAACTATCCTGAAAAAAGTGAATCAACAGACATTGATCATTAGTGTGGGTAGACATTCTTCTTATATACATTACAAGATGAGCACGAGGAAAAGTGTTGCCCTTGTACTTCTCGAATTCCAGGACTTTATACTTCGCATGTATCTTGACATTCGGGACCAAGCATAAATCATTTACATTTTGCCTAAACAATTCCTTTCCCCTGAGGGCCTTCATCTCCCTCTGCATCTTGCCAAACTGATCTTGAAAATCATACATTCTATCATAGAGACCCAATCCTTCACTTGATGGAGGAAAAGGACGATACATATCATCATTAGCAAATGGAACCACATTTGTCGAAGGGGATGCAGCAGGAGCAACATGCACCACAGGAGGTGCAGGAGTAACAATAGTCTAAACAACTGGAGTAACTTAAGGACCAAGATTGAAACCTTCAGGCACAAAGTTATCTAGCATTCCCCATGGATAACCTTGAGGCATGTGATTCTGAATAACGGCTGGAGTAGTAGACATAGGAACAGTCAGAGCTTCAGTAGTAACCTTTGTTTGTTGAGGTTGAGCAATCGGTGGCTGATTCTAAGCAGCCACCAAAGATTCCATCAGAGAAGTAAGATTGGCCATGCGGGCTTTCAGAGCAGAAACTTTCTCGCGCAGCTCACGATTCTCTTGTTCTAAGTTGTCCATCTTCCTTCTGAAATTAGCTCGGGTATTATAGTGGTGAGATAGCTTGCTGAACAAAGTAAAGAAGCTTGGTAAGACACCTGGATATGCATAACAAATTCAAGAAATATGTGCAATATGATGCATGATATGCAATGCACGTGATTTATTTTATTATTAATATTTCAAGGGACTTAAAGATTTATAGACACATTGCAAATATCAAAGTAATAACACATTTGAAATACTGAAAAATTTATTATCATAACTTCAAAATGGATTACAAGTTTCAATAATCCCAATTACAAGATGAAAATAAAGTCTAAAACCCTAAGAAGTAAAGCTGATGGAGATCACTCTATACGCTGGCGCTTCCCTGTAAGCCTGGCAATTTGAGCCTTTAACCTCTGGTTTTCTTTCGCATATCTGGTGGTAATATCCTTCCAATCACCTAAATCAGGAAGTGAGCAACTAACATCTGACTGAGGCTTAGAGGAAAATAAATCCCCTTGCCTCTCCATTGTCTCTACAGCCCGACTCTCAAGAATCTAAATCAGGTCGTCTTTCTCCTTCAAGTCTGCTCTATAGGAAATCTATAAAGTTTGGCACTTGTTCTTCCAAGCTTCCTTTTCTTGCTGCATCCTGGCTAAAGCAAGTTATAGCTCTTCCACATCATCCAATAAGGGAGGAGTGGTCTTCACAAACAAATCAGGCATAGGTGCTTCCCGAGAATATGACATCTTCAACTCAATAGCTCTCGTTTGGACCCACTGAAGATAAGGCTCCAACGAAATAACCCCCTAGGTCCCAAGTATTTCCTACTCTTCCTATGAATGTGATGTTAGGCCTTCGCAATCTGCTTCCTAGCTTCCTTATGGTATTCTCCCTCCTTCAGGAAGAAACTACTCTAATGAATACTATTTGGTTTATCCCTCATTGGATAACCAAGTTGTCGTCGTGCAAGAACAGGGTTGTAGTTAATTCCTCCCTTTGTACCAAGTAGAGGTACATTAGGGAAACTACCACAATTGTCGATAATCTCTACATCATGGTAAGCCTGATGATACCAAACAATATATGAGTGAGTAAGTTCCATGATCTTAGGAGCCCAACGGGGTTCCTTCCTTACATCCCAGAAAGCATCAGACTGAGGCACATGAGAAGTAAACCAACGGTACAACAGAGGCATGCAACAAATAATCATCCCCCTATGATAAGAATTTTGAAAATGAATAGAGTAATAAACATCACCCAACAATGTAGGAATTGGGTTTCCAATCATGAAGATCCTGATAGCATTAATGTCAACAAACTTGTCCACATTAGGAAATAAAAATAACCCGTAAGCAAGTAGAGCAGAGATGGCCTCAAAAGCAACTTTACTCTTCATCCTGGCAAAGTAACGAGCTTTCTCCAATAAGAACTGAGTCGGTAATCCTCTAATCCCTCCTTTAGTAGTCATATGGACTTCAGCCTCAGACTTCCCCAGATAGATCAAAGCAGCAATCTCGTGTGGTTTTGGCTCACCCTCCAAACCAGTAAAAGGAACACGATCGGTAATAGGTAAGTCCAACAGATAAGAATACTCCTCTAGTGTAGGAATTAACTGATAGTCAGGGAAAGTAAAGCAATGATACATCGGATCATAGAACTGGACCAATGTCGAGAGAATACCCTCCTTCATCTTATGCTTCATGAGAGGAATGATGGATCCATACTTCCTTAGAAAATCTGCAGAACACTCAATCTCAGGAATTAGACTGATCAATGCATCTATCTTGGGATCTTTGAAATTGTATTTTTCGGTCTTTCTTTTTCCAGAATCCATGGTCAAAAGGTACCTGAGATATTCACAAATGGTCAAATTTCAAGTCCCTTGAAATAAAATTTCTTCAAAAGATGCTTATGAGTGCATGGATGCATGATGCAACAATCACATACAAGATCACAAACATAGGGTTCATAGGTTCAACGTCACGAGCATGAGGTCGAAGGTACTACCCATAAGGTATGTTCTAAAAGTTATCACCTATTGAGCAAGGTTCTAGAGGTTCTCAGAGTCTACATCCTTCCTTTGGATATTACCAACTTCCAGATTAATTCGATAATTAGTAATATTCTCAAGAAAAACTCGTCTGAGCATAGTATCGCGTGACAACTATTTCCAGATTACTCCGTCATAGCTTCTGCACTACACCTAAAAGGCCAAGATGGGCTAGGTATTCTACGGTCCTTAGCTTCAGTAGGCTCTCAGGTCGAAAGCAATATGTCTTCCTGATTACTCAGTAATACGACACTACAGTCAAAGGGGCCTCCACTGAGTGGGGAATCTCATGCCTCCTTTTTTGGGATTACTCCCTCAAAGTTAACATGACTATACTGTCCGTCCTATCTTAAAGTTTACCCAATTCCAGGTATAGGACTCATAAGTAATCACCAAGCACCCTGAAAACCAGGAAAATCCAGACAAACAAATATACAACATATAATATATAACAAACAATAGCACATATACAGATATAAACAAAGATAGGTTTAACCCACTTAGGAATGGACCAGCAAGAACTCAATCTTTCCCTAGTGAAGTCGTTATTTTTTCTGTAGCGGTAGAAATGTTTAAGACTAAGCCATTGAATTGACTAGACTTACGCAGATCAAAATAAAAATTGCCACCACGCTTTATTGTTTCCAAAAGAATGGGAAAAGACCGAGTAACCCAAAAAGAGGGGGAAAGATTCTAGGTAAGGGGGTTGGTTATGAAAAGGGAAGGTATTAGCACCCTAAACATCTACGGTACTCCGCAGGAACCTCTTTGAAAAATCTGTATATTTTGACTATAAAATCTTGTATAAAAAATAGATAGTGGAGGTGAGAAAAGAAGTATTTTTTATGATTTTTTTGCATCCGCTGCGGTTGCAAACCTTTAGTTTCTACGTACCACCTTTCGTGCAATAGGGGATCAGGGTACAAGTAGTTCACCTTTAAAAAATTTAAAACACAAGTGTGTTGGTTAATTTTATGAGATAAGACATCATCGTCATTGTCCGTGTGGAAAACATACTTACTACCCACAATCATGATAAAGGAGAATTTGCATCATCTCAAAGTGGAGGATATGGCTTGGATTTTAAAAACAACAATGTCTCACTCAACACCCAAGGGGAAAATATCTCTCTTCACTACATATTGTAGAAGTATAGTTGTTTGCTTCACTACAAGGATTGACAAGAGTCTAATCTTTTGAGAAAGGTTTAAAAATAAAAAGCCAAAGTGGCAAAATGGTTTGAAATGAGATTGATGGACTTTTAGTCTTCTCACAAAAAATGTTAAGGTATTATTAAGTTGATTGAATTTTATTTATGAAAAGGTTTTGAAAATGCATGAACCTAGGTCCAAGTTTATTATGAAAGTGGTTCAAGTTTAAAAAACAAGAAGAGTTTTCAAAAGGAGGGAGAAAATTTTTGAAATTAAAGAAGATGGGAGGAGAGGAAGAGAACATCTTAAAGCATGAGGTAAAAGTTAAGGAGAAGAATCATCTAACCAACAAGAAGCCAATACTTGACATTATGAGTCAAGATAGAATTCCCATTCTTTGGATTGAAACCAAGCAAGCAAAGATACTAGACCTCTTGAGAGAACCAAATTTCAAGTGTATTAAGTCTTCACAAAAATTGGGCTGAGTAACGGCTGTATACGGGTGAATTCCAGATTACAAACAAAGTATGTAATCACAATAACTTACGCACAAAACAAACAAACAACCCAATGTCTTGAGGTAAACCTCAAGAACTCCAGACAAAATATCAATTAAGGTCACAAGGTCTCCAACATAGGCTAAGGTTTCTATTCCTAAGTCCAAGAAGTCCAATACTCCATAATGCTAAGGATAGTAACCAAATAGTCCAAGTATCATTAAAAAAATTTATGGTTTATGTTGATTATTAAGTATCTTCAAAAAGAAAAGAAAATCTCAAGTGAGCAAAATAAAAATCACATAAAAGTAAATGCTCAAGTGAGAAAATATGAAAATAGCATGAAATGTAAATGCTAAAGTAAATAGTACATAAAGTAAAAGCATAAAAATAAAATCATAAAGTAAAGTCAATTGTTAAGAATTAGTGGTTAGTTGGATGACCATCTTGAAACTTGCATTTGGAACTAATTAGAGGATTGGTAGAACCAAAGCCTCTCAACAACAAGTTGCATTTGCTTTTAGTCAAGTATATCATCCATTTAAGAATTCTCAAGACAACATTTAATGATCAACGATGTTTAAGTGATCCGCGTTGACTAAAATTTATGAAGATCCATTAGAGGATTGGTAGAACCAAAGCCTACACACAATGAATATCAAGGTTATTGGATAAAAGGGATCAAAGTATCATACTTGGGTTTACAAACATAAGTTTGGGCCACGAATGATCATTTATTTGAATCGGGACAAAATTTAGCGCTATGTTAAGCAATTGTAAGTGGACTTATGTAGAAGTCGCACCTATTTTAAGGCCGGTAAATAGCAATATATGTATTTCATGTTTGGATAAATGATATAGAGATCATTATCCCATAACATTTAATACAATAAGAAAGGGGAATAAGATGAAGAGGGAAGGGATTAGAGTTTCAAATATCATCAACATCATTCGTCCATTTTAATGGATTTGGTTTATCAACCTATCAACACCCAAGACCCAATAGTGTTGAAGAATTTGCCTCAAGATATGCTCCAAGCCAGTACCAGATGCTATTTCAAGAATCAAACAAGAATCATGTACAAAATATTTCTATTACAAGCATTAACCAAAGGTAAAACCCAAAATGCAATCTTAAGTCAAAAATAGTTTTAAAATATGAAAATAACTTGAAAAATTATGAAATTAAAACCCTAACTTCCTAAAGTCCTATAAAAGTCATAAATAAAATTTGGAGTCCCTGGATTGAGGTGGAAATTTTCTTTAGAAATGGAAACTTGGAAACTAGCAAGTTTAAGCCTTAAACTAGATGGTTTTGGAAAATAATTTATGAAAAATATGAAATCACATTGTAAAATTCCAGAAAAATGATTTTTATGGCATAAACATGTGCAAGAACTCCAAACAACTTTATCTCTAATTTTATAGGCATGGTAAGTTAGAACTTTAAATCAATTAATGTACATGATCAAGCAAAAACCCTAAAACAGGAAATTAAGTTCACAAATTAATCAATTAGATCCAAAAGCCAAATAAATTTTATTTAAAATAACCTAAATGTCAAGAAAATTAAATGTATTATAAAGCATATTTTTCTTAAATTTCATCTCAAAAGGAAAAAAGAAATAGAAATTATTTAAACAATTCATTAAAAAAACAAGGAAAAGATGAATATGTCCAATTAAATGATTTAATTTGTAATCCAAAAATTTTATAAAATAGGAAAAAAATATTTTCATGTAATAGGCTTAAATAGGAGTCCAAAAAATATTTTTTTGAGATTTTTTACTTAATATAAATAGGAAAATAAAATTCAAGATTTAAAACAAATATTAAAACCCTAATTATTTACATGATTTTATTTGATCAAGAAAATTGATTAAAAAATTAAATAAAAATAAAAATATGAAAATATACTGAAGAAGGAGTTTAGAATATTTTTTCATAATTTTTAAAGTGAAGGAAATATTAAAATAAAATTTAAGAAAACAAAAGAAAAATTAATATTCAAAGGCTATTACACCTGTTTTTGCCAAAATGTGCTGTAAAAGGTACTTAAACCATGTTCAATTAAAACAAGACACCTCATCATCCCTACCAAGCAACCATAACATTCACATTTTCCATCTTTGACACACCATTTTCAAGCCACGATAACTCACTCATTTCTTGATGAAATCTAAAAATTCCAACACCAAAGTTCAAGATTAAAATTAGTAGAACATGCTAGGATCAAAAAATTCATGAAATGATGCATGGATGATTGAGAAAATCGCACGTGAAGAATGCTACATGAACACTTTTTTTTATTTACACATTTCAACAAACAGTTTTGTGATTCACTTTTCTCCTTCAATTCTCCACCAAAATAAACAATCCAAGAATGAAAATTGATCAGAGAAATCAAGGATTAAGAATATTCTATTGGATTTTTCAAAATGTTCATAGATTTAAAAATAAAATGCAAGTTGCAGTAGAGGGAGAAAATGGATTATCTACCTTGAAATGAGTTGGATGATGTTGGAGCTTAAATAAAGAGCCAGCTCTCCAGAAATTCTTGCTTTGAAGATGCAGTGATGATGAGTAGAGAGAGATGCGAAGAAGTTTTGAAAAAAATGTGGAAGCTTGCTTAACAATTGTGGAAGTTGGTTTGAAATTCAAAGAGAGAGAGAGAGAGAGAGAGAGAGAAGAGAACTTTGTTTATTTTCGTGAGGGAGAGGGATAGATGAGAGCTTCTGATTTTTCTTTTTTTCCACCCCTTGCTTGTTGAATGAAATGGCGTTTTATAGAGTATAGAAAGAGAATATGATGGAAAATGAGAAAATGTGAGGAGGTTGTGAGGTGTTGCGTTTTCATGTTATTTTTTGATGTAAATCACATGCTCTTGAGTAAGTGAGAAGGGCTGGGGCGTGTGGGCTGGCAAGTGGGCTTGGTTGGCACAAAAAATTACCATGCATTTTCATGCAAATATGCTATTTCATGAACACTTATTTACCTCCTTATATCTCTCTCTATGGTGCATGAAACGTCACAAACTTTGATTAAAAAATGGAGAGGACACTTCATACTCCAACTTTCATGTTCAAATTTTTTTCAAAATGAGGCTTGAATCAATGAGATATTTGGCCATGAACACGTGCTTACAAACTATTTGATAAAATGCCTTGCCTGCCTGGGCTAGCTGTGCACGCATGATGGCTTGTTGGGCAGAAAATTCAACATGCATGGTGCCTACTTCTCACAATTATATCTCAAAATATAAGAAGAATTTGGAGAAACTTTCTAAATCAAAGTTGTTTCTCATATTTAGGGCTTCAACTTTGATGTTGGACATTTTTAAAAATAATGAATATTTCACATAGAAAAGTGGTGATGAATGCACGCCCATGACATGTTTGATGAAATGCCTTGCCTGCCCGGGCTTGCCTTGCCTTGTGCTGGGCAAAAATTCAGTTTTCAACTCAAAATCCTAATCATCATATCTTTCTCTACACTTAACCATTTTAGATGATTCTTGAATGAAAAATGAAGAGAAAATTCCAATCTACAACTTTCATGTTGCCAAATTTTTTATTTGAGTCCAAGTGGTCATTCAAAAATGGACATGAAGTCAAATTTTTGCATTTTTTAACCAAAATTTCACTAAGTGTCAAAATCTTCCAAGCTTCATAACTTTTTTTACTTTCATTTTTTGGACTTCTGGACACTCCTACAAAGTTGGATAATTTTTAATCCTCTTTCTAGGCATATAAAGTTTGCACATTTTCAATAAAAATTGAGAAAGTTGTAGCCAGTCAAAATTCAGTCCTATGGATGCTTAGAAAATTTCAAAACTTCAAATAACTTCCTTGAAAAGTTAAATCCAATTCACACTTCCTCTTGATATTTTTGCACTATTGACCATGAAATATGATAATAGGGATATTGAATTAATGGTTGACCAAAAGTCCACTTGGTCAACAACTGATTTTGATTTTCTTCTGATAAAATGACCAATTTACCCCTTTTCATCAATTGAACCCTTTCAAACCAAAGTTGATGATCAAACTTCCAATGATATATGATCATGACTATGTAAAGAAGTATTGGATCAAGAATTTCCCAAAAATCCAAAGATCTCCTGATTAAACTTCAAACCCTAGTTTTGATCCTCTGTGCTAGGAGATGGTGAGATGAAGGCAACTATGCCATGACCTACAATATAATATTCCAAAGGATAAAATGCACATATTTTAAGGTTAGTTAAAAGCATGCATATACAAAGTACACAATTCAAGTCTCTTCAAGGTGCTTGGTGCTTCCATAGGCAAACCCTAAGACATGATGCAGTAGAAGATAAACCCCAAACCCTAATTTGTGATCTGATTGTATTGTGATGGTATGATATGGTAGAGGAATCTTAGGGTCAAAAATTAGTGTACAACAGACAGACCTTTCCAGAAGAGTCCAGCCTCCATTGTCTGATAGGGAGCTGGTGGACATGTTCTTAAGCATATTATCCGGGCCATTCTTTAACCAACTGATTGGGAGTTCTTCTATTGGGTTTACTGAATTGATCTTGATAGGTGAACGAGTAGAGGATAGCATTAAAAGTGGTAATATACAGAGGGATGCATCCTCCAGCACTGCAAAGAAACCATTCACAGGGAAGAAGGAGGTCAGTGTTTCTTATGGCCAAAGAAATCTTAACAAAATTGAGCATCGTCCGACGATAGGGGCTGTTATGATTTCCAACCATGCATTAAACCAACAACAAAATAATTAGTCTAGAACAGATAAGCCTAGAAGACAGTTCACCCAGATTAATATGACTTTGTCTCAAGTTTTGCCACATTTTCTGAATTCCAATCTGATTACCCTGAGAGAGGCTCCCAAAAATCCCAACACTGCATCTCCTCGCTACAATTCAAATGCTCGGTGTGCCTACCATTCTGAAAGTCCAGGCCATGATACCAACGACTATTGGGCTTTGAAGAACAAGGTGCAGGATTTGATTAAGGCAAAGGAGATTGAATTTGACGCTTTTGAGACCCCTAATGTTATAACAGCCCATATGCATAAGCACGACCGTGATGTTAATGCTATTGATGATGACATGTTTGTTGCTTCTATTGATGAACTAGTTACTCCACTCTTGACTATTAAAAAGAATCTCTTGCAGGCCGGTTTATTTTCAAATTGTGGTGAAGGTTGCCACTTATGTTTGTCCCTACCTAATGGTTGCCATTTGTTGAAGGAAGGCGTTCAGCGCCTGGTGGATGATAAAGAAATTATATTTGAGAAGACTCCAATTACTAGTGCTCCGTGTGAAGATGTTTCTATAATTACCATTTCTGCCAATCCTCCTAAGGTCTACTCCAAAAGACCTGTCAGGATTACATCTGTTCCAAAAGTTTCTCTGTTGATAATTACTTTTCCTGGACCTATACCATATTCCTCGGATAAAGATGTTCTCTAGAATTATGGGGCTGACGTCTATTACCATGGAGGCAAGCAAGATTTGCTAGTTGTTAAAGACAAATATACTGAAGACTATGATCTTGGCATTAGTAACATTTCCAGGACTAGTAAGATAACAAGAAGCGGAAGAGTTTTCTCTCCCGAGATCTCTCCAAAAATTGTTGCCACTCCTGTGATCCTCCCTGCTGCTACTCCTACTAGTACTCCTATTAATACTCCTGTGATTGTTCATGTTTCTTCTCCTATCAATATTCCCACAGCTACTCCTGTTGTTAGTCCTATTATTATCCCTGCTACCGAGTCGGTCGAGACTCGGGGCTGTTGTACCCCAATTTTTCCCCTAAGATCCCCTCATCATACCATGTTGATTCAATCACAACAAGAACACATTAGGTTATTTTAGTTCTCCTCCCTATCTTTAGCTTTGCTCTTTGAGGAATCACCAAGCACCTTGACTTGTTTTCTTTTGTGATCATGAACATTTTGTCTTTATTTTTATTTTAATTAATAAAATTCAATGTTGGTTTCTCTTAGTTATTACTAATGTAGGTAAAGGCAATGAGGTTTAACAAGTTGCTCCATGGGTTCATGAGTTTATTTCCATGCCCTAGGCAATAAAGCTTGAGAAGTCCAAACCTCACCATTGAAGTTGTTTTGGAATGGATGGCATGGCAAGGTTATTTTGGTTCACTACATTTCCAAGATATCAAGATTGATTCAAAAGTGCAAGGGATTGATTGAAGAAGTTGTCATGGTTGGACAAATTCTTGTTCCCATTGATCACAAGTGCATATTTCTCTCAATTCTCAAGATATGGAAGTGGTTTTGGTGGCTATGAGTTCTCATTTTCATCCTCAACAACTTTTATTTACAAAGAAAGGATGTTGGTACAAGAAGGTGGTTTAAAATTGTCAAGGTTCCTCCAAGCATTTTCTTGATCTAGGAGCTAGGGTTTTGAACTTCAAAGAAGTATATATTGCTCATCTTTTGGTATTTTTGAGTGATTACAAATACATCCTTATCTTTAAAGGGTTATTAAAAAATCAATTCAAAAGTTTCAAGGAGTTTTCATGGGTAAGAAACTTGATGATGAAGAAAGATTACAAGTCCTCCAGATGAACCCCCAATTTCTCATGTGTGACTTCAAATGATCATAACTTGGTAAATTTTTATCACCTTGAGCTCACTATTTTTCCATAATGATCTTGAGGATATGGACTTTATTCCTTCTTTTATATGCAAAGTGAGAAAATGGATGGAAGATGCCCTAAGGATACAAAAGATTATAGGTCATTTCATGATTTTTTTTCCAACTTCAACAATTCATAACTCCCTCAAATATTGGAGATTTTGAATGTTTCAAGTTTCAAAGTGTCATTTAAGAGGTCTATTTCATGCCATCTTTTTTGGTCAAGAGCAAATTCCAAGTGGAAGGCCATGTTTGGATGCAAAATATTATAGGTCACTTTTGAAGAAAAATTTGAAATATTTCTAAGTATGGAAAGTAAACCCTTTTTCTCCAACTTTGACTCAATGCAACTTTCATATAAAACATACATTTTACTCCATTCTTTTCCCATTGCAAAGCTTGTAACCTCATCTTTCTAAAGCATCAAGAATCATGCCCTAAGACCCCTTGAGCTGAGAATGCCATTGATTTGAACTTGGTAACTTGGAATTGAAGTTTATTCAAAAGTCGGAATTTGAAATAATTGGTTTAGCTTCTAAAAACTTGTTTTCTTCATGTTTTTGCCTCTAAACATGTTTAGTGGACTTCCAGAAGTGATTAGCACAACAAAGCGCGCGTTTTGGATGAGTTTTTATCAAATTCGAAGTCACACTTTTCTTGTTTGCAACTTCACACGATTTCCCTCCAAACTTCATCATTTCACATGTTTGGACATTCCATTTGATTCCCTATAAATAGAGGGTCATCCCTCATTCATTTTCTTAAGCTTAGATACCCAGAATCACCCTGCCAAACTTGTTACATAACTCAAATTTCTGCAACTTCGAAATCTGTGTTCAAGCCTTTTTCAATCCAATTTTTCAATCAATTTACCTCCCTTGATCTTGTAAAAGCAACCTTATCAAATGCACTTTTGTTTTGATGAAGACAAACCATGATTGTCAAAGAAGGCAAAGATTTTTGACTCAGCTAAAAGCATCTGTGAATAAAGTCTTCTGTTCAAGCACTTAGCAAAATTTCAAGGTATAATGATAATACTTACTTTGAACTTAAGACATAGATGCCCAATGGTAAAAAGAAATATTTTATATTGTCCAAACCTTTACTCAAGTTTTTCTAAGCTAAAAATCATTTTTCACTTGAGTGCAATCGATTTGCATATTAGTGCAATCGATTGCATGCTTCAAATTTTTCAAATCTTTTGCTATTGTTTCTCAGTGCAATCAATTTGCATGTTTGTGCAATCGATTGCACTCAATCAATTTTTCTACTGTTTCTCAGTGCAATCGATTTGCATGTTTGTGCAATCAATTGCACTCAATCAATTTTTGCTACTGTTTCTCAATGCAATCGATTTGCATGTTTGTGCAATCGATTACACTCAATCAATTTTTGCTACTGACTTCACATGCAATCGATTTACACTCTTGTGCAATCAATTGCACACTCAAAACTTTTGAAATTCTAGCTGTTGAAACCCCGTGCAATCGATTTACACAAAGGGTGCAATCGATTGCATGCTGCACAATTTTGAAAAATAACAACTTTGCACATGCCTGTTCATAACACCATTTCATGGAAACCTTTCACTCAATCTTGGTAATTTTTCATGATTCATTTACAGAACTTTATGTTGTTTCAAAAATGTGCTATGAACATATAAATACTCATTTTCAAAATCATTTTCTGCACCTCTTCCAATTATATTTTCTGAATTTTCAAAAATCAAACTCAAGCTGCTATACATTTTCATACACAAGTTTTCTGCACACTTTCACATATTATTAACCAGAAAATTTGAGCATTATATATCTTGATTCATTGTATACTATTATCATTGAAAGATAAGATCAATTCATTGATTAAATCACTCAAAGTGATCATTACTACACAAACTCACTCAAATCAAATATTGATAAATACTTACTTATTTTTCAGGATTGTTGGAAATAAGTTTAAGTGGTTTTATAAATCTTGTCTTTCTAGGATTGTTGGATACAAGTGAAGTCACTTTGAGAGGATTGTTCTCATTGTTGACATAGTGAAAATCCAAGAGGATTGTTCTTGGTACAAGAGGATTGTTCTTGGTTTTGGGTAGTTCTTGTGTAAGTTTGCCACAATAAGGAAATCTCTTTCATGTTGAAAGGGGACTGGAGTACTCTCGGACTGTGAGGGGAACCAGGATATATCGCTTGTGTCTCTTTATTTTTCTGCACTTTACTCTTTCATAAACTCACCATAATCCAGAAAAATAATATTCATCATCACTAAAACCAGAATTTTTTAAAGTACCTAATTCACCCCCCCCCCCCCCCCCCCTCTTAGGCGCACTTCGTACTTACAATTGGCATCAGAGCAGGTTATAGGTAAATTGTTCCTAAAATATCCAGAATGGCTTCCACAAATCAAAATCCCGTTTTCAGAGATGGTGGTAGTAACAACAAGCCTTCTCTATTTTGTGGTGAATATTTAGACTTATGGAAAATACACATGAAGGCACATCTAGAAGCACAAGGAGAAGAAATATGGGATGTTGTCGAGAATGGTCCATTTATCCCTATAACGGTAATCAATGGTGTTGGATCATCAAAGCCTAAAACTTCATGGGACAAAGATGATAAGAAGAAGATTCTATATGATAAAAAGGCAATAAACCCTCTTCAAGGTGCACTTAGCATGGATGAATTCTTTCGTGTCTCGGCATGCAAAACAGCAAAAGAAATATGGGATACCTTGGTACAAACTCATGAAGGAACTGTTGAAGTTAAAAGATCAAGACTAAATACCCTGAGTCAAGAATACGAATTATTTCGAATGCAGCCCAGAGAAACCATTCTTGACCTACAAAAGAGATTTGTGCACTTGACAAATCATCTAAGTGCTCTTGGTAATACTTTGACGAATGATGAACTAAATCGGAAAGTACTTAGGTCCTTAACTAGGTAATGGCAACCAAAGGTAACGGCAATTTCAGAAAAGAAAAGTCTCTCCTCCATAACGTCCACAACATTGTTTGGAAAACTTCAAGAATATGAAACGGAACTCGGAAGACTTGAAAAACATGAAAATCAAGAGAAGAAATCCAAGAATATTGCTTTGAAGATAGATTCCAAGGAAGTTGAAAAGGAATACAATCCGGAAGAAGATGAAAATTTCATGCTTCTTGTTAAAAGGCTTGGTAAGTTCTTTGGTAGAAATGACAAATCTTTTTCTCATTCAAAAGGAAAGAAACAATTCAAGAAAAAGGAAGCTTCCACATCAACACAAGAAGTCACATGTTATGAATGTGGTAAGTAAAGTCATATCAAGCCGGATTGTCCGAAACTCTCCAAGAAAGGTGGCTACAAAAGAAAAAAGGGATTAAAGAACAAAAAGTCCTATGTTGCATGGGAGGATAATGAAATAAATTCCTCATCCAATTCCGATAGTGATGAAAGTGAAAATCTAGCATTGATGGCCTCACACCATTCCGATGATGAAGACAATGAGGTTAGTAATAAATTCTATTTTTTTGATAGTGATGCACAAGGTGCTATAGATGAACTATTGAATGAATGCAAAATTCTGTATAAAACTATTTCATCTCAAAAGAAACAAATTTCATCCTTAGAATAAAAATGTGAATCTATGGAAAAATATTTCAAAGAAGAAAAACAAAAATTAAGTGATGAACAAAAACAGAATTTTGTATGCAAAAATTATGAATCACTCTATTTCCAAATTGTACAATCAAAAAGAGTCATTGAAAGATATGAAAAAGGCCAAATTGTATTGGAATGTGTTCTTAGCCAACAAAGATACTCTAATGATAAAAGTGGACTTGGATATTCAAAGTTTTTAAAACCAAGTTCTAATAAAACTATCTTTGTTAAGGCTAGTGATCAATCATCCAAAGATAAAGTGAACAAATATAAAATAGTTCATCACTATCCTAAAAAGAAAACAGTTCCTAAGAAGAAATCTTATCCTTTTAGATATAGAAGTAACTTTGAACCTACTTGTTTTTATTGTGGTATTAAAGGCCATACACATAATGCTTGCTATGTTAGAAACTTTAGTGTGGCGAGTGGGTATTTTGTGTCGGTAAAGAAAGGCACTAATTACGAAGGACCCAAAGCAATTTGGGTACCTAACAAAGCCTAATTTGTTTTGCAAGTATGCTTGAAGACCACATGAAATCTTTGGTATCTTAATAGTGGTTGTTCAAATCATATGACGGGAGACATAAACCAATTTTCAAATCAAGTTATAAAGGCCAAAGGTTTTGTCACTTATGGAGACAATAATAAGGGATGAATTCTTGGCAAAGGCAAAGTTGGTGCTCCACCTTTCACATCCATTGAAGATGTTCTTTATGTTGAAGGACTAAAGCACAATCTTCTTAGTATTAGCCAACTTTGTGACAAAGGCTTCAAGATCAAGTTCACCAAGGATGAATGCTTGATAGAAGATGAAGTCACACATGAGGTTATACTTAAAGGTAAAATAATAAATAATATATTCATGATTTCCCTTAATGATCCATCTTTGAAGGTAAAATGTCTCATGGCGAACAACGATGATTCATGGTTGTGGCACAAAAGAATTGCTCATATTCACATGGAACACTTGAATAAACTAATAAAGCATGATCTTGTCATTGGGTTGCCTAAGAGAAATTTCTTCAAAGATAGACTTTGTGATGCTTGTCAAAAAGGAAACAAATAAAATCAACTCCAAATTGAAGAATCAATGCATGTATCTTTTGATGAATCTAACCCCTCCAAGGAGGATAATATTGTTTGTGATGATGATGATGATGAAATACTAGAAGGTCCTCAAGAAAATACTTCCAAAGATCAACCAATTCAACATGAAGAATCACCCCAATAAGAATCAAATCTCAGTAATCTACCAAAAGAATGGAGAACTCATAGAGATCATCCTATCGATAAAGTAATTGGTGATATAAGTCAAGGTGTGACAACAAGATTAAATCTCAAAGATGCTTGCCTAAACATGGCATTTGTCTCTAAAATTGAACCTTCCAAAGTTGATAAAGCCTTAGGCGACGACCAATGGATTATCTCTATGCAAGAAGAATTAAATTAATTTGAAAGGAATCAAGTTTGGGAACTTGTCCCTAGGCCAAGCAACAAACACATTATTGGAACAAGATGGGTGTTTAAAAACAAACTTGACGAAAATGGAATAATTGTTTGGAACAAAGCAAGGTTGGTAGCACAAGGCTACAATCAAGAAGAAGGAATAGATTTTGAAGAAACTTTCGCTCCGGTTGCAAGGTTAGAAGCTATTCGTCTCTTACTTGCCTATGCTTGCTTATTAAATTTTCAGCTTTTCCAAATGGATGTCAAAAGCGAATTCTTGAATGGATGTATCACTGAAGAAGTCTACGTTAAGAAACCCTCGGGGTTCGAAGATTTCAAGAATCTATCTCATG
Organism: Vicia faba; assembly: GCA_948472305.1. NCBI lineage: Eukaryota > Viridiplantae > Streptophyta > Magnoliopsida > Fabales > Fabaceae > Vicia > Vicia faba. The sequence continues at coordinate 597,903,782 of OX451737.1, forward strand.
TATTTAAATTGAGAAAAGCTCTTTAAGGGTTAAAACAAGCATCGAGGGCATGGCATGATCGTTTAAGCAACTTCTTATGCGAAAAAGGTTTTGAAAAGGGAAAAGTTGACAAGACTCTGTTTATCAAGAAAATCAAAGATGACACTTTGCTAGCTCAAGTATATGTTGATGATATCATTTTCGAATCTTCAAACCAAGAAATGTGTGAAGAATTTTCAGCAATGATGCAAGGAGAATTTGAGATGTCCATGATGGGTAAAATGAATTATTTTCTTGGACTTCAAATCAAATAATTAAAAGATGGCATCTTCATCAACCAATCCAAGTATTGCAAGAAACTCTTGAAAATATTTGACATGGATAATTGTAAGGCAATGTCTACACCAATGGGTTCCGGTACATGTGTTGATCAAGATGAATTAGGTGTTTCCATCGACATTACAAAGTATCGAGGTATGATTGGCTCCTTATTATATATGACGGCAAGTCGTCCTGACATTATGTTTAGTGTTTGTCTATGTTCTCGCTTTCAAGAAAATCCAAAGGAATCTCATCTCACGGCGGTGAAAAGGATCATGAAGTATCTCAAAGGGACAACAAATGTTAGATTATGGTATTCCAAAGGTAGTGTTTGCAACTTAGTTGGTTATTCTGACGGGGATTATGCAGGTTGTAAAACTGATAGAAAAAGCATAAGTGGTACTTGTCACATCCTTGGAAATGCATTAGTATCATGGGCCTACAAGAAAACAAGCATGTGTAGCTCTTAGCACGGCCGAAGCAGAATATATTGCAGCGGGTAGTAGTTGCGCTCAAATTTTGTGGCTCAAACAACAACTTTGTGACTACGGACTCGATCTAGGTTGCATTCCTCTACGGTGCGACAATACAAGTGCAATAAAAATTACGAAGAATCTGGTCATGCATTCAAGAACAAAATACATAGATATACGACATCATTTCCTTCGTGATCATGTACTTCAAGGAGATGTCGAGGTAACATTTGTAGATACTCATAATCAACTTGCTGATATCTTCACTAAACCTTTGGCAAGAGAACCGTTTTACAAGATTCGACGAGAGCTTGGAATTCTTGATGAACACGACATATAAGGTTCTTTCTATCCTTGTTATGATTTTATATATATATGTTTTAACCATGCTATATGTGAATATATATATATATATATATATATATATATATATATATATATATATATATATATATATATATATATATATATATATATATATATATATATATATATATATATATATATATATATATATATATATATATATATATATATATATATATATATATATATATATATATATATATATATATATATGTTAAGTGGTGTTTAAGTTTAAGAAAAATTTGTTTTTGGTCTTTTTTGGTTGATGCAAATAGATTGCACAATAGTGTAAATCGATTGCTCACTAAGTGTTTTTAATTTTGACCTTTATGTTTCAGTGAAAATTGATTGCACCATAAGTGCAAATCGATTGCACTCTATGCGTTTCAGTTTTATTTTGCTTCTGTTTTATGTGCAAATCAATTGCATATGTATGCAAATCGATTGCACCCACTGTAACATGCTTTTATGACAGAAATATTTGTTGGTCAAAATTCCTCTCTCTCTCATATTCCCAAGCCAATTAAACTTCATTACATATAATATAACCCACTCATTTCTGTCTACTCACAAATCATATCCAAACTTCAGCTCATCAAACACCCTTCTCTCAAAAACCTAAAAACTTCAAAACCCTAAAAATACCTTACCCATGGCTTCAAGGAAAAAACGAAAGGTGTCAGCTTCAGAGAAAGGGAAGAAAAAGGTTGATTCATCCTCTGAGAATCCATTACTTTCATCTCTCATCGAAGAACAAGAAGCAAGATTCATAAAGGACTTTCAAAGAAAGATAGTGTCCAATCCTAAATATGGTATGCTATCATCCTTTCCCCAGGAATGTTTCTCTTTTCAAAATGATTTAACTGCTTATGGACTATGTTGTACCCCAAAATTTGCCCTCCCATTTTTCACTCAAGATGCTATCCCAGGGTTTCTCAAATACTCAATTTGGCACAAGATTTGATCAGACAGATTCTCTTCCTAGGTATTGAGTCAGCAGCTAGGGTTTGGTATTTCTTAAGCAAAATTGAGTTTCAAAAGTTTCAAATGGTATTTATGGTCCTTAATGTGTTCTCAAGGATGTTTGTGCCAAGTTTCAAGCCTCACGTCGTGAGTTTGCTCAGTCAATGGTTCAGATGACTAAAAATCAACTGCAAAAGTTGGCCTTTTTAGTATAAAGTTCAAACGATTGTAACTTCTTCATTATTCAATATTTTTTGAACGGTTATTTTTATGTATGACTCTCCTTGATGTCATCTCCATTTTCTCTTCACAAATCAAGAGCTGGTTACGCGTGGAAGATCACCAAAATTCGAATACGTTAGAAGTCGCATCATAGATTTTGACCTAATCTCAAGTAAATATGCCTGATTTCTAAGAATTGTAATTTCCTCAATTTTCAAGATCTTGAGGCGATTATTCTTGCACATTGTCATAAGCGATGCCATCTACAAATTATCTTCAAGGATCAAAGGAAAATTGTGCTTTGAAGACCTTGAAAATTATCGAATCGTCATTGATCATTTGCTTGATTCTGAATTCTCTTAACTTCTAGGTTTTGTTCATGTCGTAATCATTTTTTCTCAAAAAAAAATTGATTCTTATGTCGGGATAATTCATGAAAATGGAAAGTTTGAGTTGAAAATTCATTAATCATTTTGATGCTGGCATTGTGAATCATTGGTGTTGAAACAATGATGATTATTGGATCGATGTTGGACATGTTTAAGCTCATAGGACATTCACTTTATTCAGAGATTTGATTTGAGATTAAAGGATGGAAAACAATATGGTTGAATTACTTAGAAGCCAAGATACAAAGCTCAAGTCCATTATGAATTTGAAGGCTCATTCAAGAATCAAGGTGCTCAAATGTTCATGTGCATTCATCGTTTAAAGTTCATCATTTCACGATGCAAACTCAAGACATCAAGGGTTTAAGATCCATTTTGATTCGAAGTTATCTTCACAAAATCATTCATGATTTCATATTCATTCAATTTAATTCAAGTTTAAAAAAAACACAAATTTAATTCATGTTTTCCAAGCTTCAAATTACAAGTTACAAGAAAATTACACAAGTTTTTGTACATATAAACCTAAAGTCCTCCCTAAGCATATGCTAACTTGCTTCTAAAATTCTCCATGCCTCATTTAGTTTCCAATCATGGCTTTTTCATTTTCAATTCTTCATGTTGCTTTAAACCTAGCATCAATCTTCAACCTTGCCTTGTCTTCTTCACCTCCAAGTCAACATTCATCACATGAAAGAAAAGAAGAAAAAAGTGTTAGCAACATGAAACTTCAAGCATAAAATCAAATTTTTCAAGAAACTTATCATCATGAGGATTTGCATTTGGAATCAGTTTAAAAGGGTTTGTTTTTTTATCATGATCCAATCTTCTCCTATTTTTTGAAAATCACAAGGTTTGGGCCTTGGTTCACAAAAAGAAAAATTGCCCAAAGCTGCCCAGTCCAAAAACTTCCAAACAATGCAACATCCCAAGACAGCTTCACAAAACAAACAAGCAAAAGCCAGCAAACTGTCAAACAATACAACAACCCAAAGCAGCCCAAAACCAAGGCAAAAGCGCAACAACTATACAACAAGCAAGCAAGCTGCCAAACGCACAATACAACAAGGACAAACAGCAGCATAAATAAAAGCAGAAACAAGCAAAGGTAGCAGCAGCATAGGCTGCTAAAACAATACAAAGGCAAAAAAATGTAGCAGCAATAGCATAGCAATGTTAGCTCATGGTATGCACCCTGTCATCATTTTCTGAAAAAATGCAAATCCTTCAGAAAGTTAAAGAAAAAGCAAGTTTTCTTTATATCATTGAAAGATGAAAGAGGAAAGAAGATAGGGACAAGTTAGAAAAGTATCACCTAAGCCAAAAACTGTCCAAAAACCTGCCATGACCAGCCTGCATTACAGTCCAAAACCTGCCCAAACTTGCACCAAAATGGACATAGCTTAATCTGTACTCTAAAGGCCAAGATCATCAAGCCAAAATTACTCAAAAGCCAATTCATTACATCTCTTGTATATCAGTAACAAGGGTCAGAAGAAAGGGGGATATCACAAAAAAAGCCAAAGAATAGCAGAATCAGCAAAAACCAAAAGCCAAGAAACCAGAGCAACAAAAATGTCAAACTCTTAACTAATATCAAACACCAATAACAATTTCAAACCCTTTTAACTAACCTTCATCTACTATCACCCTTTGCTCTGAACCTTGCATCCACCGTTCACACTTTATCACTGCTTCATCATCACCTTTTATCCTCATGCAAACGCAAATGTACTCTCTCCGTTCCACCCTGTAAACACAGAACATCAAGACAACCCAATCAATCTTCCTAAGAGCAGAGACGAAGAGAAACGAGGCAAAGAAAAAAAAAAGGAAGAAGACGAGATAGAGCATTGTACCTGAGTTTTCAAGAGCTATTCTCTTATCTGTCGGTAAAAAATTTCCTTCCCTTTTTAATTTTCTTCATTCACGATCGAACCAAAATAGATTTTGTCATTTATTTTAAAATCGAACGAGCATGAAATCTGCGAGAGAGTTAAGCACTATTATTATTGTTGTTGTATCAAACAAAGAGATTTATTGTTGTTGATTGGAAACATAGAAACTATGGTTAAGATGAAACAAGGAGATGGGATTGGGAAGAGAGAACCGCAAATATATATATTAGCAAAAGAACCATTGAGCCGTGAGTGAGAGGAATCGAGAGCAAGTTTTGTTTCTGGGTTTTCTTTCTGTTGCTAAGGGATGATAAATGAATAGGAAGAGTATGCGGGAAGAGAGAGAGAGAGAGAGAGAGAGAGAGAGAGAGAGAGAGACGAACGATTTTAGAGAGAAAGGCCATTCGATAGTGGAAGTCGTCTGATTACTTTATTCTAGGGTTTTCTTTAGTCTCTCTTACCACTATTTTTGAATTGGGCCTAGGAACACCGACCCGGCCCAATCACTCAACACCACCCCCTCTTTTTTTTTCTTCTGACAAAAAATAAGTTGTTCTGGACCCAGTGGTTGGGCCTATCTCCCTTGCTACCTCACCCCTAGTATCTTCTGTTTGCAACCTTCTTTTATTTTTATTTTTTAATTTTCTTAGTTTAGTTTAGATTTTAAACTCAAGTTTTCTTAACTAAATAATTTTCTTAGTTTCCTCAATTTTAAAATATTTGTGTAGGAATCTTATGAATAATTAATTTTGGTTAGTTAAATCATTTTATTCTATAATTAATATTGTTTAGTTGATTTCTACTATATTTTTTTATTTTTTTTATGATAAAACTCAAATAAAAAATAATAGAATAGAATTCTTCCTTCCAAACTTTTACAAAGAAATACTTAGAATCTCATTGCTATACCTTGTTAATTAATTTCTTGTCTGCTATAATTTTAATTGATTGTTCTATTTCGATTGGGTTGTATTGTTTGCTATTTTGACCTTTTAATCGCATTTGATTCGTCCCCGTTTGTAAAAAATGTACCCCCATTCCCGAAAGCTCTGTAATAGCGTAGAATTTCCATTTCCGCAATTTACTGTTTTCCTTATATTGTAGAGTAATTAGGCATGTATGGCAAGATTCAAAAACAATCGCTAGATGACCTAATTTTAAAGACAAAATTAACTTGAAAACGAACACACTTTCTCACACGCGCACCTCTAGGGTAATCTCGCTTGTTGCCTCGAAAACACAGTCATGTCCCTCGAATATGGGACGCTTTAGAAAAGACCCTTCGATAAAATTTCATAGTCCCTCGATGACCCTCGATGTTGCCTTCGACAAAATGATCTAGTCCCTTACGAAAATTGCTAAAGTGTCTCATAAGTTACTTTATGTGACTATAAAATTGACCCGCGTCTGTCCCTTCACATTCGACGATGGGGATTCTTACCAAATCAATGGTAAGATAGCAACATCTAAAGGAGGAAGAAAAGAACATTTGAGACCTTTCGAGTAGGTAGATTCGCTCCTAGTTACTCGCTTAATCACGACAAAAATCCTTTTTTACACCGACACTCTCATTTTAAAAACATTTTCAAAAAGACAAAACATTTTGTATACGTTCTTATAGAGACAAGAACCATTGCAAAACATCTTTCCAAAAACCACTTTCAAAAACACATTCCACAAACACATCTTTGAACTATCTTTCGAAACAAAACTTTGTACGCTTTCTTATAGAAACGAGAACCATTACAAAGACATTTTCAAAATACTTTCAAAAAACACACCACAAGCATATTGTAAAAAAAAAAGCAAGTGATCTAGCGAGTAACTAAGAGCCCGTAGATAACTACGGATGAAAAGGGTGCTAATACCTTCCCTCTTCATAATCTACCCCCCCCCCCCCCCCCCCGAACCCGAGAAATAATCTCGAAAGGTATTTCCTGTGCTTTTTTACCTTTCCTTTTGGATAAAAGAAAAGTCGGTGGCAACTCTTGCTATCCGCATAAATGCGATCAAAACGCAAAACCTCAAGACAGTTCTCCCATCGTATCACAGAAGTGGCGACTCTGCTGGGGACATTACTTAAAATTGGGGTTACCTTAGAGTTAGATCCCCTTTAATTGTTTCTTTGTATGCTTTATATTTTGTTCTTTTGTATTGGGCTTGCTTTGATCCTCCACCCGAATCTGGGACACCTTTTTAGGTAAGTAGCAATAGATTGTGGAAAGTGTACGGCATAGAACGATATGGTTGAAGCAATGGCTACGTTAGTGTGACGCATTTGTGGGTACCGGTATCCCTCGTGGTGAATCGAGGATAATACGGGGCCGCTGAGTGGCGTCATAAAGCACTAATTGACTTTAGAACCCTAATTGAACAAACTTGGCCATTAGGACATAGTGAGATAATCGGATTCGATGTAGAGCTAAAAATTGGTTGATACTCGATACTACACTCATTGAGGCTATACTTTTGGGATATCTCGGACGTAAGAAAAGATTGATTATGCTGAGACAATGCCTAAGAGAAAGGTCGGTGATATTGAGATCCTTTAGAACCCGATCACTATTACTAGGACAGGTTAAGCCAACTAAACTTCAAGAGGGTACTTACCTATAAAACCCCATGCAATCCTAAAACATAGGAACTTGTTTGCTGTGTGTGTATATAGTTACTTGTACATAACATCATAAGCATCATACGCGTGCTCACTAACCATTTCAAGGATTTATAAATTTATCTTTCTTTTTGTTTTGTAGGTCATGAATTTCGTCCGGAGGAACACCATCTGAATCAGCTTTGTAAAATCACACCCTCAACTTCAGGAGTTAGCCTCAAGAGTGCCCGAGGATTCTCCTTTTACCAAGAAATACGGTTGACTCCTCAGTTTACCTACATCCAGTTTCCAAGAAGAGATGATGTGTGTGATGTTCCAATTCTTTGATCCCGTACATCATTGTTTCACTTTCCCAGACTATCAGTTAGTACCTACACTGGAAGAGTTCTCTCTACTCTTAAGGGTGCCCATGCTTGATCAGATACCATTCACCGGCCTAGAAGGGATTCCAAAACCTGAAGTCATCTCCGAAGCTTTGCATCTGAAAAGAGCTGGCATCATAGCCAATTGGGAGACAAGAAGCGGGGTCAAAGGTTTCCTAGCCAAGTTTCTATTGGATAAGGCTCGTTCATTCTGGGACGACATGGATTTCCAAGCTTTTAAAGACATCCTGGCTCTTCTCATTTATGGTTTGGTTCTGTTCCCCAACTCGGACCAATTCATAGATGTTAATGCCATCAAAGTCTTTCTCTCTCGCAATCCCGTACCTACCTTACTGGGAGACATCTTGCATTGCCTTCATATCCGCACCATGAAGAAAAGAGGTACTCTCTTGTGTTTTATCCCCTTACTCACTAAGTGGTTCACTTCACACCTACCTCAATCAGCATTGAAGAACGAGCAAAGACTGACATGGTCTCAAAGGATGATGTCCCTCACCCATTCTGACATCCGTTGGTGTTCAAGATCCTTGGAAGATGTCTCTATCATTGACCGCTGTGGGGAATTCCCTAACGTCCCTTTGCTTGTTATTAGGGGAGGTATCACCTATAATACCTATTGTACCCCAAAATTTGCCCTCGCATTTTTCCCCAAGAAATCTCAGCTTCAAGCCTTTCCTGACTTTTCAAACTGGCTCAAGAATCGGATAAACGGACTTTTCTTGACAGTCAAGCAAAATTAGGGTTTTTACTGATTTTCGGAGCTCTGGATTGTTTCATACAGTTGGCTTAGTGTTTGGATGATTTTTGGTCCATTTGTGATCAGGCAAGCGTTATTTGGCATTTAATCAGGAGTTAAGGTTTTATGGGCATATTCTCAGAAGAATTTAAATTCCACAGTGTTTTGTAGTTTATTCCAAGATTCAGATTAAAATTCGCGTTATCTTGGTTTAATCAGTAAAAGAGACAGTGGTTTGAATTCAGTACGTTTTGATTGGGCCAGTCATATACAGGATGCAGTGTTGGATTCACAGTGTTTATGCGTTTGATCAGTCTATTTGGATTGACTGCTGCTTTGCTTTGGATGTTGAATAAGACAGACTTAATTGATCAATGTTGTTTTATTTAAGTTATTTATTATTCTGAAATTGAATGATTGAAATTCATTTTTCAATTGTTTTAGTTCAAAGAATTTTAAATAAATAAATAAACAATAAAGAAAATTAGAATTAATTGGATAATTTAAACTTTTATTGATACTTGAATTATTTGTACAAATTGTTGTTTATAATGAACAATAATATACATTAATTTAAATATTACATAAAATTAAAACTATCCTATTTTCTAATATTCTTCATTCTTCACTCCGCTCCGGTGTTCCATTTTTCATCTGCAAAAAGAGAAGAAAAGTCAGAAGGCAGTTAAAAGAGACAGATAAAATATTGCTCATCATTAGGGGCCACTGACTGGGATCAGTTGCCCTCTCTGCAAATCGCGGGATTTCTCCCGGTTCACAAAGAGGGAAGAATTCCATTTTTTATTCATGAAATGCAAATGTCAAAAGTATAAGTTCCAAAATTCAAACTGCAAACTTCCAACTAAACTAAAAAAAATCCAATCTCAACTTTCTATCCAAAGCAAAAGGCAAGCTACTGTCAAAATGCCAAAGTCCACTCAAAGAAAATCAAGAAAGTACTCAAAAGCTGTAAAAGAAGATTTTTGGAAAAGATATCAAAATGCAAAGTCAGATCCAAACTGTCAAAAGAGAGATAAAGGAGATGCAGAAGATGTGTTATGCAAGCTAAACATCATTTCCCATAGGCCCCTTCAGAACCATAGTACAGAATAATAACATTATAAAATTCTAAACTGTACTATGAGTGAGAAAAAGAGAGATAATAGAAGCAGGGTTCAGGTTAGGCATAGACAGTAGGACAGCAGAAAAGATATAGAAAGCTCAGTTCAGCAGCAGGCAAGGGATATAGAGAAAAAATATACAAAACACACAATCAGACCTCATACCAGTACCATAACCTGCAAACTGTGAACCAGAACCAAGGGCAACTGAAGCAAAAACCTGCTAATGCCTTAACCTGCTAATGCCTTAACCTCCTGTCAACACATAACCTTAAACTGAACATCTCAAACCTGATAACCAGAACCATCAAACACAACTCTGCATAATATACAAATCCACAAGCCAGACAAGACAGTTCAGAAGTGAGGTTAGGATAGAAGGGAGAAAAGATACAAAACATCAACTCTGCCTCAATACACAGGAGACACCCTGTTAAAGAACACATCTCAGACCCAAGCCTAAAGACCTGAAAAAACACAACTCAGTTCGATATAGCAAAAGAGAAAAAAGAAAACAACTCAGTTCAGCATAAGCAAAAGTCCCAACCAAGCTAACATAAAAACAGTCATAACCTGCCTGCATCATCCAAACACCCAAACTTTAGCATACAAACTCAAAAGCCTCACCAAAAAAAGCTGCATCAGTGAACCATTACCAAGGCCATAACCATCAAACTTCATCAACCCTGCCCAGACACAAAAACTCAGAAATACCAACAACCTGCCTGTCTAGTTCCAACCTCTCAAACATATCCAAACATACCCCCTCAAGCATGTCAAAACATTCAATCCAACCTCTAAGCCTCATAATTTCTTCATCATAGGCAATAAAAACATGACATCCAACTCAACGAAAGCGTCAAGGGTATCAAAAATCTAAAGGCAAGCAAACGTACAAAAGGGCAAGTTCAAGATAACACAGAACAATCATTCAAGGCAACATAGGCCCTCAGATCTCAGAGATCATCACTGGGCATCTCAGGCAACAATACTCAAGCAAATACTCAAGCAAATACTCAGGCAATCAACACATAGTGGAAGAAGAAGATAAAGAAGTAAACATATTAGGGCTTCTCAGCACATGTCATCATCAAAAGCCTAAAGCATCATAAAACCTAAGCAAGAGGTAAGAACGAAAATACCAGGAAAGCTCAAAGCTCCATCACCGAATCTCCGGCCTCCTAAGCGTCACTCTCTCGCCTCTCCTCCATCTCCCAAAAAGAAGGTAGACAATATTTTCCCACTTCTCTTCTCCTTCATCTCATAATGAAAAAATAAGAATTAAGACTCGAATCAAAACAAAACACGCTAGTTCGTAAGAGAGACAAGAGCATAATACTGAAAACGAACCTTGTATAGAGGACGCGAAACTTACGCCTTGGAGGGAAGAGAGTTTGAGAATAATGCTGGTGGCCGGAGGAAGCATTCAGGGAAGCGAAGTGAACGGAGAAGACGAACGCGCCGTCGCTGCCTCGCTAACCCTAAAACGTTCATTACCAAATTGACTAACAAATTGCCTAACCCTAAATTTGTTTTCAGATCCATGGGCTTAACCCGTTCACATTTCCTCTGAAGCCCAAGTTAATATTTGTATACTTAACCACTTTTTATAATACTAACCATTCTTTTATTTTATAAAAACAATATTTACTTCTTTTTTATTTCTTGTAAAATACTAACTTTTTTATATAAACAAATGTTTACCTTTTTTGTTTCTTGTAAAATACTAACTTAAATGAAATACATTTTTATCATATGGTTCAAACATCCTTTTTTTTAAATATATATTTGTACATAAAAATAACAAAATACTTTTTATACACAATTAACTTAAAAACATTTTTAATACATATTGAAATACATTTGTATATATTATCTTTTCTTTTTTCATACATAATTAAAATTGAAATTCTTTTAGTTAACATACATATTTGTACATAACAATATATGCATTTCTCTAATATTAAAATTAATAAATATGTGATTAAAATACTTTCTTTTTTATGCATAATACAATTTAATTAAAATTTGAACCTACCATTTAATTAAAACTTGAACATTCAAATCAAAATACTTTCATTTTCTTTTGTACATAATTAACATATAAATCAAAAATACAAGATTAAAACATTTCTCTAGGTCAAAACCCTAATACGCTTCAATTCCATATATCGCACTTGTACATAATTACACAATTCATATACATCTCACATTTACACTTACACAACACATTGCCCTATACAAATTTTTATCTTATATTTGTATATTCGATATTTACATTTTGATCGCACATTCGATTTGGTTGTAACTTATTGGATACTATAAGTCTCATCCCCTTGTACATTTATACCCCCACTCCCGGACACTATTTTGTAATAGCGTAGATTTTACATTCCGCAATTTACAGCTTTCCAATTATACCATGGTTAGACCTAGGGTTTGTATGTACATAAAATCAAACGCTAGATAACCTAATACAAGACAAATACATGTAATCAATACACAATCACACTTGCACCCCCTAGGGTAATCCCATATGTTGCCTTCCAAAAAGGGCCATGCTTGCACGTCGAGTATCTTTGGCAAAACAAAATCAAATGATCATAAGTCTCAAAGTGTTTCCTAAACGGAACGATCATAGTCCCTTCAAAAACAAATTGCCCAAGACACTTGGCATCATTGCATTCATGGTCCATACGATGACCCGCGCCCGTCCCGAATACACTTCCTAAACGCAAGATTGTCTACCAATTTCAATGGTAGAACAAAAATTGTTAAAAGGGGTTAAAACATGACAAAAACCTTTGAGTACAATAGGGTAGACAAAAACTCTTAGTTACTTGAGATAAACTTGCAAAAACACTTGCCTCATTTTCAAAAACCACAATCCACAACACTTTCAAACAAACTCTCAAAAACATTTGAAACATCTTTTCGAAAAGATTCACACTTTTGTAAAACACTCAAACACGAGTCAAATACATTAGTTGCCTAAGACAAGGCATCTTTTTCCAAAACATTTTCAAAAAGCACCCACACACACACCATTTTCAAAGCAATCGAAAAACAAGGCAAGTGATCTAAAAACCAAGTAACTAAGAGCCCATGGATAACCATGGATGAAAAGGGTGCTAATACCTTCCCTTTTCATAATCTACCCCCCGAACCCACGAAATATCTCAAAAGGTTTTTGCTGTGCTTTTTTTAACCTTTCCTTTAGGATAAAATAAAAAGTCGGTGGCGACTCTTGCTCAACCGCACAAGTGCGAATACGAACGCAAAACACTAGTCAGTTCTCCCACCGTATCACAATACCTACTTAGCTCTTCGACAGTTTGGGTATGCCCGAAGAGACGACCCTCATGAGATGCTCATTCAAGGTCTGGTGTTCGACTACAACAAAGAAGACCAAGGTTACCGCCAGAGGTTTACACGAGCTTGGAGAATGGTGAACAAGGTGGACAGTAGGACTTTGGGACACAAAAACTCTATCCCTCTCGAGCCATACCTTAGTTGGGTACGGGCTTGTGCTCAGAGACTCGTGATGCCTTACCCTTCCATCCTCCCTGTTATCATAGAGCATGTTGTTGAAGGAGACGTCCCATACACTGTCCTTCATCCTGACATGCCTACCTCTCTCGAAGACTTGCAGAGAGCTTAGGTTCAATTGAAGGAAGAGCAAGACACATTTGAAGCCCAATTTTACGCCGGTGAGAAGAAGGTTCTGGAACTCACCAAGAAGCTTCATGAAGAGCGGAATCTGAACGCCTACATTGTGCCAAAGAGGATGCGTTCAACCTTTTTGTCTTAGGAGTTTTTGTTGTATTTTATTTCTTTCATTGTAAGCCCAAAGAGGCATGATGTACTCAAACTTGGTTTTATTAATATAACGTGTGTTCTTTTTTTTGTTTGAACAAATTTAAATCTCTAATTTCCTTGAAATCATTTGCATATTGCATCTCCATTCATCATAACATCATACAGGTTTCTTACAACAGGTCTCCTTATCCTTCTACTGTTTATTTCAGTGAGATGGATATTGAACAGACAGTGAAAGATCTCCAGGCGTAGAACGTCCAGTTTCAACAAATGCTCTTGACTTTGACAAAAGAACAAGAGGAGTTGAAGACTCTACTAGCCAAAGAAAAGAAGAAGAAAGCGAAGAAACCAATCAGTATTGTGATCATGGGAAAAAGGTTCAAAGGACAAGCCAGACAGACTTTGGACTTTGCAACATCATCGGGTGAAGGAGATAATCAAGAAGACAGGACCAAGGAATTGAACAACAACCCAACATCCGAAGAAGAGGAAGAACCTGACTACTCTGAGGAACAATATCCTCCTGCTGATAATAAATACAAAGAGCTAGAGGATCGTTTGAATGCTATGGAGGTCCAGAGGGTACCCGGATTGGATTTTGAAGAGTTAAGACTTGTCTCAGGGGTTGTCATCCCGCAGAAATTCAAGGTCCCCACTTTCGCTAAATATGATGATATCTCTTGCCCGAAGCTGCATTTAAGGTTATACGTCAGAAAGATTCAACCCCATACGTCTGATAAGAATCTATGGGTGCATTTTTTCCAAGAGAGCTTGTCAGGGACGCAGTTGGATTGGTTCTATCAGTTGGAAGGGACCAATATTCGCAATTGGGAAGATTTGGTTGCCGCCTTCTACAAACAATACCAGTATAATGCTGACTTAGCTCCAACTCGGACGCAATTGCAAGGCATGTCTATGGATGCAGGCGAAGGTTTCAAAACCTATGCTAAAAAATGGAGGGATCTCGCAGGCATAGTCCAGCCCCCTCTATCTGACAGAGAATTAGTGGATATGTTCCTAGGCACCTTGTTAGGTCCATTCTTCAACCACCTGATCGGAAGTTCCTCAGCTGGATTTACTGAATTAATTATGACCGGTGAGCGGGTCGAAGCCGGTATAAAAAGTGGCAAAATTCAAAGAGATGCATCCTCGAGCATGATGAAGAAACCCTTTGTTGGAAAGAAGGAGGTCAGTGTTGCATATGACCATAGGAATCAAGACAAAACTGAACGTCGCCCGACGGTAGGGGCTATTATGATTTCTAATCCTGTGCCAAATCAACAGTGAAATTATCAGTGCAAGCCAGAAGCGCCCATGAGACGGTTCACCCGGATTAACATGACTATGTCCCAGGTCTTGTCGCACCTTTTGAAGACAAATCCGGTAACTTTAAAGGAAGCTCCCAAGAACCCCAACACTGCTTCTCCTCACTACAACCCGAACGCTCGATGTGCCTATCATTCTGAAAGCCCGGGGCATGATACAAATGACTGTTGGGCCTTGAAGAATAAGGTACAAGACCTTATCGATGCAAAGGGATTGAGTTTGATCCCCCATAAACGCCTAATGTAATAACGGCGCCAATGCCCAGACATGGTCATGGTGTCAACGCCATTGATGATGATTATTTTGTCTCCTCCGTGAATGACTTAACTACTCCTCTGTTGACCATTAAACAGAATCTGTTGCAAGTTAGCCTGTTCCCGGGTTGTGATAAGAATTATCACTCATGCAAGTCTCTACCAAATGGTTGTTTGTTACTAAAGATAGGCGTTCAGCGCCTGATGACTAGCAAAGAAATCTTGTTTGAAAAGATTCCTCTTATCAGAACTTCTTATCAAGATGTCTTGATAATCACCACTTCCAACAATCCTCTCGGAGTTTCCACCAAAAGACCCGTCAGGATTACATCTGTTCCAAGGTCTGAACCTCTAATCATCACTATGCCTAGACCAACATCATACTCTTCAGATAAAGTTATTCCCTGGGACTATGGGGCTGACGTTTATTACTATGGCGTCAAGCAAGATCAATTGGCTGTCAATGACGAAGTTGCGAGAGATGTTGATCCTGACATTGATAATATCACTGGGACAAGTAAGATAACACAAAGTGGAAGAGTCTTCTCACCCAAGATTTCTCCAAAGACCGTTGCTACTCCTGTGATCATTCCCACTGCCACTCCTACCAGCACTCCCAATGATACTCCTACTGTTATCCCTGTTACCGAGAGAAGGGGAAAAAAGGTCTTGAATGAGCCTGTCTAAGCGGGAGAGCATCCCGAGATCATCCTTGAAGCTTCTAGAAAGGAAATAGAAGAGATACTGAAGATAATCAAGAAAAGTGACTACAACATTGTAGAACAGTTGGGGCAGACCCCCTCGAAGATATCATTATTGTCCTTACTTTTGTGTTCTGAGGCCCATGCCAAAGCCTTGGTAAAGTTTCTCAAGACCGCCCACGTACCCCAAGAGACCTCCATTGACCAATTTGAGAATTGTGTGGCCAGTCTAACTACTGATAACGGATTGGGCTTTTCCGACGCTGATCTAACTTCTAAGGGAAGGAAGCACAACGATGCCTTGCATGTTTCCATTGAATGCAGGGGCACCACACTTGCCCACGTCCTGGTGGATACCGGCTCATCATTGAATATCCTGCCCAAAAACACTCTCGACCGACTGGACTGCGAGGGCTCACCTTAAAGCCTAGCAACATCATAGTAAGGGCCTTTGATGGTTCAAAGAGGACAGTGCATGGAGGAGTTAATATCCCCATAAAAGTTGGAACTCAGACTTTTGATTCAACTTTCTATGTAATGGACATCCGCCCTTCTTACTCCTGTTTATTGGGCCGACCCTGGATCCATGGTGCGGTGTTGTCACTTCTACCCTGCATCAGAGGCTAAAATACCCGATCAAAGGAAAAATTGTCACAGTTCACAGAGAGGAGGAGTACATGGTTAGCCACCTGAACTCTTTCAGGTATGTTGAAATGGATGGTGAATTCATTGAGACTCCCTGTCAGAACTTTGAGGAGGTTCCAGAAATAGTTGTGGCAACCAAGTCTACTCCCAAAGTTCTGAAGATTACCAGACCTCCACTGAAGATGTCCTCTTTGAAAGATGCTAGAGAAATAGTTGAAAAAGGAGGGTGTACCATCTGGGGTCAACTTTCGAATATTCCCTACAAGTCTGACAAATTTGGTTTGGGATTCATGACAGAGGCCCAAAGAGCTGTTCGACATTCTCACACTGGGGGACCACCTTTGCGTATCAGCAATCAGGGAGTGAATGCAGTAGAAGACAGTTATGGCAGCTGTGATATGGACGAATGCATTTTTCCAACCATCGGAGGAGGGCTCAACAATTGGGAGGCCAAAGATTTCATTCCTATTACTTTTATTCAAGAGTAATTGTCTTTTAATGTTTTTAGGCTTGTAATATTTAAACAATTTAGACTTTTTAAAACCTTGTGTCTTACCCGAGGCACAACGGTCCATTTGTGAGGGTTGTCACTTCATTCTCATATGTCATCAATGAATCATGGACGTTTTTGCATACAAATTTTGTGCTCTCTGTTTTTATTTCTTACATTTTATTTCTTTCAAAAGTAGCTATGCTCTTACACACACGCACATATTAAAATGCAGATCTACATCCACTCAGGATCCCATGGGTAACGGTTCTGCTATGGCCTATTGTGACTTTGAAAATCCGATCTACCAAGCCGACGAAGAAAGTGAGGAAGATTGTGAGGTGCCAGGGGAATTGGCCAGGTTGTTGCAACAGGAAGAAAGGACCATTCAACCTCACGAAGAGCTGGTTGAAACAGTTAACTTAGGTACTGAGGAGGACAAAAAAGAGGTCAAGGTGGGTGCCAATTTAGAACCCAGTGTCAAGGAGCGTCTGATTTAGTTGTTACACGATTATGTTGAAGTATTTGCCTGGTCGTATGAAGACATGTCGGGACTTGATACAGACATTGTGGTACATCGTCTGCCTACAAGAGAAGATTGTCCTCCAGTAAAGCAAAAGGTTCGCCGCATGAGGCCTGATATGTCAGAAAAGATTAAAGCAGAAGTCATGAAGCAATTAAATGCTGGATTCGTGGTTGTCACCTCTTATCCCCAATGGGTTGCCAATGTTGTTCCCGTGCCCAAGAAAGACGGTAAAGTGCGAATGTGTCTGGACTATAGAGATTTGAATAGGGCAAGCCCCAAGGATGACTTCCCGCTCCCCCACATCGACATTCTAGTTGACAATACGGCACAACACAAAGTGTTTTCCTTCATGGACGGTGTGATACGGTGGGAGAACTGACTATGGTTTTGCGTTTGTTTTCGCAAATGTTTCGGTTGAGCAAGAGTCGCCACCGACTTTTTATTTTATCCTAAGGAAAGGTTAAAGAGCACAGCAAAAACCTTTTGAGATGTTTTCTTGGGTTCGGGGAGTAGATTATAGAAAGGGAAGGTATTAGCACCCTTTCTATCCATGGTTATCCATGGGCTCTTAGTTACTTGCTTAGATCACTTGCCTTTTGTTTTCAATTGTTTTAAATGGTGCTTGTGTGTGTGGGTTTGAAAATGTTTTGAAAAGAAGCCAATGTGGAGGCAACCTTTGTAATGATCCATGTGGGGATGTATACAAAGATGTATGTCTTTTGAAAAAGTTTTCATTTGTTTTTGAAAGTAGTTTTGAAAGTGTTGTGAGGTGTATTTTAGAAAATAGGAAAGTGTTTTGTTTTTGGCAAGTTTGATTCAAGTAACTAAGAGTTTATCTATTCCTAAATTTCTCAAAGTTTATTGCTATGTTTTAACCCTTTTAATAAGTTTGTTCCACCATTGTATTTGGTGGACAATCTCATGTTAGGATGTGAAAGGGACGGGCGCGGGTCATCGTTTAGACCATAATTGCAACGGTGTTAAGTATCTTTGGGCATTTTCTTTAAGGGACTTGATCATTTATTTTTGTTTGTTTTGAAAAGTGTTATCGAGGGACTATGATCATTCAATTTGTTTGTTTTGCCCAAAGAGACCTAACATGCAATATGGCCCATTTTTGAAAGGCAACAAGTGGAATACCCTAGGGGGTGCAAGTGTGATTTGTGTTTCCATTTTCATGCTTGTTTGTCTTATATTAGGTCCAACTATTTTGTTCATTTTTTATTCGCATATAAACCCTAATTCTAGCATTGTATTTTAGAAAGCGATAAAGTGCGAAATTTAAATTCCTACGCTATTACAACACAATAATATAGGGAGGGGGGTACAATGTTTCAAATGGGGAGGTATTTAGACAGGAAATTGAATCTAAGCTATTACATCAATATTGAATATTTGCAAGGTAACTTAATTGCATAAATAAAATAAAAATAGAACAAATATGCAAGAATGCAAAAAATGGTTTTTTATATGTATGAAAAAAAGAGGATTATTTATGTAAAATAAAAAGAAAATAAAAAAATATTATTTTTGGAGTATTTTTGAATTTAGGGCAAAACCCTAATTTTTATTAAATGAAAGGTATTATTATTTAATTTAATACAAGTATTTATTTATTATGTACAAAATAAAATAAAGTGAAGTATTTGTCAAAAATGTATTCTTATATTAAATATTAATAATAATAATTAAAAAAAAACAAAAAGTGTATATATTTTGTATTTACCCTAAATATATTAATAATATATGTATATATATGTATTATTTTAAATATGTATTATATATATAAATAATAATAATTTTTAATATTAAAAAAAAAGTATTTTTTATATAAAATATTTTCAGAGGGTATAATAAAATAAAAATGAAAATAAAAGTATTTCTACCTATTTCTTAATATTTAAATGAAATGTATATATTTATTTATCTAAGTATTAATCAAAAGAAAATCATATAAATACCTAATAAATTAAAAAATGGTGAGAAAAAATATTTTTATATTTTTTATGTCATGAGAAAAAATAAACAAAGTCAATCAAAAAAGAAAAAGGTCAAAAAGTCAAAGAAATAAGCAAATGGGCCTTGGGGGTGTGAAAGCAAAAGAGTGGTGCAAATAAGAAAAGTATTCCAGGCCCAGCCCAGAACCAGTCATCTTCAACCTCTGAACAACATCACCCACGCATTTTCTATCTCTTGATTCCTGGACTTTCAAGCAAAACTCATAACATGAAAAGTGTAGAGCATGAGAAGACGAATTCAACCATGTAAAGAACTTGACTTAACTCTCTAAGATGAGGGAGAATTTCTTCTCCCCCAATTTCTGACCTAACTTTTATGCCATGTTCAGACTCAAAATTCTTGCAGCACACATAACATAAATGAAATCTAACCATATGGGCATGTTCAGGGCTATGATTGTGACATATTTCCTTCACAAACCTAAAGCTAACAATGCCTAATAAGAGAGATAGAACTTCATGAAGATACCTATTCAGTTGGAATCGTGCTTTGCAATGGAGGAGTTTTCAGAGCAAGATGATGATTTGTATAGCTTCCTTGAAGTGTAAGGATGCTATTCCAAGTTCTACTTTGTCTTGAAACTCCCTGAATCGTGCTAGAGAACTTTAACTGCAAAACAGAAAAACAAAAAATGGTGAAGTGTCTTAGAGGTGTTACAGATCGTGCTTTTGCTTTTGGTTAACTTGCATAGATGGTATGGAAGGTGTGTGAACTGGTTTGGGCAAGAGAGCTCAAGAGAAATGAGAGATAGCACTCAAACTGCAGGGCCTGCCCTGTTTTTGCAGTTTTAGAGTGATTCTGAGATGGAGGGTGTTTTGAAGGCAAAGGGCTCGTGTATTAGCTTGGTTGTGTTGTGTGGAATGTGTTTGATAACTTTGTCTAAGTGTTCTTGAGCTGATATGGTAGTTGGTATGAGTTATGCAATGTTTCTTCATTCTTAAGCAAACAAAGGCAACTTGTGTTTCTAGGCATGTAGAGGACCCCCTAATGTGCTGCATAATCCCTCCTTGATCAGTGTGATTTTTCCATAATCTTGTGCCAATCAGATTTGCAATGTACTTGTTGGATTTTCAATTTGACATAAAGTGTGACTTTTCAAAAATGGCTATTTTGCTTTATCTAAAAATGGATTAAACCTTCATACAATGCTTTAGCTCAAAGAACATGGTCTTGGCACAAATAATATGCATTAAATTATTGAGTGCAACTTGGTTTAAGGACCTGTAATCTAGCCTAAAGCATGCTGAGTTCAAATTGCAAGATTATGGACATGTAATTTGGTCATGAACAAAGTGAGTTTTTGCCATATTGTGAAATTCGATTCTCCCTAACCATGAGGTTGTTTGAGAAGTTATTGGACATTTTGGAAAGCTTGGAATGTGTACTACAATCCATCTTTGAAGTGAAATTTGAAATTCCAAGTGGAAGTGTATGGAAAATGGCCTTGAAGTGGGATAGAAAAACTTGTCAAAATAGGTCAAAAATTCACTAAGTTAAGAATGGTTTAGTGCCCTTATTCAAAAATTTGTAACTTGAGATACAAGATTCAAATGAGAAAACTTTGTTAATCAAAGTTGTATATTATGCAACAAGCTACAACTTTCATGTTTTGACTTTTGTTTGAATCCAAATGAATCATGGTAAAAAAGTGGGGCAAAGTTGGGAAAAAATTAGGGTTTTCCATAACTTAGAAAAATTCTAAGTTATGAAAAATTCCATTTTAAACCCTAATTTGCATTTCTTGGTTTCTTGGTGAACAAGTTTCATGATTTGGCATGTTTTGATGAAAAATGAATCTTTACTCTTGATTTTGACCAAAAAGTCAAAGTTTGACTTTTCAGTATACAGTCAAAATTGATCAATTGACTGGGAAATTCAACTGTCAATCTTGTGTACTTGGGATCTTTTGAGTTTGTTGAACATGTCAAGACAATTCCATGGGGTCCTTGAGTCCATATGTGAGCTTGGTTTGCCATTGGCTAGGTCAAACAGTCAAAAATTGCCTTTGTGCAGTCAAAACCCTAAAAATGACCATTTTGCCCTTTTGGTGATCTGATCAAATTTCTTGTGGAATTGTGATCCAAACTTGATCAAATGGTCCATATGAGTTCATAATGTTGATGTGGGTCAATTTCCATGAGATTTGACTGTCAATTGGCCACAGTTGACTTTTTTTTCCAATACAGTTGATTTCTAGGTCATTTGTCCAATTGACTGGGCAAAACTTGGAATCAAGACTTGAAACTTGGCAGGGATAAACTTGGGAGTCCAACATGAAGCATGAAAGTCATCTTAGGAATTTTAGGTCAAAACATCTTTGTGCAAACACAAACCCTAATTTGGGTCCACCAGTGCAAGGAGAAATCTTGAGCAGAGGAAACCCTAATTGGATCTTGATCTTCAAAGGTCTGGTGATGAGAAAATGTTGAGGAAATGGGAGGGCAAATTTTGGGGTACAACAGTTGCCCCTGTTCAATCTTCTTGGACCTGAAGAGTTAGATTGGCAAGTTTGCCTTTCGTGGCTCGAGGGTAAAAGGAGATTGGACACTAGAGTGCCCAGAAATTTGCACTCGTATGTTGGAGTCTCGACAATGTGATGTCGGGAATGGGCTTACAGATGCCATTTAGAGATGTGACAGAAACTTGTCGGGAATGGGCTTATAGATGCCATTTGGAAGTGTTGATCGCATAAGTGATTTCTTAGCGAGAACTTGTGTATTTGAGAGAGACAGATGTTTTCCTGGCTTGTTACAGGTGTTTGATCTTCAATCTCTTTATGCAGACATGCCCTGGCTAGATAATGGTGTCGAGTCTACAAATGGTTGCTCACAGATGTGCCCTGGCTGAATACAGGAATCGAATCCGGAAATAGTTGTCAACAGATATACCCTGGCTGGATGCAGGAATCGAATCTTCGAACTCTTCAGACGTGCCCTGGCTAGATACAGGAATCGAGTCTGGAAATGTTGTAGTTGATAGATGTGCCCTGGCTGGATACAGGAGTCGAATCTTCGAACTCTTCAGACGTGCCCTGGCTAGATACAGGAATCGAGTCTGGAAATGTTGTAGTTGATAGATGTGCCCTGGCTGGATACAGGAGTCGAATCTGGAATTTGTGACAGTTGAAGATAGTTGTCTTTAGGGTTGTCTTTTTCCCTGAAAAGGCAAAAACGTAAGTTGTATGCAATGTCATGATGTATGATATGCATGATGCCATGCTGTTCACATGAGATAGTGTTGTATGCACTTTATCATGTATGCAAGCAGGATGTATGAAATGTGAAATGTTTATGAGTGTAACTTCGTCTTTAAGGAAAATAAATCCTTGACGACCGGCCGGGGAATGGCTCTGTGGAAGAGATACTTTGCTGAAGTTTTGACAAGAGACCTGCTGAGGGCTTCAATGATGGATTCCGCTGGGGATAATGATGATAAACTCTGCTTGGGGAATACCAAAGACAAACTCCTGTCGGGGACTGAAAGAACCTTGCCGAGGGCGATCTTTCATGGCAATTAGCTGAGGATAACCCAGTTATAAGCCCTTGTGAGGGATAACTCTGAATAAAGCTCGGGAGAGACGTCCGTATTCTGCAGGGAACAAGCTTCCAGAATCTACTGGGGATAAGCTTTTAGACTTGCCGGGGAAAGTATTGCTGAATCTTGTCTTACTCTACGGGGAGCTGAGATCACTTGGTCACATTCTTCAGTCGAATCTACCTTGGTACCTTGGCGGACAAAGCAGCCAGACTGCATCAGACAATTTCACATTGCCCCTGTTTCTGATGTTACCTGCAATTAATCTTTCGTTTCATGTGCAAATATTTATGAATCAGCAATTTAATGTCAAATGCATATATCAAAAATGAACATTGGACGTTCTTTGCAAAACAAAAACAGAAAAAGGAAAAAAAAACAATGGCAATTTGTATGGACAAGTGAATTCGTATTGATTTGAATTTTGCCTGTGAATAGGCGTTTTTTGTACAAGAGGCTGACATCCTAGTAAGAGGATGCCGCCGAATAACACAGAATTTATAATTTTGAAAAGAAAACAAAACAGCTATGTGAACAATCCTACTGGGTTCCAACTCTGCTATCGCTTTTATGTCTCCGAGTGTCTCATCGCTTTGCTGCCTAGTTGAAGATGAAGCTGATTGGTTGATGCCGAAGTCTGAGCCAGATAGTTGACGCCGAATTCCGGATGCGAAGTGATCCAATGAGACATAGTGTTACGCTTTATCCCTAACTTTTGCTTGGACCGTCCTTTCGGATTTTCAGTCCACCGGGATACCCATTTTTGCCCAAGCCGCCTTTTCAGGTTTTCGACTTGCCGGGTGTACAGATTTTTTTTATTTCATCCCTTATTTTTGCCCGAACCCTTTTGGTTCGCCGGGAAGCCCTAATTTTTGCCTAGGTATGTTAACCTAGCGGGTCTTTTATTTATGCGTATTATTTTTTCACTATGTCTGCATTGGCGGGGTGAGGAAGGTCGTCACCATCCATGGTGGTTAGGATCATGGCTCCTCCTGAGAACACATGCTTAACCACAAATGGCCCTTCGTATGTAGGGGTCCATTTGCCCCGGGGATCACTTTGAGGAAGGATGATGCGTTTGATTACCAGGTCCCCAACTTGATACTCTTGCGGTCTGACTTTCTTGTTAAATGCCCTGATCATGCGTTTTTGATACTTCTGACCATGACAGATAGCAGTGAGCCTCTTTTCGTCAATCAGATTTAATTGATCAAGTCGAGTCTGGATCCAGTCGTCTTCACTCAGATCTGCATCTTTCATTATTTGGAGAGAGGGTATCTGGACTTCAATTGGCAAGACCGCCTCCATGCCATAGACCAAAGAGAAGGGAGTTGCCCCGGTTGACGTCCTTGCTGAGGTACGGTACCCATGAAGAGCGAACGGTAACATCTCGTGCCAATCTTTATAAGTCACTGTCATCTTCTGCACAATTTTCTTGATATTCTTATTGGCTGCCTCTACAGCCCCATTCATCTTCGGCCGGTAGGGAGAAGAATTGTGGTGCTGTATCTTGAATTGTTCACAGAGTTCAGTGATCATCTTGTTGTTGAGATTGGTACCATTGTCCGTAATGATTCTTTCCGGGACGCCGTACCGACAGATCAGATTATGCCGGATGAAACGTGCCACGACGCTCTTGGTTACTGTGGCGTAGGAAGCTGCCTCAACCCACTTCGTGAAATAATCAATCGCCACCAAGATGAAGCGATGCCCATTGGATGCCGTCGGTCGGATCTCACCGATCATATCAATCCGCCACATTGCAAAAGGCCAAGGTGCCGTCAGGACGTTCAGAGGAACTGGAGGAATATGCACCTTGTCAGCATAGATTTGGCATTTATGACAAGTTCGAGAGTGTTGGTAACAATCGGCTTCCATTGTGGACCAGAAATATCCTGCCCGAAGGATTTTCTTTGCCATGGTGTGCCAACTGGAATGTGTTCCGAATGTTCCTTCATGCAGTTCCAACATGATCTTCTCTGCTTCGGCCTTATCCACACAACGTAGTAGAGTTGAATCATGATTCCGCTTGTAGAGAATGTCGTTGCTGAGGAAGAATTTTGCCGCAAACCTCCTCATGAACTTCTTGTCATTGACAGATGCACCTTCAGGGTATTCCTGAGCCTCTAAGTACCTCTTCACCTCATAATACCAGGGTTTTTCAGTCACCTTCTCGGCCTCAAGCTCGCAGCAGTATGCCGGTTCATCCAACTTCCAGATAATGATCCGGGGAGCCTCATTGTCTCATTTAACTTTGAACATTGAAGACATCGTAGCTAGTGCGTCCGCTAGCTGATTCTCCTCTCTCGGGAAGTGCTCAAAAGTTATTTCTTCAAAGTGGGGAAGCAAGGTTGACACATACTCTTTGTAAGGAATAAGATTTGGGTGTTTCGTATCCCACTCGCCCTTGATCTGATTGATCACGAGAGCGGAGTCTCCGAAGACACTCAGAAACTTGATCCTTAAGTCGATTGCAGCTTGTAAACCCATGATACATGCCTCATATTCTGCCATGTTGTTGGTGCAGTTGAAACACAATCGGGCGGTGAGTGGAGTATGAGTTCCTTTGGGAGATATGATTACAGCGCCGACGCCGTTACCCAAAGCATTGGAGGCTCCATCAAAATGCATAGACCATCGGGATCCTTCCTCAGGTCCTTCATCCGGTCCAGGTACTTCACAGTCAGTTACCACCATGATGTCTTCATCCGGAAAATCAAAGTTCAATGATTGGTAATCGTCCACAGGTTGGTGTGCCAAATGATCTGCCAGTACACTTCCCTTAATAGCTTTCTGAGTTGTATACTGGATATCAAATTTGTAAGATTAAGATTGCGCCTAAGAGGGGGGGTGAATTAGGTGGTGGACGATTTTTGACTTATTTTATACTTTCTGGTTTTGATTTAGTGCTTTGAAAACTGTAAAGTGCAGAAAGTAAAGAGACACGGAGAATTATCCTGGTTCCTTCCACACCCCGGAAGTACGTCCAGTCCCCTTGCAAACACGCAAGAGATTTTACTATATTGTTAGAACTTTTACAAGACTTTTCCTAGTCTTATCCACTAAAGAACCTAACAAATAACCAAGAACACCCTCTTGGATTTCCAATAAGTCTAATGAGAACAATCCTCTCAAAAGATACCTCTTGTTTCCAACAATGGACAACAAGGAACAAAAGTAATCTAATACTTAATTCCAACGATCCTGGAAATAAGTTACACTTTGTATGTTTTTATGAAGTATGATTTCTTGAAAGATGTTGATCACATAGAGTGACTTCTTTGAAGTTTCTTCTTTCTTCTCTTGTAAGCAATTCAAACTGTAACACAAAGGTTAGATAATGCTCAAAGATTTCTGTTCTTTATATGTGTGAAAGTGCAGAAAATCTTTGTTCTTAAAAGTTAAGAAATATGAAGTTTGAATATTTTACAAAGTTCAGATTTTATTGCAAGAGAAGAGTTGTTTATGATTTGAAATATTTTGTAATATATAGTTGTTGTACCCCAAAATTTGCCCTCCCATATTTCTCAAAATATTTCAAGAAAAATTCACAAGTCCAACCCGGCGCGTCATATTCAGGTATTCTTTCGCCAAGATATCTCTGATAACATATTCTCAAATTCAGGTTCGGCTCAAGAGTCAATTCTTTAAAGAAGGTATCCGAATATGTGAGTTTTCTCGAAGAAATATGGTGAAAAAGGATGCTGAAAGTGCAGTTTTTACGCGCTAAAAAATTCATAACTTGAAGATCGTGACTCGTTTTGAACCCGTTCTGGTGGCCAAAATTCCGTCTTGACATTATCTACATTTTCATCTCTCACGGCTGGAAGCCAATTTCGATCAGAAGGTCTTCAAAAATGTGGATTTATCAAGTATTTTCGTGCAGAAAATTTGTGACAGAAGTTTATTTGCGTCATGTTCAAAAAATCATAACTTGGTCGATTTTCATCGTATCGAGTTGGTTCTGGTGTCAAAATTTCACAAATTGAATTGGCTACATTTTCACAGAAGGTATTGAGTTCAAACGGTATTCAAAAGGCCTTCGTTTTTTGCTCAGAGTGCGTGACACGCTGAAAATCCTGAATGCTGAATATTATTTCATCTGGGCCGAAACTTCGAAAATTCATAACTCGGTCAATTTTTATCGGATTGGACTCATATTTTTACACAAGGTCCCTGACTTGTAGATCTACAACTTTGCTTCAAAAGTCGAGACCAAATTATGCACCGATCAATACCAGTTTTTTATTGAAGAACGTGTCAGAGTCGACACTGGAGCCCAAAATAAGTTTGTCTGAACTGAAACTTCAAAAATACATAACTAATTCACCGTTTATCCGATTGAGTCGATTTTCGGACAAGAGTTAGTTCTCGATGCCGGCTACATTTTGTTTTCACATTTCAACTTCAAAAAATGCACTTAAGTTCCTGTGATTTAGCCTGGAAAGTGACGAATTCAAGTGAATATTGGAGGCCCAATTGCACATTCAAAGCCCATTTGCTTTACCCTAATTTCCATTATATAATCACATTCTTTTCACACAAACCGGGGAGAAAAAAAAAGGAGGAAAAAAGGAGAGAAAAAACCTTGCCACAACACTGCTAGAATATCAAATTCTTTCAAGAACCCTAAAACCTTGAAATCCTTATTACAAATCCCTCTCTCACATTTTCAAAAAGCCATCTCAGTTACAAACCAACATCTTATTACTTCTTCAGTAAGGGTAAGGCTGACTTGATCTCCATGATCCAAAGGGCATAAAAGCATTCATGTCACTACTTTTCCAGTAAGAGTAAGATTGATTTGATCTCCATGATCAAAAGGGTATAATCATTCATACATGTCATATTGTGCCTAAACATTAAATTTCTTCATATGTTGGTTTTATTTGAATTTTTATGATTTTATTTAATGTGTTCATGAGGTTGCAGATTTAGACAAGATCCCATGCAGGTTCATTAAGGAACGTTGAGGCCAAATGCCAAATGGCCAAAAGCCAAAAGCCAAATGGCCAAAACAGAACATTTTACACATGACACCAATACGTGGTGAGACAGACATCCTGAGAAGATTAAGGAACGTTGAGGCCAAAACACAAATGGCCAAAAGCCAAAAGCCAAAAGCCAAATGGCCAAAGTAGAACAACTTATGCATGAAACTCAATCCAATGGCCAAAGAATGCAGACCACGGTACTCAGGAGTCAATACTTCAAAAAACCTCCTCTTGGGCCAGACACCCCCTATGGTTTGCTCAATTTTTAATTTTTATTTGTTTTTCCTTTTTATTCTTTTAATTGTTTTTTAATTGTTTTCTTTTAATTCCATAAAATAATTTTCATAATAAATATAAAATACAGAAAAATCAAAAAAATGTTTATTTTATTAATATTAATTTTACTATTATTATTTTTGTAAATAAACTTTAAACAATTAATTAGATTAATTTAGGTTTCAAAACTTTAATATTTTTCTTAATAAATTAAATATGTAGAAATTAGGGTTTTTAACTTTTTCATCATTTTTTTAATAAATAATTTTCTCATCATTATTATTATTATTAACTACTAATTTATTTTGTAAATAAACATGTACATAAATTCTTTAGTAAATTAAGTTAAACTTTAACATTTTTCTCAAATAATTAAAAATAACTTAGAATTAAGGTTTCTTTTCATTTTAATTTTAATTTTCTTATTTCATAAATACAAAAAAAAACCTAAAAAAACACTTCTTCTATTTCAATAAATAATTAATTAATTTTTAATTTCAATTTAACTTCAAAAGGGTCCAACGCCCTCGTTTCCAATTTTAATTCCTATTCGCGCATTTTTATTTATTTCCTTCTTTTAAATATTCATGTAACTCTCCCAAAGCCTTGTAAACTTAATTTCTCGCACTTTATTTTATTTCTTTATTTACTTTCCGTCAAATCGGGTCCTGGATTTTAATTTTGGCGATGTGGACCCGCGCCTTTGTAATAGTTTAGAACTTTCAATTTCCGCATCTTTTTTAACTGTTAAATAAATGCATGCAAGAATGAATGACAAAAAAATAAAAACAAACGCATAGATCACCCATAACCTGACAAGACAAAAATAAATGAATCTGACACACAAATCACACACCACCCCTAGGGTACGCCTCACTGTTGCCTTGCCTCGAAAGGTGATCGTCGAGTAGAGGATGTCTTAGTAAGTCCTCATGATCCGGGAACCTGGCATGAGGGTAGCTTATAAGGTGTCTTCCCATTGCTCTGGTGATCACCATGTCCCGAACCTCGAATTGACCCGAACACCTCCAACGGTGGTGCTACCTACCTCTCAATGGTGGGATGACACTACTTTAAAGGACATCTACACAGACGAATTCCTTAGGGTAGGTAGACGACTCTAGATACTTGCTCTAATTTCAAAAACAAATCCAAAATACTTTTCACACCGACACCTTTTCAAAAAGCTTTCGAAAGCAATTTTTCAAACACTCTTGAGGACCGATACAAGAGTCGAACTGGAATTTTCAAAGAAACCTTTTAAAAACCCACAGTTGAAAAGAAAACAAACAATTTTGAAAACACAATGAGCAAGTATCTAAGAGCCCATGGATAACCATGGATAGAAAGGGTGCTAACACCTTCCCTTTCTATAACCTACCTCCCGAACCGAGAGCAATCTCTTTAAGGAATTTTTCTGTGCTTTTGTCCTTTCCATTTGGAGAAAATAAAAGACGGTGGCGACTCTTGCTTATCGCGACATTTCGCGAACCAGCTTTAAACAGTCAGTTCCAGATCCACCGATCACAGAACTGGCGACTCTGCTGGGGAACTTATAAAGTGAGGTGTACCTTAGGACTAAGATCACTTGTGTTTTCAATTGTCTGAATTGTTTGCTTTAAATTGTGGGAATGTCTCGGGAGTTCTATAGATCCTAACCTGGATCTGGGGGATACCTTCTTAGAAAGTAGCAACAAGGCTGTGAGGGAACTGTGCGGGGTATACCGACATGGTTGAAACAGTCTGCTACGTTGATGTGGCACTTTGGTGTGTACCGGTAACCCTTGAGTTCAGTCAAGGAGAGTACGGGGCCTCCGCGTGGTGTCGTGAAGCATCAACAGACCTTAGGAACCTTAATTGAACTATCTTGGCCTTTTTAGGGTAGTGAGATAACTGACTTTGGTGCAGTCCGAGGTTGGTTGATACTCGATACTACACTCAATTGAGGGTTGCTTTCCTGGAATATTTCGGTCGCCAGTTCAGTGGCTAAATCGAAATGATGAACAATGAAAGCAATCCCGTGATATTGGGACCCTTAGAACCCGGTTACTTCTAATAGGACAGGTTGAGCCCACCAACTTCAAGAGGGTAATACCCAGACCCCATGCTGGCCTAAACTCTAAGGGTTTTCTCTTGTGTGACTTGTGTGCCTTCGTACTTGACTGCTTGCATGCGTGTTATCTGACACATAAGCTACTTGCAGGTTTTGTTTATAGTCCTTAACTGGGACTCATAACAGGGTTTACTAGGTCTCTTGCAGGTTTTGTTTATAGTCCTTAACTGGGACTCATAACAAGGTTTACCGAGTTTCTTGCAGGTGTTGTTTTAGTCCTTAATTGGGACTCATGATAGTTTTTACTTGAGTTTCTTGCAGGTTTTGGTTTGCAGCCCTTAATTGGGACTCATAACAGGGTTACTTACATTACCCCATGCATAGCATAACATCATATCATTGCATACATCCTAACCCATTTCAAGGATCTCAAGGGGCTTGTGATGCAGGTCATGATGAATCAAACATCTAGCAAGGGGCAAAGAGGATTTAGTTTCCTCTAGCAAAAGTTGTCAGAGGCTATGACCCACTTGATATGGTGAGCCTTTGACCCTTGGAAGAAAGACTCTCAACAAATATGAAGTTCTTTCAATCAAGCTACCGGATCCAAATGCTAACAAATTTTCTTGTTTACCCCGCGAGGTCCTTGAAAACATTACATGCATGTCATACACATCATTGCATAACAGGTATCCTTGCTACAGGTCACTTACCTCCTCCGCTGTTTATTTCAGCAATGGCTTGCCAACAAGACAACCAGGACCTTCTTACTCAAGATACTCGGTTCGGGGAAATCCTCCTGAATCTATCCAAGGGGCAGGAGGAGCTAAGGACACTTCTCATGGAGACTTTGGTCAGGAACAGCGCTGAGGACGAACGGCTGAAACACCTGCAAGCTGAGATGGATGCAATGAAAGCCCAAATGCTGGGGCAGGGGACTGCTATTCAAGGTTTAGCTCAAAGACAAGAAGAGCTCGGTGTTCTCATCAACCAACTGCTTCAGAGTAACCAACTGGGGCAAGCGTCTAAGGGTAAAGAGCCAGTCATCGTTCAGCCACCTTTGAAACAAGGAGGTAAGGGGAGAGCTCCTCAAAGGGCTCCAGTGTCACAAATTCAGCATCAACCTCACCGGCTTCAGCCAGACAAGTCCAGGAGGCAATTCACCCCGCTCAACATGTCGCTGTTTCAAGCTTTACAACGCTTGCTGAGATTGAATTTGATCACATTAAGGGCTCATCCCCAGAACCCCAACACAACATCTCCTATCTATGATCCCAATAAAAGGTGTGCCTACCACTCTGCCAGTCCAGGACATGATACAAATGAGTGTTGGGCTCTGAAGAACAAGATTCAGGACTTGATTGATGAAGGAGCACTGGAGTTCACACAAGATGGTCAGGCTGAATTTTTCTACCATCCCTCCAAGGCTCACCATTTGAAGTGACAAGCCCTGAGATGAAAAGACTTTTGTTCATTCGAATGTTCAAGTTGTGTTGTTCTTTGATTGTTTAGACATTTATTCATGTTAAACATTGTTATTTCATTAATGCATCGCATATGTCTGTTCTGAAACAATATATTCGTATTCACTAAATGCAAATTATTTTCATATTTTTTCTGATGATCAACTCTTAAATAATAATTCTAAAGCCTCTTGAGGGAGGATGACGAAAACGATACCACAATCTACAGTATGCTTTTGAACAGACCCCGCTGATGAGGTACAGGCATTGTTTCAATCCCTAAACACTGGAGTTATAAGGATGATAATCCCTTGTCAACCCCTCTGAGCCAAAGAAGTAGGAGTTTTTCTTTTCGAAATTTAAAACCCTTAATCATAACCTGGGGCAGGGTAGTTCTCTCAGTTGATCCAAGTGCATAACGAATGGCACCAAAAAGATCCTTACAAAACAAAGAAAGACAGTGATGTTTCCGAACAATCATACAGACAGGCAGTCATTACTTCTCAAAATAAAAACCCATTAAGTCAAAACCTATGAAGGAGACTTACAAAACTGGGGCATCCCGCTGACTGTAATCACAAAAGAAACAGTTCAGGCAAAATTTAGGGATAACAAAATCAAGGAAGAAAAAGAGGTCATACAAACCCTCAACAAAAAAGGAAATGACTGCCCATTCAAAATAAACTATCTGAACCATCACTGGAGCATCAAAGCAAAGACTCGAACAAGGTTTAACGCACGATCAACTGAGCTTAGGTTTGGAGAACATCACGAAGAGTGGGTGGGTACAAATAATTTGAGCCTTTACCCTTTGTTTCTTAAACCGTGAACCAGGCCACGTTATAACCCTTAAAAGTCTTAGCTGAAGCATGGGTTAGTTCGAAAGCATACTGTTACGAAAGGTATCCTGACTCCTTAAGGCCTACGGTAAATACGGAGTTGACATCACGTTTTACAAACATTCACTTGTTTTATGAAAAAGAATGCATTTTCAAAATCTTCAAGACAGACATAAGCTTTGCATTTTTAACATAACTTTGGTTGCATATGACTTTTTGTTTGAACAGCAGGGAAATTCGCACGATGAATACCTAGTGAACAAAAGCACTTCCAATCAAGGGGCATGGCATGAGCATGGTCCATCATCTGGGGCAATCCAATCAAGATTCGGAGAATCTCTCAAATGCCAAATAGCCTGGGGAAAATCTCCGCCTGAGTCACTGGGGGCATCCTAGCAACGAATCTTGCCTGGTCAAACACCTTCTGGCGGCATGACAAAACACTTCTAACAGGGGCAACTCCCTACTTTCTGAGAACGGACATAGTCGAAAAATACTACGCATAATCAAAGACCCGCTAGGTTGACACACCTAGGAAAAAATAAGGGCTTCCCGGCGAACCAAAAGGGTTCGGGCAAAATAAGGGATGAAATGAAAATAATCTGTACACCCGGCAAGTCGAAAACCTGAAAAGGCGGCTTGGGCAAAAATGGGTATCCCGGTGGGCTGAAAACCCGAAAGGGCGGTCCAGGCAAAAGTTAGGGATTAAAGCGTACGACTATGTCCTGCCATCCTGTCACTTGCCTACCAGAAGAAGGTTTGCCCATCAACGACTATCAGCACCTCATAGGTCTTCCTCTCCCACCTCAGAAACAAGGGAAATAATGAGTTGCCCAAGCAATCTAATTGTTCTATCCTCCAAGGTACCAAGGTAGGTTCAGCTGGAGAACATAACTAGATATCTCAATTCCCCAGAGAGTGAGCCAGCAAGTCAGCAATACTCTCCCCAAGAAAAGCTATTATCAAACCTTAAGGAAGTTGGGTATCCTCTAGCAGATCTCAACATTCCCCAGCAGTATACATGTATTCTCAACAAGCATCCCCGGCAGTCTTGATCTAAAGATTGTTCCCCGGCGGTATATCAAAACATTCAATGGAGTCACTTCCCCGATACAGTTCAAACTTCCCCAAGAGAGTCCAATCCAATTCCCCAGGAAATTTGGAATTCATCTCCCCAAGCAGTAAGCTTATCCCCAGTAGATTCTGGAAGCTTATCCTCGCAGAGCACGGACGCGTCCCCCGGCTTTATTCAAAGAGTTATTTCCCTACCAGGGTATAACTGGGTTATCCTCAGCCAAAAGCCACGGAAAGATCGTCCCCAGCGAAGTCTATCAACACTTCCCATATAACAAGGGTATCCCCAGCAAGTTATTATCAACATTCCAGCAAAGTATCTCTCTCCCCACAGAGTATTGCTTCCCAGCAAGATCGCTAGAGTACTTTTCTCCCTGCAGAATAATCCATTCGCCAAGTTTATTCCCCAACGGAGTCATCTTCTCCTACCGGTATTCTTACAACTATCATCCCCAGCGGAAGCAATAAATCAATACTTCAACATCAGCCCAGGAGTGACTTCCCGGCACCCGTCAAGGATTTATTTTCCCAAGACGAAAACATACATTCATAAACATCACATTTTCATTACAGCATGCATATACGCATCATATCTTACAAACCTCATTTATATTGAGAACATCATTTCTTGATCCATATCATGCATTGCATATGACTGAACTTTACCTTTCAGGAAAGATTCAGTTAAGTTCTCAAGCTACATTCCAAGACCTTGTCTGGTTCAGTTAAATCGACTCCAAAGATTTTCCTGGTTATTATCCAGTCAAAGGCGTTCTCTGGTCTAGTTAAACCGACTCCTAAAGGTTTTTCTTTTGAAGACTCAGTTGAAGACTCCAAAGACCTTGTCTGGTTCAGTTAAATCGACTCCAAAGATTTTCCTGGTTATTATCCAGTCAAAGGCGTTCTCTGGTCTAGTTAAACCGACTCCTAAAGGTTTTTCTTTTGAAGACTCAGTTGAAGACTCCAAAGACCTTGCCTGGTTCAGTTAAATCGACTCCAAAGATTTTCCTGGTTATTATCCAGTCAAAGGCGTTCTCTGGTCTAGTTAAACCGACTCCTAAAGGTTTTTCTTTTGAAGACTCAGTTGAAGACTCTAAAGACCTTGCCTGGTTCAGTTAAATCGACTCCAAAGATTTTCCTGGTTATTATCCAGTCAAAGGAGTTCTCTGGTCTAGTTAAACCGACTCCTAAAGGTTTTTCTTTTGAAGACTCAGTTGAAGATTCCAAAGACCTTGTCTGGTTCAGTTAAATCGACTCCAAAGATTTTCCTGGTTATTATCCAGTCAAAGGCGTTCTCTGGTCTAGTTAAACCGACTCCTAAAGGTTTTTCTTTTGAAGACTCAGTTGAAGACTCCAAAGACCTTGTCTGGTTCAGTTAACTCGACTCCAAAGATTTTCCTGGTTATTATCCAGTCAAAGGCGTTCTCTGGTCTAGTTAAACCGACTCCTAAAGGTTTTTCTTTTGAAGACTCAGTTGAAGACTCCAAAGACCTTGTCTGGTTCAGTTAAATCGACTCCCAAAGATTTTCCTGGTTATTATCCAGTCAAAGGCCTTCTCTGGATCAGTCAGATCGACTCCAAAGATCTCCCTGTTTCTTATCCAGTTGAAGACATTCAAGACCTAGACCGGTTCAGTTAAATCGAATCCAAAGATTTCTCTGTTTCTTCTCCAGTTAAAGGCCTTCTCTGGTTCAGTCAGATCGACTCCCAAGATCTCCCTGTTGCTTATCCAGTTGAAGACATTCAAGACCTAGACCGGTTCAGTTAATCGACCCTAAGATTTTCTATTTCTTATCCAGTCAAAGGCGTTCTCCGGTTCAGTTAAATCGACTCCCAAAGATTTTCCTGGTTATTATCCAGTTAAAGGCCTTCTCTGGTCTAGTTAAACCGACTCCTAAAGGTTGTTCTTTTGAAGACTCAGTAGAAGACATCCAAGATTCTCTCAATGATTGCTATTGAGGTTGTAGTCGCCTATGGTTATCTCCCCGATACTGCGGAGATGATAATTCCATCCAAGGTTTTCCCAATGATTGCTATTGAGGTTGTAATCGCCTATGGTTCTCTCCCCGATACTGCGGAGATGATAATTCCATCCAAGGTTTTCTCAATGATTGCTGTTGAGGTTGTAATCGCCTATGGTTCTCTCCCCGATACTGCGGAGATGGTAATTCCCACCAAGATTCTCTCAATGATTGCTATTGAGGTTGTAGTCGCCTATGGTTCTTTCCCCGATCCTACGGAGGTGATAATCCCAGATTTCGCTCAACGATTGCTTTTGAGGTTGAAGTTATCCAAGGTTCTCTCAATGTTTGCTGTTGAGGTGGTAATCGTCTATGGTTCTCTCCCCGATCCTGCGGAGGTGGTAATCCCAAGATTTTCTCAACGATTGCTGTTAAGGTCATCCAAGGTTCTCTCACCGTTCCTGTTGAGGTAGTAACCATCCCTGGTTCATTCATCATCGTTTGAAGCTCCAGATTCAGCTCCTGTAACCAGTCAGGACACATCTATACAAAGCATCTGAAAACCAGCTCCCGTAACAGGTCAGGTACTCATTTTTCTTTTGCAGGTACGCAAGTTCTCGCTAAGGAATCTCTTACGCGATCAACATCCAGATGGCATCTATAAGCCCATCCACCTTCCATCATCTCTTAGCATGGCATCTATAAGCTCATCACCCTATCCATCAATCTCCAAATGGCATCTATAAGCCCATTCCACCATCACACTGCTACTATGTGAGCGCAAATTTCTGGGCACTTTAGTGTTCAATCATCTTCCACCTTCGGATCACGAAAGGCACGCAAGCCAATCTACATCCTCAGGTTTAAGAAGATTGAACAGGGGCAACTGTTGTACCCCAAAATTTGCCCTCCCATATTTCTCAAAATATTTCAAGAAAAATTCACAAGTCCAACCCGGCGCGTCATATTCAGGTATTCTTTCGCCAAGATATCTCTGATAACATATTCTCAAATTCAGGTTCGACTCAAGAGTCAATTCTTTAAAGAAGGTATCCGAATATGTGAGTTTTCTCGAAGAAATATGGTGAAAAAGGGTGCTGAAAGTGCAGTTTTTACGCGCTAAAAAATTCATAACTTGAAGATCGTGACTCGTTTTGAACCCGTTCCGGTGGCCAAAATTCCGTCTTGATATTATCTACGTTTTCATCTCTCACGGCTGGAAGCCAATTTCGATCAGAAGGTCTTCAAAAATGTGGATTTATCAAGTATTTTCGTGCAGAAAATTTGTGACAGAAGTTTATTTGCGTCATGTTCAAAAAATCATAACTTGGTCGATTGTCATCGTATCGAGCTGGTTCTGGTGCCAAAATTTCGCAAATTGAGTTGGCTACATTTTCGCAGAAGGTATTGAGTTCAAACGGTATTCAAAAGGCCTTCGTTTTTTGCTCAGAGTGCGTGACACGCTGAAAATCCTGAATGCTGAATATTATTTCATCTGGGCCGAAACTTCAAAAATTCATAACTCGGTCAATTTTTATCAGATTGGACTCATATTTTTACACAAGGTCCCTGACTTGTAGATCTACAACTTTGCTTCAAAAGTCGAGACCAAATTATGCACCGATCAATACCAATTTTTTATTGAATAACGTGTCAGAGTCGACACTGGAGCCTAAAATAAGTTTGTCTGAGCTGAAACTTTAAAAATTCATAACTAATTCACCGTTTATCCGATTGAGTCGATTTTCGGACAGGAGTTAGTTCTCGATGCCGGCTACATTTTGTTTTCACATTTCAACTTCAAAAAATGCACTTAAGTCCCTGCGATTTAGCCTGGAAAGTGACGAATTCAAGTGAATATTGGAGGCCCAATTGCACATTCAAAACCCATTTGCTTTACCCTAATTTCCATTATATAATCACCTTCTTTTCACACAAACCGGGGAGGAAAAAAAAGGAGGAAAAAAGGAGAGAAAAAACCTTGCCACAACACTGCTAGAATATCAAATTCTTTCAAGAACCCTAAAACCTTGAAATTCTTATTACAAATCCCTCTCTCACATTTTCAAAAAGTCATCTCAGTTACAAACCAACATCTTATTACTTCTTCAGTAAGGGTAAGGCTGACTTGATCTCCATGATCCAAAGGGCATAAAAGCATTCATGTCACTACTTTTCCAGTAAGGGTAAGGTTTATTTGATCTCCATGATCAAAAGGATATAATCATTCATACATGTCATATTGTGCCTAAACATTAAATTTCTTCATATGTTGGTTTTATTTGAATTTTTATGATTTTATTTAATGTGTTCATGAGGTTGCAGATTTAGACAGGATCCAATGCAGGTTCATTAAGGAACGTTGAGGCCAAAAGCCAAATGGCCAAAAGTCAAAAGCCAAATGGCCAAAACAGAACATTTTACACATGACACCAATACGTGGCGAGACAGACATCCTGAGAAGATTAAGGAACGTTGAGGCCAAAACACAAATGGCCAAAAGCCAAAAGCCAAAAGCCAAATGGCCAAAGTAGAACAACTTATGCATGAAACTCAATCCAATGGCCAAAGAATGCAGACCACAGTACTCAGGAGTCAATACTTCAAAAAACCTCCCCTTGGGCCAGACACCCCCTATGGTTTGCTCAATTTTTAATTTTTATTTGTTTTTCCTTTTTATTCTTTTAATTGTTTTTTAATTGTTTTCTTTTAATTCCATAAAATAATTTTCATAATAAATATAAAATACAGAAAAATCAAAAAAATGTTTATTTTATTAATATTAATTTTACTATTATTATTTTTGTAAATAAACTTTAAACAATTAATTAGATTAATTTGTGTTTCAAAACTTTAATATTTTTCTTAATAAATTAAATATGTAGAAATTAGGGTTTTTAACTTTTTCATCATTTTTTTTAATAAATAATTTTCTCATCATTATTATTATTATTAACTACTAATTTATTTTGTAAATAAACATGTACATAAATTCTTTAGTAAATTAAGTTAAACTTTAACATTTTTCTCAAATAATTAAAAATAACTTAGAATTAAGGTTTCTTTTAATTTTAATTTTAATTTTATTATTTCATAAATACAAAAAAAAACCTAAAAAAACACTTCTTCTATTTCAATAAATAATTAATTAATTTTTAATTTCAATTTAACTTCAAAAGGGTCCAACGCCCTCGTTTCCAATTTTAATTCCTATTCGCGCATTTTTATTTATTTCCTTCTTTTAAATATTCATGTAACTCTCCCAAAGTCTTGTAAACTTAATTTCTCGCACTTTATTTTATTTCTTTATTTACTTTCCGTCAAATCGGGTCCTGGATTTTAATTTTGGCGATGTGGACCCGCGCCTTTGTAATAGTTTAGAACTTTCAATTTCCGCATCTTTTTTAACTGTTAAATAAATGCATGCAAGAATGAATGACAAAAAAATAAAAACAAACGCACAGATCACCCATAACCTGACAAGACAAAAATAAATGAATCTGACACACAAATCACACACCACCCCTAGGGTACGCCTCACTGTTGCCTTGCCTCGAAAGGTGATCGTCAAGTAGAGGATGTCTTAGTAAGTCCTCATGATCCGGGAACCTGGCATGAGGGTAGCTTCTAAGGTGTCTTCCCATTGCTCTGGTGATCACCATGTCCCGAACCTCGAATTGACCCGAACACCTCCAACGGTGGTGCTACCTACCTCTCAATGGTGGGATGACACTACTTTAAAGGACATCTACACAGACGAATTCCTTAGGGTAGGTAGACGACTCTAGATACTTGCTCTAATTTCAAAAACAAATCCAAAATACTTTTCACACCGACACCTTTTCAAAAAGCTTTCGAAAGCAATTTTTCAAACACTCTTGAGGACCGATACAAGAGTCGAACTGGAATTTTCAAAGAAACCTTTTAAAAACCCACAGTTGAAAAGCAAACAAACAATTTTGAAAACACAATGAGCAAGTATCTAAGAGCCCATGGATAACCATGGATAGAAAGGGTGCTAACACCTTCCCTTTCTATAACCTACCTCCCGAACCGAGAGCAATCTCTTTAAGGAATTTTTCTGTGCTTTTGTCCTTTCCATTTAGAGAAAATAAAAGACGGTGGCGACTCTTGCTTACCGCGACATTTCGTGAACCAGCTTTAAACAGTCAGTTCCAGATCCACCGATCACAATAGTAATCAAGATACCTTTCCAAAAGGACACTTTTCTGTTTGAAAAACTTGACAAGATGCAATGTTTGATCATGCAACTATTGGAGAAAAGGTGTGAAGGATATCTTGAAACCAGTTCAGATTTTTCAAAATTTTCAATGTGCAAATCGATTAACATAAGATGCAAATCGATTGCACGTGTTTGTAACGTTCAGAATTTCAAATAATTTGAAGTGTAAATCGATTAGCATGTTGTGTCAATCGATTTACAAGAGTTAAAAAATCAGTTTGTTCTGTGACCAATCGATTTACACAACCGGTAAATCGATTGCTGGCAGGAGCAAACAGTTTTTTGAAAAAGCATGTGTAAATCGATTTACACAATATGTTAATCGATTTACAGCAGAGAAAAACTTAAAAAATGTTTTGAAATATAATTGAAGTGATGTGGCAAGTGTGTATATCATTTTTGAGCATTTCTAATCAATGTAGTTTAATTGAGAATTGATATACTTGATTGCTTGCCAAGTTCCTTGAAGCTTTGAGTAAATGATGCTTTAAGTTGATTTCCACTTCTTTTCCTTCTTTCCATAATGCTTGTTTGTCTTTCATCAAACTAGCTTGTTTGTCTTTCATCAAAACTAAAGTTGAGTTGAGGCTTGAGATTACATTCTCCCCCTTTTTGATGATGACAAACCATTTTCCTTTATGTGTTGATCAGAATTTTAGCAGAATGTGTTTTCTCCCCCTGAGAAGATTTCTCCCCCTATGGAGAAAAAGATTTGAAAGCTTGCTCTGTAAAGACAATGAAAACAAACAACCATAAAGTGCTATTACATCCTTCTCCCCCTTTGACATTATCAAAAGGAAGGGAAAGATGCAACAAGAAATTATACCAGAAAGAAATGTATAGGAACATGAATGAAAAACAAAAAACTTTCAAAATTATCGAACAAAGTTTAAGAACACAATACATAAAATGAACACTTGAAATACAACAATACAAAAACCATAATGATACTTATAACAAGAATTTAATAACATTGATCAGGAACATTTTAGAAAGGTCCTTGATATGGAAATTGTTGTTGAAGGGGTGGTTCGGTGTATTGAGGAGGCGGAGGAGCAGGATTGGTTGGGTCGTATGGAGGGATATGAAGATGTGAATAAAGATATGAAAATCATTATCTTAAAGAAAAATTTTAAAAATCATTATTTTTAACATTTGAAACAATGTCTAACCACATATATATGTACATTAAGGTATAGTTAAGGATTGAGTGCACCTTAAATATCTTGTTCATCGAGGATTCTAAGTTCACGACGAATTTTGAAAAATGCATCCTTTGCAAGAGGTTTTGTGAAGATGTCCGCGAGTTGATTTTGAGTGTCCACGAATGTGATCTCGACATCTCCTTTGAGTACATGGTCTCGGATGAAATGATGTCTGATGTCAATGTGTTTCGTCCGGGAATGCATAACTGGATTTTTCGTAATATTGATCGCGCTTGTGTTATCACATCGAAGAGGAATGCATCCAAGGTTTACTCCATAGTCAAGTAATTGTTGTTTTAGCCAAATAATTTGAGCGCATCCACTTCCAGCCGCAATGTATTCTGCTTCGGCAGTGCTGAGAGCTACGCTTGCTTGCTTTTTGCATGACCATGAAACCAAGGCATTTCCAAGAATGTGACATGTTCCACTAGTACTTTTGCGATCAGTTTTGCAACCTGCATAGTCAGCATCAGAATAACCAACTAGATTGCACATACTACCTTTTGGATACCATAATCCGACGTTGGTTGTTCCTTTGAGATATTTTATTATGAGCTTGATTGCTGCAAGGTGAGACTCTTTAGGATTGGCTTGATATCTTGCACATAGGCAAACGCTGAACATAATGTCAGGTCTACTTGCTTCATCCGATTTTTCATCGAACTTACCGAGATTGTCTTTGTTGTTGTTAAGGACAAAACATTTGCACTCGAAAATATGAAAGTGAGAGATATTTGGTTTTCTTCCTTTGTAAATCTCATATGGATTTTTCTTTAGTATAGGTCTTATGATCACGCGATTGCTTACATAACATGCCGTGCTTACCGCATTCGCCCAAAAATATTTAGGCAAACTTGAGTCACTTA
Organism: Vicia faba; assembly: GCA_948472305.1. Lineage (NCBI taxonomy): Eukaryota > Viridiplantae > Streptophyta > Magnoliopsida > Fabales > Fabaceae > Vicia > Vicia faba. The sequence goes on from OX451737.1 coordinate 597,945,535, forward strand.
GCATGGTTCTAGCAAGTTCCACCAGAGACCTATTTTTCCTTTCAACTACTCCATTTTGTTGTGGAGTTCTTGGTGCTGAAAAATTGTGGAAGATCCCATTTTCTTCACAAAACTCTTCAAATAGACTGTTTTGGAACTCTCCACCGTGATCACTTCGGATTGATGTTATCTTTGATGACTTCTCATTTTGAACTTGTTTTGCATATCTCTTGAATGCCTTGAATGCTTCATTCTTGTGCACTAAAAACAAAGTCCAAGTGAAACGGGAAAAATCATCTACAATAACTAATGCATAAATGTTACCTCCGAAGCTTCTTGTTCTAGATGGACCAAAAAGATCCATGTGCAACAATTGAAGTGGTCTTGTTGTTGAAACCACATTCTTTGGTTTGAAAGTTGATTTGGTCTGTTTGCCCTTTTGGCATGCACTACATAATTTGTCTTTGATGAACTTCATCTTTGGTAGACCAATAACTAAGTCATGCTTAACCAATTTGTTCAAGTGCTCCATGTGAATGTGAGCAATCCTCTTATGCCATAACCAAGCGTCATTGTTGTTTACCATAAGACATTGTACCTTCATAGACAAATCATCTAGAGTAATCATAAAAATATTGTTAGATCTTATACCTTTGAGTTTTACCTCATTGGTTGCCTCATCCATAATAAGGCATTCTTCTTTGTTGAATTTGATCTTGAACCCTCTATCGCAAAGTTGACTTATGCTAAGAAGGTTGTGCTTTAATCCTTCAACATAGAGAACATCCTCAATTTGAATGGATGGAGGTGTGCCAACTATTCCAACGCCAAGAATCTTTCCTATGGTGTTGTCTCCATAGGTGACATACCCTTTGGCTTTATGTACTAGATATGAAAATTGGTGTACATCTCCTGTCATATGCTTTGAACATCCACTGTCAAGATACCAAACATTTGATGTGGATTTCAAGCAAACCTACAAAAACAAATTATTTCTTGTTAGGTACCCAAGTTGCCTTGGGTCCTTCATAGTTAGTTCCCTTTTTCACCCATGCATAATGTCCACTAGCCATACTGAAATTTCTAATATAGCATGCATTTGGTGTGTGTCCAATAATACCACAGTAAAAACAGTTTGGAACAAATTTGCTCTTGTATCTAGGAATTTGTTTTCTTTTAGATACATTAGCCTTTTTCTTTTGATGATTATGAACAACTTGATTCTTTTCTACTTTCTTGGGATTGGAACTATTACTAGCCTTTACAAAAACAGTGGGATTGTTACTTGGTTTCTTAGTATTCACATAACCAAGACCTCTTTTATCATTTGGATAACGTTGTTGGCTTAGTAATCCTTCCAATCCTATTTGTCCTTTTTCATATCGTTCAATGACTCTTTTCAATTGAACAATTTGAAAGACATTTGATTCACACTTGGAGCATGCAAAGGTTTCCTTTTCTTTAATAAAATTCTGTTTTTGAAGATCAAAATCTTTAGTCATGGTGTCAATTTTTTCTAGACAAATTAGAAGTTCTTTTTCTTGTTTTGACACCTTTTTGTATAAACTTTTGCATTCTTTCAAGAGTTCATCAATTGCACCTTGAACATCATCATCAAAAAGATTAAATTCATTACTAACCTCTTCTTCATTGTCGGAGTGATGCGATGCCATTAAGGCTAAGTTTGCACATTCGTCGCTTTCCGATTCCGATGAACTGCTCATATCATTATCTTCCCATGCTATGTAGGCTTTCTTTTGTTTTGAGTCCTTTCCTTTGAATCCATTTTTCTTTGGGAGATTTGGACAGTTTGGCTTGATGTGTCCTTGCTTTCCACATTCATAACATGAGACATCTTGTGTTGATGTGGAGGCTTCTCTTTTCTTGAAGTTCTTTCTCTTATGTGCATGAGATCCTCCTTTGTCATTTCTGCCAAAAAACTTCCCAAGTCTTTTCACTAGAAGCATGAAATTTTCATCTTCTTCCGGATTGTCTTCTTTTACCACTTCTTTTGAATCAATTTTTAAAGCAATGTTTTTGGACTTCTTTTCTAGATTCTCATGTTTTTCAAGTCTACCGAGTTCCGTTTCGTATTCTTGAAGTTTGCCAAATAATGTAGCGGAAGTCATTGCGGAGAGACTCTTCTTTTCCGAGATTGCCGTTACCTTTGGTTGCCATTCCCTAGTCAATGATCTAAGGATTTTCAACTTGAGTTCATCATTTGACAGGGTTTTACCAAGAGCAATTAAGTGATTTGTCAAATGCACAAATCTCTTTTGTAAGTCAAGAATGGATTCTCCGGGCTGCATTCGAAATAGTTCATATTCTTGACTCAAGGTATTTAGCCTTGATCTTTTTACTTCAGCCGTTCCTTCATGAGTTTGAACCAAGGTATCCCAAATTTCCTTTGCTGTTTTGCAGTTTGAGACACGGAAAAATTCGTCCATACTGAGTGCACCTTGAAGAAGGTTTATTGCCTTTTTGTGATAGAGAACTTTCTTTTTATCATCGTCGTCCCATGCAGTTTTGGGCTTTGCAGACCCAACGCCATTAATTACCGTTATCGGGATAAATGGACCATTTTCAACAGCATCCCATACTTCCTCTCCTTGTGCTTCTAAATGCGCCTTCATGCGTATTTTCCAAAAGTCAAAATATTCACCACAAAATAGAGGAGGCTTGTTGTTACTACCACCATCTCTGAAAACTGGTTGATGATTTGCGGAAGCCATTCTGGATCTCTAGGAGCAGGTTACCTATAACCTGCTCTGATACCAATTGTAAGATTAAGATTGCGCCTAAGAGGGGGGGTGAATTAGGTGGTGGACGATTTTTGACTTATTTTATACTTTCTGGTTTTGATTTAGTGCTTTGAAAACTGTAAAGTGCAGAAAGTAAAGAGACACGGAGAATTATCCTGGTTCCTTCCACACCCCGGAAGTACGTCCAGTCCCCTTGCAAACACGCAAGAGATTTTACTATATTGTTAGAACTTTTACAAGACTTTTCCTAGTCTTATCCACTAAAGAACCTAACAAATAACCAAGAACACCCTCTTGGATTTCCAATAAGTCTAATGAGAACAATCCTCTCAAAAGATACCTCTTGTTTCCAACAATGGACAACAAGGAACAAAAGTAATCTAATACTTAATTCCAACAATCCTGGAAATAAGTTACACTTTATATGTTTTTATGAAGTATGATTTCTTGAAAGATGTTGATCACATAGAGTGACTTCTTTGAAGTTTCTTCTTTCTTCTCTTGTAAGCAATTCAAACTGTAACACAAAGGTTAGATAATGCTCAAAGATTTCTGTTCTTTATATGTGTGAAAGTACAGAAAATCTTTGTTCTTAAAAGTTAAGAAATATGAAGTTTGAATATTTTACAAAGTTCAGATTTTATTGCAAGAGAAGAGTTGTTTATGATTTGAAATATTTTGTAATATATAGTAATCAAGATACCTTTCCAAAAGGACACTTTTCTGTTTGAAAAACTTGACAAGATGCAATGTTTGATCATGCAACTATTGGAGAAAAGGTGTGAAGGATATCTTGAAACCAGTTCAGATTTTTCAAAATTTTCAATGTGCAAATCGATTAACATAAGATGCAAATCGATTGCACGTGTTTGTAACGTTCAGAATTTCAAAAAATTTGAAGTGTAAATCGATTAGCATGTTGTGTCAATCGATTTACAAGAGTTAAAAAATCAGTTTGTTCTGTGATCAATCGATTTACACAACCGGTAAATCGATTGCTGGCAGGAGCAAACAGTTTTTTGAAAAAGCATGTGTAAATCGATTTACACAATATGTTAATCGATTTACAGCAGAGAAAAACTTAAAAAATGTTTTGAAATATAATTGAAGTGATGTGGCAAGTGTGTATATCATTTTTGAGCATTTCTAATCAATGTAGTTTAATTGAGAATTGATATACTTGATTGCTTGCCAAGTTCCTTGAAGCTTTGAGTAAATGATGCTTTAAGTTGATTTCCACTTCTTTTCCTTCTTTCCATAATGCTTGTTTGTCTTTCATCAAACTAGCTTGTTTGTCTTTCATCAAAACTAAAGTTGAGTTGAGGCTTGAGATTACAATATTCTGTCAAGATCATTTGCCATCTCGCTATTCTCCCAGACAGAGCAGGCTTTTCAAATATGTACTTGATGGGATCCATTTTTGAAATCAACAAGGTAGTGTGAGTCAGCATATACTGTCTCAGCCGGCGAGCAGCCCATACAAGAGCGCATCAAGTTTTCTCAAGCAGTGAGTAACGAGACTCACAGTCGGTAAACTTTTTGCTCAAGTAATAAATAGCGTGCTCTTTTCGGCCAGACTCGTCATGCTGCCCCAGCACACACCCCATTGAGTTATCAAGTACTGTCAAGTATAATATTAGAGGTCTTCCTTCCACTGGTGGCATAAGAATGGGTGGCTCCTGGAGATATTCTTTTATCCTTTCAAAGGAAGCCTGGCAGTCATCGTTCCAGCGTACTACTTGATCTTTCTTCAGTAATTTGAAGATTGGCTCACAAGTAGCTGTCAGATGTGAGATGAATCGGGCAATGTAATTCAGTCGTCCCAGGAAGCCTCTGACTTCTTTCTCTGTCTTAGGGACTGGCATCTCTTGAATGGCTTTAACCTTGGCAGGATCCACTTGAATACCCTTATCACTTACAATGAAGCCTAGCAATTTTCCGGACCTCACCCCAAAGGTGCATTTGTTTGGGTTCAACCTCAGCTTGTATAACTTCAGTCGGTCAAACAGCTTCCGCAGATGATCAAGGTGTTATTCCTCAGTTTGGGACCTTGCAATCATGTCATCAAAATATACCTCAATCTCATGATGGATCATATCATGAAATAAAGCAACCATGGCACGTTGATAGGTTGCCCCAGCATTTTTCAAACCGAATGGCATGACCTTATAGCAGAAGGTGCCCCACTGAGTCACAAAGGTAGTCTTTTCCATATCCTCCGGGGCCATCTTGATCTGATTATACCCTGAAAAACCATCCATGAAGGAGAACACCTTGTGTTGTGCAGTATTGTCAACAAGAACATCGATGTGAGGTAAGGGGAAGTCATCCTTGGGACTTGCCCTGTTCAAGTCCCTATAGTCGACACACATTCTTACTTTACCGTCCTTCTTCAGTACTGGCACTACATTAGCAACCCATTGAGGGTAAGAAGTTACCGCAAGAAACCCGACATCGAATTGCTTCATAACCTCAGCCTTGATCTTTTCAGACATCTCTGGGCGCATACGGCGGACCTTTTGCTTTACCGGAGGGCAGTCTTCCTTGGTTGGCAGGTGATGAACTACAATGTCGGCATCCAAACCAGGCATATCTTCATAGGACCAAGCAAATATCTCCATGTAATCCGGTAGCATCTGGATCAATCGTTGCTTCACGCTGAGCTCTAAATTGGCACCAATCTTGACCTCTTTCCTATCTGTTTCAGTACCCAGGTTAATTGTTTCCACCGGCTCTTCATGTGGTTGAATAGCCCTCTCTTCTTGGAGTAGCAGTCTTGCGAGTTCGCCAGGCACTTCGCAATCATCTTCACCTTCGTCCTCGGCCAAGTTGATCGGATTCTAGAAGTCATAACTGGCGGTAGCAGAGCTGTTGCCAGTGAGATCCAGAGTGGATTGAAACCTGTATAAGTGAGTGTGTGTAAATATAGCTATTTTGCAATATATATAACACAGAAAGAAAAAGGAGCATAAGATTTGAAATGCAACAAACGTCCAATGTTTTGATTGATGATATATGGAAATGTCATACAAAAAGCCCTCACAAATGGAGCTACGATGCCCCGGGTAGGACACCGAGCCAATAAAAGTTTTAACACATTGTTTGTTACAAATTGGAAATCAAAAGAAATTAATTACTGTGTGACAAATGTGATAGGTGTAAAATCCTTTGCCGTCCAGTTGCTTGGTCCGTTGCTGGTAGTCGGGTAGATCCAACTGTCAAACTCTGCTTCCTCCACATCCTTCTCAACAGCATTCACCCTTGGGTTGGAGATAAACACCGGAGCCTTTCTGATCTTTTCCTTGCGCACAGCCCTCTGAGCCTCTGCGGTAAAGCCCAGCCCAAACTTGTCATTCTTTTGAGTGAAGTCAGGAAGCTGACCCCAGTTTGCACAATTGCCTTTCTCGATTACAGCCCGGGCATCCTTCAAGGATGCCATCTTCAACGGAAAGTCTTCTTCAACTACTGCTTCAGCTGATGCCAAAATTGGAGGTACCTCCTCAAAATGCTAAAAGGGGGTTTCAATAAACTCCCCGTCCATCTCGATATACCGGAATGAATTCAAGTGACTCACCATGTATTCCTCCTCACCCTGCACAGTAACAATCTTCCCTTTGACAGGGTATTTGAGCTTTTGGTGTAAAGTGGAAGTTACTGCCCCAGCTTTGTGAATCCAGGGTCGACCCAACAAGCAGGAGTAAGATGGACGAATATCCATTACATAGAACGTTGAGCCGAAAACTGTGTAACCCACACGAATAGGGATGTCTACTTCACCGTGCACCATCCTCTTAGAACCGTCGAAGGCTCTAACAATGATGTTACTAGGTTTCAACTCCAAACCCTCACAATCCAAGCGATCTAATGCCTTCTTGGGTAAAACATTCAGGAAAGAACAGGTATCCACTAACACATGTGCGAGAGTAGTTCCCCTGCATTCTATGGAAACATGCAGGGCATCATTGTGATTTTTCCCTTTGGCGGTAAGGTCCGCATCTGAGAACCCCAAGCCATTGTCAGCCGTCAAATTAGCCACACAGTCGGTGAATTAATCCGCGGAAGTCTCTTGCGGCACATGGGCCGTTTTCAGAAATGAAATCAGGGCTTTTGCATGGGCCTCTGAGCATAGCAGCAATGATAGCATAGAGATTTTGGAGGGAGTATGCCCCAACTGTTCAACAATATTAAAGTCACTCTTTTTGATAATTTTAAGAATTTCCTCTATTTCTTGCTGGGAGGCTTCCACAGCAGTCTTCTTTGGTGCCTCCGTCCTGGCAGGCAAATCGGTAGCAACTTCTTTGCCCCGAGTATCAGAAGACTCGGCGGCAGTAGTAGACACAGGAACTTGAACTGGAACATGCACACTTGCGGGTGTGATGGTGAGAGGTTTTCGGATAACTGGCGGTGCAATGTCAGGCGAGAAGAGCCTGCCACTGCGGGTAATCTTGGCGGGACCAGTGATGTTACTGATACTGGTATTGGTGTTGAACTCCTGCTTCACCCCAAGCACATACACATCGGCTCCATAATGCCATGGAACAGCTTTATCAGACTCATACGGGAGAGGCCCCGGGACAGTAATAGTGATGGGTGCAACAGACATAACTTGGACTGGTTTCTTTACGGGAGCTTTGGCAGGATTGTAGATTGTGACAACAGATATTTCTTCAACGGAAACAGACGGAACATCAGTTTTCTTGAATATAATTTCCTTGCTATCCATCAGGCTTTGGATGCCTGATTTCAGCAGTGGACAACCGGTAGGGATAACAGCACACAGGAGGCAACTCTTACTACAACCCGGAAATAAACCGGCTAGTAGTAAGTTCCTCTTAACAGTCAAAAGCGGGGTAACAACTTCATTCACCGAAACAGCATACAATTCTTCCTCAATGGCATTTACCCTATGCTGGGGCATAGGGGCAGTTACAACATTTGGTCTCTCAGGCGCTTCAAACTGAATTTCCTTTGCATCGATAAGATCTTGCACTTTGTTTCTCAAGGCCCAGCAATCATCAGTAGTGTGCCCGGGACTATCAGAATGATAAGCACACCGGGCATTTGGGTTATACTTAGGAGACGCAGTATTCATGACTTTAGGAGCTTCTTTGGTGGTCACCAAATTGGTTGATAGCAGTTGAGGTAAAATTTGAGATAAGGTCAAACTCAGCCGAGTATACTGCCTCTTGGGCCTTTCACTTCTTTGTTGATTGTACTGCTGAGGAGCAGCAGCAGGTTTTGAAATGACCAGAGCATTGACGGCTTGGCGACTTTCTGGCTTGACTTGTCTTCTAGGACCATAGACGGCACTTGCTTCTTTCTTAAACGGCCTCTTCTCAGTACTTGCAGCAACAACCTTCTGAATCTTTCCTGACTTGATGCCAGCTTCTATTCTCTCGCCCGTTAAGATCAGATCGGTAAACCCCGCAGAAGAGTTACCAATTAGATGATTGAAGAAAGGCCCAGATAGGGTTCCTAGAAACATATCAACAAGTTCACGATCGGTTAAAGGAGGCTGCACCCTGCCAGCCAAATCCCTCCATTTTTGTGCGTATTCTTTGAATCCTTCGCTTGTTCCTAACGACATACCCTGAAGTTGGGTACGAGTAGGGGCAAGGTCAGAATTGTATTGGTATTGTTTGTAGAAAGCGGTGGCCAAATCTTCCCAATTCCGGACACTGGTTCCTTCTAGCTGATAAAACCACTCCAACTGAGCTCCAGAAAGGCTGTCTTGAAAGAAATGAATCCAGAGGTTTTATCTGCCGTATAGGGTTGGATCTTTCTCACGTAGGACCTAAGATGCATTTTGGGGCAGGACAGCCCATCATACCTTACAAACACTGGCACCTTGAATTTTGGGGGAATCACAATCCCGGAAACCAAACCCAAGTCTTCAAAATCCAAACCCAGAATTCTCTATAGCTCCATGGCGGCTAATCTGTCTTCTAAACCCTTGTATTTATCATCAGCTGGAGGGTATTGCTGGTCAGAATAATCTTCATCCTCTTCAACCTCTTCTTCTTCCGCATCAGACTCGGAAGGCACCGCAACTCCATCTCTTTTACTGGTCCCTTCATCCGAAGTAGGAGGAAATTCAAGCACTCTTCGAGCTTCTCCATCAAATCTTCTCCCCAAAGTAGCCACCCCGAGTCTCTTTTTCTTCTTCTTCACTGGGTCTTTGTTCCCCAATTGAGTCTTGATATCCTCCTGACCCTTAGCCAAGGTCATCAGGAGTTGCTGGAACTGTGCATTCTGAGCCTGTAGGTCTTTGATTGTTTGCTCGAGATCCATCCTACTGAAATAAACAGCAGACAGATAAGGAAACCTGGAATGAGACCTGCTTATGCACATGATGAATGGTATGCTTATGTATGCAATGCATTCAAGGATTTAGGACATTCAAAATTGTTTTAGACAAAAAAGAACGCACATCATATTAATAAGAAGAAATTTGTCAGTACATAAATACCCCATGGGCCAAATATTACAAAATAAACTTCTTAAGGCAGAAAGACATTGCGCATCCTCTTTGGTGTGATGTAGGTATTGAGGGCCTCTTGCTCGTGGAGTCGGCGGGTAAGCTCTAGAACCTTGTTTTCACTGGCGTAGTAGCTAGTTTCAAAAGTATTCCGTTCCTCCTTGAGCTGAATCCAACTTTTCTGCATTTCCTCCCACGATGTAGGCATGTCTGGATGTAGGATGGTGTAGGGAACCTCTCCTTCATTGACGGGCTCTTTAATCACTGGGAGTATATGAGGATAAGGCATCATCAGACTTTGGGCTCGGGCTCATACCCACTTGAGATAGGGCTCAAGAGGGATAGAGTTCTTGTGTCCCGGAGTCTTGCTATCAACCTTGTTGAGTTTTCCCCAAGCTCTGATGAATCTTTGGCGAAGTCCTTGCGCATCGTTGTCGAAGTCAAAAACTAGGCTAGGAATCAACATATCATGAGGGCCATCCCTCCGTGCATATCCAAATTGCCTCAAAGCTAGGAAAGGGTTGTAGGTGATACCCCCTCTAATTCCCAGTAAAGGAACATTAGGAAATTCTCCGCAACGATCGACAATGATGACATTTTCTCTGGACCGAGAACACCAATGCACATCAGAATGAGTAAGAGTCATCAATCGTTGGGACCACCTTGTACCTTGGTCATTCTTCAAGACAGATTGTGGAAGGTGCGAAATAAACCACCTTGCAAGGATAGGAGTACAGCACATGAGAACACCCCTCTTTCTCATTGTTCGTGTGTAAAATGAGTGAAGAATGTCCCCAAGCAATGTTGGTATTGGATTTCTGGACAAGAAGATTTTGACAGCGTTGACATCTACCAATTGGTCAGGATTTTGGAACAAGACCAACCCATAGACAAGGAGTGCCACAATCTCTTCAAAGGCTTGTAGGTCCAATGAGTTCCAACATTCCTGTGCCTTCTCAAACAAGAATTTTGCTAAGAATCCCTTGACGCCGCTTCTGGTTTCCCAATGTCCCTTGATGTCGGATGGTTGTAGATGTAATGCTCGAGCAACATCTTCCGGCTTTGGTTCCTTTTCCGTACCGTTGAATGGTAGTTGATTAAGGATAGGAATTCTCAGGAGTTGAGAAAACTCCTCCAAAGTGGGTACCAACTGATAATCAGGGAAAGTGAAACAGTGGTGAAGAGGGTCAAAGAACTGGAATAGCACTTTCATCATGTCTTCTTCAATGTTGGTGTTGACTAGGCTGAGCAGTCTACCATGTCTTTCACTGAAGGATGAGTTTTCCGGAATTCTTGAGGTGATCTCCTTGAGTTGAGGAGAGATTCTCACAAGGTTGACTTGAATGGTGTTTCTGCGAGGAATTTCCATGACCTACAAAACAAAAACAAAGATGAAGGTCCAAACCCTTGAAATGGTTAGTGAATGCCTATGATGTTTCATGATGTTTATGATGTATGCACAAAACATATGTACAAGCAGATCACACCAAACCCTAGTTTCAGGCTTGCATGGGGTTTCATAGGTAAGTACCCTCTTGAGTGTAGTTGGCTTAAAAACCTGTCCTATAAATAGTAACCGGGTTCTAAGGAGCTCAATATCACTGGATTGTTTTCATTGTTCATTGTTTTGGTTTAGCCACTTAACTAGCGACCAAAATATTCCAAGAACACAACCCTCAATGAGTGTAGTATCGAGTATCTACCAACTTCGGACTGCACCAAAGCCGGTCATCTCACTACCCCTAATAAAAGGCCAAGATGGTCAAGTAAGGTTCTAGGTCATTAGTGCTTAGTGACATCACTCAGCGGCCCCGTACTCTCCTTGATTGAACTCAAGGGTTACCGGTACTCACAAATATGTCGCACTAATATAGCTATTGCTTCAACCGTGTCGGTATACCCCGCACAGTTTCCACAACGTATTGCTATCTATGAATGTTTCCCAAAATCCGGGTGTAGGATTGCAAACCCAAACAATAGAGCCAAGATATAAAGCAAACAATTCAAACAATTAGTCATGCAAGAGGGTGATCTAAGCCCTAAGGTTACTCCACTTTTAAAATTCTCCCCAGCAGAGTCGCCAGTTCTGTGATACGGTGGGAGAACTGACTATGGTTTTGCGTTTGTTTTCGCAAATGTTTCGGTTGAGCAAGAGTCGCCACCGACTTTTTATTTTATCCTAAGGAAAGGTTAAAAAGCACAGCAAAAACCTTTTGAGATGTTTTCTTGGGTTCGGGGAGTAGATTATAGAAAGGGAAGGTATTAGCACCCTTTTTATCCATGGTTATCCATGGGCTCTTAGTTACTTGCTTAGATCACTTGCCTTTTGTTTTCAATTGTTTTAAATGGTGCTTGTGTGTGTGGGTTTGAAAATGTTTTGAAAAGAAGCCAATGTGGAGGCAACCTTTGTAATGATCCATGTGGGGATGTATACAAAGATGTATGTCTTTTGAAAAAGTTTTCATTTGTTTTTGAAAGTAGTTTTGAAAGTGTTGTGAGGTGTATTTTAGAAAATATGCAAGTGTTTTGTTTTTGGCAAGTTTGATTCAAGTAACTAAGAGTTTATCTATTCCTAAATTTCTCAAAGTTTATTGCTATGTTTTAACCCTTTTAATAAGTTTGTTCCACCATTGTATTTGGTGGACAATCTCATGTTAGGATGTGAAAGGGACGGGCGCGGGTCATCGTTTAGACCATAATTGCAACGGTGTTAAGTATCTTTGGGCATTTTCTTTAAGGGACTTGATCATTTATTTTTGTTTGTTTTGAAAAGTGTTATCGAGGGATTATGATCATTCAATTTGTTTGTTTTGCCCAAAGAGACCTAACATGCAATATGGCCCATTTTTGAAAGGCAACAAGTGGAATACCCTAGGGGGTGCAAGTGTGATTTGTGTGTCCATTTTCATGCTTGTTTGTCTTATATTAGGTCCAACTATTTTGTTCATTTTTTATTCGCATATAAACCCTAATTCTAGCATTGTATTTTAGAAAGCGATAAAGTGCGAAATTTAAATTCCTACGCTATTACAACACAATAATATAGGGAGGGGGTACAATGTTTCAAATGGGGAGGTATTTAGACAGGAAATTGAATCTAAGCTATTACATCAATATTGAATATTTGCAAGGTAACTTAATTGCATAAATAAAATAAAAATAGAACAAATATGCAAGAATGCAAAAAATGGTTTTTTATATGTATGAAAAAAAGAGGATTATTTATGTAAAATAAAAAGAAAATAAAAAAATATTATTTTTGGAGTATTTTTGAATTTAGGGCAAAACCCTAATTTTTATTAAATGAAAGGTATTATTATTTAATTTAATACAAGTATTTATTTATTATGTACAAAATAAAATAAAGTGAAGTATTTGTCAAAAATGTATTCTTATATTAAATATTAATAATAATAATTAAAAAAAAACAAAAAGTGTATATATTTTGTATTTACCCTAAATATATTAATAATATATGTATATATATGTATTATTTTAAATATGTATTATAGATATAAATAATAATAATTTTTAATATTAAAAAAAAAGTATTTTTTATGTAAAATATTTTCAGAGGGTATAATAAAATAAAAATGAAAATAAAAGTATTTCTACCTATTTCTTAATATTTAAATGAAATGTATATATTTATTTATCTAAGTATTAATCAAAAGAAAATCATATAAATACCTAATAAATTAAAAAATGGTGAGAAAAAATATTTTTATATTTTTTATGTCATGAGAAAAAATAAACAAAGTCAATCAAAAAAGAAAAAGGTCAAAAAGTCAAAGAAATAAGCAAATGGGCCTTGGGGGTGTGAAAGCAAAAGAGTGGTGCAAATAAGAAAAGTATTCCAGGCCCAGCCCAGAACCAGTCATCTTCAACCTCTGAACAACATCACCCACGCGTTTTCTATCTCTTGATTCCTGGACTTTCAAGCAAAACTCATAACATGAAAAGTGTAGAGCATGAGAAGACGAATTCAACCATGTAAAGAACTTGACTTAACTCTCTAAGATGAGGGAGAATTTCTTCTCCCCCAATTTCTGACCTAACTTTTATGCCATGTTCAGACTCAAAATTCTTGCAGCACACATAACATAAATGAAATCTAACCATATGGGCATGTTCAGGGCTATGATTGTGACATATTTCCTTCACAAACCTAAAGCTAACAATGCCTAATAAGAGAGATAGAACTTCATGAAGATACCTGTTCAGTTGGAATCGTGCTTTGCAATGGAGGAGTTTTCAGAGCAAGATGATGATTTGTATAGCTTCCTTGAAGTGTAAGGATGCTATTCCAAGTTCTACTTTGTCTTGAAACTCCCTGAATCGTGCTAGAGAACTTTAACTGCAAAACAAAAAAACAAAAAATGGTGAAGTGGCTTAGAGGTGTTACAGATCGTGCTTTTGCTTTTGGTTAGCTTGCATAGATGGTATGGAAGGTGTGTGAACTGGTTTGGGCAAGAGAGCTCAAGAGAAATGAGAGATAGCACTCAAACTGCAGGGTCTGCCCTGTTTTTGCAGTTTTAGAGTGATTCTGAGATGGAGGGTGTTTTGAAGGCAAAGGGCTCGTGTATTAGCTTGGTTGTGTTGTGTGGAATGTGTTTGATAACTTTGTCTAAGTGTTCTTGAGCTGATATGGTAGTTGGTATGAGTTATGCAATGTTTCTTCATTCTTAAGCAAACAAAGGCAACTTGTGTTTCTAGGCATGTAGAGGACCCCCTAATGTGCTGCATAATCCCTCCTTGATCAGTGTGATTTGTCCATAATCTTGTGCCAATCAGATTTGCAATGTACTTGTTGGATTTTCAATTTGACATAAAGTGTGACTTTTCAAAAATGGCTATTTTGCTTTATCTAAAAATGGATTAAACCTTCATACAATGCTTTAGCTCAAAGAACATGGTCTTGGCACAAAGAATATGCATTAAATTATTGAGTGCAACTTGGTTTAAGGGCCTGTAATCTAGCCTAAAGCATGCTGAGTTCAAATTGCAAGATTATGGACATGTAATTTGGTCATGAACAAAGTGAGTTTTTGCCATATTGTGAAATTCGATTCTCCCTAACCATGAGGTTGTTTGAGAAGTTATTGGACATTTTGGAAAGCTTGGAATGTGTACTACAATCCATCTTTGAAGTTCAATTTGAAATTCCAAGTGGAAGTGTATGGAAAATGGCCTTGAAGTAGGGTAGAAAAACTTGTCAAAATAGGTCAAAAATTCACTAAGTTAAGAATGGTTTAGTGCCCTTATTCAAAAATTTGTAACTTGATATACAAGCTTCAAATGAGAAAACTTTGTGAATCAAAGTTGTAGATTATGCAACAAGCTACAACTTTCATGTTTTGACTTTTGTTTGAATCCAAATGAATCATGGTGAAAAAGTGGGGCAAAGTTGGGAAAAAATTAGGGTTTTCCATAACTTAGAAAAATTCTAAGTTATGAAAAATTCCATTTTAAACCCTAATTTGCATTTCTTGGTTTCTTGGTGAACAAGTTTCATGATTTGGCATGTTTTGATGAAAAATGAATCTTGACTCTTGATTTTTACCAAAAAGTCAAAGTTTGACTTTTCAGTATACAGTCAAAATTGATCAATTGACTAGGAAATTCAACTGTCAATCTTGTGTACTTGGGATCTTTTGAGTTTGTTGAATATGTCAAGACAATTCCATGGGGTCCTTGAGTCCATATGTGAGCTTGGTTTGCCATTGGCTAGGTCAAACAGTCAAAAATTGCCTTTGTGCAGTCAAAACCCTAAAAATGACCATTTTGCCCTTTTGGTGATCTGATCAAATTTCTTGTGGAATTGTGATCCAAACTTGATCAAATGGTCCATATGAGTTCATAATGTTGATGTGGGTCAATTTCCATGAGATTTGACTGTCAATTGGCCACAGTTGACTTTTTTTTCCAATACAGCTGATTTCTAGGTCATTTGTCCAATTGACTGGGCAAAACTTGGAATCAAGACTTGAAACTTGGCAGGGATTAACTTCGGAGTCCAACATGAAGCATGAAAGTCATCTTAGGCATTTTAGGTCAAAACATCTTTGTGCAAACACAAACCCTAATTTGGGTCCACCAGTGCAAGGAGAAATCTTGAGCAGAGGAAACCCTAATTGGATCTTGATCTTCAAAGGTCTGGTGATGAGAAAATGTTGAGGAAATGGGAGGGCAAATTTTGGGGTACAACAGTTGCCCCTGTTCAATCTTCTTGGACCTGAAGAGTTAGATTGGCAAGTTTGCCTTTCGTGGCTCGAGGGTAAAAGGAGATTGGACACTAGAGTGCCCGGAAATTTGCACTCGTATGTTGGAGTCTCGACAATGTGATGTCGGGAATGGGCTTACAGATGCCATTTAGAGATGTGACAGAAACTTGTCGGGAATGGGCTTATAGATGCCATTTGGAAGTGTTGATCGCATAAAAGATTTCTTAGCGAGAACTTGTGTATTTGAGAGAGACAGATGTTTTCCTGGCTTGTTACAGGTGTTTGATCTTGAATCTCTTTATGCAGACATGCCCTGGCTAGATACAGGTGTCGAGTCTACAAATGGTTGCTCACAGATGTGCCCTGGCTAGATACAGGAATCGAATCCAGAAATAGTTGTCAACAGATATACCCTGGCTGGATGCAGGAATCGAATCTTCGAACTCTTCAGACGTGCCCTGGCTAGATACAGGAATCGAGTCTGGAAATGTTGTAGTTGATAGATGTGCCCTGGCTGGATACAGGAGTCGAATCTTCGAACTCTTCAGACGTGCCCTGGCTAGATACAGGAATCGAGTCTGGAAATGTTGTAGTTGATAGATGTGCCCTGGCTGGATACAGGAGTCGAATCTGGAATTTGTGACAGTTGAAGATAGTTGTCTTTAGGGTTGTCTTTTTCCCTGAAAAGGCAAAAACGTAAGTTGTATGCAATGTCATGATGTATGATATGCATGATGCCATGCTGTTCACATGAGATAGTGTTGTATGCACTTTATCATGTATGCAAGCAGGATGTATGAAATGTGAAATGTTTATGAGTGTAACTTCGTCTTTAAGGAAAATAAATCCTTGACGACCGGCCGGGGAATGGCTCTGTGGAAGAGATACTTTGCTGAAGTTTTGACAAGAGACCTGCTGAGGGCTTCAATGATGGATTCCGCTGGGGATAATGATGATAAACTCTGCTTGGGGAATACCAAAGACAAACTCCTGCCGGGGACTGAAAGAACCTTGCCGAGGGCGATCTTTCATGGCAATTAGCTGAGGATAACCCAGTTATAAGCCCTTGTGAGGGATAACTCTGAATAAAGCTCGGGAGAGACGTCCGTATTCTGCAGGGAACAAGCTTCCAGAATCTACTGGGGATAAGCTTTTAGACCTGCCGGGGAAAGTATTGCTGAATCTTGTCTTACTCTGCGGGGAGCTGAGATCACTTGGTCACATTCTTCAGTCGAATCTACCTTGGTACCTTGGCGGACAAAGCAGCCAGACTGCATCAGACAATTTCACATTGCCCCTGTTTCTGATGTTACCTGCAATTAATCTTTCGTTTCATGTGCAAATATTTATGAATCAGCAATTTAATGTCAAATGCATATATCAAAAATGAACATTGGACGTTCTTTGCAAAACAAAAACAGAAAAAGGAAAAAAACAATGACAATTTGTATGGACAAGTGAATTCGTATTGATTTGAATTTTGCCTGTGAATAGGCGTTTTTTGTACAAGAGGCTGACATCCTAGTAAGAGGATGCCGCCGAATAACACAGAATTTATAATTTTGAAAAGAAAACAAAACAGCTATGTGAACAATCCTACTGGGTTCCAACTCTGCTATCGCTTTTATGTCTCAGAGTGTCTCATCGCTTTGCTGCCTAGTTGAAGATGAAGCTGATTGGTTGATGCCGAAGTCTGAGCCAGATAGTTGACGCCGAATTCCGGATGCGAAGTGATCCAATGAGACATAGTGTTACGCTTTATCCCTGACTTTTGCCTGGACCGTCCTTTCGGATTTTCAGTCCACCGGGATACCCATTTTTGCCCAAGCCGCCTTTTCAGGTTTTCGACTTGTCGGGTGTACAGATTTTTTTTTATTTCATCCCTTATTTTTGCCCGAACCCTTTTGGTTCGCCGGAAAGCCCTAATTTTTGCCTAGGTATGTTAACCTAGCGGGTCTTTTATTTATGCGTAGTATTTTTTCACTATGTCTGCATTGGCGGGGTGAGGAAGGTCGTCACCATCCATGGTGGTTAGGATCATGGCTCCTCCTGAGAACACATGCTTAACCACAAATGGCCCTTCGTATGTAGGGGTCCATTTGCCCCGGGGATCACTTTGAGGAAGGATGATGCGTTTGATTACCAGGTCCCCAACTTGATACTCTTGCGGTCTGACTTTCTTGTTAAATGCCCTGATCATGCGTTTTTGATACGTCTGACCATGACAGATAGCAGTGAGCCTCTTTTCGTCAATCAGATTTAATTGATCAAGTCGAGTCTGGATCCAGTCGTCTTCACTCAGATCTGCATCTTTCATTATTCGGAGAGAGGGTATCTGGACTTCAATTGGCAAGACCGCCTCCATGCCATAGACCAAAGAGAAGGGAGTTGCCCCGGTTGACGTCCTTGCTGAGGTACGGTACCCATGAAGAGCGAACGGTAACATCTCGTGCCAATCTTTATAAGTCACTGTCATCTTCTGCACAATTTTCTTGATATTCTTATTGGCTGCCTCTATAGCCCTATTCATCTTCGGCCGGTAGGGAGAAGAATTGTGGTGCTGTATCTTGAATTGTTCACAGAGTTCAGTGATCATCTTGTTGTTGAGATTGGTACCATTGTCCGTAATGATTCTTTCCGGGACGCCGTACCGACAGATCAGATTATGCTGGATGAAACGTGCCACGACGCTCTTGGTTACTGTGGCGTAGGAAGCTGCCTCAACCCACTTCGTGAAATAATCAATCGCCACCAAGATGAAGCGATGCCCATTGGATGCCGTCGGTCGGATCTCACCGATCATATCAATCCCCCACATTGCAAAAGGCCAAGGTGCCGTCAGGACGTTCAGAGGAACTGGAGGAATATGCACCTTGTCAGCATAGATTTTGCATTTATGACAAGTTCGAGAGTGTTGGTAACAATCGGCTTCCATTGTGGACCAGAAATATCCTGCCCGAAGGATTTTCTTTGCCATGGTGTGCCCACTGGAATATGTTCCGAATGTACCTTCATGCAGTTCCAACATGATCTTCTCTGCTTCGGCCTTATCCACACAACGTAGTAGAGTTGAATCATGATTCCGCTTGTAGAGAATGCCGTTGCTGAGGAAGAATTTTGCCGCAAACCTCCTCATGAACTTCTTTTCATTGACAGATGCACCTTCAGGGTATTCCTGAGCCTCTAAGTACCTCTTCACCTCATGATACCAGGGTTTTTCAGTCACCTTCTCGGCCTCAAGCTCGCAGCAGTATGCCGGTTCATCCAACTTCCAGATAATGATCCGGGGAGCCTCATTGTCCCATTTAACTTTGAACATTGAAGACATCGTAGCTAGTGCGTCCGCTAGCTGATTCTCCTCTCTCGGGAAGTGCTCAAAAGTTATTTCTTCAAAGTGGGGAAGCAAGGTTGACACATACTCTTTGTAAGGAATAAGATTTGGGTGTTTCGTATCCCACTCGCCCTTGATCTGATTGATCACGAGAGCGGAGTCTCCGAAGACACTCAGAAACTTGATCCTTAAGTCGATTGCAGCTTGTAAACCCATGATACATGCCTCATATTCTGCCATGTTGTTGGTGCAGTTGAAACACAATCGGGCGGTGAGTGGAGTATGAGTTCCTTTGGGAGATATGATTACAGCGCCGACGTCGTTACCCAAAGCATTGGAGGCTCCATCAAAATGCATAGACCATCTGGATCCTTCCTCAGGTCCTTCATCCGGTCCAGGTACTTCACAGTCAGTTACCACCATGATGTCTTCGTCCGGAAAATCAAAGTTCAATGATTGGTAATCGTCCACAGGTTGGTGTGCCAAATGATCTGCCAGTACACTTCCCTTAATAGCTTTCTGAGTTGTATACTAGATATCATATTCTGTCAAGATCATTTGCCATCTCGCTATTCTCCCAGACAGAGCAGGCTTTTCAAATATGTACTTGATGGGATCCATTTTTGAAATCAACAAGGTAGTGTGAGTCAGCATATACTGTCTCAGCCGGCGAGCAGCCCATACAAGAGCGCATCAAGTTTTCTCAAGCAGTGAGTAACGAGACTCATAGTCGGTAAACTTTTTGCTCAAGTAATAAATAGCGTGCTCTTTTCGGCCAGACTCGTCATGCTGCCCCAGCACACACCCCATTGAGTTATCAAGTACTGTCAAGTATAATATTAGAGGTCTTCCTTCCACTGGTGGCATAAGAATGGGTGGCTCTTGAAGATATTCTTTTATCCTTTCAAAGGCAGCCTGACAGTCATCGTTCCAGCGTACTACTTGATCTTTCTTCAGTAATTTGAAGATTGGCTCACAAGTAGCCGTCAGATGTGAGATGAATCGGGCAATGTAATTCAGTCGTCCCAGGAAGCCTCTGACTTCTTTCTCTGTCTTAGGGACTGGCATCTCTTGAATGGCTTTAACCTTGGCAGGGTCCACTTGAATACCCTTATCACTTACAATGAAGCCTAGCAATTTTCTGGACCTCACCCCAAAGGTGCATTTGTTTGGGTTCAACCTCAGCTTATATAACTTCAGTCGGTCAAACAGCTTCCGCAGATGATCAAGGTGTTCTTCCTCAGTTTGGGACCTTGCAATCATGTCATCAACATATACCTCAATCTCATGATGGATCATATCATGAAATAAAGCAACCATGGCACGTTGATAGGTTGCCCCAGCATTTTTCAAACCGAATGGCATGACCTTATAACAGAAGGTGCCCCACTGAGTCACAAAGGTAGTCTTTTCCATATCCTTCGGGGCCATCTTGATCTGATTATACCCTGAAAAACCATCCATGAAGGAGAACACCTTGTGTTGTGCAGTATTGTCAACAAGAACATCGATGTGAGGTAAGGGGAAGTCATCCTTGGGACTTGCCCTGTTCAAGTCCCTATAGTCGACACACATTCTTACTTTACCGTCCTTCTTCGGTACTGGCACTACATTAGCAACCCATTGAGGGTAAGAAGTTACCGCAAGAAACCCGGCATCGAATTGCTTCATAACCTCAGCCTTGATCTTTTCAGACATCTCTGGGCGCATACGGCGGACCTTTTGCTTTACCGGAGGGCAGTCTTCCTTGGTTGGCAGGTGATGAACTACAATGTCGGCATCCAAACCAGGCATATCTTCATAGGACCAAGCAAATATCTCCATGTAATCCTGTAGCATCTGGATCAATCGTTGCTTCACGTTGAGCTCTAAATTGGCACCAATCTTGACCTCTTTCCTATCTGTTTCAGTACCCAGGTTAATTGTTTCCACCGGCTCTTCATGTGGTTGAATAGCCCTCTCTTCCTGGAGTAGCAGTCTTGCGAGTTCACCAGGCACTTCGCAATCATCTTCACCTTCGTCCTCGGCCAAGTTGATCGAATTCTCGAAGTCATAACTGGCGGTAGCAGAGCTGTTGCTAGTGAGATCCAGAGTGGATTGAAACCTGTATAAGTGAGTGTGTGTAAATATAGCTGTTTTGCAATATATATAACACAGAAAGAAAAAGGAGCATAAGATTTGAAATGCAACAAACGTCCAATGTTTTGATTGATGATATATGGAAATGTCATACAAAAAGCCCTCACAAATGGAGCTACGATGCCCCGGGTAGGACACCGAGCCAATAAAAGTTTTAACACATTGTTTGTTACAAATTGGAAATCAAAAGAAATTAATTACTGTGTGACAAATGTGATAGGTGTAAAATCCTTTGCCGTCCAGTTGCTTGGTCCGTTGCTGGTAGTCGGGTAGATCCAACTGTCAAACTCTGCTTCCTCCACATCCTTCTCAACAGCATTCACCCTTGGGTTGGAGATAAACACCGGAGCCTTTCTGATCTTTTCCTTGCGTACAGCCCTCTGAGCCTCTGCGGTAAAGCCCAGCCCAAACTTGTCATTCTTTTGAGTGAAGTCAGGAAGCTGACCCCAGTTTGCACAATTGCCTTTCTCGATTACAGCCCGGGCATCCTTCAAGGATGCCATCTTCAACGGAAAGTCTTCTTCAACTACTGCTTCAGCTGATGCCAAAATTGGAGGTACCTCCTCAAAATGCTGAAAGGGGGTTTCAATAAACTCCCCGTCCATCTCGATATACCGGAATGAATTCAAGTGACTCACCATGTATTCCTCCTCACCCTGCACAGTAACAATCTTCCCTTTGACAGGGTATTTGAGCTTTTGGTGTAAAGTTGAAGTTACTGCCCCAGCTTTGTGAATCCAGGGTCGACCCAACAAGCAGGAGTAAGATGGACGAATATCCATTACATAGAACGTTGAGCCGAAAACTTGGGAACCCACACGAATAGGGATGTCTACTTCACCGTGCACCATCCTCTTAGAACCGTCGAAGGCTCTAACAATGATGTTACTAGGTTTCAACTCCAAACCCTCACAATCCAAGCGATCTAATGCCTTCTTGGGTAAAACATTCAGGGAAGAACCGATATCCACTAACATATGTGCGAGAGTAGTGCCCCTGCATTCTATGGAAACATGCAGGGCATCATTGTGATTTTTCCCTTTGGCGGTAAGGTCCGCATCTGAGAACCCCAAGCCATTGTCAGCCGTCAAATTAGCCACACAGTCGGTGAATTGATCCGCGGAAGTCTCTTGCGGCACATGGGCCGTTTTCAGAAATGAAATCAGGGCTTTTGCATGGGCCTCTGAGCATAGCAGCAATGATAGCATAAATATTTTGGAGGGAGTATGCCCCAACTGTTCAACAACATTAAAGTCACTCTTTTTGATAATTTTAAGAATTTCCTCTATTTCTTGCTGGGAGGCTTCCACAGCAGTCTTCTTTGGTGCCTCCGTCCTGGCAGGCAAATCGGTAGCAACTTCTTTGCCCCGAGTATCAGAAGACTTGGCGGCAGTAGTAGACACAGGAACTTGAACTGGAACATGCACACTTGCGGGTGTGATGGTGAGAGGTTTTCGGATAACTGGCGGTGCAATGTCAGGCGAGAAGAGCCTGCCACTGCGGGTAATCTTGGCGGGACCAGTGATGTTACTGATACTGGTATTGGTGTTGAACTCCTGCTTCACCCCAAGCACATACACATCGGCTCCATAATGCCATGGAACAGCTTTATCAGACTCATACAGGAGAGGCCCCGGGACAGTAATAGTGATGGGTGCAACAGACATAACTTGGACTGGTTTCTTTACGGGAGCTTTGGCAGGATTGTAGATTGTGACAACAGATATTTCTTCAACGGAAACAGACGGAACAACAGTTTTCTTGAATAGAATTTCCTTGCTATCCATCAGGCTTTGGATGCCTGATTTCAGCAGTGGACAACCGGTAGGGATAACAGCACACAGGAGGCAACTCTTACTACAACCCGGAAATAAACCGGCTAGTAGTAAGTTCCTCTTAACAGTCAAAAGCGGGGTAACAACTTCATTCACCGAAACAGCATACAATTCTTCCTCAATGGCATTTACCCTATGCTGGGGCATAGGGGCAGTTACAACATTTGGTCTCTCAGGCGCTTCAAACTGAATTTCCTTTGCGTCGATAAGATCTTGCACTTTGTTTCTCAAGGCCCAGCAATCATCAGTAGTGTGCCCGGGACTATCAGAATGATAAGCACACCGGGCATTTGGGTTATACTTAGGAGACGCAGTATTCACGACTTTAGGAGCTTCTTTGGTGGTCACCAAATTGGTTGATAGCAGTTGAGGTAAAATTTGAGATAAGGTCAAACTCAGCCGAGTATACTGCCTCTTGGGCCTTTCACTTCTTTGTTGATTGTACTGCTGAGGAGCAGCAGTAGGTTTTGAAATGACCAGAGCATTGACGGCTTGGAGACTTTCTGGCTTGATTTGTCTTCTAGGACCATAGACGACACTTGCTTCTTTCTTAAACGGCCTCTTCTCAGTACTTGCAGCAACAACCTTCTGAATCTTTCCTGACTTGATGCCAGCTTCTATTCTCTCGCCCGTTAAGATCAGATCGGTAAACCCCGCGGAAGAGTTACCAATTAGATGATTGAAGAAAGGCCCAGATAGGGTTCCTAGAAACATATCAACAAGTTCACGATCGGTTAAAGGAGGCTGCACCATGCCAGCCAAATCCCTCCATTTTTGTGCGTATTCTTTGAATCCTTCGCTTGTTCCTAACGACATACCCTGAAGTTGGGTACGAGTAGGGGCAAGGTCAGAATTGTATTGGTATTGTTTGTAGAAAGCGGTGGCCAAATCTTCCCAATTCCGGACACTGGTTCCTTCTAGCTGATAAAACCACTCCAACTGAGCTCCAGAAAGGCTGTCTTGAAAGAAATGAATCCAGAGGTTTTTATCTGCCGTATAGGGTTGGATCTTTCTCACGTAGGACCTAAGATGCATTTTGGGGCAGGACAGCCCATCATACCTTACAAACACTGACACCTTGAATTTTGGGGGAATCACAATCCCGGAAACCAAACCCAAGTCTTCAAAATCCAAACCCGGAATTCTCTGTAGCTCCATGGCGGCTAATCTGTCTTCTAAACCCTTGTATTTATCATCAGCTGGAGGGTATTGCTGGTCAGAATAATCTTCATCCTCTTCAACCTCTTCTTCTTCCGCATCAGACTCGGAAGGCACCGCAACTCCATCTCTTTTACTGGTCCCTTCATCCGAAGTAGGAGGAAATTCAAGCACTCTTTGAGCTTCTCCATCAAATCTTCTCCCCAAAGTAGCCACCCGAGTCTCTTTTTCTTCTTCTTCACTGGGTCTTTGTTCCCCAATTGAGTCTTGATATCCTCCTGACCCTTAGCCAAGGTCATCAGGAGTTGCTGGAACTGTGCATTCTGAGCCTGTAGGTCTTTGATTGTTTGCTCGAGATCCATCCTACTGAAATAAACAGCAGACAGATAAGGAAACCTGGAATGAGACCTGCTTATGCACATGATGAATGGTATGCTTATGTATGCAATGCATTCAAGGATTTAGGACATTCAAAATTGTTTTAGACAAAAAAGAACGCACGTCATATTAATAAGAAGAAATTTGTCAGTACATAAATGCCCCATGGGCCAAATATTACAAAATAAACTTCTTAAGGCAGAAAGACGTTGCGCATCCTCTTTGGTGTGATGTAGGTATTGAGGGCCTCTTGCTCGTGGAGTCGGCGGGTAAGCTCTAGAACCTTGTTTTCACTGGCGTAGTAGCTAGTTTCAAAAGTATTCCGTTCCTCCTTGAGCTGAATCTAACTTTTCTGCATTTCCTCCCACGATGTAGGCATGTCTGGATGTAGGATGGTGTAGGGAACCTCTCCTTCATTGACGGGCTCTTTAATCACTGGGAGTATATGAGGATAAGGCATCATCAGACTTTGGGCTCGGGCTCGTACCCACTTGAGATAGGGCTCAAGAGGGATAGAGTTCTTGTGTCCCAGAGTCTTGCTATCAACCTTGTTGAGTTTTCCCCAAGCTCTGATGAATCTTTGGCGAAGTCCTTGCGCATCGTTGTCGAAGTAAAAAACTAGGCTAGGAATCAACATATCATGAGGGCCATCCCTCCGTGCATATCCAAATTGCCTCAAAGCTAGGCAAGGGTTGTAGGTGATACCCCCTCTAATTCCCAGTAAAGGAACATTAGGAAATTCTCCGCAACGATCGACAATGATGACATTTTCTCTGGACCGAGAACACCAATGCACATCAGAATGAGTAAGAGTCATCAATCGTTGGGACCACCTTGTACCTTGGTCATTCTTCAAGACAGATTGTGGAAGGTGCGAAATAAACCACCTTGCAAGGATAGGAGTACAGCACATGAGAACACCCCTCTTTCTCATTGTTCGTGTGTAAAATGAGTGAAGAATGTCCCCAAGCAATGTTGGTATTGGATTTCTGGACAAGAAGATTTTGACAGCGTTGACATCTACCAATTGGTCAGGATTTGGGAACAAGACCAACCCATAGACAAGGAGTGCCACAATCTCTTCAAAGGCTTGTAGGTCCAATGAGTTCCAACATTCCTGTGCCTTCTCAAACAAGAATTTTGCTAAGAATCCCTTGACGCCGCTTCTGGTTTTCCAATGTCTCTTGATGTCGGATGGTTGTAGATGTAATGCTCGAGCAACATCTTCCGGCTTTGGTTCCTTTTCCGTACCATTGAATGGTAGTTGATTAAGGATAGGAATTCTCAGGAGTTGAGAAAACTCCTCCAAAGTGGGTACCAACTGATAATCAGGGAAAGTGAAACAGTGGTGAAGAGGGTCAAAGAACTGGAATAGCACTTTCATCATGTCTTCTTCAATGTTGGTGTTGACTAGGCTGAGCAGTCTACCATGTCTTTCACTGAAGGATGAGTTTTCCGGAATTCTTGATGTGATCTCCTTGAGTTGAGGAGAGATTCTCACAAGGTTGACTTGAATGGTGTTTCTGCGAGGAATTTCCATGACCTACAAAACAAAAACAAAGATGAAGGTCCAAACCCTTGAAATGGTTAGTGAATGCATATGATGTTTCATGATGTTTATGATGTATGCACAAAACATATGTACAAGAAGATCACACCAAACCCTAGTTTCAGGCTTGCATGGGGTTTCATAGGTAAGTACCCTCTTGAGTGTAGTTGGCTTAAAAACCTGTCCTATAAATAGTAACCGGGTTCTAAGGAGCTCAATATCACTGGATTGTTTTCATTGTTCATTGTTTTGGTTTAGCCACTTAACTAGCGACCAAAATATTCCAAGAACACAACCCTCAATGAGTGTAGTATCGAGTATCTACCAACTTCGGACTGCACCAAAGCCGGTCATCTCACTACCCCTAATAAAAGGCCAAGATGGTCAAGTAAGGTTCTAGGTCATTAGTGCTTAGTGACATCACTCAGCGGCCCCGTACTCTCCTTGATTGAACTCAAGGGTTACCGGTACTCACAAATATGTCGCACTAATATAGCTATTGCTTCAACCGTGTCGGTATACCCCGCACAGTTTCCACAACGTATTGCTATCTATGAATGTTTCCCAAAATCCGGGTGTAGGATTGTAAACCCAAACAATAGAGCCAAGATATAAAGCAAACAATTCAAACAATTAGTCATGCAAGAGGGTGATCTAAGCCCTAAGGTTACTCCACTTTTAAAATTCTCCCCAGCAGAGTCGCCAGTTCTGTGATACGGTGGGAGAACTGACTATGGTTTTGCGTTTGTTTTCGCAAATGTTTCGGTTGAGCAAGAGTCGCCACCGACTTTTTATTTTATCCTAAGGAAAGGTTAAAAAGCACAGCAAAAACCTTTTGAGATGTTTTCTTGGGTTCGGGGAGTATATTATAGAAAGGGAAGGTATTAGCACCCTTTCTATCCATGGTTATCCATGGGCTCTTAGTTACTTGCTTAGATCACTTGCCTTTTGTTTTCAATTGTTTTAAATGGTGCTTGTGTGTGTGGGTTTGAAAATGTTTTGAAAAGAAGCCAATGTGGAGGCAACCTTTGTAATGATCCATGTGGGGATGTATACAAAGATGTATGTCTTTTGAAAAAGTTTTCATTTGTTTTTGAAAGTAGTTTTGAAAGTGTTGTGAGGTGTATTTTAGAAAATAGGCAAGTGTTTTGTTTTTGGCAAGTTTGATTCAAGTAACTAAGAGTTTATCTATTCCTAAATTTCTCAAAGTTTATTGCTATGTTTTAACCCTTTTAATAAGTTTGTTCCACCATTGTATTTGGTGGACAATCTCATGTTAGGATGTGAAAGGGACGGGCGCGGGTCATCGTTTAGACCATAATTGCAACGGTGTTAAGTATCTTTGGGCATTTTCTTTAAGGGACTTGATCATTTATTTTTGTTTGTTTTGAAAAGTGTTATCGAGGGATTATGATCATTCAATTTGTTTGTTTTGCCCAAAGAGACCTAACATGCAATATGGCCCATTTTTGAAAGGCAACAAGTGGAATACCCTAGGGGGTGCAAGTGTGATTTGTGTGTCCATTTTCATGCTTGTTTGTCTTATATTAGGTCCAACTATTTTGTTCATTTTTTATTCGCATATAAACCCTAATTCTAGCATTGTATTTTAGAAAGCGATAAAGTGCGAAATTTAAATTCCTACGCTATTACAACACAATAATATAGGGAGGGGGGTACAATGTTTCAAATGGGGAGGTATTTAGACAGGAAATTGAATCTAAGTTATTTCATCAATATTGAATATTTGCAAGGTAACTTAATTGCATAAATAAAATAAAAATAGAACAAATATGAAAGAATGCAAAAAATGGTTTTTTATATGTATGAAAAAAAGAGGATTATTTATGTAAAATAAAAAGAAAATAAAAAAATATTATTTTTGGAGTATTTTTGAATTTAGGGCAAAACCCTAATTTTTATTAAATGAAAGGTATTATTATTTAATTTAATACAAGTATTTATTTATTATGTACAAAATAAAATAAAGTGAAGTATTTTTCAAAAATGTATTCTTATATTAAATATTAATAATAATAATAAATAAAAAAAACAAAAAGTGTATATATTTTATATTTACCCTAAATATATTAATAATATATGTATATATATGTATTATTTTAAATATGTATTATATATATAAATAATAATAATTTTTAATATTAAAAAAAAAGTATTTTTTATGTAAAATATTTTCAGAGGGTATAATAAAATAAAAATGAAAATAAAAGTATTTCTACCTATTTCTTAATATTTAAATGAAATGTATATATTTATTTATCTAAGTATTAATCAAAAGAAAATCATATAAATACCTAATAAATTAAAAAATGGTGAGAAAAAATATTTTTATATTTTTTATGTCATGAGAAAAAATAAACAAAGTCAATCAAAAAAGAAAAAGGTCAAAAATTCAAAGAAATAAGCAAATGGGCCTTGGGGGTGTGAAAGCAAAAGAGTGGTGCAAATAAGAAAAGTATTCCAGGCCCAGCCCAGAACCAGTCATCTTCAACCTCTGAACAACATCACCCACGCGTTTTCTATCTCTTGATTCCTGGACTTTCAAGCAAAACTCATAACATGAAAAGTGTATAGCATGAGAAGACGAATTCAACCATGTAAAGAACTTGACTTAACTCTCTAAGATGAGGGAGAATTTCTTCTCCCCCAATTTCTGACCTAACTTTTATGCCATGTTCAGACTCAAAATTCTTGCAGCACACATAACATAAATGAAATCTAACCATATGGGCATGTTCAGGGCTATGATTGTGACATATTTCCTTCACAAACCTAAAGCTAACAATGCCTAATAAGAGAGATAGAACTTCATGAAGATACCTGTTCAGTTGGAATCGTGCTTTGCAATGGAGGAGTTTTCAGAGCAAGATGATGATTTGTATAGCTTCCTTGAAGTGTAAGGATGTTATTCCAAGTTCTACTTTGTCTTGAAACTCCCTGAATCGTGCTAGAGAACTTTAACTGCAAAACAGAAAAACAAAAAATGGTGAAGTGGCTTAGAGGTGTTACAGATCGTGCTTTTGCTTTTGGTTAGCTTGCATAGATGGTATGGAAGGTGTGTGAACTGGTTTGGGCAAGAGAGCTCAAGAGAAATGAGAGATAGCACTCAAACTGCAGGGCCTGCCCTGTTTTTGCAGTTTTAGAGTGATTCTGAGATGGAGGGTGTTTTGAAGGCAAAGGGCTCGTGTATTAGCTTGGTTGTGTTGTATGGAATGTGTTTGATAACTTTGTCTAAGTGTTCTTGAGCTGATATGGTAGTTGGTATGAGTTATGCAATGTTTCTTCATTCTTAAGCAAACAAAGGCAACTTGTGTTTCTAGGCATGTAGAGGACCCCCTAATGTGCTGCATAATCCCTCCTTGATCAGTGTGATTTGTCCATAATCTTGTGCCAATCAGATTTGTAATGTACTTGTTGGATTTTCAATTTGACATAAAGTGTGACTTTTCAAAAATGGCTATTTTGCTTTATCTAAAAATGGATTAAACCTTCATACAATGCTTTAGCTCAAAGAACATGGTCTTGGCACAAAGAATATGCATTAAATTATTGAGTGCAACTTGGTTTAAGGACCTGTAATCTAGCCTAAAGCATGTTGAGTTCAAATTGCAAGATTATGGACATGTAATTTGGTCATGAACAAAGTGAGTTTTTGCCATATTGTGAAATTCGATTCTCCCTAACCATGAGATTGTTTGAGAAGTTATTGGACATTTTGGAAATCTTGGAATGTGTACTACAATCCATCTTTGAAGTGCAATTTGAAATTCCAAGTGGAAGTGTATGGAAAATGGCCTTGAAGTGGGGTAGAAAAACTTGTCAAAATAGGTCAAAAATTCACTAAGTTAAGAATGGTTTAGTGCCCTTATTCAAAAATTTGTAACTTGAGATACAAGCTTCAAATGAGAAAACTTTGTGAATCAAAGTTGTAGATTATGCAACAAGCTACAACTTTCATGTTTTGACTTTTGTTTGAATCCAAATGAATCATGGTGAAAAAGTGGGGCAAAGTTGGGAAAAAATTAGGGTTTTCCATAACTTAGAAAAATTCTAAGTTATGAAAAATTCCATTTTAAACCCTAATTTGCATTTCTTGGTTTCTTGGTGAACAAGTTTCATGATTTGGCATGTTTTGATGAAAAATGAATCTTGACTCTTGATTTTGACCAAAAAGTTAAAGTTTGACTTTTCAGTATACAGTCAAAATTGATCAATTGACTAGGAAATTCAACTGTCAATCTTGTGTACTTGGGATCTTTTGAGTTTGTTGAACATGTCAAGACAATTCCATGGGGTCCTTGAGTCCATATGTGAGCTTGGTTTGCCATTGGCTAGGTCAAACAGTCAAAAATTGCCTTTGTGCAGTCAAAACCCTAAAAATGACCATTTTGCCCTTTTGGTGATCTGATCAAATTTCTTGTGGAATTGTGATCCAAACTTGATCAAATGGTCCATATGAGTTCATAATGTTGATGTGGGTCAATTTCCATGAGATTTGACTATCAATTGGCCACAGTTGACTTTTTTTTCCAATACAGTTGATTTCTAGGTCATTTGTCCAATTGACTGGGCAAAACTTGGAATCAAGACTTGAAACTTGGCAGGGATAAACTTGGGAGTCCAACATGAAGCATGAAAGTCATCTTAGGCATTTTAGGTCAAAACATCTTTGTGCAAACACAAACCCTAATTTGGGTCAACCAGTGCAAGGAGAAATCTTGAGCAGAGGAAACCCTAATTGGATCTTGATCTTCAAAGGTCTGGTGATGAGAAAATGTTGAGGAAATGGGAGGGCAAATTTTGGGGTACAACAGACGGTTTCTCAGGCTACAACCAAATCAAAATGGCGCCTGAGGATATGGAGAAAACAACCGTTGTTACATAGTGGGGCACATTCTGCTATAAGGTCATGCCATTCGGACTGAAGAATGTTGGTGCAACCTATCAGCGTGCCATGGTAGCTCTGTTTCACGACATGATAAATCACGAAATAGAGGTCTACGTGGACGATATGATAGCTAGATCTCAAACGGAAGAAGAGCATCTCAATCATTTACATAAGCTGTTTGAGAGGCTGAAGAAATACAAGCTGAGGTTGAACCCAAATAAATGCACGTTCGGGGTACGGTCTAGTAAGCTCTTAGGCTTTGTCGTCAGCAAAAAAGGTATCGAGGTCGATCTTGCCAAGCTTAGAGAATTACAAGATATGCCTTCTCCTTGTACTGAGAAGGAAGTCAGGATTTTTGGGACGTTTGAATTACATTGCAAGTTTCATTTCTCACCTGACAGCTACTTGTGAACCGGTCTTCAACTTATTGAAGAAAGATCAAGTAGTCAAATGGAATGACAAATGCCAAGTTGCTTTTGACAAAATCAAAGAATACTTACAAGATCCTCCTGTGTTGTTGCCACCCATTGAGGAAAGGCCTTTGATCCTGTATTTGACTGTTTTAGAAAACTCAATGGGGTGTGTGTTGGGGCAGCATGACGAGTCTGGCCGAAAAGAGCATGCTATTTATTACCTAAGCAAAAAGTTTACCGACTGTGAAACAAGATATTCACTGCTCAAGAAAACTTGTTGCGCTTTGGCATGGGCTGCTCGCCGGCTGAGACAGTATATGCTGACCCATACTACCTTGTTGATATCTAAAATGGATCCAATAAAATACATCTTTGAGAAGCCTGCTCTCTCTGGGAGAATAGCAAGATGGCAGATGATCCTGACGGAATATGACATACAGTATACTACCCAGAAAGCAATAAAGGGTAGTGCACTGGCGGATCACCTTTCCCATCAAGCCTTTGAAGACTACCAATCCATGAAGTTCGAATTCCCAGATGAGGACATCATGACAATAGAAAATTATGAAGAGATCAGACCATATGACAGACATGAACAAGGATCCCGATGGATCCTGTTTTTCGACGGGGCATCCAACACACTTGGCAATGGTATTGGTGTTGTACTCGTATCTCCTGAAGGGTGTCATACTCCCTTTACCGCAAGACTCTGCTTCGATTGTACAAACAACATGGCAGAATATGAAGCGTGCATTTTTGGTCTCAGAGCTGCCATAAATTTGGGGATCAAATCTTCGGTTGTCTTTGGAGATTCCGCTTTAGTTATCAGTCAGATCAAAGGGGAATGGGACACCAAACACCCTAACCTTATCCCTTACAAATAACATGTGTTGACATTGCTGCCATATTTTGAGAAGATTACTTTCGAGCATTTCCTGCGAGAAGAAAATTAGCTAGCAGACGCACTAGCTACATTGTCATCTATGTTTAAACTTAATTGGGATAACGAGGCTCCTCAAATCACCATTGAGCGGAGGGATGAACCAGCCTACTGTCACGAGATCGGTATAAAGAAGTAGTGGATCAACCTTGGTTCCATGAAGTTAAAAGGTATCTCGAGTCTCAGGAATATCCAGAAGGAGCTTCAGTGAATGACAAGAAATTCCTAAGAAGATTCTCGGCTAAGTTCTTCCTTAGTAACGGCATTTTGTACAAATGCAGTCATGACTCTGTATCACTTTGGTGTGTAGACAAGGCTGAAGCTGAAATGATCATGGTTGAATTACATGAAGGCACTTTTGGCACCCATTCTAGCGGGCATACAATGGCAAAGAAAATCCTGCGGGCAGGCTATTATTGGTCTACCATGGAGGCAGATTGCTATCAACACTCTCGAACTTGCCATAAGTGTCAGATTTATACTGATAAAGTGCACGTCCCTCCGGTTCCTCTGAATTTCTTGACGGCTCCTTGGCCCTTTTCTATGTGAGGAATCGATATGATTGGGGAAATCAAGCCAACGGCCTCCAATGGACATCACTTCATCTTGGTGGCCATCGACTATTTTACAAAGTGGGTTGAGGCAGCTTCCTTCGCTTCCGTTACCAAGAATATTATCGCCCGGTTCATCAAACAGAATCTCATATGTTGGTACGGTATCCTAGAGAGAATCCTCACTGATAATTGTATAAATCTAAACAACACTATGATCACCGCCTTGTGCGAGCAATTCAATATCCAACATCACAATTCTTCCCCTTACCGACAAAAGATGAATGGCGCTGTAGAAGCTGCTAACAAAAACATTAAGAAGATCATACAGAAAATGATAATCACATACAAAGACTGGCATGA
Source organism: Vicia faba (assembly GCA_948472305.1). Lineage (NCBI taxonomy): Eukaryota > Viridiplantae > Streptophyta > Magnoliopsida > Fabales > Fabaceae > Vicia > Vicia faba. Next base: position 597,978,544 of record OX451737.1, read on the forward strand.
GATGCTACCATTCACTCTCCACGGGTATCGTACCATAGCTCGCACATCAACTAGGGCAACACCATATTCTCTGGTATATGACATGTAGGTTGTGTTACCTATTGAGGTCCAGATCCCCTCTCTGAGGATCATGAAGGATGTTGGTTTGAACGAAGAGGATTGGATCCAGACTCGACTTAACCAGTTGAACTTGATTGATGAGAAGAGGCTTGCAGCTATCTGTCATGGTCAGATGTACCAAAAACGCATGATCAAATCTTTTAACAAAAAGGTCAAACGTCAGGTATATCGGGTCGGTGACTTGGTAATCAAGCGTATAATTTTTCCACAAGGTGATCCCAGGGGAAAACGGACTCCTACATATGAAGGACCGTTTGTAATCAAAAGCATATTCTCTGGTGGAGCAATGATCTTGACCACTATGGATGGCGACGACCTCCCACACCCTGTAAATACAGACATAGTTAAAAGATACTACGCATGAACAAAGACCCGCTAGGTCGACTGACCTAGGAAAAAATTAGGGTATCCCAGTGAACCAAAAGGTTCGGGCAAAAATTAGGGATAAAATACAAAAAAAATCTATACATCCGGCAAGCTGAAAACCTGAAAGGGCGGCTTAGGCAAAAAGGGGTATCCCGGTGGGTCAAAAACCAGAAAGGGCGGTCCCGGAAAAAGTTAGGGAGTTAAAGTGTATGACTATGTCCCGTTGAATCATCTTACAGACAATCTTCAGCATTGACCAACCAGCTCAAACGATTCTAATCAATCCAATCAGCTTTGTCGAGGCGACAAGTAGACAAGACACTTAGAGACACGAAGACTATAGCAGAATGGGAATCCCATGGGATTATTTCACATAGCTATCTTTTCTTTGTATCAATTTTCATTTTTTACGACGACATTCTCTTACTAGAATGCTCGTCTCGTTGTACAAAAAAAGACTTATTCAAGTTAATACAAAGATATCCCTTTTGAAAGTGCAAAACTATCTGTTTTTCTTTATTTCTGTGTTTTGTTTACAAAAACGTCCAATGATTTATTTTTGAACATATGCATTTGAACGTGATTACTGTTTACAAATGAACATAAAATGGAAAGACAATTACTAATGGCTTTAAGAAATAGGATAATATCTATAGGCCATTCCATAAAATCCCCGCAGGTACCTTCTCTAGCAAGAGCGGAAACAAAGACATCCTACTACAGAACCGCTAACGTATTTCCAATATGCAACCTAATGGTATCAAGCGCTCTCATATCCCTGACAGAGCAAAACCTCCAACTACCGCTCCAAAGGTTCCCCAGTGAAAGTTGCCCAACTTCTCAGGATTCCCCAGCAGGATTTCACGAAGTCCACAAGCAATGTCCGACATTTCCCTTCTGCAACAGAGTTTATTTCTCTAATAAATTGAAACTCACCCATCAACGCTTCAAACTTCAACAAAGTATAGAGACTTACACTCCTCTTTCCTAGCAGTACTCAGGGATTTATTTTCCCCGTTTCTAGCAACACTACGGCACAAACAATTATTATGTCCGTACATTACATTCATACGTCATAGCTGTTGCACCCAAAAATTTACCCTCTTGATTTTGGCTTATGTTTAATCATGAATATCATATTGCATTGCATTCATACATTATGATGGGATCAAAGTACTTTGGTTATCAAGTCTTCCTCAAGCTTTGAAGGCTGATTGCATCGGCAAGTTGCTCAAGAAAAATCTTACCATCCAAACCTCTGGATCTTTCAAGCTCAAAGGTTATGGCATATCCCAAGATATTTCACCCATCTCTTTGGATCATCAGAGGATTGAAGTTTGTGTTTGATCACAAGGAGAATCACTCTTTGGATTCACCAGTCAAATTAGGGTTTTGTTTGAGCAAGGCTATTGGCCAAGATTCAAGCCTTGATTTAGGGAGCTACAAAATCTCTTTGGTATTTAAAAAAATCTTTGCACAAGGAATTGGTCATGATGCCCAAAGGATTTGAAGTTTCGAAGATGATTCATCAGTCTCCTAAGGTGTTAACCAAAACTAGAGTTTGGGATTTCATCAAGTTTTCTTGAGAATTTTGAAGTTAAACTTTTTACATGGCCTCTATATACTTGGAAGATTATATGTTTGAGGTTTTGATCATCAATTTTGAAGGGAAATGGATCAATTGATTCAGAGGGGCAAAATGGTCATTTCAGTCAAAGTCAAGGTTGATCAAGTGAACCTTTGTCCAAAAATCAATTCAAGGATGTACTTTTCATATTTCAAGTCCATTTTGGTCATTGGATCAAAGAGATTGAAGTTTGGGTTGAAACTTGTTCTTGAAGAAACCCTAAAAGTTACTAATTTTGGAAAATAAGGACTTAATTTCAAAAATTCATATTTTATTCACCCTTGATCAAGAAGATGCAAATTAAATATGCTTGGAAAGCTAAAGGAATTATCTTTCACCTCCTTTTGGTCTCATGACCAAATTGGTAAGGAATCAACAGTTATGGTCTTTTGAAGTCACAAAATTATAGGTCATTTTTCAAAATTAGTGAATTTCAAGCTCAATTTTGAGAACATTAATGAACTTAATTGCAAAAACTCAAAACTAAGTGATTGTAGATCTTTTCAATACCTTTCCAAATTATGCTCATTTGTGCCAAAATTCAAAAGTATGAGCAAGTTATGGGTCTTGGAATTTTGGAGCATTTTATTGAAATTTGGCAAATATGCAAGATGATTAATTCATGAAAACTCGAGTTACAGCCTCTCTCTTTGTTTATAATCCAGCCCATGACCTATTTATGACTCGCTAAGGCCCATAGTGCCAGCAGTTTCATGCTCCATGGACCATAGAGTTTGCTTGGTTACAAAAATGATGAACTTGCCCAATTTGGCAAATTGATCCATACAACTCTCATTTGATATGATCATGACCTGGCACTTTGAAGATCTATTTCTGAGATTATTTAGCTCATAAAATGCAAGGAAAATGAAGAAACGCACGAGCAAACAGCTGAGACCCATGTGCACCCATCTTTTGGCCAAATCTTCCAAACTTGCCCCTGAACAGTTTTGAGGATCAATTTCCTCTTCTAACCTTCTCTACTCACACTATATAATGCATTGCAAGCCTCATTTCACAAAAAACATGCTTCATTTATCACAGAACTGGATCTGAACTTTTTTTGTTGTTACTGAAGTTTTCTTCAATTCTCTCATCTTCTTCGCGCTTTCATCCAATTTCCCGTGGATTCATATTCTTTGAAGTGTGTAGATCAAGACCATGGAGTTTGTTAGCTTCTGGAACTAAGGAATCAAGGTTTCCAGTTTCACATTAAGGTGAAATCTTTGAACTTCGATTTGCCTTGTTTAGCATGATTTGATGAATTATTTCATATCCATGGTGTATTAGCTGGCCAGACAAATAGGTCTGATGTATACTTTGTGTTTGATTTGAGCTTGAATCGTGTTTTAAAGTTTCTGAAACTCTGCGTACATAATGTTTTCTTGAGTTTTCATGAGCTTCGTATTGGATCTATACTTGATGATGTTGTTTAGTTCGAATTGCTATGGATTCCTTGCCATGCTAGCTTTAAATTGCCCTTGATTTCATGAAAAATGGTGTGAAATTGAGTATGTTATGCTGATCTGAACATGAGCCCTAAACCTGAATGTTGCGCGCGTTTTTGAGATATCCAAAGGTTGAAGATGATGTGGTGTCATTGCATGATTGGTCCGTTTGAATTTTTGTCTCATTTGAATTATTTATTTTATTTGATATTTTGTTTGATTTTATTTCTTAATCAAAATATTTTTAAAAATCATGGAAAAATTACTATAAGCCAATATTATTTTATAGTATTCTCCATATTTTTTTTGGATTTTTTTTAAATGTTTTGATTGGTTAAAAAAATTCATAGGTTTAATTAGTTAATTTTTTCAAATTTTATTTTCTTTTTAACAGTTCCTTTGATCTAAAAAATCCACAAAAATTATTTTAGACTCACAAAATAATGGAAAAATTGATTATAACTTTGGTTTATCATTTTCTTTATTTTTTGATTTAAAATTTAATTTCAAAGGTTATTTATAATATTTGTTTGTTTGATTTTTATTTTAATATTTCCCTTTATCCAAAAAAATTCAAAAAAAAATCATGTAATCTTGTTTTTAATCATAGAATCTGAATATATTTTTTATTTTGACCTTTTAATGATTTTTGGCTAGGGTTTGCATTTTTGCCCTTAAATAATAATTCAATTATTAATTGTTTGTTTATTTTATATTTTAGTATTTCCTTTAATTCAAAAATTCCACAAAAAATTAGGGATGTGTGTTTTTAGTTCTAATATTTGAATATAATTTTGGTTGAGCATTTTTCTGACTTTTTGATTTAAATATTGTTTTGATATGTGAATATTTGTTGATTGAATAATTGTTTGAATTTAATTTCATTTTTGATTTTTCCTTGATTCAAAAAGAAATGAAAAATATATTTTCTGACATTTAGGGTTTCTTGATGATTTGTATGATCTTGATTTAATTTGTTTGAATTTTGATCTCACATAATCAATATTTGAGATTAAAAGTCAAAAAATTAGGGTTTTGTTGCTTATGGTGCAAGTTTCATTTCTAAAAACCCCCATGCCATGGATTTTCAATAGGTTTCAAATCTTAATTATGGTCCATGAATGTATTGAGGGTCTTAAGACCATTCATTTTGATTTTTTAACTTGTTTTGACATTTTTCCACAAATTATTTTGAAAACTTGTCTAGCTTGGTAGTTTTGCCAACTAGTCTTGAACTTTGAACTTCATTTGGTCTCCTCCTCAATCATTCATGAACTTAGGGCTTGCATTCTTACTTCTATACATTTCAAAGATGCTAATATTTTTTTTGGTTTGAATTATGGACCCTTATTTCCATTTTTGATGTAATTTTGAAGTGAAGGTACCCAATTATGTTTGTGTGTCTTGTTGCAATTTGTCTGATGGCCAATGAACTTGAGTGAAGCCTATAATTTGGAACCTAATGATCATGTTGATTCTGATTATCCATGTTAGCTCAAGCCATTTCACTTAGAAGCCTCATGTTTGAATGTTTTGAACCTTTTAATGCTGTATGTAGGTTTCATCTCCTATTATGTTCATGAGGTTGTGATTGAATTAATTGTGCATGATTAAAATATGTTTGCTACTGACCTTCATGGTCTTTGTTCATATTATTCTCAAGCTCTTATGATCCTTGATTGATATTCAATTGTCAATTCCACATGGTGATAGAAAGGAGCAACATTCCTCTGATTCTTTTGACCTAATCTGTGCATATGCTTGTTTCCTCTTGCCTATAATGTCTAATGTTTGATAATTTCCACCATGTTGTTCTCACTTTTTCACCTTATGGAATACTAACTTGGTTGTTGAACATGCGAGGTACTCTGAGAAAGTTGCCACTTTTGGCTTGAGGCTTTTGTGTTTCACTTTATTTGTGGAACACAATTCATTGTATTGGCATTATTTTTGTGTTTGGCATATTTGATGGTTTATGCAGGATATACATACATATGATTATGAATTCCACACATTTCCCATGGGATTTGTTCATATCTGATAAAATTACTTACATCCCGATGGTGTAATTTCTGACTCAATTTGTCTACTGATGCCAGCTTGCTTGAAGTTTCTCTGGGTTTCTTTTATTCTTGCTTGATTGCTACAGATAGTTATCTGTTTGGTATTATACAACTTCCTTTCTCCCATTTTCATTTTGCATAATTCTCTGACTGCATGATGGGACCTCTGTTGCTGATATATGTCAGGAGGCCCTCTGGTTTTTTGTCTGATGCATGTGTTGTGTTTTTTTTTGATCGATGAGTCACTCAATTTAGAAATTGAGATAACGACTTATCTCTCATTGCATGTTCCCTATAGGATGTTTATTGCTTTTCTTCTTTAATTGTTGATCGATGAGTCACTCAATTTAGAAATTGAGATCACGACTTCGCTCGCATTGCATGTTCCCTATAGGATGTTTATTACTTTTCTTCTATAATTGTTGATCTATGAGTCACTCAATTTAGAAATTGAGATCACGACTTCGCTCTCATTGCATGTTCCCTATAGGATAGTTTTGTTGACTTCCCTTTAACATGTAAATTAGGGTAGGATTTTCCCTTATCCTCAACCTTAGGATCAACCATTGAATGATAACACTAGGGATAGTGCTAGGCTAGTTTCCCTTAGTTGTTTTTTTCCTTTCTTTGCATTTTGCATCTTAAAACAAAAACTTGTTTCTTGGAAAATCATAAGACATTTCTAATGAACTCAAACCCTTCTTCAAAGTAAAAGATACAAACCAAGCTTGCCTTGTTTATGTTATCTTGAAGCCTATGTTTCGCCATCTCAAATGTTTGTTATCCTACATTGATTCTCAATATCATTGTTAGGTGTGATGTTTCGTCATCTGTTTCATTAATGTGTTGCCATCTTTGCCATGATATCCTGTTATCTCTTAGCCGATGTTTCGCCATCGCACATTTCTCTGAAGTCGATGTTTCGCCATCGCACATTTCTCTGAAGCCGATGTTTCGCCATCGCACATGTTTGTTATCCTACATTGATTCTCAATATCATTGTTAGGTGTGATGTTCCGTCATCTGTTTTATTGATGTTTCGCCATCTTTGCCATGTTATCTCTTAGCTGATGTTTCGCCATCGCACATTTTCCTGAAGCCGATGTTTCGCCATCGCACATGTTTGTTATCCTACTTTAATTCTCAATATCATTGATAGGTGTGATGTTTTGTCATCCGTTTTTATCATTTGATGATTCGCCATCTTTAACATGTTACTTTGTTATTATTTAGTCGATGTTTGATCATCTCTTTTGTTTGATTGTTTTATTTGATGTTTTTCCATCTTGACTGTTTTTGTTGTCCTAACTAAAAAACACAAACCAACCAAAACACATAAGCCGAACTACGGCTGCTCTGATTCCTTAAAAGGGATACGTAGGCATTGGGGTAGGGCCCAATCGAGCACTTTTTTTTTATTTTCCCTACATTATTTTCTTTTTCCTTTCGCATGCATTTCCTTTTCAGTTGTAATCCATAGACATAGGATTTAGCCACACCCATTAGATTAGACAACAAGAGTGGATACCGTAGAGTACTACGGGCGTGTGGGGTGCTAATACCTTCCCCTCGCGTAACAGACTCCCTTACTCGATCTCTCGGTCGAAAGACCGTGATTTCTCCCTTTTCAGGTTTTCTCGATGTTTACCTTTCCCTCTCGACGGGATAAAAGACGTTCGGTGGCGACTTCATTGATGTTTCATTAACATCCAGATGACAGGTTTCGGCCGCGTAGTTTCAGCTGGCGACTTCACTGGGGACAGGTTGACCTCTTGCTGGTCCATCCCGGATTCGATCCTAGCTCTTGTTTGTTTTCTTTTTGGGTGTTTATTTTACCGCTTTGCATATTTATCTATTTGCATTGCATCCTATGTGCGCTTTACTTTCTGCATACTGGATTTGGCTGGACTGTTTGGATTCTGGATTTCTTGGTGGGTGGGTTGTTCCATGAGGTAAAAGGCCTCATACCCAGGCTATGAGTGAATTCATAGGAGCTAGGAGTAGAGTGGCCATGGCAGCTATGAGGCGGATGCTTTATTGATCTGGCCATGAGACCCGTGACTTCGGAGGTAGTTCGGATAGGTGTTATCGTATGATGATACTGACATTTGAGCTCTTGTACTCTGATTTGGCTTTTAACCTTACCTTGACCTAGACTACACCCGTGAGAGGGGCGGGAAAACTTTTCTTACAGGTACAAGTATTGTTGGTGACTTTGTGTTGCGAAGGTGACTCAGGTTCCCATGATAGTTTTAAATCTGTGGGATTTTTATTTTGATCTCGAGTGGTGCTATTCTGTAATGGTCCAGCCATGATCCAGTGTGAAACTTTGATCCTGTCATGTTGCATCATAGAATATTTATTTCTAAAAAAAATAATGTAAAAAAATAACTAGCATGCGCATGTCGATTTCCAGGGACATTCAAGAGTCTTCTTTCCATCAGAAATGGTTGGTCTCCCTCCAGTTGAGTTTGATGCAGTTCGTGTTAAAGAGCTCACCAGGCATACATTCGCTTATCAGATTCCTACTATTGATGTGTCCGAATTGAAGAGGTTGAGTTCTTATCTGAAGGGTGATGTTCTGAATAATTTCAACAAAAATTATGGCAATTTGTTACTAGTCCTTAACACTTCAGTTGACCCAATGGCCTTGATCACCCTCTTCTAGTTCTATGACAAGGAGTTACGGTGTTTTACTTTTCAAGATTATCAACTGGTTCCCACACTAGAAGAGTACGCGTACCTACTTAATGTCAAGTTTTCCGATGAAGTTCCTTTTGTCCAAGTGCCGGAAAAGCCGAAGTTCGAAGTTGTTGCTGAAATTCTTCATTTGAGTTGGAAAGAGGTGAAAGATAATTGGAAGTCCAGTGAGGGTACTACAGGGTTTTATTTGGATTTCTTAGGGAAGAAAGCTGAAGACTGGGCAAAGAAATGTAATTGGAGTGACTCCAGTTCTCTGTTTGCTCTCATGATATACGGAATCGTCCTTTTCCCTTGCAAGAGAAATTTTGTGGATTTGACGGGTATCTGTGTTTTTAGAAACAAGAACCTGATACCGACACTCTTGGCAGATACTTTTTACACCATTCATTCCAGGCATGGAAAAGGTGGTAATGTAAGTTTATGCCATTCAATGTTGTATCAATGGCTTAAGTTGCATCTACCAGTAAGTGGCCCTTTCATGGATACCAGGCATTCTCTCCGATGGTCATAAAGGCTTGTCAATCTTACTTCATTTGATATCCGGTGGAATTATGACATGGGGGAAGTACGAAGTATTATCACTAGCTGTGGAGATTTCCCTAATGTTCCCCTCATAGGAACTAAGGGGTGTATCAACTATAATCATGTGCTCGCTTATCGTCAATTGGGATATGCAATGGATGGACCGCCAAAGATTGAGGAGGTGTCTGAATCAGTGTATTTTGTTAGAGGAAGTGATCATGTGATGTTGAAAAGAGTGATAAGTGCTTGGAAGGGAATTCACAAGAAGGATAGAACTACTTTGGGCAAGAAGGTTCCTATTTCTAGAGTTCCTTACTTGGAATGGATTAAAGCCAAGGTTAAGATTTTACGGTTACCATTTGCAAGGTTGGCTCCTCTATACGAGCAACCTCCTGCTATTCCGAGTAACACAGTGCCTATCGAGATGTTCACCCAGGTTCATGTTGAGAACATTCAACTTCGTGCAAAAGATCGTGAGGCGGGGATGAAACTTTATTGGGCAGATCAAGAAAGGGCCGACTTAGCTTGCAAACTCAAAGAAGCTCAAGGGGAAACTTCTGATGCAACCGGTTTTAGGAAGAGATCTCATGCTGAAATGGAAGAAGAGTTAAGTAAGACTCAGCAAGAGTGTCGGAAGCTTCAGGTATCTCAAAATAGCTATAGAAAGAAGATTTAGAACTTAGAAAAATAGCTTAAAGACAAAGATGCTCAGCTTGAGAAGGAAGTAGCCTAGAAGCGTGTCGCAGAAGATCAGTTCCAAGAAAGTAAAATAATCGCGTCTCAACTTTTGAAGGAGAAAGATAGACTTGAAGAGTACTGTCAACATCTTGAAGCATGTTTGGTTCCGGAGATTCAGTTCTGTTATTTACTTTTGGTGTATTTGGTCACCCCCAGAATTGTTGGAAGGGACCAATTGATTGTTGTTATTATTCAGTTCTTTTTTATTTATTGTTAAGACATGTATTTAGTTGTTTATCATTTTACAATTAATTGTCCGGAGTCACTTGGACATCATTTCTTTTGTTTGTAAATAATTGAAGTGTTCATCTTATTATCCTTTCTCTTTTGATTGTATGGTCGCACGCCGTGACTGGGGAATAAAAGGACTCTTGGATACCTGTAAATGACAAACATATCTTGCACATCATGCATTTTATAACATTACAGGTTATCTCAAGAGGGTTTTCTTATTTTGCTGCTTTTCTTATTCATAATTCAAGACGACTACTCATCGGTATTCCACCAGAAATAACTTGCCAAGACAGATGGTACAGGTTCAAGCTGAACTCGTTGAAATAAGGGCCCAGATGGCTACTCAGATGACTCAGTTCATGGAGGTCATCACCAATGTAAATCGCCGACATGAGAAACTAGCTGCCATTGTCAACAACCAGCGCCGCTATCCAGGGGATGGTGGAAATCAAGGGCTCTATCAGGACATTTCTGTAGGATTGGGGGATGTGCAAGATCAGACTGCTAGAAATTTTCATGGGATGCCGGGAAACCCTTTTGTGCGCAACGTAGGGTAGTTTCCCCCGTCTCTTGGACCTCTTCTTGTGGGGAATAGGAGAGTTAATCAGGGTGGTGTAAGGAATTATCAGGAGCAGGATTATGACCTTGACCAGGATGAAGATTAGTTTTCTGTTCGGCATTCAGAGCCGGGGGTTCAGATTGAGGATATGAAGTATCATTTATTGGAAGAGCGTCTGAAGGCTATAGAAGGGCAAGGAGTCCTTCGTATGGATGCTAATGATCTCGGGTTGGTGTCTGGGGTGAAAGTTCCTCCAAAGTTCAAGCCTCCTACATTTGAAAAGTACAACGAAACATCATGTCCTATTTCTCGTGCAACTGCTTATTTCCAAAAGATGTCAGTACATACTGAGGATCAAGGGCTTTTGATTCACTTTTTCCAGGATAGCCTATCTGGGGCATCTCTAGAGTGGTACATGAAGTTGGAGAAAACTCATATTCGTTGCTGGAATGATCTTGCTCGGGCTTTTGTCAAACATTATCAGTACAATGTGGATATGCCGCCTAATCGCACTCAGTTACAGAATATGTCACAAGGACCAAAAGAATCTTTCAAGGAATACACTCAGAAGTGGCGTGAGTTGGCTGCGAGGGTTCAACCTCCACTAATGGAGAGAGAACTCATTGATATGTTTATGAGTACCCTACAAGGGCCATTCTATGAACACATGATACGAAGTACTTCGGCAGGATTTGCAGACTTGGTTATGGCTGGTGAAAGAATTGAAGTGGGTTTGAAATTGGGAAAAATTCAGATTGGAGGTTCTAGCAGCTTATCATGGGGCAGTAAGAAACCATTCAACACTTACCCTAAGAAAAGGAAAGGCGACGCAAGTGCAGTTTACTCTCATAGGGGACGAAGAGAGGATCGTCATCACCAACAAATCAATGTTGTTTCTATTCTTGTTAATGCTCCTCCGCAGCAAAGACCAAATACAGTGCCTCAACAACAAAGGCAGCAAGATGCTCCCCGTCAGTATAATAACCAACAACCGAAACAGCCAAGGAAATTTGATCCCTTTCCAGTAACTCTTACTGAAGCGCTCCACCACCTGCTTGATTTGAAGTTGATCAGTTTGAGAAATATGCCGCCACCACCCGCAAGACTTCCTCCTAACTATGATGCTAATGCAAGATGCGAATTCCATTCGGGTGGAGTTGGTCATTCTACTGACAATTGTTTTGCGTTGAAGTGCAAGATACAAGACTTATTGGACGCTAAGGCAATTGAGTTTACCCCGGTAACTGGTCCGAATGTTACTCAGAATCCAATGCCGCGGCATGGAGGGGGTGTTGTTAATATGATTGATGATAATGGTGAAGTGTTGAATTTGATCATGAATGTGGAACAAGTAACTACTCTGTTGGGCTATGTTAAGAGGTATTTGCTTTACAATTCTATTTTCCCGGGCTGTACTTCAGAGTGTGCCAAGTGTAGAGAGCAACCGAAGGGCTATGGTGATTTAAAAGCCGACATCCAGTTGATGATAAAGGAGGGTTTCCTACAGTTTGATAGAAAACCGAGCTACCGCAAGGTCACCGAAGAAGATGTTGCTGTGATATCTATTCCTTACACCCCTGTGCGCATTCCTGCCCCATCAAGGGCACCCCCTCTGATGATTACGGTACCTGGTCCCATGCCGTACACCAGTAAGAAGGACATCCCATGGCATTACGGTGCCGATGTTTATTACCATGGGGTGAAGCAGGAGGTAAGCACCAGTGCGTCTGAGGAAGAACGCGTTGAGGATAATGAAGAGGAAGTTCAAAACTTTTCTGGTGTGGGTCGAATGACTAGAAGCGGGAGAGTATTTGGTCCTTCCAATATGCAAGATGCAGCTGATGCAGCTGATCCAAGGGTTACGCCAGCCAATGTGACTCAATCAATTCCGATACCGGAAGCTTCTTCAGTTCCTGATGAGGTTGAAGAGTTAACGCGAATTATCAGAAAGAGTGATTATAGCATAATTGATCATCTGAGACATACTCCTTTTAAGATGTCTATCTTGTCTCTGTTGATTTATTCAGAACCTCACAGAAATGCTTTGATGAAATTGTTAAAGAATGCGTTCGTGCCACATGAGATAACAGTCAATCAGTTTGAGAATGTATGTGCTAATATATCTGTCGGGAATGGTTTGGGCTTCACAGATTTTGATTTTCCTCCAGAGGGACCAGACCATAACAAAGCGTTGTGTGATACGGTGGGAGAACTGACTTGAGATTTTGCGTTTGTGTTTGCAAATGTTGCGGTTTAGCAAGAGTCGCCACTGACTTTTCTTTTATCCAAAAAGGAAAGGTGAAAAAGCACATGAAAGACCTTTAGAGATGTTTTTAGTTCGGGGGGTAGATTGTGAAAAGGGAAGGTGCTAGCACCCTTTTCATCCATGGTTTTCCATGGGCTCTTAGTTACTTTCTTAGATCACTTGCTTTTGTTTGAATGTGTGCTTGTGTGTGGTTTTTGAATGTATTTTGAAAATGGAACTTCGTAATGGTTCTCGTTTCTATGAGAACGCCTACAAAGTGTTTGTTTCGAAAATAGTTCAAAAGTGTGTTTGTGAGATGTGTTTTTGGAAGTATTTTAAAAATGGAACTTCATAATGGTTCTCATTTCTATGAGAACGCCTGCAAAGTGTTTGTTTCGAAAATAGTTCAAAGATGAGAGTGTGGGTGTATAAAATGTTTTTGTCATGAGCAAGCGGGTAACCGAGACTGAACCTACCTACTCGAGAGGTCTTAAATGTGCTTTTCCTCCACCTTTAGATGTGGCTATCTTACCATTGATTTGGTAAGAAGCCCCATCGTTGGATATGAAGGGACGGGCATTGGGACGTTTGTATAGTCATAGAAGGAAACATATGGGACGTTTTAGCAATGTCGTTTTAGGGACTAGATCGTTTACCAAAGGCAACATCGAGGGTCATCGAGGGACTACGATCTTTTATCGAGGGTCTTTGCTAAAATGTCCATGTTCGAGGGACATGACTATTTTCTGATAGGCAACAAGTGAGATTACCCTAGAGGTGCATGTGTGAATAATGTGTTTGATTTGCATGCATTTAGTCTTTGATTAGGGTGGCCTATTTTGTTGTTTTTATCTTACCATACACATTTATTTACTAGCAATATATAAAAAACAAGTAAAAGGCGGAAAGTAAAATCTAAGCTATTACATCACTTTAGGGGGATGGGGGTACAATTTAGCAATAGGGTGAAGTAGAAACTAAAATATTACAACCATATCGAATGGTAATGAAAAGAATGTGAAAACAGTGTAAAATAAAGGGGAAATGCACTTTTGAACTACTATGTGTCGACCCATGCTGTTATGTATCGACACAAAGCTTCTTCCTACCCCTGTAAAACAAAATCAGTTCAGTATGGGTCGACACATGATGGGATGTGTCGACTCATGCACCTTCTTGTATCGATGCAAAATGCGCATGTGTCGACTCATAGGCTTTTCCAGCTCCTGTTAAGTGAAATTTGTTCAGTATGTGTCGACACATAATGGGATGTGTCGACTCATACACCTTTTTGCATCGACGCGAAATGCATATGTGTCGACTCATAGTCCTTTCCAGTTGTTGTTTTGTGACCTGAACTCAGTATGGGTCGATGCATGAGGGTCATGTGTCGACTCATACCCTTTATTTTCACTAAGATGGGTAGACACATGTGGATATGTGTCGACACATCCTGCCTTTTTCTGCCTTAAACACCATTCTTTGCATACGTCAGTTAGTTTTTAACATATAAATGAATAACATGAACAACAAATAAATGATTAACTTCAAAAACAGTGATTGCTACATCCTATAAACAGAAAAGTTGATGTATGGAAAAAGGCAAGGTAAAGATGACTTACCTTAAAACTGCACTTTAGGTTTTGAAACCAAATATCCTTCAAGATGTTGTATGAACCTTAAGGAAGCTCCAACAGGCTGCTAGACTTTCTTTTTTGTTGAAGGTTAGTAAACAACTTCTGTGTGGTATGAAAAGTTTGGATGGTTGGGCAGAACTTGCAAGGTATGAGAGGTTCAAAGGTTTAGACTTCAAAACTCAAGAGTGGAAGTTTTGTGGATTGTTATGGCTTTTTTGTGAATATGAGATTTTTTAGGGTTTACCAATATAACTTATGGCTTTTCTCTCTATTTTTTCTAACCTTTCCAACCTCTTTATCTTGCAATTGGCCTCTTTATTTATAGGCAAGAGGTTTGTGCAAAGGCTGAATATGTTTACAACACCACATGCTATGGTTTTGTTGGGATGTAAGTAGTTGGGATAAAATGCCAAGAAGTTGGGATAAAATCCTGAACAAAATCTGTTGAAAAATTCTCTAAGTGTTAAATGAAAATGTCATGACTTCATGAATTTATAACTTGAGATCCAAGCATATTTAGGAGAAGTTGTGTAAAGAAATGTTGTAGATATCATGGAGATCTACAACTTTCATGTTGAAAGTTTCCTTTGAACTGTCTTACATCTTAGTGAAAGAATGGCATGAAGTGATGAAATTATCATGTATAAAGACACTTAGAAAATTTCTAAGTCTTGGAAATCTTGACTTTTCAAGTTGACTTTCTTGACTTCTTGATGATCAAGCTTGATATTCTTGAATGTATTGATGAAATTTGATCTTTGGGTTGTAATGTTGACCAAAGAGTCAATGTTTGACTTTCCAGTATGTAATTGACCATTTTGCCCTTGTGCCAATTCCAAGCCTAAATTGATTTATCAGTGCTGCAAACTTGATGTCATATAAGATCTTGTGAGAAAATCCTTGAGAAATGAGAGGGCAAATTTTTTGGTACAACAGTTTCCCCTGTTCAATCTTCTTAAACCTGAAGAGTTAGATTGGCGAGTATGCCATTCGTGACTCGAAGGTGGAAGATGATTGGACACTAGAGTGCCCAGAAATTTGCACTCGGTGACGTGCGGTTGAAGGAATGGGCTTAAAGATGCCATTTGGAGAGGTGATAGAATCTTTTTGGAGATGGGCTTGTAGATGCCATCCAAGAATGCTTGTTGAATTGTAATTTATAAGTTAAAAGAATAAGTATCAGAATGGTGTCCGTATTTGGAACATATCTGAACTATATCTGGAGACTGTATCTGAAGACTGTATCTGAATGAGCAACAGAAAAGCATCCGTGTCTGGAGCGTATTCGAGCTGTATCTTAACTTGAATCTGAATGAGCAACAGAATGGCTTCCGTGTCTGGAGCGTATATGGGCTGTATCATGAACTTGAATCTAAATGAGCAACAGAAAAGCACCCGTGTCTAGAGCGTATCCGAGTTGTATCTGAACTTGAATCTGAATGAGCAACAGAATGGCTTCCGTGTCTGGAGCGTATCTGGGTTGTATCATGAACTTGAATCTGAATGAGCAACATAATGGCTTCCATTTTTGGAGCGTATTTGGGCTGTATCATGAAAGCTGAATCTGAATGAGTATCAGGATGGCATCTGTATTTGGAGCGTAGCTGAAACTGTATCTGAAAGATGAATCTGAATGAGTATCAGGATGGCATCCGTATCTGGTGCGCATCTGAAACTGTATCTGAAAGCTGAATCTGAATGAGCGTCAGGATGACATCTGTATCTGGTGCATATCTGAAACTGTATCTGAAAGCTGAATCTGAATGAGTATCAGGATGGCATCCGTATCTGGTGTGTATCTGAAACTGTATCTGAAAGATGAATCTGAATGAGTATCAGGATGGCATCTGTATCTGGTGCGTATCTGAAATTGTATCTGAAAGCTGAATCTGAATGAGTATCAGGATGGCATCTGCATCTGGTGCATATATGAAACTGTATCTGAATATTGAATCTGAATGAGTGTCAGGATGGCATCCGTATCTGGTGTGCATCTGAAACTGTATCTGAAAGCTGAATCTGAATGAGTATCAGGATGGCATCCATATCTGGAGCGTATCTGAACTGTATCAGGAGATTGAATTGTTTGAGCTGGTCGAGTAGATATTTGTCCTGTCTGGTTTCAGGTATTAATCTTTGACCTGAGAAAGAAAGATAGTTTTCCTGGCTTGCTACAGGTATTAATATTCAATCTTTTCATGTAGATAGTTTTCCTGGCTTGTTGCAGGTATTAATCTACAATCAGTCGTCCACAAATAGTTTTCCTGGCTTGCTACAGGTATTAATCTGGGACTTGAAAAGGTTGCTGGTAGCCATCTGTTGATTGACCTTTTCCTGAAAAGGTAAAACATTGGCATGTATGCAATGTCATGATGTATGAAATGCATGATGTCATGATATTCTCAAAAATAAATGAGATTGTGTCGTATGCACTTTATCATGTATGTAAATAGGAGGTATGAAATGTGAAATGTTTATGTATTTTCGTCTGGGAAAATAAATCCTCGACAAATGTCGGGGAGTTGTTAAATCCTGGACTGTTGTTGAAGAGTTGGTGTCTTCAAGCTTTGCTTAGAATGTTTCTACCGGGGATTCCTGTTTTGTTGTTTGAGGAGAACTCCGCTGGGGAATATTAAAAACTCTAGTGGGGAGAATGTTTATTTCTGCTTGGGAAAAAAGTTCAAGAGTCTCGGTTGTCTGTTGCTCTACTGGGGAGTCGAAGTTGAACTGATATCTGGTCGGGTCCAAGTTTCACAGTAACTTGTTGGGGATTGTAGAGTGGTCTACTGGGGAAGAGGAGTTGTGGTCCTTTGATTTGTAGTAGTCGGAAAGGCTACCTCAAGCTGGGGAATCCGTAGTTTGTTGGGGAAACCCCACTTTTAATTTTATCCCCAGCAGAGTCGCCAGTTCTGTGATACGGGGGGAGAACTGACTTAAGGTTTTGCGTTTGTGTTCGCAAATGTTGCGGTTCAGCAAGAGTTTCCGCCGAATTTTATTTTATCCAAAAAGGAAAGGTGAAAAAGCACAGGAAAGACCTTTAGAGATGTTTTTGAGTTAGGGGGGTAGATTATGAAAAGGGAAGGTGCTAGCACCCTTTTCATCCATGGTTTTCCATGGGCTCTTAGTTACTTTCTTAGATCACTTGCTTTTGTTTGAATGTGTGCTTATGTGTGGTATTTGAAAGTATTTTAAAAATGGAACTTCGTAATGGTTCTCGTTTCTATGAGAACGCCTACAAAGTGTTTGTTTTGAAAATAGTTCAAAAGTGTGTTTGTGAGATGTGTTTTTGAAAGTATTTTAAAAATGGAACTTCGTAATGGTTCTCGTTTCTATGAGAACTCCTACAAAGTGTTTGTTTCGAAAATAGTTCAAAGGTGAGAGTGTGGGTGTATAAAATGTTTTTGTCGTGAGCAAGCGGGTAACCGAGAGCGAACCTACCTACTCGAAAGGTCTTAAATGTGATTTTCCTCCTCCTTTAGATGTGGCTATCTTACCATTGATTTGGTAAGAAGCCCCATCGTTGGATATGAAGGGACGGGCATTGGGACGTTTGTATAGTCATAGAAGGAAACATATGGGACGTTTTAGCAATGTCATTTTAGGGACTAGAACGTTTACCGAAGGCAACATCAAGGGTCATCGAGGGACTACGATCTTTTATCGAGGGTCTTTGCTAAAACGCCCATGTTCGAGGGACATGACTATTTTCCGATAGGCAACAAGTGAGATTAACCTAGAGGTGCATGTGTGAATAATGTGTTTGATTTGCAGGCATTTAGTCTTTGATTAGGGTGGCCTATTTTGTTGTTTTTATCTTGCCATACACACTTATTTACTAGCAATATATGAAAAGCAAGTAAAAGGCGGAAAGTAAAATCTTAGCTATTACATCACTTTAGGGGGATGGGGGTACAATTTAGAAATGGGGTGAAGTAGAAACTAAAATATTACAACCATATCGAATGGTAATGAAAAGAATGTGAAAATAGTGTAAAATAAAGGGAAAATGCACTTTTGAACTGTAATGTGTCGACCCATGCTGCTATGTATCGACACATAGCTTCTTCCTGCCCCTGTAAAACAAAATCAGTTCAGTATGGGTCGACACATAATGGGATGTGTCGACTCATGCACCTTCTTGTATCGATGCAAAATGCGCATGTGTCGACTCATAGGCTTTTCCAGCTCCTGTTAAGTGAAATTTGTTCAGTATGTGTCGACACATAATGGGAAGTGTCGACTCATACACCTTTTTGCATCGATGTGAAACGTGTATTTGTCGACTCATATTCTTTTCCAGTTGCTGTTTTGTGACCTGAACTCAGTATGGGTCGATGCATGAGGGTCATGTGTTGACTCATACCCTGTATTTTCACTAAGATGGGTCGACACATGTGGATATGTGTCGACACGTCCTGCATTTTTCTGCCTTAAACACTATTCTTTGCATACATCAGTTAGTTTTTAACATATAAATGAATAACATGAACAACAAATAAATGATTAACTTCAAAAACAGTGATTGCTACATCCTATAAACAGAAAAGTTGATGTATGGAAAAAGGCAAGGTAAAGATGACTTACCTTAAAACTGCACTTTAGGTTTTGAAACCAAATACCCTTCAAGATGTTGTATGAACCTTAAGGAAGCTCCAACAGGCTGCTAGACTTTCTTTTTTGTTGAAGGTTAGTAAACAACTTCTGTGTGGTATGAAAAGTTTGGATGGTTGGGCAGAACTTGCAAGGTATGAGAGGTTCAAAGGTTTAGACTTCAAAACTCAAGAGTGGAAGTTTTGTGGATTGTTATGGCTTTTTTGTGAATATGAGATTTTTGAGGGTTTACCAATATAACTTATGGCTTTTCTCTCTATTTTTTCTAACCTTTCCAACCCGTTTTTCCAACCTCTTTATCTTGCAATTGGCCTCTCTATTTATAGGCAAGAGGTTTGTGCAAAGGCTGAATATGTTTACAACACCACATGCTATGGTTTTGTTGGGATGTAAGTATCAAACTATGTCAAGTATTCCATGGTTCCAAGATCAAGTACCACAGTTGCTGGTTTAGGGGGGTTGGTTTCCCTATTTTATGGTGGAGTGAAATCAGAAAATAAACAAAGTATGGGCTCAAGACAAACTTTGTACAAAAAGTTTGCTTTTCAAGAATAACAATGATGCCTTTATGCCATACATGGAAAGATCCTTTAGACAATGGCTCAAACACTTGGGTAATATCTCAAGCTCTTGTGTAAACATTAAATTATGTTGAGATTTGCAAGTCACAAGACCTGCAAAGTGAGATTATGCAGCACATCATGCCAATTGGATTATGTGTTCTTCAACAAAAATGGCTTGTAAATCAAGAATGGATGCTCAACTTCAGATCCTTGTATCTTCTAGCTCAAATATGATAAATTCATGCTCTTGGATGTTTTGGAAAGCTTGGAACACCCTCTATAACCTTCATGTTGGCCATTTTGACAAAATCATCTTGGAAATATGTTAAAAAATTCCAAGAAGTTGGGATAAAATCCTGAACAAAATCTGTTGAAAAATTCTCTAAGTGTTAAATGAAAATGTCATGACTTCATGAATTTATAACTTGAGATCCAAGCATATTTAGGAGAAGTTGTGTAAAGAAATGTTGTAGATGTCATGGATATATACAACTTTCATGTTGAAAGTTTCCTTTGAACTGTCTTGCATCTTAGTGAAAGAATGGCATGAAGTGATGAAATTATCATGTATAAAGACACTTAGAAAATTTCTAAGTCTTGGAAATCTTGACTTTTCAAGTTGACTTTTGACTTTCTTGACTTCTTGATGATCAAGCTTGATATTCTTGAATGTATTGATGAAATTTGATTTTTGGGTTGTAATGTTGACCAAAAAGTCAAAGTTTGACTTTCCAGTATGCAATTGACCATTTTGCCCTTGTGCCAATTCCAAGCCTAAATTGATGTATCAGGTCTGCAAACTTGATGTCATAGAAGATCTTGTGAGAAAATCCTTGAGAAATGAGAGGGCAGATTTTGGGGTACAACACGTTGCATATTTCAATGGAGTGCAGGGGCACTACTTTATCCCGGGTCTTGGTGGACATAGGATCGTCTTTAAATGTATTGCCTAAATCAGCATTGATGAAAATTGATTATTCCGTACTGGAGTTGCGCCCTAGTGATTCGATGGTAAAGGCGTTTGATGGGTCTCGAAGGTCAGTATTTGGGGAGGTGGAGTTACCAATTAAGGTTGGTCCTTGCACCTTCACGACTACATTTTTTGTGATGGATATACATCCAGAATATTGTTGCTTACTGGGGAGGCCATGGATTCATAGAGCAAGAGCAATCACTTCTACTCTTCATCAGAAACTCAAGTATCCCGCGGAGGGAAAGGTAATAACTGTATGTGGTGAGGAAGAGTACATCGTGATTCATTTGACGTCGTTCCTCTATGTTGAAGTTGAAGGCGAGATACATGAAACGCCGTTTCAGGCATTTGAGACAGTTCATGCTGTCAATCTTCCTCCTCCAGAGCAGAAAAAGAAAACGGAAACTGTTATGTCTTCTCTCAAGGATGCAAAAGCTGTAGTGGAAGGTGGCAACCCTGAAGGTTGGGGTCAGGTGCTGGACGTTACTCCGAATTTTGATAAATTTGGTCTTGGTTTTAACCCAGGTCAGCAAAGGTCAACTCCTAGAGCATCTAGTTTATCTACGCCTGTAAAGTTTTCCCGCCCTTGTGCTACTCAAGAAGGACACGCCAATGCAGTTGGAGACGATAAAGTTGATGGCTACAATGTTGAAGATTAGATTCATCCGAGTATTCCAGGCCAGACACTCAACAATTGGACTTCTGTGGATGTTATCCAAGTTTCAAGCGCTAAGGAGTAATTTTCTTGTTTCTTTTATTGTCATATCATAATTCCTACGCTCTGCCCAAGGCGTAGTGGATCATTTGTGTAGGGCCACCATGTTTATTTTCAAGTTTATCATGAAATAAAGGACGTTTTTGCATTCAAAATTTTGCTCCATTTCTTTTTTTGTTTTCAAATGGCAATGTTTCTCTTTTCACACATTGTCACTAAAAAAACGCCAAAATGTCATTCATGCAGATGCACTTCCACCATCGATTCTATCAATAACGACTCTGTTATGGCTCATTATGACTTTGATACTCCTATTTATCAAGCTGAAGAAGAAGCATATGAGGAGTGCGATCTTCCTGAGGAATTAGCAAGATTGTTAAAACAAGAGGAGAAGGTTATACAGCCGAATCAGGATTCAATTGAGGTGGTGAATATTGGCACAGAAAAGGTAAGAAGGGAAGTCAAGATAGGGGCAGATCTCGAAGAAAGTATAAAGGTCAGATTGATCAAGCTACTCCGTGATTATTCTGATATCTTCGCTTGGTCTTATGAGGATATGCCTGGGTTGGATACAGACATAGTGGTGCATCGACTACCGCTCAAGTAAGGTTGTTCTCCTGTCAAGCAGAAGCTCCGAAGAACTCATCCTGTGATGTCCAAGAAGATCAAGGAGGAGGTCCAGAAGCAGTTGGACGCAAATTTCTTAAAGGTTGACAATTATTCACCATGGATTGCAAATATTGTGCCTGTGCCCAAGAAAGATGGTAAAGTCAGGATGTGCATGGATTATAGAGATTTAAACAGGGTCAGCCCCAAAGACGATTTCCCTCTTCCGCATATTGATGTGCTAGTCGATAATACTGCTCATTCCAAGGTGTTCTCGTTCATGGATGGCTTTTCGGGTTACAATCAAATTAAGATGGCTCCGGAGGATATGGAGAAAACAACATTCATCACGCCTTGGGGAACATTCTGTTATAAAGTGATGTCATTTGGTTTGAAAAATGTCGGGGCAACATATCAGCGCGCCATGGTCACTCCCTTTCATGATTTGATTCACAAAGAGATTGAGGTATATGTAGACGATATGATTTCTAAGTCTGACACGGAAGAGGAACACCTTGTTCATCTGGAAAAATTGTTCGAGAGACTGAGGCAGTTCTTGCTAAGGTTGAATCTGAATAAGTGTACCTTCGGGGTGAGATCCGGCAAGTTGTTGGGCTTTATTGTAAGTGAGAAAGGTATCGAGGTGGACCCGGCCAAGGTAAAAGTGATACAATAAATGCCTGAGCCAAGGACAGAGAAGGAAGTATGTGGCTTCTTGGGAAGGTTAAACTACATTTCTAGATTTTTTCTCATCTCACAGCCACATGTGAACCTTTGTTCAAGTTGTTAAAGAAAAGTCAGACAGTGAAATGGAATGAGGATTGTCAGAAGGCCTGTGACAAGATAGAGGAGTATTTGCAGGAACCTCCTATACTCATGCCGCCAGTGGAAGGAAGGCCACTGATCATGTATCTAACTGTGTTGGAGACCTCAATGGGTTGTGTCCTCGGTCAGCACGACGAGACAGGGAAGAAAGAGCAGGCTATTTACTACTTGAGTAAGAAGTTTACGGAATGCGAGTCAAGGTACTCATTACTAGAAAATACTTATTGTGCGCTTGCCTGGGCCACCAAATGTTTGAGGCAGTACATGTTAACTCACACCACCTACTTGATATCCAAAATGGATCCAATCAAGTACATCTTTGAGAAGCCAGCTCTTACAGGCAGGGTAGCCCGTTGGCAGATGATACTCACCGAATATGATATCCAATACACTACTCAAAAAGCAATTAAGAGTAGTGTACTGGCCGAACATCTTGCTCATCAACCCATGAACGATTATGAACCGATGAAGTTTGATTTCCCAGATGAAGAAATTGTGTATATTCGGGATTGTAACATGCCAGACCCAGACGAAGGACCCGAGCCGGGATCACGTCGGACACTTGTTTTTTATGGTGCCTCCAATGCCATGGGCAACGGTGTCGGAGCTGTTATCACTTCCCCTGAGGGATACCATATTCCTTTCACGGCTCGTATTTGTTTCGATTGCACTAAAAACATGGCCGAATATGAGGCTTGCATTTATGGCATTGAAGTGGCGATCGACCTGCGCATCAAGTTTTTGAAAGTTTACGGGGATTCTAATCTTGTTATCAGCCAGATTAATGGAGATTGGGAGACTCGCCATCAGAACCTAATTCCCTATCGTGAGCATGTTATGAAGCTGATTCCGTACTTCGAAGAGATCACGTTTGAGCACATTCCCAAAGAAAAAAACAATCTAGCTGATGCACTGGCAACTTTGTCCTCCATGTTCAAGGTTAAGTGGGCTAATGAGGCACCTTCCATTACCATCAAAAGTTTGAGTGAGCCAGCTTTCTGTTTTGAGGCCAGTTTAAAACCAGATGGTAACCCTTGGTTTTATGACGTTAAGCGATATCTTGAAACACAAGAGTACCCTGAAGAGGCATCTGTCACAGATAAGAAGTTCTTGAGAAGATTTTCAGCCAAGTTCTTTCTCAGTGGTGGTGTGTTGTATAGAAGGCATCATGACGGATTACTGCTCATATGTGTTGACAAGAAATAAGCAGCTAGAATCATCGAGGAGATACATGAAGGTGACTTAGAGACCCATTCCAACGGGCATACCATGGCTAAAAAGATCTTGCGAGCAGGTTATTATTGGTCCACCATGGAGACTAACTGTTACAATCATGCACGGGTTTGCCACAAATGTCAAGTCTATGCTGATAAGGTGCATGTGTCACCAGTACCTTTGAATGTCTTAACCTCCCCTTGGTCGTTTGCGATGTGGGGAATTGATATGATCGGCAAAATTGAATCGATTGCGTCCAATAGACACCGTTTCTTTCTGGTTGCCATCGATTATTTTATGAAATGGGTCGAAGTTGCAACCTATGCCAATGTCACCAAGCAAGTGGTAACTCCGTTCATTAAGCACAATATCATTTGTCGCTACGGAGTGCCTAAAAAGATCATTACCGATAATGGGTCTAATTTGAACAACAAAATGATGAAGGAGCTTTGTGAGTCCTTCAAAATCAAGCATCATAACTCTTCCCCATACCGACCAAAGATGAACGGAGCTGTCGAAGCGGCCAATAAGAATATTAAGAAAATTGTGCAGAAGATGGTGGTAACCTATAAGGATTGGAATGAGATGCTGCCTTTTGCTCTACATGGTTATCGCACCATGGTGCGTACTTCAACTAGGGCAACCCCATTTTCATTGGTTTACGGCATGGAAGCAGTATTGCCGGTAGAAGTCGAGATTCCTTCTCTTAGGGTCATGAGAGATGTTGAGCTGGATGAAAGTGAATGAGTACAGAATCGGCTGGATCAGCTGGAACTTATTGATGAAAAAAGATTGACGGTCGTATGTCATGGTCAGGTATATCAGCAAAGGATGAGAAAAGCTTTTGATAAGAGGGTACGACCCTAGTGTTACAAGCCAGGTAACCTTGTGCTCAAAAGGATAATTGTTCCCCAGGGAGATCCCAGGGGCAAGTGGGTTCCAACTTATGAAGGTCCTTTCGTGGTTAGAAAAGTTTTCTCTGGAGGGGCGATGATGCTCACGACTATGGATGGAGAGTACTTTCCTCTCCCTGTGAATGCTGACATAGTTAAAAAATACTTTGCATAAAAATAATAAAAACCCGCTAAACTGAAAACCCGAAAGGGCGGTTTAGGCAAAAAGAGGGTGTCCTGGTGAATCGAAAACCCGAAAGGGAGATTCAGGAAAAAGTTAGGGACTTAAAGCAAATGACTACGCTCAGAATGAGATCCTTTGTTTCTTTCCTTTGTTCTGTCACAAGGAATAAGCTCGAGGCTAATCCAGGAAAGACCTGTCCGAAAGCATGAAAGTCGTAAGAGTCATAGCAGAGTCGGGACTTGATGGATATTCACATTCACATTGCCATTTGTAAACACTTGTTTGCTTTGATTTTGTAATTGCTTGCTTCCAAATGTAAATGCCTTTTTCACAGGCTGATTTCTCAAAATCAATAAAAATATCTTCTTTCAAGTATGCGTATGCTTTTCTTTACTCCCCTTTTTACTATTTTGTTTGCAAAAACATCCAATATTTTTTATAAGCATGAGCATATAAACTTCGTGGACCTTACACGGATATGGTAATCTATGTCATGGTTAGTTGATCGCTTGAAATACAGATAACAAACACAGCCACTGTTGCGCAAGAGGCATGTTTGGTGCCATGTTTGATGAATCTCTCTTCCAATTTGTTGGTGTTTGCCTTTCCATTCTGTTTCACAGCTCCGGGTTGTTGGTAAATGTTGTACCCCAAAATTTACCCTCCCATATTTCTCAAAACATTTCAAGAAAGATCCCCAAGTTGCTCAAGGTAGTCCAAGGGTTGGACAGACAAGCTCTCTCTTAAGGCAGTCTACCTCAAGTTAGGGTTTCATGTTGCATCAAGATATTTGAGTCCAAGGGATCCCAAATGTTCACCAATGTCTTAATATGTTATCAAGATCATCCATGTCAAGTTTCAAGCCTTGCAGAGGAAGTTTTCTCAGTCAATTGCTCAAAGGCCTGAAAATTGACTGTGCTATGGCAAAAGTCAACTGTGGCCCACATACAGTCAAACTTCAAGATTTTTAGTCAACATTCTCATTTTGAAGGATATTTCATCATTTGATCAAGGTTTGATCATGATTCATCAAGGATTGCTCATAACTGATCAAGACTCAAAAGTTGCTAAATTAGGGTTTTGTAGAAAAAGTCAACTCAACTTTGACAAAGCATAACTTTCTCACACTTTATGATAAATGACACATCCAAAGCTAATTTTTAATAGCATGCAATTCCCTACAATCCATATTCATCTCCCAAGTTCAAAATATGCACTCACAAGAAGCTATGAATTTGGACATTATAGGTCATTTTGGAAAGTCGACAAAAACACCTTTTTTGTCAAAGCTTCATACATGAGAATGGAATATCAAATTGAGATTAGACCAAAATTTTTGCTTATAGGACATCTCAAGCTTTCTAAAAAGTCCAAGAACACCTTCAAAGAGTCAAAATTGAAGAAGTTATGCATTGTTGAAGTTGGCCCTTTTTGCAAAATTGCCAAAAGTCAACTATGCCTAAAACTTCAAATTTTGCCAAATGGGCCCAATCTTTTTCACTTGTTTTGAGTTGGCAACATGGTCCACGAGCCCTATCCCTTGCCACTTGTCATTATCATGTTTTTATTATTTATTTTGATTTTTATTTGAATTAAATCAATTTTAATCAAAATAAATCATGAGAAAATCTAAAGCATTGAAAACTCAAGATCTTATACTTGTTTCAGGTCACAAATCCAGTTGGAAAGTATTTGAAATCGTGCAAGGCATTGGGGTGGACAAAAAGATTGATTTTAGGCCAATTTTGGAATGATATTCAAGAGAATCAAATCACAATCAAACTCATTGATGGAAGAAGATTGAGTGCATTCTTTCAACCCTAATTCACTCCTCAATACATAAGGAGTGTGTGCAGACCAAAAGAGGCTAGAGAAGGAGGCGCAGCAAGGAGAACCAAACTTGAAAAATCACAACAAAAGTGTTGGATCAAATTCATTGTTCCAAGCATCCTCAAGGCATTCTAGCTATCTCAATCACTTCCTGAGATCCCCAGCAAGCAAAAGCAATCGAAATCAAGCATTTCTAGGCCCTATAATGCACTGTAAGGCATTCACGACACCCACCTTTTCTTGAATTCTGTTTGCATAATTCTTGCACATTCAGCATAATATAATCATAGATTCTTGTTCACCATGACAATTGCAAGCTTTCTATAATACCCAATTGCATTTTCATAGACTGAATTGAGAACTACCATTGTTAGGTTTTTGGATTCCATTTTAGGGTTTTTTCTTGCAGGTAAAATTAGCCTTCATGAATGGTACCATCATGTTCAGAATGACAAGACGAATCCAACCATGGCACTAGAAGTCATTTATCGTGCCCATGGAGAATTTTGAGAAGGACCAGGCTTGTAGCTACGGACAAACGTTTGTAGGTAAAAGTTTAGAACTTTTACCCACAGAGCAAGGTCAGGGATGACCTATGTGTCACCTTTCCATTGGCATATTTGAATCTTGGCGCGCTTTTTCTTTGTGCCCCACTAACTTCTTATATTTTCCATATTATTATTATTACTTATTTTATGTACAAAAAGAACAAGTGGCGCAGTTGATAAGTGTAGTGTTGGATAACGCATCAGGACCTGGGTTCGAATCCCAGGTACCCCAATTTCTCTATATTATTTTGCTTTCCAGGTTCTAGCGTGCACATGAAGCTAATGACCACCATGCTCCCTCAAGATCCAGTCTGCCAAGTGGCCAGATGGCCAAATCCAAAGGCCATCCATGAAGGAGCACCATGGAGCCTAGTCAACGCAATGCACTGGATTCAAGAAGTCAATAATGGATCAAATCTTTTGGGCCAGAAGCTTGCTATCTGCACCCCTCTGGCCACCGTATCACAGAACTAGCGACTCTGCTGGGGATTAATAAGTGGGGTGTACCTTAGGATTAGTTCATCATATTGTTTTCAATTGTTTGCTTTATCTTTGTGGGTTTTGTATCGGAGTTACTATAGATCCTAACCCGGTTCTTGGGGACACCTTTTAGGTAAGTAGCAATAGACTGTGAGGGAACTGTACAGCATAAACCGATATGGTTGAAGCAGTAGCTACGTTGGTGTAACACATTAGTTGGTATCGATATCCCTTGTGGAGGAACAAGGAGAGTATGGGGCTTCTAATGGGTCATTAAGCATCAACTGACCTTAGAACCTATAATTGACCAATTTGGCCATAGAAAGTAGCAGTATGCTACACTCATTGAGACCATACTCTCGAGATGGTTCCGGCTGAAAGGAAAGATTGTGTGACTAGAATTATGACCGATGGAGGATGGTCAGTGATATTGAGAACCTCTAGAACCCGGTTACTATTATTAGGACAGGTTTAACCAACTAAACTACAAGAGGGTAGTACCTAAACTCCATGCCAGCCTGAAATTTAAGGGCTATTGTGTGACTTGTTTGTCCTTACCATGTTTGCTATCTGTGATACATGTGGTGTGTTTTTATCATGACATCATGCATCATGACATCGCATGCATATTTCATTAGACTAACCATTTCAAAGACCAAGGGGATTCATCTTTGTTCTGTTTTGTATATCATGGCTTCTATGCGTAGAAATACCATTCGAGTCAGCTTCGTGCAGATACCTGCTCAGCTTAGAGAGTTTGTTTCAAAGGTTCCTGATACTTCTTCCTTTGTTAGAAGACATGGTCATCTCCTCAGCCTGGTCACTTCCAAGTTGGATGAGCAAATGATGAGCGTGTTGTTCCAGTTCTTTGACCTGTTGCATCACTGTTTCACCTTCCCGGACTATCAGTTGGTCCCTACTTTGGAGGAGTTTTCTGATTTACTTGGCATATCTATTCTAGAGCAGACACCCTTTACAGGTTTGGAGATAGCTCCTAGGTCAGAGGATATTGCTTCAGCCCTACATCTAACAATGGCTGATGTCATATCTAACTGGGAGATTCGGAGCGGGGTTAAAGGTTTCTTGGCTAAGTTCTTGATTGATCAAGCTCAACAGTTCTGGGATAGCTTGGACTTTCAAGCATTTGAATACATCCTGGCTCTCCTCATCTATGGCTTGGTTCTGTTTCCAAATCTAGATTCTTTTTTCAATGTGAACGCAGTCAAGATCTTCATGTCTCGTAACCTAGTGCCTACTCTCTTAGGTGATATTTTGCATGCTCTTTATACCCGTACCGTTCGGAGAAGGGGAACTCTCATGTGTTGTATACCGCTGCTGGCGAGGTGGTTTATTTCTCACCTCCCCAAATATGTATTGAAGAATGAGGAAGGTATGGGTTGGGCTTACAGAACCATGTCCCTTGCTCATACGGACATCCTTTGGAGTACTAAAGATATGGAAAGGGTAGCTGTCATTGATCGGTGCGGGGAATACCCCAATGTTCCATTGATGGGAATTAGAGGAGGAATAACCTATAATCCTTGTTTGGCCTTACGACAGTTTGGACGAGCTCGAAGGGACGGTCCTCATGAGTTTTTGCTTACAGGCATTGTTTTTTACTTCAAGGGGGATGTTGAGGGACATCGCCGCAGATTTATACGAGCTTGGGACAGGGTGAACAAGTCTGATCCACATGAGCTAGGAATGAAGACTTCTCTCCCGATGCAACCATATCTCCAGTGGGTTCGAGCCCGTGCTCAAAAGCTGGGAATGCCATATGAAGCTGTTTTGCCGGTGATTGTGGAGCATACTGATGAAGAAGGGGTTCCTTATACAATCCTCCATCCCTGTATGCCTACTGATCTGGGGGAATTGAAGAGGTCTTGGATCCAATTAAGGGAAGAAAGGGATACCTACAGAGAGAAGTATCATGAGCAGGAACGGAAGATCCTGAAGCTTACAAGGCAACTAGAGAATGAGAGGACAATCAACGATTATGTCAGCACGAAAGGAAAACAACCACGGGAATTCTGATGTCTTTTATTGTTTCTAGTTTAGATTTTCTTTTAAGTATTTCTTTTGTAACGCCTTAAAGGAATTTGTTAAACATTTGTTACAATTTTTAATAAAGTGTGTTTTATTTTGGTTTACAAGTTTGAATTTCCCTAAGTCTGTGAAATCATTTCATACGCATTCCATTCCCATGCACTCCATCACAAGTACCCTTATAGGTTTCTTATCTTCTTCGTTGTTTATTTCAGCACAACATGTCTTCTGAAACACCTACTGATCAAGATATTAAGGCTCTGCAAGCTCAGAATGCTCAATTCCAGGAGATGTTCTTGAACCTGGCCAGGGGCCAGCAAGATTTGAAGACTCTTATCTTGAAGGACAAGAAGAAGAAGAAGAAGAAGAAGAAGGTGGTCCTGCTGAATATGGGTCACAGATTTGGGAATAGGTTGCGAGAAGAAGTTGATATGTCCCATTCATCTGGAGGGGGAGAGAATCAAGAGGAAAGGAAGGCTCCTAGTCCTGTGGTCTCCGATAATGACACTGACTTTGATGAAGACCAGTATCCTCCGGCTGAGGATAGGTATAAGCAACTCGAAGACCGGTTGAGCGCAATGGAGATCCAAAAGATACCCAGGTTGGACTTCGGAGATCTGGGGTGGTGATCCCGCACAAGTTTAAAGCACCTGTCTTTACTAAGTATGATGGGGTCTCCTGCCCGAAGTTACACCTCCGCTCGTATGTTAGAAAAATTCAACCATATACTGCTGATAGGAACCTCTGGGTTCATTTCTTTCAAGATAGTCTGTCAGGGACTCAACTTGAATGGTTCTATCAACTGGAAGGAGCTAATGTCTACAACTGGGAGGACCTTGCTGCTGCTTTTTACAAGCAATACCAGTATAATACCGACCTTGCTCCCATGCGTACTCAACTTAAGGGTATGTCTATGGATGCGAGCAAAGGTTTTAAGGACTATGCTCAGAAGTGGAGAGATCTGGCAGGAAGAGTACAACCCCCTCTGGATGATAGGGAGTTGGTGGATATGTTTCTTGGGACTTTGTCTGGTCCATATTTCAATCATTTGATCGGAAGTTCATCATCCGGGTTTACTGAATTGATTATGACTGGGGAGAGAGTTGAAGCTGGTATCAAGAGCAGCAAGATACAGAAGGGTGCTTACAGAGAAGAAGCCTTTCAAGAAGGAATCTAGTGCAGTTTACAGCTCGAGGAACCAAAATCGACCTGAATGCCGCCAAGCAGTTAATGTGGTCATTATATCAAGACCAATTATTGCCCCACAACGCAACACTCAAAAAAGAGTAGAGAGACCACAAAGGCAGTATACCCGGCTCAGTATGACTCTATATCAAATTATGCCGCAATTGTTGAAGACCAACTTGGTGACTCTGAAGGAGGCTCCAAAGAATCCCAGTACTACATCACCGCTGTATAATCCAAACGCCCGTTGTGCTTATCACTCCGATAGCCCAGGGCATGATACCAATAACTGCTGGGCTTTGAAGAATAAAGTGCAGGATCTGATTGATGCTAAGGAGATTGAGTTTGAAGCACCGGAAAATCCTAATGTCATGACTGCTCCTTTGCCCAAGCATGGAGTAAATGCTGTGGACGATGATTCATTTGTAACTTTTGTGGAAGACGTTTCTACTCCGTTGATGACAGTGAAGAAGAACTTATTGTTGGTCGGTTTATTTCTGGGCTGTGGCGAAGGTTGCCACCTGTGTTCCATCCTGCCTACTGGTTGCCATCTATTGGAGTCAGGTGTGCAACGCCTGATGGATAATAAAGAAATCATGTTCGAGAAAACTTTGGTTCCGTTGATTCTTGTTGAAGATGTTTCCATAATCACCATTTCCGCCAATTCTTCCAAGGCTTCCTCGAGAAAGCCTGTTAGGATTACATTTGTTCCGAGAGTTGCTCCATTGATCATTACTATTCCTGGACCTATCCCTTACACTTCGGATAAGGCTGTCCCGTGGCATTATGGGGCCGATGTGTATTATCATGGGATCAAACAAGACTTGAAGGTTGAAGAGGTTGATACTGATGTCAGCAATATTGTTGGGTCTAGCAAAGTCACCCAAAGCGGAAGACTTTTCTCTCTTGAGATCTCCCTACCAATTGTTCAAAAGCTTATTGTCATTCTGTCCGCCAGTACATCTGCTACTATCCCTGTTCATGTTCCAATCATTACCCCTGTCGCCGAGTCATCTTACGCTCGGGGCAAAGAGATCACCGGTGAGCCTGCCCGGATGGAGGCACCAAAGAAAATTATTGTTGAAACCTCTAGGCAGGAGATAGAGGAAATCTTAAAGATCATCAATAAAAGCGACTACAACATAGTCGAACAACTGGGGCAAACCCCGTCGAAGATCTCCATGTTATCTTTATTATTGTGCTCAGAAGCCCATGCAAAGGCTTTAATTGCTTTCCTGAAAACTGCACATGTGCCGCAGGAGACATCTGTTGATCAATTCAAAAATTATGTGGCTAGTTTGACCGCTGACAACGGGTTGGGTTTCTCTGACGCAGATTTGACTGCCAAAGGAAAGAATCACAATGACGCTCTGCATGTTTCGATCGAGTGCAGGGGCACTACTCTGGCCCATGTACTGGTGGATACTGGGTTCTCATTAAATGTTTTACCAAAAAAAGCATTAGACCGGTTGGACTATGAAGGGTTGGTGCTAAAGCCGAGTAATATTGTGGTTAGGGCCTTTGACGGGTCCAAAAGGATGGTGCACGGAGAGGTGGATGTCCCTGTTAAGGTTGGTTCCCAGGCTTTTGTGTCTACGTTCTATGTAATGGACATTCGACCATCTTATTCTTGTTTGTTGGGTCGCCCGTGGAGTCATAAAGTTGGGGTAGTGACTTCCACGCTCCATCAGATGTTAAAATATCCAGTGAAGGGGAAAATTGTTACGGTACGAGGAGAGGAGGAGTACATGGTGAGCCACCTTAACTCTTTTAGGTATGTGGAGATGGACGGGGAGTTCATTGAAACCCCGTGTCAAAACTTTGAAGAAGTCCCCCAGACTCTGGCATCGACTGAAACTGTTGCTGAAGATCCTCCAATGAAGATGGCTTCCCTCAAGGATGCCCGGGCTGTTATTGAAAAAGGTGGGTGTGTGAATTGGGGCCAACTCCCTGACTTTGCACACAAGACTGACAAGTTTGGTTTGGGTTTTACTGCAGAAGCTCAAAGGGTTATTCGGCGTGCGCAGATTGGAAGACCTCCCCTGTGTATCAGTAATCTGGAAGTGAATGCAATTGAAGATGATGATGAAGAGTCTGAGTTTGACAGCTGGATTTACCCGACTACCGATGGAGGATTAAGCAATTGGACAGCAAAGGACTTCGTGCCCATTTCTTTTATTACACAATAATAAGACTTTTGTTTTGATATTTGTAACAGACAATTTGAAACTTTTACGGCTCGGTGCCTTGCCCGAGACACCGTGGCTTTGTTTGTGAGGGCTTATTATGTGTCATTTCCATATATCATCAATAAAAGCATTGGACGTTTTCTTGCATTATAAATTTTGCGCTCCTTGTTTTTCCTTTTTTTGCACTTTATCAAAACAGTTGTTTGTCTTACACACACTCACATATCATAATACAGGTCCACATCCACTCTAGATCCCACTGATAACGACTCTGCTACTACCAGTTATGACTTTGAAAGTCCGATCAACCAAGCCGAGGACGAAGGTGAGGATGATTGTGAAGTGCCTGGGGAACTTGCTAGACTATTACTTCAGAAAGAGAGGGCCATACAGCCGCATGAAGAGCCAGTGGAAAGAGCAAATCTGGGTACAGAGGTAGACAAGAAAGAGGTCAAGATCGGTGCAAATTTGGAGCCTAGTGTCAAGCAACGGTTGATACAGATGTTGTGTGACTATGTTGAGATCTTTTCCTGGTCTTATGAAGATATGCCTGGGTTGGATACCGATATTGTGGTTCACCACTTGCCAACTAAGGAAGACTGTCCTCCAGTGAAACAGAAAGTTCATCGAATGCGCCCAGAGATGTCTGAGAAAATCAAGGCTGAGGTTATGAAACAGTTTGATGCCGGTTTTCTAGCTGTCACTTCTTACCTGCAGTGGGTCGCTAACGTGGTTCCGGTTCCGAAGAAAGATGGTAAAGTCCGAATGTGTGTAGACAACATGGATTTAAGTAGGGCGAGCCCCAAGGATGATTTCCCTCTGCCTCATATCGATGTTCTGGTTAACAATGTAAAGCCCGTAATTTAATTAATTATTTAATTAAATTATTTTTGGAATATTTGTGAAGAAGTGTTAATAAATTGGATTTATTTTATTAATGGAGAAATAATAATATATTTGAGGTATTATATTATTATGTAAAATAATATTAGAAATGTAATATTATTTAATGTGGGCCTATATGGTGTGAGTGGAAGTAATAAGGGGGTGTAGGTTTTGAGCCCAATAAGGAATAATATAATAATATTAGGTTATTTTATTATTTGTTGTTAGGAATAGAAGGAGGAAGCAGTAAGAAGAGAAATAAGGATTGTGAAGAACGTGAAGCTGCTGGATTTTGAAGGAGACGGCAAGAACAAAGATTCAACCCGGGAATTGTAGAGCGACCTTTGATCCAAGGTAAGGGTGGGGTTCTGGCTTTATAATTGGGTTCATGATGTTTGATATATGGGGTTAGATGTAATTGTTGTTTTTGTTCTTGAATTGGATGATATATGATGAGGATTTGATGCATTTGAATGAATAATGACGTTATGATATTATTTGATCGATGTAGTAAAAGAGTATAATGTTAGGTGATGATTTAGTATGTTTATTATGAGGTTTGTAGGATTGTAATTAGATTCCCGTAGTGAAATTACATAAGAAATGCAGAAAATTATGCAGAAAATCACAGGATGCGTCGACCTCAAACCGGATGAGTCGATGCAAGGAGGTTGTTAGACTCAGGATGAGTCGATGCATGCAGGGCTTGCGTCGATGCATGCTAAGTATAAGACTCAGGATGAGTCGACGCGAAGAGAGGATGTGTCGATACATGATGAGTACAAGACTCAGGATGAGTAGACACGAAGAGTGCATGTGTCGATACATGCTGGGATTTGAAGCAGGATGAGTCGATCCATAAGGAGGATGCGTCGACTCATAGTGAGCAGATGAAGCAGGATGTGTCAATCCAAGGAGTTTTGTGTCGATACATAATGTTGGATTTTTGACAGAATTGACTTCTAATTGTTGTAACTTGAGTTTTAGGATGTTATTTGAGATGTCGTTCAAAGCGTTTATTAGCTAACATGATGAACTCTATTCTAGATGATTAAAATGATGATTAAGAGGTGTAATCCTAGTAATTAAATTAGGATTGATTCCCGTAGATGACAGTTATGCTGGATTTTGAACAGAATGAGGAATGTGTGATGTTTAGTGGTTGCTGTTAGGAATTATAACAGTAGGATTAGTGAAGATAATGATGTACAGTAGCAGAATAACAGTATGGCTTACTGTATTATTGATATACAATTGAGTTATTAGTGAGATGTGATTATTAAAGTTGTGTTTGATAATTATGATGAACAAATGATGTTTGATAAATAAATGATGTTTAATAAATTATTTTGAGATGTTTATGAGATGTTGTTCCGAGATGATTGAGATTTTGTTGTTTGAGATGACTGAAATGTTGTCGTTTTGAGATGATTGAGATGTTGTTGTTTCATATGACTAAAATGTTGTCGTTTTGAGATGATTGAGATGTTGTTGTTTTGAGATGTGTTTTGAGATGTTGTTAACTGAGTGTGTTAGTGCATTCATGTTAAGTCGCATACATTGCATTTTTTGAGACGGAGCTTATGATCGTTGAGATGGCCTGGATTGGCAAATTTTGAGATGAAGGCTATGCCTTGTTGATGCCTCTATTAATTGGCAGATTAGATTTTTGAGATGGGAGTTCTGCTCCAATGGTACCACATGCATTTGCATAGTTTTGAGTCGCATTTTATGATTGAATAATGAAGTGTATTTGATGTTGATGAATGAGTATATATGTTGTAATTGTTGTTGATTATGAGATGAGAAGTGGTGATATTATTGATCTAATTTAATATATTAATTATCATGCGCTTTATTATATTGTTAGATATCTCACCCCTTCTGTTTGAATGTTGCCCTTATGTTGGTAACGTGCAGGTAATCGAGAGTGAAGGTTGTATACCTTCAATAGATCGAGTCGGTGTAATTGCTCTGATATGTAACACTCGGGAGGATGAACGTCTGCTGATTTTTGATTGCTGATTTTTAGTTGTTGGACTTTCAATTGTTTATTTACTAAATATGAGATGTTTTGAAGTTGTTGTTTTATTTAAAGATGTTATTGAAGAATTTCGTTGCGTAGTTGTTGAATATTTAATGAAAGATGTTATGTTGATGTTTCATCCGATGTTTTATTATAAGTGTTATATATCCATGATGAATGCAATGAATGTGTTAGAAGAATTTGTGACGTCTCGATTCGTTTGTATGAATGAAATTTTATAACTTTTATTTATTTTGCATAATTTGCTTGGGGTATAATTGGGGTGTTGCAAAGTTGGTATCAGAGCAAAAGGTTGGTTCGGCCTTGTCGTCGAGTCTTAGTTGTCTAACAATCGAGTATTGTTATTTGAGTTCTAATCGTTGTTTAGGTTTGTAAGACCAAGTGTATCACCGTGGGGAGCTCCAGTGTTGTTAGTGAAGAAGAAAGATGGAAGTATGAGGCTTTGTATTGATTATAGACAGTTGAATAAGGTGTCGATTAAGAATAAGTATCCGCTTCCAAGAATAGATGACTTGATGGATCAATTAGTGGATGCTCGTGTGTTTAGTAAGATTGATCTGAAGTCGGGTTACCATCAGATTAAAGTGAAGGATGAAGATATTCAGAAGACGGCTTTCAGAATGCGTTATGGACATTACGAGTATTCGGTGATGCCTTTCGGTGTTACTAATGTGCCGGGAGTATTCATGGAATATATGAATCGTATCTTTCATACTTATTTGGATTGGTTTGTAGTTGTGTTCATCGATGATATTTTGATTTACTCTAAGTTAGAAGAAGAGCATGTTGAACATTTAAGAGTAGTATTGCAGTTCTGAAAGAAAAGAAGTTGTATGCAAAGTTGTCCAAGTGTGAATTTTGGTTAAAAGAGGTTAGTTTTCTTGGTCATGTGATTTCAGGTAGTGGCATTACTGTAGATCCATCGAAGGTTGATGTTGTGCTGCAATGGGAAACTCCAAAGTCAACTACTGAGATTATAAGCTTCTTGGGATTAGCTTGTTATTATAGAAGGTTTATTGAAGGGTTTTCTAAGTTGTCACTTCCGTTGACTAAGTTGACTTGTAAAGGTAGAGCATTTGTTTGGGATGTTCAATGCGAAGAAAGTTATACAGAATTGAAGAAGAGGTTGACGTCGGCTCCGATTTTGACGTTGCCTAATCCAGGAGAGCCTTTTGTGGTGTACTGTGATGCTTCCAAGATGGGTTTAGGAGGTGTGCTTATGCAGAGTGGTAAGGTAGTTGCTTATGCATCGAGGCAGTTGAGGACTCATGAGAAGAACTATCATACGCATGATTTAGAACTTGCTGATGTTGTGTTTGTATTGAAGATTTGGAGGCATTATCTCTATGGTTATAGATTTGAAGTGTTTAGTGATCATAAGAGCTTGAAGTATTTATTTGATCACAAGGAGTTGAATATGAGGCAATGAAGATGGTTGGAATTGTTAAAGGATTATGATTTTGGTTTGAATTATCATCCAGGAAAGGCAAATGTGGTAGCTGACGCGTTGAGTCAAAAGACTTTACACATGTCAGCAATGATGATCAAAGAGTTGGAATTGATTGAGCATTTCAGAGATATGAGCTTAGTTTGCGAGGTTACTCCATAGAGTGTTATGTTGGGTATGTTGAAGATTAATAATGAATTTTTAGACAGTATCAGAGAAGCTCAGAAGTTGGATGTGAAACTGGTAGATTCGATGGTTGGGATCGATCAATCTGAGAATAGTGATTTTAAGCTAGATGAGCAAGGTGTGTTGAGATTTCATAATCGGATTTGTATTCTTGATGATGCTGAGATGAAGAAAGTGATACTTGAAGGGAGTCATAGAAGTAAGTTGAGTATTCATCCAGAAGCTACAAACATGTATCAAGATTTGAAAGGTTTGTTTTGGTTTCCTGGGATGAAGAGTGATGTGGCTCGGTTTATGTATGCATGTTTGACTTGTCAGAAGTCGAAAGTTGAACATCAGAAGCTTGCAGGATTGATGCAGCCGTTGGAAGTTCCAGAATGGAAATGGGATAGCATTTCAATGGACTTTGTGACGGGGTTGCCTAGTACTATAAGAGGACATGATTCTATTTGGGTGATTGTTGATAGGCTTATGAAGTCAGCTCATTTTTTTCCTATTAACATCAGTTTTCTAGTGTCGAAGTTGGCTGAGATTTATGTTAGTGTGATTGTGAAACTGCATGGTGTTCCTTTGTGCATGGTGTCAGATAGAGATCCAAGATTTACTTTTGATTTTTGGAAGAGTTTGCAAGAAGCGTTGGGTTCTAAGTTAAGATTGAGTTCAGCGTATCATCCTCAGACAGATGGTCAGACTGAACGAACGATTCAATCGTTGGAAGACTTGTTGAGGGCATGTGTTCTTGAGTAGGGAGGTTCATGGGATACTTATCTTCTGTTGATAGAGTTCACGTATAATAACAGTTACCATTCTATTATTGGGATGGCACCTTTAAAGTGTTGTATAGTCGAAGATGTAGAACTCTGTTATGTTGGCATGAATCTGGTGAGAGTGTAGTACTTGGACCTGAACATGTTCGTGAGACTACTGAGAAGGTGAAGTTGATTCGAGAAAAGATGAAAGCTTCACAAAGTAGATAGAAGAGTTATCATGACAAGCGAAGAAAGGATTTAGAGTTTCAAGTTGGTGATCATGTGTTTTTGAGAGTTACACCTGTGACTGGTGTTGGGCGAGCATTGAAGTCTAAGAAGCTCACTTCTCGTTTTATTGGACCGTATCAGATTTCAGAGAGAGTGGGGAATGTTGCTTATAGAGTGGATTTACCTCCTAATCTTTCGAATTTGCATGATGTGTTTCATGTGTCGCAACTTCGGAAGTATATTTCAGATCCATCTCATGTGATTCATATGGACAATGTGCAAGTACGGGATAATCTTACGATGGAGATGATGCCTGTACGGATCACAGATCGTGAAATGAAGACTCTGAGGGGCAAGGAGATTGCCTTGGTTAAAGTGGTTTGGTTAGGAGCTGCTGGTGAAAGCATGACTTGGGAATTGGAGAGCAAGATGCGAGACTCCTATCCTGAATTGTTTGATTGAGGTAAATTTTTGAGGACGAAAATATTCTAAGTGGGGGAGAGTTGTAACGCCCGTAATTTAATTAATTATTTAATTAAATTATTTTTGGAATATTTGTGAAGAAGTGTTAATAAATTGGATTTATTTTATTAATGGAGAAATAATAATATATTTAAGGTATTATATTATTATGTAAAATAATATTAGAAGTGTAATATTATTTAATGTGGGCCTATATGGTTTGAGTGGAAGTAATAAGGGGGTGTAGGTTTTGAGCTCAATAAGGAATAATATAATAATATTAGGTTATTTTATTATTTGTTGTTAGGAATAGAAGGAGGAAGCAGTAAGAAGAGAAATAAGGATTGTGAAGAACGTGAAGCTGCTGGATTTTGAAGGAGACGGCAAGAACAAAGATTCAACCCGGAAATTGTAGAGCGACCTTCGATCCAAGGTAAGGGTGGGGTTCTGGCTTTATAATTGGGTTCATGATGTTTGATATATGGGGTTAGATGTAATTGTTGTTTTTGTTCTTGAATTGGATGATGTATGATGAGGATTTGATGCATTTGAATGAATAATGACGTTATGATATTATTTGATGGATGTAGTAAAAGAGTATAATGTTTGGTGATGATTTAGTATGTTTATTATGAGGTTTGTAGGACTGTAATTAGATTCATGTAGTGAAATTACAGAAGAAATGCGGAAAATTATGCAGAAAATCGCAGGATGCGTCGACCTCAAACCGGATGAGTCGATGCAAGGAGGTTGTTAGACTCAGGATGAGTCGATGCATGCAGGGCTTGCGTCGATGCATGCTAAGTATAAGACTCAGGATGAGTCGACGCGAAGAGAGGATGAGTCGACGCGAAGAGAGGATGTGTCGATACATGATGAGTACAAGACTCAGGATGAGTCGACACGAAGAGTGCATGTGTCGATACATGCTGGGATTTGAAGCAGGATGAGTCGATCCATAAGGAGGATGCGTCGACTCATAGTGAGCAGATGAAGCAGGATGTGTCGATCCAAGGAGTTTTGTGTCGATACATAATGCTGGATTTTTGACAGAATTGACTTCTAATTATGGTAACTTGAGTTTTAGGATGCTGTTTGAGATGTCGTTCGAAGCGTTGATTAGCTAACGCGATGAACTCTATTCTAGATGATTAAAATGATGATTAAGAGGTGTAATCCTAGTAATTAATTTAGGATTGATTCCCGTAGATGACAGTTATGCTGGATTTTGAACAGAATGAGGAATGTGTGATGTTTAGAGGTTGCTGTTAGGAATTATAACAGTAGGATTAGTGAAGATAATGATGTACAGTAGCAGAATAACAGTATGGCTTACTGTATTATTGATATACAACTGAGTTATTAGTGAGATGTGATTATTAAAGTTGTGTTTGATAATTATGATGAACAAATGACGTTTGATAAATAAATGATGTTTAATAAATTATTTTGAGATGTTTATGAGATGCTGTAATTGAGATGTTTTGAGATGTTTATGAGATGTTGTTGTTCTGAGATGTTTATGAGATGTTGTTCCGAGATGATTGAGATGTTGTTGTTTGAGATGACTGAAATGTTGTCGTTTTGAGATGATTGAGATGACTGAAATGTTATCGTTTTGAGATGATTGAGATGTAGTTGTTTTGAGATGTGTTTTGAGATGTTGTTAACTGAGTATGTTAGTGCATTCATGTGGAGTCGCATACATTGCATTTTTTGAGATGGAGCTTATGCTCGTTGAGATGGCCTGGATTGGCAAATTTTGAGATGAAGGCTATGCCTTGTTGATGCCTCTATTAATTGGAAGATTAGATTTTTGAAATGGGAGTTCTGCTCCAATGGTACCACATGCATTTGCATAGTTTTGAGTCGCATTTTATGATTGAATAATGAAGTGTATTTGATGTTGATGAATGAGTATATATGCTATAATTGTTGTTGATTATGAGATGAGAAGTGGTGATATTATTGATCTAATTTAATATATTAATTATCATGCGCTTTATTATATTGTTAGATATCTCACCCCTTCTGTTTGAATGTTGCCCTTATGTTGGTAACGTGCAGGTAATCGAGAGTGAAGGTTGTATACCTTCAATAGATTGAGTCGGTGTAATTGCTCCGATATGTAACACTCGGGGGGGATGAACGTCTGCTGATTTTTTATTGCTGATTTTTAGTTGTTGGACTTTCAATTGTTTATTTACTAAATATGAGATGTTTCGAAGTTGTTCTTTTATTTAAAGATGTTATTGAAGAATTCCGTTGCGTAGTTGTTGAATATTTAATGAAATATGTTATGTTGATGGTTCATCTGATGTTTTATTATAAGTGTTATATATTCATGATGAATGCAATGAATTTGTTAGAAGAATTTGTGACGTCCCGATTCGTTTGTATGAATGAAGTTTTATAACTCTGATTTATTTTGCATAATTTTCTTGGGGTAGAATTGGGGTGTTACAGACAACACCGCACATCATAAGGTCTTCTCCTTTATGGATGGTTTTTCCGGTTACAATCAGATTAAGATGGCTCCCGAAGACATGGAGAAGACAACCTTCGTCACGCAGTGGGGTATCTTTTGCTACAAAGTTATGCCTTTCGGATTGAAGAATGCTAGGGCAACGTATCAGCGCGCCATGGTCGCTTTGTTCCACGACATGATTCATCATGAGATTGAGGTATACGTTGACGACATGATTGCAAGATCCCAGACTGAAGAAGAACACCTTAACCATCTTCAGAAGCTATTTGATAGGTTGAAGTTATATAAGCCGAGGTTAAACCCGAACAAGTGCACCTTCGGGGTGAGATCTGGTAAGCTGCTGGGTTTCGTCGTTAGTGATAAAGGTATTCAAGTGGATCCTGTAAAGGTGAAGGCTATACAGGAGATTCCAGTTCCCCGAACAGAAAAAGTAGTCAGAGGCTTTTTGGGACGTCTGAACTACATTGCCCGATTCATATTACACTTGACTGCTACTTGCGAGCCAATCTTCAAGTTACTGAAGAAAGATCAAGTGGTAAGATGGAACGATGAATGTCAGGCCGCTTTCAAAAGGATCAAGGAATATCTCCAAGAGACACCTATCCTGATGCCTCCAGTTGAAGGAACACCTTTGATCTTATACTTGACAGTACTCGGCAATTCAATGGGGTGTGTGCTGGGGCAGCATGACGAGTCTGGCCGAAAAGAGCATGATATTTATTACCTTAGCAAAAAGTTTACCGACTGTGAGACCCGATACTCACTGCTTGAGAAAACTTGTTGTGCTTTGGCATGGGCTGCTCATCGGCTGAGACAGTATATGCTGACTCACACTACTCTATTGATATCAAATATGGATCCAATCAAGTATATCTTCGAGAAGCCTGCCTTATCCGGAAGAATAGCAAGATGGCAGATGATCTTGACCGAGTATGACATCCAATACACGACCCAAAAGGCAATCAAGGGAAGTGTGTTGGCAGATCATTTGGCACATCAGGCAGTGGATGATTACCAGTCTATGAACTTCGAATTCCTAGATGAGAACATCATGTTGGTGACCGACTGTGAGAAACCTGGACCGGATGAAGGACCCGAGGAGGGATCCCGATGTTCTATGTATTTTGATGGAGCTTCAAACGCTTTGGGTAATGGCATTGGCGCTGTGATCATATCTCCTGAAGGCTCTTATACTCCGTTCACCGCCTGACTATGTTTCAACTGCACCAACAATATGGCACAGTATGAAGCGTGCATCATGGGTCTTCGAGCAGCAATTAACCTAAGGATTA
Organism: Vicia faba; assembly: GCA_948472305.1. NCBI lineage: Eukaryota > Viridiplantae > Streptophyta > Magnoliopsida > Fabales > Fabaceae > Vicia > Vicia faba. Next base: position 598,021,453 of record OX451737.1, read on the forward strand.
AGTTATTAAGTGTATTCGGATATTCCGCTCTCGTGATCAGTCAGATCAAAGGCGAGTGGGATACGAAGCACCCAAATCTTATTCCTTACAAAGAGTATGTATTGACTTTGCTTCCACACTTCAAGGAGATAACCTTTGAACACTTCCCTAGAGAGGAGAATTAGTTAGCGGACGTGCTAGCTACGATGTCTTCTATGTTCAAGGTCAGGTGGGACAACGAGGCTCCCCAGATTACCATTGAAAGGTTGGACGAACCCGCACATTGCTATGACATTGAGACTGAAGAGGTAGCAGATAAACCCTAGTTTCACGAGGTAAAGAGGTATCTTGAGGCTCAAGAATACCCTGAGGGTGAATCTGTTAATGATAAGAAGTTTCTGAGGAGGTTCGCGGAGAAGTTCTTCATCAGTAATAGTATCCTTTACAAACGTAATCATGATTCAACCTTACTATGATGTATGGATAAGAGCGAGGCGGAAAGAATCATGGCGGAGTTACATGAAGGTACTTTCGGAACTCATTCCAGTGGACACACCATGGCAAAGAAGATCCTACGGGCAGGATATTATTGGTCCACCATGGAAGCCGACTGTTATCAACATTCTCAGACCTGTCACAAATGCCAAGTCTATGCTGATAAGGTGCACATACCTCCAGTTCCTCTGAATGTTTTGACAGCCCCGTGGCCTTTTGCAATGTGGGGCATCGACATGATTGGTGAGATCATACCTACTGCGTCTAACAGGCATCGTTTCATCCTGGTAGCAATTGATTATTTTACAAAGTGGGTTGAGGCAGCTTCTTTTGCTACTGTAACCAAGAATGTCATGGCACGGTTTATTCAGCATAATCTGATCTGTCGATATGGTGTACCGGAGAGGATCATTACGGACAATGGTACAAATCTCAACAATATGATGATCACCGAGCTCTGCAAGCAGTTCAAGATACAGCATCACAACTCTTCTCCTTACCGGCTGAAGATGAATGGGGTTGTTGAAGCGGCTAATAAGAACATCAAGAAGATTGTGCAGAAGATGACAGTGACATACAAAGACTGGCACAAGATGTTACCATTTACTCTTCATGGGTACCACACCTCAGCGCAGACGTCAACAGGGGCAACACTCTATTCCTTGGTATATGGCATGGAGGTCGTCTTGCCCATTGAAGATCAATTACCCTCTCTTCGGATTATGAAGGATGTAGGTTTGAGCGAAGATGACTGGATCCATACCCGGCTTGATCAGCTGAACTTAATCGACGAAAAGAGACTTACTGCTATTTGTCATGGTCAAACGTATCAAAAGCAAATGATCAAGGCATTTAACAAGAAAGTCAGACGACAAGAGTATCAAGTCGGGGATCTGGTGATCAAGCGCATCATCCTACCACAAGGTGATCCCAGGGGCAAATGGACCCCTACGTATAAAGGGCCATTTGTGGTTAAGAACATTTTCTCGGGAGGAGCTATGATTCTAACCACCATGGACGGTGACGACCTTCCTCACCCCGTCAATGCAGACATAGTGAAAAATAAGGGCTTCCCGACGAACCAAAAGGGTTCGGGCAAAAATAAGGTTTGAAAATGAAAAAAAACTGTACACCTGGCAAGTCGAAAACCTGAAAAGGCGGCTTGGGAAAAAAAGGGTATCCTGGTGGACTGGAAACCCAAAAGGGCGGTCCAGGTAAAAATTAGGGATCAAAGCGTAACACTATGTCTCATTGGATCACCTTACAACCAAACTTCGGTATCGACTATCAAGCTCGGACGATACTAATCAATCTGATCTACCTTCAACCAAGTAGCAAAGTGATGAGATGCTCGAGGATATAAAGGCAATAGCAAAGTTGGAACCCAGTGGGATTGTTCACATAGCTGTTTTTTACATAAATTGTATAAATTATGTTTGTTCGGCGGCGTTCTTTTACTAGGACGTCGGCCTCTTGTACAAAAACGCTTATTTACAGGCCAAACTTCAGAGTTAATACAATTCATTTTCACAAAGAAATTTCAAACTGTTTTCCTTTTTCTGTTTTGTTTTGCAAGAACGTCCAATGTTCATTTTTTATATATGCATTTGACATTGATTGTTGCTCATAAATATTTACATGCGAAAGAAAAGACGATTACTCGTAATATCAGAAACAGGGGCAAATAAGAACTGTCCAGACCTTACAGTTGCTCTGTCCACCAGGTACAGGGATAGATTTAGCTGAAGAATATGAATAAGGTACATTCACTCCTCGCAGAGTAAGAGAAAGACAATAGTGTTAACTCTCCCTAGCTGAGGCTCGCAACCGCGAATGAGTCGGTAAAATTCTCCCCAAGCAGAGTTTTATCTATCACCAGCACTGGAAGATTATCCCCAGTGGAGTCTGGAAAACTATCCCAGTAGAGTCTAAAAGATTATTCCCAGTGAAATTGTAACTGGAAAATCATCCCCAGCGGAGTTCATTCCTTTTACAAACAGAAACTCAATCCCCAACAGAATTTATCATCGCCGGCAATGATGATTCATCCCCAGCCGAGGTTATTTCTCCAAATCAACAGGTCCTCTAGCAGAATATGTCCTCCCCACAGAGTCATTTCCTCATCAGTTTATTCCCCAGCGGAGTTATCCTCCCCTGCAGGTTTATTCTCACAATCATCTTCATTCACTATCTCCAGCGAAAATGAAGAATTCAACTCTTTTCTCCAGCAGCAATCCGGGATTTATTTTCCCCAGATAAAAACATCACATTTCCATACATCATGACACATGCATATACGCATCATACAAACACAATCTCATTTATTTTGAGAACATCATTGCTTGATACATATCATGCATTACATACAGCTAACATTTACCTTTCAGGAAGGATACAATCAAGTTCTCACAAAATTCAAGCTGTGAAGCCTGGACCACAACCAGATAGTAGTTCATTCTCAACATTCCTCTTCAATAGAGATGATTCCTCGGTAGAATACGGATGACCTAAGTTCCTAAAATTCAACAGAGATGATTCCTCAGTAGAATACGGATGACTGAAGTTCCTAAAATTCAACAGAGATGTTTCCTCAGTAGAATACGGACGACCGAAGTTCCTAAAATTCAACAGAGATGTTTCCTCAGTAGAATACGGACGACCGAAGTTCCTAAAATTCAACAGAGATGTTTCCTCAGTAGAATACGGACGACTGAAGTTCCTAAAATTCAACAGAGATTTTTCCTCGGTAGAATACGGACGACCGAAGTTCCTAAAATTCAACAGAGATGATTCCTCAGTAGAATACGAACGACCGAAGTTCCTAAAATTCAATAGAGATGATTCCTCAGTAGAATACGGATAACCGAAGTTTCTAAAATTCAACAGAGATGATTCCTCAATAGAATACGGACGCCCGAAGTTCCTAAAATTCAACAGAGATGATTCCTCAGTAGAATACGGACGACTAAAGTTCAAAAAATTCAACAGAGATGATTCCTCAGTAGAATACGGACGATCGAAGTTCCTAAAATTCAACAGAGATGATTCCTCATAGAATACGGACGACCGAAGTTCCTAAAATTCAAACAGAGACGACTCACCAGCAGAATAACAGACGACCGAAGCTCCTAAAATTCTACTTCTCTCAACAAAGATCAGCCTTCCCCGGTGGAATCTTCCTCAATTATAGGTATACAAGCTCTCGCTAAGGAATATCTTGTGCAATCGACACTCCTTCGGATGGCATCTTTAAGCCCATCTCCCGTCATCAGTCTCCAAATGGCATCATTAAACCCATTGCCGACATCACAAGACAATTACCACTTCATGCGAGTGCAAATTTCTGGGCACTCTAGTGTTCAATCATCTTCCACCTTCAGATCACGAAAGGTAGACAAGCCAATCTAAATCTTCAGGTTTAAGAAAATTGAACAGGGGCAGCTCTTGTACCCCAAAATTTGCCCTCCCATATTTCTCAAAACATTTCAAGAAAGATCCCCAAGTTGCTCAAGGTAGTCCAAGGGTTGGCCAGACAAGCTCTCTCCTAAGGCAGTCTACCTCAAGTTAGGGTTTCATGTTGCATCAATATATTTGAGCCCAAGGGATCCCAAATTCTCACCAATGTCTTAATATGTTATCAAGATCATCCATGTCAAGTTTCAAGCCTTGCAGAGGAAGTTTGCTCAGTCATTTGCTCAAAGACCTGGAAATCGACTATGCTAGGGCAAAATTCAACTATGGCCCACATATAGTCAAACTTCAAGATTTTAAGTCAACATTCTAATTTTGAAGGATATTTCATCATTTGATCAAGTGTTGATCATGATTCATCAAGGATTTCTCATAATTCATCAAGACTCAAAAGTTGCTAAATTAGGGTTTTGTAGGAAAAGTCAACTCAACTTTGACCAAGCATAACTTTCTCATAATTTATGAGAAATGACCCATCCAAAGCTCATTTTTAAGAGGATTAAATTCCATACAATCCATCTTCATCTCCAAAGTTCAAAATATGAACTCACAAGAAGCTATGAATTTGGACATTATAGGTCATTTTGGAAAGTCAACAAAAACACCTTTTTTGTCAAAGCTTCATACATGACCATGGAATATCAAATTGAGATGAGACCAAAAGGGTTGCTTATAGGACATCTCAAGCTTTCTAAAAAGTTAAATAACACCTTCAAAGAGTCAAAATTGAAGAAGTTATGCATTGTTGAAGTTGACCCTTTTTGCAAAATTGCCAAAAGTCAACTATGCCTAAAACTTCAAATTTTGCCAAATGGGCCCAATCTTTTTCACTTGTTTTGAGTTGGCAACATGGTCCAAGACCCCTAGCCCTTTCCAATTGTCATTATCATGTTTTTATTATTTATTTTGATTTTTATTTGAATTAAATCAATTTTAATCAAAATAAATCATGAGAAAATCTAAAGCATTGAAAACTCAAGATCTTATACTTGTTTCAGGTCACAAATCCAGTTGGCAAGTATTTGAAATCGTGCAAGGCATTGGGGTGGACAAAAAGATTGATTTTAGGCCAATTTTGGAATGATATTTAAGAGAAACAAATCACAATCAAACTCATTGATGGAAGAATATTGAGTGCATTCTTTCAACCCTAATTCACTCCTCAATACATAAGGAGTGTGTGCAGACCAAAAGAGGCTAGAGAAGGAGGCGCAGCAAGGAGAACCAAACTTGAAAAATCACAACAAAAGTGTTGGATCGAATTCATTGTTCCAAGCATCCTCAAGGCATTCTAGCTATCTCAATCACTTCCTGAGATCCCCAGCAAGCGAAAGTAATCGAAATCAAGCATTTACAGGCCCTATAACAGACTGTAAGGCATTCACAACACCCACCTTTTCTTGAATTTTGTTTGCATAATTCTTGCACATTCAGCATAATATAATCATATATTCTTGTTCACCATGACAATTGCAAGCTTTCTATAATACCCAATTGCATTTTCATAGACTGAATCGAGAACTGCCATTGTTAGGTTTTTGGATTCCGTTTTAGGGTTTTTGCTTGCATGTAAAATTAGCCTTCATGAATTGTACCATCATGTTCAGAATGACAAGACGAATCCAACCATGGCACTAGAAGTCATTTATCGTGCCCATGGAGAATTTTGAGAAGGACTGGGCTTGTAGCTACGCACAAACGTCCGTAGGTAAAAGTTTGGAACTTTTACCCATGGAGCAAGGTCAGGGATGACCTATGTGTCACCTTTCCATTGGCATATTTGAATCCTGGCGCGCTTTTTCTTTGTGCCCCACTAACTTCTTTTATTTTCCATATTATTGTTATTACTTATTTTATGTACAAAAAGAACAAGTGGCGCAGTTGGTAAGTGTAGTGTTGGATAACGCATCAGGACCTGGATTCGAATCCCAGGTCCCCCAATTTCTCTATATTATTTTGCTTTCCAGGTTCCAGCGTGCACATGAAGCTAATAACCACCATGCTCCCTCAAGATCCAGTCTGCCAAGTGGCCAGATGGCCAAATCCAAAGGCCATCCATGAAGGAGCACCATGGAGCCTAGTCAACGCAATGCACTGGATTCAAAAAGTCAATAATGGATCAAATCTTTTGGCCCAGAAGCTTGCTATCTGCACCCCTCTGATTTACTTTCAGGCCCATTTTTCTTCACCTTTCTTTTTTATTTTGCTTAGTTAATTTATTTATTTTATTTACTAACAAATAATTATTTTCTTTTTATCAAAAATCACAAAAATATTAATTTTCATAAATTAGGTCTAGATTTTATTTTTATTAAAAATTAGTTAATTTAATTAGATTTTAATTTTAGACAACTTTAATTCTTTTTGCACATAATTAAAATTAATTAGAACAAATAGGTTTTATTTCTAATTTAATTATTTTATTTTTCTTAAAAATAATAAAAACACAAAAATAGGTCATGTAATTATTTTTGTTAATTAATTTAATCACTAATTAATTTTCATACTTAATTTAGAAAACTTAATTCTTTTATTAAAAACAACAAAAACAGTTTTTTCTTTTGATTAGGTTAGAAGGGTCAAAACCCTAATTTTCTCCCGATCTAAATTTCATCGCGCGCGTTATTATTATTTTTATCCCATTATTGTAACAGTTTTAATTAGGACTTTTACTTTTCATTCATCGCTTTATTTTCAAAGGGTTTGTTTTTTGCTATGTAAATACCCGAAGCCTTGTTTAATTTCCGCATTTTAAATTCCGCAAATATTAAACTGTTAGATGTATGAATAATTAGGGTTGCATGACAAGAATGTATGTGAAAAACTTTAAAACAGTTAGATAACCCTAACATGTGCAAAGATAAATAATCTGAAATTGAATCACCCGCACATGTGCACTCCTAGGGTACACTCCCACTTGGTTGCCTTCGGTAAACGGTCATTAAGTATAGGGTGCTTTAGTGGTCGTCCTTTTTGTCCAAAGATCAAAGTTGCCTCAGAATGGTTGCCTCAAATATTGTTGCCTCGGATAAATGATCTAAGACATTAGGGTTATTACTAAGACGTCCTAACTTTGCTTTAGTGACCGTACGTCCCTTTCGAATTGACCCTCAAAACTCCAACGACGGTGCTACCTACTCACTAATAGTGGGATAGCGTTGTCTAAAGGAAACAAAACATAGAACGATTCTTTTTTCGAGTAGGTAGATTAGTTCTTAAATACTTGCTCAATCAAAATAAACTTTTCACACTTACACTCTTTTTCAAACAATATTTTTAAAAATACTTCATTACACTCTTGAAGACAGAAGCAAGAGTTAAATCGAAGTCAAAACAAAAACTTTTCAAAGCACACAAACACAAAGAAACAAATTTTGAAAATGATGAGCAAGTACCTAAGAGCCCGTAGATAACTACGGATAGAAAGGGTGCTAATACCTTCCCTTTCTATAATCTACCCCCCGTACTCAAATATCTCGAAAAAGGAATTTTTTTGTGCTTTTTTCCTTTCCTTGTTGGATAAAATAAAAGACGGTGGTGACTCTTGCTTACCGCGACATTTTGCAAACACAAACGCGAAACGCAAACCAGCAATTCCTTAAAAAGGGAAACACGTCTCGGTTCTGGCCACCGTATCATAGTAAAGATCATAGGTCAGGGTAATATCAAGGTTACGGCAGGTCAGCAGGACCGGTGAACCTGGTTGGAGATACTTCTTCCCCATAATGGCTTTTATTACGTTTCTTTGCACTACTTTCATGTGTTATCTTGATTGATTGTTTTAGCATTATATGCAAATAGAATTTTGTTTATATCCAAATGTAAGTCTTGATGCGTTGAATATTTTTGCCTTGAAAAAAATTGTTTCATTTTACTTAATCCATCATGTATCACTATTTAGTCGATTTTCAGGCATTTTGATACCAATTGTGCCAATTCTTTTGCACGACCAAGAAATTGGAGGAAAGAGTTTAGCTAAAAAAACAATGACTGTAGTGGTATGCTTTTGAGTAGAACCTTGTTGACAATGTACAGGCATTGTTTCGATTCCCAAACACTGGAGATATAAGGGAGTTAGACCCTCGTTAACTCCTCTGAGCCTTCGAAGTAGGAGTTTCTTTTCCGTTCAAAAAAAACCCTTTTTTAAACCAGGGGCAGGGTAGATTTTCAGTTTATTTGCCTAAGCATTCAAATTTCAGAAGGAATGTCCCATCTGAGGATCACCATATTTTATCTTTCGCATCATGAGATCAGGAAAAATGTCTAAACCACGATGTTCATTTCCTCACAAGGTCCTGAGGTCGAGATCGAATCGATACAATAATGGCTATCCCTCTCCGACCAAGGAATGAGGAATTTGTTTTCTTCAAAAAAAAGAGAGAAAAAAAAAGTTCAAAGACCTAAAGTCACATTGACTTGTTCGAAGTGGAAAGCGTGAATAAGAAAGAAGTAAAAAGCCCCGCTAAGCCGAAACTTGAAAACAAGTCGCTTAGGCAAAAGTTAGGACATCCCGCTGGACTTCCAAAATGGAAATTCAAAAGATTTTGTCCAGGCAAAAGTTATGGAAAAGAAGAGCCTAAAAGGCCAAAAAAGAAGAGGAACAATAATATCAAAAAAAACAAAAGCAACAAAAGTTAAGTGACAATCATATTGGAGAATTTGTCGTGATCACTCAACCATTATAAATCCTTTTGAAAAATGAATGTTTGTGATAAGTCAGCTGAACTTAAGACAGGAGAATATCACGAAGGGGGTGGGCACCAAATAACTTGAGCCTTGAAAACTTTTTTCAAAAGACCGCGAACCAGGCCATGTTACAACCTCTAAAAGTCCTAACTGAAACTAGGGTTTAACTCGAAGGAATACTACAACAGGATAATGTTTCCTAAACTCTCAAATTTGTGTTGCATACTCATGTTGGTATCTTATCACCCGCACCTTGACTCATTTTTCAAAAAAAAAGGGGGAAGAAAAGTTTTAAAATTTCTTGCACTCTAGCCAGTGATTCGTTCACAACAGAGATGCGACATTTTGTTAAAGATTTTCAACTTCAAGGTTTAAATAATCATCGCATCAGGTCTGTCATTCCCAAAATAAACATCTTTATGTATGCAAAACAGTTGCTTGACATCAAAAAGATTTTACACGTTGAACACCTGTAAAGAGTTTAATGATTGTCAAGAGGGGAATGTTTGGCTTTCTTCTATTTGGACAGAGCCCATGTATGATTAGGACTCTGCTTATCCCTTGTGAAGTTTCTTACCCCCAGTGAAGTTTCGCTTTCGCGGCGAAGGTTTGTTTCTCCAGGGATTTTCTTTCAAAAAGCTTCATTCTAGGACTTCAAGTTTGGATACGTCGCCCATCCCCAGTGGAGTCGTTAAGTAGGAACCCACATTCTGAAGAAGTTTCAACTCCCAAATGGAATTGCCAATAGAGATTCCTTGCTTTGACCTCTCATTCCCCAGCCGATCTATTGACCAGGGCATCCTTATGTTAAGGATCTTCTCTTATTCCCCAGTAAGGTTTTGTTACTGTGTGACTATCTGCAGGATTCATCCTTTGGTTGCGTTCCAAGAGAATATCTCTCCAAAAATCTTCAACAGAGTTCTATCTCCCCAGTGAAGTCCCACCTCCTGAGCAGAGCTTTGTTCCCCCAGCAAAGGTTTTCGTCCCTTTCCGGAAGCTGCAGTGTCGACCTGATCTTCCCTAGGAATTCACAATTTATTTTTGCAGCTCCTCTCAATGTTTGTGGCCCGCCTCTACTGGTTGCTCGTTTGTTATTCTCCGTGAAGCTTCGTCTCTTCGAGGTTCCCTCTCTAGCGGTTCCCCATATTTTCTCATCTCCTTCGGATTTTGCAATTTATTTTTGCAAGTTATGTCAGATTTCGATTTCTTGGTTTTTGGCTTCTCAATGGGCCATTCTCTAGTGGAACTTTTAAACATGCATCATTACATTGCATCTACCAAAACGCGTAGCATTTCCATTATATGGAGCATTGCGCTATATAAAAAGAATTCAAACATGCATCGGAACATAAGCCATTATTATTTTCGTCATCCCCAGTGATTTGCTAATACTTCGGATTTAATCCCCAGGGAGGTCTTCGTCCTCATTATCCACCCCATACCAATTTCCTTCTGACGTCAATCTTTCGTTTGTTTGAGTGTCTACTTTTGACTATAGTTCAGTTTCGCCCTGGCGCGGTCTTCTCGGGTTTAGTCTTCACTACCCTCTTCGGTTCATTCCAATGTCTATTGATGCACCTCTTGAATACCAATTTCGTCCTGATATTCGCTTTCAGAAGGTTTTTAGGTGTACGCCCTAATCTCCTTGCTTTGGGTTGAACTCAGAGTTTCATCTCCTCACCTTGTGCATGAGACCCGGTTTCGTCCTGGTACTCATCTAGTTTAGTTTCTCCTAACTAGTTATTGAGTCGAGTTTCGTCTCGTTTTTGCTTTCCTACCTTGGACTCTTTGACGGTGTTCATTTACCGAGTGCAGTGTTCGTGCTACGTCCCTGGTTTGAAATTAGTCTCCTTTGTTCCTTGGATTCTCCTATCAGTTTTCATCACTGTTTATCCATTGATCTGAGACCAGCAGGTGCTCTGAGAAACATGCACTCTCATCACTTCGCTTTGGGTCAAGTTTCACCTCGTTACCCGTGCGTGAAATCCAGTTTCGTCCTGGTACTCATCTAGTCTAGTTTCGTCTAACTGGTCTTTGAGTTGAGTTTCGTCTCGCTTTTGTTCCTCATTTCTGGGATTCTCTCAGTTCCTTCATAATGTCTATCCTAGTTGAGATTAGCAAGTGTTCCTAGAATCACGCACTCTAACCACTTTTGCTTCGGGTCGAGCTCAGAGTTTCGTCTCCTCACCCGCGTACGTTTTCTTTTCCGGAGTTTAGTTTCGCCCATACTCTGTGGATTGAATTTTGTCCCACCCCTTTTTGAAGCCCAGTTTTGCCCTGGCACATTTGTCCAGAATTTTAGTTGCACCTACTCTTCTTTTGGTTTCGTTCTGTCTCAACCTGCGTTACAGCTTCATTCTGACGCATGTCTTGGGAGGTTTTTGTTTCTGTTTCTTTCAAGAGTGTAAATTTTCGGGTTCTTTCGTATTCAAACATCTTCAACCCTGAACGCTCGAAAGTTATGACTTTTCTCACTTATCATGTTGAAGATATTTGAATAGGGGCAGCTGTTGCACCCCAAAATTTACCCTCTTAATTGTGGCTTATGTTTCATCATGAATATCATATTGCATTGCATTCATACATTGTGATGGGATCAAAGTACTTTGGTTATCAAGTCTTCCTCAAGCTTTGAAGGCTGATTGCATTGGCAAGTTGCTCAAGAAAAATCTTACCATCCAAACCTCTGGATCTTTCAAGCTCAAAGGTTATGGCATATCTCAAGATATTTTACCCATCTCTTTGGATCATCAGAGGATTGAAGTTTGTGTTTGATCACAAGGAGAATCACTCTTTGGATTCACCAGTCAAATTAGGGTTTTGTTTGAGCAAGGCTATTGGCCAAGATTCAAGCCTTGATTTAGGGAGCTACAACATCTCTTGGGTATTTAAAAAATATTTGCACAAGGAATTGGTCATGATGCCCAAAGGATTTGAAGTTTTGAAGATGATTCATCAGTCTCCTAAGGTGTTAACCAAAACTAGGGTTTGGGATTTCATCAAGTTTTCTTGAGAATTTTGAAGTGAAACTTTGTACATGGCCTCTATATACTTGGAAGATTATATGTTTGAAGTTTTGATCATCAATTTTGAAGGGAAATGGATCAATTGATTCAGAGGGGCAAAATGGTCATTTTGGTCAAAATCAGTCAAAGTCAAGGTTGATCAAGTGAACCTTTGGCCAACCATCAATTCAAGGATGTACTTTTCATATTTCAAGTCCATTTTGGTCATTGGATCAAAGAGATTGAAGTTTGGGTTGAAACTTGTTCTTGAAGAAACCGTAAAAGTTACTAATTTTGGAAAATAAGGACTTAATTTCAAAAATTCATATTTTATTCACCCTTGATCAATAAGATGCAAATGAAATATGCTTGGAAAGCTAAGGGAATGATCTTTCACCTCATTTTTGTCTCATGACCAAATTGGTAAGGAATCAAGAGTTATGGTCTTTTGAAGTCACAAAATTATAGGTCCTTTTTCAAAATTAGTGAATTTCAAACTCAATTTTGAGAACCTTGATGAACTTAATTTCAAAAAGTCAAAACTAAGGGATTGTATATCTTTTCAATACCTTTCCAAATTGTGCTCATTTGTACTAAAATTCAAAAGTATGAGCAAGTTATGGGTCTTGGAATTTTGGAGCATTTTATTGAAATTTGGCAAATGTGCAAGATGACCAATTCATGAAAACTCGAGTTCTAGCCTCTCTCTTTGTTTCTAATCCAGCCCATGACCTATTTATGACTTGCTAAGGCCCATAATGCCAGCAGTTTCGTGCTCCATGGACCATAGAGTTTGCTTGGTTACAAAAATGATGAACTTGCCCAATTTGGCAAATTGATCCATACAACTCTCATTTGAAATGATCATGACCTGGAACTTTGAGGATCTATTTCTGAGATTATTTAGCTCATAAAATGCAAGGAAAATGAAGAAACGCACGAGAAAACAGCTGAGACCCATGTGCACCCATCTTTTGGCCAAATCTTCCAAACTTACTCCTGAACAGTTTTGAGGATCAATTTCCTCTTATAACCTTTTCTACTCACACTATATAATGCATTGCAAGCCTCATTTCACAAAAAACGCGCTTCATTCATCACAGAATCGGATATGAACTTTTTTTAATGTTACTGAAGTTTTCTTCAATTCTCTCATCTTCTTCGCGCTTTCATTCAATTTCCTGTGGATTCATATTCTTTGAAGTGTGTAGATCAAGACCATGGAATTTGTTAGCTTCTGGAACTACGGAATCAAGGTTTCCAGTTTCACATTGAGGTGAAATCTTTGAACTTCAATTTGCCTTGTTTAGCATGATTTGATGAATTATTTCATATCCATGGTGTATTAGCTGGCCAGACAAATAGGTCTGATGTATACTTTGTGTTTGATTTGAGCTTGAATCGTGTTTTGAAGTTTCTGAAACTCTGCGTACATAATGTTTTCTTGAGTTTTCATGAGCTTCGTACTAGATCTATACTTGATGATGTTGTTTAGTTCAAATTGTTATGGATTCCTTGCCATGCTAGCTTTAAATTGCCCTTGATTTCATGAAAAATGGTGTGAAATTGAGTATGTTATGCTGATCTGAACATGAGCCCTAAACCTGAATGTTGCGCGCGTTTTTGAGATTTCCAAAGGTTGAAGATGGTGTGGTGGCATTGCATGATTGGTCCGTTTGAATTTTTGTCTCATTTGAATTTTTTTTATTTGATATTTTGTTTGATTTTATTTCTTAATCAAAATATTTTTAAAAATCATGGAAAAATTACTATAAGCCAATATTATTTTCTAGTATTTGCCATATATTTTTTTTAAATGTTTTGATTGGTTAAAAAAATTCATAGTTTAATTAGTTAATTTTTTCAAATTTTATTTTCTTTTTAACAGTTCCTTTGATCTAAAAAATCCACAAAAATTATTTTAGACTCAAACAATAATGGAAAAATTGATTCTGACTTTGGTTTATCATTTTCTTTATTTTTTATTTAAAATTTAATTTCAAAGGTTATTTATAATATTTGTTTGTTTGATTTTTATTTTAATATTTCCCTTTATCCAAAAAATTCAAAAAAAATCATGTAATCTTGTTTTTAATCATAGAATCTGAATATATTTTTTATTTTGACCTTTTCATGATTTTTGGCTAGGGTTTTCATTTTTACCCTTAAATAATAATTCAATTATTAATTGTTTGTTTATTTTTTATTTTAGTATTTCCTTTAATTCAAAAATTCCACAAAAAATCAGGGATGTGTGTTTTTAGTTCTAATATTTGAATATAATTTTGGTTGGGAATTTTTCTGACTTTTTGATTTAAATATTGTTTTGATATGTGAATATTTGTTAATTGAATAATTGTTTGAATATAATTTCATTTTTTATTTTTCCTTGATTCAAAAAGATATGAAAAATATATTTTCTGACATTTAGGGTTTCTTGATGATTTGTATGATCTTGATTTAATTTGTTTGAATTTTGATCTCACTTAATCAATATTTGAGATTAAAAGTCAAAAAATTAGGGTTTTGTTGCTTATGGTGCAAGTTTAATTTCTAAAAAACCCCATGCCATGGATTTTTAATAGGTTTCAAATCTTAATTAGGGTTCATGAATATATTGAGGGTCTTAAGACCATTCATCTTTATTTTTTAACTTGTTTTGACATTTTTCCACAAATTATTTTGAAAACTTGTCTAGCTTGGTAGTTTTGCCAACTAGTCTTGAACTTTGAACTTCATTTGGTCTCCTCCTTAATCATTCATGAACTTAGGGCTTGCATTCTGACTTCTATACCTTTCAAAGATGCTAATATTTTTTTGGTTTGAATTATGGACCCTTATTTCCATTTTTGATGTAATTTTGAAGTGAAGGTACCCAATTATGTTTGTGTGTCTTGTTGCAATTTGTCTGATGGCTAATGAACTTGAGTGAGGCCTATAATTGGGAACCTAATGATCATGTTGATTCTGATTTTCCATGTTAGCTCAAGCCATTTCACTTAGAAGCCTCATGTTTGAATGTTTTGAACCTTCTAATGCTTTATGTAGGTTTTATCTCCTATTGTGTTCATGAGGTTGTGATTGAATTAATTGTGCATGATTAAAATATGTTTGCTATTGACCTTCATGGTCTTTGTTCATATTATTCTCAAGCTCTTATGATTCTTGATTGATATTCAATTGTCAATTCAACATGGTGATAGAAAGGAGCAACATTCCTCTGATTCTTTTGACCTAATCTGTCCATATGCTTGTTTCCTCTTGCCTATAATGTCTAATGTTTGATAATTGCCACCATGTTGTTCTCACTTTTCACCTTATGGAATACTAACTTGGTTGTTAAACATGCGAGGTACTCTGAGAAAGTTGCCACTTTTGGCTTGAGGCTTTTGTGTTTCACTTTATTTGTGGAACACAATTCATTATATTGGCATTATTTTTGTGTTTGGCATATTTGATGGTTTATGCAGGATATACATACATATGATTGTGAATGCCACACATTGCCCATGGGATTTTTTCATATCTGATAAAATTACTTACATCCTGATGGTGTAATTTCTGACTCGATTTGTCTACTAATGCCAGCTTGCTTGAAGTTTCTCTGGGTTTCTTTTATTCTTGCTTGATTGCTACAGATAGTTATCTGTTTGGTATTGTACTACTTCCTTTCTCCCATTTTCATTTTGCATAATTCTCTGACTTCAAGATGGGACCTCTGTTGCTGATATATGTCAGGAGGCCCTCTGGTTTTTTGTTTGATGCTTGTGTTGTGTTTGTTTTTGATCGATGAGTCACTCAATTTAGAAATTGAGATCACGACTTTGCTCTTATTGAATGTTCCCTATAGGATGTTTATTGCTTTTCTTCTTTAATTGTTGATCGATGAGTCACTCAATTTAGAAATTGAGATCACTACTTCGCTCTCATTGCATGTTCCCTATAGGATGTTTATTGCTTTTCTTCTTTAATTGTTGATCGATGAGTCACTCAATTTAGAAATTGAGATCATGACTTCGCTCTCATTGCATATTCCCTATAGGATAGTTTTGTTGAGTTCCCTTTAACATGTAAATTAGGGTAGGATTTTCCCTTATCCTCAATCTTAGGATCAATCGTTGAATGATAACACTAGGGATAGTGCTAGGCTAGTTTCCCTTAGTTGTTTTTTTTCCTTTCTTTGCATTTTTCATCTTAAAACAAAAATTTGTTTCTTGGAAAATCATAAGACATTTCTAATGAACTCAAACCCTTCTTCAAAGTAAAATATACAAACCAATCTTGCCTTTTCTGTGTTTCTTGAAGCTGATGTTTCGCCATCGCACATGTTTGTTATCCTACATTGATTCTTAATATCATTGTTAGGTGTGATGTTTCTTCATCTATTTCATTGACGTGTTGCCATCTTTGCCATGATATCCTATTATCTCTTAGCCGATGTTTCGCCATCGCACATTTCTCTGAAGCCGATGTTTCGCCATCGCACATGTTTGTTATCCTACATTGATTCTCAATATCATTGTTAGGTGTGATGTTTCGTCATCTGTTTTATTGATGTTTCGCCATCTTTGCCATGTTATCTCTTAGCTGATGTTTCGCCATCGCACATTTTCCTGAAGACGATGTTTCGCCATCGCACATGTTTGTTATCCTACTTTGATTCTCAATATCATTGATAGGTGTGATGTTTTGTCATCTGTTTTATCATTTAATGATTCATCATCTTTAACATGTTACTTTTTTATTATTTAGTCGATGTTTGATCATCTCTTTTGTTTGATTGTTTTATTTGATGTTTTGCCATCTTGACTGTTTTTGTTGTCCTAATTAAAAAACACAAACCAACCAAAACACATAAGCCGAACTACGGCTGCTCTGATTCCTTAAAAGGGATATGTAGGCATTGGGGTAGGGCCCAATCGAGCACTTTTTTTTTATTTTCCCTACATTATTTCCTTTTTTCCTTTCACATGCATTCCCTTTTCAGTTGTAAGCCATAGACATAGGATTTGACCACACCCATTAGATTAGATAACAAGAGTGGATACCGTAGAGTACTACGGGCGTGTGGGGTGTTAATATCCTCCCCTCGCGTAACAGACTCCCTTACCCGATCTCTCAGTTGAAAGACCGTGATTTCTCGCTTTTCAGATTTTCTCGATGTTTACCTTTCCCTCTCGACGGGATAAAAGACATTCGATGGTGACTTCATTGATGTTTCATTAACATCCAGATGACAGGTTCTGGCCGCGTATTTTCAATAGCATTGACAACACAAATACATACAGTGCAATCTCATTTATTTTGAGAAAATAACATCATACCATGCATTACGTACATCGAAGCATTACATGCAATTAACTCTTCACCTTTTCAGGAAAGAATCAATCGATAGGAAATTATCATCAACAAATTCCTGACAGACAAATATTTTCAACAAGTCAAATACAGATCAGTTCCTGAGAAAAGGTTGTTTCTTACTGGTTCAGATAAATCTCTCAATGATTTATTCTGATTTGTTTCCATATTCTTACTGGTTCAGATAAATCTCTCAATGATTTGTTCTGATTCGTTCCAGATTCTTACTGGTTCAGATAAATCTCTCAACAATTTATTCTGATTCGTTTACAGATTCTTACTGGTTCAGATAAATCTCTCAATGATTTATTCTGATTCTTCTCTAGATGCTTATTGGTTTAGATAAATCTCTCAACGATTTGTTCTGATTCGTTTCCAGATGCTTACTGGTTCAGATAAATCTCTCAATGATTTATTCTGATTCGTTTCCAGATTCTTACTGGTTCAGATAAATCTCTCAACGATTTATTTTGATTCTTCTCCAGATGCTTACTGGTTCAGATAAATCTCTCAATGATTTGTTCTGATTCGTTTCCAGATGCTTACTGGTTCAGATAAATATCTCAATGATTTATTCTGATTTGTTTCCAGATTCTTACTGGTTCAGACAAATCTCTCAACGATTTATTCTGATTCGTTTCCAGATTCTTACTGGTTCAGATAAATATCTCAACGATTTGTTCTGATTCGTTTCCAGATTCTTACTGGTTCAGATAAATCTCTCAACGGTTTATTCTGATTCGTCTCCAGATTCTTACTGGTTCAGATAAATCTCTCAATGGTTTATTCTGATTCTTCTCCAGATTCTTACTGGTTCAGATAAATCTCTCAACGATTTATTTTGATTCTTCTCCAGATTCTTACTGGTTCAGATGAATCTCTCAACAATTTATTCTGATTCTTCTCTAGATTCTTACTGGTTCAGATAAATCTCTCAATGGTTTATTCTGATTCTTTTCCAGATTCTTACTGGTTCAGATAAATCTCTCAACAATTTATTCTGATTCTTCTCCAGATCCTTATTGGCTCAGATAAATCTCTTAACGATTCATTCTGATTCTTCTCCAGACTTCTGTTGTCTCAGTTTAAACCTCTCAACGGTTTATTCTGAGTCTTCCCCACCGACAATCTTCTCTGGTTCAGATAAATTGCACCAATATTTATTCTGATGCTTCCCAGTCAAAATTAATCCAAGACCTCTATTGGTTCAGTTTAAATCGCCCCAAGATTTATTCTGATTCTTTTAAATCAAACAACATTCAAGATTTCTGCAATTTCCATTTTAAATCAACCAAAGGTTTATTCTGATTTCTTTTCTGTTAAAGTCAAGTTTAGACTTCGTCCACTTCTGTTAAGAATCACCTTTAGATGGCATCTATAGGCCCATCTCCAACAACTCTCCATCATTTCTCCAAATGGCATCTTTAAGCCCATTCCCTACACAATCAACCAACACATTATCAAGTGCAAATTTCTGGGCATTCTAGTATTCAATCATCTTCCACTTTCAAGCCACGAACGACAAACACGTTGATCTCACTTTTCAAGTTTAAGAAGATTGAACAGGGGCAGCTGTTGTACCCCCAAATTTGCCCTCCCATTTTTCACTCAGGATGCTATCCCAGGGTTTCTCAAACACTCAATTTGGCACAAGATTTGATCAGACAGATTCTCTTCCTAGGCATTGAGTCAGCAGCTAGGGTTTGGTATTTCTTAAGCAAAATTGAGTTTCAAAAGTTTAAAATGGTCTTTATTGTCCTTCATGTGTTCTCGAGGATGTTTGTTCCAAGTTTCAATCCTCGCATCGTAAGTTTGCTCAGTCAATGGTTCAAATGACTAAAAATCAACTACAAAAGTCGACCTTTTCAGTATCAAGTTCAAACGATTGTAACTTCTTCATTATTCAATATTTTTTGAACGGTTCTTTTTACGTATGACTCTCCTTGATGTCATCTCTATTTTCTCTTCACAAATCAAGAGTTGATTACGCGTGGAAGATCACCAAAATTCGAATACGTTAGAAGTCGCATCATGGATTTTGACCTAATCTCAAGTAACTATGCCTGATTTCCAAGAATTGTAATTTCCTCAATTTTCAAGATCTTAAGGCGATTATTATTGCACATTGTCATAAGCGATTCCATCTACAAATTCTCTTCAAGGATCAAAGGAAAATTGTGCTTTGAAGACCTTGAAAATTATCGAATCGTCATAGGTCATTTGCTTGATTCTGAATGCTCTTAACTTCTAGGTTTTGTTCATGTCGTAATCATTTTTTCTCAAAAAAAATTGATTCTTATGTCGGGATAATTCATGAAAATGGAAAGTTTTAGTTGAAAATTCATTAATCGTTTTAATGTTGGCATTGTGATTCATTGGTGTTTAAACAATGATGATTATTGGATCGATGTTGGACATGTTTAAGCTCATAGGACATTCACTTTATTCAGATATTTGATTTGAGATTAAAGGATGGAAAATAATATGATTGAATTACTTAGAAGCCAAGATACAAAGCTCAAGTCCATTATGAATTCAAAGGCTCATTCAAGAATCAAGGCTCTCAAATGTTCATGTGCATTCATCCTTCAAAGTTCATCATTTCACGATGCAAACTCAAGACATCAAGGGTTTAAGATCCATTTTGATTCGAAGCTCTCTTCACAAAATCATTCAAGATTTCATATTCATTCAATTTAATTCAAGTTTACAAAAAAATTACAAATTTAATTCATGTTTTCCAAGCTTCAAATTACAAGTTACAAGAAAATTACATAAGTTTTTGTACATAGAAACCTAAAGTCCTCCCTAAGCATATGCTAACTTGCTTCTAAAATCCTCCATGCTTCATTTGGTTTCCAATCATGGCTTTTTCATTTTCAATTCTTCATGTTGCTTTGAACCTAGCATCAATATTCAACCTTCCCTTGTCTTCTTCACCTCCAAGTCAACATTCATCACATGAAAGAAAAGAAGAAAAAAGTGTTAGCAACATGAAACTTCAAGCATAAAATCAAATTTTTCAAGAAACTTATCATCATGAGGATTTGCATTTGGAATCAGTTTAAAAGGGTTTGTTTTTTTGTCATGATTCAATCTTCTCCTATTTTTTGCAAATCACAAGGTTTGGGCCTTGGTTCACAAAAAGAAAAATTGCCCAAAGCTGCCCAGTCCAAAAACTGCCAAACAATGCAACAGCCCAAGACAGCTTCACAAAACAAACAAGCAAAAGCCAGTAAACTGTCAAACAATACAACAACCCAAAGCAGCCCAAAACCAAGGCAAAAGCGCAACAACTATACAACAAGCAAGCAAGCTTCCAAACGCACAATACAACAAGGATAAATAGCAGCATAAATAAAATCAGAAACAAGCAAAGGTAGCACCAGCATAGGCTGCTAAAACAATACAAAGGCAAAAAAATGTAGCAGCAATAGCATAGCAATGCTAGCTCATGGTGTGCACCCTGTCTTCATTTTTTGAAAAAATGCAAATCCTTCAGAAAGTTAAATAAAAAGCAAGTTTGCTTTGTATCATTGAAATATGAAAGAGGAAAGAAGATGGGGACAAGTTAGAAAAGTATCACCTAAGCCAAAAACTGTCCAAAAACCTGCCATGACCAGCCTGCATTACAGTCCAAAACCTGACCAAACTTGCACCAAAATGGACATAGCTTAATCTGTACTCTAAAGGCCAAGGTCATCAAGCCAAAATTACTCAAAAGCCAATTCATTACATCTCTTATATACCAGAAACAAGGGTCAGAAGAAAGGGGAATATCACAAAAAAAGCCAAAGAATAGCAGAATCAGCAAAAACCAAAAGCCAAGAAACCAGAGCAACAAAAATGTCAAACCCTTGACTAATATCAAACACCAATAACAATTTCAAACCCTTTTGACTAACCTTCATCTACTATCACCCTTTGCTCTGAACCCTGCATCCACCATTCACACTTCATCACTGCTTCATCATCACCTTCTATCCTCATACAAACGCAAATGTACTCCTTCCGTTCCACCCTGTAAACACAGAACATCAACACAACCCAATCAATCTTCCTAAGAGCAGAGACGAAGAGAAACGAGGCAAAGAAAAAAAAGAAAGAAGACGAGATAGAGCATTGTACCTGAGTTTTCAAGAGCTATTCTCTTATCTGTCGGTAAACAATTTTCTTCCCTTTTTAATTTTCTTCATTCACGATCTAACCAAAACAGATTTTGTCATTTATTTTAAAATCGAATGAGCATGAAATCCGCGAGAGAGTTAAGCACTATTATTATTGTTGTTGTATCAAACAAAGAGATTTGTTGTTGTTGATTGGAAAAATAGAGACTATGGTTAAGATGAAACAGGGAGATGGGATCGGGAAGAGAGAACCGCGAATATATATATATATATATATATATATATATATATATATATATATATATATATATATATATATATATATATATTAGCAAAAGAACCATTGAACTGAGAGTGAAAGGAATCGAGAGCAAGTTTTGTTTATGGGTTTTCTTTTTGTTGTTAAGGGATGATAAATGAATAGGAAGAGTATGCGGGAAGAGAGAAACGAACGAGTTTAGAGAGAAAGGCCATTGGATAGTGGCAGCTGTTTGATTCCTTCATTCTAGGGTTTTCTTTAGTCTCTCTTACCACTATTTTCGAATTGGGCCTAGGAACACCGACCCGGCCCAATCACTCAACACCACCCCCTCTTTTTTTTTCTTATGACAAAAAATAAGTTGTTCTGAATCAAGTGGTTGGGCCTATCACCCTTGCTACCTCACCCCTAGTATCTTCTGTTTGCAACCTTCTTTTATTTTTATTTTTTAATTTTCTTAGTTTAGTTTAGATTTTAAACTCAACTTTTCTTAACTAAATAATTTTCTTAGTTTCCTCAGTTTTAAAATATTTGTGTAGGAATTTTATGAATAATTAATTTTGGTTAGTTAAATCATTTTATTCTACAATTAATATTGTTTAGTTGATTTCTACTAAATTGTTTTTTTTTTATGATAAAACTCAAATAAAAAATAATATAATAGAATTCTTCCTTCCAAACTTTTACAAACAAATACTTAGAATCTCATTGTTATACCTTGTTAATTAATTTCTTGTCTGTTATAATTTTAATTGATTGTTCTATTTCGATTGGGTTGTATTATTTGCTATTTGGACCTTTTAACCGCATTTGATTCGTCCCCGTTTATGAAAAATGTACCCCCATTCCCGAAAGCTCTATAATAGCGTAGAATTTACATTTCCACAATTTACTGTTTTCCTTATACTGTAGAGTAATTAGGCGTGTATGGCAAGATTCAAAAACAATCGCTAGATGACCTAATTTCAAAGACAAAATTAACTTGAAAATGAACACACTTTATCACACACGTACCTCTAGGGTAACCTCGCTTGTTGCCTCGAAAACACAGTCATGTCCCTTGAATATGGGACGCTTTAGCAAAGACCCTTCGATAAAAGTTCATAGTCCCTCGATGACCCTCGATGTTGCCTTCGATAAAATGATCTAGTCCCTTACAAAAATTGCTAAAGTATCTCATAAGTTGCTTTCGATGACTGTAAAATTGACCCGCGCTTGTCCCTTCACATCCGACGATGGGGCTTCTTACCAAATCAATGGTAAGATAGCAACATATAAAGGAGGAAGAAAAGAACATTTGAGACCTTTCGTGTAGGTAGATTCGCTCCTAGTTACTCACTTACTCGCGACAAAAAGCCCTTTTTACACCGACACTCTCATTTCAAAAACATTTTCAAAAAGACAAAACATTTTACATACGTTCTTATAGAGACGAGAACCATTGCAAAACATCTTTCAAAAAATGACTTTTAAAAACAATTCCACAAACACATCTTTGAACTATCTTTCGAAACAAAACTTTGTACGCGTTCTTATAGAAACGAGAACCATTACAAAGACATTTTCAAAATACTTTCAAAAAACACACCACAAGCATATTGTCTAACAAAAGCAAGTGATCTAGCGAGTAACTAAGAGCCCGTAGATAACTACGGATGAAAAGGGTGCTAATACCTTCCCTCTTCATAATCTACCCCCCCCCCAAACCCGGGAAATAATCTCGAAAGGTCTTTCCTGTGCTTTTTTACCTTTCCTTTTGGATAAAAGAAAAGTCGATGGCGACTCTTGCTATCCGCACAAATGCGATCAAAACGCAAAACCTCAAGTCAGTTCTCCCACCGTATCACAGACTAGAACCATTAATTTCATCATTTGGTCCATATTATCCGGATCTGGTAAGAGTATTTTTCAGCAATTTAACTCTCCACAAAGGCAAGATGGTGACATATGTATTGGGTACTCGAATCTCTCTAACTCCTGAGATTGTTGGTGAGATTCTTCATATTCCCTACACTGGAAGCTCTTTGTACGACCCTAAAAACGAGGCATGGGATGACTACAGGAAAAAGGAATTTTATTACAGCATTAGGAGATTAAGTGAAGCTGAATTTCGTGCCAAAAGGATTCGTGGTCTAGGCGGAGTGATTCCATCTAGAGACTCATGGAGTGCAGGTAACTTTTATATAGACGATCGACTATTTCATTACTTTATGGTCTATATTATGTTTCCACGGGATGGAAACCACTGCACTGTGACTTGCCTGGAAATGCATCTGATTTATGCAAGAAAGAAAGGAATAAGTGTTAATTGGGCAAGGCTCATAATGGTTCATATGCTGAGAGTCGATGCAAAATTGAAATTTCTACCATATGCTTACTTTGTTACATTAATTATGGAAGAATTTGGAGTTGATTTTGCTGGGTTTGAGAAAGTCAATATGGATCCAAATCTGCATAAGATTTTAATCAAGAATGTTGACTCAAGAATGAGTGTTTATTATAATCCGGAAACAAAAACTATAACTTACATTGGTGAAGATGTGGTTGGTGATGAAGGGAACGATCAAGAAGTCGGAGGTGGTGAAGTTGTACCTCCTCTACCTACTGCTCCCTCTGGTCCAAGCAATCAAGATCTTATGGATTTCATGTCTCAATAATTTTCTTCCATGAACACCAACATCAACAACTAATGGAATGCTATCAAAGATTCTACAACAACCCGGATTAATGACTTCCGCACATATGTGAATCAACAATTTTCTTACCTTTACTTTCATCTTCATATTCCACCATATGACCCAAATAATCCAGCTGCACCTCCACAACATTACACAGAACCTCCTCTACAACAACAATTTCCAAATCAAGGATCTTGGTTCTATAACAACCGGGACATGAATCAACCATAAAGTTCTATCCAACTTTATTATGTCTACTATTTTCTGTTATGTCCTTGTTCTGTTATTCTACATTTTGTTTGTTGTTAAATTTCTTTGTAATCGTTAGACTATTTGTGATGCATGATTAATTAAGTTTTCCTCTCAATATTACTTTATTACTGGTTGTTTGCATCTTTCCCTTCTTTTTGATAATGTCAAAGGGGGAGAAGGATGTGGTACTTTATGCTTGTATATTTCCTTGTCTTAATTTTTTAAGGTACTCTTCAACCAAGATGAACAAATTCAAAGGATTCTAACCTTCTCATACAAAGGGGGGGTTATGCATCTTAGGGGGAGAAGCTCTTTCCGGAAATTACATCACATCAAGCAAGATCGTTTGTCATCATCAAAAAGGGGGAGAATGTAAAAGTAACTTTCTCAAATGCACTTTTGTTTTGATGAAGACAAACCAAGATTGTCAAAGAAGGCAAAGATTTTTGACTCAGCTAAAAGCATATGTGAATAAAGTCTTCAGTTCAAGCACTTATAAAAATTTTAAGGTATAATGATAATACTTACTTTGAACTTAAGACATAGATGCTCAATGGTAAAAAGAAATGTTTTATATTGTCCAAACCTTTACTCAAGTTTTTCTAAGCTAAAAATCATTTTTCACTTGAGTGCAATCGATTTGCATATTAGTGCAATCGATTGCATGCTTCAATTTTTTCAAATTTTTTTCTACTATTTCTCAGTGCAATCGATTTGCATGTTTGTGCAATCGATTGCACTCAATCAATTTTTGCTATTGTTTCTCAGTGCAATCGATTTGCATATTTGTGCAATCGATTGCAATCAATCAATTTTTGCTACTGTTTCTCAGTGCAATTGCTTTACATGTTTGTGCAATCGATTGCACTCAATCAATTTTTGCTACTGACTTCACATGCAATCGATTTACACTCTTGTGCAATCGATTTCACACTTAAAACTTTTGAAATTCTAGCTGCTGAAACCTCGTGCAATCGATTTACACAAAGGGTGCAATCGATTGCATGTTGCACGATTTTGAAAAACAGTAGCTTTACACATGCCTGTTCATAACACCATTTCATGGAAACCTTTCACTCAATCTTGGCAATTGTTCATGATTCATTTACATAACTTTATGTTGTATAAAAAAGGTGCTATGAACATATAAATACTCATTTTCAAAATCATTTTCTGCACCTCTTCCAATTAGATTTTCTGAATTTTCAAAAATCAAACTCAAGCTGCTATATATCTTGAGTCATTGTATACTATTATCATGGAAGAGAAGATCAATTCATTGATTAAATCACTCGAAGTGATCATTACTACTCAAACTCACTCAAATCAAATATTGATAAATACTTACTTATTTTTCAGGATTGTTGGAAATAAGTTTAAGTGGTTTTATAAATCTTGTCTTTCTAGGATTGTTGGATACAAGTGAAGTCACTTTGAGAGCATTATTCTCATTGTTGACATAGTGAAAATCCAAGAGGATTGTTCTTGGTTTTGGGTAGTTCTTGTTTAAGTTTGCCACAATAAGGAAATCTCTTTCATGTTGAAAGGGGACTGGAGTACTCTCGGACTGTAAGGGGAACCTGGATATATCGCTTGTGTCTCTTTATTTTTCTGCACTTTACTCTTTTATAAACTCACCATAATCCAGAAAAATAATATCCATTATCACTAAAACCAGAATTTTTTAAAGTACCTAATTCACCCCCCCCCCTCTCTCTTAGGCGCACTTCGTACTTACAGATCTTCCCTGAAGCTAACCATATAATTATCTTCAAGAATCGTGCCCTATATTGCTCCATAGAAGTCATATTTCAGAGCTCTGCAACTCAACTTCAATAGGTAGATTTATTCATCAATTCTTCAAAACTTTGATATCACTATGATGCTCTCATTGCCCTGGTTCTAGTTGCAACACTTACTTTTACCTGGAAACATGTTTTGACCATGAAATTTCAAATCCCTTTTCAAAACTTTCCTTGCAAATTGCTTGAGCTACAGTTTATATAAATTTATCGCGAAGGTGTGGTTGTCTTCGTCTTGAAGAGACGAAGCGAATGGCATAGTTCTCGTGCTCTAAGTTTACAGATTGAGCAACCTGGTTTTGGGACTGGCTGGAGGTTGAAGATGGCCAACGTTCCATCCTTCAACCAATGAAACAGTACCATTTGTATTTTTTGAATTTCTGATTTACATTTTATTCAGTGCTTTATTCACTAATGACCATGATATGCACAGCGCGCCAAATCCCTTGGATTTGATTACTAACGCATTTTGACTCTCATCCAATGGTCCAATATTTTTTACTTTATTTTTCTTTTCTGATTTTTATATTTAATTGTTTTAAATTTCAAAAAAATCATAGAAAAATCATTTTTAGTCCAAAAAATCTGAAAAAATTATGAAAAATATTTTTGATTTTCCTCTTTATGATTTTTATTTTCTCACAATTTTATTTTGTGTTTTGATATTTTTTATAAATTTTCACTTTATTTGATTTATTTTAAATGTTTAAAAATACTTTTATGTATTTTTAAATTCTAAAAAAATTATGGAATGATCCAATGATATTGGGACAAATATTGGTGACCTCATTCATTTTTTATTTCTGACTTTGTTATTTTTTATCATTTTTGGTTCATTTTACTCATTTCTTTCAATTTAAAAAATAGTTTCTAACTTTAAAAAATTACCAAAATTTTTATAAAATTATTTTAGCTCACTTCTGATTTTTATATGGTCTTACTTTTTATTTCTTGATTAATTTGAACATAGTTGATATTTTTCTCTTTTATTTCTATTTTAAAACATTTTAAAACCTTTTTAATGTATATATTAAATGCAATATTAGTTTGTGATTAATTTCTGGATAATCTTGGGTTAAATTTTTGATCATAAACTTTATTAACATCATTGGATCCATGGTGTTGAGTCTAACTCCACAAAAATGGATGAATGATTTTAATAATAGTTTGATTAAATTTTAATTCAAATGTGGTTTGTATATTCTTCCCCGCCCTTCTTCATCTTATCCCTTTCTTATTGCACTAAGTGTTATTGGAGCTTGATCTCTATATCATGTCTCAAAACAAATGGTGCATAGATTGCTATTGATCGGCCTCAAAATAGGTGCGACTTCTACATAAGTCCACTTACGATTGATTAACATAGCGCTAAATTTTGTCCCGATTCGAATAAATAATCATTTGTGGCCCAAACCTATATTTGCAATCCCAAGTATGTTAATTTGATCTCTTTGATCCAATAACCTTGAGATTCATTGTGTGGAGGCTTTGGTTCTACCAATCCTCTAATGGATATACAAAACTTATGGTCAACGTGAATCACTTAAACATCGTTGATCATTAAATGGTACTTTTGAGGATTCCAAATGGATGATATACTTGACAAAAAGCAAATGCAACTTGTTGTGTGGAGGCTTTGGTTTTACCTATCTTCTAATGAGTTCCAAATGCAAGTTTCAAGATGGCCATCCAACTAACCACTAATTATTAAATTGTTTTTACTTTATGCCTTTTATTTTTTATGTTTTATGTACCATTTAATTTAAGCATTATAATTCATGTCATTTTTATTTTGCTCACTTGAGCCTTTTTCTTTTCTCTTCTAAGATACCTAATAATCAACATGAACCATAAAAACCTTTAATAATACTTGGACTATTTGGTTACTATCCTTGGAATTATGGAGTTTTGGACTTCTTGGACTTAGGATTAGAGACCTTGGCCTATGTTGGAGACCTTGTGATCTTAATTGATTTTTTGTCTGGAGTTATTGAGGTTTACCTCAAGACATTAGGTTGTTTGTTTGTTTTGTGTGCAGGTTATTGTGATTACATTCTTTGTTTGTAATCTGGAATTCACCCGTATACAGTTGTTACTCTGCCAAATTTTTGTGAAGACTTAATACACTTGAAGTTTGGTTCTCTCGAGAGGTCTAAGTATCTTTTCTTGCTTGGTTTCAATCCAAAGAATGGAAATTCTATCTTGACTCATAATATTAAGTATTGGCTTCTTGTTGGTTAGATGGTTCCTATCCCTAGCTTTTATCTTATGCTTTAGGATAGTCTCTTCTTCTCCTCCCATCTTCTTAAATTTCAAAAATCTTCTTCCTCCTTTTGAAAATTCTTCTTGTTTTTAAACTTGAACCACTTTCATAATAAACTTGGACTTATGTCCACGCATTTTTAAAACATTTTTATAAATAAACTTCAATCAACTTAATAATACCTTGACATTTTTGTGAGAAGACTAAAAGTCAATCAATCTCATTTCAAACCATTTTGCCACTTTGGCTTTTTTATTTTAAAACCTTTCTCAAAAGATTAGACTCTTGTCAATCCTCGTAGTTATGCAAATAACTATACTTCTACAATATGTAGTAAAGAGAGATATTTTCCATTTGGGTGTTGAGTTAGGCATTGTTGATTTTAAATCCAAGCCATATCCTCCATTTTGAGATGATGCAAATTCTCCTTTCTCATGATTGTGGGTAGTAAGTATGTTTTTCCATACGGACAATGACGATGATGTCTTATCTCTTAAAATCAACCAATGCACTTATGTTTTAAAATACTTTAAAAGAGTAATTACGTGTACCCTGATCCCCTATTACACGAAAGGTGGTATGTAGGCATTAAAGGTTCTCAGCCGCAGCGGGTGCAAAAACCATAAAAATATATTTATTTTCTCACCTCCACCATCCATTTTTATACAATGTTTTATAGCCAAAATTTATAGATTTTACAAAGAGGTTCCTGCGGAGTACCGTAGATGTTTAGGGTACTAATACCTTTCCTTTTCATAACCAACCCCCTTACCTTGAATCTTTCCCCCTCTTTTTTGGGTTACTCGCTCTTTTCCCATTCCTTTGGAAACAATAAAGCGTGGTGGCGATTTTTATTTCGATTTGTATAAGTCTAGACAATCCAATGGCTTAGTCTTAAATATTTCTATCGCTACAGAAAAAATGGAGACTTCACTGGGGAAAGATTGGCCTCTTGTTGGTCCATCCCTAAGTGGGTTGAGCTTATCTTTGTTTATATCCATATATGGCCTATCGTTGTTTATGTGTTATATGTTGTATATATGTTTGTCTGGATTTTCCTAGTTTTCAGGGTGCTATGTGATTACTTATAAGTCCTATACCCGGACTTGAGCAAACTTTAAGATAGGACGGGCGGCATAGTCATGTTAACTTTGAGGGAGTAATCCCAAAAAAGGAGGCATGAGACCCCCCACTCAGTGGAGGCCCCTTTGACTGTAGTTTCGTTTACCGAGTAATCGGGAAGACATACTGCTTTCGACCTGGGAGCCTGCTGAAGCTGAGGACCGTAGAATACCTAACCCATCTTGGACTTTTATGTGTAGTGCGGGAGCTATGATAGAGTAATCCGGAAATAGTTGTCACGCAAAAATATGCTCAAACGAGTTTTTCTTAAGAATATTACTAATTATCAAGTTAATCGGGAAGTTGGTAATATTCGAAGGAAGGATGTAGAATCTGGGAACCTCTAGAACCTTGTTCGGCAGGTGATAACTTTTATACCAACACCTTATGGATAGTACCTTCGACCTCATGCTCGTGACGTTGAACCTATGAACCCTATATGTGTGATCTTGAGTGTGATTGTTGCATCATGCATCCATGCACTCATAAGCATCTTTTGAAGAAATTTTATTTCGAGGGACTTAAAAGTTGACCATTTGTGAATATCTCAGGTACTTTTTGACCATGGATTCTGGAAATAGAAAGACTGAGAAGTACAGTTTCAAGGATCCCAAGATAGATGAGTTGATCAGTCTAATTCCCGAGATTGAGTGTTCTGCATATTTTCTGAAGAAGTATGGATCCATCATTCCTCTTATGAAGCTTAGGATGAAGGAGGGTATTCTCTCGAACTTGGTCTAATTCTATGATCTGATGTATCATTTCTTTACTTTTCCCAACTATCAATTGATGCCTACACTGGAGGAATATTCTTATCTGCTGGATTTACCTTTTACCGGTCGTGTTCCTTTTACTAGTTTTGAGGGTGAGCCGAAACCACATGAGATTGCTGCTTTGATCCATCTGGGGAAGTCTGCGGTGGAAGCCCATATGACTACTAAAGGAGGGATTATAGGATTACCAGCCCAGTTCTTATTGGAGAAATCTCATTACTTTTCTAGGATGAAGAGTACAATCGCTTTTGAGGCCATCTTTGCTCTACTTGCTTACGGGTTATTTTTATTTCCTAATGTGGACAAGTTTGTTGATGTTAATGCTATCAGGATCTTCATGATTGGAAATCCAGTTCCTACATTGTTGGGTGATGCTTATTACTCTACTCATCTTCGGAATTCTTATCATAAGGGGTGATTATCGGTTGCACGCATCTGTTGTACCAGTGGTTTATCTCTCATATGCCTCAGTCTGATGCTTTCTGGGATGTCAGGAAGGAACCCCGTTGGGCTCCTAAGATCATGGCACCTACTCACTCGGATATGGATTGGTATCATCGAGCTTACCAGGATATAGAGATTGTTGACAGTTGTGGTAGTTTCCCCAATGTACCTCTTCTTGGTACAAAGGGAGGAATTGACTATAACCCTGATCTTGCACGACGATAGCTCGGTTATTCGATGAGGGATAAACCAAATAGTATTCATTTGAGTAGTTTCTTCCTGAAGGAGGGAGAAGACCATAAGGAAGCTAGGGAGAAGATTGCAAAGGCCTGGCGTCACATTCATAAGAAGAGTAGGAAAGATTTGGGACCTAGGGCGGCTATTTCTTTGGAACCATATCTTCAGTGGGTCCAAATGAGAGTTATTCAGTTGAAGATGTCGTATTCCCGGGAAGCACCTATGCCTGATTTGTTTGTGAAAACCACTCCTCCCTTATTGGATGATATAGAAGAGCTACAGCTTGCTTTGGTCAGGATGCAGTAGGAAAAGGATGCTTAGAAGAATAAGTGCCAAACTTTAGAGATTTCATATAGAGCAGACTTGAAGGAGAAAGACTACTTGATTGAGATTCTTGAGAGTCGGGTTGTAGAGATGATGGAGAGGCAAGGGGATTTATTTTCTCCTAAGCCTCAGTCAGATGCTAGTTTCTCACTTCCTGATTCAGGTGATTGGAAGAAGGTTGCCACCAGATATGTGGAAGAGATCCAGAGGATGAAGGCTCAGATTTCTAGGCTTACAGGAAAGCGCCGACGTATAGAGTGATCTCCGACAGCTTTACTTCTCAGGGTTTTAGACTTTATTTTCATCTTTTACTTGGGATTGTTGAGACTTGTAATCTATTTTGAAGTTATTATAATAAAAAAATTCAGTATTTAAAATGCGTTATTACTTTGATATTTGCAATGTGTCTATAAATATTTAAGTCCCTTGAAATATTAATAATAAAAACATGCGCATTGCATATCATGCATCATATTGCACATGTTTCTTGCATTTGTTATGCATATCCAGGTGTCTTATCAAGCTTCTTTACTTTGTTCAGCAAGTTGTCTCACCACTACAACACTTGGGCTAATTCCAGAAGGAAGATGGACAACTTAGAACAAGAGAATCGCGAGCTACGCGAGGAGGTTTCTGCTTTGAAGGTCGGCATGGCCAATCTTACTGCTCTGATGGAATCTCTGGTGGCTGCTCAGAATCAGCCACCGAGTGTTCAACCTCAACCGACAAGGGCTACTACTGAAGCTCTAATTGTTCCTGTGTCTGCTACCCCAGCTATTATTCAGAATCGCATGCCTCAAGGTTATCCATGGGGAATGCCAGAGAATTTAGCACCTGAAGGTTTCAATATTGGTCCTCAAGAAGCTCTAGTTGTTCAGACTATTGTTACTCATGCACCTCTTGTGGTACATGCTGCTCCTACTGCACCTCATTCGGTGAATTTAGTTCCATTTGTTAATGATGATGTGTGTCTTCCTTTTCCTCCACCAAGTGAAGACTTAGGTCTTTATGACATAATGGATGATTTTAAAGAGCAGTTTTACAAGATGCAGAGGGAGATGAAGGCCCTCAGGGGAAAAGAGTTATTCGGGTAGAATGTGAATGAATTATGCTTGGTCCTGAATGTTAAGATACCCTCAAAGTTTAAATTCCCAGAGTTCGAGAAGTACAAGGGCAACACTTGCCCCCATGCTCATCTGGTGATATATGTAAGAAGAATGTATACCCATACTGATGATCAGCGTCTGTTGATTCACTTTTTTCAGGATAGTTTGACCAGTGCGGTGCTGAAGTGGTATATGAGTTTGGATAACGTCAATATCCATACTTTCAACGACTTGGGAGAAGCATTTATCAGACAATACAAATACAATGTGGATATGGCGCATGACTATGATCAACTCAGGGCCATGGTTCAGAAAGACAGGGAATCATTCAAAGAATATGCACAGAGATGGCGTGAGGTGGCCGCCCAAGTGATTCCTCCCATGGAAGAGAATGAGATAACTAAGATTTTCTTGAAGACTCTGGGTGCTTTCTACTATGAGAGGATGGTAGCGAGTACGCCAAGTGACTTTACTGAAATGGTAGGAATGGGCATCCGTTCAGAAGAGGCTGTAAGAGAGGGTCATTTAACAAAGAGTGAAGGATCTGAAGGTGCAAAGAAGCCATCTTATGGGTTTACCAAGAAGCACGAAGGGGGTACAAATGTTGTTATACAAGAAAGGAGAGTTAATCCTCCTAGAATAAATTATCAGCGTCATCAGCAAGTCGCCTCAGTTACTCCAGTTGTTGGTGTAACTCCAACCACCGTTGCTTATCAGAGACAATCCCAGCAGGGGAATCAAGGGTATAATCAGATAAGAGAGAGTTATGACCCTATTCCTATGAGTTATACAGAGTTACTACCAGCATTGATTCTGAAGAAGTTGGTTCAGACCCGACTACCTCCCGTTGTACCATCACCATTGCCTTGGTATTACAAAGCAGGCCAAACATGTGCTTTTCATCAGGGAGCACTAGGGCATAATGTTGAGAATTGCTATCCTTTAAAGACTGAGGTGCAGAAATTGGTGAAGTCTGGTATTCTATCTTTCAAGGATGTGGGCCCTAATGTGAAAGACAATCCTCTACCCAAGCATGGAGGAGCGAATGCTGTAAACATAGGGGCTGGTTGTCCATGCGAATTTCGGATTTTTGATATTCATTTGGTTATAGGAGATTTGGTGAAAATGCATACAGACCCTGTGAATCTATCTATTATACGCATGACCATTTTGGTTGTGCTATTTGCAGTATAGACATACAGGGTTGCGATAAGATAAAGGCTGATTTGTAGGAGATGATAGATGAGGGCCTCATCCACATAATCAGGCCTAGGGCTGAGTATGAAGAGGAGGTGAACATGGTTTCTGGATGTCCTGGAGAGTTCATAATTTTTTATGTAGAGCACATGAATGAGGATCTTGTACAATTGCATGCTACTTTCTGCCACATGGATGGCCAGGTGGAACATTAGTATGAATCTTACCGAATTTGCTTCCTGGACTCCCGAGGATGTTCAATCGTGAGGAAAAGTGTTCAGTTATTGTTGGATAATAGAACTATCAAGGTTACAGGTCAAAGGGATGATTACCATGAAGTTGATATGATTGAGTTTTGTTTGGCTAAAGAAGAGTCAGATGATGAGTATGCCTCTGCAGATGAGTTCTTCTCCTCGAATGAAGATTTGTTTTCCAAAGATGACTCAATAATGACTAATTATGTTGAAGAAGGGGTAAACGTCATTGTGCCTTGTTTTGGTGCACCCGCCCATTTTGAAGTCAAGTATCATAGCAAGTCGGTTATTACTCCATTGGTGATTAGTTTGCCGGGTCTTGTCCCCTACAAGTCAGATAAGGTTGTACCCTACAAATATAACGCTACAATCTTAGAGGATGGTGTGGAAGTTCTCATCCAGCCAATGCCTAATATTGGAAATATTGCTGAGACTAGCAGAGTGACCCGCAGAGGTCGTGAATTTGCACCAGTTGTTCATGGAGATGTTAGCACTGGAAAGAAAATTGTTGAGAATGTTAAACCCAAGAAGGTTGTGGGTGAATCTAGTGGAGCTACGTTAGAGAAAGAAGTGGATAATATTTTGAAGATAATCAACATGAGCGACTACAGAATTGTAGATCATCTACTGCAGACTCCTTCAAAAATATCTATTTCGGCTTTATTGATGAACTCCTCTGCTCACAGAGAATCTCTGATGAGGGTATTGGACCAAGATTTTGTGGAAAGTGACATGCCTATAGACCAATTCATCAGTGTAGTAGGGAACATTACGTCATGTAATAACCTGAGTTTCTGCGACGATGAATTGCCAGACGAAGGAAGGAATCACAACCTGGCCCTCCACATCTCTATGAACTGCAAGAATAATTCACTATCCAATGTGCTGATTGATAATTGATCTGCTTTGAACGCTATACCAAGGAGCACGCTTATGAAATTTAAATATCAAGGAACGCCCATGCGCCCAAGTGGCATTATTGTGAAAGTGTTTGATGGATCAAGGAAATTTGTTATTGGTGAAATGGACTTGCCTATTCATATAGGCCCGTATTTATTTTAGATTACTTTCCAGGCCATGGATATTGTACCCGCTTATAGCTGTTTGCTAAGAAGGCTGTGGATACATGAGGCAGGGGCTGTCACTTCGACTTTACACCAGAAGCTGAAGTTTGTACGTGAAGGAAAAGTGGTAATTATAAATGGAGAACATGCATTATTGATATCTCATTTGTCCTCTTTCAGCATTGTGGAGGCGGATGAAGCTGCTGTTGGAACCCAATTCCAAGCCTTATCCATTTATAACATAAGAGGAAATGAGAATTACATGGTTTCGCTTAAGGATGCGCAATAAGTTGTGTGTAAGGGTCATAGTGAGGTATGGGGACAGATTGTGGATCCACCTGTAAACAAGAACAGAGCTGGCTTGGGGTTCTCTTTGAAGAATGACTAAGGTAAGAGCATGAAGCTGAAGTCTCCTGCAGGCAAGTATCAAGACATCTTCTGTAGCAGGGGTTATCTTCATTCAACTATCTCTGGGATTAATGCCATTGTGGAAGATGAAGCAGATCCAGAAATGCCAAATTACGTGACGCACGGAGTTAGGATTCAGAACTCGATCACCATTGACGTTCCCTCTTGCATACATGTTTTAAAGTAATTTGTCTTGTTAATCTTTTTGAAAAGCTTTCACTCTACCTGTGATCGGTGGATCTGGAACTGACTGTTTAACGCTGGTTCGCGAAATGTCGCGGAAGCAAGAGTCGCCACCGTCTTTTATTTTCTCCAAATGGAAAGGACAAAAGCACAGAAAAATTCCTTAAAGAGATTGCTCTCGGTTCGGGAGGTAGGTTATAGAAAGGGAAGGTGTTAGCACCCTTTCTATCCATGGTTATCCATGGGCTCTTAGATACTTGCTCAATGTGTTTTCAAAAAGGTTTGTTTGCTTTTCAATGTGGGTTTTAAAAAAGTTTCTTTGAAAGTTTCAGATCGACTCATGCGTCAGAGTGTTTGAAAAAAATTGTTTTGAAAGCTTTTGAAAAGTGTCGGTGTGAAAAGATTTTGTTTGTTTTTGAAGAGAGCAAGTATCTACGAGAACCTACCTACCCTAAGGAATTCGTCTGTATAAATGTCCTTTAAAGTAGTGCCATCCCACCATTGAGAGGTAGGTAGCACCACCATTGGAGGTGTTCGGGTCAATTCGATGTTCGGGACATGGTGATCACCAGAGCAATGGGAAGACACCTTAGAAGCTACCCTCATGCCAGGTTCCCGGATCATGAGGACTTACTAAGACATCCTCTACTCGACGATCACCTTTCGAAGGCAAGGCAACAGTGAGGCGTACCCTAGGGGTGGTGTGTGCGATTCGTGTGTCGTTTTCATTGATATTTGTCTTGTCATGTTTATCAGTGATCTACGCTTGATTTTAATTAGGGCCATCCATTCTTGCATGCTTATTTAACAGTTAATATTTGCGGGAAAAGTAAATCTAAAGCTATTACAAATGGCGCGGGTCCACATCGCCAAAATTAAACCGGACCCGATTTGACAGAAAAGTAAATAAAGCAAAGTAAACAAAAGTGCGAAATGTTTAAGTTACACGGCTTTGGGAGAGTTACATAAGTATTTAAACGACATAAAATAAATATGCGAAATTACACAATTAAAAATATGGGCGTTGGACCCTTTTGCAAAATTGAATTAATAACGGAATTAAAATTTTAAAAGAAAATGCTTTTGGTGTTTTTATGTTTTTTAGTCTTTTTATAGAAAAAGAATTAATTTAAAATTAAAATTGAATGCAAACCCTAATTCTAATGGCTTTTAAATTTATTATGAAAGATATTGAATTTTAACCTAATTTAAATCTAAATTAATTTACATGCAAATTTAATTATAGAATAAATAAATAAATAATATTATTATGAAAAAGGGAAAATTAAAAAGGAATAAAAGTTATTAAACCTAATTCTATATTTTTGGATTTTTAGTTATTACAAAGAATTAAAATTGTAACCTATTTTAAACTAAATTTATTTACATGAACATATTAAAATAAAAATTATTTATCATGTTTTTATCTTTTTTCTGATTTTTTAGGCATTTTATATATATGGTAAAAATAATTTGTTAAATTAAAACAATAAAATAAATAAAATAAGAATTGAAAACAAAATAAAAAAAAGGAAATTGCAAACCAGGGGGGGTGGAAGTCCCAATTTGGAGGTCTGAGCCCAGCAATCTAGCCCAGTTGATTTTGGCCTTATTGACTTTTTTGAATCACATATGGTGCATTGACTCAAGTCTACAGCGTTCATCAATCTTCAGCCCTTAATTTGGTCTCCAGGAACACGTGGACAGCTGGATCTTGAGGCGTATGGTGCATCCTGAACATTAGCGCTGCATAGGAAGACATATTGCAAAATAATATGGAAATTATACAGACCTGGGGCTCGAACCCAGGTCTTGAACATTGCAAGGCAACACCTGTGTCACTGAACCATGTCAACGCGTTTATTATATTAATAACAAATAAATAATATATAAGAAAAGCGAAGCATTAGTGGGTCCTGCGCGCCAACTTTCAAACGCACCAATCACTGCGTGACACGAGGTCATCTTCCTCACCATCCCTGTAAAACAAAACACAAAGGAAACGGTTTCAGACGCGTTGCATTAGGTGGCCTTTGGAAAAATAGCGAACAGCGCTGTAGGGATCATAAATTGATCGCGACAAGTGTTTCTTCTTCGTCTAGGTCCGCTGATTGCAATGGTGGTGGCCTGGAATCTCAATTTTTCCTTATCTCAAAAACCCCAATTCAAAACGCTGAAAACCCTAAAAGCCACGCATGGTAAAATCTTATATACAGCGTAATAATGCAATTAAACACGATGGTTAGCTTTAGAATCTCATGAGGAATGTAAATCAAGCATTAAAAGTGATAATGGATGCATGAATCGTGATGTACGCTTATGAGTTTTTCTTGATACAGTTGGCCCTCGTTTTACCGATTCCTGGCGTTATAATGGATGATCTGGATTGGAATCGTTTCCTTGAAGCTTCAGGAAGCCAATGGGATCAAAATCTTGGCTTGAAACCACCTGCAAATCGATTTTCAGTATTGAGTTTTTTGGCTATTTTTTCAAGTTTTCAATGGCTCTTTCTGCGTAGCTTTCAGTCCCTTAGGATTAGGTTTATGTTTCTGATTATGTAGTGAAGCTTTTAGGTCAACAAAACTCAATAAAATCCAATGCCATAATGGTTTTGCATATTTGATTTCTTAAGGATCTTCCATATCTTTTTTCATGTGCATTTTATGTCAATTAGCTCAAATCAGACCAAATCTTTCCATGTTGGGATGTGCACGAAATGTTGACCTTAAAACATGTATAAAAAGATTTGTTAAGGCATATTAGATATTTTTCATATATTTTAATGATTTAAATGAATTAATATAAATAATAATTCAAATAAATAAATAAAAAAATGAGAAAATACTTCCCTTTGGGCCAAGTGGTCGTGCATATGCTTAGAATGATGAATCATGGAGGAAAAATGGGCCCATTAGCAATTTTAGGTCATTTGGATCAAAGTTGACTTTTCAAGATATCCAAAAATTTCCCAACTTCCACAAGGCGTAACTTGCTCAATTTTTAAGCTTTTCTCATGTTCTTGGTCATTTTAGAAAGGTCTTTGAGTCCTCTAACCAATGCCTTTGGTCCCATGTCATTTTGATTTACAAATCTCAAGTTATGGCCTTTGACTTAAAGTCCCTTTTTGTTGACTTTTGAAAATGACCTATAATGTTGAAATTGATAACTTTTTGTGAGAGCATTTATTGGACTTTAAGTATGAAGATGAGTTGTAGGAAATGTCTTTCTCTTCAAAATGAGCTTTGGATGGAATTTTTCTGATAATCCATGTGAAAGTTATGCCCTGGTCAATTTCAGTTGACTTTTTCAACTGTCCAAATAAGGAAACTTTTGCATCTTTGATGATTTCTGAGCCAAATTTTGAGAATCATGATCAAGCATTGATCAAATGATGTTTGTGGCTTCAAAATGATATGTTGACCAAAAATTTGAACTTTTGACTGTCAAATGACCATTTTGCCCCTACAGTTGACTGTAGTGCAATCTAGGGTTTTGACTGTGCAATTTTGAGCTGAATGCCTTGAAACTTGATATGAGGATGCTTGACCATGTTTGTAGGCATATGAGACTTGATTGAGCTCTTGAAAACTTCATTTTCTTGATCAGAATAGAAACCCTAGTTTTGACTGTGTAGGAGACTTTTGCACTGTGCAACCCTTGGGGGATTTTGCAGCTTGACTTGGCAATTTTTTTGAAGAATATGGGAGGGCAAATTTTGGGGTACAACAGTTGCCCCTGTTCAATCTTCTTAGACCTGTTTACCTAGGGATTTGGTAAACAACCGCTGATCCTCCAAATGGTTACTTATTTGGTTACTCGCAGGATCGATCAGATTGATCCTATGGACATAGGTTGATTTTGAAGTTTGATTAATGTGGATAAGGCTTTAAGTAAAATGTTTCAAGTAAATTGCATAAAGGAAAGGCTTGGTAAAATAAACAAGGCTTTAAAGTAAAGGTTCGACAGGAATTTAAAGGGGAAAAGCATGTAAAATACTGGAAAAGTAAATGACTTTTAATTGATAAAATTGGTGTTTCACACATACATTTCTCAACAATTCTTTCGCTCACACTGGGTACTTGAATCTAAATGAGTGACTATGTATCTATTGTGAACACACGCGAGAAACTACACGTCTACTCCTATTTATACAAAATTCCAAGTAACCGTCGGGCAGTTACACTGCTTCGAGATCAAGCCACTTGGCACGTTCTCCATGCTCGACGCTCCAGATCCTTGCACGTTTGCACGTAGTAACTGCTGGAAACCGTTTTCCCTCCAAAGCTTTGAATTTCAAACTGCTCCACTCTGGATCATCGAACACCTTCATCAAGAGACGTCTTCGACGAAAACTCCTTCGACGTCGAAGGCAATCAGCCTTCTTCCTTGGAAGAAATCTTCTAAGTATTTTGCCATCTTTCGACAGGCACTTCGACAAGCTTAGCCAGTCGAAAGCATCTTTCAGCTTTTAATGGCTGCCATCAATCAAAACAAAGGTGTCGAATTTAGGAGCCAACAAATTGCCCCCCAAGAATGCCTTATTTCGACTCTGAGAGAAAAAGGCATTCTTTGAAAACGCCATTCGACACCTGTTTTTCCACGCTTAGTCACAAGTTAACTTGTGCACTTTTTGTTGCTTTTTACCAACTATTGGCAATCCCAAGAAACCATCATTGATTTGATCCTAGGACGTCACTTTCAGTACGGCGTGCAGTACCAAACGTCACTTCAAAATTTGTCATTATGACAAATCCCAAAAACGAGGACGCACGCTGCGTCTCTCTGTTTCTGCAGAAACGGCCAAAACAACAGGATGCTGCCACGCGTCCCACTAATTCCTGCAGCATTAAATGACATTTAATGTCTTCGTTATTGGGAACTTCTCCCACTACTATAAATGGTAGTGAATATCCCATTGTGGGACTCTTTACGCAAACTAGCCCTCAAACTCCCTTGCTTTCATACAAACTTGCTCTCTTTGCAGAAAAACTCTTCCTTTTTCACTCCATCTTCATCCTCAACAATGGCCTCTGCTTCTACTGCCCCCAAGACTAACGCACCAACTGAACAACTTGCTAAGCCCAAGGTCTTTGTTACTGCTCCGGTAGTGAACTCTACAGGGAAACGAAGGGTTCCTGAACCTTCTGACATCTCCGTTCGCGATGCTTACTCGCGTCACTTGATGATCCCGGTTGGATACTCCAACCAGATCTTCGCCATGTCTGGACCCATGAACCCAAGCATCTCTGAAGCTCTGAAGATCAAGAGCTATTTTCCCATCGTCGAGAAACTCAAGCCAGTAGCATGCGCCAAGAAGGACGCAGAAGACAACGAAGACCCTACACACGAGAAGATCGACCTTCGTTTCTTCAACAAAAGTGTTAGAGTCTTCAGGTCTTGCCCTAATCTGACCTCTGACTATGTTGCTTGGCTAACAAAGTTGGAGAAACATCAAACTCCAGTCTGGAAGGAAATGGGAATATTTGACCTAGTAATGCTGTCGAAGACAGGCTTAAACTACTCCCCAGAGATGCTTATAGCTTCGCTGTTGTTTTGGGATAACTCTCACTTCACCTTTCACCTTCCATGTGGGATGTTAACTCCCACACTCTTCGACGTAGCGGCCATTACTGGCCTTCGACCAACCGGAGATTATTTCGACCCGGAGGAGATGTCGGAGGACCAAATTGGCTTCTCTGAGACTAAGCCAACATTCACTACCTTTATCAACCATTATCACGACAGGTCGACGGATACAGTGTCGGATGTCGAACACATAGCGTTTCTAGCCTTATGGCTAACTCGCTTTGTGTTTTGCTCGAAGTCTCTACAAGTGACCAAAAAGATGGTCACTCTTGCCACCCAATTGCATCACCGCCAGAACATCTGTTTGGCAGAACTAATTCTGGCCAGTCTTTATGACTCAATCAGCAATGGGGTTACTCTCTTGAAACATGTCGAAGATAGGAACAGTTTGCTACTCGCTGGGCCTTTCTGGCTACTTCAACTGTGGCTCAACGCCACTTTCGAATCCTTCTTACCCAAGAAGAATCAGATAAATGAACAAGCCCCAGCGATAGCTAATAGACGTATCGAAGGAATTAGGCTGGCTCTACTGACACCTGTGGAAGATGGGCTAGAGTTCCAACAAACCTTCACTAACTTCGTTCTGATGTTCGCTCGAAGGAAGGAATTTGTTTCAACTATGGCTCCATTTGCTCAACGGAAGGTGGGGCCAGCATGGTTCACAAGGCCACACCCAAAGGAGTCGAGTGGTCCCAACGTCGATGAGCACACTGTACTTTGGGAGGCGTTCCTGACACCCAGGATCATGCCTCTTCGATTTAAGAGTTCTAAGACTCATTTGAGTCTGCTTGCCTATCAACCCAATCTGGTATCTCGCCAGTTTGGTATCATCCAAACCCTGCCTTCTCCCATTTTCCAAAGAGAGAAGTCAATGTTGTACTTCTGCAAC
This sequence comes from Vicia faba, assembly GCA_948472305.1. NCBI lineage: Eukaryota > Viridiplantae > Streptophyta > Magnoliopsida > Fabales > Fabaceae > Vicia > Vicia faba. The sequence goes on from OX451737.1 coordinate 598,063,415, forward strand.
GATTATACAGAAGAAGCTGCCACCAAGCATATTGGAAGATATGCTGGTCGAACAATCCTCTCGCTGTTTAACTACCAGCTTAACTTCCTTTGCTCACCATCTTTTGAAGAGTGGTGGAGAAGCTATTATGCTGAGTACTTCTTCGACGAGAAGGACTTCATGGCAGAGTTGCAGAAGTCTTTTGTCCTTGTGTTGGACAAAGTAAAGAAATGTAAGTTCATGCTCTCACATTTACTTTTTATCTTTCTCTTCGACTGTTAGCCTGTTAACTTCCCTTTTCGCTTTCAGTTGTTCGAAAGCCCCTAGCCAAGAAGGCTACAGAAGGCCCACAAGGAAGAGTCCCTTCGACAAAACCTCCACCGCCGGCGAAGACTATAGCGCCAGCGAAGACAACGGGCAACCAACAGGGGGAAGGCTCTTCGAGGAGGCCTCCTGCATCGGTAACCAGATTTTCTTCATTTTCATTCTGGCTTTCGATTTTTTATTTTCGACGTAATTATTCAATCGAATTCCTATTGGTTTTCTAGGCCCCTTCGCCCAAGAAAAGGGCAGCATTGGTGATCGAATCGGGGAGTGATGACGAAAGTGATTCCCCTCCTACTCCCTTAAAGAGGCGAAAGTTAACGAAGGACGCTTCTGTTCCTACTCCTGCTCCTGAAGGTCGAACCGTCAGAATAAAGGTCGCTGTGAGGAAGCCTAGGCCACCTGCAGTGGTCATCGAGGAACCAACTGAGGAGGAACTGAACGCCCTTGTTACTAAGCCTGTCGAAAGTGACAATTCCAGCCCTGGGGCTGAAGTTAATCCACAGGTAATCTATTGGACCCTTCTTATAACTTAGGCATAGATACCAGCATTCGATTATGTCTCTTTCGACATCTGAAGATTTGTCTTCTTTCTCCTTTTCAGGACACTACTGAAAGTTCCCCACCAAGGACTTCAGAAACTCTAGAATCTGCTGATCTTAGCAGGCCTCGGGTGGGCAATGACGAAGCCCACACTGAGAATGAGGCCAATGCTGAAACAGTGGAGAAGACAACTGAAGAACCTATGGCGGAGGAAACACAGCCAGAAACGGTTCCTGTGGTGGACTTGTTGTCAGAAGAGAATCCTGAAGGAAGAGACCAAGGCAATGGCGAAGAGAATCAAGATGCTGTTGACGAAGGGCACCAAGGTGGTACTGGCGAAGAGACCCAGGGTGACGCTAGCGAAGAGCCACAAAATGATGCTGGCGAAGGACCCCAAGGTGATGTTAACGAAGAACCACAAGTCGACGCTAGTACCGCCTCAGTCCAAGTCGAAGAGCAACCAAACGAGACACTCAGCATTCAACAGCCTCCAGTCCAAGATAATACTATGGCAAGGGTCACCTCCTCAAAGCACAGGTCGAAAGAGGACTTGGAAATCTTGAAACAAACTGACCCTGTCAGCTACCTTAATGCAATCGTCGAGAGCAAGAGTTCTTCTGACACTAGCCAGGAAATTCCTACTCTGTCGGGGAAATCTACTGAGACTTCTCCTCTTGATGATGCGTTGGCGAAGGTTAAGGCCCAGTTCTTCAAGAGAGATTTAATGAAGGCTTTAGAGGGGGACCCCACTGCTCCATCATGCTTAAAAGAGGTTTTGAATGCTGTTGACTTCGAAGCTGTAGCCCCAGAAATCTCAGACTTAATCATGGAATTACATTCTATGATTGATCAAGTCTCAGCGGATTACAGGCGCCAACGAACTTTTAACAGTCAGCTCGAAGTATTGCATGGCAAAAGCTCATCTGCGTGGACTGCTGTCTCAGATTCGACTTCTCGAATTGCCGAGTTGTCGAAACAGAAATCGTCTGCACAGGAAAGGGTCGATGCTATTGAGCGAGAGAATGTCTCCTTCCGAGCACAAATTGCAGAGATAGAGGCGAAGATAAACGCCAACACTGTGCTCCAGGAGGAAATTCTTTCGACCATCCCAGATGCTGAGAGCCAGACTGAGATCAAGCAAGGCCTGGAATTCGCTGAGAGGGCTCAAAGCCTCGACGCCCAAATTGCCAAACTGGTGCAAGAAAAATCTTGGTGCAAAAAGAGGTTGGAGCTGCAGCATGCCAAGTATCTTCGACTCAAGAATTCTCTTTCCTTTTGATTGATTCTCTTTTGTAACCATCTTCTGTAATCGCTTTCGACAACAATTGCCATTTTGGCTGAAATTAATAAAAATTTCCATTTTGGCATTTTTATGGTTAATTTAGCTTGTTCTTTTATTGTTTTATTTTTATCTCTTGAAGTATAGGCTTATATTTTTTCAAATATTTACCATTTACTCTCAAGAGCCTTTTATCACCACTTATCTCTTCGACTTCATAGGCTCCACCAGAAAAAGTTTGGATAACTCTGAAGGGTCCTTCCCATTTGGGTGACCATTTCCCCATGCTTCGATCCCGTCGATCCATGGGAAGAATTACCTTCCAAACTAAATCTTCAGGCAAAAATACCTTAGGTTTTACCTTTCTATTATAAGAGTCTTCTACTCTTTTCTTCTGAAGCCTGAGTAAGTCGAGAGCGTGTAATCTCTCTTCGTCTAAATCCACCAGTTCATCTAACATCATATTCCAATAAACCTCAGAAGGAATATCATAATGCCTCTGAACTCTTGCAGATTGAAGACAAATTTCAGCTGGCAATACTGCATCATGGCCAAAAGTTAGCCTATATGGTGTTGTACCAGTGGCTTCTTTTGGGGACGTTCGACAAGCCCATAAAATCTGGTCTAACGTCTTATGCCAATTCTTTGGTTTCTTCCCAACATGTTTCTTTATCAAGCCAATCACCACTTTGTTAGCTGCTTCGACTTGACCATTCGCCTGTGCATAGTAAGGCGTGGATGTTAGGAGTTTGAAACCTGTTTCCTGAGCAAATTCCTGCATCTTTCGACCAGTGAAAACTGAACCTTGGTCAGTTGTTATCGTCTCAGGGATTCCATACCTAAATATAATGTTCTTTTGAATGAATTCAATGACATTTTCTTGGTCTACATTGACTAAAGGGACAGCTTCGATCCACTTAGTAAAATAATCAATGCCTACCAATATGTATTTCTGACTCTTTGATGATGCTGGTCGAATCTCTCCAATAAGATCCAACGCCCATCCTCGAAAGGGCCAAGGCTTCACTATCGAGTGAAGTTCGCTTGCTGGTACATGCTGGATGCCTGTATGAACTTGACACTCTTGGCAACCTTTGGCGAACTCAACACAATCTTTTAGCATAGTGGGCCAATATAGTCCTTGTCGAAACAACAACCATTTCATCTTATGGCCTGCTTGGTGAGCCCCACATGCCCCAGCATGTGTAGTCGAAAGGGCTATGTATGCTTCAGTTTCACTTAAACATTTCAGCAACACCCCTTCAGGCGTCTTCTTGAATAACTCATTACCCATGAGTACAAAACTCAACGCCCTGTATTTTGTTTTTCGTTCTGTCGGAGCTCCTGGATTTTGAAGATAGTCCACAATGGGTTTCCTCCAATCCTGGTCTGACAAATTATCAATGAACGAAATCTCGAAGTTTGAGTGATCAGCATAACCTAGCCTTGTCGATTCCAAGTCTGATGGTGATAGACAAGTTGCCTTTATCTTTTCTTGAACTTCGATTGCTCTTTGTAATCTTGTTTTTGAAATCTTATACCCTGATGCAATCTGTGCCAAGTCATTGGCTATTTGATTTTCGACTCTGGGTATGTGTCGAATATTGACACTTTCAAATTGTTTCAATAAACGATTTGCTATCACAAAGTACATAATGAGATTCTCTCTTATGCATTTATACTCCTTTGTGACTTGCTTGATGACTAACTCTGAGTCTCCCATTATTTCGACTCGAGTTGCCCCCAATTCCAACAATATTTCGAGGCCAGTAATTAGAGCTTCATACTCAGCCTCATTGTTCGAACAAGAACCTTCGATTTGGTACTTGAATGTTGTTGGAATTTTATCTGGAGAAATAATCAAGACTCCTACTCCTGTTCCATTTTTATGGCTGGAACCGTCGAAGTAGAATTTCCAAGGTTCTATCTCCACATAATTAAGATCCTCGACTTGAATTGAGTGGTCGACTATGAAGTCTGCAACCACTTGTCCTTTTACTGCCTTAAGAGGCATAAAGGTCCAGGAGTATTCAGTCAATGCTAATGCCCACTTGCCAATTCGACTATGCAAGATAGGTTTCGACAACATATATTTGAAAACATCAAAATGAGACGAAACATAAACATCAACTGGTTTAATATATTGCTTGAGTTTTGTACAAGAGAAATACAGACATAGACACAATTTTTCAACTCCGCTATATCTAGTTTCTGCATCATTCAAAACTCGACTGAGATAATAAATGGGTCTTTCGACTCCATTCTCATCCTCTTGGGCTAACATACTTCCCAGAGTTTTGTCAGATGCAGCTATGTACAATCTCATACTCCTATTACTACAAGGAGGCACCAAAATAGGTGGCTTAGTGAGGTACCCTTTGATTTTGTCGAAGGCTTCTTGTTGCTCCTGCCCCCATTCGAACCCCTCTTTATTCAGTCGAAGTAAGGGTGAAAAGGCCTGAGCTTTCCCACTTAGGTTAGATATAAACCTTCTCAAGAAATTTATCTTGCCTAAGAGAGATTGCAATTCCTTCTTATTCGATGGCGCTTTCGCTTCCAAAATTGCCTTCGTCTTGTTCTGATTGATTTCGATTCCTTTCTTGTGGACAACGAAACCCAAGAAATCTCCAGCTTTTACACAGAACGCACACTTCAAAGGGTTCATCTTCAGACCATGTTCTCTCATTCTTTCGAATGATTGTCGAAGGTGGTCAATGTGACTCTTCCTGGAAACAGATTTTATAACAATATCATCAATATAAACTTGCATAAAAGTGTTAATAAAATCATGGAAGATAGTATTCATTGCTCGCTGGTACGTTGCCCCAGCGTTTTTTAGGCCAAAAGGCATCACTACCCATTCGTAAGTGCCTAAGGCCCCTGGGAATCGAAAAGCTGTTTTCGACACATCCTCTTCAGCAATGAATATTTGATTATATCCTGAATAACCATCGAGCATACTCAGGTATTCGTAGCCAGCGGCAGAATCGACTAGCATTTCCGCCACAGGCATAGGATATTCATCTTTGGGGGTGGCAGCATTCAAATCTCTGAAATCTATGCACACCCTTAATGTGCCATTTTTCTTAATTACTGGCACAATATTTGCAATCCATTCGACATACCTTGTAACACGGATGAATTTGCATTTCAGAAGTCTTTCGACCTCCGTTTTGATCTTCGACAATATTTCTGGAGCGAAGCGTCTTGGATTTTGCTTGATTGGCTTCTTTCCAGGTTTGATTGGCAACTGAAGTTCTACCAATCCTCTGTCGAGACCAGGCATTTCGTCATAATCCCATGCAAAGCAGTCTTTAAACTCTTTCAGCAACTGGATTACTTCCAACCTAAGTTCTGGATCAATTTTGGCGCTGATGTAAGTTGGCCTATTCTCTGATCCTTCGCCCAAGTTGATTTCTTCTAAAGGGTCTTGTGCTAACATCTTAATGTTGTTCGCCAAGGGATCCTTTTCGAAGCCCAAAGGCTCATCGTCATAGATGGCGTCGAGCCTCTGTTCCTGCATTTCATCTGGCATGATATCAGGAGGTCTTGGATCGAAATCCTTTCCTGGGCCAACAGCAGATAATTGTTGATCATTGGCCTGTGTGGCCATGTACTTTACTTCGGCTTCGAGAGCCGTTATCATCTTGGTTTCGGCCACGTAAGCCGAAATTCGCTTCAGAGATTGTGACTCAGTCATTATCACTGAACTCACTTCCCCAACCAGTTGGTTGGATATCAGTTAGCCCACTGAAGTCTATGTGGGACAAGTCTTCTCTGTCCCATTGGAAACCATGCTCAGGATGCAGGTATAGGGAACAAAAGGTGTTTGGCGCTGGCGCCATGTCGAAGTCAGGAGTTGGGCATGGCCCTATGTGAGCCAAGTTTTTGTCGAAATCTGTTACACCCAAGTGATTCACTTTGCCAAGGTAGTAACTCTGATCTGCCTCTATGTTTTCGACCATCCCATCTGGACGCCATAGAAGCAGCCTTTGATGCATCGATGAAGGCACAGCACCTACACCATGAATCCACTCACGGCCTAACAAAAGGTTGTAGTTAGGTTTGGCCGATATGACCATGAACATTGTTGGTCGAAGGATCGACCCAACTTTTATGTCGAGCTGGATCACTCCCATGGTGGTCCCAATGCCTCCCTCATAGTTGGACAGGACCATATTGTGAGGTTTGATTTCTTCATCCCTTTTGCCAATCTTCCTTAGCATAGAATGAGGGATAATATTGATAGTGGCCCCACAGTCGACCAATATTTTGTTCACAGTGGTCTCTTCGAGCTTAGCCCTTATGAACAAAGGTTTGAGGTGATTCTTCATCGCCTCTGTAGGTGGCTCGAAGAAGCCATTTTGTTCCTCTGTAGTGCCATTGTCCATGACAAAATAGCACACTGGCCTGTGTTTGGCCATTTCTTGTTCCACCTCCCAGTCACTGGCTTCGACTTCTACTTGTCGATTGAATTCCCTAGGCAGTACTAAAACAATGTTCACCATTATATCCAGGGTATCGTCGGACTCAGCATCATCTTCGTCTTCGACTTCGCTCTGGTTAGGCCAGACTAGCCTATTGGTAACTGGTTCTCTCTCAAGAGGCTTTCTTTGTTTCCTTTGAGGCACATTCGAACTAGTTTCTGCCTTAGGTTCGTTGGCAGCCTCCCTTTCAGCTTTTCGCCTTCTTTGATATCTCCTCCATTGGGATCTCGACATAGGATTTTTTCCCTTATAGTTGCTGGACACTTGAGCAACCTTGGGTGCAGCAACTTGAGGATCTTTCTTCTGAATTAAAGAGGAACCTCTTGGCACTTCGAAAGAATGCCATCTCTCTTCACTTGGCCTTTTCCGGCCAGATGTTTTGTACCAAGTGTCTACTGGTACATTTGTTGGAGGCCTAAAAGTCAATGGCCTCTTGTCTTGATTAGAACCCCTTCTGGGATCATGTCGAAGGTCAGCATTTTCCCTTCTCTTGTTCGCTGCTCTCACGCCTTGTATGTGCTCAGCATCTTTTTTATCAAAGATAGAACTGCATCTTGGACACAGCATCACCTCTGATTTCTTCTTCTGGCATCTTTGTAAAAAATCTGCCAAGTTTTCGTTTTCCCTAGGGAAAGCCGTTTTATTAGCCTGCTCTTGCCTTATGGCTTCTTCTGAAGCTTTAGGGTCAGAAAGTTCAACCATGTTGATATTCATTGTATCCTTATTAGCAAGAGTCAGTTGCTTCATTTGTGTCTCCAGATTCTCCGTCTGGCCTTGTACAGTGGCCAATTGGGAACTGGGCTTTGGTCCAGTTTTTTGTGCTTCAGCAGTCTTCGACTTCGGGTCTTCGACCGCTTTCTGGACAGCCTCAATTGTCTTCCTGGATAAATTTCCAGAAAAACTGCCAAAGATTGGCATGTTGATGTGGTCCTTTGAGACTTCGACCATGGTAATGCCTGGCTTCTTCGACTGGATCCTGGTTGCCTCTATCATGTTCACCTCAGAGGGTTCTGCATAGTGGGCTTCAGCCTTCAGTGGATTGGAGTCGACAGCCATGGGGGATTTGTCAGCAAACTTTAATCTCCCTTCCTCAATAGCGTCTTGCACAAGATTCCTGAAAAGAAAACATTGAGAAGTTTTATGGCCCAGAAAATTATGATATTTGCAAAAACCTCTCTTCTTTCTTTGATCAAGGGGAGGCACTTTTACCCCAGGGGGTACTATCATTTGGCCATCTTTAACTAGCAAGTCAAATATTTCATCACATTTTGTGATGTCAAAGCTGTAAGTCTTTTTTGGGAACCTATCGTTGGTCCTGTCTGGACCAATGGGATTTTTCCCATTTGAGGGGACTAACTGTTTACAAGAGTATGGAGGCCCTTGTTTTAGTTCTGCTAAATCGACTTCTCCTTCTTCGACAGCTAAAGTATCGTCGAAGGATTCTAGATCTTCGTCATCCATCTCAACGTACGCTATTCTTTCTCTCTTGTGAGTTTTCGTTGCCTTAGCTTTTTCAGCTTTGAGGCGTTCGACTTGTCGAACTCTATCGGCCAGTTGGGCCATGTCTCTTAGGTACTGGGTATCTAGCTTCTTCCTAATGGAATAATCTAAACCGCCTGCGGCCATTTCGACCAGCTCATGTTCTGGCACTTGTGTAAAACATCTCGCCTTAAGCAACCTAAACCTATTCAGATATTCGTCTATAGGTTCAGTGAAACGTCTCTTCACACTCGCCAGTTCTTTCAGGCTTATCTTGGTTTGCCCCATATAGAATTGTTCATGGAACAATCTTTCCAACTGGGTCCAATGATGGATCGAATTGGGGGGGAGAGTTGTAAACCAAGTAAAAGCGTTCTTGGTTAAAGAACTTGGGAAGTATTTGATCCTTAGGTTTTCGTTATTCGAAATGTCTCCTGCTTCGATCAAATATCTTGCCACATGCTCGACAGTATATTCTGTCGTGTCCCCAGAGAACTTAGTAAATTTGGGGACTTTGCTCCTAGGAGGTAAATCCGTTTGCAATACGTATTCTGACAATGGAGATGTAAAGTTGGGCCTTCGAAAGCCCATGTTCATCCCATTCTGATTCATGATCCTTTCGATCATGGTTGCCAGATTATTTTCCAAACCCATGTTTTGGTGTTGGACATGCTGAACCACTTCGTCAGCATTTTGGTTTCTGTTAACTAACCTTACCTCTGGGGCTATTACCCTAGGTTCTTCGACAGGTTGTTCTACAGGCTGTTGAGCCTGATTAATGGTGGTTTCTTCCTCTACAAATATCCCCTGATTTCCTCTTATCTGGGCCCTTTGGGGCTGTCGAATAGGTGGGGGTACTCCAAAGAAGTCAGCCAAACGCGTCATTTGCGCTGTAACTTGCTGATTCGATTGAGTGGTATTTTGTATTAGAGGATTTAGCACTGTACTCAAAGTTTGTGCCAACATTTGCACCATATCATGATTGCTTTCGTCCATCTGTTGCCTCAAGACTGCTGTCGAGGCATTTGTAAGGCCATGGGCTACTTGGGACGTTCCTCCTAAGAGTTGGGTCCTATTTCTATTCGCCATGCCTACTCCAGAGCCTTGGAGTGGCGAAGAGGCACTCACGAAAGGGTCTGAATAAGTGGACGCAGCATTCGTCAGGCTTGCCACTTCAGAAGTTGGCATACCATAGAATGGAATAAATCCTGGGGGAACCACAGGCCTTGTGCCTATATTTCCCCTTGGAGGGGGAGTTCCCAAAGGCATTCTGGGGCCTGAAAACGAAGTTATTGGCCCCGTGGCTGTGACTGACACTGCTGGTGTCGAACCAACATTCGTCGCTTCACTAACGGTCATATTAACCGTTGCTCCCACACTTGGTGGTGGAATTTCGTTGTTGTTTGGCGGATTCGCCATCTCTTCCCTTCCTCTGGCAGTATTGTTATCGTTGGTGTATATTCTACCACTCCTTAATAACATACAACTCGAAAAGATGAGATTATTTTTCAACAATCAACACACAGTCCCACCAGGTGTGCCAATTTGTTTACCTTGGGATTTGGTAAACAACCGCTGATCCTCCAAATGGTTACTTATTTGGTTACTCGCAGGATCGATCAGATTGATCCTATGGACATAGGTTGATTTTGAAGTTTGATTAATGTGGATAAGGCTTTAAGTAAAATGTTTCAAGTAAATTGCATAAAGGAAAGGCTTGGTAAAATAAACAAGGCTTTAAAGTAAAGGTTCGACAGGAATTTAAAGGGGAAAAGCATGTAAAATACTGGAAAAGTAAATGACTTTTAATTGATAAAATTGGTGTTTCACACATACATTTCTCAACAATTCTTTCGCTCACACTGGGTACTTGAATCTAAATGAGTGACTATGTATCTATTGTGAACACACGCGAGAAACTACACGTCTACTCCTATTTATACAAAATTCCAAGTAACCGTCGGGCAGTTACACTGCTTCGAGATCAAGCCACTTGGCACGTTCTCCATGCTCGACGCTCCAGATCCTTGCACGTTTGCACGTAGTAACTGCTGGAAACCGTTTTCCCTCCAAAGCTTTGAATTTCAAACTGCTCCACTCTGGATCATCGAACACCTTCATCAAGAGACGTCTTCGACGAAAACTCCTTCGACGTCGAAGGCAATCAGCCTTCTTCCTTGGAAGAAATCTTCTAAGTATTTTGCCATCTTTCGACGGGCACTTCGACAAGCTTAGCCAGTCGAAAGCATCTTTCAGCTTTTAATGGCTGCCATCAATCAAAACAAAGGTGTCGAATTTAGGAGCCAACAAGACCTGAGGATGCAGATTGGCTGACGTGCCTTTCGTAACCCGAGGGTAGAAGATGATTGAACACTAGAGTGCCCAGGAATTTGCGCTCACATGTTAGCAGTGATGGAATGGGCTTATAGATGCCATTGGGAGGTTGCTGGATAGGATGATGGGCTTATAGATGCCATCTGGATGTTGATTGCGTAGGAGATTCCTTAGCGAGAACCTGCATACCTGCAAAAGAACAAATGAGTACCTGACACGTTGCAGGAGCTGATTTTAGATGCTTGGTATAGATATGTCCTGACTGGTTACAGGAGCTGAGTCTGGAGCTTCAAATGGCGATGAATGAGCCAGGTATGGTTACTGCTTTTAGCATGAATGGTAAGAGAACCTTGGGTGATTTTAACTTCAACAACGCTCGTTGAGAAAATCTTGATGGGAAATACCATCTTCGCAGGATCGGAACGAGAACCATAGGCTATTATAATCTGAAAGGGAATCACCTCACTCGCCGTCGGAGAGGGAATCATAGGAAAAGGAATTGTCACCTCACACTCATCGTCGGAGAGGGAAACATCTGAAAAAGGAATTACCACCTCACGCACCGTCGGAGAGGGAACCATAGAAGACTATCACCTCACACTCATCGTCGGAGAGAGAAACATCTGAAAAAGGAATTACCACCTCACGCACTTGTCGGAGAGGGGACCATAAGAGACTATCACCTCACACTCATCGTCGGAGAGGGAAACATCTGAAAAAGGAATTACCACCTCACGCACTTGTCGGAGAGGGGACCATAAGAGACTATCACCTCACACTCATCGTCGGAGAGGGAAACATCTTGAAAAAGGAATTACCACCTCACGCACTTGTCGGAGAGGGGACCATAGGATACTATCACCTCACACTCATCGTCAGAGAGGGAAACATCTTGAAAAAAGGAATTACCACCTCACGCACTTTTCGGAGAGGGGACCATAAGAGACTATCACCTTACACTCATCGTCGGAGAGGGAAACATCTTGAAAAAGGAATTACCACCTCACGCACTTGTCGGAGAGGGGACCATAGGATACTATCACCTCACACTCATCGTCGGAGAGGGAAACATCTTGAAAAAAGGAATTACCACCTCACGCACTTGTCGGAGAGGGGACCATAGGAGACTATCACCTCACACTCATCGTCGGAGAGGGAAACATCTGAAAAAGGAATTACCACCTCACGCACTTGTCGGAGAGGGGACCATAGGATACTATCACCTCACACTCATCGTCGGAGAGGGAAACATCTTGAAAAAAGGAATTACCACCTCACGCACTTGTCAGAGAGGGGACCATAGGAGACTATCACCTCACACTCATCGTCGGAGAGGGAAACATCTGAAAAAGGAATTACCACCTCACGCACTTGTCGGAGAGGGGACCATAAGAGACTATCACCTCACACTCATCGTCAGAGAGGGAAACATCTAAAAAAGGAATTACCACCTCACGCACTTGTCGGAGAGGGGACCATAAGGAGATTATCACCTCACACTCATCGTCGGAGAGGGAAACATCTGAAAAAGGAATTACCACCTCACGCACTTGTCGGAGAGGGGGCCATAAGAGACTATCACCTCACACTCATCGTCGGAGAGGGAAACATCTGAAAAGGACTGATCGCCTCACACACCGTCGGAGAGGGAACCATCTGGGATAACTTCTACTGAGTTTTTATCAGAAAAATCTGTTGGGAGTCGATTTAGCTGGACTAGAGAAGGCCTTGAAATATGTTTTGAGAATTTCAACTGCATCCTTCCTGAAAGGTAAAGGTCAGTCATATGCAATGCATGATATGGATCAAGCAATGATGTTCTCAACATAAATGAGATTTGTATGATGCGTCTATGCATGCTATAATGATGTATGTGATGTTTTATGTATGTTTTCGTCTAGGAAAGTAAATCCTTGACGGATGCCGGGAAGTCATATCCTGGGCTGATGTTGGAGAATAAGCTTTTACTTCCGCTGGGGATGATAAGAATACCGGTAGGAGAAGATGACTCCGTTGCGGAATAAACTTGGCAAATGGAAGATTCTGCGGGGAGAGAAGATACTCTAGCGACCATGCTGGGGAGTGATATTCTGTGGGGAAGAGGGATGCTTGGCTGAGTTGTTAAGAATGACTTGCTGAGGATGTCTTGTTGTTGGAAGTGTGAATAGACTTCGCTGGGGATAGGAAAGAACTACGTTGACGACGACCTTTCCGTGGCTTTTGGCTGAGGATAACCCAGTTATATCCTATTGAGGAAATAACTCTTTGAATAAAGCCGGGCGACGCGTTCGTGTTCTGCGAGGGGATAAGCTTCCAGAATCTACTGGGGATAAGCTTACTGCTTGGGGATATGAATTCCAACCTTCCTGGGGAAACTGGATTGGACTCTTCTGGGGAGGTTTGAACTGCAGGGGAAGTGATTCCTTTGAATATTGGTACGCCGCCAGGGAACAATCTTTAGACCAAGACTGCCGGGGATGCTTGTTAAGAGTATATGTATTGCTGCTGGGGAATGTTGATATCTACTGGAGGATACCTAACTTCCTTAAGATTTGATAGCTCTGCTTGGAGAAGAATGTACTGCTTACCCTCTGGGGAATTAAGATGTACTGGCCACGTTCTTCAGCTGAACCTATCTTGGTACCTTGATGGACAAAGCAATTAGATTGTTTTTAGACAACTCATTATTGCCCCTGTTTCTATGGGGGAGGCACCTGTGGGATGCTGATAGTCGTTGATGGACAGACCTTCTTCTGGTAGGCAGGTGACAAGATGACAGGACATAGTCGTACGCTTTGATCCCTAACTTTTGCCTGGACCGCCCTTTCGGGTTTTCAGTCCACCGGGATACCCATTTTTGCTCAAGCCGCCTTTTCAGGTTTTCGACTTGCCGGGTGTACAGATTTTTCATTTCATCCCTTCATTTTGCCCGAACCCTTTTGGTTCGCCGGGAAGCCCTTATTTTTGCCCAGGTATGTCAACCTAGCGGGTCTTTGATTTTGCGTAGTATTTTTTCGACTATGTCCATGCTCTTAGAATGCAGGTAGGTGCCCCTGGCTGCTTGTGTTGCCATATTACCAGAAGGTGTCTGATCGTGCGAGATTCGTTGCTGGAGTGCCCCAAGTGACTCAGGCAGAGATTTGCCCCAGGCTTTTTGGCTTTTTGAAATATTCTCCGAATCTTGATTGGACTGCCCCAGATGATGGGCAATAGTCATGTCATGCCCCTGGATTGGAAGTACTTCTGTTCATTGGGCATTCCTCGTGCGAATTTCCCTGCTGCTCAAACAAAAAGTCATATGCGAACAAAGTTATGTTAAAAATGCAAAGCTTATGTCTGTCTTGAAGATTTTAAAAATGCATTCTTTTTCATGAAACAAGCGAATGTTTGTAAAACGTGATGTCAACTCCGTATTTACCGTAAGCCTTAAGGAGTCAGGATACCTTTCGTAACAGTATGCTTTCGGACTAACCCATGCTTCAGCTAGGACTTTTAAGGGTTATAACGTGGCTTGGTTCACGGTTTAAGAAACAAAGGATAAAGGCTCAAATTATTTGTACCCACCCACTCTTCGTGATGTTCTTCAAACCTAAACTCAGTTGATCATACGTTAGACCTTGTTTGAGTCTTTGCTCTGATTTTCCGGTGATGATTCGGATGTTGACAATTTATTTTGGATAGGCAGTCATTCCTTTTTTGTTGAGGGTTTGTACGACCTCTTTCTCTTTTGATTTCGTTATCCCTTTCGTTTTTTGCCTGAACTGTTTCCTTTTTCGGAATTACAGTCAGCGGGATGCCCCAGTTTCGTAAGTCCCCTTTATAGGTTTTGACTTAATGGGTTTTTCATTTTTTGAGATAATGACTGCCCGTCCTTGTGATTTATTCAGAACCATCACTGTCTTTTGTTTTTTAAGGACTCCTTTGGTGCCATTTGTTATGCACTTGGATCAACTGAGAGAACTACCCTGCCCCAGGTTATGATAAAGGGTTTCAAATTTCGAAAAGAAAAACTCCTACTTCTTTGGCTTAGATGGGTTGACGAGGGATTATCATCCTTATAACTCCAGTGTTTAGGGATTGAAACAATGCCTGTACCTCATCAGTGGGGTCTGTTCAAAAGCATACTGTAGATTATGGTATCGTTTTCGTCATCCTCCCTCAAGAGGATTAGAATTTTAGATCAAGAGTTGACATCAGAAAAAAAATATGAAAATAATTTGCATATAGTGAATGCGAATATATTGATTCAAAATAGGCATAAGCGATGCATTAATGGAATAACAATGTTTTAACATGAATAAATGTTTGAACGGTCAAAAGAAGAACACAACTTGAACATTCGAATGAACAAAAGTTTCCTAGTCTCGGAGCTTGTCACTTCAACTGGTGAGCCTTGGAGGAATGGTAGAAAAATTCAGCCTGTCCATCTTGTGTGAACTCCAATGCCCCTTCATCAATCAGGTCCTGGATTTTGTTCCTCAGATCCCAACATTCATTGGTATCATGTCCTGGGCTAGCAGAGTGGTAGGCACACCTCTTATTGGGATCATAGGCGGGAGATGCTGTGTTGGGGTTCCGGGGATGAGCCCTTAATGTGATCAGATTCAACCTCAATAGGCGTTGCAAAGCTTGATACAGCGACATGTTGAGCGGGGTGAATTGCCTTCTGGGCTTGTCTGGCTGAAGCTGGTGAGGTTGATGCTGAATTTGTGGCACTGGAGCCATTTGAGGAGCTTTCCCCTTATCCTCTTGTCTCGAGGATGATTGGATGATGAGTGGCTTTTTACCCTTAGACTTTTGCCCCAGTTGGTTACCCTGAAGCAGTTGGTTGACAAGAAACCGGAGCTCATCTTGTCTTTGCGCTAGACCTTGAATGGCATTCCTCTGCCCCAACATTTGAGCTTTCATAGCATCCATCTCAGATTGTAGGTGTTTCAGCCTTTCATCCTCAACACTGTCCCTGACAAAGGTCCCCATGAGGAGTGTCCTTAGTTCCTCCTGCCCCTTGGATAGATTCAGGAGGACTTCCCCGAACCGAGTCTCTTGAGCAAGAAGGTCCTGGTTGTCTGGTCGGAAAGCCATTGCTGAAATAAACAGCGAGAACGGTAAGTGACCTGTAGCAAGGGTACCTGTAATGCAATGATATGTATGTATGCAATGTTTTCAAGGATCTCGCGGGGTAGACAAGAAAATTGTTAGAATTTGGGATCCGGTAGCTTGATTGAAGAAACTTCATATTTGTTGAGAGTCCTTTTTCAAGGGTCAAAGGCTCACCATACCCAGTGGGTCATAGCCTCTGACTTTAATCATCATGTCTGGTTTTGATTTCCCAACAACCTTGGTTAGGGGAACCTTCTTCAAGAGTCAGAGCTCACCATATCAAGTGGGTCATAGCCCCTGACTACCTTGGCTAGAGGAAAATAAATCCTCTTTGCCCCTTGCTGGGCTAGTTGATTCACCATGACCTGCATCACAAGCCCTTGAGATCCTTGAAATGGGTTAAGATGTATGCAATGGTATGATGTTATGCTATGCATGGGGTAATGTAGGTGACCCTGTTATGAGTCCCAATTAAGGACTGCAAACCAAAACCTGCAAGAAACTCGGTAAAACCTGTTATGAGTCCTAGTTAAGGACTAAAACAAAAACCTGCAAGAAACTTAGTAAGCCTTGTTATGAGTCCTAGTTAAGGACTATGAACAAAACCTGCAGGAAATTCAGTAAACCCTGTTATGAGTCCTAGTTAAGGACTATAAACAAAACCTGCAAGAAGTTCAGATGTCAGATAACAAGCATGCAAGTAATCCAAGTTTGAAGGCACACAAGTCACACAAGAGAAAGCCCTTAGAGTTTAGGCCAGCATGAAGTTTGGGGTACTACCCTCTTGAAGTTGGTGGGTTCAACCTGTCCTATCAAAGTAACCGGGTTCTAAGGTTCCCAATATCACAGGATTGCTTTCATTGTTCATCGTTTCGATTTGGCCACTGAACTGGCGACCGAAATATTCCAGGAAAGCAACCCTCAATTGAGTGTAGTATCGAGTATCAACCAACCTCGGACTGCACCAAAGTCAGTTATCTCACTACCCTAAAGAGGCCAAGATAGTTCAATTAAGGTTCCTAAGGTCTGTTGATGCTTCACGACACCACACGGAGGCCCCGTACTCTCCTTGACTGAACTCAAGGGTTACCGGTACACACCAAAGTGCCACATCAACGTAGCAGACTGTTTCAACCATGTCGGTATACCCCGCACAGTTCCCTCACAGCCTTGTTGCTACTTTCTAAGAAGGTATCCCCCAGATCCGGGTTTAGGATCTATAGAACTCCCAAGCAACCCACAATTTAAAGCACACAAGGAAAACAATTGAAAACACAGTTATGAACTAACCCTAAGGTACACCTCACTTTAAGTATAGATCCCCAGCAGAGTCGCCAGTTCTGTGATCGGTGGATCTGGAACTGACTGTTTAACGCTGGTTCGCGAAATGTCGCGGAAGCAAGAGTCGCCACCGTCTTTTATTTTCTCCAAATGGAAAGGACAAAAGCACAGAAAAATTCCTTAAAGAGATTGCTCTCGGTTCGGGAGGTAGGTTATAGAAAGGGAAGGTGTTAGCACCCTTTCTATCCATGGTTATCCATGGGCTCTTAGATACTTGCTCAATGTGTTTTCAAAAAGGTTTGTTTGCTTTTCAATGTGGGTTTTAAAAAAGTTTCTTTGAAAGTTTCAGATCGACTCATGCGTCAGAGTGTTTGAAAAAAATTGTTTTGAAAGCTTTTGAAAAGTGTCGGTGTGAAAAGATTTTGTTTGTTTTTGAAGAGAGCAAGTATCTACGAGAACCTACCTACCCTAAGGAATTCGTCTGTATAAATGTCCTTTAAAGCAGTGCCATCCCACCATTGAGAGGTAGGTAGCACCACCATTGGAGGTGTTCGGGTCAATTCGATGTTCGGGACATGGTGATCACCAGAGCAATGGGAAGACACCTTAGAAGCTACCCTCATGCCAGGTTCCCGGATCATGAGGACTTACTAAGACATCCTCTACTCGACGATCACCTTTCGAAGGCAAGGCAACAGTGAGGCGTACCCTAGGGGTGGTGTGTGCGATTCGTGTGTCGTTTTCATTGATATTTGTCTTGTCATGTTTATCAGTGATCTACGCTTGATTTTAATTAGGGCCATCCATTCTTGCATGCTTATTTAACAGTTAATATTTGCAGGAAAAGTAAATCTAAAGCTATTACAAATGGCGCGGGTCCACATCGCCAAAATTAAACCGGACCCGATTTGACAGAAAAGTAAATAAAGCAAAGTAAACAAAAGTGCGAAATGTTTAAGTTACACGGCTTTGGGAGAGTTACATAAGTATTTAAACGACATAAAATAAATATGCGAAATTACACAATTAAAAATATGGGCGTTGGACCCTTTTGCAAAATTGAATTAATAACGGAATTAAAATTTTAAAAGAAAATGCTTTTGGTGTTTTTATGTTTTTTAGTCTTTTTATAGAAAAAGAATTAATTTAAAATTAAAATTGAATGCAAACCCTAATTCTAATGGCTTTTAAATTTATTATGAAAGATATTGAATTTTAACCTAATTTAAATCTAAATTAATTTACATGCAAATTTAATTATAGAATAAATAAATAAATAATATTATTATGAAAAAGGGAAAATTAAAAAGGAATAAAAGTTATTAAACCTAATTCTATATTTTTGGATTTTTAGTTATTACAAAGAATTAAAATTGTAACCTATTTTAAACTAAATTTATTTACATGAACATATTAAAATAAAAATTATTTATCATGTTTTTATCTTTTTTCTGATTTTTTAGGCATTTTATATATATGGTAAAAATAATTTGTTAAATTAAAACAATAAAATAAATAAAATAAGAATTGAAAACAAAATAAAAAAAAGGAAATTGCAAACCAGGGGGGGTGGAAGTCCCAATTTGGAGGTCTGAGCCCAGCAATCTAGCCCAGTTGATTTTGGCCTTATTGACTTTTTTGAATCACATATGGTGCATTGACTCAAGCCTACAGCGTTCATCAATCTTCAACCCTTAATTTGGTCTCCAGGAACACGTGGACAGCTGGATCTTGAGGCGTATGGTGCATCCTGAACATTAGCGCTGCATAGGAAGACATATTGCAAAATAATATGGAAATTATACAGACCTGGGGCTCGAACCCAGGTCTTGAACATTGCAAGGCAACACCTGTGCCACTGAACCATGTCAACGCGTTTATTATATTAATAACAAATAAATAATATATAAGAAAAGCGAAGCATTAGTGGGTCCTGCGCGCCAACTTTCAAACGCACCAATCACTGCGTGACACGAGGTCATCTTCCTCACCATCCCTGTAAAACAAAACACAAAGGCAACGGTTTCAGACGCGTTGCATTAGGTGGCCTTTGGAAAAATAGCGAACAACGTTGTAGGGATCATAAATTGATCGCGACAAGTGTTTCTTCTTCGTCTAGGTCCGCTGATTGCAATGGTGGTGGCCTGGAATCTCAATTTTTCCTTATCTCAAAAACCCCAATTCAAAACGCTGAAAACCCTAAAAGCCACGCATGGTAAAATCTTATATACAGCGTAATAATGCAATTAAACACGATGGTTAGCTTTAGAATCTCATGAGGAATGTAAATCAAGCATTAAAAGTGATAATGGATGCATGAATCGTGATGTACGCTTATGAGTTTTTCTTGATACAGTTGGCCCTCGTTTTACCGATTCCTGGCGTTATAATGGATGATCTGGATTGGAATCGTTTCCTTGAAGCTTCAGGAAGCCAATGGGATCAAAATCTTGGCTTGAAACCACCTGCAAATCGATTTTCAGTATTGAGTTTTTTGGCTATTTTTTCAAGTTTTCAATGGCTCTTTCTGCGCAGCTTTCAGTCCCTTAGGATTAGGTTTATGTTTCTGATTATGTAGTGAAGCTTTTAGGTCAACAAAACTCAATAAAATCCAATGCCATAATGGTTTTGCATATTTGATTTCTTAAGGATCTTCCATATCTTTTTTCATGTGCATTTTATGTCAATTAGCTCAAATCAGACCAAATCTTTCCATGTTGGGATGTGCACGAAATGTTGACCTTAAAACATGTATAAAAAGATTTGTTAAGGCATATTAGATATTTTTCATATATTTTAATGATTTAAATGAATTAATATAAATAATAATTCAAATAAATAAATAAAAAAATGAGAAAATACTTCCCTTTGGGCCAAGTGGTCGTGCATATGCTTAGAATGATGAATCATGGAGGAAAAATGGGCCCACTAGCAATTTTAGGTCATTTGGATCAAAGTTGACTTTTCAAGATATCCAAAAATTTCCCAACTTCCACAAGGCGTAACTTGCTCAATTTTTAAGCTTTTCTCATGTTCTTGGTCATTTTAGAAAGGTCTTTGAGTCCTCTAACCAATGCCGTTGGTCCCATGTCATTTTGATTTACCAATCTCAAGTTATGGCCTTTGACTTAAAGTCCCTTTTTGTTGACTTTTGAAAATGACCTATAATGTTGAAATTGATAACTTTTTGTGAGAGCATTTCTTGGACTTGAAGTATGAAGATGAGTTGTAGGAAATGTCTTTATCTTCAAAATGAGCTTTGGATGGAATTTTTCTGATAATCCATGTGAAAGTTATGCCCTGGTCAATTTCAGTTGACTTTTTCAACTGTCCAAATAAGGAAACTTTTGCATCTTTGATGATTTCTGAGCCAAATTTTGAGAATCATGATCAAGCATTGATCAAATGATGTTTGTGGCTTCAAAATGATATGTTGACCAAAAATTTGAACTTTTGACTGTCAAATGACCATTTTGCCCCTACAGTTGACTGTAGTGCAATCTAGGGTTTTGACTGTGCAATTTTGAGCTGAATGCCTTGAAACTTGATATGAGGATGCTTGACCATGTTTGTAGGCATATGAGACTTGATTGAGCTCTTGAAAACTTCATTTTCTTGATCAGAATAGAAACCCTAGTTTTGACTGTGTAGGAGACTTTTGCACTGTGCAACCCTTGGGGGATTTTGCAGCTTGACTTGGCAATTTTTTTGAAGAATATGGGAGGGCAAATTTTGGGGTACAACACTACCCAAGGTGGAAGTATTTATATTGTATGGGCTTATCTGTTTGCTGTGACTTTTAAAATCAATAATAAAAGTTGTCTTTGTTCCCCAAATTATGTTTTTATTTTCTGATTTTTCTTGGAAAATGGTAATCAGAAAAAACCTTTCAAAATAAATAACAACTGAAATTCAATTTGCATGATCACTTGTTATATGTGTCAGTTTCTAAAAACAATCATAAACCTTATGTGCAGATTAATTAAAAAACGCGTTGAATACAATGACCTTGCACCCTCTCCCAACTTTGAATATCTCGTGTATGGGGACGAAGAAGAAGACTATGATAAGATTCTATAAGAGGTCTCACGGTTGCTTGAGCACGAGGAGAATGCCATTCAGCTATATAAAGATCCATTGGAAGTAATCAATTTGGGTTCAGAAGAAGATCCGAAAGAAGTCAAGATTGGAGCATTTATGCATCCTGATGTGAAGAGCAAGTTGATTGAGTTATTGAAAGATTATGTGGATATTTTTGCTTGGTCTTATCAAGATATGCCTAGTCTAGATACAAATATTGTAGAGCACCGTTTTCCGTTGAAGCCAGAGTGTCCGCCAATCAAACAGAAGTTGCGAAGAACTCACCCGGATATGGCAGTGAAGATCAAAGAAGAAGTTCTAAAGCAGATTAATGTCGGTTTTCTTGTGACATCAGTGTACCATCAATGGATTGCCAATATTGTCCCAGTACCAAAAAAAGATGGAAAAGTTCGCATGTGCGTAGATTACAGAGATCTAAACAAATCTAGTCCAAAAGATGATTTTCCATTGCCCCAAATTGATGTGTTAGTGGATAGAACAGCAAAATTCAAAGTATTCTCGTTCATGGATGGATTTTCCGGGTATAATCAAATAAGAATGGCTCCAGAGGACATGGAAAAAATAACGTTTATCACACCCTGGGGAACATTCTGTTATAGAGTGATGCCCTTCGGGTTGAAGAAAGTTGGTGCAACATACCAGAGGGCTATGAAAACCATATTCCATGATCTGATGCACAAGGAAATTGAGGTATATGTTGATGATATGATTTCTAAATCCCAGACTAAATAAGGGCATGTAGAAGATTTGTTGAATTTGTTTCAGTGTTTGAGGAAGTATCGTCTTCGCTTGAATCCAAATAAATGTACCTTTGATGTTCAATCATGGAAATTGTTGGGTTTCATTGTTAGCCAGAAAGGAATTAAAGTTGACCCTGACAAAGTCAAAGCAATTCAAGAGATGCCAGCGCCGAGAACTGAAAAGCAAGTCATAGGGTTCCTCAGGCGTTTAAATTATATTTCCAGATTCATTTCTCACATGACCGCAACGTGTGAACCGATCTTTAAGTTGTTAAAGAAATATCAAGGTTGTGTATGTACAGATGACTGCCAAAGGGAATTTTAAAGTATTAAAGAATATATGTTTGAACCTCCTATCTTGCTCCCTCATGTTGAAGGAATACCGTTGATTATGTATCTGACAGTGTTAGATAAATCCATGGGTTGTATTCTGGGATAACAAGATGAAATGGGGAAGAAAGAGTATGCCATTTATTATCTCAGTAAAAAGTTTACTGATTGTGAGTCGCGGTATTCCATGCTGGAAAAGACATGTTGTGCTCTGGCCTGGGCGGCAAAACGTTTGCGGCAGTATATGTTGAATCACACTACTTGGTTGATCTCTAAAATGGATCTAATCAAGTACATTTTTGAAAAGCCTGCTCTTACTGGGAGAATTGCCCACTGGAAGATGCTGTTATATGAATATGACATCAAATACCGCACTCAAAAAACTATTAAAAGCAGTGTGTTGGCAGATTATCTTTCTCACCAACCAGTTGATGATCATCAGTCTGTGAAGTATGATTTTCCCGATGAGGGTGTGATGTTTCTGAAAGTGAAAGATTATGATGAACCGTTGCCTGAGGAAGGTCCTGATCTTGGATCTCGTTGGAGTATGATATTTGATAGAGCTATGAATGCTTATGGTAAAGGAATTGGTGTTGTGATTGTCACTCCACATGGATCGCACATTCCTTTTACTACAAGGTTGACATTTGATTATACTAATAATATGGCAGAATATGAGGCTTGCATCATGGGTCTCAAGGAAGCTATTGATCTCAGAATTAAAATTCTAGATGTGTATGGTGATTCAACTTTGGAAATAAATCAGATTAAAGGAGAGTGGGATACTCGTCACCCCGGCTTGATCCCTTATAAATATTATGCTAGAAGATTGTTACCCTTCTTTAATAAAGTTGAATTCCATCATATTCCTAGAGATGAAAATCAAATGGCGGATGCTCTGGTAACTATGGCTTCTATGTATCAAGTGAATACTTGGAATGATATACCTCTAATTATGGTTCGGCGACTGGATAGGCCCGCTCATGTGTTTACAGTAGAAGAGGTAGAAGATGAGAAACCTTGGTATTATGGTATCAAGCATTTTCTCCAAACTCAGGAATACCCGATTGGTGCATCGAATAAAGATAGAAAGACATTGAGAAGATTGGATGGCAGCTTCTTCCTTAGTGAAAATATGTTGTACAAGAGAAATTATGACATGGTCTTGCTCAGATGCATGGATAGACACGAAGCAGACATGTTGATGCATGAGGTTCGTGAAGGCTCATTTGGCACACATACCAATGGATATTCCATGGCTATTAAGATTCTAAGGGCAGGTTACTATTGGCTGACAATGGAATCTGACTGTTACAAATTTGCAAAGAAGTGTCATAAATGCCAGATTTATGCGGACAAGGTTCTTGTGCCTCCGAAACTTCTCAATGTGATCTCTTCCTCATGGCCTTTATCTATGTGGGGTATTGACATGATTGGGATGATAGAACCCAAAGCTTCAAATGGACATTGTTTCATCTTGGTAGCAATTGATTACTTCACCAAATGGGTGGAAGTTGCTTCATATGCTAATGTCACCAAGCAGGTGGTTGTGCGCTTCATTAAGAATAATCTCATATGTCGGTATGGTGTGCCGAGCAGAATTATCACTGACAATAGCTTGAATCTGAATAATAAGATGATGACAGAACTTTATGCGGAATTCAAGATTGTGCATCACAATTCATCTTTGTACAGGCCAAAGATGAATGGGGTTGTTGAAGCTGCTAATAAGAATATCAAGAAGATTATCCAGAAGATGGTTGTTACTTATAAGGATTGGCATGAAATTCTCCCTTTTGCTTTGCATGGCTATCAGACATTTGTCCGCACTTCAACAGGAGCAACCTCGTTCTCCCTTGTGTATAGAATGGAAGCGGTACTCCCAATTGAGGTTGATATTCCCTCTTTGCGTGTGATAATGGAAACCAAGTTGTCATAGGCTGAATGGATCCAGAACAGGTTTGACCAATTGAATTTGATTGAAGAGAAGAGAATGACGGCTTGTGTCATGGGCAATTATATCAGAAGAGAATGAAGAAAGCTTTTGATAAGAAAGTCAAACCTCGTAAGTTCAGAGAAGGCGACCTCGTGCTCAGAAAGATCATGTCTTTTAACGCTGATTCTAGGGGCAAGTGGACTCCCAATTTTGAAGGCCCGTATGTTGTCAAGAAAGCCTTCTCTGGAGGTGCATTAATTCTTGAAACTATGGATGGCGAGGAGTTCCCATGTCCCATGAATGCTGATGCAGTCAAGAAATACTCCGCCTAAAGAAATAAAAGAACAACTTGCTAAGTTGAAAACTCAGGCAAAAAAGAGTGTCTCGGTAGGCTGAAAACTCGAAAGGGCGGTCTAGGCAAAAATTAGAGACATAAACAGAATAAAATTTCCCGCTAAGTTGAAAACCCGCAAGGGCAGCTTAGGCAAAAATTAGGGACTTTCTTGGCAAGTAACTACATCATACAAGACTTTATCGTTGAAGCAACAATCTTCTTGAATCCTTACCATACTTCAACGGAAGCTGCTGCTCGGGATTTCAAAAGTTGTTAGAGGGGATAGTGGTCATTGTATCTCAATGTATATTTTCCATTATATATTACCATTTTCCGAACTTTGTAATCATCCATGGAGTCTCACCATTCGCAGACTACCATTCTATTAATGAAATTTGAGCTTTTACCCAATTCTTTGTATTTCTTATTTTATTTAGCTTGCAAAGACTCCATTTATTATTGATAATAATTTTCAAAGCGAAAAGATTAAATAACAAAATTGATCTTCAAAAAGAATTTACAATTTTATTTTACTTTAAAATTTGTGATGTAAGAGAAAAACAAAAGTGGTGATCCCAGGAATGGAAAACTCCAGTTGTTTTGAGAAGTTTTGTTTCCCGGGGAATATTTTCTCAGGATGTTTTCATCGTATTGTATTTGTGACTCCAGTGTCCCCAGTCAAGTTTTGGTTCATTTTTCTTCTTTTCTGAGTTTGCATGATATGAAGACTCAATCCAAGATTTCTCATGTGAAGGTTTCGCTTGTTTAATAGAAGTTCTTTATTCCCATAGAAGTTGGTACAATAATTACTCTCCAAGAACACTTGTATCCGGTTTCTCCAGTGAATAACGTATATTGGTTTTCCCTTTGAGAATTTGGTGTTGACCTACCCAATGAAGTCAGCACAAAATCCCCAGTTAATGTCTCGATGATGGGGCATCATATGCTTTAGCGAAGTTTGTATGTTTTTCCTCCTTCAAAATGGGCTTGAATTCCCCAGTGAATGTTTTGATGATGTAGTGTCCATCTGCTTTACTTGAAATTGACTTTGTAATCCCCAGTAGAAGCGTTACATTTGAAAAATATTTGTTTCCCCGTTGAAGTATGAGTGTTATTCCCTGGAAAAGCCTGGGGAAGGATGTTATATCTCTGTATTTGCACTGTTTTGTCGTTATGTTTTGTTTACTTCCAGATTACGTTTCTTCCCAGTGAAGTTAAGCCATGCAGTAGGATTTTGTTTCCTCAATTGGCGCTTACTTTTTCTATTGGAATGTTCATCTTGGATATGATTTAGCCGAGGTTGTTTGTGCCCGAGTTGGATTTGCCTGATTACTCCCAGTGTTATATGTCTGTTTTGTCAGCATATGCACGATAGAACTCATACATTCATACATACATCGGGCATAGTTAAAATTTGGCAAATCATTGATCATTCACATTTGTTATTATTTTGTGGATGTATTTCCCTGTCTTGTAGAGTTGTGTTGTCCTCTTTCCAATTGAGTGACAGTCATAAGCAGAAAGTGTATGTCCCTTCAATTTCCCCATTGAATTATCCCTCGTGGAAGATTTTTTGCTTTAGCCTTCCTGCACAGCTCCTCAACTGGATGATTTTGGTTCCCTCTTGAGTTCATTTCTCAGAGAATGTATTTTGGTAGACTATTTTACTCCAATTTATTTCTGGATCGAATCTTTGTTTCCCAGTAATATTGTTACTTTGGACGTCTGAAAGCTTTGAGTTTTGGTTTGAGGATGTGCATTTATTTTGCATGAGAAGACCTTTATCTCCTCAGCAGGAATATATTGGCATTTCCCCAGGAAGTCATATTGCGTTCCCCGAAAATAATTTTTTACAATCCTTACTATAACAACAAGTAGCAGGTCTCTTTAATTGAGCAACTTGTACTTCCCTATAAAAGTCGACGTAACTTTTTTTGCTATCTTCTCTATGAGTGGATAGTTTGCAGTCTGTTGTCAAATTACACCAGTGGATGGCAAGACTTTCAATATCGCAGAGAAAGTTCATTATGAAATCTTTGCAAGTGGTAGTCTCTTTATTTGAAACAACTTATATATTACCCTTTCCAGGCAGAATGTCTTGGTTAAAGAAGAAGTTGAGACCCGGTCTAAGTGAAACACCGAGATTTATAAAAAAAAACTTATTATCTTTTTGCTACCTTCAGTGAACATTGGTAGTTCATCGTCAGTGAACGGTGATGCTATGATATATTCTCTTTCTACTTTCAGTGAAAGTTGGTAAGTCACCTTCAGTGAAAGTTTGTGCTTGTTATCTTTTTGCTACCTTCAGTGAATGTTGGTAGTTCATTGTCAGTGAACGGTGATGCTATGATATATTCTCTTTCTACCTTTAGTGAAAGTTGGTAGGTCACCTTCAGTGAAATTTGGTGCTTGTTATCTTTTTGCTACCTTCAGTGAACATTGGTAGTTCATCGTCAGTGAACGGCGATGCTATGATATATTCTCTTTCTACCTTCAGTAAAAGTTGGTAGGTCACCTTCAGTTAAAGTTGGTGGTTCATCGTCAGTGAACGTCGATGATTTTTCTTTTCTCTACCTTCAGTGAATGTTGGTAACTCACCATCAATAAACGTCGGTGTTGTTATTTCTTTCCTCTTTCTACCTTCAGTGAATGTTGGAAGTTTCGCTTTCAGTAAAAGTTGGTGTATCCTTTGACTTTTTATCATCCTCTATAAGTCAGGTCTTTTGATCCACCAGTGATTTATTTTCCTGGTCGAGTTTCTCTTTTGTTTCTTTATTTCCTTTGTTACACCCCCAGCGGTGTTTTGTGTCTCTTTGATCTTGTTCATGCGCATTCATGCTCATAAGCATTGCATGGCATCTTAAGGCCAAAAATAGGGTTGGTTTTATATTTAAGTATCTTCGATCACGTCGACATGAAGATTTTTAACCTTCGTATCTCCGGATAGAAGAAACTTAAATAAGGGCAGTTGTTGTACCCCAATTTTTGCCCCTGAGATCCCCTTATCATACCATGTTGGTTCAATCACAAAAGACCACATTGGGTTATTTTGGTTCTCCTCCCTATCTTTAGCTTTGCTCTTTGAGGAATCACCAAGCACCTTGACTTGTTTTCTTTTATGATCATGAATATTTTGTCTTGATTTTCCTTATTATTAATAAAATGCAATGTTGGTTTGTCTTACTTGTTACTAATGTAGGTAAAGGCAATGAGGTTTAGTAAGTTTCTCTATGGGTTCATGAGTTTATTTCCATGCCCTAGGCAATAAAGCTTGAGAAGTCCAAACCTCACCATTGAAGTTGTTTTGGAAGGGATGACATGGCAAGGTTATTTTTGTTCACTACATTTCCAAGATGTCAAGATTGATTCAAAAGTGCAAGGGATTAATTGAAGAAGTTGTCATGGTTGGATAAAGTCTTGTTCCCATTGATCACAAGTGCATATTTATCTCAATTATCAAGATATGGAAGTGGTTTTTGTGGCTATGAGTTCTCATTTTCATCCTCAACAACTTATATTTATAAATCAAGGATGTTTGTACAAGAAGGTGGTTCAAAATTGTCAAGATTCCTCCAAGCATTTTCTTGATCTAGGAGTTAGGGTTTTGAACTTCAAAGAAGTATATCTTGCTCATCTTTTGGTATTTTTTGAGTGATTACAAAGACATACTTCTCTTCAAAGGGTTATTAACAAATAACTTTGAAAGTTTCAAGGATTTTTCATGTGGAATAAACTTGATGATGAAGAAAGATTACAAGTCCTCCAGATGAACACCCAATTTCTCATGTGTGACTTCAAATGATCATAACTTGGTCAATTTTTATCATATTGAGCCCACTATTTTTCCATAATGATCTTGAGGATGTGAACTTTATTCTTTCTTTTATATGAAAAGTTAGAAAATGGATGGAAGATGCCCTAAGGATACAAAATATTATAGGTCATTTCATGATTTTTTGCCAACTTCAAAAATTCATAACTCCCTCAATTATTGGAGATTTTGAATGGTTCAAGTTTCAAAGGGTCATTTAAGAGGTCTATTTCATGCCATATTTTTTGGTCAAGAGCAAATTCCAAGTGGAAGGCCATGTTTGGACGTAAAATATTATAGGTCACTTTTGAAGAAAATTTTGAAATATTTCTAAGTATGGAAAGTCAACCCTTTTTCTCCAACTTTGACTCAATGCAACTTTCAGCTCAAACATCCATTTGACTCCATTCTTTTCCCATTGCAAATCTTGTAACCTTATCTTTCTAAAGCATCAAGAATCATGCCCTAAGACCCCTTGAGCTGAGAATGCCATTGATTTGAACTTGGTAACTTGGAACTGAAGTTTCTTCAAAAGTCAGAATTTAAAATCATTGGTTTAGCTTCTAAACACTTTGTTTCTGCGCTTTTTGCCTCTAAACATGTTTAGTGAACTTCCAGAAGTGATTAGCACAACAAAACGCGTGTTTTGGATGAGTTTTGATCAAATTAGAAGTCACATTTTTCTTGTTTGCAAATTCACACGATTTCCCTCCAAACTTCATCATTTCACACGCTTGGACATTCCATTTGATTCCCTATAAATAGAGGGTCATCCCTCATTCATTTTCTTAAGCTTGGATAGCCAGAATCACCCTGTCAAACTTGTTCCATAACTCAAATTTCTACAACTTCAAAATCTGTGTTCAAGCCTTTTTCAATCCAATTTTTCAATCAATTTACCTCTCTTGATCTTCCCTGAAGTTAACCATATAATTACCTTCAAGAATCGTGCTCTATATTGCTCCATAGAAGTCCAGTTTCAGAGTTCTACAACTCAACTTCAATAGGTAGATTTCTTCATCAATTCTTTAAAACTTTGATATCATTGTGATTCTCTCATTGCCCTGGTTCTAATTGCAACACTTACTTTTATCTGGAAACATGTTTTGACCATGAAATTTCAAATCCCTTTTCAAAATTTTCCTTCCAAATTGCTTGAGCTACATTTTATATAAATTTATCGCGAAGGTGTGGTTGTCTTCGTCTTGAAGAGACGAAGCGAATGGCATAGGTCTCGTGCTCTAATTTTACAGATTGAGAAACCAGGTTTTGGGACTGGCTGGAGGTTGAAGATCACTTACGTGTCATCATTCAACCAATGTGACAACGCCATTTATATTTTTTGAATTTCTAATTTACATTTGATTCGGTGCTTTATTCACTAATGACCATGATATGCACAGTGCGCCAGATCCTTTGGATTTGATTACTAACGTGTTTTGACTCTCCTCCAATAGTCCACATATTTTTGACTTTATTTTTATTTTCTGATTTTTATATTTTATTGTTTTAAATTTTAAAAATATCATAGAAAATTCATTTTTAGTCCAAAAAATCTGAAAAAATTATGAAAAATATTTTTGATTTTTCTATTTCTGATTTTTATTTATTCACAATTTTATTTTGTGTTTTGATATTTTTTATAAATTTTCACTTTATTTGATTTATTTTAAATGTTTAAAAATACTTTTATGCATTTTTAAATTCTGAAAAAATTATGGAATGATTCAATGATATTGTGACAAATATTGGTGACCTCATTCATTTTTTATTTCTGCCTTTGATATTTTTTATCATTTTTGATTCATTTTACTCATTTCTTTAAATTTAAAAAATAGTTTCTGACTTTAAAAAATTATCAAAATTTTTATAAAATTATTTTAGCTCACTTCTGATTTTTCTATGGTCTTACTTTTTATTTCTTGATTAATTTAAATATAGTTGATATTTTTCTCTTTTATTTCTATTTTAAAACATTTTAAAACCTTTTTAATGTATATATTAAATGCAATATTAGTTTGTGATTATTTTCTGGATAATCTTGGGTTGAATTTTTTATCCTTAACTTTATTAACATCATTGGATCCATGATGTTGAGTCCAACTCCACAAAAATGGATGAATGATTTTAATAATAGTTTGATTAAATTTTAATTCAAATGTGATTTGTATATTCTTCCCCACCCTTCTTCATCTTATCTATTTCTTATTGCACTAAGTGTTATTGGAGCATGATCTCTATATCATGTCTCAAAATAAACGGTGCATAGATTGATATTGTCGGCCTCAAAATAGGTGCGACTTCTATATAAGTCCACTTACGATTGCTTAACATAGCGTTAAATTTTGTCCCAATTTGAATAAATGATCATTCGTGGCCCAAACTTATATTTGCAAGCCCAAGTATGTTAATTTGATCTCTTTGATACAATAACCTTGAGATCCATTGTGTGGAGGCTTTGGTTCTACCAATCCTCTAATGGATCTACAACACTTTTGGTCAACACAGATCACTTAAACATTGTTGATCATTAAATGGTACTTTTGAGGATTCTGAATGGATGATATACTTGACAAAAAGCAAATGCAACTTGTTGTGTGGAGGCTTTAGTTCTACCAATCCTCTAATGAGTTCCAAATGCAAGTTTCAAGATGGTCATCCAACTAACCACTAATTATTAAATTGTTTTTACTTTATGCCTTTTATTTGTTATGCTTTATGTACCATTTACTTTAAGCATTACATTTCATGTCATTTTTATTTTGTTCACTTGAGCATTTTTCTTTTCTCTTCTAAGACACCTAATAATCAACATGAACCATAAAACCTTTAATAATACTTGGACTATTTGGTCACTATCCTTGGCATTATGGAGTTTTGGACTTCTTAGACTTAGGATTAGAGACCTTGGCCTATGTTGGAGACCTTGTGATCTTAATTGATATTTTGTTTGGAGTTCTTGAGGTTTACCTCAAGACATTGGGTTGTTTGTTTGTTTTGTATGCAGATTATTGTGATTACATTCTTTATTTGTAATCTGGAATTCACCCGTATACATCTGTTACTCTGCCCAATTTTTGTGAAGACTTAATACACTTGAAGTTTGGTTCTCTCAAGAGGTCTGAGTATCTTTTCTTGCTTGGTTTCAATGAAAATAATGGGAATTCTATCTTGACTCATAATGTCAAGTATTGTCTTCTTGTTGGTTAGATGGTTCCTATCCCTAGCTTTAATATTATGCTTTAGGATAGTCTCTTCTTCTCCTCCTATCTTCTTAAATTTCAAATATCTTCTTCCTCCTTTTAAAAATTCTTCTTGTTTTTAAACTTGAACCACTTTCATAATAAACTTGGACTTATGTCCATGCATTTTCAAAAAAAAAATTTATAAATAAACTTCAATCAACTTATTAATACCTTGACATTTTTGTGAGAAGACTAAAAGTCAATCAATCTCATTTCAAACCATTTTGCCACTTTGGCTTTTTTATTTTAAAACCTTTCTCAAAAGATTAGAATCTTGTCAATCCTTGTAGTGATGCAAACAACTATACTTCTACAATATATAGTGAAGAGAGATATTTTCAACTTGGGTGTTGAGTGTGGCATTGATGATTTTAAATCCAAGCCATATCCTCCACTTTGAGATGATGCAAATTCTCCTTTCTCATGATTGTGGGTAGTAAGTATGTTTTTCCACACGGACAATGACGATGATGTTCTATCTCTTAAAATCAACCAATGCACTTATGTTTTAAAATACTTTAAAAGAGGAACTATGTGTACCCTGATCCCCTATTGCATGAAAGGTGGTACGTAGGCACTAAAGGTTCGTAACCAAGGGGGGTTCAAAAACCATAAAAATGTATTTCTTTTCTCACCTCCACCATCCATTTTTATACAACGTTTTATAGCCAAAATATATAGATTTTACAAAGAGGTTCATGTGGAGTACCATAGATATTTAGGGTGTTAATACCTTCCCTTTGAATAACCAACCCCCTTACCTTGAATCTTTCCCCCTCTTTTTTGGGTTACTCGCTCTTTTCCCATTCCTTTGGAAACAATAAAGCGTGGTGGCGATTTTTATTTTGATTTGTATAAGTCTAGCCACTCCAATGGCTTAGTCTTAAACATTTCTACTGCTACAAGGGCAAAGAGATATTGGTTGAGCCTGTCCAGATGAAGGCACATCCAAAAGACATTCCTGAGACTTCTAAAAAGGAGATGAAAGAGATATTGAAAATAATCAAGAAAAGTGATTACAATGTCGTAGAGCAATTGGGGCAGACCCCTTCAAAAATCTCAATGTTGGCCCTACTGCTGTGCTCTGAAGCCCATGCCAAGGCTTTAGTAAAATTCCTGAAGTCTGCCCACGTGCCTCAAGAGACCTCCGCTGATCAATTCGAGAACTATGTGGCTAGTTTAATAGTTTACAATGGCTTAGGATTCTCTGATGCAGACCTAACTCCCAAGGGAAGGAAATACAATGATGCCATATATGTCTCCATTGAGTGCAGGGGCACTACATTAGCCCATGTTCTGGTAGATACAGGATCATCACTGAATGTCTCACCGAAGAATTCTCTAGACA
This sequence comes from Vicia faba, assembly GCA_948472305.1. Taxonomy (NCBI): domain Eukaryota; kingdom Viridiplantae; phylum Streptophyta; class Magnoliopsida; order Fabales; family Fabaceae; genus Vicia; species Vicia faba. Next base: position 598,096,066 of record OX451737.1, read on the forward strand.
GGTTGGATTGCAAAGGGCTCACACTAAAGCCCAATAACATTGTGGTGAGGGCCTTCGACTGTTGTAAAAGGATGGTGCACGGGGAGGTGGACATCCATATCAAAGTGGGCACTCAAACTTTTAATTCCACTTTCTATGTGATGGACATCCGCCCATCTTACTCCTGTTTATTGGGTCGACCCTGGATCCATGGGTCTGGTGTTGTGACTTCCACTCTACATCAGATGCTGAAGTACCCAGTCAATGGGAAGATTATCATAGTTCATGGGGAGTAGGAGTACATGGTGAGCCACCTGAGCTCTTTCAGGTACGTTGAAATGGACGGCGAGTTCATTGAGACTCCCTGTCAGAACTTTGAGGAGGTTCTACAGACCGTTGCTGCAACCAAGACCATTACCAGTGTTCCAAAAAATACCATACCTCCACTAAAGATGGCTTCTCTAAAGGATTCCAGGACAGCATTCGAAGAAGGTGGGTGTACCATTTGGGGACAACTCCCAGATATTCCCTACAAATCTAACAAATTTGGTTTGGGTTTTACTTCAGGAGCCCAGAAAGTTGTTCATCGTGCTCGCACCGAGGGACCACCTTTATGGATCAACGACCATGGAGTCAATGCCCTGGAAGACAGTGATAGTGATTGTGACCTGGACAAGTGGATCTTCCCAACTATCAGCGGTGAACTCAGCAATTGGTAGGATAAAGACTTTATGCCTATTACTTTTATTCAAGAGTAATTTGTCTTTTTGTTTTAAGGAAATGTAATATTTGAACAATTGAAACATTAAAGCCTTGTGTCTTACCCGAGGCACAATGGTATATTTGTGAGGGTCATTGCTTCATTTTCATATGCCATCAATAAAAGATTGGACATTTCGCATGCAAATTTTACGCTCTTTATTTTCCATTTTTGCCTCTTTACTTTATCAAAAATATACATATATGCTCTTACACACACTCACATATCAAACTGTAGATCCACATCCACTCTGGATCCCATTGATAACGGTTATGTTATTGCTCATTATGAATTTGAAAATCCGATCAACCAAGCCGAGGACGAAGGTGAGGAAGATTGTGAGGTACCAGGAGAGCTTTCCAGACTGTTCCAATAGGAAGAGAGGGCAATACACCCTCATGAGGAGCCAGTTGAGACAGTGAACTTGGGTACTAAAGAGGACAGAAAAGAAGTCAGAGTATGTGCTAACTTGGAGCTCAGTGTCAAACAACAGTTAATACAGATGCTACATGACTATGTTGAGGTTTTTTCCTGGTCATACGAAGACATGTCGGGACTTGACACTGATAATGTGGTTCATTGCCTACCTACAAAAGAGGACTACCCTCTAGTGAAACAAAAGGTTCGTCGTATGCGGCCTGAGATGTCAGAGAAGATCAAGGTTGAAGTCATGAAACAGTTCAACATCGGTTTCTTAGCTGTCACATCTTATCCATAATGGGTCGCTAATGTTGTTCCAGTACCTAAGAAGGATGGTAAGGTACGTGTGTGTGTGTGTGTGGATTACAGAGACCTGAACAGGGCAAGCCCCAAGGATGACTTTCCTCTTCCACATATCGATGTTCTGGTTGACAACATTGCACAACATAAAGTATTATCCTTCATGGATGGTTTCTCCGGATACAATCAGATCAAAATGGCACCTGAGGACATGGAGAAGACGACCTTTGTCACACAGTGGGGCACTTTCTGCAACAAAGTTATGTCATTTGAACTAAAGAACACCGGGGAAACCTATCAACGGGCCATGGTAGCTTTGTTTCATGATATGATCCATCACGAGATAGAGGTCTACTTTGATGATATGATAGCCAGGTCTCAGACTGAAGAGGAGCACCTTGATCACCTACAAAAACTATTTGACAGGCTGAAGAAATACAAATTGAGGCTAAACCCAAATAAGTGCACTTTCAGAGTAAGATCCAGTAAGCTCTTAGGCTTCGTTGTCAGCGAAAAATTTATTGAGGTAGACCATGCAAAGGTCAAAGCTATACAAGAAATTCCGACTCCTCGCACTGATAAGGAAGTTATGGGATTCTTGGGACGCCTAAACTATATTTCCATATTCATTTCACATTTGAGCGCTACTTGTGATCCAATCTTCAAATTACTAAGGAAAGATCAAGCAATGAGGATGGAATTACGACTGCTAGAACGCCTTTGACAAAATCAAGGAATATCTTCAAGATCCTCCAATATTGATGTCTCCAGTTGAAGGAAAACCTCTGATCATGTAATTAACAGTATTAGAGAACTCAGTGAGGTGTGTGTTGGGGCAGCATGACGAGTCTGGTCGAAAAGAGCATGCAATATACTACCTTAGCAAAAAGTTTACCGGCTGTGAAACTAGATACTCACTGCTCGAGAAAACTTAATGTGCTTTGACATGAGTTGCTCGCCGACTAAGACAGTATATGTTGACTCACACTACCTTATTGATATCTAAAATGGATCCTATCAAGTACATCTTTGAGAAGCCCGCTCTCTCCGAAAGAATAGCAAGATGGAAAATGATCCTGACCAAATACGACATTCAGTATACAACCCAGAAAGCAATTAAGGGAAGTGTACTAGTTGATCATTTAGCTCATCAGGCTGTGGACGACTACCAATCCATGAATTTTGAGTTCCCGGTCGAGAACATCATGTTAGTAACTGATTGTGAAGAAACTGGACCTGAAAAAGGATCCTGATGGACTATGGTTTTTGAAAGAGCTTCCAATGCTCTTGGCAATGGCATCGGTGATGTGATCATATCTCCTGAAGGCTGTCATACTCCTTTCACTGCCAGACTATGTTTCAACTGCACCAACAATATGGCTGAGTATAAAGCGTGTATCATGGGTGTCAAAGCTGCAATCAATTTAAGGATCAAGTTCTTAAGTGTGTTTGGAGACTCGACTTTGGTAATCATCCAGATCAAAGGAGAATGGGACACGAAGCATCCTAATCTCATCCCGTACAAATAGCATGTGTTGACACTAATCCCATACTTTGAAGAAGTTACCTTTGAGCATTTTCCACGAGAGGAAAATCAATTAGCGGACGCGCTAGCTACGATGCCATCCGTGTTCAAGGTCAAGTAGGATAATAAGGCTCCTCAAATCACCATTGAGAGGATGGACGAGCCAACATATTGTTACGAGATTGGTACTGAAGAAGTAATGGACAAGCCTTGGTTCTATGAAGTCAAAAGACATCTCAAAGCCCAAGAGTATCCTGAGGGAGCTTCAGTCAATGATAAGAAGTTCCTAATAAGGTTCTCTGCTAAGTTCTTCCTCAGTAACAGGATCCTTTACAAGCGCAATCATGATAATACCTTGCTTCGGTGTGTAGACTAGAGTGAGGCATAAAAGATTATGGCTGATTTACACGAAGGTACCTTTGACACTCATTCCAGTGGACACTCAATGGATAAAAAGATCATACGGGAAGGATACTACTGGTCCACTATGGAAGCAGATTGTTATCAGCATTCACGGATTTATCACAAGTGCCAGATCTATGCTGATAAGGTACATGTACCTCTGGTTCCTCTGAACGTCTTGACTGCTCCTTGGCTATTTACAATGTGGGGCATCGATATAATCAGAGATATTATACCTACAGCTTCCAATGGGCACCACTTCATCCTAGTTGCCATTGATTACTTTACGAAGTGGGTCGAAGCAGTTTCATTTGCTTTTATTACCAAGAACGTCGTGGCCCGATTCATCAGACATAACCTTATCTATCGGTATGGTATTCTAGAGAGAATCATTACAAATAATGGTACTAATCTCAATAATACTATGATCACCGAGCTCTTCATGCAATTCAAGATCCATCATCATAACTCTTCTCCCTACCGATCGAAGATGAATGGCATTGTTGAAGCTGCTAACAAAAATATCAAGAGAATCATACAGAAGATGGCAGTGACATATAAAGACTGGAACGAGATGTTACCATTTGCTCTTTATGGTTACCGTACCACAATGCACACATCAACAGGGGCAACTACTTTATCTTTGGTATATGGTATGGAAGCTGTCATACCCATTGAATTCCAGATCCCTTCTTTGAGAATCGTGAAGGATGCAGGTTTGAGTGAAGACGAATGGGTTCAGACTCGACTTGACCAATTAAACCTGATTGATGAGAAGAGGCTTGCGATTGTCTGTCACTGTCAAATGTACCAAAAACGTATGATTAAAGCTTTTAACAAGAAGGTCAGATGTCAGGAATATCAGGCTGGTGATCTAATAATCAAGAACATATTTTCTGGTGGAGCCATGATCTTAACCACTATGGATGGTGACGACCTTATACACCCGGTAAATGCGGACATAGTTAAAAGATACTAAGCAAAAACAAAGACCCGCTAGGTCGACTGGACTAGGAAAAATTAGGGCATCCTGGCGAACCAAAAAGGTTTAGGCAAAAATTAGGGATTTACATAAAAAAAATCTGTACATCCGACGAGTCGAAAACCTAAAAAGGAGGCTTGGGCAAAAAAGGGTATCCCAGTGGACTGAAAACCCGAAAGAGCGGTGTTGTACCCCAAAATTTGCCCTCTCATTTATCAAGATTATTCTCACAAGATCTCTTTGACTCAAGACTGGATTAGGGTTTGATCAGCTCATGACATCTCATCTTACAATGATGACCCAAAATTAGGGTTTGAGTTTGATCAAGGATTTTTGGAATATCCATACTTCATATGACTTTCAAACATTATTATGGACCCCTAAGATTACTCATGACAAGTTTCAAGCCTTGAACCACATTTTTTATCAGTCAATTGGACAGTTGACCTAAAAATCAGTTGTATTGGGGAAAAGTCAACCATGGCCAATTTACAGTCAACCTTCATAATTTTTATCCACATCAACATTTTAGACCCATATGTATCATTTGATCAAGTTTGGACCATAATTCCTCAAGAAATTTGATCAAATCATCAAAAGGGCAAAATGGTCAAAATTAGGGTTTTGACTAGGAAAGGGCAATTTCTGATTTTTGACCTAGCAAATGACCAATTGATTTGAAGCATGATTACAAGGTTTCATTTGTATCATCTTGACCAAATGACATGGTTTAAAACATTGCAATTTCATTGGATTGACAGATGAAATTTACAGTCAACTGATCAAAAATCAACTGTATACTGAAAAGTCAAACCTTGACTTTTTGGTCAAAATCAAGTCCAAGAATCACAATTCATCAAAACATGTCAAAATGTAAAACTTGTTCATCAAGAAATCAAAGATTGAAGATTTGGTTTTGAAATTTGAATTTTTCTTCACTTAGAAATTTTTCTAAGTATAGAAAATTTCTTATTTTTTCTCAAGTTTAAGCAATTTTTTCACCATGATAGAAGATGACTCAAAGAAAGTTCCCAACATGAAAGTTGTAGACCTCCATGAAATCTACCAATTTTCTTCACACATTTTTCCCTAAAGATGCTTGGCTCTCAAGATATAATTTTGTGAATACATGCTCATGAACTAAAATAACTTAGTGAAATTTTGCCCTAATTTAGGCAGGTTTTTAACCCAACTTCATGGCAATTTTTCACCTAGTTCCAAGAGGAATATTAAAATGCATTTCAAATATGAGTTATAGATCACATTGTAATCTTTCCAAAATGTCCAACAACTCCTTGAGATCATTTTTGAGTAGGGAGAATAGAAGAGATGAAGTTGGCAATTTCTCACTTTGATTTCAAGCCATTTCATGAAGAACAAAATTCAAATCTGAACCTATGCTGCCTAATTATTGCTTTACAGGTCTCAAACTTGTTTATCACTCCATAATTTAATGCTTACTCAGTTGACAAATCCTTAATCCAAGCACAAAAGTCTTTGTCCAAGCTTTAATTCCATAAATGGCACAAAGTTGTCATTGCCATTTTGGAAAAGCATAACTTTTGCAACTTTTCAATTCTTGAGCATTGGACCTATTTTCTCTGAACACATAAGTCCTACAAACCTAAAGCAATTTGTATAGAGCTTGTACCAACTCCAAGCAGGCCTGTACAGGCATGTAGAGACTTGTCTTCTCACTTGGCTTCAATAGCAAGCAAGAGTGCAAAAAGGACACAACTCAGAAATCTGTGGTGGAGTGAATGAGAAACCTTCTCTATACTAATACACAAACACATTACAAATTAGAGCACGATTGAAAAAGGCCTGAAACAATCCAAAACTCCCTCTCACCAAAAACCTATCAAAAACTTGCAGTTTGAGCATAAGCATAGCAACCCACAAATTTGATCGTGCGTTTCAAGTTTTAATCATTCAAACACTTTACCTACCTCATATCTAAGTGATCCAGACCATCATCCCTCCACTGTAACACCTCCTCCTCCATCTGCCATTTTTGTTTTTCAAGCTTGCAGGTTGACTTGGATAGAGATTTTCAGACCCTTTCAAAGCAAGCTAAGGATTGGAACACACTTAGGGAGGTTCAAGCAAGCTAAAGGAATCTTCATGCCTTCATAAATCTCACTCAAACTCCATTCACGATCTCAGCTGAAAGAGGTAAGAACTCCAACTTTTATCTCTTCATATAGGCATCCATTAGCCACGATTCGTGAAAGGAAAATGTAGATATTATGGTGCTAAAGCCAACCATGTGCATAGATTTCATTTCTGATCATTATGTATAGAGAATTTTAGAATTCAAATTTCTGTAAAAATTAGGTTTGAAATTAGGGCGTTTAAAATTCATTTTGATCTTTGACTGTTAGTGTCCATAAGTTACATGTTTGAAATCGTGGGAAAAAGTACTATCATTTTCATGTTGGAAGTTTCCATTTTCATGGAGAAATGAGAGAGATATGCTTGGTCTGGCTAGCCAGAGGAAGAAGACGAAGTACAGGGCAAAGGAAGCTTTTTGTGTTATGTTTTTCTTGTTTCATTTAAACTAACGGGTGTACAGCCACCCCAGTGTCAAGGCAGCACGCTGAGAATGCCAAGGTCATGGGTTTGAGCCTTGGTGCCTGCCTTTTGCATTTTTTCTCCACATTTTTTCATCTTTTTTGGCTGTTTGCAGGATGGGCTTCAACACTTGGGCCTACCGTTTTTTTTCTAACATAATACCACCTGATTACTCAGGATACCCCCTGGCCCATACATTTCATTTATTTGTTTTATTTCCTTTTTTTGTTTTATTAAATATTTTCTTTAATACATAAAATCATGAAAAATATAAATATGATAAATATTGCATTTTGATTTATTCTATTTTATTTTCACATAAAAAATATATTTTATTTTAACTATATATACTAATTACTTTTTCTTAAACAAACTTTCAAAATAAAATAAACTTAAATATATTTTATTCCTTTTCTTTCATACTTATAAATATTTATTTTTGACATATAAAGAGACTAAATATTTTCATGAAATATTATTTATTATTTTAAGACAAAAATACACAAAAATAATACTTAAGGAGCTTTATTTTATTTTAAATTAGAAATTAGGGTTAACCATTTTTTTAAGAAGTAATTTCCTTTTTAATATTTTTTTTTTAGGATTAGGTCAAAGTTCTTTTTCATATAAAAAATAAAACAATTTCTTTTCCTTGCATATACATAATATTGCACATTTAATTTATATTGTATCTTATTGATTCAAATATTTGTACAAATTCGATTTGGTTGTAATATCTCAATTAGATTTACATTATTGCAAATCCCCATTCACAATTTGTATTCCCCCCTCCCATAAAATGTTGTAATAGCGTAGTAATCTTTAAATTACGCAATTTACCGCTTTTACATACCATGCTAGTAATTAGGGCTTAAATGGTAAGATAAAAACAAATCAATTAGAAAACCTTAAATCCAAGACAAAATCAAAGCATGAAAATAACACACTTGCACACCAGCATCCTTAGGGTTTCTCCACTTGGTTGCCTTATACAAAAATAGACATATTACGCATGTGAAATATCTTGGCAAAACAAACAAATATAAGATCATAGTCCCTCAATGACGCTATTCTAAGTTGCCTTACAAAATGATCTTAGTCCCTAAAAAAATGCTAAGATACTTTGCAACATTGCTAATCATGGTTATACGATGACCCACGCCCATCCCGTTTACATCCAAAGATAGGGTTGCTTACCAAATCAATGGTAAGACAACAACGTCAAAGGAATAGAAAATAAACAAGAAAGACATTTGAGTAGGTAGATTTCTTCTAGTTACTTGCTCTATTTTCAAACAACTATCCTTGCTATTTTCCAAAACAAACATACACATTTCAAAAACATCTTATAAACATTAAAAACATTTTCAAAAAGACAAACATCTTTGTATACATTCTTACGAACGAGAATCATTACAAAGATTGCCTAAACAAATGGCCTCTTTTACAAAATACTTTCAAAACCACACCAAACACAATTTCAAACAACAAAAGCAAGTGATCTAGCAAGTAACTAAGAGCCCATGGAAAACCATGGATGAAAAGGGTGCTAATACCTTCCCTTTTCATAATCTACCCCCGAACTCAAGAAATAATCTCAAAGGTCTTTCCTGTGCTTTTTCACCTTTCCTTTTGGATAAAAGAAAAGTCGGTGGCGACTCTTGCTAACCGCAACATTTGCGATAAAACGCAAAACTATCAAGTCAGTTCTCTCACCGTATAACAGAACTAGCGACTCTGTTGGGGATTTTTATAAAAGTGGGGTTACCTTAGGGCTAGATCATATTTATTTTCTTACATTGTTTGATTTGTATACTTTACATTATGGTTCTTTGTTTGGGTTTGAAATCCTCTACCCGAATTTGGGATACATTATAGGTAAATAGAAATACGTTGTGGAAACTGTGCGGGGTATACCAACATGGCCTAAGCAATATCTATGTTAGTGCGACATATTTGTGGGTACCGATAGCCTTTGAGTCAATCAAAAAGAATACGGGGCCGCTGAGTGATGTCATGAAGCACTAATGAACTTCTAGAACCCTTTACTTGACCAACTTGGCCTTTAGGATGTAGTGAGATGACCGGCTTTAGTGCAGTCTGAAGTCGGTAGATACTCGATACTACACTCATTGAGGGTTGGTTTCTTGGTATATTTCGGTCGCCATTAAAGAGGCTTGAGCTGAAACAATGACCAAGGAAACAATCCAGTGATATTGAGCTCCTTAGAACCCGGTTACTATTATTAGGACAGGTTTAAGCCAACTAAACTTCAAGAGGGTACTTACCTATAAAACCCCATGCGAGCCTAAACTAAGAACTTGTTTGTTTTGCTTATATATGCGTACTTGTACATAACATTATAGACATCATGAACATCACATGCATCCACTAACAATTTCAAGGATTTTGGAGATTCATCTTTGTTCTTGTTTTGTAGGATATGGATTCACTTTGCAGGAAAACTATCCAAGTTAACCTTGTAAGAATTCCTCCACGACTTAAGTAGATAGCTTCAAGGATCCCTGAGAACTCTCCATTCACCGAGAGGCATGGTCGTCTACTCAATTTGGTCACCTCCAACACAGATGAGGATATGATGAAGGTGCTCTTCCAGTTCTTTGATCCTTTGCACCATAGCTTCACATTTCCCGACTATCAGCTTGTGCCTACTTTGGAAGAATTCTCTCAACTCTTGAGGATTCCCATTCTCAATCAACTACCTTTCAACGGTACGGAAAGAGACCCAAATTTAGAAGAGATTGCTCAAGCTCTGCACTTGCACTCATCTGATGTCACAACTTGTTGGGAAACTAGGAGTGGTGTCAAAGGCTTCTTAGCAAAGTTCCTATTTGAGAAAGCCCAAAGTTGTTGGAATTCCTTAGACTTACAATCCTTTAAGGAAATTGTGGCTCTTCTTATCTATGGGATGGTCTTGTTCCCCAATCCTGACCAACTCATAGATGTGAGCGCTGTCAAAATCTTCATGTCACGCAATCTGGTGCCTACATTGCTAGGGGATATCCTACACTCTTTTCACATTGGCACAATGAGGAAAAGAGGTGTCCTTATGTGTTACACTCCTATTTTGGAAAGATGGTATATTTCTCATCTTCCCCAATCAGTCTTAAGGAATGAACAAGGTTCAAGGTGGTCACAAAGGTTAATGACGCTCAAACATTTAGATATTCATTGGTACTCCCGATCCAAAGAGAATGTTATCATTGTTGACCGTTGTGAGGAATTCCCTAATGTCCCTCTACTTGGAATTAGGGGAGGCATCACCTACAACCCATGATTATCTCTAAGACAGTTTGGTTACACCCGAAGGGACGACCCGTACGAGATGCTGATTCAAGGTTTGGTATTCGACTACGACAACAACGATCAAGGTCTTCGCCAGAGATTCATCCGAGCTTGGAGGATGATAAACAAGGTGGATAGCAAGACTTTGGGACACAATAATTCCATCCCTCTTGAGCCTTACCTCAAGTGGGTACGAACCCGCACTCAAAGTCTTATGATGCCTTATCCTTCCATTCTCCCGGTGATCATTGAGCCTGTTAATGAGGGAAAAGTTCCATATACTATCCTACATTCTGACATGCCCACATCTCTTGAAGACCTACAAAGGGATTGGATATAGCTCAAAGGAGAGCGAGATAATTTCGAAGCCCAATTCTACGCAAGCGAGAAGAAGGTTTTGAAACTCACTAGGCTACTTCGCGAGGAGCAGACTCTAAATGCCTACATAGCACCAAAGAGGATGTGCACTACTTTTTTATCTTACAGTTTTGTATTATTTTGCCCAAGGGGCATTGATGTACTTAAACTTTATCTTATTAATATAACGTGTGTTTCCTTTTTGTCTAAAACAAACTTGAATCTTTAAAATCCTTGAAAACATTGCATATGTACATGTCATTCATCATAACATAAGCAGGTCTTTTGCAACAAGTTTCCTCATCTCTCTATTGTTTATTTCAGTAAGATGGATCTCGAGCAGACCGTCAAAGATCTCCAAGCTCAAAACACGCAATTTCAACAGTTACTCATGACCCTAGCCAAGGGGAAAGAAGAGTTGAAGACTCTGTTAGCTGAAGAAAGAAAAAAGAAAACAAAGAAGGTCACTGGGGTTTTAAACATGGGGAGAAGGTTTCAGGGACAGACTAGAAGAACCTTGAATTTTGCAACACCATCCGGTGAAGGAGAGGGGAAAGGAAAGGAAACAACGGTTCCGTCAGAATCTGAAGAGGAGGAAGAAGAGGAAGACTACTCTGAGGAACAATATCCTCCAGCTGATGATAAGTACAAACATCTTGAAGAGCATTTGAGTGCTATGGAAATACAAAAGGTGCCAGGTCTAGACTTTGAAGAATTGGGACTAGTATCGGGGATTGTGATTCCTCCAAAAATCAAAGTGCCTTTGTTTGGAAAATATGATGGGGTGTCATGTCCTAAGATGCATCTCCGATCATATGTGAGAAAGATCCAACCGCACTCCGTCGATAAAGACTTATGGGTGCATTTTTTCCAAGATAGCCTATCTGGAACACAACTCGATTGGTTTTACCAATTGGAAAGGCCCAACATCCACAACTAGGAAGATCTTGCCGCAACTTTCTATAAGCAATACCAATATAATGCTGATTTGGCGCCTACCCGTACTCATCTTCAGAGTATGGCTATGGCTTCCAATGAGGGTTTCAAGGATTACACGCAGAAGTGGAGAGATCTAGCTGTGAGAGTGTAACCCCCTCTGTCTGAAAGGGAATTGGTGGACATGTTCTTAGGCACTCTATCGGGCCCTTTCTTCAACCATCTAATTGGGAGCTCATCTGCAGGATTTACTGAGTTAATACTGACTGGAGAGAGGGTGGAAGCAGGCATAAAAAGTGGAAAGATTCAGAAAGATTCATATGCCTCTACAGTTGTAAGAAAGCTTTTCATTGGGAAGAAGGAGGTATATGTTGTTTATCCATAAAGGAACCAGGGGAGAGCTGAACGCCGACCAATCGTAGGGGTTGTTATGATACCAAAGCCTACATTCGATCAACCAAGAAGTAATCAACCGAGGATGGAAAGGCCAGTCCGACAATTCACCGGAATCAATATGACTCTAGCTCAGGTTTTACCGCACCTTCTGAAATCCAATTTGGCAACTTTAAAAGAAGCTCCAAAGAACCCCAACACAGCGTCCCCTCATTATCACCCAAATGCCCGTTGCGCATATCATTCCGAAAGTCTGGGTCACAACACTAACAACTGTTCGGCCTTGAAAAACAAAATTCAAGACCTTATAGAGGCAAAAGAGATTGAGTTTGATGCGCTCGAGAAGCCAAACGTCATTTCTGCTCCGATGCCCAGGCCTGGTCACAACACCAATGCAATTGAAGAAGATTTGTTTGTTACCATAATTGATGAACTCTTGACTCCACTCCCAATCATTAAGATAAACTTGTTGAAAGCCAGTGTATTCTCGAGTTGTAATGAAGACTTCCACCTCTGCTTATCCTCACCAACTGATTGCCTTTTGTTGAAAACAGGCATTCAACGCTTGATAGACAACAAAGCGGTCATGTTTGAAAGTACTCCTGTTTCACTTGTTCCTGTTAAAGACGTTTCAATCATCACCATCTCCGCCAATTCTTCCAGGGTCTCCAAAAGACCCATTAGGATTACATCTGTTCCAAAAACTACTCCTCTTATAATCACAATGCCCGGGCCAGTCCCATATGAATCAGACAAAACCGTGCCGTGGAATTACGATGGGGACATCTACTACCATGGCATCAAACAAGATGGGCTGGCCGCCGAAGAGATAAGCTCCGAAGAAGAAGACTCTGACATTAGAAATATTGTCGGAACCAGTAAGATTACCCGAAGCGGTAGAATCTTTTCTCCAGAAATTTCCCCCCCAAAGGCAGTTTTTGGACCCATGGCTGCTCCAAAGATTACTTTTGTGCCAATAATCATCTCTGCAAGTGCTCCTATTGACAAAAATGATACAACTCCTGCTATCATTCCTACCAACACTCCTGCTACTGAAACTCGAGGAAAAAGTATTCAAGAAGAGCCTGTCTGGACAAAGGCTCAACCACTGAATATACCCGAGACCTCCAAAAAGGAAATGGAGGAGATCCTGAGAATAATAAAGAGGAGCAACTACAACGTAGTTGAACAGTTGGGGAAAACTCCATCCAAAATCTCCATGTTGGCATTGTTACTGTGTTCCGAGGCACATGCGAAAGCCCTGATGAAGTTCATAAAAACAGCCCATGTGCCTCAAGAGACGTCTGCTGACCAATTTCAAGATTGCATGGCCAATTTGACGGTGGATAACGTCCTAGGCTTCTCAGATGCTGATCTGACACCAAGGGGAAGAAAGCACAATGAGGCACTGCATGTCTTTGTGGAATGTAGAGGCACAACTCTGGCCCATGTCTTCGTGGACACTGGCTCATCTTTGAATGTTTTACCAAAGAAAGCTCTCGACAGACTGGACTACGAAGGACTGACGTTGAAACCCAGTAACATAGTCGTAAGGGCATTTGGTGGCTCAAAGAGGATGGTGCACTGGGAGGTGGATATCCCCATAAAGGATGGGACTCAAACTTTCAACTCAACTTTCTATGTAATGGACATCCGCCCCTCTTACTCATGTCTGCTAGGATGGTCGTGGATCCATAATGTTGGCGCTGTCACCTCTACACTACACCAGATGCTGAAATATCCAGTCCAGGGAAAGATTATCACTGTCCACGGAGAGGAAGAGTATATGATTAGCCACCTCAATTCTTTCTGGTATGTAGAATTGGACGGCGAGTTCATTGAAACTCCTTTTCAACATTTCGAAGAGGTCCCCCAAGAGGTAGCAGTAACCAAGATTGTGTCCCGGATTCCCAAGATTACAAGACCTCCACTCCGGATGTCATCCCTGAAGGACGCCAAGGTAGTAATAGAAGAGGGTGGATGCACGATCTGGGGGCAACTTCTGGATATTCTGTATAAATCTGACAAGTTCGGTCTAGGATTCACTTCAAGTGCTCAGAAGGATGTGCGTCATGCCCGTGCTGGAGGGCCACCCTTGAAGATTAGCAACTGAGAGGTAAATGCGGTAGAAGATGGTGAAGATGATTGCAGCTTGGAGGATTGGATCTTTCCTACTGTCAACGGAGGATTTCACAATTGGGAAGCCAGAGACTTTGTCCCAATAACTTTCATCCCTCGGTAATTTATCTTTGCATTTCTGTTGGACTTGTAATATTCACAAACAATTCGCACATTTAAAACCTTGTGTCTTGCCCGAGGCACAATGGTCCATTTGTAAGGGTTTTTATTTCATCTTCATATGACATTCAATGAATCATGGACGTTTTTCACATACAAACTTTTGTGCTTTGTTTTTCTTTTACATTTTATTTTTTAAAGGATGGTTATACCCTTACACACACCCACACTCATAAATGTAGGTACCCCTCCATTCCGGATCCCATGGGTAACGATACTGCTATGGCCTTTTGTGACTCTGAGGATCTAATCTACCAAGCCGAAGACGAAGGTGAGGAAGATTGTGAAGTACCAGGGGAACTGGCTAGACTAATGCAATAAGAGGAAAGAGACATTCAGCCTCACGAGGAACCTGTGGATACAATCAACCTGGGTACCGAAGAGGATAAAAAAAAGGTCAAGGTGGGTGCCAATCTGGAGCCCAGTGTCAAGGAGCATCTGATTCAGTAGTTGCATGATTATGTTGAGATCTTTGCCTGGTCATATGAAGACATGCCAGGACTTGATACAGACATCGTGGTACATCGTCTCCCTACAAGAGAAGATTGTCCGCCAGTAAAACAAAAAGTCCGCCGCATGAGACCAGATATGTCAGAAAAGATCAAAGAGGAGGTCATGAAGCAATTCAATGCTGGATTCTTGGCTGTCACTTCCTATCCTCAATGGGTTGCCAACATTGTTCTCGTGCCTAAAAAAGATGGCAAAGTACGAATGTGTGTGGACTATAGAGATTTAAATAGGGCCAGCCCTAAAGATGATTTTCCACTCCCCCACATTGATATCCTAGTTGACAATACGGCTCGACACAAGGTATTTTCCTTCATGGATGGATTCTCAGGTTACAACCAAATCAAAATGGCACCTGAGGACATGGAGAAAACTACATTTGTCATACAGTGGGGCACATTCTGCTACAAAGTGATGCCATTCGGACTGAAGAATGTTGAGGCAACCTATCATCGCGCCATGGTAGCTTTGTTTCATGACATGATACATCATGAGATAGAGGTCTACATAGACGATATGATAGCCAGATCACAAACAGAAGAAGAGCACCTTGATCACTTGCAAAAGTTGTTTGAGAGATTGAAGAAGTATAAACTAAGGTTGAACCCAAACAAGTGCACATTCAGAGTACGATCCGGTAAACTCTTAGGTTTTGTCGTCAGTAACAAAGGCATTAAGGTCGATCCTGCCAAGGTTAAAGCAATACAAGAAATGCCTGCTCCTCGTACTGAGAAGGAAGTTAGAGGATTCTTGGGACGCCTGAATTATATTGCCAGATTCATTTCTCACCTAACAGCTACTTGTGAGCCAATCTTCAAACTATTGAAGAAAGATCAAGTGGTCAGATGGAATGATGAATGTCAGGTTGCTTTTGACAAGATCAAGGAGTACTTACAAGAGCCTCCTGTTTTGATGCCACCAGTCGAGGGAGGACCACTGATCATGTATCTGACTATTTTAGAAAACTCAATGGGGTGTGTATTGGGGCAGCATAACAAGTCTGGCCGAAAAGAGCACGTTATTTAATACCTGAGCAAAAAGTTTACCGACTGTGAAACCAGATATTCACTGCTCGAGAAAACTTGCTGCGCTCTGGCATGGGCTGCTCGCCGGCTAAGATAGTATATGCTGACTCATACTACCTTGTTGATATCTAAGATGGATCCGATAAAATACATCTTCGAGAAGCTTGCTCTGTCTGGGAGGATAGCTAGATGGAAGATGATCTTAATAGAATATGACATACAATATACTACCCAGAAAGCCATAAAGGGTAGTGTATTGGCTGATCACCTTGCTCACCAAGATGTAGAAGACTATCAGTCCATGAAGTTTGAATTCTCGGATGAATACATCATGACATTAGACAACTGTGAAGAAATCAGACCATATGATGGACCTGAACAAGGATCCTGATGGACCCTGTTCTTTGATGAGGAATCCAATGCACTTGGTAATGTTATCGGTGTTGTACTCATATCTCCGGAAGGGTGTCACACTCCCTTTACTGCCAGACTTTGCTTCAACTGTACGAGCAACACGGCGGAGTACGAAGCATGCATCTTTGGTCTCAGAGCTGCCATAGACTTGGGAATCAAATTTTTAGATGTGTTTGGAGATTCAGATTTGGTCATCAGTCAGATTAAAGGGGAATGAGATACTAAGCACCCAAACCTTATCCCTTACAAAGAACATGTTTTGACATTGCTACCACATTTTGAGAAGATTACCTTCAAACATTTTCCGCGAGAAGAAAATCAGCTAGCAGACGCTCTAGCCACAATGTCATCTATGTTTAAACTTAAATGGGATAACGAGGCTCCCCAAATCACCATCGAACGAATGGACGAACCAGCACATTGTCACGGATTAATACTGAAGAGGTAGTGGATCAGCCTTGGTTTCATGAGGTCAAGAGGTATCTCGAGGCTTAAGAGTATCCAGAAGGAGCTTCAATTAATGATAAGAAGTTCTTAACGAGATTATCTACTAAGTTCTTCCTTAGTAATGGCATCCTGTACAAATGCAATCATGACTCCATTTTGCTTCGGTGCATGGATAAGGTTGAAGCTGAAAAGATCATGGCTGAATTACATGAAGGTACTTTTGGCACCCACTCCAGTGGGCATACGATGGCGAAGAAAATCCTATGGGCGGGCTATTATTGGTCTACCATGGAAGCAGATTTCTATCAACACTCTCGGACTTGTCATAAGTGTCAAATTTATGCTGACAAGGTGCACGTACCTCTGGTTCCTCTGAATGTCTTGACGGCTCCTTGGCTCTTTGCTATGTGGAGAATTGATATGATTGGAGAGATCAAGCTGACAGCGTCCAATGGACATCGTTTCATCCTAGCGGCCATTGACTATTTTACAAAGTGGGTCGAAGCAGCTTCATTCGCTTCCCTTACTAAGATTGTTGTTGCCCGCTTCATCAAGCAAAATCTCATTTGCCGGTACGGTATCCCGAAAAGGATCATCACTGACAATGGTACAAATCTCAACAACACTATGATCACCGCGTTGTGCGAGCAATTCAAGATTCAGCATCACAATTCTTCTCCCTATCGGTCTAAGATGAATGGTGTTGTCGAAGCTGCAAATAAAAACATTAATAAGATCATACAAAAGATGACAGTCACGTACGAAGACTGGCATGAGATGCTACCATTCGCTTTCCACGGGTATCGTACCACGGCTCGCACATCAACCAGGGCAACACCCTATTCTTTGGTTTACGGCATGGAGGTTGTCTTGCCTATTGAGGTTCAGTTCCCCTCTCTGAGAATTATGAAGGATGCAGGATTGAATGAAAACGATTGGATCCAGACTCGACTTGATCAACTGAACTTAATTAATGAAAAGAGACTTACTGCTGTTTGCCATGGTCAGATGTATCAAAAACGGATGATCAAGGCTTTCAACAAGAAAGTCAAACGCCAAGTATATCAAGTTGGGGATCTAGTGATCAAACGTATCATCTTACCACAAAGTGATCCCAGGGGAAAATGGACTCCTACCTATGAAGGACCATTTGTAATCAAAAACATATTCTCCGATGGGGCGATGATATTGACCACCATGGATGGCGACGACCTGCCGCACCCTACGAACACGGACATAGTCAAAAGATACAACGCATAAGAGACCCGCTAGGTTGACACACCTAGGAAAAACAAGGGGCATCCCGACGAACCAAAAGGTTCGAGCAAAAATTAGGGATAAAATAATAAAAAATCTGTACACCCGGCAAGTTGAAAACCCGAAAGGGCGACTTGGGCAAAAAAGGGTTTCCCGGTGGACTGAAAACTTGAAAGGGCGGGCCAGGAAAAAATTAGGGAATTAAAGCGTATGACTATGTCCCGTCGGATCACTTTACGGACAACCTTTGACTTCCACTGATAAACTCAGAGTTTATGATCAATTCAATCCTCTTTGGATGAAGCAACAAATAGACAAGATATTCAGAGATATGAAGGCTATAGCAGAATGGGAACCCCATGAGATTATTACACATAGCTATCTTTCTTTGTATAAATTTTTCTTGTTTTATGGCACCATTTTTTTACTAGAATGTTTGTCCCCTTTGTACAAAAAAAAATACTTATTCGAAATCAATACAAAGATACCCCTTTGAAAGTGAAAAAACCATTTGTCTTTTCTTTACGATTGTGTTTTGTTTGCAAAAACGTCCGATGATTCATTGATGAACATATGCATTTGAACATAATCGTTGTTTACAAATAAACAAAATGAGAAAGACCATTACTGATAGGTTGAAAGGACAGGAAAACGTCTCTAAGTTATTCCATAAGTAATTCCCACAGTACGTCATTTAAATCCCCAGTGGAACTAAACTTTAAATTATTAATCCCCAGTAGAAATCATCAAATTTCTCAAGATTCCCCAAGCAGGTCTTACAAGCAGTACATGGTATTTCCCTCACAATAGAATTTACTTCTCTCAACAAGAGTTCGTCAGTATTTCAACTTCAAGACATGAAATTTCAACACATCCTCAGCAGCATTCAAAGATTTATTTTCCTCAATCAAACAACAATACAACAAATCAGCTTACATACGCATACATTACATCCATATATCATAAACATTGATAAAGCAAATACATTGCATCATACATTTCATGCAACATAACTTTTTGTTTCAGCTAACATTTTACCCTTTTCAGGATAAGATTAACAGCTACCATTTGACAATATGCAATCAGATAAAATTCAGATGCGCTCCAGACACGGATGTCACTCTGATACTCATTCAGATTTCAAGTTCAGATACAGTATGCATACGCTCCAAACACGGATGCCATTCTAATACTCATTCAGATTTCAAGTTCAGATACAGTACGGATACACTCCAGACATGGATGCCATTCTAATACTCATTCAGATTTCAAGTTCAGATACGCTCCAGACACGAATTCCATTCTGATACTCGTTCAGATATAACCTTTCAGATACAGTCCAGATACGTCCCAAACACAGACACCATTCTGATACTTATTCTTTCGGCTTACAACTTACAATTCAACAAACATTCTTGGATGGCATCTACAAGCCCATCTCCAACAAGATTCTATCACTTCTCCAAATGGCATCTTTAAGCCCATTTCCTCAACTACACATCATCGAGTGAAAATTTCTGGGCACTCTAGTGTCTAATCATTCTCTCACCTTCGATAAAAGGATTCCAGGACAGCAGTCGAAGAAGGTGGGTGTACCATTTGGGGACAACTCCCAGATATTCCCTACAAATATAACAAATTTGGTTTGGGTTTTACTTCAGGAGCCCAAAAAGTTGTTCGTCGTGCTCGCACCGAGGGACCACCTTTATGGATCAACAACCATGGAGTCAATGCCCTGGAAGACAGTGATAGTGATTGTGACCTGGACAAGTGGATCTTCCCAACTATCAGCAGTGAACTCAGCAATTGGTAGGATAAAGACTTTATGCCCATTACTTTTATTCAAGAGTAATTTGTCTTTTTGTTTTAAGGAAATGTAATATTTGAACAATTGAAACATTAAAGCCTTGTGTCTTACCCGAGGCACAATGGTATATTTGTGAGGGTCATTGCTTCATTTTCATATGCCATCAATAAAAGATTGGACATTTCGCATGCAAATTTTACGCTTTTTATTTTCCATTTTTGCCTCTTTACTTTATCAAAAATATACATATATGCTCTTACACACACTCACATATCAAACTGCAGATCCACATCCACTCTGGATCCCATTGATAACGGTTATGCTATTGCTCATTATGAATTTGAAAATCCAATCAACCAAGTCGAGGACGAAGGTGAGGAAGATTGTGAGGTACCAGGAGAGCTTTCCAGACTGTTACAATAGGAAGAGAGGGAAATACACCCTCATGAGGAGCTAGTTGAGACAGTGAACTTGGGTACTAAAGAGGACAGAAAAGAAGTCAAGGTATGTGCTAACTTGGAGCTTAGTGTCAAACAACGGTTAATACAGATTCTACATGACTATGTTGAGGTTTTTTCCTGGTCATACGAAGACATGTCGGGACTTGACACTGATAATGTGGTTCATTGCCTACCTACAAAAGAGGACTACCCTCTAGTGAAACAAAAGGTTCGTCGTATGCAGCCTGAGATGTCAGAGAAGATCAAGGTTGAAGCCATGAAACAGTTCAACGTCGGTTTCTTAGCTGTCACATCTTATCCATAATGGGTCGCCAATGTTGTTCCAGTACCTAAGAAGGATGGTAAGGTACGTGTGTGTGTGTGGATTACAGAGACCTGAACAGGGCAAGCCCCAAGGATGACTTTCCGCTTCCACATATCGATGTTCTGGTTGACAACATTGCACAACATAAAGTATTATCCTTCATGGATGGTTTCTCCGGATACAATCAGATCAAAATGGCACCTAAGGACATGGAGAAGACGACCTTTGTCACACAGTGGGGCACTTTCTGCAACAAAGTTATGCCATTTGAACTAAAGAACACCGGGGAAACCTATCAACGGGCCATGGTAGCTTTGTTTCATGATATGATCCATCACGAGATAGAGGTCTACTTTGATGATATGATAGCCAGGTCTCAGACTGAAGAGGAGCACCTTGATCACCTACAAAAACTATTTGACAGGCTGAAGAAATACAAATTGAGGCTAAACCCAAATAAGTGCACTTTCAGAGTAAGATCCAGTAATCTCTTAGGCTTCGTTGTCAGCGAAAAATTTATTGAGGTAGACCATGCAAAGGTCAAAGCTATACAAGAAATTATGACTCCTCGCACTGATAAGGAAGTTATGGGATTCTTGGGACGCCTAAACTATATTTCCATATTCATTTCACATTTGAGCGCTACTTGTGATCCAATCTTCAAATTACTAAAGAAAGATCAAGCAGTGAGGATGGAATGACGACTGCTAGAACGCCTTTGACAAAATCAAGGAATATCTTCAAGAGCCTCCAATCTTGATGTCGCCAGTTGAAGGAAAACCTATGATCATGTAATTAACAGTATTAGAGAACTCAGTGAGGTGTGTGTTGGGGCAGCATGACGAGTCTGGTCGAAAAGAGCATGCAATATACTACCTTAGCAAAAAGTTTACCGGCTGTGAAACTAGATACTCACTGCTCGAGAAAACTTAATGTGCTTTGGCATGAGCTGCTCGCCGACTAAGACAGTATATGTTGACTCACACTACCTTATTGATATCTAAAATGGATCCTATCAAGTACATCTTTGAGAAGCCCGCTCTCTCCGAAATAATAGCAAGATGGAAAATGATCCTGACCGAATACGACATTCAGTATACAACCCAGAAAGCAATTAAGGGAAGTGTACTAGTTGATCATTTAGCTCATCAGGCTGTGGACGACTACCAATCCATGAATTTTGAGTTCCCAGTCGAGAACATCATGTTAGTAACTGATTGTGAAGAACCTGGACCTGAAAAAGGATCCTGATGGACTAT
Source organism: Vicia faba (assembly GCA_948472305.1). Classification (NCBI taxonomy): domain Eukaryota; kingdom Viridiplantae; phylum Streptophyta; class Magnoliopsida; order Fabales; family Fabaceae; genus Vicia; species Vicia faba. Next base: position 598,117,779 of record OX451737.1, read on the forward strand.
GGTTTTTGAAAGAGCTTCCAATGCTCTTGGCAATGGAATCGGTGTTGTGATCATATCTCCTGAAGGCTGTCATACTCCTTTCACTGTGTTTACAGTGATTTCTGGTAAACAACCGCTAGTCCTCCAAACTATCGAATAAACTTACTGACTGTTATTCAATTTCTCTGGTAACTCGCAGGATCGACTAGATTGATCCTAGGACGTGTTGGTCATTAGGGTAACTCTCATGATCAAACTGGTATTCATGGTTGGTATTTAGAATGTTGTGTAGGTGTTTGACTTATTTCGATTTCTCTACTAAGGATCTAAAGGTGTAATCAAAATAAATGTGCGCGAAATTAAATTGCATGAATAAAGGTCAATTGTAAAGACATGTAAAAACTGCATAAAAGACAAATAAGTGATTTCGAAATGTAAAAACGGTTAATGTAAATGATTCGAAATATGAAGAAAGCGTTTAATGCAAGAAAACTGTAAAATGGCTTTAAGTGAAAAAGGTGTTCGAAGGATAAAAACTTGAAGATAAAGGCATGAAATGTATAACAGTTTCTGAAATGTAAAGTATTTGAAATGGAAAGAAAGCATTTAAATGTAAGGCATCAGTGAAAAGATTTCGAAAAAAGACTTTAGATGCAAAGACTTGTAAATGGTATTGACATAAAAATAAAGGAAAGTACTGGAAATGATAAAGGGTTTTCATTAAATCATAAACATGTGGTGTTATCATACGTACATTGCTCTTGCATTTGTTTCCCTAGCCATGTGGTAATTTGAATGTTTACTGAGTTTTTTGTACAATAGATATGACACCCGAAATCCTAATGCTAAGACTTCTATTTATACTACTTCGACCATAACGGTCTTGCTATAAGATTCTGCCACGTTCAGAACATGCAGAGCAATGCCTCTCTCTTGCTTCCACACGTCTTCGAATGCTCCAGCGCATATATTTCAAATTTCGAACATCCCGCTTGCATTTGAATTTCAAATGTTTTGGCACTTCTTCGCTTCGAACGCATTTCCTAGACACAACCTTGTTATCATTTCGAGACTTCTTTGGATATACTCTCATAACTGTCACTCAAAGCTCCAAGCTTTGATATGCCCATTCGAAGCACTGCTTCTACCATTTCGAAACATGACGTTTTGTTTTATTTCAATCGAAACGTCCAATTTACTTTGCTTCTAATAATATCATCAAAATCTTCATCCAACAAAATGCCCCTTTAAAATATGTATTTCGATTCCTTTGATAAATACTTATTTTAAACATATACACAAGATTTTGATGTGACCTTCGAATCATCGTAACATTTATTGCATATGACTCCAGTCACGTCAATCATAACGCTTTTTAGATTCCTTAACCGCCTTGAACCATTTCACAGTATGGTGCAGTTACAAAACAATGATTATCTTTAATCACGCCTATTACCAATGTTAACTTTACGCCACCTCTTCATCAAACCAACCCATGATTACCACGTATCACAACCTTACTCAGTGGATGCTTAAACTTCCACATTATAAAAACTCATCAACTTAGTCTTTTTCTTTTCTTCCCACATTCTGAATCTTTTCTCCTTCTTTTCTCACCGAAACCCTAAGCTTTCAACATTCTTCCAACAATGTCTTCTTCAACTTCATCTCAACTAAAAAAGGTTTCCAAAAAGAAAGGAAAGACCGCAGGAAACACAATGGAAAGCAAGGTTGTCACCTACCAAGGTCAATCTGTTCTTGTTCCCCAGACGATCTCAAAAGAGAAAGAAATGCTTTATGCATCCCAGGTACTTATTCCTACCACCGCTGCTGGCAAGAGGTTAGCTTTAATGGGCCCTCTTACAGTTTTTGAAATTTTAAAAGACACCAGAAAATTTTTCCCAGTTTGCTATAATTTCAAACCCCTGTTTAATAAAATGGACGCCCCTAAGGCAATAGAGTCTTCTGGTTCACACACCGTGGAAAATCCAATTGTTCCTCCTAAGGACCCTTTTGTATTAGACTATGTAAAGAGTAACTTCAAACCGTTTCGATCTTGCCCCACTTCCGACACTGCTTATCATAACTGGTTCAATAAGGTAGAAGCTAAGAAATCCCAGCAATGGGAAGAATTAGGTATCTACAACTTGATTAAGCTGTTGAAGCCAGGTTTTACTTATAGCCACCCATTGTTATTCGCGTCCCTATATTTCTGGGACAGTACTTATAATACTTTCCATCTCCCTGGTGGAATGATTACCCCTACCTTCTTTGACATAGCGGCCATTACTGGGCTATCACCAATAGGAGAAACATATATCCCCGACAACGAAGAGCATTCGAGTATTATCGACTTCAAAGTCAAACTAGCAAGCTTTTCAAAGTTCATCAGCCACTATCATACTGAAGGAGACAGTGTGTCGGATGTATAACACATTGCTTTCCTTACCTTATGGCTGTCAAGGTATGTCTTTTGCAGCAAATCCCTACAGGTAGCCAGTAGGTTTATTCCTCTAGCTAGAGATTTGCACGAGAATCGGAGGGTGTGCTTAAGCGAACTGTTATTAGTTGATCTCTATGAAAGCCTGAGGTCAGCTATTTCGAGTCTAAAATCTCACACCTCCAAGAATATCCTGCTAGCTGGCCCTTTCTGGTTACTTCAGCTATGGCTAAACGCCATGTTCGAACCTTCATTGTCAACTTCCAACACCATTGCTGAACAAGACCCTGAAACAACGGATAGAATAATCGAAGGCACTAGGCTGCGAAGACTAACCCCAAATGATGATAAGGATGACTTCAAAGTCCTATTCTCAAAATATATCATGATATTCTCTAAGAGGCATAAGTTCGAAGAGACCATGGCACCTTTTGCTTCAAGGGCTCATGGACCTTCATGGTTTACCATGGCTCTCTCAGAAGCTGTCAAGAGCAAAGAGATTCAAGATGTATGGAGAGCCTTTTTGCTACCCAGACTAATTTCTTCAAGAATAACTCCTGCCAAGAATTAGATTTTCCTTTTCGCTTATCAGCCCAATTTTGTTTCGAGACAGTTTGGCTTGTGCCAATTAATTCCTGAACCCCTATTTCAAACGGAAAGTGCCATCACCTCTGGGCGAACCTTCAAGGCACGAGAAGCCAAACTACAGCAGGAACAATACCAAGGCTTCGCCCAGTTTGAGCTAATAACTTTCGAACCTACACACCTTACAGCAAAGGGGTTTCTGGAATGGTGGACAAAGTTTTATCAGACTTATATGTTCGATACTCTTACTATTCAGCAGAAACTAACTGATGCATTCGATGTGCAGGTACCATGCAAGAAAGGTATGTTCACTCATGCCAAAGAGATTAAAGCTTTTCAAAACTATTTTGAAACTACTTATGATCCCACACATTTGGAATCCAGTGTGCATCAAGCGGCTGAGACCCTGAAGGAAAAATTCAAAGAAAGAGTTTCTAAGTTAAAACTTCCTTCATGGTTGTCACCTGAGGATAGGTATAGGTTGGCATTCGAAATGCATCCACCTAAATTTCCTAGATTACCTACCTCAGAACTGGCTCTGGCTTGGTTTCCTCCATACCCTTGGTGGTTCACTTGCAAAGAAATGTTCAAATATCTTCAAAAGAAACCAAAGCCATCTGAGACTGTGACATGAGCTCGACACTGGCTCCACGATTTCCCAGGACATCTTCGCTATGACCTTTCTGCCATGTCGATTAAATTTGATCAAGGCACAGGTGCGAATGCTTGGGAAAATCCCAAACGTTTTTCATTTTCCATATCTTTAACTTTTTCCTTAATTGTTTCAATTTTCAGCCATCAGGATAAAGACTGCTGCTTCAAAGTCAAAAGAAGGGAGCGCCTCTCAAGCCTCTATCGAAACCATTGACAACGTGATTCCATCCGAAACAACAACCATTGCTGCAACAATAACAACAACAACCACACCAATAATAACCAGTGTTCCAACTCCACAGGTAATCACTTAGCCTTGATGTTTCGAATACACTAATGCTTCATGATTTGTATCTAACTCTTTGTTTAACTCTTTTCAGACCAACAAACTTCCGCCTACCACTCCAAAGAAGCAAAAATCAAACACCACTAGGGAAGACCCCAAGGCTGGAGGAAACTTACCAGCTGCTTCGAAGAAGAAGCAGAAGAAGGATATTTCAAAGAGTACCGTACCAACTAGTGTCTCTGGACTCGATTCCAGGGATGCTGCTCCCTCACCTAAATCCAAAATTCCATCTTTGACCTCCAACGTAATGTTGGAACGCATAGCTAGCAACCTCTCTTCCGAGAGTCCACAGGTAAATTGAACTTTAAACCTTTTGACAAAATAATTATTTATTACCTTGGTGCATGCTTTTAATATTCTTTCGCTCCTTGCAGAATATCTCAAATCCAGCTTTTACCACTTCGACCTCACCATCAAAAGCTGCTGCTCCGCTCAACTCCTCTCCTCAAGGAGACTCCAGCAACCTTGTACAGAACAAAGGTTCCTTCAATATGGCGGTTCTGGCTGGGGCTTCTGAGCAGCAAGATGATCAGAGTACTTCCCCTCCTCTAAAAGAGACAAATGAAACAACACTTCATGAATCTGCAGAGGCTTTACAAAGAACTTCTCTTCAAAAGTCCCCTCTTGAAACCCTTCAAGAGGACCCAAAGGACACTCATGCTGAAGGAGAGAAAGCTGATTCTGGCCAAAGAAACGAAGAATCTGCAGAAGAAGAGTTTGAGGAGGAGGATGCCAACGATGGTTCGACTGCTGGGACAGAGTCCAATGCAAATAGCAGCGAAAAAGAAGACATTGAAGTGGTGGATTTGGATGACGATGAAGAAGATAATGAGCACGAAACGAATGAAGGGGATGGTGACACAACCAATAAACCCATGGAAGTCGAAATGGACGTGACTCCCCTGCGTGTGGAACTCCCTCAACCGTCTTTGTCTCGAATGGCTGACGAGGAGCTTGCTCTCCTGAGACGAAATGACCCTATTGGGTACATGAAGGCGAAGCTGGCTCAAAGGGACATTCCACCTGCTAGGGCTGGCACAAGTTCGACTAGCCATCCTCTGCCCACAGATGAAAGAATTGTACTTCTTAACAGGATCAGGAGAACAATTCTAAATGTGGATATATTCGAAGTGCTCAAACAGGATAGCACTGCTTGCTACACTATGAAGGAGTTGCTTACAAAAGTCAACCTTGCTACCTGCTCCTTGCCAGTTAGTACTATCTTGTTCGATCTTAAATTTTTGCTAGACAACGTGACTGGGTACCTTCTCCAAGATGAATTTGCTGCCAGAAAGGTTCAAGAAAAACGCACTGCAATAGATGCTGCTTATGAACAAGCTTCGAAACTCTCTCAGGAAGCTGAGGATCAAGCTATGCATCTAAAGCAAGCAAAGACTGATTATGAGGCTCGAGCTGAGTCCATCCTTCTCTGGGAAAGGCAAATTCAGGAACTTCAACAGAAGGTTAAAGAGGCTAAAGAATAACAAATAGCCTACGAAACCAATACTGTTGGTAACCAATTCGAAGAGCTTCTCAACCAGGGGCTTGCAGAAATGGAAACTGCAGAACAACTCAAGGGAGAAGTGGAAACCTTGGAGGGAGCCAGACGTTTTGCTCAACAGAGACTTGAATCTTTTCGAAGTACCTTCAACAGATTGAAGAATAATTCTTATTTCTAAATTTCAGTGTTCATTTGATTACAATTTGGTTTTTCATATGTAATATTCGAACAACGCCATTTTGGCATCCCATATTGCCATTTTGGCATTTTTATAATATTTTGGTTACGTTGTTACTATTCGAATCTCCTGCAGGCGTGGCTTATATTTCTTTAAATATTTCCCATTAGCCTTTAGGATACGTTTATCATCCGCCAATTCTTCGATTTCATATGCATTGTTTGAGAATACCTTTAGTATTCGAAAAGGCCCTTCCCAATGAGGTGACCATTTACCTAATGTTTTATTTTTCTTGTCCATGGGCAATATGACTTTCCAGACTAAGTCATTAATAATGAATGCTTTTCTCTTCACCCTTTTGTTATATGTCCTGGCCACTCTTTCTTTTTGTCTCATCAAGATTTCCAATGCATGTAACCTAACTTCGTCCAACTCAACTAATTCATTCATCATCATCTCCCAATATAATGCAGCTGGAATTTCATTTTGTCTTTGAATTCAAACTGATTGTAGATGAATTTCTACTGGAAGCACTGCATCATGACCAAATGTGAGTTGGAAAGGCGTAGTGTTAGTAGCTTCCTTAGGAGATGTTCTACAGGCCCATAGTATTTGGTCCAAAGTTTTGTGCCAGTTTCTTGGCTTTTTACCAATATGTTTCTTGATTAACCCTATTATCACTTTATTGGCTGCTTCGACTTGACCATTTGCTTGAGCATAATATGGCGTTGATGTTAGTAATCTAAACCCCATTTCTTGGGAAAATTCTTGCATCTTTCTACCAGTAAACACAGAGCCTTGGTCTGTAGTTATGCTCTCTGGCAATCCGAACCTATAGATAATGTGCTTCTGTATAAACTCAATAATAGCCTCTTGATCAGCAACTATTAATGGTATAGCTTCGATCCACTTGGTAAAATAATCTATTCCTACCAAGATATATTTTTGTCCTTTAGACGAAGCAGGATTTATTTCTCCTATTAAATCCAATGCCCATCCTCTAAATGGCCATGGTTTGATGATTGAATGCAACTCACTTGCAGGGGCATGTTGAATCCCTGCATGTTTCTGACATTCCTCACATCCTTTAGCAAAGTCTATACAATCTTTGAGCATGCTAGGCCAATACATGCCATATCGAAATAACAGCCATTTCATTTTATGACCTGCTTGATGCGCCCCACATGCCCCATTGTGGACTTCTGACAATGCTAAGTATGCCTCACTTTCTCCTAGGCATTTCAATAATACGCCCTCTTGGGTCTTTTTGAACAATTCGTTCCCCATGAGGAGATATGATAATGCTCTGTATTTTGTCTTCCTATCAACATTCAGAGTTGGGTTTGTTAAATAACTCACCAATGGACTTCGCCAATCTGCATCTGATAAAGTGTTTATGGCTAATATTTCAAATCCATGTTTCTCAGCATATCCCAATTTCATGCTTTCTAGATCTGATGGTGTGAATCTAGTGGCCATAACTCTACCCCTTAATTCAACTAAATCCTCAAAGTTCCTGGTAGAAACTTTATAACCCGAAGCCAACTGTGCTAAGTCATTTGCTTCTTGGTTCTCTATTCTTGGTATGTGTTGAATATCCATGTATTCAAATTTCCTAAGTAGCCTGTTGACTATGACGAAGTATATCATCAAGTTTTCCTTTATGCATTTATACTCCTTTGTTATTTGCTTGACCACTAATTCTGAGTCTCCTTTAATTTCGACTCTAGTTGCCCCCAATTCCAACAAAGCTTCAAGTCCAACAATGAGCGCTTCATACTCAGCTTCGTTGTTCGAGCAACGAGGACCATCTAATTTATACTTGAATTTTGTTGGAATTCCTTCAGGAGAAATTAGAAGGACTCCAACACCACTTCCATTCCTGTGGGTTGAACCATCAAAGTATAATTTCCATGGTTGCATTTCGACGTAACTCATGACAGTTTGCTCAACCAATGAATGGTCCACAATGAAATCAGAAATCACTTGGCCTTTCACAGCTTTTAAAGGCATAAAAGTCAAAGAATATTCTGTTAAGGCTAAAGCCCATTTACCAACTCTGCTATGCATTATTGGTTTTGAAAGCATGTGTTTAATGACATCGAAATGAGATGAAATATAAACATCAATAGGCTTTATATAATACTTGAGTTTCATACAAGAGAAATACAAACAGAGACATAGCTTTTCTAAATTGCTATATCTGGTCTCTGCATCATTCAATACTCTACTTAAATAGTATATGGCTCTTTCGATACCATTGCTATCTTCTTGTGCTAACATACTACCTATACTAACTTCAGAGGCAGATATGTACAATCTCATGGGCTTCCCCCATGAAGGTGGAGACAAGATAGGAGGCTGAGAGAGGTATCTTTTTATCCTGTCAAATGCCTCCTGATGGGCTTCGTTCCATTCGAAGGCTTGGCCTTGCTTTAGACGAAGCAACGGAGAGAAAGCTTGGGTTCTTCCACTCAGATTCGAAATGAACCTTCTGAGGAAGTTAATCTTCCCTAGCAGAGATTGCAGCTCCCTTTTTAACGTAGGTGCTTTCGTCTCCATTATGGCTTTGGTTTTGTTCTGGTTGATCTCAATCCCTTTCTTGCGAACCACAAAACCAAGGAAATCTCCAGCCTGCACAAAAAATGCACATTTAAGGGGATTCATCTTTAAGCCATGCTTTCTCATTCGTTCGAATGATTGGCTCAGATGATGCAAATGTGTTTCTGCAGATATAGATTTGATGACTATATCATAAATATACACCTGCATAAAGGTTTCAATGAAATCATGAAAAATCGAATTCATTGCCCTTTGATAAGTTGCCCCAGCGTTCTTTAAACCAAAAGGCATCACCACCCATTCGTAGGTGCCTAAGGCTCCTGGGCAACGGAATGTTGTCTTGGCAACATCTTCTTCAGCAATAAAAATCTAATTATACCCAGAGTATCCATCTAACATACTCAAGTATTCGAACCCTGCAGCAGAGTCTACTAGCATTTCTGCCACAGGCATGGAGTACTCATCCTTAGGGGTTGCAGTGTTTAAATCCCTAAAATCTATGCAAATTCTTAAAGAACCATTTTTCTTAATAACAGGTACTATATTTGCTAACCATTCTACGTACCTTGTGGTTCTGATGAATTTGCAACGCAGCAACCTTTCGATCTCAACTTTAATCTTTGTGAGAACCGCTGGTGCGAATCTTCTGGGAGTTTGTTTGATGGGCTTCTTGCCATCTTTGATTGGCAGTCTGTGTTCGACTAACTCCCTCTTTAAACCAGGCATTTCGTCATAATCCCATGCGAAGCAATCTTTATTTTTCTTGAGGATCTCGATCACTTCCTGCTTGAGGCTTGGGCTAAGTTTTGCACTTATGTAGGTTATTCTTTTCGTGTTTTCATCCCCTAAGTTGACTTCTTCGAGTGGATCCTGCGCCAACATTTTGGCACCTGAGTCTATGGGATCCCTTTCGAAGCCTAAGGGCTCTTTATCATAGATGGTGTCCAGCCTTTGATCTATCTCAAGTTCTTTAAAGGGTGAGCATTTTGAGCCATCCCCACTTATTTCGTTCATCTTCACGGCTAATTTATTTATTTCAGCCTCTAAGGCCGCCTTTGATTCGTTCTCAGCCATATAGGCCGAAATCCTTTCAAAAAAGGTGGACTCAGTCATGGATAAGGTTGTCGAAGTCCCAGCCTGCTGGCCGTCTTTGTATAGTACTTTCGACTCCCTCTTCTTCATTGATTATTCTTCTATCTCAGTAGAGGCCATCATGGCGAAGGGTCATGTAGTAGTGGGCGTTTCTGGTTTCGTTGATTTCATCATTTGGGACACACTGAGCAATCTTTGCCAGATGTTTGTCATAATCTCTTTTGTCAACTAAATTGACTGTTGACATGAAGTAACTCTGGTCTGCTTCAATGTTTTCCACGATCCCATCTTCTCTCCATAGAACTAATCGCTGATGCATTGACGAAGGAACTGCCCCTACGCCATGGATCCACTCCCTTCCCAGCAATAAGTTGTAGTTGGCCTTGGCTTCGATCACCATGAACATGGTGGGCCTACAGCTTGAGCCTATTGTCAAGTCCAACTGAACCACTCCCAGTGTTTTGCCCACTTTTCCTTCATAATTGGATAGAACCATATTGTGGGGCTTGATGTCTCCTTCGCGTATTTCTAATCTTTTCAACATGAAGTGGGGTATCAAATTGACTGCAGCACCCCCATCCACTAGAACCTTATTCACGCCATGGGCACCAACTTTTTCCCGAATAAATAGTGGCTTAAGATGGCTCTTCATAGCTGGTTCTGGATGTTCGAAGAACGCATTTTGCTCCTCGACAGCCCCATTGTCCATCACATAGTAGCACACAGGCCTATGCTTCATCAAATCTATGGTATCTTCTTCCTCATATTCATCAATTTCAGTTTCCTGTCCAAATTCACAGGGAAGCACAGATACCACATTGCAGTTTAGGTTGAACGAAGATTCCCCCTCCGATTCGAAGTTATCTATTATCATATCTTCGTCTTCTTCTGGGCCTGGAGTGTATTCTTTTGGTTCATCTAGTTGTACTTCAGAGAAAATCCTCCTATTAACTGGGGGTTTGTCTTCAGTTTGATTTTTTGGTGTGGGTTTGTTGGTGCTAGATTCACCTTGGTTCTTTGTTGAAGTTACCCCTTTATTTGCCACAGCTTCCCTCTCATCCTTTCGAATCCTCTGTTGCCTTCGCCACTGGGATCTTGACATGGGGTTCCTTCCTTTGTAGTTTTCTAATCTTACCTCTTCCCTCTTTGCTATGTTGAATTGCCTTCTGTATGTCATAGCATGGCGTACATTTCGTTCAGTGTTTCCCCATCTGTCTTTGCCTTTGTCCTTTCTGACTTGCAGCCATCTAGGGATGTCAATGGGGCGGGGCGGGGCCGGGGGGACACTTCCCCATCTTTTTCCCCGCCATCAAATTCATTCCCCGTCCCCGTCCCCGATCTCCGTCACGGGGGAATTTCTATCCCCATCCCCGTTCCCCGCGGATCCCCGTTCCCCGCGGGGATCCCCATAGATCCTACATTTATTCATTAATATTTTATTTTTTTAAAATGTTTATATTTTCTATAAAAATAAAAAGCACAAAGAATTCACATATTTATTATGTTATTAAAAAATACTAGTATTTGACATTTATTATTTTTTATTAAAAATACTAATGGAACACAAAATAATAATATTTTTTTTATAAATTTCTATAAAATGCTATAAAATTCAACAAAATGAACTATAATACTTTTTAAAGTAACAATATGCCTAAACAACTAAAAAATCCAACAACATAATTATGCTTACAAAACTATACTTCATCAAAACTAATAAGGGATAATTATAAAATTTAGCATCATGAGTATGCTTGAAAAGCTAAAAAATACTTCATAATAAGTCAACTAAAAGCAAAAGTCAACATATCTCTATTTGCTCAATTGATAACACACATAAAGTAGAAATATCAAAATACTTAAAACAAAGTTACATATAAATAAACTAAAATATTAAGCAAAATATCCAAACAAGTAATGATCAATCATGTCTCTCTTTCCAACTTCTCCTTGCAAGGTCTTCTTCCTCATTCCACAATTAGATATGACTTTCTTTTTTCTACGAAAAGTAAACAATCAATAATTATATTTACTTTAAAAAATACTTTAAAAACTAAAAGGTAATCAACACTAATATGTAAATTACACTAACATGAATATTTATTTATTTATTTTTATAAATAAACATAAAAGAAATGACTAAAAAACCTAATCTAAAATATATATATTAAATTAACTATATTAAAATAATAGGCGGGGCGGGGGGTGTATTCCCCGTCCCCGTCCCCGAAATGCTCTCGGGGGAATTTTTCTCCCCATCCCCGCCCCCACGGGGGAAAATTCCCCATCTTTGGGGCCCCGAACGGGGCGTTCCCCGCGGGGATCCCCATTAACAGGTCCAAACTGACATCCCTACAGCCATCTGTCGGTTGGCACTTCAGCAGGGAGTTTGAACGTCACTCTTCGAGCACCCTTGGGATGAGGGCTATCAGGCCTTCGTTATTTGTATTGTCTATCAAAACGTGGGCCCATCTGAACAGCTTCTTGATGGTTCCAGCAAGGGGCGAAGGGAATTATTTCGAAGGCTCTGGCCATGCTTTGATCATACACAGCAGAACACCTTGGGCATATCAAGCACTTGGTTGCCCCTTTGTAGCAGCGAAACACAAATTCCAGCAAACTTTCTCCAGCCTTAGGATAACACCTGAATAGCTGGTTATCCTGGCGCCAATTGTTGCCAGTTCGAGCCTTCTGTACCCTCTCGAAGTTCGCAGCGATTCTCTGATTGCAGAGGATGCTTCACCTAGGGCATAGTATCATTCTTGTATCTCCCTTGTGGCACATCATGAGGTAATCCTTGAGACTAGCATCTCCAGCATGATTATCCTCCATTTTATACTTCTCTTTTTCTAAGTATCTTTCTACCTCCTCCATCTCAGAGCGAGGTCTCTCCATATCCACCATGTTTACCTCAACATCCTCCCCCTTAGCTTCATCATCTCCCCATCCTGTGGGTTTTACATCTTCAATGTGGACTTTTGAACTCTCTGGGGCAGAATATTTGACCAAATAGTCAAATTTTCCACTGGGTTCCCCTAAAGTGTCCCATATTTCTTTCTGAGGGGAAGTTGGCTTCGTGATTTGGACTTTCTCCAATTCCAGCCTCAGGCCTTCAGTGACCTGTGTCAACTCTTGGTTTTGATTTTTCTGGCCTTCAGTAGCCTGGATCTCTTTTGCAATAGCCAAAGGTGCTGCTTCAATCGAAGTCTTTGGTTGCTTCTGGACGTCTTCAGTGACCTCCTTATCGACTTCGACTATCACCCAGCTTTCGTTTTCAGTACCTTTCTCTCCTATTGGGGCATCACTTTGGTCAGCTTCCACCATGTTAATCTCTCCAATGCATGCAGGCTCGGAGTAGTTGGTGTCTGCGACGTCCAAGGGATCTTCGTCCACTTTCATTTTTGCTTTATCAGCAAACTTCAGTCTGCCATCTTTAATTGCATTCTGAATTAGGTCCCTGAAAAGAAAACACTGTGAGGTTTTGTAGCCTAGGAAACTATGATATTTGCAAAATCCTCTTTTCTTTCTTTGATCTAAAGGAGGTATTTTGACATTTGATGGCACAATGAGTTGGCCATCTTTGACAAGTAAATCAAAAATCTCGTCACATTTAGTGACATCGAAGGTATAAACCTTCTTTGGGAATTTGTCACTTTTCTCATTTTCAACAATCTCTTTCCCTTTTGTGGGAACTAATAATTTGCAGGAGTAAGGTGGTGCCTGTTTTAATTCAGCGAGGTCGATTTCGACCTCTTCGAATTCGAATTCAGGATAATCTTCTGCTTCCTCAGTTCCAACATAGGAGATCCTTTCCTTCTTGTTATTTTTAAAGACTCTGGCCTTTTCGGCCTTTAGCCTTTCGACCTGTCGAACCCTGTCGGCTAACTGAGCCATGTCCCTCAAATATTGCGTGTCTAGTTTCTTTCGAATAGAGTAATCCAAGCCACCAGCGGCCATTTCGACTAACTCATGTTCAGGCACCACTGTGTAACATCTGGATTTCAAAAGCCTGAATCTATTCAGATAATCATCTATGGGTTCAGTGAACTTTCTCTTGACACTGGCTAATTCCTTCAAACTTATTTTTGACTGTCCCATGTAAAACTACTCATGGAATAATCTCTCCAAAAGAGCCCAAGTATCAATGGACCCAGGAGGCAAAGTGGTGAACCATGTGAAGGCGTTTTTAGTCAGGGAACTTGGGAAATATTTGATCCTGGGGTCTTCATTATTGGTTATATCTCCCGCTTCGGTTAGATATCTGGCTATATGTTCGACTATTGACTCATTGGTATCCCCAGCGAACTTTGTAAACTTAGGGACTTTATATCCCCTTGGTAAATCAGTGTGCATTATGCAATCTAATATAGGAGAAGCATAATTTGGCCTTCTAATTCCTGTGTTGAGGCCATTCTGGGCCATGACTCTCTCTATCATGGTGGTTAAATTGTTTTCTGCCAAGATGTTATCGTTTCGCATTCTATGAACGACTGCATCAGCATCTTGATTTCGACCCACCATGACAACCCCCCTAGGTTGTTCTTCTCGAAACTCTGGGACTTCCAGCCTTTCGACCCTTGCCCCTGGTTCCATAATTTCTCTTTGTGGGCCTGGGATCATTGGGGCTTCTAGCCTTTGTGCCCTTGCCCCCAAGTTAACTTCTTCTCTAGGTGGTCTATAGGTTGGGTCATTAGCAACTTGTTCCATAATAGGTATGTTTGCTCGAACCCCCGCCTGATTCTGCCTACGCCTCTCTGGGGGAGCAAAGAAATCTGCTATTCGACTCATGTTATCTGCGTTTTCTCTGTTTGTCACAGTCACATTTTGTACTATTGGGGCAAATATTTCCTGCATAGTTTGTGCTAATACCCCTATCATATTATGGTTACTGTCATCCATCAATTTCCTAAAAGCCAACTGGTTTTCTGTGGTTAAAATAGGCATTGCGCTATAACCCACTGACCCTTGGTTATTTGTCATAAACTGATTCGCGCCAGACCCAGACCCTAATTGTGGCGATGAATTCGATGTGGAATTGTGTAAACCTGCCATAAAAGATGTTGGCATTCCATAAGAGGAATTTCTGGTTCTATTAGAATCGAAACCGGGTGGTCTAGTTAGTGGGGTGGCGAAATGGGTTTGTGTCCCTGATGGTGGAACGAATCCCCCAGGATAACCAATGGTTCTAGTATTTCCTAAGATCGAACTATTAGTTGATATGTCACTTACTCCATTAGTGGCTATATTACTGGTGGAGGATGCAACAGACTGTGCATTCGAAGGGATCACATTAGACGTTCCCGTCGAAACGGACACATTAGTGCCTGTTGTATGTGGGGCATTTTGCTCCCCTTGTTGGTTGTCAGAACTAGACATCTTGTTCAAACGTTTTCTTCTGGATAAGGGTTGGTTGATGTTGGTTATTTTACCACTTCTTAGGTTCATAAAACAGCAAACTTATCACTCAGAGGGTCTTTTTACAATGGTTACGTCTCAACAATCTTTATTTATTGTTCTAAATTCCGTAATGTCCAACGATTGGTCCCACTAGGTGTGCCAATTTGTTTACCAGAAATCACTGTAAACACACTGCCAGACTATGTTTCAACTGCACCAACAATATGGCTGAGTATGAAGCATGTATCATGGGTGTCAAAGCTGCAATCGATTTAAGGATCAAGTTCTTAAGTGTGTTTGGAGACTCGGCTTTGGTAATCATCTAGATCAAAGGAGAATGAGACACGAAGCATCCTAATCTCATCCCGTACAAAGAGCATGTGTTGACACTAATCCCATACTTTGAAGAAGTTACCTTTGAGCATTTTCCACGAGAGGAAAATCAATTAGCGGACGCGCTAGCTACGATGCCATCCGTGTTCAAGGTCAAGTAGGATAATAAGGCTCCTCAAATCACCATTGAGAGGATGGACGAGCCAACATATTGTTACGAGATTGGTACTGAAGAAGTAATGGACAAGCCTTGGTTCTATGAAGTCAAAAGATATCTCAAAGCCCAAGAGTATCCTGAGGGAGCTTCAGTCAATGATAAGAAGTTCCTAAGAAGGTTCTCTGCTAAGTTCTTCCTCAGTAACAGGATCCTTTACAAGCGCAATCATGATTTTACCTTGCTTCGGTGTGTAGACTAGAGTGAGGCATAAAAGATTATGGCTGATTTACACGAAGGTACCTTTGACACTCATTCCAGTGGACACTCAATGGATAAAAAGATCATACGGGAAGGATACTACTGGTCCACTATGGAAGCAGATTGTTATCAGCATTCACGGATTTATCACAAGTGTCAGATCTATGCTGATAAGGTACATGTACCTCTGGTTCCTCTGAACGTCTTGACTGCTCCTTGGTCATTTACAATGTGGGGTGTTGTACCCCAAACTTTGCCCTCCCATATTTCTCAAAACATTTCAAGAAAAATTTACAAGTCCAACCCGGCGTGTCATATTCAGGTGTTCTTTCACCAAGATATCTCTGATAACGTATTCTCAAATTCAGGTTCGGCTCAAGAGTCAATTCTTTAAAGAAGGTATCCGAATGTGTGAGTTTTCTCGAAGAAATATGGTGAAAAAGTGTGCTGAAAGTGCAGTTTTTACGCGCTAAAAAATTCATAACTTGAAGATCGTGGCTCGTTTTGAACCTGTTCCGGTGGCCAAAATTCTGTCTTGACATTATCTACGTTTTCATCTCTCACGGCTGGAAGCCAATTTCGATCAAAAGGTATTCAAAATGTGGATTTATCAAATATTTTCGTACAGAAAATTTGTGACGGAAGTTTATTTGTGTCATGTTCAGAAAATCATAACTTGGTCGATTTTCATTGTATCGAGCTGGTTCCGGCGCCAAAATTTCACAAATTGAGTTGGCTACATTCTCACAGAAGGTATTGAGTTCAAACGGTATTCAAAAGGCCTTCGTTTTTTGCTCAGAGTGCGTGACACGCTGAAAATCCTGAATGCTGAATATTATTTTATCTGGGCCGAAACTTCGAAAATTCATAACTCGGTCAATTTTTATCAGATTGGGCTCATATTTTTACACAAGGTCACTGACTCATAGATCTACAACTTTGCTTCAAAAGTCGAGACCGAATTATGCTCCGATCAATACCAGTTTTTTATTGAAGAACGTGTCAGAGTCGACACTGGAGCCCAAAATAAGTTTGTCTGAGCTAAAACTTCAAAAATTCATAACTAATTCACCGTTTATCCGATTGAGCCGATTTTCGGATAGGAGTTAGTTCTCGATGTCGGCTACATTTTGTTTTCACATTTCAACTTCAGAAATTGCACTTAAGTCCCTGCGATTTAGCCTGGAAAGTGACGAATTCAAGTGAACATTGGAGGCCCAATTGCACATTCAAAGCCCATTTTCTTTACCCTAATTTCCATTATATAATCACATTCTTTTCACACAAACTAGAGGAGAGAAAAAAAACCTTGCCACAACACTGTCAGAATATCAAATTCTTTCAAGAATCCTAAAACCTTGAAATCCTTATTACAAATCCCTCTCTCACTACAAACAAGTCATCTCAGTTACAAACCAACATCTCACTACTTCTTCAGTAAGGGTAAGGCTGACTTGATCTCCATGATCAAAAGGGCATAAAAGCATTCATGTCACTACTTTTCCAGTAAGGGTAAGGTTGATTTGATCTCCATGATCAAAAGGGTATAATCATTCATAGATGCCATATTGACCTAAACATTAAATTTCTTCATATATTGGCTTTATTTGTATTTTATGATATATAGTAATTTATTTAATGTGTTCATGAGATTCAACACTGCAGATTTAGACAGGATCTCATGCAGGTTCATTAAGGAACGTTGAGGCCAAAACACAAATGGCCAAAAGCCAAAAGCCAAATGGCCAAAACAGAACAGCTTACACATGACATCAATACATGGCGAGACAGACATCTTGAGAAGGTTAAGGAACGTTGAGGCCAGAACACAAATGGCCAAAAGCCAGAACACAAATGGCCAAAAGACTTAACACAAATGGCCAAAAGCCAAAAGCCAAATGGCCAAAACAAAACAGTTTACACATGACGCCAACAACTGTTTCACCCCTCCAATCAGGCCCGTATACTTCTAAACTTTCTCTTTATTTGTATTATGTTCCTTTAATTAATTAATCGTTATTCTTTTTATTAATCACTAACCAATTAACATTTTTTCCTACTAAAATCAAAAACACAAAAAAAAAATATTTTATTTATTAAAATTAAATTCAGCACTTTATTTTTGTAAATAAATATTAATTCAATTAATTTAGTTTAATTAGGAAATAACTTTAATATTTTTTGCAATAATTAAAATTAATTTAGACGATTAGGTTTTTATTAACTTTGATCAAATTTATTTTTATTTCCTTAAATATCAAAAACTCCAAAAATATTTTAATTAATTAATTAGTTTATTAATTTAATTGGTAACTTAATTTAATTTCTTTTAATCCAAAGATAACCAAAAAAAACCACTTTCTTTCAAAAAAGGGTCAAAACCCCAAAAAACCCGCATCAGATTTAATTTCCCGCACGCGATCCATTTTATCATATTATTGTATCTGTTTCCCGGTTTATAATAGATAATTAGGACTTTAATTATTTATCGCTTTATTTTACTTTCCGCAATTTAAATTAAAGGGTTTGTTTTTGGCGATGTAAATACTCGACGCCTTGTAATAGCGTAGATTCACTTTCCGCAATTTATTTCCCGCGAATTATTTAACTGTTAATTATGCATGCAAGACTTGTATGAAAAATAAAATCAATCTGTAGCTCACAATGATGCATGTGCAAGATAACTTAAACTGAAAAACAACACACATGCACATGCCACTCCTAGGGTACACTTCACTCGGTTGCCTCGACGTGGTCGTCAAGTATAGGGTGTTTTAGAGGTCGCCCTATTGTCTAAGATCCAGTTGCCTCGAAACGGTTGCCTCGGATAAAAAAGGATCTAGGACATTAGGGTTACTTCTAAGGTGTCCTACTATTGCTTCGGTGACCACACTGTCCCTTAATCGAATTGACCCGAATACCTCCGACGACGGTGCTTCCTACTTCTCAATAGTGGGGTAGCACTGTTTAAAGGACTCTTACACAGCCTAATTCCTTAGAGTAGGTAGATCTCATGGGTACTTGCTCTCTCAAAACAAACAAAACATCTTTTCACACCTACACTTTCAAAAAGTTTTCAAACAAATACTTCATACACTCTTGAGGACAGATACAAGAGTTACCTAGAAGTTTTTCAAACTAAACTTTTTCAAAACCCACACACACTTGAAAAGCAAACAAATTTTGAAAACATAAGAGCAAGTACCTAAGAGCCCGTGGATAACCACGGATAGAAAGGATGCTAATACCTTCCCTTTCTATAAATCTACCTCCCGAACCAAGAAACATCTCGAAAAAGGAATTTTGCTGTGCTTTTGTCCTTTCCATGTTAGAGAACATAAAAGACGGTGGCGACTCTTGCTTACCGCGACATTTCGCGAACCAGCTTAAAAAAATAGTCAGTTCTATTTCCACCGATCACAGAACTGGCGACTCTGCTGGGGATACATATAAGTGAGGTGTACCTTAGGATTAGACCACTCTTGTTTTCAATTGCTTGCTTTGATTGCTTTAATATTGTGGGCCTGTTTTGGGAGTTTCATAGATCCTAACCCGGATCTGGGGGATACCTTTTAGGTAGCAACAAACTGTGAGGGAACTGTGCGGGGTATACCGACACAGTTGAAGCAGTTGCTACGTTGATGTGGCACTTTGGTGAGTATCGGTAACCCTTGAGTCAAGTCAAGGAGAGTACGGGGCCGCTGCGTGGTGTCGTGAAGCATCAACTGACCTTAGGAACCTTACTTGACCATCCTGGCCTCTTTAGGGGTAGTGAGATGACCGACTTTGGTGCAGTCCGAAGTGGGTAGATACTCGATACTACACTCATTGAGGGTTGTTTTCTTGGAATATTTTGATCGCCAGTTCAGTGGCTAAATCAAAACAATGAACATAGAAAACAACCCTATGATATTGAGCTCCTTAGAACCCGGTTACTTTTGACAGGATAGGTTTTGAGCCCACCAACTTCAAGAGGGTAGTACCTAGACCTCATGCTGGCCTAAACTCTAAGGGTTGTCTTGTGTGACTTGTGTGCCTTTAAACTTGGACTACTTGTACATACTTGTTATCTAACAACATGGGTTCCTTACAGGTTTTGTTTACAGTCCTTAATTGGGACTCATTACAGGGCCTACTTACATCACTCCTTGCATAGCATAACATCATACCATTGCATACATCTTGCATAAGGACTAACCCATTTCAAGGATCTCAAGGGTCTGTGATGCAGGTCATGATGAACCAAATGCCTAGCAAGGGGAAAGGGGATTTATTTTCCTCTAGCCAAGGGTGATAACTTGAGTCAGGGGCTATGACCCACTCGATATGGTGAGCCTTGACTCTTGAAGAAGGACTCTCAACAACATGAAGTTCCTTCAATCAAGCTACCAGATTCTAACAATTTTCTTGTTTACCCCACGAGATCCTTGAAAACAGTGCATGATGTTGGCTCCTAAACTCGACACCCTTGTTTTTATTAATATAAACCATTAATCATGAGGGACGGTTTCGATCAGCTGATTCTGTCGAAATGCTCATCAGAAGATGGCCAGGTACTTAGAGAATTTCTTCTAAGTAAGAATCTCGTTGCCTTCAACGTCGAAGGTGCTTCTCGACAAAGGTGTTCGACGCTCAGAGTGGAACAGTTTGAGATTCAAATGTTTGGGGGGAAAACGGTTCCCAGCGGTTACCAAGTGCAACGTGCCAAGATCTGGGGCGTCGAATGCTGTGAGCGTGCCAAGTGGAGTCATCTCGAAGCAGCGTAACTTCCCGACGGTTACTTGAGATGTGTTTAGTATAAATATTAGTAGTTCACGTAGTTTTTCGCGTGTGTTCACAATTATATACAAGTCACTCATATAGATTCAAGTACCCAGTGTAAGCGAAAGAATTGTTGAGAATGTATGTGTGAAACACCACTTTAATTAATCAAAGTCATTTATTTTCCAGAACTTTACTGCCTCTTAATTTACTTTTCCAGTCGAAGCCTTTATTCAAAGCTTTCTTTTATTCTACCAAGTTTTCTTCTTCATGCAATTTACATAAAGTATCTTTATTTTCTTGTCATTAACCATCATTAAACTTAGTCAAAACCCCAAAAATCAACCATGTCTTAGGATCAATCTGATCGATCCTGCGAGTCACCAAATAAGTAACCTTTTGGAAGATCAGTGGTTGTTTACCAATTTCCACGGTAAACAAATTGGCACACCTGGTGGGACCTTGTGTTGATTTTGAAGGTTAACCGTATTAATACAGAATATCATCTTTTTCGAGAAGTATTGCATGTTATTGAGAAGTGGTAGAATATACACTAACAATACCAATACTTCCAGAAGAAGAGAAGCGATGGCGAATCCGCCAAACAATAACGAAATCCCACAAACGAATGTGGGAACAATGGTTATCCCAACCATAAGTGAAGCGATAACCGCTGGTTCAACACCAGCAGTAACAGTCACACAAACGGGGCTATTACCTCCGTTCACTGGCCCCAGAGCGCCTTTGGGAACTCCCCCACCAAGGGGAAATTTAGGAACAAGGCCTTATGTTCCCCCAGGATTTATGACAGGCGGTCCAAATCGAGAACCACTCTATGGCATGCCAACTTCTGAATTGGCTAGCCTGACGAACGATGCGTCCACTTTTTCAGACCCTTTAGTGAGTGCCTCTTCGCCACTCCAAGGTTCTGGAGTTGGTATGGCGAACAGAAATAAGACCCAACTCTTAGGAGGAACGTCCCAAGTAGCGCATGGCCTTACAAATGCCTCGACAGCAGTCTTGAGGCAACAAATGGACGAAAGCAACCATGATATGGTTCAAATGTTGGCACAAACTTTAAGTACAGTGCTGAATCCTCTAATACAAAACACCACCCAGTTGAATCAGCAGATGACAGCACAAATGACGCGTCTGGCTGATTTCTTTGGGGTACCCCAACCTATTCGACAGCCCCAAAGGGCGCAAATAAGGGGAAACCAAGGTATACTTCTAGAGGAAGAAACCACTATTAACCAAGTCCAGCAGCCTGTCGAAGAAAACCTTAGGGCACGATTGGAGCAACCCGTGGTCGAAGAACCTAGGGTCATAGCCCCGGAGGTAAGGATAGTCAACAGAAACCAAAATGCTGACGAAGTAGTTCAGCACATCCAATACCAGAACATGGGTTTGGAAAATAACCTGGCAGCCATGATCGAAAGAATCATGACGCAAAATGGGATGAATATGGGCTTTCGTAGGCCCAACTTCACATCCCCACTGTCAGAATATGTGTTACAAACAGACTTACCTCCTAGATGTAAAGTCCCTAAGTTCACTAAATTCTCAGGGGACACGACAAAATCTACTGTCGAACATGTGGCGAGATACTTGATCGAAGCAGGAGATATTTCAAACAACGAAAACCTGAGGATTAAGTATTTCCCAAGTTCTTTAACAAAGAACGCGTTTACTTGGTTCACAACTCTCCCCCCCAATTCGATCCATCATTGGACCCAGTTGGAGAGATTGTTCCATGAGCAATTCTACATGGGACAAACCAAGATAAGCCTGGAAGAATTGGCCAGTGTAAAGAGACGTTTCACTGAACCTATAGACGAATATCTAAATAGGTTTAGGTTGCTCAAAGCAAGATGCTTTACGCAAGTGCCAGAACATGAGTTAGTCGAATTAGTCGCAGGGGGCTTAGATTATTCCATTAGGAAGAAATTAGACACTCAATACCTGAGAGACATGGCCCAATTGGCCGATAGAGTTCGACAGGTAGAACGCCTTAAAGCTGAAAAAGCCAAGGCGACAAAAACTCATAAAAGAGAGAGGATAGCGTATGTTGAAATGGATGATGAAGATCCAGAAACCTTCGACGAAACTATAACCGTCGAAGAAAGCGAGGTCGATTTAGCGGAACTAAAACAAGGGCCACCATACTCTTGCAAACTGTTAGTCCCCTCAAGTGGAAAAAATCCCACTGGTCCGGAAAGGACCAACGATAGGTTCCCCAAAAAGACTTATAGTTTCGATATTACAAAATGTGATGAAATTTTCGACTTACTTGTAAAAGATGGCCAAATGATAGTACCCCCAGGGGTAAAAGTGCCTCCTCTTGATCAAAGAAAGAAAAGAGGCTTTTGTAAATATCATAATTTTCTGGGCCATAAAACATCTCAATGTTTTCTTTTCAGGAATCTCGTGCAAGACGCTATCGAAGAAGGGAGGTTGAAGTTTGCAGACAAGACCCCCATGACTGTGGACTCTAACCCGTTGCAGGCTGAAGCCCATTATGCTGAACCTTCAGAGGTGAACGTGATCGAGGCATCCAGAAGCCAGGCGAAGAGGCCAGGAATAACCATGGTCGAAGTCACCAAAGATCATGTCAACATGCTAATCGTTGGCAGTTTTTCTGGGAATCTATCTAGAAAAACAATTGAAGCGGTCCAAAAGGCGGTTGAAAGCCCAAAGCTGGAGACAGTTGGAGCCCAAAAATCTGGAACAAAACCCAGTTCTTACTTGGCTACAGTTCAAGGCCAGACAGAGGACTTGGAGATTCAGATGAAGCAGTTGACTCTTGCCACCAAAGACACCATGAATGTCAACATGGTCGAAGTCTCTGAACCAAAAGCATCAGAGGAGGCCATTAGGCAAGAACAAGCCAACAAAACTGCTTTCCCTCGGGAAAATGAAAATCTGGCAGATTTCCTGCAAAGATGCCAGAAGAAGAAGTCAGAAGTGATGTTGTGTCCTCGATGCAGCTCGATTTTCGACAAAAAAGTTGTTGAACATATTCAAGGTGTAAGAGCAGCAAACAGAAAAAGGGAAAGTGTTGATACTCGACATGGCCCCAGAAGAACCTACCAAAAGGGTTCAAATCAAGAAAAGAGGCCACTGACTTTCAGGCCTCCAACCAATGTGCCAGTTGATACATGGTACAAAACATCAGGTCGAAAGAGGCCAAGCGAGGAAAGATGGCACTCCTTCGAAGTGCCAAGAGGTTCATCTTTTACACATAAGAAAGAACCTCAGGTTGCTACCCCTAAAGTGACCCGGGTATCAAGCAACTACAAAGGGAAGAATCCCATGTCTCGATCTCAATGGAGGATATACCAGAGGCGACGAAAAGCTGAGAGGGAAGCTGCTAATGAACCAAAGGCAGAATCAAGTTCAAATGTTCCTCAAAGAAAGTAGAGGAAGCCTCTGGAAAGACAACCAGTGACCAATAGGCTAGTCTGGCCTAACCAGGGTGAAGTTGATAACGAAGATGGCTCTGAGTCTGATGACACCCTAGATATCATGGTGAACATAGTCTCAGTTTTGCCAAGAGATTTCAACCGCCAGGTGGAGGTCGAAACAAGCGATTGGGAAGTTGAACAAGAAATGGCCAAGCATAGGCCAGTGTGCTATTTCGTCATGGATAATGGCGCTACTGAAGAGCAGAATGGGTTCTTCGAACCTCCTACAGAGGCGATGAAGAATCACCTCAAGCCTTTATTTATAAGGGCTAAACTCAAAGAAACCACAGTAAATAAGATCTTGGTAGACTGTGGGGCAACCATCAACATCATCCCTCACTTTATGCTAAGAAAAATAGGCAAGAGTGATGAAAACATCAAGCCTCACAACATGGTCCTGTCGAATTATGAAGGCGGCATAGGGACCACTATGGGTGTGATCCAACTGGACATCAAGGTGGGATCTATCCTTCGACCAACTATGTTTATGGTCATATCGGCCAAACCAAATTATAATCTTTTGTTGGGCCGTGAATGGATACATGGTGTTGGAGATGTACCATCATTAATGCACCAAAGGTTGATACTATAGCGTCCTGATGGAATGGTCGAAAACATAGAAGCGGATCAAAGCTATTACTTGGGCAAAGTAAATCACATGGGGATGGCAGACTTCGACAAAAACCTGGCTCACATTGGGCCATGCCCAGCACCCGACTTCGACTTGGCGCCAGTGCCAAATGCCTTTTGTTCCTTATACCTGCACCCTGAGCATGGTTTTCAATGGGACAGAGAAGACTTGTCCCACATTGATTTTAGTGGGCTAACTGATATCCAGCCAACTGGTTGGGGAAGTGAATTCAGTGACAATGACTGAGTCACAATCACTGCAGCGAATTT
Source organism: Vicia faba (assembly GCA_948472305.1). Lineage (NCBI taxonomy): Eukaryota > Viridiplantae > Streptophyta > Magnoliopsida > Fabales > Fabaceae > Vicia > Vicia faba. Next base: position 598,142,386 of record OX451737.1, read on the forward strand.
CGGCTTACGTAGCCGAAACAAGGATGATAACGGCTCTCGAAGTCGAGGTAAAATATATGGCCACACAGGCCAATGATCAAGAGTTACCTTCTGCAGGTCCTGGAAAGGATTTCGATCCAGAACCTCCTGATATCATGCCAGAAGGAATGCAGGAACAAAGGCTCGACGCCATCTACGACGATGAGCCTTTGGGATTCGAAAAGGACCCCTTAGAGAACAACATCAAGATGCTAGCGCAGGATCCTTTAGAAGAAATCAACTTGGGTGAAGGGTTAGAGAAAAAGCTAACTTACATTAGCGCAAAAATAGACCCAGAACTCAGGTTGGAAGTAATCCATTTGTTAAAGGAGTTCAAGGACTGTTTTGCATGGGATTACAACGAGATGCCTGGTCTCGACAGAGGATTGGTGGAACTTCAGTTGCCAATCAAACCTGGGAAGAAGCCAGTCAAGAAAAATCCAAGACGCTTCGCTCCATAAATACTGTCGAAGATCAAAACGGAAGTCGAAAGATTGCTGAAGTGCAAATTCATACGAGCTACGAGGTATGTCGAATGGATTGCAAACATTGTGCCAGTGATTAAAAAGAATGGTACATTGAGGGTGTGCATAGATTTCAGAGATTTGAATGCTGCTACACCCAAAGATGAATATCATATGCCTGTGGCGGAAATGCTAGTCGATTCTGCCGCTGGCTATGAGTACCTGAGTATGCTCGATGGTTATTCAGGATATAATCAAATATTCATTGCTGAAGAAGATGTGTCGAAAACAGCTTTTTGATGCCCCGGGGCTTTAGGCACTTACGAATGGGTAGTGATGCCTTTTGGCCTAAAGAACGTTGGGGCAACATATCAGCGAGCGATGAACTCTATCTTCCATGATTTTATTAACACTTTTATGCAAGTATATATTGATGACATTGTTGTAAAATCTGTTTCCAGGAAGAACCATATAGACCACCTTCGACAATCATTCGAAAGAATGAGAGAACATAGTCTGAAAATGAACCCTTTGAAGTGTGCATTCTGTGTAAAAGCTGGAGATTTCTTGGGCTTCGTCGTCCACAAGAAAGGAATCGAAATCAACCAGAACAAGACGAAGGCAATTCTGGAAGCGAAAGCGCCAGCGAACAAAAAGGAACTGCAATCTCTGTTAGGCAAGATAAATTTCTTGAGGAGATTCATATCTAACCTAAGTGGGAAAGCTCAAGCCTTTTCACCCTTACTTCGATTGAATAAGGAAAGATTCGAATGGGGGCAAGAGCAACAAGAAGCCTTCGACAAAATCAAAGGGTATCTCACAAAGCCACCTATTTTGGTGCCTCCTTGCAGCAACAGGAGTATGAGATTGTACATAGCTGCATCCGACAAAACTTTGGGAAGCATGTTAGCCCAAGAAGATGAAAATGGAGTCGAAAGACCCATTTACTATCTTAGTAGAGTTTTGAACGATGCAGAAACTAGATATAGCGAAGTTGAAAAATTATGTCTATGTCTATATTTCTCTTGTACAAAGCTCAAACAATATATAAAACCAGTTGATGTGTATGTTTCGTCTCGTTTTGATGTTTTCAAGTACATGTTGTCGAAACCCATCCTGCACAGCCGAATTGGCAAGTGGGCGCTAGCGTTAACTGAGTACTCCTTGACCTTTATGCCTCTTAGGGCAGTGAAAGGGCAAGTAGTGGCAGACTTTATAGTCGACCACTCAATTCAGGTTGAGGATATAAATTATGTGGAGATAGAGCCTTGGAAATTCTACTTCGATGGTTCCAGTCATAAAGATGGAACAGGAGTAGGGGTCTTGATTATTTCTCCAGAAAAAATTCCAATAACATTCAAGTACAAGATATCAGGTACTTGTTCGAACAATGAGGCTGAGTACGAAGCTCTAATTACTGGCCTTGAGATATTGTTGGAATTGGGGGCAACTTGAGTCGAAATAATGGGAGACTCAGAGTTAGTCATTAAGCAAGTCACAAAAGAATATAAGTGCATAAGAGAAAATCTTATTATGTACTTTGTGATAGCAAATCGTTTATTGAAAAAATTTGAAATGGTCAACATTCGACACATACCCAGATTGGAAAATCAAATAGCCAACGATTTGGCACAAATTGCATCTGGGTACAAAATTTCAAAAACGAGATTACAAAGAGCAATCGAAGTCCGAGAAAAAATAAAAGCAACTTGTCTGTCACGAACAGATTTGAAATCGACAAGACTAGGGTATGCTGATCAAAGGAACTTTGAAATTTCGTTCATAGACAATTTGTCAGAGCAAGATTGGAGGAAACCCATTGTGGATTATCTACAAAATCCAGCAGCTTCGACAGAACGAAAAACAAAATATAGGGCGTTGAGTTACGTACTCATGGGTAATGAGTTATTTAAAAAGACGCCTGAAGGGGTATTGCTAAAGTGTTTAAGTGAAACTGAAGCATACATAGCCCTTTCGACTACGCACGCTGGAGCATGTGGGGCTCACCAAGTAGGCCATAAGATGAAATGGTTGTTGTTTCGACAAGGACTATACTGGCCCGCCATCTTGAAAGATTGTGTCGAGTTCGCCAAGGGGTGTTAGGAATGTCAAGTCCATACAGGCATCCAGCATGTACCAGCAAGCGAACTTCACTCAATAGTGAAACCTTGGCCCTTTAGAGGATGGGCGTTGGACCTTATTGGAGAGATTCGACCAGCATCATCAAAGAGCCAGAAGTATATATTGGTAGGCATTGATTATTTCACTAAGTGGATCAAAGCTATTCCTTTAGTCAATGTAGACCAAGAAAATGTCATTGAATTTATTCAAAAGAACATTATCTTTAGATTTGGAATCCCTGAAACTATAACGACTGATCAAGGATCAGTTTTCACCGGTCGAAAGATGCAGGAATTCGCTCAAGAAATAGGCTTTAGACTCCTAACATCAACGCCTTATTATGCACAGGCAAACGGTCAAGTCGAAGCAGCGAATAAAATAGTGATTGGCTTGATAAAAAAGCATGTAGGGAAGAAGCCAAAAAATTGGCATAAGACGTTAGATCAGATCTTGTGGGCCTGTCGAACGTCCCCAAAAGAAGCCATAGGTACAACACCGTATCGGCTAACTTTTGGTCATGACGCAGTGTTGCCAGCGGAAATTTGTCTTCAATCTGCAAGGGTTCAGAGACATCATGATATCCCCTATGAGGTTTATTGGGATATGATGTTAGACGAACTAGTAGATTTAGACGAAGAGAGACTACGCACTCTCGACCTACTAAGGATTCAGAAGAAAAGAGTAGAAGACTCTTACAATAAAAAAGTAAAACCTAAGGCATTTTCGCCTGGAGAATTAGTTTGGAAGGTGATTCTCCCCATGGATCGAAGGGATCGAAGCATGGGAAAATGGTCACCCAAATGGGAAGGACCATTCAGAATTATCCAAACTTTTTCTGGTGGAGCTTATGAAGTCGAAGAGTTAGGTGAAGATAAAAGACTCTTGAGAGTAAACGGCAAATATTTGAAAAAGTATAAACCTATGCTCCAAGAGATCAAAATAAATAGCAAGTAATGATCAAATTAACCATAAATAGCCAAAATGGAAAATTTTATAAGAATTAGCCAAAATGGTTACATTGTCAAATAAATATTACAATACATGGTTAATAAATGGCTGAGTAAATTAGAAGGGGATAGAATCTCTAAGTCGAAGGTACTTGGCCTGCTGCAGCTCCAGTCTTTTGTTGCACAAGGCATTCGCCTGGGAAAGTTTGGCAATTTGGTCATCGAAGGCTTGGGCTTTCTCAGCAAACTCTAGGCCTCGTGTAACTTCAGCTTGGCTCTCTGTGTCTGAAACAGTCGAGAGAAGCTCCTCCTTGTGTTTGGTATTAGCATTTATCTTGGCCTCCAGCTCTTCGATTTGCGCCTTTATAGAGGCATTGTCTCGATCTATGGCGTCAATTTCTTCTTGCTTGGATGCCTTCTGCTTCGATAACTCTGCAATTCGAGAAGTCGTCTCAGCTACCTCAGTCCAGGCAGAAGAACTTTTGCCTTGTAGCGCTTTGAGCTGGCTGTTGAAGCCCCTCTGACGTCGATAGTCTGCAGAGACTTGATCAATAATGGAGTATAACTCCAAGATAAAGCTCGAAACCTCTGGAGTCACAGCAAGCAAGTCGACTGCATTCAAAACAGCTCCCAAGCAAGACGGAGCAGTGGGATCCCCCTCCAAAGCCTTCATCAGATCTTTCTTGAAGAACTGAGCCTTGACCTTCATCAAAGCCTCATCGAGAGGAGAAGTCGAAGTGGACTTCCCCGATTGAGTAGAAGCATCATGACTAAGGTCAGATGAACTTCCCCTACTCTCGATAATGGAATTCAGGTAGCCAATGGGATCAGTTTGCTTCAAGAGTGCTAAGTCTTCTTTAGACTTAGGCTTTGTCGAGGTGGTAACCCTTACAGCAGCGTTGGCTTGAGGTTGAAGTTGTTGAGTAGCGTTTGCATCGACATGACTCTCTTCGACCTGAAGTTCAGCAGTGCCAGCATCAGCGTGATCCCCTTCGTCATGTTGTTCCTCTAACAGATCGATCACTTGAGTTTCTTTTGGTTGTTGTTCCTCTGCTTCGGCATTGGTTTCATCGTTCGCCAATTCCTCCTCTTGTGGCCTACTGTGTTCAGCAGAGTCTAGTGTCTCTGAAGTCTTTGGTGCTGAACTTTCGGTGGTCTCCTGAAAATAAAAGAGGAGGAATCTTCTGGTTTAGAAAGAGACACAATCGAACGTGAGCATCGACACCTGAGTTAAAAATGGTCAGAGAAACTACCTGCAGAGGAACTTCAGCCCCAGGGCTGGAATTATCACTTTCGACGGGTTTATTGAGCAAAACATTTAGCTCCTCCTCTGTTGGCTCTTCGATAATCACGGGAGGTGGTCTGGGTCTTCTCCCTGCAACCTTTATTCTGATCATGGGTCGAGACTCAGGAGAAGGAGCATCTTTCTTCAGTTTTCTCCGTTTAAGAGGAGCGGGAGGAGATTCGTCCTCGTCGTCACTCCCAGATTCGACCGTTAGTGCAGGTCGTTTCTTGGGTGAAGGTGCCTGAAAACCAATTGGAGTTCGATTTAGAACGCTACATCGAAAAATAGGATGTTAAAACCAGAGGGAAATAATAAAAGTTTGGTTACCGGTGCTGAAGCTTTTATCGAAGGGCCTCCCCCCTGATGGCTTTCTGTAGTTTTCATCGGTGCTGAAGGTTTTGTCAAGGGACCTCCTCCCTGATGGCCTTCTGCGGCTTTCTTTGCTGCAGGCTTTCGAACAACTGAAAGAAGACGCGTTCACAAGTTATAATTAACAAGTTACAAGTCGAAATGGAAAGACAAAAGTAATTTGGAGAGTGAACGTACATTTCTTTATTTTGTCAAGGACTAGAACGAAGGACTTCTGAAGTTCGTCCACAAAATCTTTCTCGTCGAAGAATTCTTCAGCATAGTAACTCTTCCACCAGTCTTCGAAGGATGGTGAACAGAGGAAGTTAAGTTGATAGTCGAACAGTGAAAGTACTGTTCGACCAGCGTACCTGCCGATATGCTTGGTGGCAGCATCCTCAGTATAGTCATTGCAAAAATATAACATTGATTTCTCCCTAGGAAAAATAGGAGAAGGAAGTGATTGGATGATACCAAACTGTCGAGAGACCAAGTTTGGTTGGTAAGCGATCAAGCTCAGGTGATTCTTGGAGCTCTTAAAGCGCAGTGGCATTATTCTGGGTGTGAGAAATGCTTCCCACATTATTGTGTGTTCTTCGACATGAGGGTCACCTGACGACTTGGGATGGGGCCTGATGAACCATTCTGGACCAACCTTTTCGACGAGCGAAAGGAGCCATGGTCGAAGTGAATTCTTTTCTTCTTGCAAACATCAAGACGAAGTTCGCAAAAGTCTGTTGAAGTTCCAGCCCATCTTCAGTCGGGGTCAGTAAAGCCAATTTGGTGCCTTCGATACGCCTTTTTGCTATCTCAGGAGCTTGCTCATTTATTTGAGTTTTCTGAGGTAAGAAAGACTCAAAAGTGGCATTGAGCCACAGTTGAAGTAGCCAAAAGGGTCCTGCAAGCAACAGACTGGCTCTATTTTCGATGACCTTTAACAGAGTCGCTCCACTGCTGATCGACTCATACAGATTCGCCAGGATTAATTCTGCCAAACAAATGTTTTGGCCATGGTGAAGCTGGGTAGCAAGGGTGACCATTTTCTTTGTCACCTGTAAAGACTTTGTGCAGAACACAAAGCGTGACAGCCAAAGGGCTAGAAACGCAATGTGCTCCACATCCATCACATTGGCTGTCGACCTATCATGGTAATGGTTGATATAGGTGGTATAGGTGGGTTTGGTAGCTGAGAACCCAATTTGGTCCTCCGACATTTCCTCTGGGTCGAAATAATCCCCAGTTGGTCGAAGACCGGTGATGGCAGCCACGTCGAAAAGCGTGGGTGTTAGCATCCCACAAGGAAGGTGGAAAGTAAAATGAGTATAATCCCAGAAAAGCAAAGAGGCTATCAGCATCTCAGGGGAGTAGTTGAGACCCGTCTTCGACAGCATGACTAGGTCGTATATCCCCAGGTTCTTCCAGATCGAAGCCTGGCTTTTTTCCATCTTCTCTAGCCAAGCGCTGTAGTCTGGTGTGAGGCTAGGGCTAGACCTAAAAGCCCTAACACCCCTATTGAAGAAGCAAAGATCTATCTTCTCCTTAGCGGGATCTTCATTGTCATCTGCAGCTTTTTTGGAACACCCAACAGGTTTGAGCGCCTCAAGCACTGGGAAGAAGTTCTTGATCTTCATGGATTCATCAATGCATGTGGATAACGGGCCAGACATGGCGAAAATCTGGTTGGAGTATCCAACCGGAATCAGTAGTTGATGTGAATAAGCTTCACGCTCAGCAGTTTCCAGGGGTTCAGGAACCCTTCGCAGGCCTGTAGAGGTAACTGTTGGAACAGTTGTGAAGATTTTTGGTTTAGCATTTCTAGAAGGAATGTTGGAACTAGGAGCATTAGAGGAACCTGAAGCCATTTTTGGGTTAAGACTGAAGGTGGAGTGAAGAACAAAGTGTTTGCAAGTTTGCAGAAGTTTTGTTTAACAATAAGGTTTGAATGCAGAATGGCGTGAAAAAGTCCCACAAGGGGGTACTAAGCGCTATTTATAGTGGTTGGGAAATCACAAAATTCGAGGCCATTTAATGTTGCAGAAGATAGTGGGACACGTGGTGCTCCTTCGCTGACATAGCCGTTCTGCAGAAACGAAAAGGTACAGCGTGCGCCCTCGTTTTTGGGAAATTGTCATGATGACAATTTATGAAAAGACATTGGGCACGCTAAACGCCTTACTGAGGTGACGTCTTAGGTACAGATGGAATGATGGCTTTTTCTTGGGATTGTCAGTTGGTTGGTAGAAGACAAAAAGCGCACAGGTTAATCTGTGGCTAAGAATGAAGGACAGGTGTCGAGTGGAATCTCAAAGAATGCCTTTTTCTTTTCAGCGTCGAAATAAGGCATTCTTGGGGGGCAATTTGTTGGCTCCTAAACTCGACACCCTTGTTTTTATTAATATAAACCATTAATCATGAGGGACGGTTTCGATCAGCTGATTCTGTCGAAATGCTCATCAGAAGATGGCCATGTACTTAGAGAATTTCTTCTAAGTAAGAATCTCGTTGCCTTTGACGTCGAAGGTGCTTCTCGACAAAGGTGTTCGACGCTCAGAGTGGAACAGTTTGAGATTCAAATGTTTGGGGGGAAAACGGTTCCCAGCGGTTACCAAGTGCAACGTGCCAAGATCTGGGGCGTCGAATGTTGTGAGCGTGCCAAGTGGAGTCATCTCGAAGCAGCGTAACTGCCCGACGGTTACTTGAGATGTGTTTAGTATAAATATTAGTAGTTCACGTAGTTTTTCGCGTGTGTTCACAATTATATACAAGTCACTCATATAGATTCAAGTACCCAGTGTAAGCGAAAGAATTGTTGAGAATGTATGTGTGAAACACCACTTTAATTAATCAAAGTCATTTATTTTCCAGAACTTTACTGCCTCTTCATTTACTTTTCCAGTCGAAGCCTTTATTCAAAGCTTTCTTTTATTCTACCAAGTTTTCTTCTTCATGCAATTTACATAAAGTATCTTTATTTTCTTGTCATTAACCATCATTAAACTTAGTCAAAACCCCAAAAATCAACCATGTCTTAGGATCAATCTGATCGATCCTGCGAGTCACCAAATAAGTAACCTTTTGGAAGATCAGCGGTTGTTTACCAATTTCCACGGTAAACACATGCATACATACACATCATTGCATAACAGGCACCCTTGTTACAGGTCACTTACCATCTCCGCTGTTTATTTCAGCAATGGCTTCCCAACAAGACAACCAGGATCTTCACGCTCAAGAGACTCAGTTCGGGGAAATCCTCCTAAATCTATCCAAGGGGCAGGAAGAGCTGAGAACACTCCTCATGGGGACTTTGGTCAGGAACAGTTCTGAGGACGATAAGGACGAACGGCTGAAACGTCTACAAGCTAAGGTGGATACAATGAGAACCCAGATGCTGGGGCAAACGGCTATCATTCAAGACTTAGCTCAAAGACAAGAAGAGCTCAGGGTTCTCGTCAACCAATTGCTTCAGGGTAACCAACTGGGGAAAACATCTAAGGTCGAAGAGCCAGTCATCATTCAACCACCTTTGGGGCAAAAAGACAAAGGAAAAGCTCCTCAGTTTGCTCCAGGGGCACAAGCCCAGCATCAACCTCACCAGCATCAACAGGGTAATCGGCGTAAGCGGAGTACGTCTGGAAGACATTTCTCGGAGACTGGTATACCATCATCACTAATACTGAGACGCCTGTTGGAGGTCAAGTTGATTGCTCTAAAGGATCCTCCTAAGACTCTCAACATAACCTCCCTAAGGTATAACCCTGATGAAAGATGTGCCTACCATTCTGACAGTCCTGGACATGACACAGACGACTGTTGGAGCCTGAGGAACAAGATCCAAGACTTGATCGACGGAAGGGTGCTAGAGTTCATGCCGGGTGGTAAAATGAAGATCTTCTGCTGAGAATTCTCCATTTAAGATGACTGGTTCAAGCTAAAGAAAACTTTTGTTCATTCGAATGTTCAAGTTGTATTTTTCTTTGATTGTTCAAACAATTATCATGTCAAACTTTCTTATTTCATTAATGCATCGCATATGTCTGTTTTGAATCAATATATTCGCATTCGCTATATTCAAATTGCTTTTATTTCTTGATGTGCAACTCTCGATTGAAAATTCTAAGCCTCTTGAGGGAGGATGACGAAAATGATACCACAATTTACAGTATGCTTTTGAACAGACCCCGCTGATGAGGTACGGGCATTGTTTCAATTCCTAAACACTGGAGTTATAAGGAAGGTAATCCCTCGTCAACCCCTTCGAGCCAAAGAAGTAGGAGTTTTTCTTTTCGAAAATTAAAACCCTTAATCATAACCTGGGGCAGGGTAGTTCTCTCAGTTGATCCAAGTGCATAACGAATGACATCAAAGAAGTCCTTACAAAACAAAAGACAGTGATGGTTCCGAATAATCATAAAGACAGGCAGTCATTATCTCTCAAAAAAATAAAAGCCCAATAAGTCAAAACCTATGAAGGAGACTTACAAAAACTGGGGCATCCCGCTGACTGTAATTACAAAAGAAACAGTTCAGGCAAAAAACAGGGATAACAAAATCAAAAAGAAAGAGGTCCTACAAAACCCTCAACAAAAAAGGAAATGACTGCCTATTCAAAATAAACGGTCAACATCCGAACCATCACCGGAATATCAAGGCAAAGACTCAAACAAGGTCTAACGCACGATCAGCTGAGTTTAGGTTTGAAGGACATCACGAAGAACGGGGGGGTACAAATAAACTTTGAGCCTTTATCCTTTGTTTCTTAAACCGTGAACCAGGCCACGTTATAACCCTTAAAAGTCTTAGCTGAAGCATGGGTTAGTTCTAAAGCATATTGTTACTAAAGGTATCCTGACTCCTTAAGGCTTGCGGTAAAATAACGAGTTGACATCACAGTTTACAAAAAATTCACTTGTTTTATGAAAAATGCATTTTCGAAAACTTCAAGACAGACATAAGCTTTGCATTTTTAATATAACATTGCTTGCATATGACTATTTGTTTGAACAGCATAGAAGTTCGCACGAAGAATATCTAGTGAACAAAAGCACTTCCAACCAAGGGGCACGGCATGATCATGGTCTATCATCTGGGGCAGTCCAGTCAAGATTCGGAGAATCTCTCAAAAGGCCAACCAGCTTGGGGCAAATCTCCACCTGAGTCACTTGGGGCATTGGACATGAATTCCAGCTACGAATCCTGCATGATCAAACGAGGATCTTCTGGTACCATGGCAACACTACTGACAGTGACAACTCCCTACATTCGGAGAGCACGGACATAGTCGAAAAAAATACTACGCATAATTAAAGACCCGCTAGGTTGACACACCTAGGCAAAAATAAGGGCTTCCCAGCGAACCAAAAGGGTTCGGGCAAAAATAAGGGATGAAATGAAAAAATATGTACACCCGGCAAGTCGAAAACCTGAACAGGCGGCTTGGGCAAAAATGGGTATCCCGGTGGACTGAAAACCCGAAAGGGCGGTCCAGGCAAAAATTAGGGATCAAAGCGTACGACTATGTCCCGTCATCTCGTCACTTGCCTACCAGAAGAAGATTTGTCAAACGGCAGTCATCAAGCACCTCCACAGGTACCTTCTCCCACAGAAGCTGGGGCAATCAGAATTGTCTAAACGGTCTAGTCGCTCTGTCCACCAGGTACAAAGGTAGATTCAGCTGAAGAATATGACCAAGATACCTTCACTCCCCGTAGAGTAAGACAAGGTTCAGCAATACTCTCCTCCGAGCAGAGTTGGTCTCCCATCAGCCCCGAAAAGGCACAGTATCCATAGCAAGTCAGCAACACTCTCCCCGAGCAGAGTTGGTCTACTGTCAGCCTTAAGGAAGTTGGGTATCCCCAGAAAATCTTAACATTCCCCAGCCGAGTGTACAGATGTCCCTAAGCAAGCATCCCCGGCAGTCTTAATATTCCTCGACGGAAGTATAAGATTGTTCCCCGGTGGAATACAGACACCCCAGTGGAGCCATTCCCCAGTGCAGTCCAAAAGTTTCCCCAGGAGAGTTGTATCATCCTCCCCAGTAGATTCTGGAAGCTTATCCCCAGTAGATTCTGGAAGCTTGTCTCCCGCAGAGTACGAACGCATCTCCCCGGCTTTATTCAAAGGTTATTTCCCACCAGGGTCTAACTGGGTTATCCTCAGCTAAATACCACAGAAAGATCGTCCTCGGCGAAGTTCTTCCTATCCCCCAGCGAAGTTCATCAAATCTCTCAACATAACTTATCAACAGAATCCCCAGCGGAGTTCTCATTAAAACCTCAGCGAAGTATCTCTTCCCACAGAGAGATTCCCCGCAGAGTAATCTCTTCGCCAAGTTTATTCACCAACAGAGTCATCTTCTCCTACCGGTTTATTCTTGCAAACATCTTTGTTCATCCTCCCCAACGGAAGTGAAGAACTCTACTCTTCAACATCAGCCCAGATTAACTCTACTCCCGGCATTCATCAAGGATTGATTTTCCCAGACGGAAATACATTCATAAACATCACATCGTCATACATCCGGATGCATACATATACACATCATATCATGCAATCTCATTTATATTGAGAACATCATTGCTTGATCCATATCATGCATTGCATATGACTGACCTTTACCTTTCAGGAAGGATACAGTTAAATGATCAGCTATGTCAAAGTAGACAAATACAGTCAAAAGAGACCAATCCAGTCAAAAAAGACAAGTACAGTTAAATCCCAAAGGTTTTTCTGATGCTCATCCAGTCAAAGAAGACAAGTCCAGTTGAAATTAATTCCTAAAGTCATTAAAGACAACTCGTCATCATAGACAACCCGTCATTATAGACACCCGTCAATATAGACACCCGTCATTGAAGACAACCTGTCATTGAAGACAATCCGTCAGTGAAGACAACCCGTCGTTATAGACACCCGTCGTTATAGACACCCGTCATTATAGACACCCGTCGTTATAGACACCCATCGTTATAGACACCTGTCATTATAGACACCCGTCAATATAGACACCCGTCGTTATAGACACCCGTCGTTATAGACACCCGTCGTTATAGACACCCGTCGTTATAGACACCCGTCGTTATAGACACCTATCGTTATAGACAGCCTGTCATCTTAGACAACCCGTCATTATAGACACCCGTCACTTTAGACAACCCGTCGCTATAGACACCCGTCGTTATAGACACCCGTCGTTATAGACACCCGTCGTTATAGACACCCGTCGTTATAGACACCCGTCGTTATAGACACCCGTTGTTATAGACACCCGTCGTTATAGACACCCGTCGTTATAGACACCCGTCGTTATAGACACCCTTCGTTATAGACACTCGTCGTTATAGACACCCTCGTTATAGACACCCGTCGTTATAGACACCCGTCGTTATAGACACCCGTCGTTATAGACACTCGTCGTTATAGACACCCGTCGTTATAGACAACCTGTCATTAAAGACAACCCGTCGTTAAAGACAAGCCGTCCATAAAGACAACCCGTCGTTAAAGACAATCCGTCCATAAAGATAACCCGTCCATAAAGACAACCCGTCCATGAAGACGACCCGTTAAAAGAGACAACTCGTCAAAAAAGACAAAATCTCCCCTGGTTCAGTTAAATTGGTTCCTAAAGGATTTTTCTGAGATAACCTGTCAGTAGAGACAACCCATCAACCCTTTGAAGTTCCAGATTCGACACCTGTATCTAGCCAGGGCATATCTGTGAGTGATTGATTGTAGATTCGATACCTGTATCCAGCCAGGGCATAACTGCATGAAGAGTTTAGAGATTCGATACCTGTATCCAGCCAGGGTATATCTGTAGACGACCAATTCCAGATTCGATACTTGTATCCAGCCAGGGCACATCTGTGGGCGACTAATTCCAGATTCGATACCTGTATCCAGCCAGGGCACATCTGTGGGCGACTAATTCCAGATTCGATACTTGTATCTAGCCATGGCATATCTGCATGAAGAGTTTGAAGATTAACCCCTGTAACAGGCCAGGAAATTATCTTTCTTTCTCAGGTACGCAAGTTCTCGCTAAGAAATCTCTTACGCGATCGACACCCCCGAATGGCATCTTTAAGCCCATCTCCACAACTATCCATTACATTTCCAAATGGCATCCATAAGCCCATTCCCGATAAGGTTCAGCCACATCTCCAGATGGCATCTATAAGCCCATCCTCCTATCCATCATCTCTCCAAATGGCATCTATAAGCCCATTCCCGACATCACATTGCTGATATTCTACTATGCGAGTGCAAATTTCTGGGCACTCTAGTTTTCAATCATCTTCCACCTTTGGATCACGAAAGGCACGCAAGCCAATCTACATCCTCAGGTCTAAGAAGATTGAACAGGGGCAACTGTTGTACCCCAAAATTTGCCCTCCCATATTTCTCAAAACATTTCAAGAAAAATTCACAAGTCCAACCCGGCGCGTCATATTCAGGTGTTCTTTCGGCAAGATATCTCTGATAACGTATTCTCAAATTCAGGTTCGACTCAAGAGTCAATTCTTTAAAGAAGGTATCCGAATGTGTGAGTTTTCTCGAAGAAATATGGTGAAAAAGTGTGTTGAAAGTGCAGTTTTTATGCGCTAAAAATTCATAACTTGAAGATCGTGGCTCGTTTTGAACCCGTTCCGGTGGCCAAAATTCCGTCTTGACATTATATACGTTTTCATCTCTCACGGCTGGAAGCCAATTTCGATCAGAAGGTCTTCAAAAATGTGGATTTATCAAGTATTTTCATACAGAAAATTTGTGACAGAAGTTTATTTGCGTCATGTTCAGAAAATCATAACTTGGTCGATTTTCATGGTATCGAGCTGGTTCCGGCGCCAAAATTTCACAAATTGAGTTGGCTACATTTTCACAGAAGGTATTGAGTTCAAACGGTTTTCAAAAGGCCTTCGTTTTTTGCTCAGAGTGCGTGACATGCTGAAAATCCTGAATGCTGAATATTATTTTATCTGGGCCGAAACTTCGAAAATTCATAACTCGGTCAATTTTTATCAGATTGGGCTCATATTTTTACACAAGGTCACTGACTCATAGATCTACAACTTTGCTTCAAAAGTAGAGACCGAATTATGCTCCGATCAATACCAGTTTTTTATTGAAGAACGTGTCAGAGTCGACACTGGAGCCCAAAATAAGTTTGTCTGAGCTGAAACTTCAAAAATTCATAATTAATTCACCTTTTATCCGATTGAGCCGATTTTCGGACAGGAGTTAGTTCTCTATGTTGGCTACATTTTGTTTTCACATTTCAACTTCAAAAATTGTACTTAAGTCCCTGCGATTTAGCCTGGAAAGTGACGAACTCAGGTGAACATTGGAGGCCCAATTGCACATTCAAAGCCCATTTTCTTTACCCTAATTTCCATTATATAATCACATTATTTTCACACAAACCAGAGGACAGAAAAAAACCTTGCCACAACACTGTCAGAATATCAAATTCTTTCAAGAATCCTAAAACCTTGAAATCCTTATTACAAATCCCTCTCTCACTACAAACAAGTCATCTCAGTTACAAACCAACATCTCACTACTTCTTCAGTAAGGGTAAGGCCGGCTTGATCTCCATGATCAAAAGGGCATAAAAGCATTCATGTCACTATTTTTCCAGTAAGGGTAAGGTTGATTTGATCTCCATGATCAAAAGGGTATAATCATTCATACATGCCATATTGACCTAAACATTAAATTTCTTCATATATTGGCTTTATTTGTATTTTATGATATATAGTAATTTATTTAATGTGTTCATGAGATTCAACACTGCAGATTTAGACAGGATCTCATACAGGTTCATTAAGGAACGTTGAGGCCAAAACACAAATGGCCAAAAGCCAAAAGTTAAATGGCCAAAACAGAACAGCTTACACATGACACCAATACATGGCGAGACAGACATCTTGAGAAGGTTAAGGAACGTTGAGGCCAGAACACAAATGGCCAAAAGCCAGAACACAAATGGCCAAAAGACTTAACACAAATGGCCAAAAGCCAAAAGCCAAATGGCCAAAACAAAACAGTTTACACATGACGCCAACAGCTGTTTCACCCCTCCAATCAGGCTCGTATACTTCTAAACTTTCTCTCTATTTGTATTATGTTCCTTTAATTAATTAATCGTTATTCTTTTTATTAATCACTAACCAATTAACATTTTTTCCTACTAAAATCAAAAACACAAAAAAAATATATTTTATTTATTAAAATTTAATTCAGCACTTTATTTTTGTAAATAAATATTAATTCAATTAATTTAGTTTAATTAGGAAATAACTTTAATATTTTTTGCAATAATTAAAATTAATTTAGACGATTAGGTTTTTATTAACTTTGATCAAATTTATTTTTATTTCCTTAAATATCAAAAACTCCAAAAATATTTTAATTAATTAATTAGTTTATTAATTTAATTGGTAACTTAATTTAATTTCTTTTAATCCAAAGATAACCAAAAAAAACCACTTTCTTTCAAAAAAGGGTCAAAACCCCAAAAAACCCGCATCCAATTTAATTTCTCGCACGCGATCCATTTTATCATATTATTGTATCTGTTTCCCGGTTTGTAATAGATAATTAGGACTTTAATTATTTATCGCTTTATTTTACTTTCCGCAATTTAAATTAAAAGGTTTGTTTTTGGCGATGTAAATAATCGACGCCTTGTAATAGCGTAGATTCACTTTCCGCAATTTATTTCCCGCAAATTATTTAACTGTTAATTATGCATGCAAGACTTGTATGAAAAATAAAATCAATCTGTAGCTCACAATGATGTATGTGCAAGATAATTTAAACTGAAAAACAACACACATGCACATGCCACTCCTAGGGTACACCTCACTCGGTTGCCTCGACGTGGTCGTCAAGTATAGGGTGTTTTAGAGGTCGCCCTCCTGTCTAAGATCCAGTTGCCTCGAAACGGTTGCCTCGGATAAAAAAGGATCTAGGACATTAGGGTTACTTCTAAGGTGTCCTACTATTACTTCGGTGACCACACTGTCCCTTAATCGAATTGACCCGAATACCTCCGACGACGGTGCTTCCTACTTCTCAATAGTGGGGTAGCACTGTGTTGTACCCCAAATTTTGACCTAAGATACCATCTCCCATCTGCATCATTACATTGCAAGGGTTTTGACCTATTTTTATCAATTTTCAAAGCAGTTTTAAAATTCATAACTTTTTTCAAGTCAAGAGTTGTTTATTTTTTGAACGCTAAATTTATTAATTGATCAATGCTAAAATAATGTTTATTAATTATTTATTATCTTAAATTTAAATAATTGAAATTTTATTTTCAGTTATTATAATTTAGAAGAATTATAAATAATGAAGTAAATAATTGAAGAGAAGTTAATTGATCAATGATATTTATTTAATTATTTATCATTCTAAATTTAAATAATTGAAATTGATTTTCAGTTATTACATAATTTAAAAGAATTATAAATGATAAAATAAATAATTGCAAAGAAGGAGAGAATTAATTGGTAAAATATTGGAGTTTTATTCATTTTATTCTCATTGTTACAATTGTTGTTTAAATACTGTATTTACTTACAACGTATTTACAATGATAATTTTTACAACGTTTAAAATGAAATAAAAACTATCCTAATTTTTTCCTAAATTCTAAATCTTCATCTTCTATCCAATGTTTCTTTAATACTCATTTGATTTTACCTGCAAAAGAATTAAAAGAAAAGTTAGAAATGAATATATAATTAAAAGCAGAAAATTAATTTTAGTGTTCATCATTAAAAGCAAACGGCTGGAATCAGTTTTTACCCTTTTTGCAAATCACGGGATTTCTCCCGGTTCACAAAAAGGGATGAATTTTTATTGATAAAAATGAATGCACAAATTTAAATATGCACAAATTCACTCTTGTCAAAAATTGCATTTTTCAAAATAAACTGCATAATTAAAAATCAATTGCACATTTTCAAAAGCCAACTGCATGTTTCAAATCCCATGCATATTTCAAAAGCATAATACAAGCAGCATATGCAATGTTCAAAGGCAAAGTGCAACGTTAACTGCCAAAGATGTAGGAAGAGGCCAAAATACAAAGGCTCTTTACTGTTACATTGCAATTGACAAAGAGATGTGCAGTTTTAAAATCAAAATTTGCAAGCAATGTATTTTCCATTTTTACATCATTTTCCAGCATGCTTTTTCAGAACAAGTAAAGTACATATCACATTTTAGTGTTTCAATTGTACTTAAGAGAGAGAAGAGAGGAAGAGTGTGTTTTACAGGTTTTGGCTTAGGCAGGAAATGGATACAAAACAAACTGCAGCAGCATCCAGTAAGAAAAGGGAAGGCATGAAAAAGAATAGAGACAAACTGATGGAGCAGTAAGAAGTGCAGAGTATCAAAAAAATATAGTAAAAGTATCCCAAACCTGTAGCATAATCTCAAGCCAACTAACGGATATAACACGACAACAGAAACCCTTCAAAAAAATAGAGAGTCCAACCTGTTTTAAAAGCCTAGAAACAAAACTGTCAAACAAAAAATACAAGCAGCCAATCCTCAAAATACCAAAAACCTCACTTCAAGCACCTGCCTGAAGAAAACCAAAACCATGGCCTAAACCACAAACCTGTACCATCCTAAACCATAAAACCAGTAAAGCCATTACCAAAACAACAACCATGGCCAAAAAACCAGTATACCCAAAACCTGCATAAGCTTATAGCCAACATAAACAAATCTGAACTAGAACCAATATCCAAACCGGAAAGCCTCAGTAATATCCATCATAGGCCATAATAATGCGTACAGAAGCAAAGCAAAAGGAAGAAGAAGTCAAGCTAATCAAAACAGACATGTTTCAACAATAGCATCATTCAAATCTCAGCATACAAAAAGCCTCAAACATTCATCATAGGCCAATAACGAGGCAACAAAATCACAGCAAAAGAAGAAGAGAGAAAAGTACTCAAAGGCAACAGTGAAGCAGACAAAGGCTAGCAAAAGGAAGAAGAAAGTTTTTGTTTTTCAACAACATCATCAAACCACTAAACAAAAGAAGTAAGATACCAACCAGGATACCAAAGCAAGCTCACTTCGTTCGCGTTTCCTCGCCGTCTTGGCCTCCTACGCACGCCCCAACCTTCCTCCTCCGTCTCCAAGGGTAACTTTTCTCTTTCTCTCAAAAATACCTCAAATAATCATGTAAAACGAAGTCAGAATCAAATGGACACAAAATCATAAACATGCAAATCGTAACAAAACCCTAATGAAATAAAATCGAATTGTACCGTGAATCTGTCGCCCTATTGCTTTGCTGGAGGGAAGAAGAAGATTGAGGATATTGGTGGCCATGGACAAGAGAGTTCAGAAGCGGGCATGTGAGACGAAGAAGAACGCGAAAGCGAAGAAGACGAGCAAATGAGCGCCGTTGCTGTGAACCCTTAAGCCCTCTGCTAACCCTATGCTAAAACACATGTTTAACCCTAAAAACAAATTATGAGTTGTGAATGGACCTGACCTGCTTCCACCTAAGCCCAAACGAATTTCTAATACACCCCCCCGTTTCTGTTTTTTGATTGGGCCCTCTCAAAACCTTTTAGCCCATTTGATTTGTTTATGTTTACCCCCCCTTTAATTTTGATACCCCTTCTTCATTTATCTACTTTTAGTTTTTTTTAGAGCTTTATTAATTTAGTTTAATTGTAAGTTAATCAAATAGATGTTAATTTAATTAAAGCAATTTTAATAATTGACCAATTTTATTAGTTTAACTTTTAGGATTTAATTTGGTAATTTTAGTATCCCTTTTTTAATTAGACTTAAGTTAGTAGCTTTTAAGTTTTATTTTAGTTTAGAATTATTTAATAAATCTTGAAGTAATACCTTATATTAATATTAAACAAAAAATACAAAAATGCATGTTCACACCATTTAGTCTGTTATTTAAGTGTTGTATATCATTATCTATCTACTATTCTGTTTGATTATTTCGTCTTTACTTGTTTATTCCGTTTACGTCTAAATCCAAGGGAATTGTTTAATTTTTGTCGACTTCATGTCATCAAAAAAACATTGTGCGAATACCCTCATCTCATTGAAAACTTAAGACAATTTTTCCTCAAATATTCAATCTTTTCAAAACTCATACCTTTTAAGCAAAAACTTCGACATTAGGTCGTCGTATCTTTAAAAACCCGTCTGTACCCCTTTTCGGCCAAAACAATTTACTTTTAGTCAAACGAACATTTTTATAAACAGATATTTCAAAAGGTTCCTATAGAGTACTATAGATACATTGGGTGCTAATACCTTCCCACTGTATAACCAACCCCCGAACCATAGATCTCTTTTCAAAAACGCCTTGTATTTTTATTACTTTTAAAAGTATTATTTACATTGCATATTTTAGGGTTTTATTTCGCTCTTTCCCCTTTTCCCTTGGAAATAATAAAGCGCGGTGGCGACTCTTGCTTTTGTGAGACGAATTAATCAATAATTCGATCTCTGATTTACCCCGCTACATTTTTTATCGCTACAGAATTGGCGACTCTGCTGGGGAATAGATTGACCTCTTGCTGGTCCATCCCTAAGTGGGTTAAGCCTAGTTTGTTTTATCTGTTTTATTATTATTTGTTTTGTTTGATTATGTGTTTATATTGGAGTTGTTTGGGTTTTTTGCAAAGGACGAATCCTATACCCGGATTAAGTTACACTTAAGGAATAGGACGGGCGGTACAGTCATATTAACTTTGAGGGAGTAATCCCGAAGAAGGAGGCATGAGATCCCCCACTCAATGGAAGGCCCTCTTGAACTTAATATTTGTTTACCGAGTAATCGGGAAGACATTATTATTTTCGACCTAGGAGCCAGAGAAATTGAGAACCGTAGAACCCTAACCCATCTTGGCCTTTTTAGGTGTAGCGCGGAGACTATAACGGAGTAATCCGGAAGTAGTTGTTACGCGATGCTACGCTCGGATGAGTTTCTCTTGAGAATATTGCTAATTATTGAGTAATCAAGACGTTGGTAATATTCGAAGGAGGAATGTAGACTCTGGGAACTTTTAGAACCTTGTCTTACAGGTGTGATTGAACCGGTAGTACATACCTTGGGGTGGGCTTTACCCTCGACTCCATGCTCGAAACGTTGAACCTTTGAACCCCATGTTTGTGACCTTGCTTGTGGTTGTTGCATAGCCATGCATTCATGCATCCATAAAACCCTTTTCACTTAACTTTGAAGGAATTTGGAGGTCTTTCTTTGTAAACATCACAAGTTTCGTCAAGCTCAATGGATCTTGGGTGTTGATAGGGCGAAAACCCTAATCCACCAAAATGGATGATTGATCTTGATGATAACTTGATCAATGTTTGGAGCCAATTTAAAATTCATCTTCTATCTTCATACTTTGATGTTTACAACTTAATATCTTGAGTTCCTTGAAAATCAAATAAAAACTCTCTTTTGCATATCATGCATCATCCGATTCCACTTCACATGTTTTCTAAAACTGGATTTTTGTAACGCATGGAGTGGCTTGCCAGAATTGGATTGTTGTTGATGTTCCTGTTGTGATGCACATTTCTGAGTAATGTTTTGTTTTATTTTTGAAAAAAAAATTTCGCTCTGCCCAAGGCGAAAAGTATTTGTGTCGGGCTATGTTGAAAATAAGTCCTTTTGCTCTGCCCAAGGCAAAAGAGAAAATGTCTGGGCTCTTTGTTTCAAGTATTTCCCTTCATGAATAAAAATGTTATTTTGTCCACGACTGTTTTATTTTTCACTTTTTCTGGGAAATAGTAATGAAAATTAATCGGTAGTAATAGGAAAATATAATAATATTTTGTTTCATTTGTACAACATTCATATTAATCGATTTCTAAAATAAAGCATAATCATATGTGCAGATTAATCCATGACTTAACCATTGAAAACAATGATCCTATGCCCTCTCCCAACTTTGAATTCCCTGTGTTCAGAGCCGAAGAAGAGGATAGTGAAGAGATTCCTGATGAAATTTCCCGTTTGCTTTAGCACGATGAAAAGATTATTCAACCGTTTGAAGAACCTATAGAGTTGATCAATTTGGGTGATGATGAAGATAAAAAGGAAGTTAAGGTCGGAGCATTGCTTATCCCAGAAGTCAAAGAGAAAATGTTGGAGCTTCTCAAAGAGTATGTGGATGTGTTTGCTTGGTCCTACCAAGATATGCCAGGTTTGGACAACGATATTGTGGAGCATCGTTTACCGTTGAGACCTGAATGTCCGCCGATTAAGCAGAAGTTGAGAAGGACTCGTCCTGATATGGCTGACAAGATCAAAGAAGAAGTTCAAAAACAAATTAATGCAGGTTTCCTTGTTACATCGGTCTATCCTCAATGGTTAGCCAATATAGTGCCTGTTGCTAAGAAAGATGGCAAAGTTCGAATGTGTGTAGACTATAGAGATCTGAATAGAGCTAGCCCAAAGGATGATTTCCCATTACCGCACATTGACGTATTGGTCGACAGTACCGCAAAGTTCAAAGTATTTTCTTTCATGGATGGTTTCTCTGGGTATAATCAAATCAAGATGGCACCAGAAGATATGGAGAAGACAGCTTTCATTACACCTTGGGGAACATTTTGCTATCGGGTTATGCCGTTTGGTTTGAGGAATGCTGGTGCAACATACCAAAGGGCCATGACTGCTTTATTCCATGACATGATGCATAAAGAGATGGAAGTGTATGTAGATGACATGATCGCTAAATCACAAACTGAAGAAGATCATTTGGAACATTTATTGAAGTTATTCCAGCGTTTGAGAAAGTATAAACTCCGTCTGAATCCCAACAAGTGCACTTTTGGTGTTCGTTCTGGAAGACTTCTGGGTTTCATTGTCAGTCAGAAAGGTATTGAGGTAGATCCTGATAAAGTCAAAGCTATTCGGGAAATGCCTGCACCCAAGACGGAAAACAAGTAAGAGGATTCCTTGGGAACTGAATTATATTTCTAGATTTATATCTCATATGACTGCTACCTGTGGGCCGATTTTCAAGCTTCTCCGAAAGAACCAAGGATGTGTGTGGACAGAAGATTGTCAGAGAGCTTTTGATAGCATCAAAGAATATTTGCTTGAACCTCCCATTTTGATTCCTCCGGTGGAAGGAAGACCTTTGATTATGTACCTGACTATATTGGAAGATTCCATGGGATGTGTGCTTGGTCAACAAGATGAGACTGGAAGAAAGGAACATGCCGTATATTATCTAAGTAAGAAATTCACAGACTGTGAGTCTCGATACTCATTGCTTGAGAAAACCTGTGAAATCGTAACAAAACCCTAACGAAATAAAATCGAATTGTACCGTGAATCTGTCGCCCTATTGCTTTGCTGGAGGGAAGAAGAAGATTGAGGATATTGGTGGCCATGGACAAGAGAGTTCAGAAGCGGGCATGTGAGACGAAGAAGAACGCGAAAGCGAAGAAGACGAGCAAATGAGCGTCGTTGCTGTGAACCCTTAAGCCCTCTGCTAACCCTATGCTAAAACACATGTTTAACCCTAAAAACAAATTATGAGTTGTGAATGGACCTGACCTGCTTCCACCTAAGCCCAAACAAATTTCTAATACACCCCCCCGTTTCTGTTTTTTGATTGGGCCCTCTCAAAACCTTTTAGCCCATTTGATTTGTTTATGTTTACCCCCCCTTTAATTTTGATACCCCTTCTTCATTTATCTACTTTTAGTTTTTTTTAGAGCTTTATTAATTTAGTTTAATTATAAGTTAATCAAATAGATGTTAATTTAATTAAAGCAATTTTAATAATTGACCAATTTTATTAGTTTAACTTTTAGGATTTAATTTGGTAATTTTAGTATCCCTTTTTTAATTAGACTTAAGTTAGTAGCTTTTAAGTTTTATTTTAGTTTAGAATTATTTAATAAATCTTGAAGTAATACCTTATATTAATATTAAACAAAAAATACAAAAATACATGTTCACACCATTTAGTCTGTTATTTAAGTGTTGTATATCATTATCTATCTACTATTCTGTTTGATTATTTCGTCTTTACTTGTTTATTCCGTTTACATCTAAATTCAAGGGAATTGTTTAATTTTTGTCGACTTCATGTCATCAAAAAAACATTGTGCGAATACCCTCATCTCATTGAAAACTTAAGACAATTTTTCCTCAAATATTCAATCTTTTCAAAACTCATACCTTTTAAGCAAAAACTTCGACATTAGGTCGTCATATCTTCAAAAACCCGTCCGTACCCCTTTTCGGCCAAAACAATTTACTTTTAGTCAAACGAACATTTTTATAAACAGATATTTCAAAAGGTTCCTATAGAGTACTATAGATACATTGGGTGCTAATACCTTCCCACTGTATAACCAACCCCCGAACCACAGATCTCTTTTCAAAAATGCCTTGTATTTTTATTACTTTTAAAAGTATTATTTACATTGCATATTTTAGGGTTTTATTTCGCTCTTTCCCCTTTTCCCTTGGAAATAATAAAGCGCGGTGGCGACTCTTGCTTTTGTGAGACGAATTAATCAATAATTCGATCTCCGATTTACCCCGCTACATTTTTTATCGCTACACACTGTTTAAAGGACTCTTACACAGCCTAATTCCTTAGAGTAGGTAGATCTCATGGGTACTTGCTCTCTCAAAACAAACAAAACATCTTTTCACACCTACACTTTCAAAAAGTTTTCAAACAAATACTTCATACACTCTTGAGGACAGATACAAGAGTTACCTAGAAGTTTTTCAAACTAAACTTTTTCAAAACCCACACACACTTGAAAAGCAAACAAATTTTGAAAACATAAGAGCAAGTACCTAAGAGCCCGTGGATAACCACAGATAGAAAGGGTGCTAATACCTTCCCTTTCTATAAATCTACCTCCCGAACCGAGAAACATCTCGAAAAAGGAATTTTGTTGTGCTTTTGTCCTTTCCATGTTGGAGAACATAAAAGACGGTGGCGACTCTTGCTTACCGCGACATTTCGCGAACCAGCTTAAAAAACAGTCAGTTCTATTTCCACTGATCACATGGGGCATCGATATAATCAGAGATATTATACCTACAACTTCCAATGGGAACCACTTCATCCTAGTTGCCATTGATTACTTTACGAAGTGGGTCGAAGCAGTTTCATTTGCTTCTATTACCAAGAACGTCGTGTCCCGATTCATCAGACATAACCTTATCTATCGGTATGGTATTCTAGAGAGAATCATTACAAATAATGGTACTAATCTCAATAATACTATGACCACCGAGCTCTGCATGCAATTCAAGATCCATCATCATAACTCTTATCCCTACCGACCGAAGATGAATGGCATTGTTGAAGTTGCTAACAAAAATATCAAGAGAATCATACAGAAGATGGCAGTGACATATAAAGACTGGCACGAGATGTTACCATTTGCTCTTCATGGTTACCGTACCACAATGCGCACATCAACAGGGGCAACTACTTTATCTTTGGTATATGGTATGGAAGCTGTCATACCCATTGAATTCCAGATCCCTTCTTTGAGAATCGTGAAGGATGCAGGTTTGAGTGAAGACGAATGGGTTCAGACTCGACTTGACCAATTAAACATGATTGATGAGAAAAGGCTTGCGGTTGTCTGTCACTGTCAAATGTACCAAAAACGTATGATTAAAGCTTTTAACAAGAAGGTCAGATGTCAGGAATATCAGGCTGGTGATCTAATAATCAAGAACATATTTTCTGGTGGAGCCATGATCTTAACCACTATGGATGGTGACGACCTTATACACCCGGTAAATGCGGACATAGTTAAAAGATACTACGCAAAAACAAAGACCCGCTAGGTCGACTGGACTAGGAAAAATTAGGGCATCCTGGCGAACCAAAAAGGTTTAGGCAAAAATTAGGGATTTACATAAAAAAATCTGTACATCCGACGAGTCGAAAACCTAAAAAGGCGGCTTGGGAAAAAAAGGGTATCCCAGTGGACTGAAATCCCGAAAGAGCGGTGTTGTACCCCAAAATTTGCCCTCTCATTTATCAAGATTATTCTCACAAGATCTCTTTGACTCAAGACTGGATTAGGGTTTGATCAGCTCATGACATCTCATCTTACACTGATGACCCAAAATTAGGGTTTGAGTTTGATCAAGGATTTTTGGAATATCCATACTTCATATGACTTTCAAACATTATTATGGACCCCTAAGATTACTCATGACAAGTTTCAAGCCTTGAACCACATTTTTTATCAGTCAATTGGATAGTTGACCTAAAAATCAGTTGTATTGGGGAAAAGTCAACCATGGCCAATTTACAGTCAACCTTCATAATTTTTATCCACATCAACATTTTAGACCCATATGTATCATTTGATCAAGTTTGGACCATAATTCCTCAAGAAATTTGATCAAATCATCAAAAGGGCAAAATAGTCAAAATTAGGGTTTTGACTAGGAAAGGGCAATTTCTGATTTTTGACCTAGCAAATGACCAATTGATTTGAAGCATGATTACAAGGTTTCATTTGTATCATCTTGACCAAATTACATGGTTCAAAACATTGCAATTTCATTGGATTGACAGATGAAATTTGCAGTCAACTGATCAAAAGTCAACTGTATACTGAAAAGTCAAACCTTGACTTTTTGGTCAAAATCAAGTCCAAGAATCACAATTCATCAAAACATGTCAAAATGTGAAACTTGTTCATCAAGAAATCAAAGATTGAAGATTTGGTTTTGAAATTTGAAATTTGAATTTTTCTTCACTTAGAAATTTTTCTAAGTATAGAAAATTTCTTATTTTTTCTCAACTTTAAGCAATTTTTTCACCATGATACAAGATGATTCAAAGAAAGTTCCCAACATGAAAGTTGTAGACCTCCATGAAATCTACAAATTTTCTTCACACATTTTTCCCTAAAGATGCTTGGATCTCAAGATATAGTTTTATGAATACATGCTCATGAACTAAAATAACTTAGTGAAATTTTGCCCTAATTTAGGCAGGTTTTTAACCCAACTTCATGGCAATTTTTCACCTAGTTCCAAGAGGAATATTAAAATGCATTTCAAACATGAGTTATATATCACATTGTAAGCTTTCCAAAATGTCCAACAACTCCTTGAGATCATTTTTGAGTAGGGAGAATAGAAGAGATGAAGTTGGCAATTTCTCACTTTGATTTCAAGCCATTTCATGAAGAACAAAATTCAAATCTGAACCTATGCTGCCTAATTATTGCTTTACAGGTCTCAAACTTGTTTATCACTCCATAATTTAATGCTTACTCAGTTGACAAAGCCTTAATCCAAGCACAAAAGTCTTTGTCCAAGCTTTAATTCCATAAATGGCACAAAGTTGTCATTGCCATTTTGGAAAAGCATAACTTTTGCAACTTTTCAATTCTTGAGCATTGGACCTATTTTCTATGCACACATAAGTCCTACAAACCTAAAGCAATTTGTATAGAGCTTGTACCAACTTCAAGCAGGCCTGTACAGGCATGTAGAGACTTGTCTTCTCACTTGGCTTCAATAGCAAGCAAGAGTGCAAAAAGAACACAACTCAGAAATCTGTGGTGGAGTGAATGAGAAACCTTCTCTATACTAATACACAAACACATTACAAATTAGAACACAATTGAAAAAGGCCTGAAACAATCCAAAACTCCCTCTCACCAAAAACCTGTCAAAAACTTGCAGTTTGAGCATAAGCATAGCAACCCACAAATTTGATCGTGCATTTCAAGTTTTAATCATTCAAACACTTTACCTACCTCATATCTAAGTGATCCAGACCATCATCCCTCCACTGTAACACCTCCTCCTTCATCTGCCATTTTTGTTTTTCAAGCTTGCAGGTTGACTTGGATAGAGAGTTTCAGACCCTTTCAAAGCAAGCTAAGTATTGGAACACACTTAGGGAGGTTCAAGCAAGCTAAAGGAATCTTAAGGCCTTCATAAATCTCACTCAAACTCCATTCACGATCTCAGCTGAAAGAGGTAAGAACTCCAACTTTTATCTCTTCATATAGGCATCCATTAGCCACGATTCATGAAAGGAAAATGTAGATATTATGGTGCTAAAGCCAACCATGTGCATAGATTTCATTTCTGATCATTATGTATAGAGAATTTTAGAATTCAAATTTCTGTAAAAATTAGGTTTAAAATTAGGGCCTTTAAAATTCATTTTGATCTTTGACTGTTAGTGTCCATAAGTTACATGTTTGAAATCGTGGGAAAGAGTACTATCATTTTCATGTTAGAAGTTTCCATTTTCATGGAGAAATGAGAGAGATATGCTTGGTCTGGCTAGCCAGAGGAAGAAGACGAAGTACATGGCAAAGGAAGCTTTTTGTGTTATGTTTTTCTTGTTTCATTTAAACTAACGGGTGTACAGCCACCCCAGTGGCAAGGCAGCACGCTGAGAATGCCAAGGTCATGGGTTCGAGCCTTGGTG
This sequence comes from Vicia faba, assembly GCA_948472305.1. Lineage (NCBI taxonomy): Eukaryota > Viridiplantae > Streptophyta > Magnoliopsida > Fabales > Fabaceae > Vicia > Vicia faba. Next base: position 598,170,056 of record OX451737.1, read on the forward strand.
CCTGCCTTTTGCATTTTTTCTCCACATTTTTTCATCTTTTTTGGCTGTTTGCAGGATGGGCTTCAACACTTGGGCCTAGCGTTTTTTTTCTAACATAATACCACCTGATTACTCAGGATACCCCCTGGCCCATACATTTCATTTATTTGTTTTATTTCCTTTTTTTGTTTTATTAAATATTTTCTTTAATACATAAAATCATGAAAAATATAAATATGATAAATATTGCATTTTGATTTATTCTATTTTATTTTCACATAAAAAATATATTTTATTTTAACTATATATACTAATTACTTTTTCTTAAACAAACTTTCAAAATAAAATAAACTTAAATATATTTTATTCCTTTTCTTTCATACTTATAAATATTTATTTTTGACATATAAAGAGACTAAATATTTTCATGAAATATTATTTATTATTTTAAGACAAAAATACACAAAATCAATACTTAAGGAGCTTTATTTTCTTTTAAATTAGAAATTAGGGTTAACCATTTTTTTTCAAGAAGTAATTTGCTTTTTAATTATTTTTTTAGGATTGGGTCAAAGTTCTTTTTCATATAAAAAATAAGACAATTTCTTTTCCTTGCATATATATAATATTGCACATTTAATTTATATTGTATCTTATTGATTCAAATATTTGTACAAATTCGATTTGGTTGTAATAGCTCAATTAGATTTACATTATTGTAAATCCCCATTCACAATTTGTATTCCCCCCTCCCATAAAATGTTGTAATAGCGTAGTAATCTTTAAATTACGTAATTTACCGCTTTTACATACCATGCTAGTAATTAGGGCTTGAATGGCAAGATAAAAACAAATCAATTAGAAAACCCTAAATCCAAGACAAAATCAAAGCATGAAAATAACACACTTGCACACAAGCATTCTTAGGCTTTCTCCACTTGGTTGCCTTATACAAAAATAGCCATATTACGTATGTGAAATATCTTGGCAAAACAAACAACTATAAGATCATAGTCCCTCAATGACGCTATTCTAAGTTGCCTTATAAAATGATCTTAGTCCCTCAAAAAATGCTAAGATACTTTGAAACATTACTAATCATGGTTATACGATGACCCACGCCCGTCCCATTTACATCCAAAGATAGGGTTGCTTACCAAATCAATGGTAAGACAACAACGTCAAAGGAATAGAAAATAAACAAGAAAGACATTTGAGTAGGTAGATTGCTTCTAGTTACTTGCTTTATTTTCAAACAACTATCCTTGCTATTTTCCAAAACAAACATACACATTTCAAAAACATCTTACAAACATTAAAAACATTTTCAGAAAGACAAACATCTTTGTATACATTCTTACGAACGAGAATCATTACAAAGATTGCCTAAACAAATGGCCTTTTTTACAAAATACTTTCAAAACCACATCAAACACAATTTCAAACAACAAAAGCAAGTGATCTAGCAAGTAACTAAGAGCCCATGAAAAACCATGGATGAAAAGGATGTTAATACCTTCCCTTTTAATAATCTACCCCCAAACTCAAGAAATAATCTCAAAGGTCTTTCCGGTGCTTTTTCACCTTTCCTTTTGGATAAAAGAAAAGTCGGTGGCGACTCTTGCTAACCGCAACATTTACGATAAAATGCAAAACCATCAAGTCAGTTCTCCCACCATATAACAGGCGGTCCAGGAAAAAGTTTAGGATTAAAGCGTATAACTATGTCCCATTGGATCACCTTACAGCCAATCTTCAGTATCAACTATCAAGCTCAAGCGGTACTAATCAATCCAATCAGCTTCGGACAAGCAGCGAAAGTAATGAGATGCTCAAGGACATAAATGCAATAGTAGAATGGGAACCCAATGGAATTATTTCACATAGCTGTCTTTCTTTGTATACTATCTTTGTATAATTTCCATTCTTACGACAACATTCTCTTACTAGGATGCCTATCTCCTTATACAAAAATTCTTATTTCAAGTTAATACAAAACTATTCCTTTGAAAGTGTAGAACTTCTATTTTTATGTTTCTGTTTTTGTATGCAAAAATATCCAGTGATTATTTTTAAACATATGCATTTGAATGTGATTACTGCTTAAAAATACACGCATAAAAACAGAAAGACAGTTGCTAATGACTTTAAGAAACAGAACAATATCTAAGGGCCATCCACAAAATTCCCGCAGATGTTTTCCCCGACAGATACCTTCTCCAGCAGGTACAGAGGCAGGGACATCTGTAACGCGGTGGAAGAACTGACTTGGTTGTTTTGAATTTGATCACAAAGGTTGCAGTTAGAAAGAGTCACCACCGACTTTTCTTTTATCCAAAAGGAAAGGTTGAAAAGAACAGGAAAGACCTTTGAGATGTTTTCTTGAGTTTGGGGGGTAGATTATGAAAAGGGAAGGTATTAGCACCCTTTTCATTCGTAGTTATCTACGGGCTCTTAGTTGCTTGCTAGGTCACTTGCTTATGTTTGAAAATATGCTTTGTGTGGTTTTGAAAGTATTTTGAAAGTGTCTTTGTAATGGTTCTCATTTCTATAAGAATGCGTACAAAGTGTTTTTTTGAAAATAGTTCAAAGAGGTGTTTGTGGAATGTGTTTTTGAAAAGGTATCTTTGTAATGGTTCCCGTTTCTATAAGAACGTGTAAAAAGTGTTTTAACTTTTGAAAATGTTTCAAGTTTGTAAGATGTTTTGAAAGTGTTGGTGTTTATTTTGAAAATAGTAAGGATGTTTGGTTTGAAAATGAGGAAACAACTAGGAACATTCTACCTACTCAAAAGTCTTTCTTGTTTATTTCCTCTTTCTTTTGACATTGTTATTTTACCATGGATTGGTAAGTAACCTTATCTTTGGATGTAAAAGGGACGGGCAAGGGTCATCGTATGGTCGTGAATAGCAATATTGTAAGATATCTTTGCATTTTCTTTAAGGGACTAAGATCATTCATAAGGCAACATTTGTAGCGTCATCGAGGGGCTATGATCTTGTATTTTTGCTAAGACATCTTACATGCGTATCATGACCATTTATTTCTCAAGGCAACAAGTGGATTTACCCTAAGGGTATAGGTGTGCAAGTGTGTCTTTTTCATGCTTGATTTGTCTTGATTAGGGTTTGCTATTTGTCGGTTTTAATCTTTACATACAAACCCTACTTACTAGCATTTATATATAAAGCATTAAATTGCGGAAAATAAAAATACTAAGTTATTACATCATTAAGGGAGGGGGTGTACAAATTTACAAAATAGGGAAATTGCAAGAAAATTAAACCTAAATAATTATTACACCCATATTGAATATTGTACAAAATTGAAAATAAAAATGCAAGAATATAAATGGAAAAAGAAATGATTTTGTTTGTTTTTTTGTGAAATGGTTTAGTCTTGACCTAATTAAAAAAACCTTTAAGGAAAAATAAAATTAAATTAAACTAAATAAGAAAAGAAATTAACTAAAAAAAGATTTTTTAGGGTTCTATTTATGAAAAGATTTTAAATAATATAAATAATAGGAAAATAATTAATTAAAAGAAACCTAAGTTCTAAATTAATTTTAATTGCAAGAAAATAATATAATAGTTAAACCTAAACCTAAATATTAATTATTAAGAAAGAAATTAATTTATTAAAAAAATGGTTTTTTTGTTCTTTTAATTTTTATAAAGAGAAATAAAATATAAATGAGTGTAAAATAATAAAATAAATATTTTTGGGTTTTTTATTAATAACAATAAAAAATAATATTAATAATAATACTAATAGTAATAATAAAGGAAAAAAGAAATAAAATATAATAAGAAAAAAAAATAAAAATGAAATTGGGCCAGGGGGTGCTGAGGTAAGTTAGGGGTTAGTAAGCAAAAAAAGAAGGCCCAATGCTATAGGGCCCAGGCGCTACAAACAAAAGGAAAAGGAAAATTTGAGGGAAAAAAAAGAGCAAAAGGTAGCGCGCTGGATGTTGAACCCATGCCCTCTTGGTTACCAGCGCGCTACCTTACCACTGGGGTGGCTATACATTCATTCATTTATATGAAACCATAAATATATATTGCAAATTAAGTCCATGGCCTCAACTTCATCTTCAACCTCACGCCTAGCCAGAGTACCTGTAACTTCTTCATCTCTCAACAAAAATGGAAAGTACAAACATGAAAGTTGTGGTATTTCTTCCCATGAATCCAATCATATAAACAACTAAAGCTAAAAGTCAAAGATGAGTGAGAATTTTTCTGGCCCTAAATTAAAACCTAAAAATTTCAGAAACTTCAACTCTAAAATTCTCTAAGCTCAGGCCATATAAATGCAAACTATGGATATGTATAGATTTGTGGTAATGGTATCTACATTTTATCTTCAAAAATTAGAATCAAATGATGCTTGTATGAAGAGATAGAAGTTTGAAAACTTATCTCTTGCAGCTGGATTCGTGTAAGGAGTTTGAGCAAGCTTTGAGGTTTTCCAAAGATCTATTTAGCTGGCCTGGACCTCCTTGAGTGTATTCCAACTCCTACTTTGCTTTGAGGATGACTGAAACTCCCAACTCAAGTCAAGTTGCAAGCTTCGGTTTTGAAAATGGTGGGTGGTGGTGGAGGAGTTACATTTAGGAAATAAGGGCCTGGATTACTTTGATATGATGTATGGAAGGTGTTTGGATGATTAGTTTTCAACACGCACGAGTGGAAATGAAGATGGTTAGTTTTTGCTCAAAACTGTCAAGTTTGGGAAATTCTGTGCAGCAAGGTGCTTGGGAGGTTTTGAGGGTGCTTGAACTTGTGTTTTGATGCAAACAGCTTGTGCATAAGTAAGGAAAAGGTTAGAGTACTTGAGGAGGTCAGAAGCACAAGATCTAGAGTTATGGCTATGTTACTTGATTTTGAAGAAAAGTGGGAATATGGTTTCAAGGCATAGTACAAACATGGCATGAGTTCCAATAGGATTTAGACAAGTTTCTTTTGGGTTATAAATTGTGTATGATCATAAGAAAACAAGTTCAAAGCTCAAGAACTGATTTTGTGCATAAAGCTACTTTTCCAAAATGACAATGTGCACTTTCTTCCTAAAATGGCATTAAGCATGGGCAATGCATTGAATGCTTGAGTTGAAACCTCTAACAGTTGTGCAAACATTTAATTATGGATTTCCAAACAATTTTGATGCCTGCAAAGCAAAGATTGTGCAGCCTAGCATGGATTTACATTCTTGTTCATCATGAAAATATGCCTTGTAAACAACTTGAAACCCTAACTTCTGGCCTTCGATTCTACTTGCTCAAAAATGATCTAAAGGAGTTCTTGGACATTTTATAAAGCTTATAATGTGCTCTACAACCCCTCTTTGAATCAGTTTTGAAAATTACCCTTGTAACTATGTGAAAAAATTCCATGAAGTTAGGTCAAAATCCTGCCTAAACTAGGGGAAAATTTCACTAAGTTTCCAAGTTTCATGAACATGTATTCACAAAATCATAACTTGAAATCCATGCATTTATAGGAGAAGTTGTGTAAATAAATGTTTTAGATCTCATTGAGATATACAACTTTCATGTTGAAAGTTTCCTTTGAATCATCTTGCATCATGGTGAAAAATCAGCTCAAAGTTGTGAAAAAATATGAAGTTTTCAATACTTAGAAAAATTTCTATGTTTGGAAACTTTGAATTTTCAAAATGAAATCTTGACTTTTTTATTTCTTGATGAACAAGTTTCATATTTTTACATGCTTTGATAAATTGTGATCTTTGACACTTGACTTTGACCAAAAAGTCGAAGTTTGAATTTTTAGTATGCAATTGACTTTTGATCAGTTGACTGAAAATCAACTACCAATATAATGACCTTGAGCAATGTTTTGAGTCATGACATTAGGTAAAAATGATGCAATTGAAACCTTGAGATCATGTCTCAAACCAATTAACCATTTGCTAAGTCAAAAATCAGAAATTGCCCTTTCTCAATCGAAACCCTAATTTTGACCATTTTGTCCTTTTGATGACCTGACCAAATTTCTTGAAGAATTATGGTCCAAACTTAATCAAATGACATATAGGAGTTCATAATGTTGATATGAATAAAAAATTATGAAGTTTGACTGTAAATTGACCACATTTGGCTTTTGTTTAATACAACTGATTTTTAGGTCAATTGGTCAATTGACTGAGCAAAAATGTGATCCAAGACTTGAAACTTGACATGAGCAACTTTTAAGGTCCATAATGATCCATAAAAGTCATATGAGGCATTAATATTTCAATTATCCTTGTGCAATCTCAAACCCTAATTTCAGTCATCAATGCTTATGGAGGGGTCTTAAGTTGATCAACCCTAGTGCAGTCTTGAACCAAATGAGATCTTGTGAGAAATTTCTTGATAAATGAGAGGGAAAATTTTGGGGTACAACAGCTACCCCTGTTCAATCTTCTTAAACCTGAAAAGTTAGATTGGCGGATCCGCCATTCGTGACTTGAAGGTGGAAGATGATTGGGCACTAGAGTGCCTAGAAATTTGCACTCGAAGATGAAATGGGAATGGGCTTATAGATGCCATTTGGAGGAATGATGGAGATTTTTTGGAGATGGGCTTGTAGATGCCATCCAAAGGTGACTGTTGACAGGAAATGGATTAAGTATGAACTTGATTTCACTGAAAACGAATCAGAATAAATCTTTGGAGCGATTTATCTGAAACTAGCAGAAGTCTTGTATGTTGTTTGACTGGGAAGAATCAGAATAAATCTTAGAGCGATTTATCTGAACCAGGAATGTTCATTTGGAAAGTATCAGGATAAACCGTTGAGAGGTTTAAATTGAAGCAAAAGAGATTTTGAATATTCTTTAACTGGAGAGAATTAGAGTAGATCTTTGTGCGATTTATGCGAACCAGAAAAGTGTCTACTAAGAAAGAATCAGAATAAATTGTTAAGAGATTTATCTGAACCAACAGGGATTTGGAGAATAATCAGAATAAATTATTGAGAGATTTATCTAAACCAGAGAAAGTGCCTACGGGAAAGAATTTGAATAAACCATTGAGAGATCTAAACTGAACCGACAGGGGTCTGAATATTCTTCAATTTATGATGGGCCTGTGTAGGGCTGCCTCCTGATGAGTCCGTGTAAAACTGCATCTGGAATTTTCTGAGAAGGAACCTGGGTAGGATTACCTCATGATAAGTCCATGTAAAATTGCATCTGGAAATAGGAGGAACCTGTGTAGGGTTGCTTCATAATGAGTCCGTGTCAAACTTCATCTTGGAAATAGGAGGAACCTGTGTAAGGTTGCTTCATGACGAGTCCGCGTAAAACTTCACCTGGGAACGAGAAAGAAGTTGGGTAGGGTTGCTTTATGATGAGTTCGCATAAAATTGCATCTAGGAATGAGAAGTAACCTGGGTAAGGTTTCTTCAATGATGATAAGGAATCTGTGTAAGATTGCTTCATGATGAGCCAGTGTAAAGCTGCATTTGGAAGTTAGAAGGAACCCGTGTAAGATTTCTTCATGATGAGAAGAAATCCATGTAAGATTGCTTCATGATGAGCCCGTGTAAATTTGCATCTGGTCATGTAGGTAGTTGCTTTGTCTTGCTTTGGAAACTAATCTTGGACCCGTTGAAAATTGTTGATGATAGCCATCTGTTGATTGACCTTTTCTTGAAAAAGGTAAAACGTTAGCTGTATGCAATGCCATGATGTATAAAATGTATGGTGTCATGATATTCTCAAAATAAATGAGATTGTGTCGTATGCACTTATCATGTGTGAAATGTTAATGAATGTATTTTTGTCTGGGAAAATAAATCCTTGACAAATACTGGGGAGTCATTAAATCCTGAACTGCTGTTGAAGAGTAGGTGAGTCTTCAAACTTTGCTTGGAATATTTCCACCAAGGATTCCTATTTTGTTGTTTGAGGAGAGCTCCGCTGAAGAATGTTGAAAATTTTGTGGAGAGTGTTGATCTTTTCATGGGGAAAAAGAGTTCAGGAGTCTCAGTTGTTCATTTCTCTACTGGGGAGTCGAAGTTGAACTGATATATGGTCGGGTCCAAGCTTCACAGTAACTTGTTGGGGATTGTATAGTAGTCATTTGGGGAAGAGGAGTTATGGTCCTTTGATTTGTAGTGGTCAGAGAGGCCACCTCAAGCTGGGGAATCCTACCATTTGTTGGGGAAATAAACCCTATTGCTTAGTCTGTTGGAGAGGAGGCGACTTCACTGGCAGAAATCCTCGAGGATTCTTGAAGTCGACTCAGTTGGGAAGAGGTTTTCAGAGATTGAAAATCTGGCTGGGGAATCATCCTATGAGAAGGATTTTGGGTAGATTTGTCACTGCCCCTAGTAGTAAGTGTTTGTGGCACTTCCAGGAGATGTTGGACTGTATGTAACCCATTCAATGCCCCAAGTGATAGAGATGGTGACCTGCCCCAGGTTATTCTGTATTTCTTGAGAGATTTCTGGGAATCGAGACTTGACTGCCCCAGGTGTATTGGATAGTGATATGTCATGCCCCCTTGTTGATAGGAGATTTGTCATTGGAAGTGTCATCCCACTTGAAGTGATTTTGTTCACTAAGAGAGGTTTCGTTCACTGGTTATTCGTTGTGTGAATTTCTCTGTTGTCAAACAACTAGCCATATGCAAACAGTGATACTCAAGTAATGCAAAGTTTATGTTTGTCTTGAAATTTTGAAAATGCGTTTTAGCAAGTAAAGAAGTTTTGTAAGAAAATTCAAACTCGGGATTTAGGGTAAAGCCTTGCAGGAGTCAGGATACATTTTGTGATAGTATTCTTTCGAACTAACCATGCTTCAATTAGGACTTTTGAAGGGTTGTAACGTGGCTTGGTTCATGGTTTAAGAAACAAAGGATAAAGGCTCAAAGTGTGTTTGTACCCACCCACTCTTCGTGATGTTCTTCAGTCCTAAACTTAGCTAATTGTATGTTTGAACTCCAATTGAGTCTGGAATGACGTTTTAGTGATGGTTTAGACAAGTTAAGTTTGTCGGAAGGCAGTCATTTCTTGCAACATTTTTTATGTTGTCGAGGATTTATAGTGACCTCTTTTTTTTTATTTGTTATCCCTAATTTTTGCCTGATTGTTCTTGTTTTGAGATTACGGTCAGCGGGATGTCCCAGCTTTTCTTAAGTCTCCTTCATAGGTTTTGACTAAGTGGGCTTTTTTTTTTAGAGATAATCACTACTTATTTGATAGGGAACCATCACCATCTTTTGGTTCAGAAGGAATGTTTTTGATGTTGCTCGTTGTATTACGAGATGAGAGTTTGCAATTTGGACACGCATTTGAATTAACTGGGAGACTACCATGCCCGAGGTTTTGATTAAAGGTTTCAATTTGTGTAAAAAAGAAAACTTCTACTTCTTTGGCTCAAAGGGGTTGACTAGGGATTATCTTCCTTATAACTCCAGTGTTTAGGATTTGAAAGAAACGTCTGTACATCGTCAACAAGGTCTGTTCAAAAGCATACTGTATGAGATTATGGCATAGTTTTTGTCATCCTCCCTCTAAAGGCTTATAACTTTTAGCAAGAGTTGAATATTATGGTACGGTGGGAGAACTGACTTGAGGTTTTGTGTTTGTGTTCGCAAATGTTTCGGTTTAGCAAGAGTCGCCACCGACTTTTTATTTTATCCTAAGGAAAGGTCAAAAAGCACAGGAAAGACCTTTGAGATGTTTTCTTGGGTTCGAGGAGTAGATTATGAAAAGGGAAGGTGCAAGCACCCTTTTCATCCATGGTTATCCATGGGCTCTTAGTTACTTGTTTAGATCACTTACTTTTGCTTTTCAATTGTTTGAAATGGTGCTTTGTGTGTGATTTTGAAAGATGTTTTGAAAAGAGGCCATCGTTGTGGCAACCTTTGTAATGATTCTTGTTTGAATGTATACAAAGATGTTTTGTCTTTTGAAAGGGATTTCAATGTTTGAAAGTTTGATTTGGAAATTGTGTTGTGAAGTGTGTTTTGAAAATAGCAAGGATGTTTTTCAAGTTTTTTGATCAAGTAACTAAGAGTTATCTACCCTATTTTACTCAAAGATCTTTCCTATATGTTTTTAACCCTTTTGACAGTGTTGTTTTACCATTGCATTTGGTAAACAACTTTGTATTAGGATGTTAAACGGGACAGGCGTGGGTCATCGTATAGACCATGATAGCAATTGTGTCAAGTATCTTTGGAAAATTTTTTAGGGACTTGATCATTTTTGTATAGGCGACCAAGATAGCGTAATCGAGGGACTATGATCTTTTGTTTTGTTTTTGTTTTGCCAAAGTACCCAACATGCATAACATGGCCCATTTTTAAGGCAACAAGTGGATGAAACCCTAGGGGTGCAAGTGTGCATTGTGTATTGATTTTCATGCATTTTGTCTTTGTATTAGTCAAGCTACTTATTAATTTTGGACTTTTGTATACAAACTCTAATCTCTAATCATGGCATAATTGAAAGCATAAATGCGTAAAATAAATCTATACTATTACAACATGATTATGGGGATGGAGGATACAATTTTGAATGGGGATAATTTGACAAGAAATTAAAACTCTAGTTTTACTATTACATCCAAATTGAATCAAATGGCGTGAATAATAAATAAACAATATTCAAATAAATAAATTAAATAAATATACAAAATAATATGAATATGAAAAAAAAGGTTTTTTTGTTTATTTCTATGTATGTAAAAATATGTAATGTAAAAAAAGAAAGAAAATAAAAAGATTATTTTTTGGTTAAGGGTACAACCCTAATTTTCTTTAAGAAAATAAATATATTAATTATATTATTTATATACAATAAAATAAAATAGTATATGTAAAAAAAATAAAAATAAAAAAATAAAATATATTTAGAAAAAGTATTTTTTAAGTATAAATAATAATAAAAATAAAAGTGAAATATTTTTATATTTTTATTCTAGAATATCTAATAAAATAAAATGTATATATATATATATATATATATATATATATATATATATATATATATATATATATATATATATATATATATATATATATATATATATATATATATATATATATATATATATATATATATATATATATATATATATATATATATATATATATATATATATATATATATATATATATATATATATATATATATATATATATATATATATATATATATATATATGTATTAATTTATTAAATATGATAAATAAAATAAAATATATACAAAAAATAAAAATATATTTAGAATAATATTTTCAATGTGAATAAAAATAAAGAATAAAAATAAAAGTATAATTTATATATTATTCTCAAGTTTTTTAATAAATAAGATAAAAGTAATTAAATTGTTTTCATGTTAGAAAGAAATAAAATAAAATGTAAAATAAATGTAAAAAATTATAAAAATATTTTTGGGTATTTTTATATTTAGAAAATAAGAAAACAAAAACAAAAATGAAAATAAAATGGAAAAATACAAAAGTATGAGGAAATGGGCCAGGGGGTGCAAAAAGTAAAAGGGGGGTGTCAATAGTGAGCCAGGACCAAGCCCAGCCCACCACACTTCATCTTCAACCTCTGACTTTCAAAAACGCGCGCGCCCTGTACAATTGCTAGATCCTGCATACGAGCTCTATTGCAAAAACACATAACATCAAAGTTGTAGAGCTTTTCAAAACGAATCCAACCATATAAAAAACTTGTCCTAACTCTCAAAGACCAGAGAGAATTTATCTGGCCCTAAAATCTAACCTAATTTTTTCAGTATGTTCATGGACCAAATTCTCTTAGCATGCTTAATAAAAATGAAAACTGAGCATATGTACAGCTTCATGGCTATGAATACTACATTTCTTATTCACAAACCTAAGTCTAAATGTTCCTAAATAGAGAGATAGGAAGTTGATAAAAACCTGTTTTAGCTGACTTCGTGTATGGCAATGTGGAGCTTTTCAACAAGGCTTGAGATGTCTGGGAGCTTGCTTGAACTTCACTTGACCTTCTCCAATACCCTGCTTGCCTTGAATATGCTTGAACAAGCCTACAGAACTCAACCTGCACAAGCTCAAAATGAAAATGGCAAACCCTGTAAATGGAGTTACAGTTGGTGTTTAAGGTTTGGGATAGCTTGGATGAGTTATGTGGAAGATGTTTGAACCAACTTGGGGCAAAACGCACGAGCAAAATGTAGGATAGAACTCAAGTTGCAGATGCTGCCCTGTTTTGCCAATGGAAGGTGATTTTAAGCTATGGGATGTTTGAGGGCTCAAAGGTTCGTGTTTCTGGCTCAAAGGGGTGTGAGAAAGATGTCTCAAAATCTTTTACAAGTTGGTTTTGGCTGATGTTCAAGTTCTAGTGTTTTTGTTATCTTTCTTGTATTTTAAGTAAACATGAGAAGTGATGTCAAGCAGACCTGTACAGGATATCCACCACCTTGCACACTTTGCCCTTGGCCCCTCCAATTTGTGGATTTGATTTGCTGCATGAGATATGGACCAATGCTCAAGAAACCAGTTTTGACATAAAGCAAGATTTGGCAAAAAAATGGAAATGTTACTTTTTCTACTTAGGGATTAATCCAAGGTGCAATGCTCTAATGACCAAAACAATGCCTTATACCAAAGGTTTTGCACTTAATTATTGAGTGTGGAATGGTTTTGAGGCCTGTAATCTAGTGCAAAGCAAACTGATTTGAATTTGCAACTTGTATCACAATGAATATGCCATGGATGAAAAGTGAGTTTTTGCCAACTTCAGCCTTCGTTCTCCCTAACCACAAATGAGTTTGGAGAGTTCTTGGACATTTTGGAAAGCTTGCAACATGATCTACAATCCATCTTTGAAATGAAATTTTATATTCCAAGTGGAACTATGTGAAAAATAGCCATGAAGATAGGTCAAAATCCTGCCTAAACTAGGGCAAAATTTCACTAAGTTAAAAGTTTTAGGGACTCTTGTTCCAAAAATCATAACTTGAGATCCAAGCTTCTTTTGTGAAAAATTTGTGAATCAAAGTTGTAGACTTTGTGAAGGACTACAACTTTCATGTTGGAAGTTTTGTTTGAATCCAATTTCATCATGGTGAAAATATTGGGCAAAGTTAGGAAAAATTAAGAAAATTTCATAACTTAGAAAAATTCTAAGTTATGAAAATTTTCAACTTTAAACCCTAATTTGCAAAAATGGGTTTCTTGATGAACAAGTTTCATATTTTGACATATTTTGATGAAAAATGACCCTTGGCCCTTGGTTTTGACCAAAAAGTCAAAGTTTGACTTTTCAGTGTACAGTCAAAATTTGATTAGTTGACTGAAAAATTCATTTGTCAATCCAATGTATTTGAGATCTTTTGAACCTTGTGAATAGGTCAATGTGATGCCATTGAGTCCTTGAATCCATGCTTGAACCCAATTTGCCATTGGCTAGGTCAAAAATCAAAAATTGCCCTTGTGCAGTCAAAACCTTAAAAATGACTATTTTGCCCTTTTGGTGATCTGATCAAATTTCTTGTGGAGTTGTGGTCCAAACTTGATCAAATGGTTCATATGAGTTCATAATGTTGATGTGGGTCAAAATTTATGAGGTTTGACTGTAATTTGGCCACAGTTGACTTTTTCCCCAATACAACTGATTTCTAGATCAACTATCTAATTAACTGAGCAAAAATTTGATTCAAGGCTTGAAACTTGGTAGAGGTAATCTTGTAAGTCCAACATGAAGTATGAAAGCCATTTTGAGCACTAGAAATCCAAAAATCCTTGTGCAAACTCAAACCTTAATTTAGGTCAATAGTGCAAGGAGATGTCTTGGGCAGAGCAAACCCTAGCTTGGTCTTGAGTTCAAAGAGCCTTGTGATGAGAAATGTTGATAAAATAAGAGGGAAAATTTTGGGGTACAACAGTTGCCCCTGTTCAATCTTCTTGAACCTGAAGAGTTAGATTGGCGAGTTTGGCCTTTCGTGACTCGAAGGTAAAAGAGGATTGGACACTAGAGTGCCCGTAAATTTGCACTCGTCAAAATGTAACTGAGGGAATGGGCTTAAAGATGCCATTTAGAGATGATAGAATCTTGCTGGAGATGGGCTTAAAAGATGCCATCCAAAACTTGTTTGTTTAAAATCAAAAGCATGATAATCAGAATGGTATCCGCATCTGGAACGTATCTGAGTTGTATCCGGAGATTGGATTCGTATGAGCAAAGGAATGACGTCCGTGTCTGGAGCGTATCCAAGCTGTAACTGTATTTGATTCTTGAATGAATATCAGAATGACTGTCGTGTCTGGAGTGTATCTGTATTATATCCGAAATCTGGAATCTGAATAAGCGGCAGAAAGACATCCGTGTTTGGAGTATCTCTGGGATGGGGAATAGGTTTGAATGAGTGACAGAATGGCAATCGTGTCTGGAGCGTATCTGGACTGTATCTGAAGTTGAGATCTGTATGAGTAGCAGAATGACTTCTGTGTCTTGGAATGCATCTGATCCTGAAATTGATAGTTGAATCTGAATGAGAAATAGAATGGCTTCCGTGTCTGGAGCGTATCTAGTCTGTATCTGATTGCTGAAGTCTGAATGAGTAGTAGAATGACCATCGTGTCTGGGGTGTATCTGTTTTGTATCTGAAATCCTTGAACATTTGTTAAAGGTGGCTTTTAATCTTATCCTGAAAAGGGTAAAATGTTAGCCAAAACATAAAATTATGTTGCATGATATGTATGATGCAATAAAATGTGTTCTATCAATATTTATGATATATGAATGTAATGGATGCGCATGTAAGCTGATTAGCTGTCTTGCTGAGGAAAATAAATCCTTGATAACTGGAGATAATGAAATCCTTGACTGCCGCCGGGGAAAGTAAATCCTTGACTGCTGTTGGAGATTCAAAATCTTTGATTGTTGAGAATGAGAAATCCTTGTACATTGTTGGGGATTGAAAATCCTTGGTGACTTGTGGGGATTAACAAGAATTTTGACAACTTCTGCGAGGAATTGAGAATCCTTCATGACTTTCCTGGGGAATAAGGAAAACTCTAATGATCTCTACTGGGGAATTAAAATTTGGGAGGCTTCAATTGGAGAAATGAGAACAAGAATCTTCGTTCTGCTGGGAAACAAACTCTGTGGGGAGAATGCTTATCCTGCTGGGGAAATCAAGAGTTTGGGTTGTATGCCAGTCTACTGGGGATTCCTATTTTGTTGTCTGGGGAGAACTCCGCTGGGGACCGGGAGTTTAGAAACTTAGCTTTGATGGCGATTTTGAAACTTAACTCTGTTGGGGATATGTATTTCAAGGTTTTAGCTTTGTTGAGGATCTGAATGACGTACTGTAGGGGATTTTTTCTGGAATAACCTAAAGACGTTTTCCTATATTTTCAAACTATCAGTAATTAACCTTTCTCATTTCATTTTATTTGTAGGCAGTGATTATATTCAAATGCATATGCTCACTTAATAAATCATTGGACGTTTTCAAATAAAACACAAGTGTAAAAAGAAAGAAAAGGCAAACAAATTCCTGCGCTTTGAAGTATCTTTGTATTAACTTTGTGTAAGTATTTTGTACAAAGGAGACAGACGTCCTAGTAAGAGAATGTTGTCATAAAAATGAGAAAAATTTATACAAAGAAAGATGGCTATGTGTAACAATTCCATGGGGTTCCCATTCTGCTATAGCCTTCATAACTCTGAGTATCTTGTCCATTCGTCGCTTAGTTCGCAGATGATTGGATTGATCAGAAGCCTGGAGGTTGTCCGTGAAGAGATTGTCCTTAAAGTGATCCGACGAGACATAATCATACGCTTTAATTCCCTAACTTTTGCCTGGACCGCCTTTTCGGGTTTTCAGTCCACCGGGAAACCCTTTTTTGCCCAAGTCGCCCTTTCGGGTTTTCAACTTGCCGGGTGTACAGATTTTTTCATTTATCCCTAATTTTTGCCTGAACCGCCCTTTCGGGTTTTCGATTCACCGGGATGCCCATTTTTGCCCAAGTCGCCCTTTCGGGTTTTCAACTTGTCGGGTCATTTATGCGTAGTATATTTTGACTATGTATGCGTTCGCAGGGTGCGGCAGGTCGTCACCGTCCATGGTGGTCAAAATCATTGCCCCACCAGAAAAGATGTTTTTGATCACAAATGATCCTTCGTAAGTAGGAGTCCACTTGCCCCTGGGATCACTTTGCGGCAAGATGATCCGTTTGATTACAAGATCTCCGATTTGATATACCTGACGTCTGACTTTCTTGTTGAAAGCCTTGATCATCCATTTTTCATACGTCTGACCATGACAAACAGCAGTAAGTCGCTTCTCATCGATCAAGTTAAGTTGATCAAGCCGGGTCTGAATCCAATCGTCTTCACTTAAACCAACATCCTTCATAATCCTCAAGGAAGGGATCTGAACTTCCATAGGTAAAACAACTTCCATGCCATATACCAAAGAAAAGGGGGTTTCCCCGATTGAAGTACGCATCGTGGTACGATATCCGTGCAGAGCAAACGGCAACATCTCATGCCAGTCCTTGTAGGTGACTGTCATCTTTTGAATGATCTTCTTGATATATTTGTTTGCCGCTTCAACAGCACCGTTCATCTTTGGCTGATAGGGAGATGAATTGTGATGTTGAATTTTGAACTGCTCGCACAGAGCGGTGATCACAGTGTTATTCAGGTTTGTAGCATTGTTCGTGATGATCCTGTCGGGGATACCATACCGGCATATGAGGTTCTGCTTGATGAAGCGGGCAACCACATTCTTTGTAACGGAGGCAAAGGAAGTTGCTTCGACCCATTTGGTAAAGTAATCAATAGCCACCAGGATGAAGCAATGTCCATTGGATGCCGTAGGCTTGATCTCTCCAATCATGTCGATTCCCCACATTGCGAATGGCCAAGGAGCTGTTAGAACATTGAGAGGGACTGGAGGAATATGTACCTTGTCAGCATAGACTTGGCATTTGTGACAAGTACGGGAATATTGATGACAGTCAGCTTCCATGGTAGACCAGTAGTAGCCTTCCCTTAGAATCTTCTTAGCTATCGTATGTCCGCTCAAATGGGTGCCAAATGTGCCACTATGCAGCTCAGTCATAATCTACTCAGCTTCAACCTTGTCCATACAACGAAGCAGAACACAATCATGGTTGCGCTTATATAGGATACCATTGCTCAGGAAGAACTTGGCAGCAAATCTCCTTAAGAACTTTTTGTCGTTGACTGAAGCTCCTTCAGGGTATTCTCGAGTCTTGAGATACCTTTTGATTTCATGAAACCAAGGTTGTTCCACTACTTCTTCGGTATTAATCTCATGACAGTGCGCAGGTTCGTCCATTTGCTCGATAGTGATTTGGGGAGCCTCATTATCCCAATTGAGTTTAAACATGGAAGACATTGTAGCTAGAGCATCCGCTAGCTGATTTTCTTCTCGCGGAAAGTGCTCGAAGGTAATCTGCTCGAAATGAGGTAACAATGTCAGGACATGTTCTCTGTATGGGATAAGATTAGGATGTTTAGTGTCCCATTCTCCTTTGGTTTGACTGATAACCAAAGCTGAGTCCCCAAATATAAACAAATATTTGATTCCTAGGTCAATCGCATCCTTGAGACCAAAGATACAAGCTTCATACTCGGCCATGTTATTGGTGCAGCTGAAACAGAGTCTAGCAGTGAAAGGTGTATGGCAACCTTCTGGAGAAATAAGTACCGTGTTGATACCGTTGCCAAGTGTGTTGGAGGCACCATCAAAGTACAGAGTTCATCGGGATCCTTGTTCAGGTCCGTCATACGGTCCGTTACCTTGAATGTTGTCCAATGTCATGATATCCTCGTCAGGGAAGTCGAACCTCATAGATTGGTAATCTTCGACGGCTTGATGAGCTAGATGGTCAGCTAGTACACTCCCCTTTATAGCTTTTTGGGTTATGTATTGGATGTCGTACTCAGTCAGGATCATTTTCCATCTAGCGATTCTTCCAGATAAAGCCGGCTTTTCGAAGATATACTTGATTGGATCCATTTTAGAAATCAGCAAAGTGGTATGTGTCAACATATACTGCCTTAGCCGGCGAGCAGCCCATACCAAAGCGCAACAAGTTTTCTCGAGCAGTGAGTAGCGAGTCTCACAGTCGGTAAACTTTTTGCTAAGGTAATAAATGGCATGCTCTTTTCGACCAGACTCGTCATGTTGGCCCAGTACGCACCCCATTGAGTTATCCAAAACAGTCAGATACATGATTAAAGGTCTTCCTTCGACGGGTGGCATCAAGATAGGAGGTTCCAGCAAATACTCCTTGATTTTATCGAAAGCAACTTGACTGTCATCATTCCATTCAACCACCTGATCTTTCTTCAACAACTTGAAGATTGGCTCACAGGTAGATGTTAGGTGAGAGATGAACCTTGGAATATAGTTTAGGCGTCCCAATAAACCTTTAACCTCCTTCTCAGTGCGGGGGGCAGGCATTTCTCGTATAGCTTTGACTTTGGCAGGATCAACCTCGATGCCTTTGTTACTGACGATAAATCCCAAAAGTTTACCAGACCTGACTCCGAAAGTGCACTTGCTAGGGTTCAATCTGAGCTTATATTCCTTTAACCTGACAAACAGCTTTTGCAGATGGTCGAGGTGTTCTTCTTCTGTCTGTGAACGGGCTATCATGTCGTCTACGTAGACTTCAATCTCATGATGTATCATGTCATGAAACAAAGCTACCATGGCTCGCTGATAGGTTGCCTCGACATTCTTCAGTCCGAATGGCATCACTTTATAGCAGAAGGTACCCCATTGCGTAACAAAAGTAGTCTTCTCCATGTCTTCGGGGGCCATCTTGATTTGGTTGTACCCTGAAAATCCGTCCATGAAAGAGAATACCTTGTGTTGAGCTGTGTTGTCCACCAAGATGTCAATATGTGGTAGTGGAAAATCATCTTTAGGGCTAGCCCTGTTTAAGTCTCTGTAATCCACACACCTCCTGACTTTGTCGTCCTTCTTAGGCACGGGCACAATGTTAGCAACCCATTGTGGATAGGAAGTAACAGCTAGAAAGCCAGCATTAAACTGCTTCATCACTTCAACTTTGATCTTTTAGGACATGTTAGGCGTCATTCGGCGGACTTTCTCCTTGATTGGTGGACAGTCTTCTCTTGTAGGGAGACGGTGAACCATAATATTTGTATCCAGTCCCGACATATCTTCATAGAACCAGGCGGAGATCTCAACAAACTCATTCAACAGCTGAACTAAGCGCTCTTTGACACTTGGCTCCAGGTTAGCACCCACCTTAACCTCTTTTCTGTCTTCCTCTATTCCCAAATTGATAGTCTCTAACAACTCTTCATGGGGCAGAATATCCCTTTCTTCTTGTAGCAAAAGTCTAGCTAACTCTCAAGGCACTTCACAGTCTTCATCACCTTCGTACTCGGCATGATTGACTAAATCTTCAGAGTCACTGAAGGCCAAAGCAGAATAGTCACCCATGGAATCCGGAGTGGATGGGTACCTGCATTTTATGAGTGTGGGTGTGTGTAAGGGATATCCATCCTTAAACAAAATAAAATGTAAGAGGAAAGAAAATGAACACAAAAGTTTATAGATGAAAACGTCCATGATTCATTAAAAATGACATATGAAAATGAAGAATCAAAACCCTTACAAATGGACCTATATGCCCCGGGTAAGGCATAAGGCGAAAAGAGTGTACAAATTGTTTAAAACTTATTACAGACCAACATAATGTTCAAAAGATAAATTATTGATTGATGAAAGTAATGGGAATGAAGTATTTCGCCTCCCAGTTGTTCAGTCCCCCTTCAATGGTCGGAAAGATCCAATCTTCAAAATTGCTCTCTTCGTCATCATCTTCCAAAGCATGAACTCCATGATGAGTGATCTTTAAGGGTGGTCCTCCAGCCCGGGAGCGACGCACAGCTTTCTGGCTAGCAACAGTGAAACCCAATCCGAACTTATCTGTCTTGTGAGGAAAATCTGGCAGTTGACCCCATATTGCGCTCCCTCCTTCCTTGATTACAACCTCTGCATCTTTAAGGAATGACATCCGGGACACAGGCTTGGTAATGATGGGCACATCAGTTATTGTCTTGGCTACCGCAACTTCAAGAGAAACCTCTTCAAAGTGTTGGAAAGGTGTTTCTATGAATTCACCATCTAACTCCACGTAGCAGAAAGAGTTAAGGTGGCTTATCATATACTCCTCCTCACCATGAACTGTTATGATCTTACCCTGGACCGGGTATTTGAGCATTTGGTGTAGAGAAGAAGTGACTTCCCCAGCGTTGTGGATCCATGGCCTTCCCAACAAGCATGAATATGAAGGACGGATGTCCATCACATGAAATGTAGAGTTGAAAATTTCCGTACCTACTTTGATTGGTATGTCCACTTCTCCGTGAACCATCCGCTTAGAATCGTCGAAGGCTCTAACAATGATATTACTAGGCTTTAGGGTCAAACCTTCACAGTCCAATCTGTCCAATGCTTTCTTTGGTAGGACATTTAAAGATGAGCCAGTGTCAACCAGAACATGAGCAAGTGTGGTCCCTCTGCACTCTACCGACACATGCAGTGCATCATTATGCTTTCTTCCCTAAGACGTTAGATCGGCATCAGAAAATCCCAGACCATTGTCAGCTGTAAGGCTGGCTACACACTCTTGAAACTGATCTGTAGAAGTTTCTTTAGGCACGTGCGCCGTCTTCAGGAATTTGATCAAGGCTTTGGCATGAGCCTCAGAGCAAAGCAATAGAGCCAGCATAGAGATTTTTGAAGGGGTTTGCCCCAGCTGCTCTACGACATCATAGTCGCTCTTCTTAATTATCTTTAAGATCTCCTCCATTTCCTTTTGGGTGGTCTCGGGGATAACCAAAGCCTGAGCCCTCGTCCTGACGGGCGCTTCTTCGATTCCCTTACCTTTATCAGCAGTAACAGTAGAGGGTACAACTTCGGGAGTAACAATTTCTTCTATCACTGGACTTTGCATAGATATCTTGACCGGCACAGGAGCACTTGAGGGTTTGAAGACTGCCCGTGAAGGAGCAATCTCCGGAGAGAAGATTCTTCCGCTACGAGTGATCTTGCTCGTCCCCGCAATATTTCCTACATCAGGAGCTTCTTCATCGGAAATCTCTTCGTCCGATTCGACCTGCTTAACACCATGGTAGGAGATCTCTCCTCCATAATTCCACGGTATCGTCTTGTTGGACTTATATGGGATAGGCCCCGGCATGGTAATCTTCAGCGGTACAAACCTTGGATCAGGCGTAATCTTAATAGGCCTTTTGCAGGTCTTGGAAAGATTGTCGAAAATGGTGATTATAGCAATGTCATTGATTGGAGTAACATGAGTAACAGGAGTAACATGAGTAATAGTATCAACAGGAGTTTTCTGAAAGAGGATTTCTTGAGTATCCATCAGGCGTTGGATGCTTGATTTCAACAGCGGATAGTCGGATTGCAGGGTTGAACAGAAGTAACAATCTTTTTCACAGCCCGGGAAAATCCCGGCTTTCAACATATTCATCTTGATCATTGGTAATGGAGTCATTAAGTCATCAACGACAGTAACATGAAGATCTTCAATAATAGCATGGATATTATGACCATATTTTGGCATAGGGGCGGATATCACATTAGGTTTTTCGGGAGCATCAAACTCTACCTCCTTGGCATCTATCAAATCTTGGATCTTGTTTTTAAGGGCCCAACAGTTGTTGGTGTCATGCCCCACGCTGTCCGAATGATATGCACATTTTGCATTTGAATGATAATAGGGAGAAGAGGTATGTGGGTTTTTTGGCGCTTCTTTCAAGTTGGTAAGGTTTAACTTTAACAGATGAGGGAGGACCTGAGAAAGTGTCATATTGATTCGAGTGAATTATCGTTGTGGCCTTTCCACCCTACTTTGGTTATCCCTAGGTTGACTGCTTCGAGGTTGATCGGTTGAAGAGTTCTAAATCATCATAGCCCCTACCGTTGGTCGGCGCTCTGTTCTTCCTTGATTTCTCTGGGAGTAAACAGCAGAAGCTTCTTTCTTGGCTGGGAAGGTCTTCTTGACAGCAGTGGAAGCAGTTGTATCCTTCTGAATTTTACCATTCTTAATGCCAACTTTGACCCTTTCACCTATCAGTATTAACTCGGTGAACCCTGCAGACGAGCTCCCGATCAAGTGATTAAAGAATGGACCTGACAGGGTCCCCAAAAACATGTCAATCAGCTCTCTATCTGACAATGGCGGCTGCACCCTTCCAGCCAAATCACGCCACTTCTAGGCATACTCCTTAAATCCCTCATTAGAGACCATACTCATACTCTGTAGTTGAGTACGAGTAGGGGCTAAATTTGCATTATATTGGTATTGTCGATAGAAAGAAGCAGTCAAATCTTCCCAGTTATGAACATCAGATCTCTCAAGTTGATAGAACCAGTCCAATTGCGTCCCCGACAAACTATCTTGAAAAAAGTGAACCCACAGGTCCTTATCAGAAGAGTGAGGTTGGATCTTTCTGACATAGGACCGCAGATGCATCTTCGGACATGACAACCCGTCGTATTTGGAAAATGTAGGCACCTTGAACTTGGGGGGAATGACGATCCCAGCAACCAACCCTAGTTCTTCGAAATCCAGCCCGGGAACCCTTTGTACTTCCATGGCCGCCAACCGATCTTCCAGATTTTTATACTTATCATCCGCCGGAGGATACTACTGTTCGGAGTAATCTTCCTCCTCTTCTTCTTCTTCCTCTTCAGCTTCAGACTCGAAGGGCATTGCAACTCCTTTATCTTTACCAACCCCTTCGTCAGACGTTGAGGGGAACTTGAGGACCCTTCTAGCCTGGTTCTCAAACCTTCTTCCCATAGTGGCCACACCAATTCTTTTCTTCTTTTTCTCTTTGTCTTTTTCCTTCTCTTTCTCTAACAGTGCTTTAAGATCCTCTTGACCCTTTGCCAAGGTTATGAGGAGTTATTGGAATTGAGAATTTTGTGCTTGCAGATCTTTGACCGTCCGCTCTATATCCATCTTGCTGAAATAAATAGCAGAAAGATAAGGAAACCTGGTGTGAAGACATGTTTATGCATATGATGAATGATATGTATTCATGTAATGCATTCAAGGATTCCGAAATTCAAAGTTGTTGCAAATAAAAAGAACACATGTCATATTAATAAGAAGAAATTTGTTAGTACATAAATGCCCCATGGGCAAAATATTACAAAATTCTTAATGTAAAAAGACATTGTGCATCCTCTTTAGTGCGATGTAAGTGTTGAGAGTCTCCTCTTTATGAAGTCAGCGGGTAAGTTCCAAAACCTTCTTCTCACTGGCATAGAAGCTGGCTTCGAAAGTGTTCCACTCTTCCTTGAGCTGTATCCAACTCTTTTGCAATTCTTCCAATGATGTTGGAATGTCTGGATGTAGGAGGGTGTATGGAACCTCTCCTTCCATAACAGGCTCTTTGATCACGGGGAGAATGTGGGGGTAAGGCATCATAAGACTCTGGGCGCGGGTTCGTACCCACTTGAGATAAGGCTCAAGGGGGATGGAATTCTTGTGTCCCAGTGTATTACTATCCACTTTGTTGGGCATCCTCCAAGCTCGGATAAACCTTTGTCGAAGTCCTTGAGCGTCGTTGTCGAAGTCAAAAACCAAGTCAGGAATCAGTATATCACGAGGGCCATCCCTTCGGGCATACCCAAATTGTCTCAGAGCTAAACAGGGGTTGTAGGTAATGCCTCCCCTAATGCCAAGTAGTGGGACATTAGGGAATTCCCCATAACGATCAATGATAATGACATTTTCTCTAGATCGAGAACACCAATGAACATCAGAATGTGTGAGGGTCATCAACCGTTGTGACCACCTTAAGCCTTGTTCGTTCTTCAAGACTGACTGGGGAAGGTGATAAATAAACCACCGTGATAGAAGAGGAGTACATCACATGAGAACACCTCTTTTCCTCATTGTTCGTGTGTGAAATGAGTGTAGGATGTCCCCCAGCAATGTAGGCACAGGATTATGAGATATGAAAATCTTGACAGTGTTCACATCTATAAGCTGATCAGGGTTTGGGAACAAGACCAACCCATAGATGAGAAGTGCTACAATCTCCTCAAAAGCTTGCAGATCTAGAGAATTCCAGCAGTCTTGTGCCTTCTCAAACAGAAACTTTGCCAAGAAACCCTTGACACCACTTCTGGTTTCCCAATGACCTTTGATATCAGATGGTTGCAAGTGTAAGGCTTGAGCAACATCTTCAGGCTTTGGTTCTCTTTCCGTACTGTTGTAGGGTAGTTGATGGAGAATAGGAATCCTCAGGAGTTGAGAAAATTCCTCCAAAGTAGGTACTAGTTGGTAATCAGGGAATGTAAAGCAATGGTGTAGGGGTCAAAGAACTGGAAGAGAACTTTCACCATGTCTTCTTCTGTGTTGGAGTTGACCAAGTTGAGAAGTCTACCCTGTCTTTCACTGAAGAGAGAATTCTCTGGAATCTTGGAAGTAAGCTCCTTGAGTTGAGGAGGGATTCTCACAAGGTTGACTTGAATTGTTTTCCTGCGAAAAGATTCCATGACCTACAAAACAAGAACAAAGATGAAGGTCCAAACCCTTGAAATGGTTAGTGGATGCATATGATGCTTTATGATGTTCATGATGTATGTACAAGCATATGTGCAAGCAAGTCACACAAGATCCTAGTTTTAGGCTTGCATGGGGTTTCATAGGTAAGTACCCTCTTGAAGTTAGTTGGCTCAACCTGTCCTATAAATAGTAACCGGGTTCTAAGGAGCTCAATATCACTGGATTATTTTTTGTGTTCATTGTTTTAGTTTAGCCACTTAACTGGCGACCAAAATATTCCAAGAAAACAACCCTCAATGAGTGTAGTATCGAGTATCTACCAACTTCAGACTGCACCAAAGTCGGTCATCTCACTACCCCTAGAAAGGCCAAGATGGTCAAGTAAGGTTCTAAGAGTTCATTAGTGCTTCATGACATCACTCAAAGGCCCCGTATTCTCTTTGATTGACTCAAAGGCTACCGGTATCCACAAATATGTCGCACTAATATAGCTATTGCTTCAACCATGTCGGTATACCCCGCACAGTTTCCACAACGTGTTGCTATTTACCTATGCATGTTTCCCAAATCCGGGTAGAAGATTTCAAACCCAAACAATAGAACCAAATGTAAAGCAATCAAAGCAAACAAGATAAGCATGCTGTGATCGGTGGATCTGGAACTGACTGTTTAACGCTGGTTCGCGAAATGTCGCGGTAAGCAAGAGTCGCCACCGTCTTTTATTTTCTCCAACATGGACAGGACAAAAGCACAGTAAAATTCCTTATGAGATAGTTTCTCGGTTCGGGAGGTAGATTTATAGAAAGGGAAGGTGTTAGCACCCTTTCTATCCATGGTTATCCATGGGCTCTTAGACACTTGCTCATTTGTGTTTTCAAAATGGTTTGTTTGCTTTTCAATTGTGGGTTTTAAAAAGTTTCTTTGAAAATTCCAGTTCGACTCTTGTATCGGTCTTCAAGAGTGTTTGAAAAATTGCTTTTGAAAGCTTTTTGAAAAGGTGTTGGTGTGAAAAGTATTTTTTGAATTTGTTTTGAGATTAGAGCAAGTATCTAGAGTCGTCTACCTACCCTAAGGAATTCGTCTGTGTAGATGTCCTTTAAAGTAGTGCCATCCCACCATTGAGAGGTAGGTAGCACCACCGTTGGAGGTGTTCGGGTCAATTCGAGATTCGGGAAATGGTGATCACCAGAGCAATGGGAAGATACCTTAGAAGCTACCCTCATGCCAGGTTCCCGGATCATGAGGACTTACTAAAACATCCTCTACTCGACGATCACCTTTCGAGGGGCAAGGCAACAGTGAGGCGTACCCTAGGGGTGGTGTGTGATTTGTGTGTCGTCTTCAGATATTTTTTTGTCTTGTCATGTCATAGGTGATCTACGCTTTTATTTTATTTTAACATTCATTCTTGCATGCAATTTATTAGCAGTTAAAAGGTTGCGATAAATATAAAGGTTCCTACGCTATTACAAAGGCGCTGGTCCACATCGCCAAATTAAATCCAGGACCCGATTTGACATAAAATAAAGTAAAGTGTGAAAGATAAATATCAAATTTACATGGCTTTGGGAGAATTACATGAAAAAGGAAATCAAATAAAAATGCGAGAATAAGTAAAATCGGGAATGCGAGGGCGTTGGATCCTTTTTAGGAAATTAAATTATAATTAACAAATTAAGTTAAGTTAAATTAAAAAGAAAAGATTTTTTTGGAGTTTTTTGTATTTATGGATTTTTAATAAGAAAAATTAAATGAAACTAAGAAATTAATTAACCCTAATTCTAGCTATTTTTATTTATTAAGAAAAAATATTAAAATTGAACCTAAAATTAACCCTAATTAATTAATGCAATTTTATTTACAAGAAAATAATTAATAATTAATAATGATAAAAGAAAAGAAAAAGATAAAAGTAATTAAAACCTAATTCTACAAATTTTAAATTTATTAAGAAAATGTTAAAGTTAACCCTAGAATAATAAAAAAAAGACTAATTAATTAATAAGATTTTATTTACAAAAATAAATAATTAATTATTATTTTATTTTTTGTCTTTTCTGACTTTTATTATTTTTATGTGAAATTTACTTTTATTGAATTAAAAAGAAAATAATTGAATTAAAGCAAATAATAAAGAAAAATAGAATAAAGAAAAGGGAAAGAAATACAATACAAGGGGGGGTTCTGTCCCCAATCAGGAGGTGTTGCCCAGCATTTTTGGCCCATCATGGGAGGCCTTTTTTGACTTCTCAGTGTTCACGTGTGTAGGCGTTGACTGGGACTTTCCATAGACCTTGATTCTGGACCATTGGATTGAGATCAGTAGGCGTGTGGCACGTTTGGATAATGAGTGCATAGTGATCATTAGGAGAGAGCGTTGCATGCAAGTATGGTTAGAAAAATAATATGAAGAGAGGACGGGACCTGGGAATCGAACCCAGGTCCCAGTGGTTATAGGACAACGCACCAACCATCTGCGCCATTTGCTTTCTTTGTAACCTTAGTGGATAATAAACAATATCTATAATAAAACACGCTAGTGGAAATTAACTCAAAAACGCGCTAAAGTTTGAATGGACCGTTCATGTTGTGACACCTACGCATCTTCTCCAATTGCTCTGCGTTTTCCTGAAAAAAAGAAACAAGATTGTGGGGGTTTTA
This sequence comes from Vicia faba, assembly GCA_948472305.1. NCBI lineage: Eukaryota > Viridiplantae > Streptophyta > Magnoliopsida > Fabales > Fabaceae > Vicia > Vicia faba. The sequence goes on from OX451737.1 coordinate 598,197,284, forward strand.
AACCCCCACTATATGCTGTGTACAAAAATAGCGATTAGGAATCCTTTGGTCATAAATTGATCGCGAGCTAAGCATTGAGTTCGTCTGAAGCTCCTGGTTCCAACGATGCCACTTAGGTTAGCTAATTTTTTCCCAGGCGTAAAGCCCTAATTCGTGGCTCCTGCAACCCTAAAAAACAACAATGGCAATTCTCTATACAAGCAGTTTTAATTTAATTCAGTGATGCCATGAGTTTTGTTGAGTTCATATTAGCATAAAACAAACGTTAGAATGCATGAATATGGCCTGAATGACAAAACACGATTATGCAAAAAAGATGGAACAGCTTGACTTCTATGTACCAATTCCTGAGGTTGGAAGCGTGGAAAAGTATCCAGGCAGGTTCAAAGGTGTCCTAGGAAGCTTTTGGGATCAAAATTTCCCTTTGAATCGTCCTCCAAGGCAGATTTCAGTTTTTGATTTTTTTGACAAAAGTGCAAGCTTGGTTCTTGAGATGGGGCGCAGCATTCAGGTCTCTTCCACTAGGGTTTGCTTCTGGCTTATGTATGGAATTATTAGGGTAAAGATTTTGATCCAAAAACCCTTTGCATTGATGGAAAGATATTTGATTTTCATGGCATATATTTTCAAATCTTTTCCATGCATATTTGATACCAATCATGTCCAATCTTCCTGATTCTTTCCATATCAAATAATGCACGAAATTTTGAAGATATTCCATGCATAAAAAGATTTGAAAAACTTGCTTTGGTATTTTTTTCCATATTTTAATTAATTAAATGAATTATTAGCAATTAAAAATTCAAATAAATAAATAAAAATGATGAATAAATTCCCTTTGGGCCAAATGGTCGTGCACATGCTTTGGATGATGAATCTTGGAAGAAAATGCGGCCCATTAGCAATTTTAAGACATTTGAAGCAAAGTTGACTTTTCAAAATATCCAAAAATTTCCCAACTTCCACAAGGCATATCTTGCTCAATTTTTAAGCTTTGATCATGTTCTTGGACATTTTGGAAAGGTCTTGAAGTCCTATAACCAATGCCTTTGGTCCCATGTCATTTTGATTTACCAATCTCAAGTTATGGCCTTTGACTTAAAGTCCCTTTTTGTTGACTTTTGAAAATGACCTATAATGTTGAAATTGATAACTTTTTGTGAGAGAATTTCTTGGACTTGAAGTGTGAAGAGGAGTTGTAGGAAATGTCTTTCTCTTCAAAATGAGCTTTGGATGGAATTTTTCTGATAATCCATGTGGAAGTTATGCCTTGGTCAAGTTACAGTTGACTTTTTCAACTGTCCAAATATGGAAACTTTTGCATCTTGAGACTTTTTGAGCCAAGCTTTGAGAATCATGATCAAGAATTGATCAAATGATGTTTGTGGCTTCAAAATGAGATGTTGACAAAAAATTTGAACTTTTGACTGTCAAATGACCATTTTGCCCCTGCAGTTGACTGTAGGGCAATTAGGGTTTTTGACTGTGCAATTTTGTGTTGTAAGTCTTGAAACTTGACATGTGGATGCTTGACCATGTTTGTAGGCATGTGGGACTTGATTGGACCCTTGGACACTTCATTTACTTTGCCAGACCCAAAACCCTAGTTTTTGACTGCTAGGAGGCCCTTGAACTGTGCAACCCTTGGGGAGATTTTGAAGCATGCTCTTTGCAAATTTTGAAGAATATGGGAGGGCAAATTTTGGGGTACAACAGTTGCCCCTGTTCAATCTTCTTAGACCTGAGGATGCAGATTGGCTGACGTGCCTTTCGTAATCCGAAGGTGGAAGATGATTGAACACTAGAGTGCCCAGAAATTTGCGCTCACATAGTAGCAGTGTGATGGTGGAATGGGCTTATAGATGCCATTTGGAGATTGATGGATAGGATGATGGGCTTATAGATGCCATGCTGAGAGATGATGGACGGTGGATGGGCTTATAGATGCCACCTGGGTGTCAATCGCGTAAGAGATTCCTTAGCGAGAACTTGCGTACCTGCAAAAGAAAATGATTACCTGACCTGTTACAGGAGCTGGTCTTCCAAATTCTTTGTGTAGATGTGTCCTGACTGGTTACAGGAGCTGAATCTGGAACTTCAAACGGCGATGAATGAACCAGGGGTGGTTACTACCTCAACAGGAACGGTGAGAGGACCTTGGACGATTACTACCTCAATAGGAACACTGAGAGAACCTCGGACGATTACTACCTCAACAGGAACGCTGAGAGAACCTTGGACGATTACTACCTCAACCGGAACGCTGAGAGAACCTTGGACGATTACTACCTCAACAGTAACACTGAGAGAATCTGGAGACGATTACTACCTCCGCAGTAATGGGGAGAGAACCATAGGCGACTTCAACCTCAACAGTAACGCTGAGAGAATCTTGGGCGACTTCAACCTCAACATTAACGCCGAGAGAATCTTGGGACGATTACTACCTCCGCAGTAACGGGGAGAGAACCATAGGCGACTTCAACCTCAACAGTAACGCTGAGAGAATCTTGGGCGACTTCAACCTCAACAGTAACGCCGAGAGAATCTTGGGACGATTACTACCTCAACCGTAACGCCGAGAGAATCTTGGGACGATTACTACCTCCGCAGTAACGGGGAGAGAACCATAGGCGACTTCAACCTCAACAGTAACGCTGAGAGAATCTTGGGCGACTTCAACCTCAACAGTAACGCCGAGAGAATCTTGGGACGATTACTACCTCCGCAGTAACGGGGAGAGAACCATAGGCGACTTCAACCTCAACAGTAACGCTGAGAGAATCTTGGGCGACTTCAACCTCAACAGTAACGCCGAGAGAATCTTGGGACGATTACTACCTCAACCGTAACGCCGGGAGAATCTTGGGACGATTACTACCTCCGCAGTAACGGGGAGAGAACCATAGGCGACTTCAACCTCAACAGTAACGCTGAGAGAATCTTGGGCGACTTCAACCTCAACAGTAACGCCGAGAGAATCTTGGGACGATTACTACCTCCGCAGTAACGGGGAGAGAACCATAGGCGACTTCAACCTCAACAGTATCATTGAGAGAATCTTGGATGACTTCAACCTCAACAGTAACGCCGAGAGAATCTGGGGACGATTACTACCTCCGCAGTAACGCTGAGAGAATCTTGGATATCTTCTACTGAGTCTTTATCAGGAAAATCTGTTAGGGGTCGATTTAACTGGACTAGAGAAGGCCTTTGACTGGATAAGAAACAGAAAAATCTTAGGGTCGATTTAACTGAACCGGTCTAGGTCTTAAAAATAGCTGAGAACTTAACTGGATCTTTCCTGAAAGGTAAAGGTCAGTCATATGTAATGCATGATATAGATCAAGCAATGATGTTCTCAACATAAATGAGATTGGTAAGATATGATGCGTATATGTATGTTATAATGTGTGAAAATGTGATGTTTATGAATGTATCTTTTCGTCTTAGGAAAATAAATCCTTGACGGGTGCCGGGAAGTTACTCCTGGGCTGATGTTGAGAAATAGATTTTTGCTTCCGCTGGGGAGTGATGGTTGCAAGAATACCGGTAGGAGAAGATAACTCCGTTGGGGAATGAACTTGGCGAATGGATTACTCTGCGGGGAGAAAAGTACTCTAGCGATCTTGCTGGGAAGCAATACTCCGTGGGGAGAGAGGTACTTTGTTGAGTTGTTGATAATAACTTGCTGGGGATACCCTTGTTGTGTTGGAAGTGTTAATAGACTTCGCTGGGGATAAGAAGACTTCGTCGAGGACGCTCTTTCCGTGGCTTTTGGCTGAGGATAACCCAGTTATATCCTGGTAAGGAAATAACTCTTTGAATAAAGCCGGGGAACGCGTTCGTGCTCTGCGAGGGTAAGCTTCCAGAATCTACTAGGGATAAGCTTACTGCTTGGGGAGATGAATTCCAACCTTCCTGGGGAACTAGATTGGACTCTCTTGGGGGAAGATTTGAATTGTATCGGGGAAGTGACTCCACTGAATGTTTGATATACCGCCGGGGAACAATCTTTAGACTAAGACTGTCGGGGATACTTGTTAAGAATGCATATATGTTGCTGGGGAATGTTGAGATCTGTGGAGGGTGCCCAACTTCCTTAAGGCTGATATTATGGCTTGGGGAGAGTGCATTGGCTTGCCGGCTCACTCTCTGGGGAATTAAGATATCTGGTTATGTTCTTCAGCCGAACTTATCCTGGTACCTTGGTGGACAGAACAATTAGAACGCTTAGACCACTCATTATTGCCCCAGTTTCAGTGGGAGAAGGCACTTGTGGGGTGCTGATAGTTGTTGATTGACAACTCTTCTTCTGGTAGGCAAGTGACGAGATGCCGGGACATAGTCGTACGCTTTGATCCCTAACTTTTGCCTGGACTGCCCTTTCGGGTTTTTAGTCCACCGGGATACCCATTTTTGCCCAAGCCGCCGCCTTTTCAGGTTTTCGACTTGCCGGGTGTACAGATTTTTCATTTTCATCCCTTCATTTTGCCCGAACCCTTTTGGTTCGCCGGGAAGCCCTTATTTTTGCCTAGGTGCTCTTATCTGAAGTGTTTTGCCATACTAGCAGAAGATGTCTGATCGTGCAAGATTTGTTGCTGGGAATTCATGTCCAATGCCCCAAGTGGCTCAGGTGGAGGTTTGCCCCTGGCTGTTTGGCATCTTGAGAGATTCCTTGAATCTTGATTGGACTGCCCCAGATAATAGACCATGATCATATCATGCCCGTTGATTGGAAGTGCTTCTATTCATTAGGCATCCGTCGTGCGAATTTCCCTGCTGTTCAAACAAATAGTCATATGCAAACAATGTTATATCAAAAATGCAAAGCTTATGTCTGTCTTGAAGATTTTGAAAATGCATTCTTTTTCATAAAACAAGTGAATGTTTGTAAAACGTGATGTCAACTCCGTATTTACCGTAGGCTTTAGGGAGTCAGGATACCTTTCGTAACAGTATGCTTTCGAACTAACCCATGCTTCAGCTAGGACTTTTGAGGGTTATAACGTGGCTTGGTTCACGGTTTAAGAAACAAAGGATAAAGGCTCAAATTATTTGTACCCACCCGCTCTTCGTGATGTTCTTCAAACCTAAGCTCAGTTGATCGTGCGTTAGACCTTGTTTGATTATTTGTCCTGATATTCCCGTGATGGTTCGGATGTTGATAGTTTATTCTGAATAGGCAGTCATTTCTTTTTGTTGAGGGTTTGTGTGACCTCTTTTTTTTTTATTATCCCTATTTTTTTGCCTGAACTGTTCCTTTTGTGATTACAGTCAGCGGGATGCCCCAGTTTTGTAAGTCTCCTTCATAGGTTTTGACTTATTGGGTTTTTATTTTTGAGATATGATGACTGCATATCCTTATGATTATTTGGAACCATCACTGTCTTCTTTTTTTGTACGGACCTCTTTGGTGCCATTTGTTATGCACTTGGATCAACTGGGAGAACTACCCTGCCCCAGGTTATGATAAATGGTTTTAATTTTCGAAAATAAAAACTCCTACTTCTTTGGCTCAGAGGGGTTGACGAGGGATTATCATCCTTATAACTCCAGTGTTTAGGGATTGAAACAATGCCTATACCTCATCAGCGGGGTCTGTTCAAAAGCATACTGTAGATTATGGTATCGTTTTCGTCATCCTCCCTCAAGAGGCTTAGAATTATTAATCGATCGTTGATCATCAGAAAAAATATGAAAATAATTTTCGTATAGTGAATACGAATATATTGCTTCAAAACAGACATATGCGATGCATTAATGAAATAACAACGTTTAACATGAGTAAATGTTTGAACAAAAGAAAATTACAAATTGGAAATCCTAATGAACAAAAGTCTTTTCATCTCAGGGCTTGTTACTTCAAATGGTGCATCCGATAGGGATGGCAGGAGCATTCAGCCTGGCCCATCTAGGTGAAATCCACAGCTCCTTCCTCAATCAGGTCTTGGATCTTATTCTTCAGAGCCCAGCAGTCGTCGGTGTCATGGCCTGGACTGCCAGAGTGGTAGGCACATCTTTCCTTAGACTTGTATTTTGGGGAGGCTGTGTTGAGATTCTTAGGAGGGTCCCTTAACGTCACCAGATTCAACCTCAACAATTGTTGTAAAGCTTGAGACGGTGACACGTTGAGCTTGGTGAACTGCCTTTTAGGCCTGTCTGGTTTGCTCTGATCAGTCCGTTGTTCTTGGCGAGGTCGTTGTTGGACCTGTGAAGTAATAGCAGCTTGGAGAGGCCCAAACCTTTGACTTCTTAGAAGTTGATTAATGACCGGGTCCCTGACTCGGGCTGGTTGCTTCATGTCTTGATGAAGCTGACTGATCATGGCCCTTAGCTCTCCTTGCTCCTGAGCTAAACTTTGGATGAGAGCTCTTTGCCCCAGCATCTGGGTTTTCAATGTGTCTACCTCAGCTTGTAGACGTTTCAGCCGTTCTTCCTTGTCGTCCTCAGCACTGTTCCTGGCCAAAGTCCCCGTGAGGAGTGTTCTCAGCTCTTCCTGCCCCTTGGATAGGTTTAGGAAGATCTCCCTGAACTGAATCTCTTGGGTGTGCAGACCCTGGTTATCTCGTTGGGAAGCCATTGCTGAAATAAACAGCGCAGATGGTAAGTGACCTGTCAAAAGGGTACCTGTTATGCAATGATATGTATGATATGCATGCAATGTTTTCAAGGACCTCGCGGGATAAACAAGAAGATTGTTAGCATTGGAAATTGATGACTTGATTGAAGGCACTCCATATTGTTGAGAATTCTTCTTCAAGGGTCAAGGGCTCACCATATCCAGTGGGTCATAGCCCCTGACTTTAGTCATCATGTCTGGTTTTGATTTCCAAACAACCTTGGTTAGGGGAACCTTCTTCAAGAGTCAAGGCTCACCATGTCAAGTGGGTCATAGCCTCTGACAACCTTGGCTAGAGGAAAGTAAATCCCCTTTGCCCCTTGCTAGACATTTTATTCATCATGACCTGCATCATAAGCCCTTTGAGATCCTTGAAATGGGTTAGTCCTTAGGTAGGATGCATGTAATGGTATGATGTTATGCTATGCATGGGGTAATGTAAGTAACCCTGTTATGAGTCCCAATTAAGGACTGCGAACCAAAACCTGCAAGAAACTTAGTAAACCCTGTTATGAATCCTAATTAAGGACTGTAAACAAAACCTGCAAGGAACTCAAGTGTCAGATAACAAGCATGCAAATCATCAAATTGGAAGGCACACAAGTCACACAAGAGAGCCCTTAGAGTTTATGCCAACATGAAGTTTGGGGTACTACCCTCTTGAAGTTAGTGGGCTCAACATGTTCTATTAGAAGTAACCGGGTTCTAAGGGTCCCAATATCACGGGATTGCTTTCATTGTTCATCGTTTCGATTTAGCCACTGAACTGGCGACCGAAATATTCCAGGAAAGCAACCCTCAATTGAGTGTAGTATCGAGTATCAACCAACCTCGGACTGCACCAAAGTCAGTTATCTCACTACCCTAAAGAGGCCAAGATAGTTCAATTAAGGTTCCTAAGGTCTGTTGATGCTTCATGACACCACGCGGAGGCCCCGTACTCTCCTTGACTGAACTCAAGGGTTACCGGTACACACCAAAGTGCCACATCAACGTAGCAGACTGTTTCAACCATGTCGGTATACCCCGCACAGTTCCCTCACAGCCTTGTTGCTACTTTCTAAGAAGGTATCCCAGATCCGGGTTAGGATCTATAGAACTCCCAAGACAGTCCCACAATAATAAAGCAAACAAGTCAAAGCAATTGAAAACACAAGTGATCCTAGTCCTAAGGTACACCTCACTTTAAAGATTTCCCCAGCAGAGTCGCCAGTTCTGTGATCGGTGGATCTGGAACTGACTGTTTAACGCTGGTTCGCGAAATGTCGCGGTAAGCAAGAGTCGCCACCGTCTTTTATTTTCTCCAACATGGACAGGACAAAAGCACAGCAAAATTCCTTATGAGATAGTTTCTCGGTTCGGGAGGTAGATTTATAGAAAGGGAAGGTGTTAGCACCCTTTCTATCCATGGTTATCCATGGGCTCTTAGACACTTGCTCATTTGTGTTTTCAAAATGGTTTGTTTGCTTTTCAATTGTGGGTTTTAAAAAGTTTCTTTGAAAATTCCAGTTCGACTCTTGTATCGGTCCTCAAGAGTGTTTGAAAAATTGCTTTCGAAAGCTTTTTGAAAAGGTGTTGGTGTGAAAAGTATTTTTTGAATTTGTTTTGAGATTAGAGCAAGTATCTAGAGTCGTCTACCTACCCTAAGGAATTCGTCTGTGTAGATGTCCTTTAAAGTAGTGCCATCCCACCATTGAGAGGTAGGTAGCACCACCGTTGGAGGTGTTCGGGTCAATTCGAGATTCGGGACATGGTGATCACCAGAGCAATGGGAAGATACCTTAGAAGCTACCTGTGATACGGTGGGAGAACTGACTTGAGGTTTGCGTTTGTATTCGCAAATGTTGCGGTTAGCAAGAGTCGCCACCGACTTTTTATTTTATCCTAAGGAAAGGTTAAAAAGCACAGCCAAAAACCTTTGAGATGTTTTCTTGGGTTCGGGGAGTAGATTATAGAAAGGGAAGGTATTAGCACCCTTTCTATCCATGGTTATCCATGGGCTCTTAGTTACTTGCTTAGATCACTTGCCTTTTGTTTTCAATTCGTTTGAAATGGTGCTTTGTGTGTGGGTTTTGAAAATGTTTTTGAAAAGAGGCCAATGTGGTGGCAACCTTTGTAATGATCCATGTTGGGATGTATGCAAAGGTGTATGTCTTTTGAAAAGGTTTTCATTTGTTTTTGAAAGTTTGTTTTGAAAGCGTTGTGATGTGTGATTTTGAAATTAGGCAAGTGTTTTGTTTTGCAAGTTTGATTCAAGTAACTAAGAGGTTGTCTACTCCTAAATTTCTCAAAAGATTATTGCTATGTTTTAACCCTTTTAACAAGTTTATTCCATCATTGTATTTGGTGGACAATCTTGTGTTAGGATGTGAAAGGGACGGGCGCGGGTCATCGTTTAGACCATAATTGCAATGGTGCCAAGTATCTTTGGGCATTTTCTTTAAGGAACTTGATCATTTTGTTTTGAAAAAAATATTATCGAGGGTCCATGATCTTTTAAATTGTTTGTTTTGCCCAAAGAGACCTAACATGCAATATGGCCCAATTTTGAAAGGCAACAAGTGGATATAACCCTAGGGGTGTTAGTGTGCAAGTGTGTTTTATTGCATACAAGAGTTTTTTTTCTTCTTTGAATTAGGTTTTTCTATTTCATTGAGTTTTATCTTGCCATACATGTCCTAATTACTAGCAATAAGAAGCGGAAACGTAAAATCCTACGCTATTACAATAGTTAGGGGAGGGGGATACACATTTGTACATGGGGGGTTCAACGAGAAAAGTAGACAAAAAAGAAAATAGCGGAAAACAAGATATATAGAGAGAGGGAGGGAGCCTGTGCGCTGTTGGGAGACCATCAGAAGTTCTAACCCAGATCCGCTGTCAGATGATCAACCTGTTGGTGAAACTGGATGAGTCAGAACTTCTGACTCTAGAACCTGCAAAACAGACCCTTGTTAGTGGGGAAACCAGAAGTTCTGATTTCCCTGCGCTGCAAGACAGAAGTTTGTTAGTGGAGAACCCAGAAGTTCAGATTCTGCTGAAAAGGCAATAACTCTCAGAGGTTCTGATGTTATTGACAGCAGAACAGGCTTCAGATGTGTTAACGTCAAAGTCAGCACTTGGCTTTTTCCTGCACTAATCAGAACATCTGCAATCCTGTTGTTACTCCACAAAACAGAAAACATATTTGGAACAGATCCAGCAAAATAGCAAAATGTCTCAGAGGTCAGAATCACCAAGGTCACAGGCAGGTCTTAAACTGGCTCAGAACGTTCTGAGGTATGAGAGTCCTCAGAACATAAACAGCAATAACATGAATATTTACATTATGTTACTTGAATATGCACAGCTGATGATGCTTAACAGTGTGGTGAGGGTCAGCAGGTGCTTACCTGACTTTCTGGAAAATGGTGGGTGAAAGTTAGCTTTTGGTTCTGGTGGTGTTCTGGACAGATTTGGAAAAAGGGAAGTGAAGGCGTATACGTGTATAGGGTCAGAAGTTTGGAAGGGGCGTTTTTGGTTTACAGAAAAAAGGGGCTGGGTGTTTGATGAAGTTGAAGGTGAGAAACTTAAAGTTATGACACAAGGCTGGAAATTTTGGCAGAGTTTCAGAATGTTGTGTTGCTAGGAGTTTCGTTTCTCTCTTAGCAATTTTTCTGTTTCTTTTCTTGAACTTCTTGAACATCTTTTGCAGTGGTGAAAGCTTTCTATTTATAGGCAAAGTTCTTGTGGATATCTTGAACATTTAAGGCGCCAACAGAGTTTGAACTGGTTCTTTGACAGAAATTCCTGGGAAGTTGTGATAACAGCTATTTTTCAGCCTAGGTAGCAGCAGCAGACGTGGATTGGGGGAAGTGACCTCTGAAATGGGCGGTGGCGTGAAGACCCATGCCAGAATCTGTGCAAAAGCATTTTCCAAGCCACACGTGATCGCTCAGGAGTGGTTGGAGGCATTAATGGGCATTAAATGGTGACAAGACCTGTCAATACCAACATTCTGGTTGTTGAATCAGCAGCGTAAACCATGCTCTGGCCTTGGCTACCTGTTGTCTTAGCAAGCTCTGGAAATTTTCCTGGTCTTCTGGTACGTTCCTTGGGTCTACTTCTGGACAATCTGGACTTAGAGATTCTGTATCAATGTGACACCTATCCCTCTGACCTTTCATCTTTTGACTTCAACCTGTTCTGAAGGAGCCTTTATACTTTCATGTTTCTCTTGCATTCCTTTAGCAAGTTCTGACTGAGCTTGTGTAACTGCTGAAGGGGCATGTTCTGTTTGAGGCTTACACTCTGAACCACGTTTACAACTTCTGATTGAACTGATATAACTGCTGAAGAGCCAAATTCTGACCACGCTGAGCCAAGCTTGCAACTTCTGACCGTCTTCATCTGGAATGGGTCCAGAAGTTCTGAAGCGCTGATTTTTTCTAAAAAACACTTATTTTAAAGAAACATTCTAAGCACTTAGAATTTGATTTTCCTCAAGATGGAAGCGTTGTTCCCGGAGTTTGTGAGATCATCTTGCTCTTGTAAGTGGCTTGCTTGGGCAAAAGGATAACCTAGGACTTGGATTTGTTCCAGGGGATTTTGAAAAAATCTAAGATGGTTTCCTGAAGAAAGGGAGGGCAAATTTTGGGGTACAACAGTTGCCCCTGTTCAATCTTCTTGAACCTGAAGAGTTAGATTGGCGAGTTTGCCTTTCGCGACTCGAGGGTAAAAGGAGATTGGACACCAGAGTGCCCGAAAATTTGCACTCGCCTAGTAGAGTATCAGCAATGGGAATGGGCTTATAGATGCCATCCGGAGACGTGACAGAACCTTGTCGGGAATGGGCTTATAGATGCCATTTGGAAGTGTCGATCGCATAAGAGATTCCTTAGCGAGAAATTTGTATATTTGAGAAAGACGGATGTTTTCCTGGCTTGTTACAGGTGTTTGATCTTCAATCTCCTTATGCAGATGTGCCCCGGCTGGATACAGGTATCGAATCTACAATTGATTGCTCACAGATGTGCCCTGGCTGGATACAGGAGTCGAATCTGGAAATAGTCGTTAATAGATGTGCCCTGGCTGGATACAGGAATCGAATCTTCGGACTCTTCAGACGTGCCCTGGCTAGATACAGGAATCGAGTCTGGAAACGTGACAGTTGATAGATGTGCCCTGGCTGGATACAGGAATCGAATCTTTGAACTCTTCAGACGTGCCCTGGCTAGGTACAGGAATCGAGTCTGGAAATGTTGTAGTTGATAGATGTGCCCTGGCTGGATACAGGAATCGAATCTTCGGACTCTTCAGACGTGCCCTGGCTAGATACAGGAATCGAGTCTGGAAACGTGACAGTTGATAGATGTGCCCTGGCTGGATACAGGAATCGAATCTTCGGACTCTTCAGACGTGCCCTGGCTAGATACAGGAATCGAGTCTGGAAACGTGACAGTTGATAGATGTGCCCTGGCTGGATACAGGAATCGAATCTTCGAACTCTTCAGACGTGCCCCGGCTAGATACAGGAATCGAGTCTGGAAACTGATCACTCTCAGATGTGCCCTGGCTAGATACAGGTATCGAATCTGGAATTGTGACAGTTGAAGGTAGTTGTTTTTGGGATTATCTTTTTCCTGAAAAGGCGAAAACATAAGTGGTATGCAATGTCATGATGTATGATATGCATGATGTTATGATGTTCAACATGAGATGTTGTATGCGTTTCATCATGTATGTAAGCGAGATGTATGAAAATGTGAAATGTTTATGAGTGTAATTTCATCTTAGGAAAATAAATCCTTGACGAACGGCCGGGAAGCTGCTCTGTGGAAGAGATACTTGGCCGAAGTTTTGATGAGAGGCCTGCTGAGGACTTTAACGACGAATTCCGCTGAGGATAATGATGATAAACTCCGCTGGGGATTTCCAAAGATAAACTCTGCTTGGGAATACCCAAGATAGACTCCGCTGGGGATTGAAGGAACTTTGCCGAGAGCGGTCTTCCGTGGCTTTTAGCTGAGGATAACCCAGTTATAAGTCCTTGTGAGGGAATAATTCTAAATAAACTCGGGTGAGACGTCCGTGCCTCGCAGGGGATAAGCTTGCAGAATTTACTGGGGAGATTGATTGGGCTTTAAGACCTACCGGGGAATGTTGGGTCCTTTTAGGATCGACGGGGAGCCAACTTTGCTTGGGGAAAGTATTTGTCGCATCCTGTTTTACTCTGCGGGGATTTGAGAGGATTTGGCCACATTCTTCAGTTGAACCTACCTTGGTGCCTTGGCGGACAAAACAACCAGACTGCATTAGACAACTCCACATTGCCCCTGTCTTTGATGTCACTTGTAATTAATCTCTTGTTTTATATGCAAATATTTATGAATCAGCAATTTAATGTCAAATGCATATATCAAAAATGAACATTGGACGTTCTTCGCAAGACAAAACACAAAGAGGAAAACAATGGTAATTTGTATGGACAAGTGAATTTGTATTGATTTAAACTTTGCCTGTGAATAGGCGTTTTTTGTACAAGAGGCTGACATCCTAGTAAGAGGACATCGCCAAATAGTATAGAGTTTACATTTTGAAAAAGGAAACAAAACAGCTATGTGAACAATTCCACTGGGTTCCAACTCTGCTATTGCCTTTATGTCTTCGAACGTCTCATCGCTTTGCTGTCCAATTTGAAGATGAAGTTGATTGGTCAATGCCGCAATCTGAAGCCAGATAGTTGATGCCGAATTCCGGATGCGAAGTGATTCAATGAGACATAGTGTTGCGCTTTTATCCCTAACTTTTGCCTGGACCGCCCTTTCGGGTTTTCAGTCCACCGGGATACCCATTTTTGCCCAAGCTGCCCTTCCAGGTTTTCGACTTGCCGGGTGTACAGATTTTTTCATTTCATCCCTTATTTTTGCCCGAACCCTTTTGGTTCGCCGGGAAGCCCTTATTTTGCCTAGGTATGTCAACCTAGCGGGTCTTTTATTTATGCGTAGTATTTTTTCACTATGTCTGCATTGGCGGGGTGAGGAAGGTCGTCACCATCCATGGTGGTTAGGATCATGGCTCCTCCTGAGAACACACGCTTAACCACAAATGGCCCTTCATAGGTAGGGGTCCATTTGCCCCGGGGATCACTTTGAGGAAGGATGATGCGTTTGATTACCAGGTCCCCAACTTGATACTCTTGTGGTCTGACTTTCTTGTTAAATGCCCTGATCATTCGTTTCTGATACGTTTGACCATGACAGATAGCAGTGAGCCTCTTTTCGTCAATCAGATTTAATTGATCAAGTCGAGTTTGGATCCAATCATCTTCATTCAAGTCTGCATCCTTCATTATCCGGAGAGATGGTATCTGGATCTCGATTGGCAAGACTGCCTCCATGCCATAGACCAAGGAGAAAGGAGTTGCCCCGGTTGATGTCCTTGCTGAGGTGCGGTACCCATGAAGAGCGAACGGTAACATCTCGTGCCAATCTTTATAGGTCACTGTCATCTTCTGCATAATTTTCTTGATATTTTTATTGGTTGCCTCTACAGCCCCATTCATCTTCGGCCGGTAGGGAGAAGAATTGTGATGCTGTATCTTGAATTGTTCACAGAGTTCAGTGATCATTTTGTTATTGAGATTGGTACCGTTGTCCGTAATGATTCTTTCCGGGACGCCGTACCGACATATCAGATTATGCCGGATGAAACGTGCTACGACGCTCTTGGTTACCGTTGCGTAGGAAGCTGCCTCAACCCATTTCGTGAAATAATCGATCGCCACCAAGATGAAGCGATGCCCATTGGATGCCGTTGGTCGGATCTCACCGATCATATCGATGCCCCACATTGCGAAAGGCCAAGGTGCCGTTAGGACATTCAAAGGAACTGGAGGGATATGCACCTTGTCAGCATAGATCTGGCATTTATGACAAGTTCGGGAGTGCTGGTAACAATCGGCTTCCATTGTGGACCAGAAATATCCTGCCCGAAGGATTTTCTTAGCCATGGTGTGCCCTTTGGAATGTGTTCCAAATGTACCTTCATGTAGTTCCATCATGATTTTCTCTGCTTCAGCCTTATCCACACAACGCAGCAGAGTCGAATCATGGTTCCGCTTGTAGAGAATGCCGTTGCTGAGGAAGAATTTTACGGCAAACCTCCTCATGAACTTCTTATCATTGACAGATGCACCTTCAGGGTATTCCTGAGCTTCCAAGTACCTCTTCACCTCATGATACCAGGGTTTTTCAATAACCTTCTCAGCCTCGAGCTCGCAGCAGTATGCCGGTTCATCCAACTTCCAGATTATGATTCGGGGAGCCTCATTGTCCCATTTAACTTTGAACATTGAAGACATCGTGGCTAGTGCGTCCGCTAGCTGATTCTCCTCTCTGGGGAAATGCTCAAAAGTTATCTCTTCAAAGTGAGGGAGTAAGGTCGACACATACTCCTTGTAAGGAATAAGATTCGGATGTTTCGTATCCCACTCGCCTTTGATCTGATTGATCACAAGAGCGGAATCTCCGAAGACACTTAGAAATTTGATCCTCAAGTCGATTGCAGCTTGTAAACCCATGATACATGCCTCATATTCTGCCATGTTGTTGGTGCAGTTGAAACATAATCGGGCGGTGAGGGGAGTATGAGTTCCCTTGGGAGATATGATTACAGCGCCGACGCCATTACCCAAAGCATTGGAGGCTCCATCAAAATGCATAGACCATCGGGATCCTTCCTCAGGTCCTTCATCCGGTCCAGGTACTTCACAGTCAGTTACCACCATGATGTCTTCGTCCGGAAAATCAAAGTTCAATGATTGGTAATCGTCCACAGGTTGGTGTGCCAAATGATCGGCCAGTACACTTCCCTTAATTGCTTTCTGAGTTGTATACTGGATATCATATTCTGTTAAGATCATTTGCCATCTCGCTATCCTTCCAGACAGAGCGGGCTTTTCAAATATGTACTTGATGGGATCCATCTTTGAAATCAACAAAGTAGTGTGAGTCAGCATATACTGTCTTAGCCGGCGAGCAGCCCATACAAGAGCGCAGCAAGTTTTCTCAAGCAGTGAGTAACGAGACTCACAGTCGGTAAACTTTTTGCTCAAGTAATAAATAGCGTGCTCTTTTCGGCCAGACTCGTCATGCTGCCCCAGCACACACCCCATTGATTTGTCAAGTACCGTCAAGTATAGTATCAGAGGTCTCCCTTCAACCGGTGGCATAAGAATGGGTGGCTCTTGGAGATATTCCTTTATCTTTTTAAAGGCAGCCTGACATTCATCATTCCAGCATACTACTTGATCTTTCTTCAGTAATTTGAAGATTGGCTCACAAGTAGCAGTTAGATGCGAGATGAATCGAGCAATGTAATTCAGTCGTCCTAGGAAACCTCTGACTTCTTTCTCTGTTTTTGGAGTCGGCATCTCTTGTATGGCTTTTACCTTGGCAGGATCCACCTGAATACCTTCATCACTTACAATGAAACCTAGCAACTTTCCGGATCTTACCCCAAAGGTGCATTTGTTGGGATTCAACCTCAGCTTGTATAACTTGAGTCGATCAAACAACTTCCTCAGATGGTCAAGGTGCTCCTCCTCAGTTTGAGACCTTGCAATCATGTCATCAACGTATACCTCAATTTCATGATGGATCATATCATGAAACAAAGCAACCATGGCACGTTGATAGGTTGCCCCAGCATTTTTCAATCCGAACGGCATGACCTTATAACAGAAGGTGCCCCACTGAGTCACAAATGTAGTTTTCTCCATATCGTCTGGAGCCATCTTGATCTGATTATACCCTGAAAAACCATCCATGAAGGAGAACACCTTGTGTTGAGCTGTATTGTCAACAAGGACATCGATGTGAGGTAGGGGGAAGTCATCCTTGGGGCTGGCCCTGTTCAGATCCCTGTAGTCAACACACATTCTGACTTTACCGTCCTTTTTCGGCACTGGCACCACATTGGCAACCCACTGAGGGTAAGAAGTCACTGCAAGGAACCCGGCATCCAGCTGCTTCATAACCTCGGCCTTGATCTTTTCAGACATCTCTGGACGCATCCGTCGGACTTTTTGCTTTACCGGAGGACAATCTTCCTTGGTTGGCAGGTGGTGAACTACAATGTCGGCATCCAAACCAGGCATATCTTCATAGGACCAAGCAAAAATCTCCATGTAGTCTTGTAGCATCTGGATCAACCGTCGCTTCACGCTGAGCTCTAGATTGGCACCAATCTTGACCTCTTTCCTATCTGTCTCAGTACCCAAGTTAATTGTCTCCACAGGCTCTTCATGTGGTTGAATAGCCCTCTCTTCCTGTAGTAGCAGTCTTGCGAGTTCACCAGGCACTTCGCAATCATCTTCACCTTCGTCTTCGGCCAAGTTGATCGGATTTTCGAAGTCATAACTGGCGGTAGCAGAGCTGTTACCAGTAAGATCCAGAGTGGATTGAAACCTGTATAAGTGAGTGTGTGTAAATACAGCTGTTTTGCAATATATATAACACAGAAAGGAAAAGAGCAAAAGATTTGAAATGCAACAAACGTCCAATGTTTTGATTGATGATATATGAAAATGTCATACAAAAAGCCCTCACAAATGGAGCTACGATGCCCCGGGCAGGACACCGAGCCAACAAAGTTTTAACATATTGTTTGTTACAAATTGGAAATCAAAAGGAATCAATTACTGCGTGACAAATGTGATAGGGGTAAAATCCTTTGTCGTCCAGTTGCTTGGTCCGTTGCTGGTAGTCGGGTAGATCCAACTGTCAAACTCAGCTTCCTCCACATCCTCCTCGATAGCATTCACCCTTGAGCTGGAAATAAACACCGGAGCCTTTCCGATCTTCTCTTTGCGCACCGCCTTCTGAGCCTCTGCAGTAAAGCCTAGCTCAAACTTGTCGTTCTTCTGAGTGAAGTCAGGAAGCTGACCCCAGTGTGCACAATCGCCTTCCTGAACCACAGCCCGGGCATCCCTTAGGGAAGCCATCTTCAAGGAATCATTCTCTTCGGCCATTGTCTCTGCAGCTGCTGAAATTGGATGCACCTCCTCGAAATGCTGGAAGGGGGTTTCAATAAACTCTCCGTCCACCTCGATGTACCTGAAGGAATTCAAATGGCTCACCATATACTCCTCTTCTCCTTGCACAGTGACAATCTTTCCCCTGACGGGATACTTCAGCTTCTAGTGCAAGGTGGAGGTCACGGCCCCAGCTTTATGGATCTAAGGTCGACCCAACAGACAAGAGTACGATGGACGTATATCCATCACGTAAAAGGTAGAGTCAAACACTTGAGAGCCCACACGAATAGGGATGTTAACCTCTCCATGAACCATCCTTTTTGAACCGTCAAAGGCCCTGACGATGATATTGCTGGGTTTCAACTCCAGGCCTTCATAATCCAGGCGATCCAAAGCCTTTTTCGGTAGAACATTCAAGGAAGAACCAGTATCCACCAATACATGTGCCAGAGTAGTGCCCCTGCATTCAATAGAGACGTGCAGGGCATCGTTGTGGTCTCTCCCTTTCGCGGTTAGGTCAACATCTGAAAAACCCAAGCCGTTGTCCGCCGTTAGATTCGCTATGCAATCAGTGAACTGGACTGCAGACGTTTCCTGCGGCACATGGGCCGTCTTGAGAAATAAGATCAAGGCCTTAGTGTGGGCCTCGGAGCATAGCAATAAGGAGAGCAAGGAGATCTTGGAGGGCGTATGCCCCAACTGCTCGACAACATTAAAATCGCTCTTCTTTATGATTTTCAGAATCTCCTCCATTTCTTGTCGGGAGGCCTCAGCATTTATGGGTATTGGTGTCTCCATCCGGGCAGGCTTTTCTTCAATCCCTTTGCCTCGAGCATTTGATGATTCGGTAGCAGGGGAAACAACTTGATCAGTAACAGGACTAGGTAAACTTGTAGGTTTTATGAGGAGGGGTTTTCGAATAGCGGGTGGCGCAATGTCAGGCGAGAAGAGCCTGCCACTGCGGGTGACTTTGGTTGGACCAGTGATATCGCAGATACTGGTACTAGCGTCGAATTCTTGTTTGATTCCATTTATATACACGTCTGCCCCATAATGCCAGGGGACAGCTTTATCAGACACGTAAGAGAGGGGCCCCGGAACAGTAATGATCACAGGCGCAACTGTCAAGATTCGAACAGGTTTCTTTGGGGAAGCCTTGATTGGATTTTTGAAGATGGTAATCACAGAAACTTCTTTCATTGGAACCAATTGAACAGCAGTCTTTTTGAATAGAATCTCCTTGCTATCCATTAGGCCTTGGATGCCTAACCTTAGCAAGGGACAATCAGATAGGGAAACAACACAAAATAGGCAACCTTCACCGCAACCCGGAAATAAACCGGCCCGCAGTAGGTTCCTCTTAACAGTCTTCAGAGGGGTAACAACTTCATCTACCGAAACAGCATACACTTCTTCCTCAATGGCATTTATCCTATGCTGGGGCATAGGAGCCGTTACAACATTTGGTCTCTCCGGCACTTCAAACTGAATTTCCTTTGCGTCGATCAGATCTTGCACTTTGTTTCTCAAGGCCCAGCAATCATCAGTAGTGTGCCCGGGACTATCAGAATGATAAGCACACCGGGCATTTGGGTTATATTTAGGAGACGCAGTGTTGACGACCTTAGGAGCTTCTTTGAGGGTCACCAGGTTGGTGGATAACAGTTGGGGTAAAATTTGAGATAATGTCATACTTAGTCGGGTATACTGCCTCTTGGGCCTTTCGCTTCTTTGTTGATTGTACTGCTGAGGAGCAGCAACAGGTTTGGAGATGACCAAAGCATTGACGGCTTGACGACTTTCGGGCTTGACTTGTCTTCTAGGACCATAGACGGCACTTGCTTCTTTCTTAAACGGCCTCTTCTCAGCACTGGTGGAGGCAGCCTTCTGTATCTTACCTGACCTGATGCCAGCTTCAATTCTCTCTCATGTTAATATCAAATCTGTAAATCCAGCGGAGGAGTTACCAACCAAATGATTGAAAAACGGACCCGACAACGTCCCCAGAAACATATCAACCAGCTCTCGATCAGTTAATGGAGGCTGCACCCTGCCAGCCAAATCTCTCCATTTTTGAGCGTACTCTTTGAACCCTTCACCCGTTCCTAGAGACATACCCTAAAGTTGGGTACGTGTAGGAGCGAGATCAGAATTGTATTGGTATTGTCTGTAGAACACGGTTGCCAAATCTTCCCAGTGTCGGATGCTAGCTCCATCCAATTGGTAGAACCATTCAAGCTGCGACCCCGAGAGGCTGTCTTGGAAGAAGTGAATCCAGAGGTTCTTATCCGCCGTGTAAGGTTGGATTTTCCTTACGTACGACCTTAGATGCAACTTTGGGCAGGAGACCCCATCATACTTGGCGAAGGCAGGCGCCTTAAACTTGTGTGGAATGACTACCCCAGAAGATAACCCCAAATCTCCGAAATCCAGTCCTGGCACATTCTGAATTTCCATGGCGCTCAAGCGGTCCTCCAATTGTTTGTATCTGTCAGCAGCGGGGGGGGTATTGTTCATCGTTATAGTCCGTCTCGTTGTCGGAGACTGCGGGACTAGGAGCTCCTCCCCCTTGGGGACTGTTTTTCTCAGCAGAAGAGGTAGTTGGATCAGCCTCATTGTGGAGTGTGTTCCCAAATCTGCGTCCGGTGTTGAACAATGCGGTCCTCTTTTTCTTCTTCTTCTTCATGAGTAGAGTCTTCAACTCTTGCTGACCTTGGGCTAGGCTTAGGACCATCTCTTGAAACTGTGCACTTTGGGCCTGAAGGGCCTTGATTGCCTGCTCACTGGATGAGTCTGGATTCATGATGACTGTGCAAAATAAACAGCGAAGGAGATTAAGCAACCTGTGAAATAGGGTACCTGCTATGCATATGGTGCGATGGAATGCGTATGTATGCAATGCATTCAAGGGTTTAGAATATTCAAAATTTGTTGTAGACAAAAAGGAACGCATATTATATTAATAAGGAGAAATTTGTTAATACATAAATGCCCCATGGGCCAAATACTACAAAAATGACTCCTTAAGGTAAAAAGACATTGCGCATCCTCTTTGGCGCGATGTAGGTGTTGAGATTCCTTTCCTCGTGCAGCAGGCGGGTGAGTTCCAGGACCTTCTTTTCACTAGCATGTAGACTGGTCTCAAGAGAATTCCGTTCTTCCTTAAGCTGGACCCAGCTCTTCTGCATTTCTTCCCAGGAGGTGGGCATGTCAGGATGTTGAATGGTGTAGGATGCTTCTCCTTCCAAGACTGGTTCTTTGATCACAGGAAGCATATGAGGATAAGGCATCACTAATTTCTGGGAGCGGGCTCGTACCCACTTGAGATAAGGTTCCAACGGGATGGAGTTCCGGTGCCCCAATGTCTTGCTGTCTATCCTACTTGGCATCCTCCAAGCTCTGATAAATCTCTGACGAAGTCCTTGAGTATCGTTGTCGAAGTCAAAAACTATGTCGGGAATTAACATGTCATGAGGGCCATCTTTCCGAGCATAACCAAACTGTCTCCAAGCCAGGCATGGGTTGTAAGTAATACCTCCTTTGATTCCAAATAAAGGAACATTAGGGTACTCCCCACAACGATCAATGATAGTGATGTCTTCCCTAGACCTAGGGCACCAATGTATATCTGCATGCGTGAGAGTCATTAACCGTTGTGACCATCTCAAACCCCGCTCGTTCTTCAAAACTGATTGTGGAAGGTGCGAAATAAACCACCTTCCCAGGAGAGGAGTGCAACACAAAAGGACACCCCTTCTTCTCATGGTTCGAGTGTAACATGAGTGAAGGATGTCCCCCAGCAGTGTAGGTATAGGATTCCTGGTCATAAAGATCTGGACAGCACTGATATCAATAAGTTGATCTGGGTTGGGGAACAACACCAAACCATAGACAAGGAGGGCCACAACTTCTTCAAAAGCTCGTAGGTCCAGAGAATTCCAACATTCTTGGGCTTTTTCAAACAGAAACTTGGCTAAGAACCCTTTGATACCACTCCTAACTTCCCAATGTCCCTTGAGGTCAGATGTCTGTAGGTGCAAGGCTTTAACAATCTCTTCAAGCTTGGGTTCCTCTTCCGTACCGTTGTAGGGTAGTTGATCAAGGAGAGGGACCTTCAGAAGTCGGGAGAACTCTTCCAACGTAGGCACCAACTGATAATCCGGAAAAGTGAAGCAGTGATGCAGAGGGTCAAAGAATTGGAACAGGACCTTTATCAAGTCCTCCTCAATGTTGGTGTTAACCAAGCTGATGAGTCTTCCATGTCTCTCACTGAATGAAGAGCCCTCGGGAATCCTGGACAGAAGTTCCTTAAGCTGAGGAGGGATCTTTACAAGGCTAATCTGAATTGTCTTTCTGCGAGCAGTTTCCATGTCCTATAAAACAAGAACAAAGATGAAGATTCGAAACCCTTGAAATGGTTAGTCAATGCTCATGATGTTTGTATGATGTAATGATGTGATGATTAAATTCACTATAAACATTCACAGAGGCAAAACATGGTAAGGCACACAGGTCACACCAACCCTTAGAGTTTAGGCCTGCATGGGGTCTGGGTATTACCCTCTTGAAGTTTGGTGGGCTCAACCTGTCCTATCAAAAGTAACCGGGTTCTAAAGGTCCCAATATCACGGGATTGCTTTCATTGTTCATCGTTTCGATTTAGCCACTGAACTGGCGACCGAAATATTCCAGGAAAGCAACCCTCAATTGAGTGTAGTATCGAGTATCAACCAACCTCGGACTGCACCAAAGTCAGTTATCTCACTACCCTAAAAAGGCCAAGATGGTTCAATTAAGGTTCCTAAGGTCAGTTGATGCTTCATGACACCACGCGGCGGCCCCGTACTCTCCTTGACTGAACTCAAGGGTTACCGGTACACACCAAAGTGCCACATCAACGTAGCAGACTGTTTCAACCATGTCGGTATACCCCGCACAGTTCCCTCACAGCCTTGTCGCTACCTAAAAGGGTTTCCCCAAATCCGGGTTAGGATCTATAAAACTCCGATACAAAGCCCACAAATGTAAAAGCAAACAAAGCAAGCAATTGAAAACAATGGTGATCTAAACCCTAAGGTTACTCCACTTTTAAGTTGTTATCCCCAGCAGAGTCGCCAGTTCTGTGATACGGTGGGAGAACTGACTTGAGGTTTGCGTTTGTATTCGCAAATGTTGCGGTTAGCAAGAGTCGCCACCGACTTTTTATTTTATCCTAAGGAAAGGTTAAAAAGCACAGCCAAAAACCTTTGAGATGTTTTCTTGGGTTCGGGGAGTAGATTATAGAAAGGGAAGGTATTAGCACCCTTTCTATCCATGGTTATCCATGGGCTCTTAGTTACTTGCTTAGATCACTTGCCTTTTGTTTTCAATTCGTTTGAAATGGTGCTTTGTGTGTGGGTTTTGAAAATGTTTTTGAAAAGAGGCCAATGTGGTGGCAACCTTTGTAATGATCCATGTTGGGATGTATGCAAAGGTGTATGTCTTTTGAAAAGGTTTTCATTTGTTTTTGAAAGTTTGTTTTGAAAGCGTTGTGATGTGTGATTTTGAAATTAGGCAAGTGTTTTGTTTTGCAAGTTTGATTCAAGTAACTAAGAGGTTGTCTACTCCTAAATTTCTCAAAAGATTATTGCTATGTTTTAACCCTTTTAACAAGTTTATTCCATCATTGTATTTGGTGGACAATCTTGTGTTAGGATGTGAAAGGGACGGGCGCGGGTCATCGTTTAGACCATAATTGCAATGGTGCCAAGTATCTTTGGGCATTTTCTTTAAGGGACTTGATCATTTTGTTTTGAAAAAAATATTATCGAGGGACCATGATCTTTTAAATTGTTTGTTTTGCCCAAAGAGACCTAACATGCAATATGGCCCAATTTTGAAAGGCAACAAGTGGATATAACCCTAGGGGTGTTAGTGTGCAAGTGTGTTTTATTGCATACAAGAGTTTTTTTTCTTCTTTGAATTAGGTTTTTCTATTTCATTGAGTTTTATCTTGCCATACATGTCCTAATTACTAGCAATAAGAAGCGGAAACGTAAAATCCTACGCTATTACAATAGTTAGGGGAGGGGGATACACATTTGTACATGGGGGGTTCAACGAGAAAAGTAGACAAAAAAGAAAATAGCGGAAAACAAGATATATAGAGAGAGGGAGGGAGCCTGTGCGCTGTTGGGAGGCCATCAGAAGTTCTGACCCAGATCCGCTGTCAGATGATCAACCTGTTGGTGAAACTGGATGAGTCAGAACTTCTGACTCTAGAACCTGCAAAACAGACCCTTGTTAGTGGGGAAACCAGAAGTTCTGATTTCCCTGCGCTGCAAGACAGAAGTTTGTTAGTGGAGAACCCAGAAGTTCAGATTCTGCTGAAAAGGCAATAACTCTCAGAGGTTCTGATGTTATTGACAGCAGAACAGGCTTCAGATGTGCTAACGTCAAAGTCAGCACTTGGCTTTTTCCTGCACTAATCAGAACATCTGCAATCCTGTTGTTACTCCACTAAACAGAAAACATATTTGGAACAGATCCAGCAAAATAGCAAAATGTCTCAGAGGTCAGAATCACCAAGGTCACAGGCAGGTCTTAAACTGGCTCAGAACGTTCTGAGGTATGAGAGTCCTCAGAACATAAACAGCAATAACATGAATATTTACATTATGTTACTTGAATATGCACAGCTGATGATGCTTAACAGTGTGGTGAGGGTCAGCAGGTGCTTACCTGACTTTCTGGAAAATGGTGGGTGAAAGTTAGCTTTTGGTTCTGGTGGTGTTCTGGACAGATTTGGAAAAAGGGAAGTGAAGGCGTATACGTGTATAGGGTCAGAAGTTTGGAAGGGACGTTTTTGGTTTACAGAAAAAAGGGGCTGGGTGTTTGATGAAGTTGAAGGTGAGAAACTTAAAGTTATGACACAAGGCTGGAAATTTTGGCAGAGTTTCAGAATGTTGTGTTGCTAGGAGTTTCGTTTCTCTCTTAGCAATTTTTCTGTTTCTTTTCTTGAACTTCTTGAACATCTTTTGCAGTGGTGAAAGCTTTCTATTTATAGGCAAAGTTCTTGTGGATATCTTGAACATTTAAGGCGCCAACAGAGTTTGAACTGGTTCTTTGACAGAAATTCCTGGGAAGTTGTGATAACAGCTATTTTTCAGCCTAGGTAGCAGCAGCAGACGTGGATTGGGGGAAGTGACCTCTGAAATGGGCGGTGGCGTGAAGACCCATGCCAGAATCTGTGCAAAAGCATTTTCCAAGCCACACGTGATCGCTCAGGAGTGGTTGGAGGCATTAATGGGCATTAAATGGTGACAAGACCTGTCAATACCAACATTCTGGTTGTTGAATCAGCAGCGTAAACCATGCTCTGGCCTTGGCTACCTGTTGTCTTAGCAAGCTCTGGAAATTTTCCTGGTCTTCTGGTACGTTCCTTGGGTCTACTTCTGGACAATCTGGACTTAGAGATTCTGTATCAATGTGACACCTATCCCTCTGACCTTTCATCTTTTGACTTCAACCTGTTCTGAAGGAGCCTTTATACTTTCATGTTTCTCTTGCATTCCTTTAGCAAGTTCTGACTGAGCTTGTGTAACTGCTGAAGGGGCATGTTCTGTTTGAGGCTTACACTCTGAACCACGTTTACAACTTCTGATTGAACTGATATAACTGCTGAAGAGCCAAATTCTGACCACGCTGAGCCAAGCTTGCAACTTCTGACCGTCTTCATCTGGAATGGGTCCAGAAGTTCTGAAGCGCTGATTTTTTCTAAAAAACACTTATTTTAAAGAAACATTCTAAGCACTTAGAATTTGATTTTCCTCAAGATGGAAGCGTTGTTCCCGGAGTTTGTGAGATCATCTTGCTCTTGTAAGTGGCTTGCTTGGGCAAAAGGATAACCTAGGACTTGGATTTGTTCCAGGGGATTTTGAAAAAATCTAAGATGGTTTCCTGAAGAAAGGGAGGGCAAATTTTGGGGTACAACACTACCCTCATGCCAGGTTCCCGGATCATGAGGACTTACTAAAACATCCTCTACTCGACGATCACCTTTCGAGGGGAAAGGCAACAGTGAGGCGTACCCTAGGGGTGGTGTGTGATTTGTGTGTCGTCTTCAGATATTTTTTTGTCTTGTCATGTCACAGGTGATCTACGCTTTTATTTTATTTTAACATTCATTCTTGCATGCAATTTATTAGCAGTTAAAAGGTTGCGATAAATATAAAGGTTCCTACGCTATTACAAAGGCGCGGGTCCACATCGCCAAATTAAATCCAGGACCCGATTTGACATAAAATAAAGTAAAGTGCGAAAGATAAATATCAAATTTACATGGCTTTGGGAAAATTACATGAAAAAGGAAATCAAATAAAAATGCGAGAATAAGTAAAATCGGGAATGCGAGGGCGTTGGACCCTTTTTAGGAAATTAAATTATAATTAACAAATTAAGTTAAGTTAAAATAAAAAGAAAAGATTTTTTTTGGAGTTTTTTGTATTTATGGATTTTTAATAAGAAAAATTAAATGAAACTAAGAAATTAATTAACCCTAATTCTAGCTATTTTTATTTATTAAGAAAAAATATTAAAATTGAACCTAAAATTAACCCTAATTAATTAATGCAATTTTATTTACAAGAAAATAATTAATAATTAATAATGATAAAAGAAAAGAAAAAGATAAAAGTAATTAAAACCTAATTCTACAAATTTTAAATTTATTAAGAAAATGTTAAAGTTAACCCTAGAATAATAAAAAAAAGACTAATTAATTAATAAGATTTTATTTACAAAAATAAATAATTAATTATTATTTTATTTTTTTTCTTTTCTGACTTTTATTATTTTTATGTGAAATTTACTTTTATTGAATTAAAAAGAAAATAATTGAATTAAAGCAAATAATAAAGAAAAATAGAATAAAGAAAAGGGAAAGAAATACAATACAAGGGGGGGTTCTGTCCCCAATCAGGAGGTGTTGCCCAGCATTTTTGGCCCATCATGGGAGGCCTTTTTTGACTTCTCAGTGTTCACGTGTGTAGGCGTTGACTGGGACTTTCCATAGACCTTGATTCTGGACCATTGGATTGAGATCAGTAGGCGTGTGGCACGTTTGGATAATGAGTGCATGGTGATCATTAGGAGAGAGCGCTGCATGCAAGTATGGTTAGAAAAATAATATGAAGAGAGGACGGGACCTGGGAATCGAACCCAGGTCCCAGTGGTTATAGGACAACGCACCAACCATCTGCGCCATTTGCTTTCTTTGTAACCTTAGTGGATAATAAACAATATCTATAATAAAACACGCTAGTGGCAATTAACTCAAAAACGCGCTAAAGTTTGAATGGACCGTTCATGTTGTGACACCTACGCATCTTCTCCAATTGCTCTGCGTTTTCCTGAAAAAAAGAAACAAGATTGTGGGGGTTTTAAACCCCCACTATATGCTGTGTACAAAAATAGCGATTAGGAATCCTTTGGTCATAAATTGATCGCGAGCTAAGCATTGAGTTCGTCTGAAGCTCCTGGTTCCAACGATGCCACTTAGGTTAGCTAATTTTTTCCCAGGCGTAAAGCCCTAATTCGTGGCTCCTGCAACCCTAAAAAACAACAATGGCAATTCTCTATACAAGCAGTTTTAATTTAATTCAGTGATGCCATGAGTTTTGTTGAGTTCATATTAGCATAAAACAAACGTTAGAATGCATGAATATGGCCTGAATGACAAAACACGATTATGCAAAAAAGATGGAACAGCTTGACTTCTATGTACCAATTCCTGAGGTTGGAAGCGTGGAAAAGTATCCAGGCAGGTTCAAAGGTGTCCTAGGAAGCTTTTGGGATCAAAATTTCCCTTTGAATCGTCCTCCAAGGCAGATTTCAGTTTTTGATTTTTTTGACAAAAGTGCAAGCTTGGTTCTTGAGATGGGGCGCAGCATTCATGTCTCTTCCACTAGGGTTTGCTTCTGGCTTATGTATGGAATGATTAGGGTAAAGATTTTGATCCAAAAACCCTTTGCATTGATGGAAAGATATTTGATTTTCATGGCATATATTTTCAAATCTTTTCCATGCATATTTGATACCAATCATGTCCAATCTTCCTGATTCTTTCCATATCAAATAATGCACGAAATTTTGAAGATATTCCATGCATAAAAAGATTTGAAAAACTTGCTTTGGTATTTTTTCCATATTTTAATTAATTAAATGAATTATTAGCAATTAAAAATTCAAATAAATAAATAAAAATGATGAATAAATTCCCTTTGGGCCAAATGGTCGTGCACATGCTTTGGATGATGAATCTTGGAAGAAAATGTGGCCCATTAACAATTTTAAGACATTTGAAGCAAAGTTGACTTTTCAAAATATCCAAAAATTTCCCAACTTCCACAAGGCATATCTTGCTCAATTTTTAAGATTTGATCATGTTCTTGGACATTTTGGAAAGGTCTTGAAGTCCTATAACCAATGCCTTTGGTCCCATGTCATTTTGATTTACCAATCTCAAGTTATGGCCTTTGACTTAAAGTCCCTTTTTGTTGACTTTTGAAAATGACCTATAATGTTGAAATTGATAACTTTTTGTGAGAGCATTTCTTGGACTTGAAGTGTGAAGAGGAGTTGTAGGAAATGTATTTCTCTTCAAAATGAGTTTTGGATGGAATTTTTCTGATAATCCATGTGGAAGTTATGCCTTGGTCAAGTTACAGTTGACTTTTTAACCTGTCCAAATATGGAAACTTTTGCATCTTGAGACTTTTTGAGCCAATCTTTGAGAATCATGATCAAGAATTGATCAAATGATGTTTGTGGCTTCAAAATGAGATGTTGACCAAAAATTTGAACTTTTGACTATCAAATGACCATTTTGCCCCTGCAGTTGACTGTAGGGCAATTAGGGTTTTTGACTGTGTAATTTTGTGCTGTAAGTCTTGAAACTTGACATGTGGATGCTTGACCATGTTTGTAGGCATGTGGGACTTGATTGGACCCTTGGACACTTCATTTACTTTGCCAGACCCAAAACCCTAGTTTTTGACTGCTAGGAGGCCCTTGAACTGTGCAACCCTTGGGGAGATTTTGAAGCATGCTCTTTGCAAATTTTGAAGAATATGGGAGGGCAAATTTTGGGGTACAACACATGCAAAGGTGATCTAAACCCTAAGGTTACTCCACTTTTAGTTATTTCCCCAGCAGAGTCGCCAGTTCTGTGATACAGTGGGAGAACTGACTTGAGGTTTTGCGTTTGTGTTCGCAAATGTTAGTTTAGCAAGAGTCGCCACCGACTTTTTATTTTATCCTAAGGAAAGGTCAAAAAGCACAGGAAAGACCTTTGAGATGTTTTCTTGGGTTCGGGGAGTAGATTATGAAAAGGGAAGGTGCAAGCACCCTTTTCATCCATGGTTATCCATGAGCTCTTAGTTACTTGTTTAAATCACTTACTTTTGCTTTTCAATTGAGTTACTTGTTTAGATCACTTACTTTTGCTTTTCAATTGTTTGAAATGGTGCTTTGTGTGTGGTTTTGAAAGATGTTTTGAAAAGAGGCCATCATTGTGGCAACCTTTGTAATGATTCTTGTTTGAATGTATACAAAGATGTTTTGTCTTTTGAAAGGGATTTCAATGTTTGAAAGTTTGATTTGGAAATTGTGTTGTGTAGTGTGTTTTGAAAATAGCAAGGATGTTTTGCAAGTTTTTTGATCAAGTAACTAAGAGTTATCTACCCTATTTTACTCAAAGATCTTTCCTATATGTTTTTAACCCTTTTGACAGTGTTGTTTTACCATTGCATTTGGTAAACAACCTTGTATTACGATGTTAAACGGGACAGGCGTGGGTCATCGTATAGACCATGATAGCAATTGTGTCAAGTATCTTTGGAAAATTTTTGAGGGACTTGATCATTTTTGTATAGGCAACCAAGATAGCGTAATCGAGGGACTATGATCTTTTGTTTTGTTTTTGTTTTGCCAAAGTACCCAACATGCATAACATGGCCCATTTTTAAGGCAACAAGTGGATGAAACCCTAGGGGTGCAAGTGTGCATTGTGTATTGATTTTCATGCATTTTGTCTTTGTATTAGTCAAGCTACTTGTTAATTTTAGACTTTTGCATACAAACCCTAATCTCTAATCATGGCATAGTTGAAAGCGTAAATGCGTAAAATAAATCTATACTATTACAACATGATTATGGGGACGGGGGATACAATTTTGAATGGGGATTATTTGACAAGAAATTAAAACCCTAGTTTTACTATTACATCCAAATTGAATCAAATGGCATGAATAATAAATGAACAATATTCAAATAAATAAATTAAATAAATATACAAAATAATATGAATATGCAAAAAAAAGGTTTTTTTGTTTATTTCTATGTATGTAAAAATATTTAATGTAAAAAAAGAAAGAAAATAAAAAGATTATTTTTTGGTTAAGGGTACAACCCTAATTTTCTTTAAGAAAATAAATATATTAATTATATTATTTATATACAATAAAATAAAATAGTATATGTAAAAAAAATAAAAAAAATATTTAGAAAAAGTATTTTTTAAGTATAAATAATAATAAAAATAAAAGTGTAATATTTTTATACTTTTATTCTAGAATATCCAATAAAATAATTACTTTTATTCTATATATATGTATTAATTATATTAAATATGATAAAATAAAATAAAATATATACAAAAAATAAA
Organism: Vicia faba; assembly: GCA_948472305.1. NCBI lineage: Eukaryota > Viridiplantae > Streptophyta > Magnoliopsida > Fabales > Fabaceae > Vicia > Vicia faba. The sequence continues at coordinate 598,227,626 of OX451737.1, forward strand.
AATATATTTAGAATAATATTTTCAATGTGAATAAAAATAAAGAATAAAAATAAAAGTATAATTTATATATTATTCTCAAGTTTTTTAATAAATAAGATAAAAGTAATTAAATTGTTTTCATGTTAGAAAGAAATAAAATAAAATGTAAAATAAATGTAAAAAATTATAAAAATATTTTTTGGGTATTTTTATATTTAGAAAATAAGAAAATAAAATCAAAAATGAAAATAAAATAAAAAAATACAAAAGTATGAAGAAATGGGCCAGGGGGTGCAAAAAGTAAAAGGGGGGTGTCAATAGTGAGCCAGGGCCAAGCCCAGCCCACCACACTTCATCTTCAACCTCTGACTTTCAAAAACGTGCGCGCCCTGTACAATTGCTAGATCCTGCATACGAGCTCTATTGCAAAAACACATAACATCAAAGTTGTAGAGCTTTTCAAAACGAATCCAACCATATAAAAAACTTGTCCTAACTCTCAAAGACCAGAGAGAATTTCTCTGGCCCTAAAATCTAACCTAATTTTTTCAGTATGTTCATGGACCAAATTCTCTTAGCATGCTTAATAAAAATGAAAACTGAGCATATGTACAGCTTCATGGCTATGAATACTACATTTCTTATTCACAAACCTAAGTCTAAATGTTCCTAAATAGAGAGATAGGAAGTTGATAAAAAAACTATTTCAGCTGACTTCGTGTATGGCAATATGGAGCTTTTCAACAAGGCTTGAGATGTCTGGGAGCTTGCTTGAACTTCACTTGACCTTCTCCAATACCCTGCTTGCCTTGAATATGCTTGAACAAGCCTACAAAACTCAACATGCACAAGCTCAAAATGAAAATGGCAAACCCTGTAAATGGAGTTACAGTTGGTGTTTAAGGTTTGGGATAGCTTGGATGAGTTATGTGGAAGATGTTTGAACCAACTTGGGGCAAAACGCACGAGCAAAATATAGGATAGAACTCAAGTTGCAGATGCTGCCCTGTTTTGCCAATGGAAGGTGATTTTGAGCTATGGGATGTTTGAGGGCTCAAAGGGTCGTGTTTCTGGCTCAAAGGGGTGTGAGAAAGATGTCTCAAAATCTTTTACGAGTTGGTTTTGGCTGATGTTCAAGTTCTAGTGTTTTTGATATCTTTCTTGTATTTTAAGCAAACATGAGAAGTGATGTCAAGCAGACCTGTACAGACTATCCACCACCTTGTACACTTTTCCCTTGGCCCCTCCAATTTGTGGATTTGATTTGCTGCATGAGATATAGACCAATGCTCAATAAATCAGTTTTGACATAAAGCAAGATTTGGCAAAAAATGGAAATGTTACTTTTTCTACTTAGGGATTAATCCAAGGTGCAATGTTCTAATGACCAAAACAATGCCTTAGACCAAAGGTTTTGCACTTAATTATTGAGTGTGGAATGGTTTTGAGGCCTATAATCTAGTGCAAAGCAAGCTGATTTGAATTTGCAACTTGTATCACAATGAACATGCCATGGATGAAAAGTGAGTTTTTGTCAACTTCAAGCCTTCGATTCTCCCTAACCAAAAATGAGTTTGGAGAGTTATTGGACATTTTGGAAAGCTTTCAAAATGCTCTACAATCCATCTTTGAAATTAAATTTTATATTCCAAGTGGAACTATGTGAAAAATGGCCATGAAGATAGGTCAAAATCCTGCCTAAATTAGGGCAAAATTTCACTAAGTTAAAAGTTTTAGGGACCCTTGTTCCAAAAATCATAACTTGAGATACAAGCTTCTTTTCGGAAAACTTTGTGAATCAAAGTTTTATACTTTGTGGAGGACTACAACTTTCATGTTGGAAGTTTTGTTTGAATCCAATTGCATCATGGTGAAAATGTTGGGCAAAGTTAGGAAAAATTAAGAAAATTTCATAACTTAGAAAAATTCTAAGTTATGAAAATTTTCAACTTTAAACCCTAATTTGCAAAAATGGGTTTCTTGATGAAAAAGTTTCATGTTTTGACATATTTTGATGAAAAATGACCCTTGGCCCTTGGTTTTGACCAAAAAGTCAAAGTTTGACTTTTCAGTGTACAGTCAAAATTTGATCAGTTGACTAAAAAATTCATCTGTCAATCTAATGCATTTGAGATCTTTTGAACCTTGTGAATAGGTCAAGATGATGCCATTGAGTCCTTGAATCCATGATTGAACCCAATTTGCCATTGGCTAGGTCAAAAATCAGAAATTGCCCTTGTGCAGTCAAAACCCTAAAAATGACCATTTTGCCCTTTTGGTGATCTGATCAAATTTCTTGTGGAGTTGTGGTCCAAACTTGATCAAATGGTTCATATGAGTTCATAATGTTGATGTGGGTCAAAATTTATGAGGTTTGACTGTAATTTGGCCACAATTGACTTTTTCCCCAATACAACTGATTTCTAAATCAACTGTCCAATTAACTGAGCAAAAATTTGATTCAAGGCTTGAAACTTGGTAGAGGTAATCTTGTAAGTCCAACATGAAGTATGAAAGACATTTTGAGCACTAGAAATCCAAAAATCCCTGTGCAAACTCAAACCCTAATTTAGGTCAATAGTGCAAGGAGATGTCTTGGGAAGAGCAAACCCTAGCTTGATATTGAGTTCAAAGAGCCTTGTGATGAGAAATGTTGATAAAATAAGAGGGCAAATTTTGGGGTATAACAAATATCATAAAGAGACAAAAAAGCATAGTTTAAATATAGTGAAAACGAATGGATGAATTCAATACAAACAAATGCAATGCATTAATGAAACAAAGTTTAACATTAATATATAATTGTTTGAATAATAAAATAAATTACAATTGGAAATTTGAAATGAACAAGACGCTCTCAATGATTCGGCATAGGAGCAGTGATCATGTTTGGAGTCTCCAGAGGGTCAAACTCGATCTCCTTGGCGTCAATCAAATTCTGAATTTTATACTTCAACGCCCAACAATCGTTAGTATCATGCCCGGGACTGTCAGAATGATAAGCACGTGTTGCATTTAGATTATAGTTAGGAGAAGAAGTTTTGGGGTTTGGATAAGGTCATATCAACGTAATCAGATCCATCCTCAACAAGTGTTTTAGCGCTTGAGACAGCGGTATGTTAATGTTGGTAAACTGTCTTTTGGGCTCGTCTGGCCTTCGTTGATTTCCCCTTTGCTATTGTCGGTGCGACGCAGAACCATAGATCAGGACTGCCCCCGCGTGTTGGTCACGACGACTCTTTTGACCATACATAATATTGGACTATTTCTTCCCATTGTATGGCTTTCTCTGAGCATCAGAGGTGTAGCTCCTTGGATCTTCCCACTTTTGATGCCAACTTCGACCCTTTCACTAGTCAGAATTAGCTCGGTGAACCCGGCCGAGGAACTTTCGATTAGGTGTTTGAAGAAAGGTCCTGTCAAATTTCCCATGAAGATGTCAATCAACTCCCTGTCAGTTAAAGGGGGCTGCACCCTACCAGCCAAATCTCTCCACTTTGGGGAGTATCCTTTGAATCTCTCTTTGGAACCCATGGTCATGTTCTGCAATTGCACACGAGTTGGTGTAAGATCTACATTGTACTGGTACTGCTTGTAGAAAGCAGCAGCTAAATCCTCCCAGGTGTGGATGCGAGAACTCTCCAATTGATAGAACCATTCAAGTTGAGTCCACACCAGGCTCTCTTGGAAGAAATGGATCCACAACTTCGGATCAGTTGTGTATGGCTGAATCTTGCAGACATAAGACTTTAGGTGCATCTTAGGGCAAGAGACTCCATCGTACAAGACAGAGGTAGGGATTTTGAATTTTGGCGGGATGACCATTCTAGAAACCAATCCCATGTCTCCTAAATCCAAGCCAGGTATCTGCTGAATTTCCATAGCAATGAGGCGATCTTCCAACTGTTTGTACTTGTCATCAGTGGGAGGATATTGTTCCTCAGAGTAGTCAGCTTCGACTTTGTCAACCTCCAGACTGTTGTCTTCTTCATTACTATCCCCCATATTATATGGAGTTGGAAGATCTAGAGCCCCCTTGAGTGGTCCTTTAAGTCTCCTTCCCAAGTTCAGGATGCCTACTGACTTCTTGGACTTTTTCTTCTTGTCTTTGAGAAGAGTCTTCAGGTCCTCTTGCCCCTTAGCCAAATCCAGAAACATTTGTTGGAATTGAGCGTTTTGAGCTTGGAGATCTTTCACCGTTTGTTCCATATCCATCTTATTGAAATAAACAGTAGGAAGATGAGGAGACCTGTATGGGAGAAACCTATCATGATATGATGCATGATATGTGGATGCATGTTTTCAAGGATCTCGTGGGGTTAGTAGTCACTTCCAGTTTTTATTGGGTAACTTTTTATCGGTGGATGTCCTTCCACGAGAATTAAGCTCACCATGTCAAGTGGGTTGTAGCCCTTGACTCAAGTTTGTTGTACTTGATCTTTGACGGTGTTTAGTTAGAGGAAAATAAATCCTCTTGCCCTTTGAAAGACGTTTGGTTCAATGTGACCCTGCATCAAAAATCCCTAGAGATCCTTGAAATGGTTATTGAAAATATTATGGTATGATATTATGATGTTATGTACAAGTATGCAAAGTAAGCAAGTACAAATAATCATATTCACACAAAGCAGACAAGTCCTTAGGTTTAGGCTTGCATGGAGTTTGTAGGTAAGTACCCTCTTGAAGTTTAGTTGGTTCAACCTGTCCTAGTTAATAGTAACCGGGTTCTAAAGGATCTCATTATCACTGACCTTTCTCTTAGGCATTGTCTCAGCTCAATCAATCTTTTCTTGCGATCGAGATATCCCAAAAGTCTGGTCTCAATGAGTGTAGCATCGAGTACCAACCAACTTCGGACTGCACGAAAGCCGGCTATCTCACTACTCCCTAATGGCCAAGTTGTTCAATTAAGGTTCTAAGGTCAGTTAGTGCTTCATGACGCCACTCAGCGACCCCATATTCTCTTTGATTCAACACAAGGGATACTGGTACCCACAAATGCGCCATACTAACTTAGCTATTGCTTAGACCATGTCGGTATACCTCGCACAGTTTCCACAATCTATTGCTACTTACCTAAAAGATACCCCAGATCCGGGTAGAGGATCAAAACAAACCCAAACAAGGAACCATAATGTAAAGCATGAAAGTCAAACAAGGAAAGTAAGTAAATATGATATAGCCCTAAGGTAACCCCACTTTTAAGTTTAATCCCTAGCAGAGTCGCTAGTTCTGTAACGCGGTGGGAGAACTGACTTGGTTATTTTGTGTTTGATCGTAAATGTTGCGGTTAGCAAGAGTCACACCGACTTTTCTTTTATCCAAAAGGAAAGGTTAAAAATAACAGGAAAGACCTTTGAGATGTTTTCTTGAGTTCGGGGGGTAGATTATGAAAAGGGAAGGTATTAGCACCCTTTTCATCCGTAGTTATCTACGGGCTCTTAGTTGCTTGCTAGATCAATTGCTTTTGTTTGAAAATATGCTTTTTATAGTTTTGAAAGTATTTTGAAAATGTCTTTGTAATGGTTCTCGTTTCTATAAGAACGCGTACAAAGTGTTGTTTTTAAAATAGTTCAAAGAGGTGTTTGTGGAATGTGTTTTTGAAAGTGATTTTGAAAAGGTATCTTTGTAATGGTTCTCGTTTCTATAAGAACGCGTACAAAGTGTTTTAACTTTTGAAAATGTTTCAAGTTTGTAAGATATTTTGAAAGTGTTGGTGTTTGTTTTAAAAATAGCAAGGATGTTAGGTTTGAAAATGAGCAAGCAACTAGGAACATTCTACCTACTCAAAAGTCTTTCTTGTTTATTTCCTCTTTCTTTTGACATTGTTATTTTACCATGGATTGGTAAGTAACCTTATCTTTGGATGTAAAAGGGACGGGCAAGGGTCATCGTATGGTCGTGAATAGCAATATTGTAAGATATCTTAGCATTTTCTTTAAGGGACTAAGATCATTCATAAGGCAACATTTGTAGCGTCATCGAGGGGCTATGATCTTGTATTTTTGCTTTTTGCTAAGACATCTTACATGCGTATCATGACCATTATTTCTCAAGGCAACAAGTGGATTTACCCTAAGGGTGTAAGTGTGAAAGTGTGTCTTTTTCATGCTTGATTTGTCTTGATTAGGATTTGCTATTTGTCGGTTTTAATCTTTTCATACAAACCCTAATTACTAGCATTTATATATAAAGCATTAAATTGTGGAAAACAAAAATACTAAGCTATTACATCATTATGGGAGGGGGTGTACAAATTTACAAAATGGGGAAATTGCAAGAAAATTAAACCTAAATAATTATTACAACCATATTGAATATTGTACAAAATTGAAAATAAAAATGCAAGAATATAAATGGAAAAAGAAACGATTTTGTTTGTTTTTTTGTGAAAGGGTTTAGTCTTGACCTAATTAAAAAAATTATTAAGGAAAAATAAAATTAACTTAAACTAAATAAGAAAAGAAATTAACTAAAAAAAGATTTTTTAGGGTTCTATGTATGAAAAGATTTTAAATAATAGAAATAATAGGAAAATTAATTAATTAAAAGAAACCTAAGTTCTAAATTAATTTTAATTGAAAGAAAATAATATAATAGTTAAACCTAAACATAAATATTAATTATTAAGAAAGAAATTAATTTATTAAAAAATGGTTTTTTGTTCTTTTTAATTTTTATAAAGAGAAATAAAATATAAACGAGTGTAAAATAATAAAATAAATATTTTTAGATTTTTTATTAATAACAATAAAAAATGATATTAATAATAATACTAATAATAATAATAATAAAGGAAAAAAGAAATAAAATATAATAAGAAAAATAAAATAAAAATGAAATTGGGCCAGGGGGTGCTGAGCTAAGTCAGGGGTTAGTAAGCAAAAAAAGAAGGCTCAATGTTATAGGGCCCAGGCGCTGCAAATAGAAGAAAAAGGAAAATGTGAGAGAGAGAAAAAAGAAAAAAGGTAGCGCGCTGGGTGTTGAACCCACGCCCTCTTGGTTACTAGCATGCTGCCTTACCACTAGGGTGGCTATATATCCGTTCATTTGTATCAAACCATAAATATATATTATAAATCAAGTCCATGGCCTGAACTTCATCTTCAACCTCACACCTAGCCAGAGTACCTATAACTTCTTCATCTCTCAACAAAAATAGAAAGTACAAACATGAAAGTTGTGGTATTTTTTCTCACGAATCCAACCATATAAATAACTAAAGCTAAGAGTCAAAGATGAGTGAGAATTTTTCTGGCCCTAAATTAAAACCTAAAAATTTCAGAAACTTCAACTCTAAAATTCTCTAAGCTCAGGCCATATAAATGCAAACTATGGATATGTATAACTTCATGGCAATGGTATCTACATTTTATCTTCACAAATCAGAATCAAATGATGCTTGTATGAAGAGATAGAAGATTGAAAACTTACCTTTTGCAGCTGGATTCATTTATGGAGTTTGAGCAAGCTTTGAGGTTTCCCAAAGATCTGTTTAGCTGGCCTGGACCTCCTTGAGTGTATTCCAACTCCTACTTTGCTTTGAGGATGACTGAAACTCCCAACTCAAGTCAAGTTGCAAGTTTCAGTTTTGAAAATGGTGGATGGTGATGGAGGAGTTACAGTTAGGAAATAAGGGCTTGGATTACTTTGATATGATGTATGGAAGGTTTTTGGATGATTAATTTTCAACACGCACGAGTGGAAATGCAGATGGTGAGATTTTGCTCAAATTTGTCAAGTTTGGGCAATTTTGTGCAGCAATGTGCTTGGGAGGTTCTGAGGGTGCTTGAACTTGTGTGTTTTGATTCAAACAACTTATGCATAAGTAAGGAAAAGGTTAGAGTACTTGAGGAGGTCAGAAGCACACGATCTAGAGTTATGGCTACGTTACTTGATTTTGAAGAAAAGTGGGAATATAATTTCAAGGCATAGTACAAGCATGGCCTGAGTTCCAAGAGGCTTTAGACAAGTTTCTTTTGGCTTATAGATTGTGTATGATCAGAAGAAAACAAGTTCAAAGCTCAAGAACTGATTTTGTGCATAAAGCTACTTTTCCAAAACGGCAATGTGCACTTTCTTCCAAAAATGGCATTAAGCATGGGCAATGAATTGAATTCTTGAGTTGAAACCTCTAACAATTGTGCAAACATTTAATTATGTAGTGCCAAACAAGTTTGATGTCTGTAAAGCAAATATTATGAAACCTAGCATGGATTTGCATTCTTGTTCATCATGAAATTTTGCCTTGTAAAATAACTTGAAACCCTAACTTTTGGCCTTCGATTCTCCTTGCTCAAATATGATCTCAAGGAGTTCTTGGAAATTTTAGAAATCTTGTAATGTGCTCTACAACCCCTCTTTGAATCACTTTTTAAAATTCCCCTTGGAACTATGTGAAAAAATGCCATGAAGTTAGGTCAAAATCCTGCCTAAACTAGGGCAAAATTTCACTAAGTTTCCAAGTTTCATGAACATGTATTCACAAAATCATAACTTGAAATTCATGCATTTATAAGAGAAGTTGTGTAAATCAATGTTTTAGATCTCATTTAGATATACAACTTTCATGTTGAAAGTTTCCTTTGAATCATCTTGCATCATGGTGAAAAATTGGCTCAAAGTTGTGAAAAAATATGAAGTTTTCAACACTTAAAAAAATTTCTGTTTGGAAACTTTGACTTTTCAAAATGAAATCTTGACTTTTTTATTTCTTGATGAACAAGTTTCATATTTTTACATTCTTTGATAAATTGTGATCTTTGACACTTGACTTTGACCAAAAAGTCGAAGTTTGACTTTTCAGTATGCAGTTGACTTTTGATCAGTTGACTGAAAATCAACTATCAATCAAATGACCTTGAGCAATGTTTTGAGTCATGACATTAGGTAAAAATTATGCAATTGAAACCTTGAGATCATGTCTCGAACCAATTAACCATTTGCTAAGTCAAAAATCAGAAATTGCCCTTTCTCAATCAAAACCCTAATTTTGACCATTTTGTCCTTTTGATGACCTGACCAAATTTCTTGAAGAATTATGGTCCAAACTTGATCAAATGACATATAGGAGTTCACAATGTTGATATGAATAAAAAATTATGAAGTTTGACTGTAAATTGACCATATTTGGCTTTTTTCTAATACAATTGATTTTTAGGTCAATTGGTCAATTGACTGAGCAAAAATGTGATCTAAGACTTGAAACTTAACATGAGCAACTTTTAAGGTCCATAATGATCCATTAAAGTCATATGAGGCATTAATAGTTCAATTATCCTTGTGCAATCTCAAACCCTAATTTCAGTCATCAATGTTTAAGGAGGGGTCTTGTGTTGATCAACCCTAGTGCAGTCTTGAACCAAGGGAGATCTTGTGAGAAATTTCTTGATAAATAAGAGGGAAAATTTTAGGGTACAACAACATCCTACTGCAAGGTCTCTTCCACATTCTCAGTATGCATCCTAATGGTGTCAGTTGTTCTCACATCCTCGGCAGAACAAAAATCTCCAATTACTGCTCCAAAAAATTCCCCAGTGAAGTCGCCAAGCTTCTCAGGATTCCCCAACAGAATTTCAACAAAATCCCTAAGCAGTTCGTGGAGTTTACCTTCCCCAACAGAGTTTATTTCTCTAACAACGGAAGTTCATCTCCCAACATTTCAACTTCAACAAATCTGAAGACCTACATTCTTCACCCCCAACAACAGTCACAAATTTATTTTTCCTAATTCAACAACACGGCAATGGAACAACTGACACGTTCATACATTGCATTCATACATCATTTATACAAACATGATAGCATATGCGGCACAAGTGCATATATCACAATATCATTTATTTTGAGAGCATCATGCAATTCATACATCATGACATCGCATGAAACTGACTTTACCTTTCCATGTTGAGTTCGTAGAAAGACAAACACTATCAACTTATAAAACATGTCAAAGATTAATGCCTGAAACCAGACGGGAAAACCATCTACACGACCAAAGGGTATGAACTCCCAAAGCAAGACAGGTTTACCAACAAATACAGCATGCCACAGATTAATGCCCGAAACTGGACGGGGAAACTATATATGTGACCAACAAAATAAATCCCAGATTAACACCTGTAACGAGCCAGGAAAACTATCTGTTGGATAACTTGATTGTAGATTAACACCTGAAACAAGCCAGGAGAACCATCTACATAAGAAGATTGAAGATTAATACCTGTAACAAGTCAGGAAACTATTTTTCTTTCTCAGGTCAGAGATTAATACCTGTAACAAGTCAGGATAACTATCTCAACAACCGACAAAAACCAATTCCAGATTAATACATGTAACAAGCTAGGACAACTATCTCAATAACCAATAATTTCCAAATTCCAGATTAATACCTGAAACCAGACAGGACAAATATCTGTGAACAGCTGGTTGTAGACTAACACCTGAAACCAGATATGAAAGCTATCTACATGACCAGAAGAAGCAATCTTACATGGGTTCCTTCTCATATATCGCCGGATGCAGACTAACACAGGCTCATCCTGGAACAACCCTACACAGGCTCTTTTTATTACATTTACAGATAACGGTTAATTCCATTATTCCCAACAAGTTACTGTGAAGCCTAGATTTCAACCAGAAAACAACAAACTCTCATCTCTCCAGTACAGAGATAACTCTTCAACAGAGCCTTGGACAACTGAAGTTCTTAGACTCTATTCCCCACAAAGTTTTCCCCAAGCAGGAGAACAACAGAAAACCACACTCCCCAGCGGACTCCTCCTCAGACAGCAGGAACAAGAATCCCCATAAAGAGACCTCTTATGAAGTCAACATCTACTTTTGATGGCATCTTTAAGCCCATATTCGATGACTCTCAGTCATCTTTTTCAAATGGTAGTTGTAAGCCCATTCCCGACATCATCAACCATTTGTGTTACTTCATGCGAGTGCAAATTTTTGGGCACTCTAGTGTTCAATTATCTTTCACCTTCAGATCACGAAAGGCAGACAAGCCAATCTAAATCCTCAGGTTTAAGAAGATTGAACAGGGGCAACTTTTGTACCCCAAAATTTTCCCTCCCATTTTTACTCAAAACATGCTTCTAGAGATCCTCAATTGCTCAAGGTTAACCAAGAATTGACCAGAAAAATTCTCCTCCTAAGCAATGAACCTCTAACTAGGGTTTCAATTCTCATAAAGATGTGTGAGATCCAAAGGTCTCAAATGTTTTCCATTGTCCTAATATACCTTCAATATTGTCCATGACAAATTTCATGCCTTCCACTACAAGTTTTCTCATTCAATTGCTCAAATGCTTGAAAATCAATTGTGCTAGGTCAAAAGTCAATTGTGGCTCATGTACAATCAAACTTCAAGATTTTTGGCCAACATCAATATTTTAAAGTGATATCCATCACTTGATCAAGAGTTGATCATGATTCCTCAATAAATGTCCATAATTCATTAAAAGTCAAAAATTGCTAAATTAGGATTTTTATAGGAAAAGTCAACAGAACTTTGACCAGGCATAACTTTCACATACTTCATCCATTTTCCCCAACAAAAGCTCATATTGAAGATAATAGCATTCCATACAACTTATCTTCATCCATAAAGTCAAAGAAATGCACCATTGGAAAGATACAAGCTCAGACATTACAGGTCATTTTCAAAAAGTCAATAAAAGCCACTTTTTTCCAAGACCTTTTACATAAAGACAACATCTTCAAATGCAAAATTGATAAAAATAGGGATTGAAGTAGACATCTTGGTATTTCCAAAAGGTCTAAGATCATCATCATGAGATGAAAATTGAGCAAGTTATGGCTTACCCAAGTTTGGCCAATTTGGGAAATTTCAAGAAATATGCATTGAGCAAATTTGAACTTTTAAGGCAATGACATAAATTTTTGGACTTCAAACACTTTAATGACCCCATGAATAGCCCCTAATCTCATTTTTACCATGCCTTACATTTTTTTAACTTATTTTGTACATATTTATTTTAATTTATTTCAAATAAATATAAAATAAAATATATAAAATAATTAGAGGTGGGTCTTGGCATTTGGGCTGGTGTTTTGGCTTGCCTTAAAGCCCAAGAATTCATGCAAAATATCCAGGTACATTGAAAATTTGAAAAAAGACAAGATTCCACATCTTTGGCCAACTTTGAAAATGACATACATGGCTTTGAAACACACATGTTTAAGGCTGTTTAAACCTTTGCTCTCTTGTCTCCTCCATCTCCACTATATAAGCAACACACTAGTAAGCATTAAACACGCATACCACTGTACAAGAAAGCTACAAAATTTCACAAAATTGTCCAAAGTTGTAAAAACTCAAAACCCAATTTCTAGCCTTCCTCGGTCAAAACCATGCATCACAATGTGTTCCTGAGACTCCCAGAACTCATCCCTGTTCATCTCAAGACCTGAAACGCCCTAGAACGGCCTATCCAAATCCAACGGTGGTAAGGAATTTTCATGTTTCTGAATCTTTAATTGTAGGAACATTTAATCTTTTTCGATGATACATGTATACTCGTAATGGAGTTTAGGACATGACTGTTATTTTTGACGTCAGAAATGCGCATTAACATGTTTGACCATCGCTAGGGTTTTGCGTTGGAATCCAACAATACACGAGCTTTAGCAAATTTAGAGACCATATTCGTAACTAGGAGACTTTTTTAAGTTGATCTGTTTTGTTTTGCTTTTATTTCGTCGCGTTTCATAGGGGATCCCACCGGAGAAGACGGTGAAAACCACCGGTTCCGGTGGTTGGACTCACCAGACTCAGGTCAAAGGCTGGCATGGCCTAACATGATGTTTTGATTGACTTATTCAAAATATTTAGACCCCATTAAACGCGCGCGTGTTTGCTGACTCAGATTTTGCTTGCGTTCATATTATATTATTTTGCTTTATTTTATCTCACGAATGAGTTAACTGGCCCAGTGGTAGAGCGCATGTGTTGGAGAGTCTAAGAGTCTGGGTTCGATCTCAGGTTTTGCATTTGTGTTCTTTTTTCTAACAATTTCTTGCAGAGTCCAACGTGTTGCAATCCAGCGCGCCTACCGTGTGCATTCAATCTTCAGCCATCAGATGCCAATACAAGCAAACCTAACTTCTCAAGCATGCGTCCCCATCATGGACCTACCAGAGTTATTCACACGAGATCAGGCGCAGCTATTAGGTTCAACCATTATTGGGCCTAACATTTTCTGATTTCCACCCCCTATTTGCTTGCACCAGCCTGGCCCATTAATTTTTTCTTATTTATTTGTTTTGTTTTAATCAATTCTTTTTTTTAATCATTTTTTTAATCATAAAAACATCATAAAAAATCAACAAAACTTTGGATTAGTGTTTTTAATTAAATAATTAATTTATGAAATTAATTAATTAATTAACTTTAACATTTTTTAATTAATTAAAATAACTTAGAACTTAGGGTTTAATTTATGTTTAAATTATTTTCTCAAATAAAAATACAAAAATATTAGAATTAGGCTTTAAATTCATTTAGCAATTATCTTTTAAATTAAATTTAGAGTTAAGGTAGTTTAATTATTTTCTTAAAATAAACAAAAACAAAAAAGATTTTCTTATTAGGTTTTTTAGACGAACTGTCAACCTTCGCGCGCATTTATTTTATTCTCGCATTTTTTTATAATAATGTAACTGCTTATAAGATGTAATAGTAATTAGGCTTTATTTTCTGCTTTTAATTTCTACACTCCGTAAGTTTTGTACATTGTAAATACCCCATCCCCAAAGCCATGTAATAGCGTAAGGTTTATTTTCGCACTTTACATTCTTCTGTATATATTAACTGTTAGTAACTAGGATACATGGCAAGACTGAAACTAAAAATGTTAGCAAACCTAAACGTGCAAGATAAATAATTAAATTAAACACAACTGCACATGCGCACCTCTAGGGTACCCCACTTCAGTTGCCTTCGGAAAACAGTCACAATTCTCGAAACGTGAGAAGTTTTAGTGGTTATCCTCTAGTTTGAAAGATCGCAAGTCCCTCGATGACCCTCTCGACGTTGCCTCGGTTAAAAGTGATCTTAGAACTTTAAGACAGTTACTAAAATCTGTTTCCAAGTTGCCTTCGTGACCATAAACGTCCCTTTGATCGTCCTTTAAACATCCAACGACTAGAACTACCTACTCACTAATAGTAGGATAACACTGTCTAAAGGATAGGAGGAAAATAACGACTCTTTCAAGTACAAAGTAGATAGCTGTTAGAAGTTTGCTCAAAACATTTGTCGCACTTACACAAATATTACTTTTCAAAAACATTTTGAAAACACTTTGTATACTTTCTCCATTATCCCGAGAAACATTACAAAGTTCGCCATACTAAGGCATTCTCAAAAGATTTTCAAACATGCAAAGCACAAAGGTATTTCAAAATGAGCAAACCTCTAAGAGCCCGTAGAAAACTACAGATGGAAAGGGTGCTAACACCTTCCCTTTCCATAATCTACCCCCCTTACTCAGAAAACTCTCGAAAAGGTATTTTTTTTCTGTTTTTTCACCCTTTCCTTTGTTGGATAAAAGAAAAGTCAGTGGCAACTCTTTCTTACCGCAACATTTGCAAACACAAACACAAAACCAGTATTAACAGATGATTCTTCCACCGTATCACAGTTAGCTTCAGGGCAATGATATCTACATTTTATCTTCACAAATGAACCATTAATCATGCTTGCATGAAGAGTTCAAAGTTAAGAAAACTTACCTTGAAACTGAAATTCGTGTTTTGATTTAGAGCACCTTTCAAGGTGTTGTGATGATCAAAATATCTCTAGTGAACCTCTAGGAAGCTAGTGCAGTGATTAGTTTGGATTGAAGATGGCTAAATCGTGCTGGAGAAGTCAATATGCAGCACCCTATTTTTGGTTATGGAGGATGAAGAAGATGGTGTTACATTTGGAAAAAAGGGATTGTGATAGCCTCTATATGTGTATTAGAAGCTTTGTGACAGATTAGAAGTGAAAATGCACAAGTGGATTTGAAGATTGAGTTTCAAAGTCATAAATGACAAGTTTTTGTGCTTGTGTTGCAATTTCTAGTTTGAGGGAGAATGAGGGTACTTTAGGGCTTGTAAACTTGTGTCTATGCTTGCAAATGAAGGTTTAATTTATAGACAAAGAGTTTGGAAGCTTGTAGAAGTCAGAAGTACAAAATCACATGTTACGAATTTTGACTCGTTTTTGAAGCAAGCTTGGACAAACATGGTTTCAAGGCAAGGTAGGGTGGCTAGAAACTTTAAACATGCTTGTTCTGATTATTTAGAGGATGCTTGTGTAGAAAGAACAAGTGCAATGCTCAAGACAAGTTGACTTTACATAAAGATTGCTTTTCAAGAATGGCAATGGTTACTTTCTTTCAAAAATGGAATGATGCATTGGATAGGGGATCAAATGCTTGTAAAATGGATCTATCAGTTGCGTAAAGCATTAATTATGGAGTGAAACACAAGTTTGAGGCCTACAAAGCAAAGATTATGCAGCATGGCTATGGATTTGGTTAAGTGTTCATCACATAATTGACTTGTAATTCAAATTTGAAACCCTAACTTTATCTCTTCAATTCTCCTGGCTCAAGAATGATCTCAATGAGCTCTTGGAATTTTTGGAAATATTATAACATACTCTACAACCTTCATGTTTTCCATTTTTGAATAATTCAATTGGAACTATGTGAAAAGTTGTCATAAAGTTGGTACCAAAAATCTGCCTAACTAGGTCAAATTTTCACTAAGTGTTTTAAGAAAAAGTTCATGACTTTATGGTCTTATAACTCAAAATCTAAGCATTTTTAGACATGAGCCCTCTAATACAAGTTTGTATAATTCATCAAGATCTAAAACTTTCATGTTGAAAGTTTTCTTTGAATCGTCTTGCATCATGGTGAAAAATTTGCATGAAGTCATGAAGAAAAGCATGTATAAAACACTTGGAAAAATTTCTAAGTCTTATAAACTTTGACTTTTCAAAATGAATTTTGACTTTCTTGATGATAAATTTTCATATTTTTTAATTTCTTGATGAAATGTGATCTTTGAAACTCAAATTTGATCAAAAAGTCAAAGTTTGACTTTTGGTGTATCAGTTGACTTTTCATCAATTGATTGAATTTCAACTATCAATCAATTAATCTTGAGAAATGAATTGAACCATGCAATTAGGTCAAGATGATTCATTTTAATAATTTATATCATGTTTCAAACTAATAAGTCATGTATTAGGTCAAAAACTCTTGATCAGTCAAATATAGTCAAAACCCTAATTTTGACAATTTTGCCCTTTTGGTGATTTGAACAATTTCTTTGGGAATTATGATCCAAACTTGATCAATTGATACATATGAGTTCAAAATGTTGATATGGGCCAAAAATCTTGAAGTTTGACTGTAAGTTGACCATATTTAACTTTTCATCCAATATAGTTGATTTTAGGTCATCTGATCAATTAATTGAGTAAACTTGAACTACAAGACTTGAAACTTGACATGAGCAATCTTGAAGGTCCATAATGATCCATGAAAGTCATATAAGGCATTAAAAGTCCAATTGTCCTTGTGAAAACTAAAACCCTAATTTGAGGTATCAGTGTTGAAGAGATGGTTTGACCTAATCAATCCTTGTGCAAGCTTGAGCTATTGAAGATTTTGTGAGAAATGTTTTTTTAGAAATGAGAGGGCAAATTTCGGGGTACAACACCCAGCACCTGAGGCGGCACCCCAGACATCTCAAGCACCTGAGTAGGCATCTCAGGTGGCACCTACGGCGCCTCAGAGTTTTGGAGGAGGACCGTCTAATTTATCTCTGATGCCTCTATACATAAACCATGTTGCTAAACATATATGGGACGTAGAGGTATGAATTTTGACTCGTTCCTTCTATTACATTTTTATTATGGTTTTTTGTTGAATGAATTTTATCAAACCATGTATGTAGGAACGTGATCCACTAAAGGTCATTAATCATGGGCAGAAGATCAGTAACCTCAAACCCCCTCTTAAGCCATGTTTTGATGACTTGTTGATGCTTACAAAGTTAAAAGATTTGACCAAGTGTGGTTATAACGTCATTAATCATGGTATAATTAACGGTTTTATTGAGAGGGAGCACCATGAGACATCGTCATTCCATCTACCACATAGTGAAATGACAATCACACTGGACGACATCACATCTTTATTGCATTTTCTGACTAGAGGGACATTTTTAAACCATGAAAGGATTAACAAAGAGGAGGCGTTGGATATGTTGGTAGAGAAATTGGGAGTTACCCTTGAGAGTGCCATGACTAAGTTAGACTTCACCTGTGGTGCCTACGTAAGATATAATTATTTGAAGAAGTTGTTCACAAATGAGATAAGGCGTGCACGAGAGGCTGATGCTGATCCCGAGCAGGTTACCCTACACCAGAGGTTTTCTATGAAAGCATACCTTTTGTTTCTGGTTGGTATACAGATTTTTATGGACACTAGTGCCAGTTACACAGATGTGATGTACCTGGGGTACTTTGATGATTTTGAGCAGATCCACTAGTGGAAATGAGGGAATGCTTGTTTGGTGTACTTGTATACGAAACTGTCTGAAGGATATAAGTGGAAGACAAAGCAGATGACCGACAACATCACACTCTCGACGGTAAAATTTCTTAGTCTTTGTGGCGTTTTGTTAATTATTGTGATTCCGTTACTAATTAATAATTATTTTTATTTCAGGGATGAATTATAATGCACTCCCCCCATATGTTAGATTGGTCACTAGCCATGGATTATACTGAAGCTAAGTCGCGTGTCACTGTATACGACCCGCTCTGAGGGAACTAGGAGACATAACTGTTCCGAGTGTATATTGATTGGCTGATGTTTAAGGACATACACTTCCATCATACCACGATCACCGTGTCATGATACAATTTGATGATGTTGCGTTGTTTACGGGATGATAGGCTTACGGGTCGCGCAAGGCGACTTCTTATATGCCTGAGTGCGTCATGCGTCAGTTCGGGTACACCCAATACATTCCCCGAGATTCTGCTGTATCTGCTCCTCCCCTGGTGAAACACAAGAATATGAATGCCTTGTTTGATGATTATGAGAATCATCTTGTTCTAGATGAGGCCCGGAGTACCATTGTTCCAAATGATTGGATCTACGTGGACAATTATATCATATGGTTCTTCCAGGTGTTCCATCTATACCTGGTACATGATGCTCCAGGAAACTCATTGAGGCTATCTCATCAGGACATTCTAGAGGAGGTGAAAGCACATGTCGATCATGCCATTGATGTGTTGTCTAGGTGTCGTCGTATCATGGACATTGCACATACATATATTGATGGTGGGTTGTTTCTTGATGGCTCTGATGTTAGAGGTGTTCTAGATGCCATCATGACAGAGGTTCAGGGGGCTTTGCAGTACAGGAGGCAGCGGAGGAACACTAAGAGGGTGACGGACGGACTCAGAGACTGCCATACCCATTACTCTTTAATGTTGTATATGTATTTTGATTATCATTTTTTTATTGTATTTGGATAATATTTTGGGTCACCCCCTATAATGACTACGAGCACCTTTTATAATATTTACTGATATCTAGTTATATATGTCTTTGTTTTATATGTTTTGTAGTATGTTTTGTTGTATATGTCTTTGTATTCAATGCGATACAACGCGCAAAAAGACCCATTGCCAACATAAGTCTTTCTGGTATTGTCTGCACAGAAACCGAAAATACATTTTTGGTTCGATTTGCAAATGTATTTTCGATTTCTAGACATGGTTTAACAAAAAAAATTATACACCAAAAATATTTTTTCGATTTCAAAAGACATTTTAAGAATTGCGTAGGATTTTTCTTTTCACTCTAGAATTGAAAGAGAAATTCTCAAAAATTCCCTTTTTAGAATTGGTAAGTTTGTAGCCTAGCCCAAACCCAAAACCTTTTCTAAAGCCCAATTGAATGATCCTATTTCACAAAGTTATAATATAACCAATAACCAACCCTAGCTTTCTTCCTCAATCAACTTCTTTATCCGCAACAACGAGTTTCACTTCAAAAACTCTCTGAATATTCGATCTGCAACCAACCATGGCGTCAAGGAAGACCGACAACCCTCAATACGGAGACGGCGCCAGTCCCGGGTTCGTCCCATCTCTCTTTCGCTTCATCACCGATATCTCCTATCATTCTCCTCTAATTCTTAACTTCTCTTTTCTCCTTGATGCAGGAAAATCTTCATCGGAGGGTTAGCCAAAGAAACAACCATAGGTTACCATTTTTTCATTTTTTTTGTATATATTTTACTTTCAATTTCACTATTATTTAATTTACCGTTTTGATTCTGTTTGATTCTGCAGACACGTTTGTGAAGTACTTCGAAAGGTATGGAGAGATAACGGATTCCGTTATCATGAAGGATCGACATACCGGTCGACCTCGAGGGTTTGGGTTCATTACATATGCGGATCCTTCCGTTGTTGATCAAGTTATTCAGGAGAATCACATCATCGATGATAAGCAGGTAATTCCTAGTTTGGGTTTCGTTTTGTGTTTTTTAGTTTTGTTGTTTGCAAATATTTTACTGTTTTTTTTTGTATTTGCTATTGCCAGGTTGAAATTAAGAGGACCATTCCAAAGGGTGCATCACATACTAGTGACTTCAAAACTAAGAAGATTTTTGTAGGTGGTATTCCAGCTGCAGTAACTGAAGGTTTGCTTCCTGCACTTTGATTTGTTAGTTTGTGTTTTCAAATTGTATTTTTGGTTTTGTGAGCTAGTGAGCTTATTTTATGCTTGTTTTTGGTGTGTGTTTCAGATGAGCTCAAGAACTTCTTTTCTAAGCATGGAAATGTTGTGGAGCATGAGATAATACGTGACCATGCCACTAAAAGATCTCGTGGATTTGGTTTTGTAGTCTTTGATAATGACAAGGTTGTTGATACTTTGTTAGCTGATGGGAACATGATTGATATGGACGGTACTCAGGTGAGTTTGGTTTGTTTTTTTAGGGTGGTTAAAATTGAAACTTGCAATGCTGATTTTAGAGAGGTGGTAAACTGTTTCTATGATAAAGAATGCTCTGTTAAAGTATTTGATAATTGGGGATCTCTTTTGGTTCTCAATAATGATATGTCTCTCTTTATTTGTGTTTTTCCATTATTTGTGTAGTGGGGTTACTGCAAGTTTTATTATTTCTCTGCCCAACCAAAACCAAGGAAAAAAGGTTCTGTTTATGAATGAATCTAGGTTGACCTAATTCTTTGTTGTAGGTTGAGATCAAGAAGGCTGAACCAAAGAAATCCTCAAGTTCAGCTTCTTTTCCTCCATTTGGTAGCGACTCTAGGTCACGGTCTTACAATGAGGGTTTTGGTGGATTTGGTGATTCTTATGGAGGTTTTCCCAGTGGAGGTTATGCCCCTGCATCTTATAGGTCACTTGGAGGTTACACTGCTAGGCTTAGCGATTATGGTGGGTACGGAGGTGGAGATGACTTCAGTGGTGGTTTTGGAGGTTATGGGGGCAGTGGTGGTGCTGGTGGTTATGCGGGCTATAGAGGAGAATCATCATTTGGCTACTCTGGCCGCTATGGATCGTACATGGGTGGCCTTGGTGGTGGATATGGTGGTAGTGGGTTAGCCCCATATGGGAGAGGTGGCACGGGCTATGGAAATTATGGTGGTTCAGGCACAGGTGGAGGTTATGAAACTGGCCCTGGTGCAGGTTTTGGTGGAACAGGAGGACTCTATTCTAGTAGGGGAGGATATGGGGGCGGTAGTCGTTACCATCCTTACACAAGATAGTTTTATGACTAAGCTTTGCAGTAGAAATTGCATGTGCAGGTTTAAGCATTTTCTAGATACAAGGCACTTACTCCAGGTGGGGGCACTCTCTAGAAGTCAGATGAACCACTAGCATGTCAGTTTTAATCTATTGCTTAGACAACCGAAGATAGAACAACATCAACCTAGAGCTTTCTGAACAACATCAATCTAGAGCTTTCTGAACAACATCTAGAGCTTCCTATCATTCATCAGCCTATACGATCTTTTAGTTAGATTATGCTTTATGTGATAATCAGATGCTTGCAAGTTAGACTGCCGTGATTATGAATATCAGTTTTAGTTAGAATCACAAAGTTGTGTGAATGTGTACTATTGTAGGTTACACCTATTAGAATTTTGTTCGAAAGACTACTTTGTTCTTGATCTTTCCAGTAGCTATGCTTGGTGAGCTTATATTGAAGATGTTGACACAACCTATTCAGGTTACAGATACCGTGATTTAGTTATATGTTTAGTTAGCTGAATCCTATGATAGCTCTCAATTAGTTTCAACAGGTTCTTGAAGTCTCCGTTCTTTCCAATGGTTGGTTTGATTGTTAGCAATCAGAAATTGAAATTAGAACTGGGTGAACTACTGATATGAACCTTTATCCTGACATACACATTTGGTTTCATATGTTAGCATTGGAGAATTAATATTAGAGTTATATATGTTCTTTGTCCCTAAAAAAATTGGACTTTCAAGTTTAGTCCCCTATTAAAAAAAAGGCATTTTAGTCACCTAAATACTTAATTCTAAGGCACATTAGTCCCCTTTCAACCAGAGAACAATGTTGCATGAAAAATAGGGACTATTCTTAAAATGTCTCAATTTTGCAGGGGACTATTCTTGGAACTTCTCAATTTTGCAGGGATTAAACATATTTAAGTCTTAATATTATATATATGCCTCTAGTAGTTTTCTATGGGAAACAAAATGAGAAACCAAATAATGTTTAATAAGCAAGCAATCTTATATTCTAACAGTATTTTTGTTGGACATAATATGTTGTGATCACGTTTCATGAATTTAGTTTTAGGCACCTTCTGCTAAGCATCTCCAAAATATATTTCAGACAAACAAGGTTTTTATGTGTGTATGATGAATTATGGATGGTGCAACTGGTTATTATTGCCAGCTTTGCTCTTTCATAGTCCCGTGTCTTCTAAAATCTCTAAAACATACTGCTATGATTTTTTAGTTATATATAACCAATTATTGAATATTGATATTGTAGTTTTGTAAGTTATAAAATTATTACCTAAGAAATCGTATCAACATTGTATATGGATTCTTATAGGATTGCCTGCCAGTTAACTGCATTTCAGAAAGTCTAATAGCATCCCCTCAATGATAGATTGTCCCTTTTCCATAATTTATAATAATGGAGATAATATAATGCTATTAAATTCATGTTAAGTTGTTTTACTATTGGTTGGTTTTTTGGATTTTGATGCATGGGAACAACAAATGTGAGCCATGCTAACAAGGATGTGCAAAATTTGCTAAGAGCTTCGAAGTGCAAGAGAATCAGACGTGGAAAACATTTGTGGCTGGGTATTTTAGGACAGGTTTTCTAGTGGTAGATTCATGAATCACGACTATATATTATATGCCTTAATGTTCCACCCTTTTGTATTTTTTTTTTGCTTTTTTTTTTGTATAATTTCTTGAAGACCTTGTTTGAGTGGTGTTTGGTTTTTTCTAAAACTTTTCTATATAATTTGTTGGAACTTTTTGACATCATTTTCTTTCAAATTACATCTCGGATATGATGAGTTAAGGAGAAGAAAAAACTAATAAAATCCTAGAACTTGACCTTAAGTTTCAAAAAAAATTTAAAATAATTCTATTCATGATATATACTAATATAATTCTATAAGTGCATTAATGATTTAAATATTAGCTTAGTTAGAACATCATTACATACCAAATCAAGCATACTTAAATTATAAAAACAGAGTTATATAATACGTCACCTTGAAATATAAGCGACTTAACCACACCAATAAATTGACTTGTAAACTAATAAAATCCTAGAATTTGACCTTAAATTTCAAAAAATTTAAAATAATTATATTCATGATAGATACTAATATAATTCTATAAGTGCATTAAAAATTTAAATATTTGCTTAGTTAGAATATCAACACAAACCAAATCAAGCATACTTAAATTGTATTACTTTATATCAAATTAGACACGTAAAAGATAAAAATAGAGTTAGATAATACGTCAACTTGAAATATAAGCGACTTAACCACTAATTTCTTATTTTCGTTTAATCTTTTAATATCATATTGTTGTCCATATACAATAATGTTCAAGATTGGAGGAAGAAGAATGATTGAAATTGGAGATTTGATACAACAATATTAAATTCATAGAAAAGAAACTAATTTTTAAAATAGAGAACAAAAGTTAGAAACTATCAATTCAGATGACCAAAAGTGCATTTGTCTAACTTATATTTGAAATTAACATTTAATTAGTTTATGTTAAATATCATTTTTGTTCCTTACCTTTTTATCTCTGAGTTCATTTTGGTCATTTTTCTTTTAAAATGACCACTTTGATCCTTTATCTTCTCAAACAGAGTCACATAAGTCCTTCCGTCATCATTATAAAAAATAATGTCAAATATTACACATGAGACAATTGAGGTGACAATTCTTCTTTAACATCTTATTCACCGTGTCTTCTATGATTTTTTACCCCTAATCAAATCCTAATTTGAAAAGTGATAAAAATTCCCAAAACAAAATCTAAATTGAATACTTTGATTCCATAATCATGGGTTCTAGGTGTTGTTCATCATCATCAGTGAACAACAAGAGTATTCAAAGCAGTGATTCACAAGTTTATAGTAATTCTAATTTTTGATGGAAATCTTGTTGTCGTTGTGGATACATTGTTGTTCTTCGCAGGGCTAGAACAAACAATTATGGAAAGTTCTTTTGGGGTTGTCTATATTTTAAGGTAAACTGAAGTGTAAAAACTCTAGGTTAAACTATTGTTGAATCTTCTACTATTGTTTGTTTCTTTCTTAATCAATATAGGGATATAATCACGCTGGTTGTGGCTTCTTTGACTGATACTATGAAGAAGTTGGAGATGAAAAGAAGAAATTCACGATGAAGCAACAAAGTAGAATGTAAATGTTAACAAAAGAAATCGAGGAAGCAAAAAGGGAGGTTGAACAATTAAGGCTCACTAATGTTGCATTAGAAGTTGCTATGAAGAACACGATCAAGTAGACAAAGTTTTGGAATGTTTTATGTTGAGTTCACTGTTGTAATAGTTAAGATGTTGTAATTACACTATGTTAGCAATCCATGATTCACTATGTACCAGCACCTGTTTTTGTTGATAATTGTGGGATTTTTGGATCGAACTCTAGTTGGTCGAAGTACTTGCTGTAGTCGAAGAAGGTTCTAGCATGTATTTGTCGAAGGATGCTTGTCGAATTAGGTTTTAGTGTTTAAACCCTAATTTGTTAAGTTAGCTTGTTTGTTAAGTTAGCTTGTATAATGGGCCTTGTGGAAAAAGCCCATTAGTTAGTATGTTAGGTTTTATTATAAATAGCATACTAGTCTCTCATCATTGCCATGACAGCAAATCCTAATTCAGGGTGAGAGGGTTATTTGTTATTCTTGTAAACTTGTAATCTTGTTTCCTAAGAGAAAGTAAAGAATAGCAGTTATAACCAATTCTTGTGTTCTTCTTCTTCCTTGTTCTTTATTCTTCCCTTATTCTATACTTTGTTATTGGCATTGAATTCACAACAAATTGGTGCGGTGAGCGTGGAGAAGATGCCTTCAACAAAATATGAGATTGAAAAGTTCACCGGAGTGAATGATTTCGGTCTATGGCGCTTGAAGATGAAAGCCCTACTGGTTCAGCAGGGTTGTTTGGAAGCGTTGAAGGGAGCGACGTCGATGGACGCTGCGTTAACAGAAAGAGAGAAGACGGCCATGATCGAGAAAGCACACAGCGTAATTTTGTTGAGCCTTGGTGATAAGGTTCTTCGACAGGTATCAAAGGAGACGACGGCATCAGGGTTATGGGTGAAACTTGAAAGTTTGTATATGACCAAATCTCTGGTAAATCGACTCTACCTGAAGCAAGCTTTGTATTCATTCAAGATGATTGAAGACAAAGTGTTGGCTGAGCAGTTGGATATGTTCAACAAGCTGATTCTTGATCTTGAAAATATTGATGTAAAGATTGATGATGAAGATCAAGCGCTGTTATTATTGTGCGCTTTGCCCAGATCACATGCTCACTTCAAAGAAACCCTCTTGTATGGAAGAGAGTCCCTGACCTTTGAAGAAGTTCAATCAGCTTTGTACTCTAAGGACTTGAACGAACGTAAGGAGCATAAACCTTCGACGGTTGGTGAAGGTTTGGCTGTTAAAGGAAAATTCGACAAGAGGAAAGGTAAAAATCAGTCGAAGTCTTATAGTGGTGATGCATCTGGTATTAGATGTTATCACTGTAAGAAAGTAGGTCACACAAGAAAGGTGTGCCCTGAACGCCTGAAAGATCATGGAGGTAAGGATAATGGCAACGCAGCTATTGTCCAAGATGATTTCGAATCATCTGATGTTCTTGTGGTTTCAAGCAAAAACCCGTCGAAGGAATGGATTATGGATTCTGGATGCACTTGGCACATGACTCCAAACAAAGACTTGTTCGAGGAATTATGTGATCAAGATGGTGGATCTGTATTGCTGGGAAACAACAAAGCTTGCAAGATTGCAGGCGTTGGATCTGTGAGATTCAAGCTCCATGATGAGTCAATAAGATTGTTGACTGAAGTCAGGTATGTACCTGATTTGAAGAGAAATTTGATTTCTCTTGGTGAATTCGACAAGAAAGGATATGTGTTTCAAGGAGAGAAAAGTATCCTGAGAGTCATGAAAGGGTCGAAGGAAGTCTTGAGAGGCGTGAAGAAACAAGGCTTGTATACCCTTGAGGCTGAAGTTGTAAGTGGTTCGACAAATGTTGCATCCACGAAACCTTTGTCGAAAACAGAAATTTGGCACATGAGATTGGGCCATGTCAGTGAAAGGGGTCTGGTCGAATTAGGGAAACAAAATCTGCTTGGTGGAGATAAAGTCGAAAAGCTGAAGTTTTGTGAACCCTGTGTACTTGGAAAGTCCTGTAGAATGAAGTTCAACAAAGGCAAACAAAGAACACATGGATCCCTTGATTACATCCATGCTGATCTTTGGGGGCCTGCAAGGTGTCCATCACATTCAGGAGCAAAGTATTTTCTATCCATAGTAGATGACTATTCCAGAAAGTTATGGGTATTCATCCAGAAGACTAAGGATGAAACTTTTGAGAATTTCAAAAGTTGGAAGACTCTTGTCGAAAATCAAACTGGCAGAAAGGTAAAGAGGTTGAGAACCGACAATGGCCTTGAGTTTTGCAATGAGGCGTTCGACAGTTTTTGTGTTGCCTCTGGTATTGCAAGGCACAGAACTACCGCAGGTACTCCACAACAAAATGGTTTGGCTGAAAGGTTTAATCGAACTATTTTGGAGAGAGTTAGATGCATGTTGAATAGTGCGGGATTAAAGAAGGTGTTTTGGGCTGAGGCTGTTTCGACAGCAGCATATCTGATAAACAGATGTCCTTCGACAGCGTTAGATATGAAGACACCTGAAGAAGTTTGGTCGGGACATCCACCAGATCTCGACAAACTAAGAGTATTTGGCTGTGTATCCTATGCTCACATTAGGCAAGACAAGGTCGAACCTAGAGCTCTGAAATGCATGTTTATGGGATACCCTGAAGGAGTGAAAGCTTATAGGCTATGGTGCCTAGAGCCAGGTCACAGGAGGTGTATCACCAGTCGAGATGTAGTTTTCAATGAAACTGAAATGGCTTTCAAGAAAACTGATGATGTTGACGAAGAGCTGGAACAGGTAGAGATTCCTGTTGAGGTGGAGCATGTTGATGCTGAAATGCGTATCCCAGATGAAGTCGAAGAAGAAACAGAAGATTCTGATGATGTTGAGGAAACTGTTGATGACTACCTATTGTCGAGAGATAGGCAAAGAAGAGTCATAAAACCACCTCAAAGACTTGGATATGCAGATCTTGTAGCTTATGCCTTAATCTCTGCAAGTGAAGTTCTAGACGAAGAACCTAGAGATTATAAGGAAGCTATAAGGAGTCGAATGAAGACTGAATGGCTAAAGGCCATGCATGATGAGATGAAATCTCTTCATGATAATCACACTTGGGAACTAATCGAGAAACCTGTTGGGGCAAGGTTAGTCAGCTGTAAGTGGATTTTCAAAGTTAAGGAAGGAATTGAAGGAGTAATGTCGAAGAGGTACAAGGCAAGATTAGTCGCAAGGGGTTTCACTCAGAAAGAAGGTGTCGACT
Source organism: Vicia faba (assembly GCA_948472305.1). Classification (NCBI taxonomy): domain Eukaryota; kingdom Viridiplantae; phylum Streptophyta; class Magnoliopsida; order Fabales; family Fabaceae; genus Vicia; species Vicia faba. The sequence goes on from OX451737.1 coordinate 598,254,880, forward strand.
TCAATGATGTATTTTCCCCTGTTGTGAAGCACAGATCCATTCGAATGTTGCTTGCCATGGTGGCTCAGTTCGACCTTGAACTGGAACAAATGGATGTGAAGACTGCGTTCTTGTATGGTGACTTAGATGAAACGATCCTGATGAGGCAACCTGAAGGGTATGTCGAAAAGGGGAAAGAAGATTATGTGTGCAAACTGAAGAAATCTTTATATGGACTTAAACAATCTCCTCGACAGTGGAATAAGAGATTCGACAAGTTCATGGAACACATAGGTTTCATTAGAAGTCAGTTCGACCACTGTGTTTACTCCAGATTTCGACCTGAAAATTCATTTGTTATTTTGTTGCTTTATGTTGATGATATTCTGATAGCAAGCAACAATGTCGAAGATGTAATGAGGGTGAAGGCTGAACTCAATAAGGAGTTCGACATGAAGGATCTGGGAGCTGCATCCAGGATTCTTGGAATTGACATTCGAAGAGATAGAAAGCAGTCGAAATTATGCTTATCTCAAGAGGCATACCTACGAAAGATTCTTGACAAGTTTGGTATGTCGAATTCAAAGCCTGTTGTGACTCCAACAAACCCTCAATTCAAGCTGAGCATTGATCAATGTCCCAGTACTGATGTCGAAAGAACCTATATGAACAGCATCCCATATGCTAATATAGTTGGTTCTTTGATGTATGCTATGGTCTGTACTAGACCCGACATAGCATATGCAGTAAGTCTTGTAAGCAGGTACATGGCGAATCCTGGAAAGGCTCACTGGCAAGCGTTAAAGTGGATTCTAAGGTACATAAATGGGTCTCTGAACAGAGTCTTAATTTATGGTGGAGCCTTGGGTGAAGATAGTAAAGCAGCAGTCGAAGGCTATGTTGACTCTGATTATGCAGGATGTATGGATTCCAGGAAATCTATTTCTGGATATGTTTTCACTATGTTTGGTACAGCAATTAGTTGGAAAGCAACTCTTCAGAAGGTTGTTGCCTTATCAACTACTGAAGCAGAATATATTGCCCTAACTGAAGCTGTGAAAGAAGCATTGTGGCTTGAAGGTTTTGCAAAGGAGCTGAAACTTCAAGGTCAAAGTATCACTGTTAAATGTGATAGTCAAAGTGCAATACACCTGTCGAAGAACTCAGCCTATCATGAGCGAACCAAGCACATAGATGTGAGGCTGCATTTCGTCAGAGGGGTAATCGAGCGTGGAGAAGTCCAAGTGCTGAAGGTCTCGACAGATCACAATGTTGCTGATATGATCACCAAAACATTGCCAAGTTGCAAGTTTTTCCACTGTATGCAGTTGATAAAGCTGCATGAAGAAAGCTAGTTAGTGTCTCTTGATGCTGTAGAGTTAGGTCCAAGGTGGAGATTTGTGGGATTTTTGGATCGAACTCTAGTTGGTCGAAGTACTTGCTGTAGTCGAAGAAGGTTCTAGCATGTATTTGTCGAAGGATGCTTGTCGAATTAGGTTTTAGTGTTTAAACCCTAATTTGTTAAGTTAGCTTGTTTGTTAAGTTAGCTTGTATAATGGGCCTTGTGGAAAAAGCCCATTAGTTAGTATGTTAGGTTTTATTATAAATAGCATACTAGTCTCTCATCATTGCCATGACAGCAAATCCTAATTCAGGATGAGAGGGTTATTTGTTATTCTTGTAAACTTGTAATCTTGTTTCCTAAGAGAAAGTAAAGAATAGCAGTTATAACCAATTCTTGTGTTCTTCTTCTTCCTTGTTCTTTATTCTTCCCTTATTCTATACTTTGTTATTGGCATTGAATTCACAACAATAATGTTTATTTCACTATGTTATGGATCAAGGATATTGTAGTTTCATTATGTTAGCAATCCAAGATTCAGTAATTTTCCTATGTCTTACTTGATAATGTTGCAATTTTGAATTAAGTAATAAACTTGTTCGATTTTGACTTAGTAATACATATATATTAGTTGAATTCAAATTGCTATAATGTTTCAATTGTTAGCATTAATGATTTATGCAATTTGCTTGATAATATTTCAATACCAGTATGACAGTAAAATGATATAATATTACTTGAAATTTGAATAAACTTGTTCACTAATCACTCAATCTTGTTCACATAGGGTTACAAAACATAGTTCAGAATTTAATAGATTCTTGGAGTGGTTCAGAATTACAAAAGTGGGTCCAAAATAAACATACATCAAAATTACAAATGTCGATCCAAAATATATCTAAACATCTCAAAACAGACATTACATGATTAAACCCTAAATGGTCTTCTTTGGAGTAGATCTCTTTGTTTGGAGTGACCCTCCTTATGGTGGGTCCAACTATATTTTTTGATGCACTTAGTCTGGTTGTTGGACCCCGTATAACAGATGAAGATGCCTTCCTAACATGTAATTTCTTTGGCCTCCATTGACTTGTCTGAGTTCTTTGAGATGCTTGGGATACATGTATTGCCCTAGTCTTAGTGCCTTGAGATGCTTGCTGAGATGCATAAGTTGTCTTAGTGTGAGTGTTTTGAGATGCTTGCTGAGATGCTTGTGTATATGGTGTCATCTTACATGTAGATTTATTGTGAACAGTTTGCTTGCACCTACTACACCTAAGAATCATTCCAAATTTCTCATTTTACGACCTGTCTCATCAATTTCACCCTTCATACAGATTTTTTTCACTGTCTATAAACTCACCAATGTAATGAATTTTAAAACACAAGCATTCATCCGTTTCTTCCTAAGTCAAGAAAACATAAAATTATCAAAGGGGGCGAAAACCCTACAACACTAACAGAAAAATAATAGAAAATCCTAACCTCAATTTGTCCTTCGCCTTTAACGCTTCTCCATATTACACTTTCACTCAAATTTTCTATGCTAGAATATGATATGTGTTAAAAATAAATGAGAATGACTACTTATTAAGTTGTTAACATTTTCTTCCTTTTTCGTCCACCTCAACACTTACTTATCATGTCAACACCATTTGACAATCACTTTTGACTTTGACTAACAAAAAAAAAACATTTAAAAGGATCAAAATGGTCATTTAAAAAAGAAAGAGACCAAAATAGAGATAAGAAATAAAAAGAATATTAAATTATTAATTTAATACTGATTATTATAACTATATATTATAACTTATATTTAAAATTTATATTCAATTAAATTAAATATTGTCTCATGTTAAAATTTTTCTGAGAATTATAACTATTTTTATTTTTTGAAATTTTAGTATTTAATTTTAAAATTTTAATTTTATGTTGGATTTAGTAGGGATAAAGGTGGCAAAACGGGTCGTAGTCGACCGACGCATCCGCCAAAAATTGATGGATTGAGTTGAGATTTTTGATTCGATGTCCACCAAAGTCCACCACGCTAAAGACCGTCGTCCATCAAAATTCTCCCCAAAATCTGTCGCGCCTATACATTCAACTTGTCACATATTAAGTCCTTGCTTTTTAAATTAATTTTAGTAGGTCCAATTCTTAATGATTTTATTTTATTCATTTATTTGTTTTTTTAAGTAAATTTTGTTAAAAAGATATTTTATAAAAAATTATTTTAAAAACAAGTGAAAAATCTAATTAAAATATAAAAAAAAAAGGTCTTTTAATATATTAAAAAAATAAAAAATAAAAAATAAAGCGGGCAAGTGCGCCACCCGTCAATCCATCATTTTCGCGAGACAAGTTAGATTTTTATGTCCATTTCCATTAGGCGGATTTGTCCATTCCGCTCTTTCTTTAGCGGGCTTAAAACACAGTGAGACAGACAGTCTCTTTTAACACCCCTAAATAGAGAGAACTACGGTTCTCCACAACTGCGATCATAAGAAAGCTGAAACTATTTGATGTCAGAATTTATCTCTGAATTAAATCATTACGGTGGTGAAAAAAAAAAACAATTATCAATCACATTTATTAATTTTATTTAATTATATCTTATAAAATCGGTTGAAAATCTCGGTTAATTTTTCAAGAGCGAGAATCTCTATCCCTTAATTATACATGAATATCTATTATTAATATTATTAATAGATTGCATTTAATATAATTGATATATTATCCTCTCTATATAAATTAATTATTTGTCACTGATTCTATTGAAACTTACTTTACTCCGATGATACTGATTTTTGTTTGTATCTCATTTTTTGTAGATATTTTTATAAGGCATATTATACAACGAATCTTATCCTCATAAATTTATTTCCTTTTTCTATTAGAGAATTTATACTAGTATGTTTTTACAAATTCTTTTACATTAGTAATAGAATTATACTGAAGTTCCGTAAAAAAAAAAGAATTATACTGAAATTACTTCTTAATTATTAATTCAACACAGTAACCAATTTAATATATCACTCTACACGTATACATAATACTTCTATAAAATATGTTTTTATTATTAAACTTTTGTGAATTAATTTTAAATTTTAAAAAATATGAATTTTACTTGAAATTTAAAAGAAATTTCAGATTTTTTTAAAAAAAATACTAAATTTTTCGAAAAATTCTTCACTTTTGAAAAAAAAAACAAATTATTTTTTACACTATCGAAAATTTTGAAATTTCCATAAAAAAAATTTAATTTAAAAAAAAAAACTAAAATTTTATTTTGAAATTTCCATAAAAAAAATTTAATTTAAAAAAAAAAACTAAAATTTTATGAAACTACCGAAACTTTCAAAAGAACTAATAGAAATTAAATAAAAAATCGAAAATTTGGTTATTAGACACTTCCAATTTACTCAAAGACATTTTTAAAAATAAAATAACTGAGAGATAGCTGGTATAATTTGAGGGGGTTCAAGTTAAACGCTCTTCTTATAATATTCAACCGTAGTCGCCACGCGTATTAATTCCTATATAACAAGTCGACATTCAGGATTGCATTCCGACAAAACCCTTACTTCGGGAAACTGTTAAAACAAAATCATCGTAGCACTTCATTGTACCCACAAACAACAAGGTACTGTTACTTTTTCTTAAACTTGGATCTTTATACTGTTACTTTACCTTCACCTAGTTTTCTTGGTTCTTTCTCAGCTCTGTTAATTGCGGTTAAGTAATCATCACACTGTTCTTTCTTTATCTTGCATTTCATGCTTCTATTTTATATATCTTGATCTCTTATTCCTTTGAAGTTCGATTTTCAATTTATTTGTAATTTTTTGTTTTTGATTTTCACTTGTTACCATTCAATTTCTTCATAGTTCAGGTGATCAAATTCTGTTTTTGTTTAAATGGCTGATCCAGAGGGTAGTTCCTTGTGGTTAAATAGTTTAAATATTTGTGACTATTTTGGATGGAAAGATCATGGAGAATATGGAACTCTGGCTGCTATAATCATTGGCATCCTTGTTCCCGTCTTGTTTTCGGTTTTTTTCCTAGGGAAGAAAAGGGCTAAGACAAGAGGTGTTCCTGTGGAAGTCAGTGGTGAATCGGGTTATGCGGTTCGTAATGCTCGGTATTCTGAGTTGGTTCAAGTTCCTTGGGAAGGAGCTCTAACTGTGGCTCATCTATTTGAGCAATCTTGTAATAAACATGCACATAATAAGTTTCTTGGGACAAGGAAACTAATCGGAAAGGAGTTTGTTACATCTAGTGATGGCAGGAAGTTTGAGAAAGTTCACTTAGGAGAGTATGAATGGGAAACGTATGCCCAGGTCTTTGCTCGTGTGTCCAGTTTTGCATCTGGTCTTCTTAAGTTAGGCCATAATATTGATAGCCGTGTTGCAATTTTTTCTGATACTCGGGCTGAGTGGCTCATTGCTCTCCAGGTAAATTTCCTTAATTTCTTCCATTACCATTTGGATTTATTGGTTCTGTAGTCACGGATTTTAATGAAATACTTGGTAAATTACAGGGTTGCTTCCGCCAGAGTATAACGGTTGTTACTATTTACGCTTCTCTAGGCGAGGATGCCTTAATCCACTCACTTAACGAGGTAGGAAGTTGTTATCTTTTGCTTAATTTTAGTAACTATAAATGGTGGCAAGTTCTCACTTGAAGCTTTGCAATATGAACAGACCCAAGTATCTACTCTGATCTGTGACGTAAAGCTGTTGAATAAGTTGGAACCAATAAGATCGAAACTAACATCCTTGCAAAACATAATTTATTTTGAAGACGATAGCAAAGAAGAACATGCTTTTTCTGAAGGTTTGAGCAACTATACAATTGCATCTTTCGGTGAAGTTGAGAAACTTGGGAAAGAAAGTCCTGTCGAACCAAGCTTGCCTTCCAAGAATGCTGTTGCGGTTGTCATGTATACAAGTGGCAGTACAGGTCTGCCAAAGGTTTGTTATTTCCTCAAGTTTTGTTAAAGGGGTTCATCAGTGTCTATGTGTGCGTAATCTCTTATTTGTATTTGTGATTTGCTGCATGTTTGTGAAATGTTGTCCAAGGTAATGGTTATTAATTTTGTTGGTAACCTAATGGCTACTAAAGAACTCGTAATTCAGAAATATGAGTAGTTGAGTTACATGTTTTCGTTTGATTTGATAAACTGTTAACTTTTTTTTAGGGTGTCATGATTACCCACGGGAACATTGTAGCCACTACAGCAGCTGTTATGACAGTGATTCCAAATCTTGGCAGTAAGGACGTGTACTTGGCGTACTTGCCCCTTGCTCATGTTTTTGAAATGGCAGCAGAGGTGATTCTTTTAGCCTTTTAGTCTTAATCATCAAAGTAGTTGATGCTGTCTCTAAATTACCGTGGTTGTCCAGTCTGTTATGCTGGCCGCAGGTGTTGCAATTGGTTACGGCACTCCTATGACTTTGACCGACACATCTAATAAAATCAAGAAAGGAACCAAGGGAGATGTTACTGTCTTAAAGCCCACCCTTTTGACAGCGGTACCGGCTATTATTGATCGTATTCGGGATGGAGTTGTAAAAAAGGTGTGTCGACTAATTCACATGAACATTTTTTTTTATCTTTGCCACATTTAATTTTTATTTCTTATTGGAGATTCAGTGTTCTAATTTTACTATCATAATGCATTACTGATGGGTAGGACTTTCGAATATGATAGTTACTTTGCAATCACTAACTGCAGAACCTCGCATCGCATCTGTTTTTTCCTATTTTACTTTCCCACAATGTTATAAACTAGTCACTTAAAATTATTTTATCTTCCTTACTCTTATCTATATTGTATTCAGGTGGAGGAAAAAGGGGGACTTGCCAAGAGTCTTTTCCAGATTGCATACAATCGTCGACTGGCTACTGTAAAAGGAAGTTGGCTAGGAGCTTCTAGATTGGAGAAGTTGGTGTGGGATACCATTATCTTTAAAAAAATCCGTACTGTACTTGGAGGCAACCTCCGATTCTTGCTTTGTGGTGGAGCTCCTTTATCCGGAGATTCTCAACAATTCATCAATATCTGTGTCGGGTAATGACTCTCATATTTATACTATGAATTATTTGGTTGGAACTAAGTAGTTGTATTATTTGTATGTGTGTGTATGCATATATAGTAGAAGGATGAGATGAGGAAAATGATATTTGTAGAGACCACTATTATTGATATCATGTTGACATTACTATCAACAATATTTTGGAGACATCTTTAAAAATGTCCTTGAAATTACAAGGAGACTCGTAAGTACATATAGGTAGGGGATTTGCAGGTACAATACTGCATCCAGTTTAAAGAAATTGGTAGTGGTAGAGTAGTCAATCCCAGATAGCGGCGCGGAGCGGCCGGCCCCAAACATGGGATAGCGTATAGCGGGATGACCGTTATTTGACCATTTTTTGGATAAAATACATAAATAATTATAAACATATATTTAGTGTAAAACTAAACAAATAATGAAATGATGGAGCAGAGGGAGGAGACGACGGCTGAGATAGTGTTCTGTACATCTAAGACTCTTCCCATAGAGGCCGGCCTCCGCTCCGCTATCCTGCTATAGCGCTGCTATTGGCCGCCATTGACTACTCTTGGTAGTGGTGAATCGAATCTAGAGCCAAGGGTCCACAAACGTTTTGGAGTGATTGTGCAATCTCTTCTTCATCTTTACTTTATTTGTTGCAGCATCCTCTTCCCATCCAACTTTATCTAACAGTGACCTTTGTATTGTTTGTAAGACTTGGATAGTCCTTACCTTATAAGGCCATTTTGTGGGACTGAGTTAGGTCAAAACCAAATTCCTAAAGTTTTAGTTCTAACATATAGGAAAAAGGATGGTGGTTAAGTTCTGAATCATCCAACGACTTCATTACTAGGGAAAGTTGTCAAACAGCTGACTGTACTTATAAAAGAGACCCCAAAGTACCTTTGTAGAGGTTGCAATCGAGCAGATGGACACAAAATTAGAAACACGGGAGTGTGCAAAGTGATCATATTACAGATGTATGTGGTGGATGTAAATTCATAACTCAAGACAGTTGGATTCTTGAAAACCTTGATCAATATTATTCAGGACGAATGGGGGTTGGTTATACCCTGAGTACAGGGCATTAACAGCTCTTAAGATTGAGGAGAAATATCCTTTGCCTCAAAATCAGATCTCAAAATTCAGATTCATCTTGTTAGGATAAAGGAAAATATATTTCTAAAACAACTTTCAAGACTTACGAGGGGTTTTATATGTTTCTTTTGATGCCTTTTGGACTATCCATAGCACCTCCACTTTCTAGTTTCTCATGAATGAGACACTCAAGACCATTTCTAAAGAAATGTTGATGTTTTTCTGGTGACATACTGATTTACAGCAAAGACCAACCACACTCACTTGCTGCCATCTGAGATTCATTCTTTAACTATTGCTTGTCCATTTGATTTGCAAAAACGAAGTTTATATTTTCTAACTCATACCTCTTTTTGTCCAACTAGAGTTATAATTCATTGTATTTAATTATTTATTTATTATGTCGACAGGGCTCCTATCGGGCAAGGATACGGTTTGACTGAAACATTTGCTGGGGCTGCCTTCTCTGAGGCAGATGACTTCAGCGTGGGACGTGTTGGTCCACCTCTTCCTTGTTGCTATATTAAAGTATGCCATATATCTCATTAACAAAATATTGAACTTCCAACCTCTACTTATTTATAGATGTTGCAGAGTTATTGTAATTGTCATTAATTATTATAGTTTTCATGCTGGCGTGTGATAAAACTTATTGGAGTTCAAAAGTCAGTGAAAAATTAGTAACATTAGAAATAACAAAATGAATATATCTTAAGCTGTTATATAACTTGCAGTTTGTGCTATTTTAAGAGCCCCAAACGGGATGGAATTTGATTTTGTTTTTAATTCGGTTTTATAGCTTGTTTCTTGGGAAGAAGGAGGCTATCGGTCGTCAGACAAACCAATGCCACGAGGAGAGGTTGTAGTTGGTGGCTTCAGTGTGACAGCTGGTTATTTTAATAATCAAGACAAAACTAATGAAGTGTTCAAGGTAATATTCATGCTTTTTAGGTGCATGCCATTTTTCCTTTTCAATTTTCTTTAATTTTACGGAAGTTTATTTTTGCCGAATAAGCAGCACATGTGATTTGTTCAACTTAGTACAGGTTGATGAGAAAGGCATGCGCTGGTTTTATACTGGTGACATTGGGCGATTCCATCCTGATGGGTGCCTTGAAATTATCGATAGGAAAAAAGATATTGTCAAACTTCAACATGGAGAATATATCTCTCTTGGAAAGGTGACTCAAACTATATCTAGTTGTTCTGGAATCTGGATGAAGTACTGACACGAGATTCACAGTAAAATTTTCAGGGTCTAACATTAGACTTTCATTTTTAACTTAATGACAGGTTGAGGCAGCATTGGCATCATGTGATCATGTGGATAATATAATGGTTTATGCGGATCCCTTTCACAGCTACTGTGTTGCTCTAGTTGTTGCTTCACACCAGTCCCTTGAAAAGTGGGCTCAAGAAACTGGTATTGAATACAAAGATTTTAATGATCTATGTAACAAACCTGAAGCCGTCACTGAGGTCCTGCAGTGCATTTCCAAGGTTAGCTAATATGTGGGATGGCAATCTATAGATTATTCATTAGTGATTTATCAATTTGAGGATGAAGTAACACTTGTAGCACACTACCGCACTCTTAAGTTAATACGCACAAAATGTATAAATTCTCTTCATTTTAGTTATGATGATGTAACATGGTAAACTACATTGCAAGTTTAGTAGCACTTACATGGTTAATGACTAATTTTACTTTAATCATTTCAGGCTGCAAAAGCTGCAAAGCTGCAAAAAACTGAAATTCCTGCAAAGATTAAGTTGTTGGTGGATCCATGGACACCTGAGTCTGGATTAGTTACTGCTGCTCTCAAGTTAAAGAGGGAACAGCTGAAAGCCAAATTCAATGATGATCTTGAGAAGTTGTATGCATGAAGTATCTAACCTCATGTTAATGTGCTATATGTTGCAGGTGTATGTTATGTTTGATTTTGAAAATTTCTCCTTTGATGTGGCTTATGTATTTTCACTTGTTAGTGACATGTAAAACACATTGCATAACAAAGACAGATTCAGCATAATGGTTGCTGTTGAGACTGTGCTGGATTGCTTTGTACAGATGATGGCATAGAATAATATATGAGCTGTTATTTAACTTGAAATATATACGTCAATGATGTTTGTGAGGTTCTACAGTTTTTGCTTTACATTGGGCTATCATATTGTTACACAATACTAGACTGAAAATTCTGTGTTCTCACAGAGTGGTGTTTCTACCTATGATATGAAGCACAAGTATCTAAAAAATCATGTAATGGGGACACGCTTGATCCTATTAGGTAGGGTTTACTAGTCAAATTGTAATAACAAAAGAGGTTTATTTTTACAAGTTAATTCTATTTGTGAATCCTATGAAAAAAGGGAGCAACGTGTTTTACATCCCCCCTGACACGTATGAATGAACTTACGCTCGAGCTTATTACACTATTTTATAACTTTTTACATCCGTACAAATGGATACACTATAAAATCATCAAAAGTTCAAACTTCAAAAACAAATTTTAAGTTCAAGAAAATAAAAATGTACAATAAAAATGTAGACAGTTGTATAACTTCTCTACAAGGAATTATTACATACAACCAAAGAAGAAAATAAGTTTCTGCAAAGATTATGCCTAAAATGATGGATTACAGTATTGGTGAAAATGTGATTAGGTACTACAACTCTGCGGTGGATTCCGAAGAATGAAACTGTCATTTTGAACAAAACCAAACAATCAATTTCAGTTCTAATTGCATTAAACTTGTGGATATATGACGATGGATTCACTCTTACTCTACTTTGACTCTACTGGAGTTTGTGCAATGACAGAGGTTGATAGCGAAGGCCGTAGGAGAATGTATAAAGCAGGACCCAGCAATGGTATCAATGATACTGGAAGAAGCCAAGAACCTTTGTCAAACCTGCATATTGTACTAGTATTAAATATGGTTTACATGATATATAATCCTACTATATGGACTAGATCTATGATCTCTGAGCATTACCATTTTCTAGCAGTCATGTCATTGTAAACCCAAAATGGTGCCAATGTTGAGAGTAAAGTAAAATCAATGGACATGATATGGATCTGCAAACATGATAACCAGATTTTATCACTGCAAATTTGGCTCAAGGTAAACTACCTAGGTTCTAGTAAACCAGTACTTTTTGCTTGAAAACCAACATAGTAGAGAACTATATGGCATTGCTAAAGCTAATGACAACGAATACAAGGACATAAGTCAGGCCAAATATATGTAGAGTTGAGTCTGAACTTACAAATTTGCTTCCCCTGCAGTACTGGTAAAATTCTTTCCATACATCTTCCCCGGCTAAACTGGCGTAAATTACGAGACCTATCCCCGAAGCAAGCAGTATCTGTTTCACAGTTGAGATAAGATAAATGATCTGCGTGCAACAACTTTGTATTTTAAGACGAGAACTTACTGATGCAGTAACTTTTGATTCCAGAAAATTTAGAGGCCACGTTTTAAGCTCAGCTTCTTCAACAGGAGGCGGTGGAGGTTTCCATAGCACAAAATAAGGAAGAAGTGCATATATGCCGCCAAAACAGGAGAGTGACAGGAAAGGCCATACAGGAACCTTGCTTTTTGAGCTGTACAAGAACAATTTAGTCTTACATAGGAAAGTCAATGCTTAACAAGGTGCCTAGTTACAATATATATATACTAAAAAAAGAGAGAGAAAAATGCAAATGAGAATGTGGAAATACCTTCTGGCAGTGGGAAGTAAGAGCATGCTATATACCAAAGGCCATAAGCCCATTATGTACCACTCAGATACAAGCACTTCATTCATTCTGAAACCGTCATCTCCTTTCAAATTCAACAGCTTTTTCAAGAAATACATGTCCGTGGACTGAATAATAATAATAATAATAATAATTAAAAAACAGCATAAGAAAACAAGCATATTGAATAGTAATATTATACCGGTGTTTGGTTTGGGGAGAGAAAGGAGACATAGTAGATAAGTGCAGCCCATAAGAGAAAGAGTAAAATTGAGGTTGTCCAATCTCTTTTTCCTTCCTCCACAACCTCAACACCACTGCTTCTAACCTCACTCTCTCTGTCGGAATCACGGCAAATAACAATACTACCCTTTTTCCGAAACGAAACAGCAATAGGGTTTTTGATTGTTACAGGCTTGAAACAACTACTGGGTCTGATGAATGCTGTTGTTGTAGTAGTTGATGTCCGTGGTTGAATCGAATGTTTGTTTTTGAGAGTTGGAAAGTTGCAAGAGACAAGATTGGGTTTAGCTACAACTAGTAGCACCATGATGTTTACAAAGTGATCCCTTTAAACAACACAATAAATAGTCATTTTTATTTTTATCAACAGTGGTAATTTATTCACATTCAGTAATTTATTTTATTATTAGATGAATGATAAAGTTGAGATTTTTGGTAGCACGTGGTGTTCTCACAACAACTCAAAAATAGGAACAAAACTCTACGAGGTAAGGTTTTTGTGTTGTGAAAGACAACCATGGTTGAAGCTTCTGGGATGATGTGCACCACCACCAACACCGCTCTTATTCCTGCTTTTAACCCTACTATTCACAGAACTCATCTTCCTCTCTCAAGAAGACACCATGTCCAATTTTCACTCTCTGCAACTGCAAGTCAAACTTCAACGTTTATGGAAACCATTCCTTGGGGTTGTGAGAATGATTCGCTGGAAAACTCTTCTTCTCTTCTGAAATGGTTGTCAGAGTCAGGTCTTCCATCTCAGAAGATGGCCATTGATAAAGTTGATGTGGGTGAGAGAGGACTTGTTGCATTGAAGAATATTAGGAAAGGGGAGAAGCTTCTCTTTGTTCCTCCTTCACTTGTCATCACTCCAGATTCTGTAAGCCTTTCTTTCTTCCTCAACAGTTTTACTTTATTCAATCCATGCTAAAATTTGATACTTTATGATGAAACTTCAAAACTGATTTGGATTTTTTGTTTGGGTGTGTTTGTGTTTGGTTATCAGGAGTGGAGCTGCCCGGAAGCTGGTGAAGTATTGAAAAAGAATTCAGTGCCGGATTGGCCATTGCTTGCAACTTACCTTATAAGTGAAGCTAGCCTCACGGAGTCTTCAAAATGGTTCAGTTATATATCCGCCTTACCTCGTCAACCTTACTCACTTCTATACTGGTACTTGAATTCAGTTGCTCTTATCATAAAATTCTTTAAGGGTCTACTCTCAAAATTTTGCTACACAGTTCAATTTTGTCATTTCAGGTCACAGACAGAACTAGATCGCTACTTGGAAGCTTCACAGATTAGGGAAAGGGCAATCGAAAGGACTAATAATGTTGTTGGAACGTATGGACCAATTGTTTGTACCTGATATTTCTTCAAGGATTTTTTTTTTGTCTTTTCATTTCTCTTTTTTAGTATGATAATGCATCAAATGTGTTCTCTTGATTGAAAATCCCTTGTTTTGCTATAACTCTCCAGATACAATGATATGAGGCTCAGAATATTTTCCAAATACCCTGATTTCTTCCCTGAAGAGGTAACTTCATCACATTGAACAGGATGAGAATTACTAGTTTCTGAAAACTAGTTGTGAATCTGAATCTGTTATTTGTATGGCTTTCAGGTGTTCAACATCGAGTCTTTCAAATGGTCATTTGGAATTCTTTTCTCCCGCATGGTGAGTCACTCTGGTAGATGCAGTGAAACATTCAATCATACTTGTTTTCTGTTTCATAGTTTAAGACAAAAGGATGATTGTTAGAACAGATAATTCATGATATCAGTGCTGTGTAGGTTCGGTTACCCTCAATGGATGGAAAGGTGGCCTTGGTTCCTTGGGCGGATATGCTGAATCATAATTGTGAGGTAGGGTATCTTCCCTAACAAAAATCTTAGCAGGTTTTCCTCAGCAAGTTGAACTCTAATTTGTTTTTTCATTGGCTTAGGTGGAGACTTTTTTGGATTACGATAGATCTTCGAAGGGAATTGTCTTTACAACAGATCGTCCCTATCTACCAGGTGAGCAGGTAAACATAAATTCATAGTTGGAGTTTGTTAAATTAGATTAACTTAGGATAAAATATTTAAGTACCTAGGTAAATGAAATGCAAATCTGTCGCGCCTCGCCGAAATGTTTTATGTCCTTAAAGCTAGCAATATTACCACAAACTGCAATTGATTTCTTGTATCAAATTACACAGGTGTTTATTTCCTATGGAAATAAATCAAATGGGGAGCTTCTGTTATCTTATGGATTTGTTCCAAAGGAGGGCACGAATCCAAGCGACTCAGTTGAGCTACCATTGTCACTCAAGAAATCTGATGAGTCTTATGAGGAGAAGTTAGAACTGTTGAAGAAGTATGGATTATCAGGGTGAGTACCTAAATTTTCATAGTTATTATGCCTCTCATTATTGAACTTGCTACTCACTTGATTGTTCTATTTTTGTCAGATCTCAGTGTTTTCCATTAAGGGTCACCGGCTGGCCATTGGAGTTAATGGCTTATGCTTATTTAGCTGTTAGTCCTTCAAGCATGAGAGGAAAATTTGAAGAGGTATGTCGTTTAATATCTTTGCGAATTCTTTCTCCGAATGTTTTATAACCATATGCACGATTCTTTTGACAGATGGCTGCGACCGCATCAAATAAAACTACCTCCAATAAGGACTTGAGATATCCTGAAATAGAAGAGCAGGCATTGCAGTTCATACTAGATAGTTGTGAATCTAGTATCTCAAAATACAATAAGTTCTTACAGGCAAGGAAACACTTTAATAAGGAACCTTTAAATTTATTCGAAACACGCATCACCAATCACTAGATAGCGAGTTAATCCTAGTCGTGTTTCCCTCTATCGATCCGCAGGCAAGTGGATCGCTGGATTTGGACGTGACTTCTCCGAAACAACTTAACCGGAGACTCTTTCTAAAACAGCTAGCCATAGACTTGTGTACGAGCGAGCGGAGGATACTATTCCGTGCTCAATACGTAAGACTTTAAAAACTCATTATTTAATAACTATGATTAGTATACTGATATAAATTTTTTCAAGCATGTATGATTATACATTGATTCTTTGTACTTTTCCACAACAAAAATGGATTACAAGTTCGCAGCAAAACTGTTATATACTAATATGTTATTTCTCTATCACTAAAGCTTAACTAATTTTGAACATTAATTGCAGATATTGAGAAGAAGATTGAGGGATATGAGAACTGGTGAATTAAAAGCCTTAACAATCTTCAATGGGTTCAGGAAATTTTTCAAGTGATCATGAAATGAACTTGATCACCCTTTGACATGATCATGAGCTAGTTCAAGTTCATCACTTCATGTAATTGGTAGTTGTTGCTGAGGGAAATAGGTTAACTCTTGAGTGATAAAATAATCTGTATTGTAAAAGAACAAAAAGCAAGAAAAGAAAAAAGTGGAGAATTATTGCATCCAAACAATTTTTGTTTTGTTTTGTATTGAGCACTTCACTATTTTGGTCACAAGTTTTTTACAGGGTTAACTTAAAACTTTCAAATTTATTACACCTTCACAGGAGAAATAAGTTCTTGAATAAAGAAATTTAGCATAATAGTAGAATACCACAACTCTTAGATGAAACTTTTTACTATCTTAATACTAAGACAAAGACTAGTGAGACATAACTATATCTTATGCTACACACATTTGCACCCTATAGATAGAACCTTTTGTGCAATTCTTATAATAATCTATACTTTAATGATTGATTAATTTCACATTAAACATACTTAAAAAGGTGATATTCTAGATTAAAACAACATTGGTCATACTAGTAATAGATCACACAGGAACAGTCCTAGTAGAAGATGCTTGTGGATCAACACTAACAGCATCATCACCTTCTTCTTCATTCTCCCCGCTCATCTCTTCCAAAGATTTTCCATTAGCTTCCGGCACAAGAAATGTGAAAAATATGCCAAGACAGTTAACCACAGCAAGCAAAATAAGAGTGTTCTTCATTCCAATCCCAGCAGGGTACCCTGCATCTCTCTTTTTCGGATCCTTACTTTGAGAAGCATACAAAAATCCAAATGCACCTATAATTGCTCCAGCTTTCCCTGCTGCAGAAGAAATTCCATGACATGTAGATCTCAACCTAGCGGGAAAAATCTCGGCCGGCACAACAAAAGTTGTTGAGTTTGGGCCAAAATTCGCAAAGAAAAAAGTCATTGCGTACATAACAAGAAACCCAACTCGGTTTTCTTTCTTAGTCCAATGATGATACGGAAGCGCGAGCGCAAACATGAACACAGTCATGAAGAAGAATCCCATTATTTGAATTGCGAAACGGCCTACTATGTCAATAAAAGCCACTGTAAACCAGTATCCCGGAACCGTTCCGCAAAGTGCTATAAGCGTCGTCGCTCTAGCAACCTTGAAAACTTCGTGAATTGCGTTCATATCTTCGGCCGGTGGAAGCCAACCAATACTACTATAAATATCTTTTTGAAAAAGATTTGAACTGTAATAAGCAATGTCAAGAAGAAACCAGGTCGAAGTCGTTCCAAGTAGATGAAGACCATGTCTTCTAAGAAATTCTTTACTAAACAAACCAAAACTGTTTTGTTCTCTCACACCTATCTTCTCTACTTTCTCTTGCTCGGCTTCAATTTCAACTTGTAACACCATTGACATGTCTTGCGCCGCTTGTTTTGCATTCTTAGCAACAAGTGCAGTGTACCTAAAGAGAGATCAGATATAGATATATGAGTTATTCAATAAATCTAAAAAAATAAATTTTTGTGGAATAAAAAGTGCGTACCTTGCTGTCTCGGGCATTTTCATACGCCAATAATAAGTTAAACCAGCAGGAACAGCACCAAACATGAGAATAATTCTCCAAACATAATCAGCTTCTGGTACAAGTGATGCTGCAGCATCCACCTTATAAGCCGGAGCCTTATAAGCATGATCAAAAGCAGTGGAAACCACAAGAGAAACGATTCCACCCGCCAAAATTCCGAACCCTTGCATAGCAAAAACCGAAGCAATAAACGCGCCTCGAGTCTTTTTATTAGCATATTCAGACATGATGGTAGCAGAAAGAGGGTAATCACCACCAATACCAAAACCAAGCCAGAATCTAAAGAAACAAAGAGTCGCAATCGTACCCTTAGCTGAATGACCAAAAGAAAGACCAGAAGCAAGAGAAGAGAATACCATAAGAGCAAGAGTTAGACCATAAACTTTTTTCCTTCCCATTTTGTCACCAAGCCAACCGAAGAAGAGTTGGCCTGCTAAAGTGCCACAAAGTGCTACACCGTTTACTGCTGCTGAGACATTTGGAGGCAAAGTACCTGGTTTTAGTGAATTCGGGTGTGTGTAGTATATTCTTCCGAGTAACTTGGTGACATTTGGTATGCAGAAAAGGTCGTATGCATCAGTGAAAAATCCCATACCAGCAATTATGATGGCAGTGAAATGGTACCATTGTGTCTTGGCTGAATCAAGAGCACTTAGAACTCCTAGTTGTTCACGAGCCATAGCTAGATCTTTGGTGCAGGGACCAATTAGTCGTGACTATAATTCTGGCACAAGAACGAATTACAAGTTAGCATTATATATACTGCTATCACATACGGTGAGAGCCTATCTTATGCTTACTTCATAATACTTTCTTTGGAACCTTCTAACACGTTACCGATTTTTTTTATTCCATTAAAAACTGTCACACAAACACCATATTTAAAATTCACTCGGTGTTAACGGTTGATTTAAATAAGTTTTTTTATTTATTAAATAATTATAAAAAACCTGGTCAGGATTTTTTTTGTTTTCTTATTTATTAAATTTAGTTGGTTCACTATTTTTCTAATATATATATTTTTTAAAATAATACGGTAAAGTAGAAAAGAAAGTATTAGCATCTTTTGTTAGTTTGAAAAGTCAGGAAAAAAAGACAAAATACATACTAACACGCAGTTTGAAAAAGAGGGAGAGTCTTAATTATTCGAATTGAAAATGGCATTATGTGATCAATTTTCAAACAAAGTAGTTTTCAACTTTTCATACGAATTCACAAGAGACTTTGACCATTAAGAAGATAACATGCTAAATTGCTAACATTCAATTTTTCTGCCTTAGCTTTACCGACACTCATGATGTGATGCCTGTCTGTAAAAAGTAAAACTAACAAACTAAACGCAAATGGTTAGAAAAGGAGCTATAAACTTTGCAAATAACTAACTGAATTTATATAAGTAAACACGTATTATACATAAAAAGTGAAAGAGGGACTAACCGGGTTCAATCTATGGAGTAGCTAATAATATTTTTGTGGCATCTATGATGTGAATGAAGATAGATGATTGAGAAGCATGTATTTATACTACATACTACTAGTAATTTAGTCTCGTCCTATAATCATAGGACTCGTGATCAATTTTAATCTCCTACGACAACCAAGCATATACCATGATTCCTTTATGGTTTATAATGTTTTAAATTAATAAAAGTCAAATGCTAGTATTAATATATATTTCCCGCATTCCACGTTGCATCATCTTCCTACTGTGAAACAAATAGTTTATTACTAGTTTTATGAATAATAGGAGGAAGATTTTGACTTTTGTTAATAGAGCATGCTATCTTATCTTGAGTTTTTTAATAAAAAACTTAGTTTTTTAATAAAAAATAATTAAGTGTAATTTTTCCTAGTTTCAAGAATTGAAAGATAAAATAAAATTATGCTCTTTTGTTTTGAGGAAAAACAAGCTATGTTATAATATAGTCGGTGTTTCGAAGTTAGGCTCATGCTAAATATTCCACGTGTTTTTAGAGAGAGAAGGTCTCACTTCTCTCTAAAAAGTTATCGTGTCTCCTCCTTCCAACTCATTTAAGGTTTGAAGGCGCTTCTTTTTTTAGTTCTTTCTAGTGTTGTCCCCGAATTATTTTGGTGTTCTCTTCTCTTGTCGGAGATGTTTGTTCCTTTTCGGTAGCTGGTTGGAGAGTTTTGGTTCTGGTTCGATGGGTAAGTAGAGAGATATTCCGCTATCAAAGGAGGAAGAAGAAGGTATAACGGCAGAGATGGAGCAGATCTATGGAGGAGAAATCTTTCAGCGCATTTTGGCAGCGAAGCTTTAGACGGGTAATAGTTTTAATTTATGGGCATTCATTAATACGATGGTTGGGGCGTGGAAACTCAATAATCTGGTGGAGTCTCAAGAACTGAGTAAGAACCTTTTCTTATTCTAATTCGCCAAAAAGAGGGATATGGAAGGTGTTCTGCGAAATGGACCCTGGAGTTTCGACCGAAATCTACTAGTGTTGGCTCGTGTATCCGATGAAAAGCAACCGTCTGACCTAAATATGCACTATAGGGTTTTCTAGGTTAGGATATACGAACCCCCTCTTATGTAACGGTTTGAAGCGATGGCTAAGAAGCTCAGAGTTATTCTAAGGGTTTATGGGGAGATGAATCAGAGGAAGCTCACAGGAACGAGAGATTTCTACGCATAAAAGTAACCTTGGATCTTAAGAAACCTATAAAAAGAGGAACGACGATAAGATTTAAAGAGAAGAATTTGCGAGTCCATTTCAAGTACGAGAGACTCCCAACGTTTTGCTTCATTTGCGGAAGAGTAGGGCACTGGTTAAAGGATTGTGAAACAACTTGGGATTTAAGCAAAGAAGGGTTTGAAGAGCTAGAGGAGCAAGATTTATCTTATGGAACATGGTTGCGTGCATCGTCGTTACCCAGAATTCCAGAAGAGCACATTAACTTTTTTAATTAATTTCAATTATCATCTTTATTTCTATTATATAATTTTAATACCATTTATTTCAATTATAATCAAAGAAAAAATATTTGCTCCTCTCCTTATTTCTACTAAAATGTTTTTTTTAATCATTTGTTACTACTTATTTATTTAAGCGATAGAATTATATCTCTTTTTAGAAATCTTTTGAGCATTTTAGGTTTTTTTTTTTAATTTCTCAATCTCTCAATTATTAATATTCAAACCTTTACTTCTAATTTAGTTTTTATTTCTTTGAAATTACCTAAGTTAATCTTTAGTTAGATAATAAAAAATCTAAAAATAACAAAAACACCTCCTTGTAAATAATTTTAATTATGTATGATTAATTGTCTTAATTAATAAAATCATAATCCTTGTACATAAAATCAAATATTTTTCAAGCCAAATTAAATTCTAATATTTTTGCCAATAAT
Organism: Vicia faba; assembly: GCA_948472305.1. Lineage (NCBI taxonomy): Eukaryota > Viridiplantae > Streptophyta > Magnoliopsida > Fabales > Fabaceae > Vicia > Vicia faba. The sequence goes on from OX451737.1 coordinate 598,275,555, forward strand.
AGGATATACATCCTCGAATAACTAAATGATTGGCTTAACGTCTTACCAATTAATTGTTCGAATCAAAATATTTAAAATTTACCAATCTATTAAATCAATTTCTTTGCCTCGCGCGATTATATTCTGATAAAGACCAACTCCTTATAAAAATCAATTTCTTCGTCCCGTACAATTTAATTCCAATAAAGATAAACTTTTTATGAATCAATCAAACTTAAAACACTTAGTTTTCTATTTCTTTTTCTTATATATGATAATATGTTTAATTAAAGAAATGTTTCCATAACTAAAAAATTAAACATTTTTTCAAACATATGGAAACATTAACTTTTAAATAGAAATTCTCGATTTACCCCTAAATCTAAAATAGGATGCCCCCTTGAGAATAAGAGAGATGAAGGATGCCTAACACCTTTACTTCGTCTAACCAACTCGCGAACTTAGAATCTCTACACAATTAGGGTTATCCGTTATTCCCCGTCCTTAGGACAAAAATTAATGGTGGCGACTCTTTTATTTTTTTCGGTTACGACATGTAGTATTGATTTTGGATGTGTGGCCAAGAGTCTAGAGGGTGAGGTTATTCTGGTGGCCAGCAAGAAGGAATCCATGTCAGTTGATCCTGCAGTTGTATAGGTGTTAGCAATTCGTTGGAGCCTGTTGTTAGCCAAATAGTTGAAGCTGGAGCAAATTACCGTGCAGTCAAACTGTCTTAATGCAGTGGATTGTATTAATTATGTGATGAAACTAGAAATATTGGATCTTTTGGCTGTTGACTGTAGGAGTCTTTTAAGTTCTTTTTCTTTTGCTTCTGTCATGTTTATTCCTAAAAATTGTAATATAGAGGCTCACAGACTTGTGGGAATTGGGAACTCTATAGGTTCTAAAACCTGACTTGGTGGTATTCCATCCCAAAACCTCAATGTTGTAAGGCTTTTGCCTCTTTCTGATTAATGGAATCCATGTTTGCATAAAAAAAGAAATTAGGCTCATGCCTAATCCATCTCAACCTATCAAATCAAATAATGATCTTTTGATGACAATTAACTGAAATTAACGATTTATAGTGCCTTATTTATAATTGAATAGTTGTTTTTTTTTGTCTGACTTGATCATGTGGTTTCTTAACATAATTTAATATTTATTATAGTCTATATTTTGTTAGTCATTTTAATTATGTATGTTAAATTTTGACCAAACGTTAATTTGTTCTTATGTGGGAATTGTTAGATATTTGGGTATGATAATCCTGGATAACTTCGAAGAATCGTGTTCGTACACTTTCCGAACAAAGTATTTTGACCCTATTCTTGCCTGGGTTCACGAAATCTTGTGGGAATAATTCTTGAAGAACAATATGTTTCTGGCAAAAGAAAACTGATTACAAATGTAGAGAGAAAGTATTGTTTTTCCGTATCTGAAACCGAGGCCAAATGACTCCTTATATAGGAGATCAATAACTGAAACCGAAAAGACACACCTATTCGGAAAAACGGTTATGTCGGTTGGGGACCGAAAAGACACACCTGTTCGGAAAACGGTTATGTCGGTTGGGGACCCCAGCCAGGGGCTCCGCCCCTTGGACCCCAACGGGGCGCTGCCCCGCACCCCGCAAGGGGCTTCGCCCCTTGGAACCCCAACGGGGCGCTGCCCCGTACCCCGCCAGGGGCTTCGCCCCTTGGAACCCCGTTTCAATTATTCATATTCAAGTATGCATTGGCTCAACGAGCGTGCACTCCGCACTTCCCTAACTCGTTTCCAAACTTAACGCATAATTGCATCGGCCTTTAGTAAATCTCATTACTACTAAAATACATTGGTGATACTAAAATCACCAACAAATCCCCCCCATTTTAGTGTAATCCTTGATTTACTCAGTACATACAAATATATACAAGGGTACAACCTACAGGTAAAACGATCAAACAAATGCATAAACGAAAATGTCTTGCGATTGAATTTTCATCTTAGTACAAATATACATTCCAAATACTCGAAAATCGGGGTGTCATAATGATTGAACCCGTCAATCCATTTGAATATCTGAAGATATAGTACACATATGTTTCTTACAATACTCTACTATTCATTCTTGACACTTTTACAAGCCATGTGTCCTTATCCATTAATAAGCATATAGGAAGCCAAGTCCAAGCTTCCTGAAGCGGAAAAACTTCATGCTCACATAGGTGATCCTTTTAATCTTGCACCTGCATTTGCAATTTTTCAAAGAGAACCATTAAGAAGATATACTTCAACCTAGCCATTACTTGCAGGTCTGAGCACATACCTTGGGAAGATAAACATGATTGCTCCAATCTCTAACTATGATCTTTCCACATTTAATTTTGCTTCTAACGTTGTATTAGAAGGGAATTGGGTATACCATAGCTAATAGATTTAAATGGACTTTAATCCCATCCCAATTACCGACTTCTTCACTAAGTCTCTAGCTAACCCCTTCGTCAAGTGGTCAGCTAAGTTTTGTTGCGACCGAACAAAATCAATAGATATCACCCCATTCATGATTAATTCCCTAATCATACTATGTCTAACACCCAAATGTCTAGACTTCCCATTGTATATTTGACTATAAGCTTTAGCCAGTGTGGCAGTACTATCACAACGGATAGAAATTGGTGATATTGGTTTAGGCCACATCGGAATCTCATATACCAAGTTCCTTAGCCATTCCGCTTCTTTACCAGCAGCAGCTAATGCCACAAACTCAGATTCCATTGTGGAACTAGTTATACATGTTTGCTTCTTGGAAGCCCATGAAATGGCACCTCCCCCAAGCAAGAACGCCCATCCACTTGTAGAGGATGAATCTTCAGCATTATTTATCCAACTAGCATCTGAATAACCTTCTAACACCGAAGGAAATCCCATATATGACAATCCATAATTCATAGTACCCTTCAAGTACTTGAATACCCTAGTTATCGCATGCCAATGGTGTCTACTAGGATTACTAGTAAATCTGCTCAACTTTCCAACCGCATAAGCAATATCCGGTCTAGTGCTAATCATAGCATACATCAAAGAGCCTATAGCTCTTGAGTATTCGAGTTGATCCACAGGTTTACCTGTATTTGGCATGAGTTTTTCTCTCGGATCCATGGGAGTACTTACTGGAGAACAACTTTCATAATTGAACTTCTTGAGTATTTTCTCAATGTAGTGGGATTGAGTAATTGCAATCCCCTTATTCTCCCGTTTAATCTTAATACCAAGAATAACGTCCGCTTCTCCCATATCCTTCATGGAGAACTTTGATGACATAAAGTTCTTCGTTTTATCAATTTGATTTTGGTCGGTGCCAAAGATCAACATGTCATCAACATACAGACAAATGAAAACTCCTTTACCGGATGTATCAAATTTTCTATATACACATTTGTCAGCTTGGTTTAGAATGAAACCATTAGACAAAACAACCTCATTAAACTTTTGATGCCACTGCTTCGGAGCTTGTTTCAGCCCATACAACGACTTAACTAGCTTACACACTTTATGCTCATTACCAGGCATTACAAATCCTTCAGGTTGCTTCATATACACTTCTTCTTCCAAATCACCATTCAGAAATGTTGTTTTGACATCTATTTGATGAATCACTAGATTATGAATAGCCGCCAAGGCAATCAACAATCTAATAGTAGTGATACGGGCAACTGGAGCATAGGTATCGAAATAATTGATCCCTTCCTTTTGTCTGAAGCCTTGGATAACTAATCTAGCTTTAAACTTGTCAATTGTACCATCGACTTTCATCTTATTTTTGAAGATCCATTTGCAACCCAATGGTTTGCAACCTGGTGGTAAATCAGACAATACCCAAGTATTATTTTCCATGATAGAACCAATCTCTTCATCAATTGCTTCTTTCCAAAAACCAGAGTCTCGAGATTTCACAGCTTCATCATATGTTCTTGGATCCTCCTCTATACTATAGCAATAATAGTATTGAGTATCAATCTGATACTTTGATCCCTCAACCAAATATAATTGAAAATCAGATCCATAAGTTCTAGATTTTCTAGCTCTTTTGCTCCTACGAGGTTCAAGTGTCTCACTTGGCACATCATTTGAATGATCATCCCTTAGAGATTCATCTGAATTAGGTATAGAAATCTTTGGTCTAGGTATAGAAGAGAAACAATTCTCATCAAATATGACATCTCTCTATTCTATTATTGTGTTAATAGAAATCGATTCATTAGGCTCTATAACATAAAACCTATAGGCCTTGGAGTGCTTAGCATATCCAACAAAGATGCAAGCTATACCCTTTTCACCCAAAGTTTTCCTTTTTGGGTCCGGGAGTCTAACCACGGCCCTACAACCCCAAACACGTAGAAATGTTAAGTTGGGTCGTTTCTTATACCAAAGTTCATATGGGGTAGTCTTGTTTCTTTTATTAGGAACCCTATTTAACAAATAGCAAGCCGTTAACATAACTTCTCCCCAAAATCCTTCACTCAGACCAGAGTAGGATAACATGGCGTTCACCATTTCTTTAAGAACTCTATTTTTCCTTTCAGCCACACCATTTTGTTGAGGTGTATAAGGTGCCGTAGTTTCATGAATGATTCCTACGGACTGGAAAAACACAGGATCATAATATTCACCACCTCTATCTGTACGTAATGTTTTAATCAACACATTCTGTTGCACTTCAACTTCAGTTTTATAGATTTTAAATTTATCTAAGGCTTCATCCTTAGCGTGCAACAAATAAACATAGCAGAATCTAGACGCATCATCTATGAAAGTGATAAAATATTTTTTATGCCCTAATGATGGAGTAGCATGCAAATCACATAAATCACTATGTATCAACTCAAGAATGATAGATTTCCTTGTTATACTTTTAAAAGGTTGCCTAGTGATCTTTGTTAACATGCAAGTTTTACACTTTTCTACATTTTCATTAAAAACTAGGAATTAAATCATCTTTAGACATTTCATGCATTCTTTTATAATGTACATGTCCTAGACGTGCATGCCATAACGAAAAATTGATAACATTCGACGAGGACATAAATACAGAACCAGAATCATTAGGAACTCCATTCAAATTCATCATAAACATACCATTATTATAATATCCAAATCCTACAAACACACCAGACTTTGATAAAACATATTTATCGGATTCACACACTTGCTTGTATCCAAGCTTATTTAATACACGACCAGAAATTAAATTCTTACGTAATTTAGGAACATACAAAACATTAAACAAAGTAATAGTCTTTCCAGAACTGAATTCTAGCACCACGTTTCCTTTGCCTTCAACGGGAGCGAAGTGATCATCTCCCATGTAGAGGACAAAACCATCTTCCACAGGAACAAAAGTCTTGAACCAGAAACGATCCTTGCAAACATGTGTTGTGGCACCAGAATCAATCCACCACGCGGCAGCATCATCCTGCACATAAAATGCTTCAGAATTTAGTGAAACCGAATGTTTAATCAAACTATTCAAATCACAAATTGATTTCTGACCTTGGTTTTCGGAGTGGTCCTTAGACCCCTTTCCTGAACCACTTGCATTCGCGTTGTCGTGCTTTTTGCCGAAACGGCAGTCCTTCTTGAAGTGGCCTGTTTTGCCACACTTCCAGCATTCTAGTTTCGGTTTCTTGTTAGCACCGAAACTGCCCTTTTTATTCTTGAAGGCACGCTTCTTTCCTTTGTTTTTGTTGTAATCGTTCTTACCACCCTCTTCGACCATATTAGCCGAGGGTCCAGCAATTCCTTTTCCCTTTCCTTTATCATCTTCCTGCGCTCTTAGAGATTCTTCTATGCGCAAATGACTTCCAAGTTGGATCAAAGACAGTTCGTATTTTCCATGTTTCAGATTGTGTTTGAAATCCTTCCACGAAGGAGGCAACTTGTCTATGATGCTTGAGACAGATATTGTTTCATCCATCTTCAATCTGTGTTGTGTGAACTGTCCAAGGATTCGGAGGAGTTCATTGAATTGTTCCATGACAGACCTCGATTCAACCATTTTGTAATTGTTGAAATCGGTTACCAGAAACTTTTTACTGGATGAGTCCTCTGCCATGTACTTGGATTCGAGAAAATCCCACAATTCTTTTGCAGATTCCACGTTTTGGTAAATATCAAATAAGGGATCATACATACCGTTAAGAATGTGCCCTCTGCATATGTAGTCGTCGTTCTCCCACTTTGATCTGCGTCTCATATTTTCGACTGATTCATTCTCCAGAGATTCTGGAATCAGTGTAGACAGGACGTGTACCACCTTCAACGTTGTCAACATGAAATGCATCTTCTTCTGCCAACGCCTGAAGTCTTGTCCTTGAAACTTGTCCAATTTTCCAAAGTTTGTAGTCATCTCCTTGATGGTGCTTCCTCCAGCCATGATTATCTGAGAATACTTTGTTCGTTTGTTAGATATTTGGGTATGATAATCCTGAATAACTTCGAAGAATCGTGTTCGTACACTTTCCGAACAAAGTATTTCGACCCTATTCTTGCCTGGGTTCACGAAATCTTGTGGGGATAATTCTTGAAGAACAATCTGTTTCTGGCAAAAGAAAACTGATTACAAATGTAGAGAGAAAGTATTGTTTTTCCGTATCTGAAACCAAGGCCAAATGACTCCTTATATAGGAGATCAATAACTGAAACCGAAAAGACACACCTATTTGGAAAAACGGTTATGTTGGTTGGGGACCGAAAAGACACACCTGTTCGGAAAACGGTTATGTCGGTTGGGGACCCCAGCCAGGGGCTCCGCCCCTTGGACCCCAACGGGGCGCTGCCCCGCACCCTGCCAGGGGCTTCGCCCCTTGGAACCCCAACGGGGCGCTGCCCCGTACCCCTCCAGGGGCTTCGCCCCTTGGAACCCCGTTTCAATTATTCATATTCAAGTATGCATTGGCTCGACGAGCATGCACTCCGCACTTCCCTAACTCGTTTCCGAACTTAACGCATAATTGCATCGGCCTTTAGTAAATCTCATTACTACTAAAATACATTGGTGATACTAAAATCACCAACAGGAATTTAGTTTTCAAAAATTGCACACACTAAGCCAATAAACCTCAATAAAACATGTATTTCTCTACCTTTGAAAACAATTCAATTTGCAATGGAGATCTTATATGATTCGTTCATAAATGTTCTAAATCATTCTTCTTCAACTTTCTCCAACTTATTTATTTTCTTCTTAAGTTTTCCAATTTGTATCAAGAACTATTCTTACCAAGATTCTCTTCGTTTTTAATTCTAAAAATATCAAAGATTTGCAGTAGTGGTTAAATGTCAAACAACTAAAGTTTTAGTACTGTTGAATATGTACTAAGAAGATACAGGAGGAGGGAATATTTTTATCAAGAGGAATGTGTTTTTCATACTGTAGTGGACATGGACAATTTAAACTGTGGAAATTTTTTTTTGAGGTTGTAGAAATTGCAAAAAACTCACGAGTATGGATTGTAATTTCTTCAAGTGGTTAGATGATAAAATTGTTAATGAAAGGGGTCTGAAGATGGAAAGGTTGTTAGAATTTATTTAGATTTAATTAAATATTAATTTTATATTTAGAAATATCTTTTAGATTGTTTATATCTTTGTTAGAAGATATAAATCTTAGATCTTCTTATATCTTTGTAGAAGATATACTTTAGATTTAATTTGTGTGTAAAAATAGCCTAGTGGAGTAGGTTATTATAATTCATTATAAATCCTTATTTTTGAAACCATCAGTAAATATTCCTTTGTCTTTTATTTTCTTGTGCTCCAACAATTGGTATCTAGAGCTCTGGTTCGAAATCCACGGGAAAAGAAGTATTGTGATTAAGAATTATAATATTCTGATTCTGGGAGTTTTGAGAAAACATTGATTTGGGAAATTCTACGTAAATTGCATAAGGTAGAAGATAAACGGAAACACTGGCGATATTCATTCCAAGCTTCCAGTATTTGATGGTAAAAACTGGAATCGTTGGAAGATCCAGATGCACGTGTTATTTGGCTTTCAAGATGTGTTAGAACTTGTTACTGATGGCTATAATTTGTTAGAAGCAGATGCAACAGAGGACCAAAAGATAGCACAGAAGGCGCTGAGGAAGAAAGATCAAAAAGTGTTGTTCTACATCCATCAATGTGTGGATGTGAATGTGTTTGAGAAGATTGCTGATTCTGAAACAGCAAAGGCTGCGTGGGACACACCAGTCAGATGTTACGGTGGTGATGCATTAGTGAAGAAGGTGGAGCTTCAGTCTCTCATAAAGCAATATGAGAATCTCAACATGAAGGATAACGAGAAGGTTTCTGAATACATCTCTAGAGTGACTCTGATCACTAATGAGATGAAAGATTATGGAGAAACTGTCTGAACAAGTAATTATTATGAAGATCTTAAGATCTTTAACTTCTCAGATTGATTACATTTTTGTAGCAATTGAATATTCCAAAGATCTGAGCACCATGAGAGTTGAAGAGCTGCAAAGTAGTCTAGAGGCGCGTGAGTTGTGTATGACTGCAAGAACTTCTGAGAGGGAAGTAGAGAAGCAGGCTCTGAAGGTAACTTCTGGTAAGAAGCATCAAAAGCTGACTTGGTCAGAAGCCAGGAAGAAAACTAATGGTGGTAAAAAGTCAGAAGCTTCAAATTATGATAGGCAGAAGAATGTCCAGAAGGGAAAGGAGAAGTCTGACAAGAAGAATGTTTAATGTTACTATTGCAAGAACTTTGGTCCTTATGCCAGAGATTGCTGGTCCAACAAAGAAAGGAAGTCAGAAGAAGCAAATATAGCAAGAGGAGAGTCTGATGATGAACCTGTACTATTGTTGGCTTCTGAACCTGATGATCTGAATTTATCATAATGGTGGTATATGGACACAGGGTGTTCAAACCATCTTACTGGAAACAAGAAGTGGTTGGTTGATTTTGACTCTGGGAAGAGTATAAAGATCAGATGTGTTAATGATAAATACCTCAATGCAGAAGGTATGGGAAACGTCAGAATCATTCTAAACAATGGGAAAGCAGTAGTTATCCAGAATGTTTGGTATGTACCTGGCATGAAAAGCAATCTGATGAGTGTGGGACAACTGGTTGAGAAAGGTTTTTCAGTTACCATGAAGGATAATCTTCTGAAGCTGTATGACTGTAATCAGAAGTTGATTATGGAGTCAGAACAGGGAAGGAACAGAACATTCAAGGTGAATGTTAGAACTGCAGACTCTGAATGTCTTAGTGCAATAAGTGTTGTCAAGGAGAGTGAGTTGTAGCATAAAAGATTTGGTCATCTGAATTTCAGAAGTTTAGGGCATCTGAAATCAAAGAATCAGGTATATGGAATTCCTACAATCAAGAAGCCTGAAAAGTCATGCAAGGTGTGCATGGAAGGGAAGCAACCAAGATTACCATTTGCATCAAAAGTATCTCCAAGAGAAAAACATGCCTTGGGAGTAGTACATTCTGATGTGTGCGGTCCGTTTCCAGTAGAATCGACTGGAGGGAATAAATAGTTTGTGTCATTTGTTGATGAGTTCACCAGAATAACATGGGTATCTCTCATAAAGTTCAAACATGAGGTATTTGATGAATTCAAAAAGTTCAGACTGAAGGCTGAGAATCAGAGTGGACAGACTCTGAAGATTCTTAGAACTGATGGTGGTGGTGAGTATAACTCTACAGAATTCAGAAGTTTCTGTGAGGAGAATGGAATTGAGCATGAGGTTACTGCTCCATATACTCCTCAACACAATGGTCTTGCTGAAAGAAGAAATCGTACTTTGCTAGATATGGTGAGAAGCATGCTGAAAGAGAAGAAGCTTCCTCATACTCTGAGAGGAGAAGCTGTTGCAACTGCATGTTATGTGCTCAACAGATGTCCAACAAAGAAATTAAAGGAAATAGTTCATACTCAGAAGTGGACTGAAGATAAGCAAAGTGTTAGTCATCTGAAGGTATTTGGTTATGTATGTTACAAACATGTCCCAGAAGCCAGAAGACAGAAGCTGGATGATAGAAGTAAAGTGATGTTGCTGGTGGGGTATCACAGTACAGGTTCGTACAATCTTTATTGTCCAGAAACTAACAAAGTTGAGTTCAGCAGAGACGTCATTGTAGAGGAATCAGAAGTTTGGAATTGCGAAAAGTCTCGTCCTGACTCTAATGACAAAACTTCTAAAGAAAGGTCAGAAATACATGTTTCTGAAGCTGGTAAAGACTCTGACTTTGAAGAAGATACATAGGGAGAAGATGATTCTGACTCTGACTCCGATGGTGATCCAGACTCTGAAGATAATCAAGGTTCTGGAGAAAGTCCAATTTCTGAAGTAAGTGCTTCTGAAGGGGAAAGTTCTGGTGTCCAAAGTTCTGAAGGTCCAGTTCAGAGGCAACAAAGAGTCAAAAGCATCCCAAGAAGATTTGCAGAGTTTGACATGTTGCAAGACACTGAAGTAGACTATGAAGGAGAAGTTATTCAGTGTGCAATGTTAGTAGACTCTGAACCCATGAGTACAGAAGAGGCTCTTAAGCAACAAGTTTGGTTACAGGCTATGAAAGAAGAACTTGATGTTATAGAGAGAAACAAGACTTGGAAGTTGACAAAACTTCCAAAAGGCTAGAAAGCCATCAGCGTCATATGGGTTTTCAAGCAGAAGCTAAAGCCAGATGGATCAATTGGCAAACACAAAGCGAGATTAGTAGCAAGAGGCTTTCTACAGAAGCCTGGGCTGGATTACTTTGAAGTGTTTGCACTTGTGGCGAGACATGAAACAATCAGACTAGTGATTGCAATAGCTGCTAACAGGAATTGGCCTCTGATACATTTAGATGTAAAATCTGCATTTCTGAATGGTCCACAACCTCCTGGATTTGAGAAAAAAATCAGGAAGGGGTGGTGTTCAAATTACACAAAGCTTTGTATGGATTGAAGCAAGCGCCCAGAGCTTGGAATTTGAAAATTGATTAGTTTTTTAAGGAACAAGGGTTTCAGACATGTGAGATGGATTATGTGTTTATGTTCAACACACTTCAGAAGGTAATATGATTCCGGTCTGTTTGTACGTTAATGACATATTACTCACAGGAAGTTCTGAACAAAAGATAGTCGAGTTTAAGAAAGTTTTGATGAATGCATTTGAGATGACAGATCTTGGAAAAATAAGTTTCTTTCTATAGATTGAATTTATGTACTCTGAGAAAGGAATCATTTTACATCAGATGAAGTATGAAATAGAGCTTCTGAAGATATTTGAGCTATAAAATTGCAAGGTTTCTATCACACCTGATGGAGAGGGTGCGGATGCTACAACCTTCAAACAGATGGTTGGTTCTCTAAGGTATTTGTGTAATACCAGACCTAATATTTTCTATGTAGTTAGAATGGTTATCAGATTTATGAGCAAACAAAAGTGGTCCCATTACCAAGTTACAGTCAGGATTCTGAGGTATGTGAAGGGAACTCTGAAATATGGAGTGTTATTTCCGTCTGGAAGAAAGATCGAATCAGAACTTCCGAGTTATTCTGATTCTGATTGGTGCAGAGATAGAGTTGACAGAAGAAGTACTTCTGGGTACTTATTCAAATTTCTGGGAGGTCCTATTTCTTGGTGTTCTAATAAGCAACATGTTGTTGCTCTGTCAACCTGTGAAGCTGAATATATTGCAAGTGCTCTGACTGCATGTAAAGCTGTGTGGATTATGAACTTGCTGAAAGATCTGAAGATTGAGGTAAATAAACCTCTGAAGCTGATGATTGATAACAAGTTTGCAATCAATCTTGCCAAGAATCCAGTGTTGCATGGAGAAGCAAGCATATTGAGATCAAGTATCATTTTCTGAGGAATCAAGTTCAGAATGGAATAATAGAGGTTGTGCACTGTAGCACCCAGAAGCAGCTGACAGATGTTCTGACAAAGGCTATCAAAACTGATCAATTTCTTGGATTAAGAGATGGAATTGGCGTTGTCAGTTTTGGGTAAATATAAATTAAGGGATAGTGTTAGAATTTATTTAGATTTAATTAGATATTAATTTATATTTAGAAATATCTTTTAGATTGTTTATATCTTTGTTAGAAGATATAAATCTTAGATCTTCTTATATCTTTGTAGAAGTTATATTTTAGATTTAATTTGTGTGTATAAATAGCCTAGTGGAATAGGTTATTGTAATTCATTATAAATCCTTATTTTTGAAGCCATCAGTAAATATTCCTTTGTCTTTTATTTTTCTTGTGCTCCAACAAAGGCAAGAGAATGAAATTCCAAATTAAAGATTGAGTTGGTTAATGCAAAAGGATTGCTGAAGATGCCAATGATGTTTTGTATTTTCTTTTAGGAGTGAATTTAGTGTTATTAATAATGTATTTTAAATAGGTTATTGTCGATAAATTTGATGTATAAGTTATTTGAAGTTAATGAAATGTATTTAGCTAAATTGTTTTACCAAACATGTGATTCATTAATTTGAAGTTAATGAAATGTATAATTAGTAAAATTTGTATTTGATGCTAATGAAATGCCTCATGAGCTAATTTATTTTTGTCCACAGAGTTTCAACATTTACAAGATAACTTATAGAGTGATGGCAATCTTCATAGCATTCCTTTTTGTAGTAGTCAGTGACATAATAGTCTATATCCAAACGATTATCCTTCATACAAGACATTGTGTGACAACAAGGCAACCCTGTCAACATCCATTGCCTACAAGAGGATTCATTTTTGGATAGACTCGATGCATTTTTTTCCATTGAAGGAGATATGCCCATCTATGAAGATAAGCCTTCCAATATGTTTTGATGAAGACAAGCTCCACAATGATCCTATCAAAAAGAAGAAGAAATAAAAAGATTGAAGACATATTCTAATTTGTAAAGCTTTGGTTAATCAAGTGTTAATGTATATAAAACTCATAACACATACATTCTTAGTGCTCAATCATTTTAAAATTTATGCATATAACATGTGAAAATGTTTTTGAAATTGGGTTGATGACCTTGGTAAAAAATTTTGAAGTCTTGCATGATTCATGATTTTAACTTAGAAAAATTTCAAAGATTTAAAATATGCAATCGATTATAGTTATTATGCAATCGATTGCAATACTCTCTGCGTGCGTAAAATTCTATTTTTAACATATGACAATCGGTTGTCATATTAATGCAATCGATTGTAATCGGTCTTTTTTTCAAAAAATTTAACGTTACAAGATTGTGCAATCAGTTGTGGTTATAGTCCAATTGATTTCACCTGTACCATAAGTGAAAAATACTTAATTTTATTGCATCCATTCACCGTCTCTTTTCATGTCAATCATTATATCTTTTCAAGGATAAAAATTCAGAATTTCTATCAACCATTGTCATATTTTTTACTGGTTGTTAACACTATTATAAATTTATTTTGAAATTTAAATTATTATTCACCTCTTTCAAAACAAATTTCCAAACTCTCTGCATATTTTTTCTAAACACAATTTTCATACAGTGATACTTTTTTAGTAACATTTCCGTATCATATTCATAAAAGAATCTTAAGCACTTAGAGAGTATTTGTTCTTGATTTTCATATTGAAAGAGAAGAAGTCCTTCTATAGGATTTTGTACTAAAAACTTATCTACTCAAGAACCTCTTGTTGTATCAACATCTTATTTTTCCATAATTATTGGAAATAAGATTGTGGGAAGTATATTGCTTGTTTTTCAAGATTGTTGGAAACACGTGTGTGCAATAAAAGAGAGGATTGTTTTCTTTTCTTGTGGTGTAAGTTTTAAATAGGATTGTTCTTGATAACACGGTTAAAGTCTTGTTTAGGAAGATTTAACAATAATAAAATCTCTTACATGTGGTAAAGGGACTAGACATACTCTCAAGTTGTGAGAGAAACTAGTATAAATCTCTTGTGTTTTTTACTTTTTGCACTTTATCGCTTTCATCGACTAACCAAACTAGAAAAGTTAGAACCAATATTCATAAAACCTGATAAAATTTTAAAGTATCTAATTCACCCCCCTCTTAGACGCACTTCGTACTTACAATTGTCATCATAGCAGTTTATAGGTAACTTGTTCCTAAAGATCCATAATGACTTCTGCAAATGCAAATCCAAATTATTTGTAGAAAGATTCGTGCATTTAACAAATCACTTGAAAGCACTTTGTAAGACTCTTACTAATGATGAAATTAATATTAAAGTGCTTAGATCCTTAACTAGGGAATGACAACTAAAAGTGACGACAATATCTGAAAAGAAAAGTCTATCCACAATGACTTCCGCAACATTGTTTGGAAAACTTCAAGAATGTGAGACGGAACTTGGAAGACTAGAAAATCATGAGAATTAAGATAAGAAATGCAAAAGAATTTCATTAAAGGTTGATGTGATACGGTGGGAGAACTGACTTGAGGTTTTGCGTTTGTATTTGCACTTGTTCGGTTTAGCAAGAGTCGCCACCGACTTTTTATTTTATCCTAAAGGAAAGGTTAAAAAGCACAGGAAAAACCTTTTGAGATGTTTCGTGGGTTCGGGGGATAGATTATGAAAAGGGAAGGTATTAGCACCCTTTTCATCCATGGTTATCCATGGGCTCTTAGTTACTTGTTTTAGATCACTTGCCTTGATTTTCAATTGCTTGAAATGGTGGTGTGTGTGTGTGTTTTGAAAATGTTTTTGAAAAAGATGCCTTGTCTAGGAAACCGTTGCAACAATTCTTTACTCGAATGTTTTACAAAGGTGTGTGTCTTTTCGAAAAGATGTTTCAATGTTTTTGAAAGTTGTTTTTGGAAGTTGTTTTGAAAGTGTGTTGTGGAGTGGGTTTTGAAAATAGGCAAGTGTGTTTTGCAAGTTTGATCAAGTGACTAAGAGTTGTCTACCCCTAAATTTACTCAAAGATTTTTCTCATGTTTTAACCCTTTTAACAGTATTGTTCCACCATTATATTTGGTAGACAATCTTGTGTTAGGATGTTAACGGGACAGGCGCGGGTCATCATATGGACCATGAATGCAATGGTGCCAAGTGTCTTTGGCAATTTTGCTTGAAGGGACTATGATAATTTTTTTTAGGCAACTTCGAAAGCGTCATCGAGGGACTATGATCATTTGAATTGTTTTGCCAAAGAAACTCAACATGCAAGCATGGCCCATTTTGGAAGGAAACAAGCGGGATTACCCTAAGGGTGCAAGTGTGAATTGTGTATTGATTGTCATGCATTTGTCTTGTATTAGGTTATCTAGCGGTTGATTTTAAATCTTCGCATACAAACCCTAATTACTATACAGTATATAGAAAGCGATAAATTGCGGGAATTTAAAGTCTAAGCTATTACAAATAAGTATCCGGGGATGGGGGTACAAATATTTACAAATGGGGAAGAGACTTATTAGGAGAGTAGTGTCCAAATATATTTACAACCAAATTGAATCGCAATCTCAATATAAAATGTAGCAATGTATAAGAATAAAAGATAAGCAAATGTATTGGTGAAAGTGTATGTGATTTATTTACAAGTGAGAAAAGTATGTTAACTTAATGCAAAATTAAGTATTAATATTATTTTTATGTTTTGGTTAATTATGTACAAACAAATGTTTTAGTTATAGAAAAGTATTTAACTTAAAAATCCATTTTTTATGTATTTTGTTAATGTTTTATATACAAAGTTTAAATTAAGCAAAAATGTTAAACTTAATAAACCTAAGTTTTATGCTTTTTTAATTGTTCTAAAATAAAATATAAAACAATCTAGAAAATTTTGTATGTATATATAAAAAGGTTAAAGTGTTATTTTTTATTTACAAAATTCAATTATGTTATAAAAAGAAAATAAAAGAGTATTGTTAATAAAATTTAATGTAAAAAAATTAGTATGTTAATTTATTTAACAAAAAAGATATGATGTGATAAAAAAAAGAAGTATTAGTTAAAAAAAATTAAAATGGGCTTAAGGGGAATTTGTGTGGGCCGGCCCAAAAGGCAAATGATGATTGAAACAGAAAAACAAAGGGGGGTATTCCAGATTTCTTATGGGCTTAGGCATTCTGAATGGGGAAAGGCCCATTGCATTTCACAAATGTTTTTTAGGGTTTTCAGTGCTTTGTGTCATTTGGAATTAGGGTTACAGGCTTAGCGCGGCGCCGATCATCTTCTTCGCTTCCTTCATCTTCATCCTTCTCAACACATGGCCACTGAACGAGATCCTCTGCCTAGGGCCATCGGGCGCCACCGTCTACTCTTCCTCCCTCCATGGTCGAGCACAACAGCGACAAGCAAAGGTGATAATTTCCCATTTTTTATGTCCTTTGTTTCAGTTCGTGCATGTTATTAGTCTTTGACAATTTCTGATCTTTGTTTATTATTTCTGTGTGAGGTGTGGAAAAGAAAGGGAAGAGTAGTTATACCTTTGTTGGAGGCGAGGAGTGGATTGATGGACTTGGAGGCGCTTTAGGCGGCCGGAGGCGAGGAGTGTGATGCTGTGAGATTTGGAAATATGGTATTCAGTATCTTGTTCTCCTTTGTGGTTTTATGATGATAACTGAAAACCCTGCTTGTTGCTTCTTTTCCTCTTCTAACTGGTTGCCTTTTGCTTCTGTATGCTTACTCTTCGCTTCTGTATGCTTGCTTTTTGCTTCTGTATGCTTGCTCTGAGAATATTTGTTGAAATGTTGATGTTGATTTGAGTATTGTTTTTGTTGATGTTTATAACCCTATGATGAGGTTGCTCTGAGGGTGTGGTTGGTTTGAATGCTTTGATCTGAGTTGCTTGTATGATTTGCTTCTGAAGAAGCTTGTGTGCCTGGATTCTGAGTTGCCTTTGTTGGATATGGATATTTGGCTTGGACAGGTTTGTGTTACAGTCGTGTAAACTGGTTGTTTTTGATGAACAAGCCTTTTAGGCTTTACAGGGCTTGAGGTTACAGGCCTTTAGGGCTTGTAGGCTTCTGGTTTGAAGGCTGTTAGGTTTGCTGTTTAGAGGCTAACAGTTTGACTGGTTTTTGGCCATTTCTGGTTTGAAGATAGTTTTAACAGGTTGTTTGGTTTAAGGTTACAAGCTTCTGGTTCAAAACAGGTTACATGCTTCTGGTTTGAAACAGGGTATAGGCTTGTGTTTATAACTTATGCAGGTTTTGGCTTGTGTTTACTGAGTTGAAACAGGTTTGTATGGCTTGAGTACTTAACACAGTTTTGAAAGGGCTTGGCGCTTGTGGTTGGAGACAAGTTGTTTGCTTGCTTATGTTATGTAACACAGTTTTGTGGTGAGCTATATTTTTTGTGATATTCTGCCTCTCTTTGAAACTGTTCTGATATGTTTGTCTTATATCTTTAGCCTCAGCCCTGTAAGCCTCTTCTCTCTCTATTTTCCTCTCTCTCTCTACAGATTAAAAAGCATTTTTTATTGCTTAAAAATGTACTATGCTCTGAAAAAGTGACTGGCTTTGAAAATGATGACTTTGAATATCTTGCTTGCAATGCTTCTTTCCTCTGCATATTTCCTGCTTTTCTGTCTTGCTTTTTCTAGCTTTTGTACTTGTTGACAGCTTGATATCTTTTGATATCTTTGGACAGTTTGGTTTTGACATTTTAAACTTGGTTAGGCATGTGCAATTCAGTTTGCCTTTTGGACTTAGTTTGGAATTTTGACAGCTTTGCCTTTTAGTTTGACAATGCAACTTGGTTGGCTTATTCACTTGCAATTTGTGCAGTTCAGTTTGCCTTTTGGACTTATGCAGCCTGTTTGACAATTTTGAATTTGTGCAATATTGTAGCTTTGTGCATTTCATATTTTTTTTGCAAGCATAATTCTATCCCTCTTTGTGAACCAAGAGTTTTCTTGTGATTTGCAGAGAGGGTGAATAAACTGATTCCGGCCGGTCACTTTTAATGATGAGCTTTAAATATCTGTCTGCCTTTTTATTTCATCTGCATTGACTTCTTTTCTTTTCTTTTTCTTTTTGCAGATAAAAGTCAGTTGAGCAAAGGATGAGTAGCAGATGAAGACTTAAGAAATTTTAGGATGTAGTTTTATTTCAATTTTAATCATTTGTAATAATATTAATGTAAATAACTGTAAATGAATTTACAGTATTCAAATAATATCTGTAACAAACAATTCAAAATGAAATAAATAAGTCTTTTTTTGGTCAGATTTCTCTTTTATTTCTCTTCAATTATTTATTTAATTATTTAAGCTTTCTTGAATTAAAATAATTGGAAGTAAATCCCAACTATTCTAACTTAGAATAAATAAATAATTAATAAACACTGTGGTCTTGCAATCAATAATAAACCCGACGTCCCAATTAAACATGAGCAATGCACAGTCAACCAAACGAACATTCTTTACTGATTAAATCAAACCCTGCAAGTTCTCAATCCAAATGCCTCAGCCCATATCTCAGAGTAATTTGAAAAGAACTGTAGAATTAATTCTTTCTGAGAATGCGTGCACAAAACCCTGATTCTTGATTTAATGCCAAAGAAGCATCCGCCTGATCAAACCTGAGCCAAACTCAACCAAACTCTAATAATCTGCTTGAACTGTTCCAGAGTCCACGAAAACCCTAATTTGGATAGACTGATAAGAAAAAGTCTGTTTGACTGGTTCTTATGCCAATCTGAAAAAGTCAGGGAAAACCCGAAGCTGTGATTTCTTGTGGAAAAATAGGAGAAGGAAAATTTTGGGGTACAACAGTTGCCCCTGTTCAATCTTCTTGAACCTGAAGAGTTAGATTGGCAAGTTTGCTGTTCGCGACTCGAAGGTAAAAGGAGATTGGACACTAGAGTGCCCAAAAAAATTTGCACTCGTCAAAATATGGATGCGAGAATGGGCTTAAAGATGCCATTTGGTGATGGGATTAAAGATGCCATCTGGAGATGTGACAGGGGGATGGGCTTAGAGATGCCATCTGGAAATTGTTGGTAGGAGGATGGGCTTAGAGATGCCATTTGGAGATGGGCTTAAAGATGCCATCTGGAAGTTGCTGGTAGGAGGATGGGCTTAAAGATGCCATCTGGAAATGTTTGTTGAACTGTACGTCATTGGTGAATGGGTGAGTATCAGAAAGGTATCCATGTTTTGGAACATCTCTGAATTGGGGGTCTGAACAAGCAATAGATTGACATCCATGTTTGGAGAATCTGTAAACTGTTTTCAGGAGTTGAAGAATCTGAACAAGCGATAGGTTAACATCCGTTACTGGAGAAACCGTGAACTGTTTTCAGAAGTCTTGAAGTTGAATAAGCAATAGAGCAACATCCGTTGTTGGGAAGCGTCCATAAACTGTTTTCAAAAGTCTTGAAGTTGAATAAGCAATAAAGCAGCATCTGTTATTGGGAAGCGTCTGTAAACTGTTTTCAGAAGTTGAGAAGAATCTGAACAAGCGATAGGTTAACATCCGTTACTGGAGAACCCGTGAACTATTTTCAGAAGTTGGAATCTGAACAAGCGATAGATTAACATCCGTTACTGAAGAATCCGTAAACTGTTTTCAGAAATTTGAAGAATCTGAACAAGCGATAGATTAACATCCGTTACTGGAGAATCCGTGAACTGTTTTCAGAAGCCTTGGAATCTGAACAAGCGATAGGTTAACATCCGTTACTGGAGAACCCGTGAACTATTTTCAGAAGTTGGAATCTGAACAAGCGATAGATTAACATCCGTTACTGGAGAATCCGTAAACTGTTTTCAAAAGTTGAGAAGAATCTGAACAAGCGATAGGTTAACATCCGTTACTGGAGAATCCGTAAACTGTTTTCAGAAATTTGAAGAATCTGAACAAGCGATAGATTAACATCCGTTACTGGAGAATCCGTGAACTGTTTTCAGAAATTTGAAGAATCTGAACAAGCGATAGATTAACATCCGTTACTGGAGAATCCGTGAACTGTTTTCAGAAGCCTTGGAATCTGAACAAGCGATAGGTTAACATCCATTACTGGAGAACCCGTGAACTGTTTTCAAAAGTTGGAATCTGAACAAGCGATAGATTAACATCCGTTACTGGAGAATCCGTAAACTGTTTTCAAAAGTTGAGAATAATCTGAATAAGCGATAGGTTAACATCCGTTACTGGAGAACCTGGGAACTGTTTTCAGAAGTCTTGGAATCTGAACAAGCGATAAGTTAACATCCGTTACTGGAGAACCCGTGAACTGTTTTCAGAAGTTGGAATCTGAAGCTTATTAATCTTTATCCTGAAAAAGGGTAAGATATTAGCTGAAACACAAAGTTATGTTGCATGAAATGTATGATGCAATGTATGTTATATCAATGTTTATGTAATGAATGCGCATGTAGGCTGATGAGCTGTCTTGTTGAGGAAGACGAATCCTGGATAGCTGGAGATAATAGAATCTTGACAGTTGTCGGGGAAAGTGAATCCTTGACTGCTGCAGGGGAGGGCAAGAATCTTTTGATCGTTGAAAATGAGAAGTCTTGGGACCACTGTTGGGGAATCAGGAGCTTGGGTTGTATGCCAATCTGCTGGGGATTCCTGGCGAGGAGATCTTCACTGGAGAATATTCGAATATCCTGTGAGGAACTGAGAATGAGAGTCTCCATTCTACTTGGGGATTGATAGTTGGAAGTTTTAGCTTCGCTGGGGATTGCAAGAATCTTTTGATTGCTGCAGGTATTGATCTGGGATAGGTATCAGAATGTCGCCATGTCTGGGTCACATCTGAAATATCTCTAGAATGAAATCTTGAATAAGTATCGGAATGTCGCCAAATCTGGGTCACATCTGAAACTATCTCTAGAAGCAAATCTGGAATAAGTATCGGAATGTCGCCATCTCTGGGTCACATCTGAAACTATCTCTAGATTGGACACGGGGAAGGTGATGATCTTGATTTTGTTAAGGGTCAGAAATTGGGAGTATACCAATCTTCTGAGGTGATGAGAATCTTCATGCTGTTAACGGTCAGAAACTGGGAGTATACCAATCTTCTGAGGTTTTAAGGATGAAAGTCTTCATTCTTGAGAGAAACAGATTTTTCAGTTGTCTGTTATCTTGTTGGTGGTTGTAATTTCTAGCAGGTGATGATGGAAAATTCTTTGATGATTACTACTCCAAAAGATGAAGGAACCTTTGATTACTACTCCAAAAGATGAAGGAACCTTGATTACTACTTCAAAAGATGAAGGAACCTTGACGATTACTACTTCAAAAGATGAAGGAACCTTGATGATTACTACTTCAAAAGATGAAGGAACCTTGATGATTACTACTTCAAAAGATGAATGAACCTTGATGATTACTACTTCAAAAGATGAAGGAACCTTGATGATTACTACTTCAAAAGATGAAGGAACCTTGATGATTACTACTTCAAAAGATGAAGGAACCTTGATGATTACTACTTCAAAAGATGAAGGAACCTTGATGATTACTACTTCAAAAGATGAAGGAATCTTGTCTGTCGATCAATCTGCATATGTTAAGAATGCTGTTGAAATGTAATTTGTTCTGGAGAATAAATCCTTGACAAATGTTGGGGAAATAAACCCATGACTGCTGATCTGCTAGAGAGGTTTCATTACTGCCCCTAGTATCAGATGCGTGTGATATTGCCAGGAAACTTGGATTGTTCGTAACCTTTAAGATTGACATTCGAATTCCCTAAGTGATGGTGAGGGAGACTTGCCCCCAGGTTAATCTGCAATTGAGAGATTTTGTTGAAATCTTGACTGGACTGCCCCAGGTTAACTGAACTTTGAAAGATTTGTTGAAACCTTGACTGGACTGTCCCAGGCGTGCTGGATGGTGACATGTCAAGCCCCCTTGTTGATAGGAGATTTGTTAATGGAAGTGTCATCCTTTTTGAAGTGATTTTGTTCATTGAGAGAGCTTTCGTTCATCGGATATTCATTGTGTGAACTTCTCCGCTGTCAAACAAAAAGCTAAATGCAAACAGTGATATTCAAGCAATGCAAAGTTTATGTCTGTCTCGAAGTTTTTTTTTTTAAAATGCGTTTTTTAGCAGAAAACTTTTTGTAAGACAAATTCAACACAAGATTTTAGAGCAAAGCCTTACAGGAGTCAGGATACCTTTTGTAACAGTATGCTTTCGAACTAACCCATGCTTCAATTAGGACTTTTGAAGGGTTGTAATGTGGCTTGGTTCATGGTTTAAGAAACAAAGGATAAAGGCTCAAAGTATATTTTTACCCACCCGCTCTTCGTGATGTCCTTCAATCCTAGACTCAGTTAATTGTGCGTCAAACTCTGTTCGAATTTGGAAAGACTTTTGGGTGATGGTTCACACAAGTTGAATTTTGGGAGGCAGTCATCATCTCCTTTTTCTTTTGCAACATTTTTTTTCTTCATGTTGTTGAGGATTTGCAATGACCTCTTTCTTTTGATTTTGATTTGTTATCCCTAACTTTTGCCTGACTGTTCCTGTTTTCAATATTACAGTCACCGGGATGCCCCAACTTTCTTAAGCCTCCCTTATAGGTTTTGGCTCAGGGGGCTTTTCTTTTTTGAGAGGTAATGACTGCCTATGAGATAAGGAACCATCACTGTCTTTTGATTCCAAAGGAATGCTTTTTTGTTGACGTCGTTCGTTGTATTACGAACTGAGAGTTTGCGGCTTCAATGCGCATCTTTTTTTTTGAATTAACTGAGAGACTACCCTGCCCCAGGTTTAAATCAAAGGTTTCAATTTGTTTAGAACAGAAAACTCCTACTTCTTTGGCTCGAAGGGGTTGACTAGGGATTATCTTCCTTATAACTCTAGTGTTTGGTAATTGAAAGAAATGCATGTACATCATCAACAAGGTCTGTTCAAAAGCATACTGTATGAGATTATGGTATTGTTTCGTCATCCTCCCTCTAAAGGCTTGCAGATTTTTATCAAGAGTTAAATATCATAAAGAAAGCATAAGAGTAGTGAAAACGAATGAATGAATTCAAGACAAACATATGCAATGCATTAATGAAACAAAGTTTGACATTAATAGATAATTGTTTGAATAACAAAGAGATTACAACTTGAAAATCCAAATGAAACAAAAGTCTCTCAGTTTGAGCTTTGTCAATTCAGGTGGAGAACTTCTTAACGGAAGATTTTCATCTCGCCGTCTGAATGAACCTCAGCACTCCAATGTCAATCAGATCTTGAATCTTGTTCTTCAAGGCCCAACAGTCGTCGGTGTCATGTCCCGGACTATAGGAGTGGTATACACAAAATGCGTCGGGATGATAGTTAGGAGCGGAGGTGTTGGGCTTCCGAATAGGATCCCTCAAAGCAGTCAGATTGACCTCCAACAAACGCTCCAGTATTAGAGATGACGATATGTCAGTCTCAGTGAACTGTCTTCCCGAGGTATTTTGCTTACGCTGATTACCCCGTTGACGCTGGCGAGGTTGTTACTGGGCTTGTGACCCTGAAGCAAGTAGAGGAGCCTTCCCCTTGTCTTCTTGTCTGGAGGGGGGTTGAGTGGTGACTTACTCTTCAACCTCAGATGTTTGCCCCAGTTGGTTGTTCCAAAGCAGTTGGTTGACGAGAACTCTAAGTTCCTCTTGTCTTTGAGCCAAGTCCTGGATGAGAGCCATCTGGCCCACCAGTTGCCCCATCATTTGGATCCTCATTGTAGTCAGCTCAGACTATAGTGCCTCCAACTGATCACTCCTGGCATTGTTTGAATTCTCCTGGACCAATCCCCTTATGAGGAGAGCCTTCACTTCTTCTTGCCCCAGAGACAGGTTCAAGAACATCTCTTGAAGCTGAGCATTTTGATCCTGGATATCCTTGACAGTCCTCTCTAGAGCCATCTCTTACTGAAATAAACAGTAGGAGAGTAAGGAAACCTGAAAAGGAAAAATTGTTATGATGCAATGCATGATATGTGAATGCATGTTTTCAAGGATCTCTTGGGGTAGACACAAGAGAATGTTAGAGGTTGAACTTTGATCTTTGATTGGAGAACTTTGCACTGGTGGATGTCTTTCCACGAGAATCAAGCTCACCATGTCAAGTGGGTCATAGCCCCTGATTCAAGTTGTTGCACTTGATCTTTGATGGCATTTGTTCAGAGGAGAAACCTCTTGCCCCTTGGTAGACATCTGGTTCAACGTGACCCTGGATCAAAAGAACCCTCGAGATCCTTGAAATGGTTAGTGAAAAAATGCTATGGTATGATGTCATGATGTTATGTACATATATGCAAAAGCAAGTAAGTGTATATACAGACAGTCATATTCACACAAAGCAAACAAGTCCTTAGGTTGAGGCTTGCATGGGGTTGTAGGTAAGTACCCTCTTGAAGTTAGTTGGCTTATCCTGTCCTAAAATAGAAACCGGGTTCTAAGGAGCTCAATATCATTGGATTATTTTCTGTGTTCATTGTTTTGGTTTAGCCACTTAACTGGCGACCAAAATATTCCAAGAAAACAACCCTCAGTGAGTGTAGTATCGAGTATCTACCAACTTCGGACTACACCAAAGTCGGTCATCTCACTACCCTTAAAAAGTCTAAGATGGTCAATTAAGGTTCTAAGAGTTCGTTAGTGCTTCATGACATCACTCAGCGGCCCCGTACTCTCCTTGATTGAACTCAAGGGTTACCGGTACTCACAAATATGTCACACTAACATAGCTTACTGCTTCAACCATGTCGGTATACCCCGCACAGTTCCCTCACAGTTTTATTTCTATTTACCTAAGAAGGTGCCCCCAAATCCGGGTGTAGGATTTACAACAAACCCAAACAAGAAACCCAAAAAGTAAAGCAATAAAAGCAATCAAAGCAAGAATGTAAAGGTGATCTAAACCCTAAGGTAACCCCACTTTTAAATTTCTCCCCAGCAAAGTCGCCAATTCTATGATACGGTGGGAGAACTGACTTGAGGTTTTGCGTTTGTATTCGCACTTGTTCGGTTTAGCAAGAGTCGTCACCGACTTTTTATTTTATCCTAAAGGAAAGGTTAAAAAGCACAGGAAAAACCTTTTGAGATGTTTCGTGGGTTCGGGGGGTAGATTATGAAAAGGGAAGGTATTAGCACCCTTTTCATCCATGGTTATCCATGGGCTCTTAGTTACTTGTTTTAGATCACTTGCCTTGATTTTCAATTGCTTGAAATGGTGGTGTGTGTGTGTGTTTTGAAAATGTTTTTGAAAAAGATGCCTTGTCTAGGCAACCGTTGCAACAATTCTTTACTCGAATATTTTACAAAGGTGTGTGTCTTTTCGAAAAGATGTTTCAATGTTTTTGAAAGTTGTTTTTGGAAGTTGTTTTGAAAGTGTGTTGTGGAGCGGGTTTTGAAAATAGGCAAGTGTGTTTTGCAAGTTTGATCAAGTGACTAAGAGTTGTCTACCCCTAAATTTACTCAAAGATTTTTCTCATGTTTTAACCCTTTTAACAGTATTGTTCCACCATTGTATTTGGTAGACAATCTTGTGTTAGGATGTTAACGGGACATGCGCGAGTCATCGTATGGACCATGAATGCAATGGTGCCAAGTGTCTTTGGCAATTTTGCTTGAAGGGACTATGATCATTTTTGTTTAGGCAACTTCGAAAGCGTCATCGAGGGGCTATGATCATTTGAATTGTTTTGCCAAAGAAACTCAACATGCAAGCATGGCCCATTTTGGAAGGCAACAAGCGGGATTACCCTAAGGGTGCAAGTGTGAATTGTGTATTGATTGTCATGCATTTGTCTTGTATTAGGTTATCTAGCGGTTGATTTTAAATCTTCGCATACAAACCCTAATTACTATACAGTATATAGAAAGCGATAAATTGCGGGAATTTAAAGTCTAAGCTATTACAAATAAGTATCCGGGGATGGGGGTACAAATATTTACAAATGGGGATGAGACTTATTAGGAGAGTAGTGTCCAAATATATTTACAACCAAATTGAATCGTAATCTCAATGTAAAATGTAGCAATGTATAAGAATAAAATATAAGCAAATGTATTGGTGAAAGTGTATGTGATTTATTTACAAGTGAGAAAAGTATGTTAACTTAATGCAAAATTAAGTATTAATATTATTTTTATGTTTTGGTTAATTATGTACAAACAAGTGTTTTAGTTATAGAAAAGTATTTAACTTAAAAATCCATTTTTTATGTATTTTGTTAATGTTTTATATACAAAGTTTAAATTAAGCAAAAATGCTAAACTTAATAAACCTAAGTTTTATGCTTTTTTAATTGTTCTAAAATAAAATATAAAACAATCTAGAAAATTTTGTATGTATATATAAAAAGGTTAAAGTGTTATTTTTTATTTACAAAATTCAATTATGTTATAAAAAGAAAATAAAAGAGTATTGTTAATAAAATTTAATGTAAAAAAATTAGTATGTTAATTTATTTAACAAAAAAGATATGATGTGATAAAAAAAAGAAGTATTAGTTAAAAAAAATTAAAATGGGCTTAAGGGGAATTTGTGAGGGCCGGCCCAAAAGGCAAATGATGATTGAAACAGAAAAACAAAGGGGGGTATTCCAGATTTCTTATGGGCTTAGGCATTCTGAATGGGGCAAGGCCCATTGTGTTTCACAAATGTTTTTTAGGGTTTTCAGTGCTTTGTGTCATTTGGAATTAGGGTTACAGGCTTAGCGCGGCGCCGTTCATCTTCTTCGCTTCCTTCGTCTTCATCCTTCTCAACACATGGCCACTGAACGAGATCCTCTTCCTAGGGCCACCGGGCGCCACCGTCTACTCCTCCTCCCTCCATGGTCGAGCACAACAGCGACAAGCAAAGGTGATAATTTCCCTTTTTTTATGTCCTTTGTTTCAGTTCGTGCATGTTATTAGTCTTTGACAATTTCTGATCTTTGTTTATTATTTCTGTGTGAGGCGTGGAAAAGAAAGGGAAGAGTAGTTATACCTTTGTTGGAGGCGAGGAGTGGACTGATGGACTTGGAGGCGCTTTAGGCGGCCGGAGGCGAGGAGTGTGATGCTGTGAGCTTTGGAAATATGGTATTCAGTATCTTGTTCTCCTTTGTGGTTTTATGATGATAACTGAAAACCCTGCTTGTTGCTTCTTTTCCTCTCCTGACTAGTTGCCTTTTGCTTATGTATGCTTACTCTTCGCTTCTGTATGCTTGCTCTTTGCTTCTGTATGCTTGCTCTGAGAATATTTGTTGAAATGTTGATGTTGATTTGAGTATTGTTTTTGTTGATGTTTATAACCCTATGATGAGGTTGCTCTGAGGGTGTGGTTGGTTTGAATGCTTTGATCTGAGTTGCTTGTATGATTTGCTTCTGAAGAAGCTTGTGTGCCTGGATTCTGAGTTGCCTTTGTTGGATATGGATATTTGGCTTGGACAGGTTTGTGTTACAGTCGTGTGAACTGGTTGTTTTTGATGAACAAGCCTTTTAGGCTTTACAGGGCTTGAGGTTACAGGCCTTTAGGGCTTGTAGGCTTCTGGTTTGAAGGCTGTTAGGTTTGTTGTTTAGAGGCTAACAGTTTGACTGGTTTTTGGCCATTTCTGGTTTGAAGATAGTTTTAACAGGTTGTTTGGTTTAAGGTTACATGCTTCTGGTTCAAAACAGGTTACAGGCTTCTGGTTTGAAATAAGGTATAGGCTTGTGTTTATAACTTATGCAGGTTTTGGCTTGTGTTTACTGAGTTGAAACATGTTTGTATGGCTTGAGTACTTAACACAGTTTTGAAAGGGCTTGGCGCTTGTGGTTGGAGGCAGGTTGTTTGCTTGCTTATGTTATGTAACACAGTTTTGTGGTGAGCTATATTTTTTTGTGATATTCTGCCTCTCTTTGTAACTGTTCTGATATGTTTGTCTTATATCTTTAGGCTCAGCCCTGTAAGACTCTTCTCTCTCTCTTTTCCTCTCTCTTTCTACAGATTAAAAAGCATTTGTTTATTGCTTAAAACTGTACTATGCTCTGAAAAAGTGATTGGCTTTGAAAATGATGATTTTGAATATCTTGCTTGCAATGCTTCTTTCCTCTGCATATTTCCTGCTTTTCTGTCTTGCTTTTGCTAGCTTTTGTACTTGTTGACAGCTTGATATCTTTTAATATCTTTGGACAGTTTGGTTTTGACATTTTAAACTTGGTTAGGCATGTGCAATTCAGTTTGCCTTTTGGACTTAGTTTGGAATTTTGACAGCTTTGCCTTTCAGTTTGACAATGCAACTTGGTTGGCTTATTCACTTGCAATTTGTGCAGTTCAGTTTGCCTTTTGGACTTATGCAGCCTGTTTGACAATTTTGAATTTGTGCAATATTGTAGCTTTGTGCATTTCATATTTTTTTTTGCAAGCATAATTCTATCCCTCTTTGTGAACCAAGAGTTTTCTTGTGATTTGCAGAGAGGGTGAATAAACTGATTCCGACCGGTCACTTTTAATGATGAGCTTTAAATATCTGTCTGCCTTTTTATTTCATCTGCATTGACTTCTTTTCTTTTCTTTTTCTTTTTGCAGATAAAAGTCAGTTGAGCAAAGGATGAGTAGCAGATGAAGACTTAAGAAATTTTAGGATTTAGTTTTATTTCAATTTTAATCATTTGTAATAATATTAATGTAAATAACTGTAAATGAATTTACAGTATTCAAATAATATCTGTAACAAACAATTCAAAATGAAATAAATAAGTCTTTTTTTGGTCAGATTTCTCTTTTATTTCTCTTTAATTATTTATTTAATTATTTAAGCTTTCTTGAATTAAAATAATTGGAAGTAAATCCCAACTATTCTAACTTAGAATAAATAAATAATTAATAAACAATGTGGTCTTGTAATCAATAATAAACCCGGCGTCCCAATTAAACATGAGCAATGCACAGTCAACCAAACAAACATCCATATGCCTATCTCTTTACTGATTAAATCAAACCCTGCAAGTTCTCAATCCAAATGCCTCAGCCCATATCTCAGAGTAATTTGAAAAGAACTGTAGAATTAATTCTTTCTGAGAATGCGCGCACAAAACCCTGATTCTTGATTTAATACCAAAGAAGTGTCCGCCTGATCAAACCTGAGCCAAACTCAACCAAACTCTAATAATCTGCTTGAACTGTTCCAGAGTCCATGAAAACCCTAATTTGGATAGACTGATAAGAAAAAGTCTGTTTGACTGATTCTTATGCCAATCTGAAAAAGTCAGGGAAAACCCGAAGCTGTGATTTCTTGTGGAAAAATAGGAGAAGGCAAATTTTGGGGTACAACAGTTGACTCTAAAGAAGATGATCCAAAAGATGATGAGAACTTCATGCTTATTGTCTAAAGGTTAGGTAAATTTTTTGGTAATAATGAAAATGGTAACTTTGTGAAAAAGAAGAAATTATTTAACAAGAAAGAAGCCTCTACATCAACACAAAATATGACTCACTATGAATGTGGAAAACAAGGACACATAAAACTGAAATGTCCAAAACTTGCCAAGAGAGGTAGTTTCAAGAAAAGAAAGGAGACAAAATCTAAAATAGCATATATTTCATGGGATGATAATGAAGTAAGTTCATCATCCGATTCTAAAAGCGAAGAACTTGTAAATCTTGCATTAATGGCATCACACCACTCCGATGATGAATATGAAGAGGTTAGTAATGAATTTTCCTCTTTTGATAATGATGTTCAATGTATTATAGATGAATTATTTAATGAATGTAAAATTCTGTATAAAACGGTGTCAACACAAAAGAAAGAAATTTTATCTCTTGAAGAAAATATTGACACCATGGAAAAGGATTTTAAAATTGAAAAACAAAATTTTCTTGAGAAAGAAAAACAAAATTTTCTTGAGAAAGAAAAACAAAATTTTACATGCAAAGAGTGTGATTCACTTTCTTTTGAAATTGTCCAATTGAGAAGAGTTCTTGAAAGATATGAAAAGGGATAAATTGGATTGGACAATGTCCTTAGTCAACAAATATATTCCAATGATAAAAGTGGACTTGGTTATTCCAAATTTGATAAACCAAGTACTAGTAAAATCATCTTTGTTAAGGCAAGTGACTAATCCATCAAAGAGAAAGAGAAGAAATCACAAAAAGTTCATTATCATCCTAAGAAGAGATTTCCTAAAAAGAAATCTTATGTTCCTAGATATAGAAGTAAATTTGTGTATAAATGGCCATAAACCTAATGCTTGCTATGTAAGAAACTTTAGTGTGGCTATTGAGCATCATATGTGGAAATCTTAAAATGATCATAAGGCAGAATCGGTTGTCCAAGATGGAAATCTTAAAATGATCATAACTTTAGTTTTAGAGCTCGAATTGAGGCGTCGTTTGAAGCGTTGGATAGCTAACTCAATGAACTTTAATTATGTGAAGAAAAATGAGAATTAAGGAATATATATCTGAGACCTAAGTTAGAATAGAATTAGGTTACCCATGTTAAATTGCAATGATGTTTTGTTTATGATGATGCCTTACTTATGATGATGCCTTGATTATGACAAAGATGTTATGATGTTGTGTTGATTACTACAATGATTCTATGATGATTGTGTTGATTACTATGATGATATGATGATGTTTGTGATGAATCATTAATGGTGATGCATGGTGACTAGTCGTGGTCGTATTAAATATATTATTGTGCATCATTGCATTTATGGTGTAACACTCCAATTCTACCCGACAATTATAAATGTAAATCAGAGTTATAAAATTCATACAACTGAATCAGGATGCCACAAATTCAACTTCTAAACACATTGCATTCAACATGGATACATAACACTTCAAAACTTAGGATGAACCATCAGTAAAATAATTTAATCTCTTAATTCAACAACTTAAACATCTACGCAGCGGAATCATAATAACATTTTTTCCATCGTTACAATAACTTCAAAATAAAGCATACTTAGCAACAATGAAATTAAAGTTCAACCACTGAAATAATCAATAATTAAAAGCAACAAGTGTTCATCCCCCCGAGTGTTACGTATCAGAGAAATGACACTGACTCGAACTACCGAAGGTATACTGCCTTCACTCTGGATTACCTGCACGTTACCAACGTAAGGGTAACATTCAAACAGAAGGGATGAGATATCTAACAATATAATAAAACGTATGATAAATAATATATTAAATTAGATCATATAATATCACCACTTCTCATCGTATAAACAACAATATACACTTTTACTGCCTCAATACACAACTTCTTTATGCAATCATATAATGCGACTCAATACTATGCAAATGCGTGTGGTACCATTGGAGCAGAACTCCCATCTCAAAATAATTGTCAATAAATAGAGGCATCAACAAGTCATAAGCCTTCATCTTAATATTCGCCAATACAGGCCATCTTAACGAGCATCAGCTCCATCTTGATATGCAAGTATGCGACACAATCATGAATGTAGTAACAACAACCACAATTGACAACATCTTAACACAACATCATCGTTGGCCAAAAGCCTACGTCTTAATAGCTGCCAATTATTAAAGGCATCTCAACATCATTCATCAATCATCATTCATCGCATAATTCATCAATATAATTCATCGCATAATTCATCAACATAATTCCTCGCATAATTCATCAATATAATTCTAAAGTAACTCAGCCACAACAACAGTATAACGACAAATCGATAATCCATCAACATTGGCCATCGGCCTACAACATGATAATGACTATAATTAATTAATCATCTAAGGCTTACCTCTAACTAAAAAACCTCTACATATTATTATTTTGTAATACTACATCATTATCATCAAAAATCTTATTGTTATGAACCAAACAATAATCTATAATCATCTTATCCTCATCATGCTACACAAAATCCTCACAACGATTAACGCATGAAGCTAACTATAATCCTAATTTGGGTTACTAAAATTATCCTTCCTATTCTTCATTTTAATCCTTAAGAATGAAGTTTATCGCATCATCTATTCAACGCTTCAAACGACACCTCAAACGGAGTCCGGAAACTCAAGTTACAGTCTTTGGAAACGAATCTGCCAAAAATCAGACTACATGAGTCGATGCATAATGTTTTGAGTCGACGCGTACTGGGCTAACATCCTGCACGAGTCAACGCGTAATCCCTTTGTATCTACTCATACTGAGTCTGCAACACTGCATGTATCGATGCATGCTTCTACGTATCGACTCATCCTGAGTCTAAAAACCTGCATGTATCGACGCATGGCTTTTGAGGTCGACGCATATTGTTCTGTCATGAATATTTTATGCAATTTCACTGCGTTTTCAACGCGATTTCCCTGCCTTAGGCCCTAAAAACATCCTCTAATCATAAGTAATCATCAATTATAATAATCATATGTTTCTACATCAATTATACAACATTAGGACATCATTATTCATCTCTAAATCATTTATCTTCATCATACAACAATATATACATTCCAATCATAAACAAGACAACTTTTCACATCTAATCCCACATACTACTCATCATAAACCCTATTATAGAGTCAGAACTCCACCCTTACCTTGGATTGAAGGTTGCTCTACAACTTTTCCGATTGAATTCCATTCTGGCTCTTTTCCTTCTCTTCTGCAACTTTCACGTTCTCTTTCTCTTCTTCCAACCCTTATTTTCTTTCTCTCTTACTGCTTCTCCTTTTTCCTTATTAATTCTAAATAACTAATATAATAACCCTATAATTCTCATTATGTCATAATGGACTTAAAACTCCTACACCCCGTTTCTACTACTTCTATTCCTTAAAATAAGTCCACATCAAATAATATTATTATTCTAATATTATTCCACAACTTAATAGAATAAATAAATCCAATAACAATAACACATCAACTATCATCATAACACAACTTAATAAGTAATCCAAAAATAATAATATAATTAAATAATTAATTAAATTACGGGCGTTGCAACTCTCCCCCACTTAGAATATTTTCGTCCTCGAAAATTTACCTTAATCAAACAACTCAGGATAAGAGTCCCGCATCTTGCTCTCCAACTCCCAAGTCATGCTTTCTCCGGCAGCTCCTAGCCAAACCACTTTAAACAAAGCAATCTCTTTGCCCCTCAGAGTCTTTATTTCATGATCCGCGATCCGTACAGGCATCATCTCCACCGTAAGGTTATTTTGTACTTGCACATCATCCATATGAATCACATGAGATGGATCTAAAATATACTTCTGGAGTTGTGACACATGAAACACATCATGCAAATTCGAAAGATTAGGCAGTAAGGCCACTCTATAAGCAAGATTCCTCACTCTCTCCGAAATCTGATATGGTCCAATAAAACGAGAAGTGAGCTTCTTAGACTTCAATACTCGTCCAACACCAGTCACAGGTGTGACTCTCAAAAACACATGGTCACCCGCTTGAAATTCTAAGTCTTTACTTTGCTTGTCATGATAACTCTTCTGTCTACTTTGGGAAGCTTCCATATTTTCTCGAATCAACTTCACCTTCTCAGTAGTCTCACAAACAAGTTCAGGTCCAAGTACTACACTTTCACCAGATTCATGCCAACATAAAGGAGTTTTGCATCTTCGACTATACAACGCTTCAAAAGGTGCCATCCCAATACTAGAATGGTAACTGTTATTATAAGTGAACTCTATCAACAGAAGGTAAGTATCCCACTGTGATACGGTGGGAGAACTGACTTGAGTTTTGCATTTTTATTCGCACTTGTTCGGTTTAGCAAGAGTCGCCACCGACTTTTTATTTTATCCTAAGGAAAGGTCAAAAAGCACAGGAAAGACCTTTGAGATGTTTTCGTGGGTTCGGGGGGTAGATTATGAAAAGGGAAGGTGCTAGCACCCTTTTCATCCATGGTTATCCATGGGCTCTTAGTTACTTGTTTTAGATCACTTGCCTTTGCTTTTCAATTGTTTAAAATGGTGCTTTGTGTGTGTGGTTTTTGAAAATGCTTTGAAAAAGATGCCTTGTCTAGGCAACCTTTGTAACAATTCGTATTTGAATGTTTTACAAAGGTGTTTGTCTTTTTGAAAAGATAATTCAATGTTTTTGAAAGTTGTTTTTGTGAAGTGTGTTTGTGAAGTGTGTTTGAAAATGGCAAGTGTGTTTTGTAAGATTTTTTATCAAGTAACTAAGAGTTGTCTACCCTATTTTACTCAAAGATTTTTCTTGTGTTTTAACCCTTTTAACAGTGTTGTTTCACCATTGTGTTTGGTGAACAACCTTGCGTTAGGATGTTAAATGGGACAGGCATGGATCATCGTATAGACCATGAAAGCAATAATGTCAAGTATTTTGGAAATTTTCTTGAGGGACTATGATCATTTTTGTTTAGGCAACTCCGATAGCGTCATCGAGGGACTATGATCATTTTGTTTGTTTTTGTTTTGCTAAAGTACTTGACATGCAACCATGGCCCATTTTTGAAGGCAACAAGCGGGATTACCCTAGAGGTGCAAGTGTGAATTGTGTATTGATTTTCATGCATTTGTCTTGTATTAGGTTATCTAGCGGTTGATTTTGAATCTTCGCATACAAACCCTAATTACTATACAGTATATGGAAAGCGATAAATTGCGGGAATTTAAAGTCTAAGCTATTACAAATAAGTATCCAGGGATGGGGGTACAAATGTTTACAAATGGGGATGAGTCTTATCAGGATAGTAGTGTCCAAATATTATTTACAACCAAATCGAATCGTCGCATTCTCAATGTAAAATATAAGAAAAAAAAGGAATCAAAAGCAACATATGATGCACATGATTATTTACAAGTAATCAAAATGTTAACCTAATGTATTTATTAAGTATTATTATTATTTTTGTGTTTTTGTTAATGTTTTTTAGAAACTTGTATAAGATTAATTAAACAAAAGTTTTAAAATTAATTAACTTAATAAAATCTAATATTTACATATTTTAAGTGTAATAAAAAGTATTAGTAAAATTTATACAACAAAGTAATATATTATTTTTATTTACCAAAAGAAATTAGGTTATATAAAAAAGAAAATAAGGTGATGGTAATAATAAAAAAAAAGTGTTGATTTGTATAAAAAGAGTTAAGAAAATTAAATGGGCTTTAGGTGTTAGTATGAGGGGCAGGCCCAAATAAAAGAACAATGCAGATTAAAACAAGGGGGGTACGTGCCAGAATCAATTGGGCTTAAGGTTTGGAGCGTGGAGCAGGCCCAAAACGGTTTTGACAAATTTTTTGTTAGGGTTTCGTTGTTTGGCTCAGAATCTAGGTTTCAGTTTGAACGGCGCCGCTCTCCTCCTTTCTTTGTCCTCTTCATCTTTCTCAACAGAGCCGCTGATGCTCCTCTCCTCACCTCAGGCTACCAGGCGCCACCTCCATTATCCTTTCTTCACGGTCGTTCAGGCAATGATGAAAAAAAGGTAATAATTTTTCCTTCTGAACATTTTTTAAGGTTTTT
Source organism: Vicia faba (assembly GCA_948472305.1). Lineage (NCBI taxonomy): Eukaryota > Viridiplantae > Streptophyta > Magnoliopsida > Fabales > Fabaceae > Vicia > Vicia faba. The sequence continues at coordinate 598,310,875 of OX451737.1, forward strand.
TTTATTTCAATCTTGCATGCTTATCTTTTTCATGTTTTAACCATGGATGTTCGTGTTTGTGTGAGGTGTGAAGCAGAAAAAGGAAGGGGAAAAATACTACCTTGCTGATCTCGTTCTTGGAGAGGCGATGAAGAGGGAGTTTGGGATGGAGGCGCTCTAGGGTGGCCGAGGCGGAGAGAGCGATGATGACAAAAGCTTGGCGTTCTGGTATTTGTGTCTTTAGCCTTCGTTTTGTGATGACCCTAACTCTGAAAACATTGTATTGTTTGCTTCTGAATTCTCTCTTTTGCTTATCTGAATGCTTGCCTCTGAGTGTTTGAATGCTTGTTCTTTGATTCTTAGATGCTTACTTTTTCCTCTCTTTTGGGCTTGGCCTTTTCAATGATGATGATGATTTTGAGTTGGTGTTTCCTGTTGATTTAGATGTTTGGACTTGCTTGTTGGAGTTTTGTTTGAATAAGCCTTAAGGCTTGTTGTGCAGGCCGGCTCTTTGGGTTACAGGCTTGTTTTGGTTACAGGCTTGTGTTGGTTACAGGCTTTTAGCAGGTTTTGTGTTTGAACAAGTTTAAGGCAGGTTCTGTTATGTAGGCTTCAGGGCTTGTGTTTTGTGCAGGCTTGAGGCAGGCTTCAGAGTTTGCATTTTACTGAGCTTGTTAGTTTGTTGAAGTTTATGCAGGTTGTGTTTATGCAGGCTTCAGGGCTTGTGTTTTGTGCAGGCTTTTTGAACAGGCTTCAAGGTTTTGGTTGTTTTGAAATTTTGAGGCAGGTTCTGTTTTATGCAGGCCTGTGGTTGTTTTTAACACAGGTTTGAAGTTGGTGTTTTATGCAGGCCTGTGGTGTTTTGATTTTTGGTTGGTGGATACAGTTTTATGGTTTAGTAACTAGTATTCGGCAGGCCTGAAGGTTTGCTTTGAGTTTTTATGCAGGTTCTGTTGGAGGTTTCAGGCAGACTTGCTTGTGTTTAAGTTTTGTGGCCTTTTTCTCTTTTGTGTTCTCCCCCCTTGAACTGTTGGATATCTTGTTATATTTATCTATCTTCTAAGCCCTGCCTAAAAACTGTAAGCTTGCTTTTTACTTTTCTCTTTCTCTCTCCATAAGCATATTATATTGCTTAAAGGTACTCCTTTTCTGAAAAGGTGTTGGTTGGAAAATGATGAAAGTTTTGAAATATTGCTTGCAATTTGGCTTTCCTCTGCATACTTTCTTATCCTCCAGATTTTCTGCATTGCTTTTGTGTACTTGTTGACAGTTTTTTCTGTCTTGATATCTTTCTTGACAACTTTGTTGACAGTTTTGTTGACAGCTTAGTTTTCCTTCCTTTGACAGTTTGGGTTTGCCTAGTTTGGTTGCCAGTTTTGTTTGCCTTTATGCATTGTGCAACTTGTTTGTTCAGTTTGCAATCTGGTTTGCCTCTTTGACAGTTGGAATTTATGCAGCTTTGTGCATTTTGTTTAATTGATTCATATGCTTGCAAACATTTTTTCTTTCCCTCTTTGTGAACCAAGAAGAGACATCTTCTTGCGATTTGCAGAGAGGACGAACAAACTGATTCCGGCCAGCAACCTTTAATGATGAGTTTTTATGATTAACTGTCTGAAAATGCCCTTTTTTAATTCATCTGTATTGATTTCTCCTTTTCTGGTTTTGCAGGTAAATACCAGTTGGGCAAAGGAAGCAGCGGTAGAAGATGAAGACTTCAAGAGACTTAGGATAGTTTTATTTTATTTCTAATCATTTGTAATAAACATTATTATAAATACTGTAAATAAATTTACTGTATTCAAATAACACTTGTACCAATAATTAAAAATAAATAAAAGTCCTTTTGTCAGATAATTCTTTATTTCACTGTCTATTTAATTATTTAAGTTTCTTGAATTAAAATAACTGGAAGTACATCCCAATTATTCTAACTTAGATAAAATAAATAATTAATAAACGTTGTAGTCTCGCAACCCCACATTATCCAACAATACATCCGGCATTCCAAATAACCAAAAGCATTGCACAATTAAACAAACAAACGTCTACACGCCTTTTACCTCACTGATCAAACTAAAGCTGCAACTTTCAATCAGAAACCTCAACTTCTATCCCATATGTTTAGGCTTTGAGAAATAAACGGCAATCTTGAACAAGCATCAAAGCAGTGTGACAATCAATTGAAAAGAACTGTGGATTCAATCCCTTCTGAGAATGCGTGCGCAAACCCTAATTTTGGATTTACTTGTCAAAGAAGCGTCTGCTTGATCAAACCCTGAGCCAAACTCAACCAAATCAATAGAAACCCTAATAATCTGCTTGGACTGATTCAAAATCAATGGAAACCCTAATTTTGGATTTACTGATAAGAAAAGTCTGTTTGACTGATTCTAAAGTTAATGGAAACCCTAATTCTGTCTGACTGATAAGAAAAGTCTGTTTGACCGATTCTTAAGCCAATCTGAAAAATCAGGAAAAGCCCGAAGCTGTGATTTCTTGTGAAAAAGGGAGAGGGCAAATTTTGGGGTACAACACCCACGAACCTCCCTGCTCAAGAACACATACCCTCAGCAAGTCTTCCAACGATTGAATAGTCCGTTCAGTCTGACCATCTGTCTGAGGATGATACGCCGAACTCAACCTCAACTTAGAATCCAACGCTTCTTGCAAACTCTTCCAAAAATAAGAATTAAATCTTGGATCTCTATCTGACACAATGCACAAAGGAACACCATGCATCTTCACAATCACACTAACGTAAATCTCAGCCAACTTCGACACTGGAAAACTGATGTTAATATGAATAAAATGAGCCGACTTCGTAAGCCTATCAACAATCACCCAAATTGAATCATGTCCTCTTAAAGTATTCGGAAACCCCGTCACAGAGTCCATCGAAATGCTATCCCATTTCCATTCTGGAACTTCCAACGGTTGTATCAACCCTGCAGGCTTCTGATGTTCAACTTTCAACTTCTGGCAAGTCAAACATGCATACACAAACCGAGCAACATCACTCTTCATTCCAGGCCACCAAAACAAACCTTTTAAATCTTGATACATATTTGTAGCTCCTGTATGAATACTCAACTTACTTCTATGACTCTCCTCAAGCATCACTTTCTTCATCTCAGCATCATATGGAATACAAATCCGGTTACAAAATCTCAACGCACCTTGCGCATCTAGCTTAAAATCATTATTCTCGGACTGATCGATCCCAACCATCGAATCTACCAGTTTCAAATCCAACTTCTGAGCTTCTCTGATACTGTCTAAAATTCATTATTAATCTTCAACATACCTAACATAACACTCTGCGATGTCACTTCACAAACTAAGCTCATATCTATGAACTGTTCAATTAATTCCAACTCTTTAACCATCATTGCCTACATATGTAAAGTCTTTAGACTCAACGCATCAGCTACCACATTCGCTTTTCCTGGATGATAATTCAAACCGAAATCATAATCCTTTAACAATTCCAACCATCTCCGATGCCTCATATTCAGCTCTTTCTGATCGAATAAATACTTTAAGCTCTTATGGTCACTAAACACTTAAAATCTAGAACCATAAAGATAATGCCTCCAAATCTTCAACACAAATACAACTACAACAAGCTCCAAATCATGCGTAGGATAGTTCTTCTCATGAGTCCTCAACTACCTTGAAGAATAAGCAACTACCTTATCATTCTGCATAAGCACACCTCCTAAACCCATCTTAGAAGCATCACAGTATACCACGAAAGGCTCTCCTGGATTAGGTAACATCAAAATCGGAGCCGACGTCAATCTCTTCTTCAATTCTATAAAACTTTCTTCGCATTAAACATCCCATACAAAAGATCTACCTTTACAAGTCAACTTAGTCAACGGAAGTGCCAACTTAGAAAAACTTTCGACAAACCTTCTATAGTAACCAGCTAATCCCAAAAAGCTCTTAATCTCAGTAGCTGACTTCGGAGTTTCCCATTGCAACACAACATCAACCTTCGATGGATCTACAACAATGCCACTACCTGAGATCACATGACCAAGAAAAAATAACCTCCTTTAACCAGAATTCACACTTGGACAACTTTGCATACAACTTCTTCTCTTTCAAAACTTGCAATACTACTCGTAAGTGTTCTGCATGCTCTTCTTCTGACTTAGAGTAAATCAAAATATCATCAATAAACACCACCACAAACCGATCTAAATAAGTATGAAAGATACGATTCATGTATTCCATGAATACTCTCGGCGCATTAGTAACACCGAAAGGCATCACCGAATACTTGTAATATCCATAACGCGTTCTGAAAGCTGTCTTATGGATATCTTTATCCTTCACCTTAATCTAATGGTAACCCGACCTCAAATCAATCTTACTAAACACACGAGCATCCACCAATTGATCCATCAAGTCATCTATTCTTGGAAGCAAATACTTGTTCTTAATCATCACTTTATTCAATTGTCTATAATCAACACAAAGTCTCATACTTCCATCTTTCTTCTTTACTAACAACACTGGAGCTCCCCAAGGCGATACACTTGGTCTTACAAACTTCTTTTCAAGTAGATATTCCAATTGCTTCTATAACTCTGACAATTCAGATGCAAACACCTTGTATGGTGCCATAGACACAGGTCTGGTACCAGGTACAAGATCAATTGCAAATTCAACTTCCCTCTCTGGCGGTGCATCGGGAATCTCATCGGGGAAAACTTCAGGAAATTCATACACCACATGTAATTCCTCAATTACAGCTTGAGTCTCTACAGATAGCAACGCCATCAACAAGAACATTTGTGCTTCTTCTTGCATCAACTTCCTCAACTGTCCAGCAGACAACAGACTATCTTCCTCTTTTTCAGGAGTAGAAAACCTCACAGACTTGTCATAACAGTTAATGTGAACATAGTTATGCTCTAACCAGTTCATACCCAAAATCACATCCAACCCTCTTAACGGTAAACAAACCAAATCAACAGCAAAGTCTCTGTCGAAGATCGGCAATGGATAATTTAAACACACAAAATAAGTAGTCACCGACCCCTTGGCTGGAGTGTCGACGAACATTTCTCCATTCATAAAAGACAACATAAGACTCAATCTTTCAACAGAATCAGCAGCAATAAAGCAATGAGTAGCACCAGTATCAATAATAGTAATTAAAGGAGTACTATTAATGAAACACGTACCACTGATAAGTTTGTCCTCGGCAGCTGTCTGATCCTCAACCAAAGCTAACACTTTGCCACTTGTTTGCACCCTTTTCGGTTTCTGACACTGACTACCAATGTTCCCTTCTGTTGTACCCCAAAATTTTCCCTATCATGTTTCCCAAAGTCTTCCCCCTGCATGGTTGATCACAAACTCTTGCCTAAAGAAAAGGAAAATTTTTGAGTGGTGCTTTAAGCACATTTCAATTGGCATTCTGAAAGACCCTTTGATTGGTGTTCTGAAGGAGCCTTTTGATTGGCATTTTGTCAAGCTCTTCGATTGGCATTATGGACAAGCATTTCGATTGGCATTATGTCAAGGCTTTCGATTGGCATTCTGAAAGACCCTTCGATTGGCATTCTGAAGGAGCCTTTCGATTGGCATTCTGTCAAGCTCTTCGATTGGCATTATGGACAAGTACCTCGATTGGCATTATAACTGTGTCCTTCGATTGGAATTCCAAAAAGATCCATTCGAAGAAGCATTCAAAGGGTCCATTCGAAGAAGCTTTCGAAAAGCATTCGAAGGAGGCCATCAGCCCATTCGAAAGAGAGCATTCGAAAGAGGCCATCAGCCCATTCGAAAGGGAGCATTCGAAGGCCAGTTACATGTCATTCAAATTTCAAAAAGGGATAAGATCCCATGTGTTCAGCCAACGTTATAAACTCTCATTCATGGCTTTCAAACACATAATTAACGTTACAAATTCTCATTCATGGCTGTCAAACACATAATCAAGGTCATTTAAACCTTTGTCTTCCTGTCCCCTCCACCCCCTCTATATAAAGAAATCACAAATGTTGCAGAAAGGAGACGAAAAACTCTGCACACAAGGAAGAGGAAAAAACACACAACAGGAGAACAAAAAACATTGGAGTTACGCTGCCAAAAGTCATCAGCATTTTCAGAAGGGATCCAAGCCAAAGCAGTCCTTCAGATCGAAGGTGCCCACGCCCAGAAGCCCTCAGATTGAAAGTGCTCCCTCCAGCAAGTGCCCAAATCAAAGGTCCAATCTGCTGGTAAGAAAGGGTAAACTATTTGTTTTACCGCAAAATTTTCCCTCCCATTTCATCAATTTTTTCTCACCACAAGACCCTTGGAGCTCAAGATCAAGTTAGGGTTTGCTCTGCTCAAGACTCCTCCTTGCACTGTTGACCCAAATTAGGGTTTGAGTTTGCACAAAGATGTTTTGACCTAAAATGCCCAAAATGACTTTCATGCTTCATGTTGAACTCACAAGTTTATCCATACCAAGTTTCAAGCCTTGATTCCAATCTTTGCCCAGTCAATTGGACAGTTGACCTAGAAATCAGTTGTATTGGGGAAAAAGTCAACTGTGGTCAATTGACAGTCAAACCTCATGATTTTTGACCCACATCAACATTATGAACTCATATGGACCATTTGATCAAGTTTGGATCACAATTCCGCAAGAAATTTGATCAGATCACCAAAAGGGCAAAATGGTCATTTTTAGGGTTTTGACTGCACAAAGGCAATTTTTGACTGTTTGACCTAGCCAATGGCAAACCAAGCTCACATATGGACTCAAGGACTCAATGACATGGTCTTGACATATTCAACAAGTTCAAAAGATCCCAAATGCACAAGATTAATAGATGAATTTTCCAGTCAACTGATCAAATTTGATTGTATATTGAAAAGTCAAACTTTGACTTTTTGGTCAAAATCAAGTGCCAAGATTCATTTTTCATCAAAACATGCCAAATTGTGAAACTTGTTCATCAAGAAACCAAGAATTACAAATTAGGGTTTGAAATGAAGAAATTTCATAACTTAGAAATTTTCTAAGTTATGAAATTTCCTAATTTTTTTCCTAACTTTGTCCCATCTTTTCATCAAGATACATTTGGATTCAAACAAAACTCAAAACATGAAAGTTATATTCCATTACAAAATCTACAACTTTTATTCACAAAGTTTCCCCAAAAGAAGCATGTAGCTCAAGTTATGATTTTTGCAATAGGGGTGCAAAACATTCTTAACTTAGAAATTTTTTGACCTATTTTAGGCAGGATTTTTGCCTAACTTCATGGCCACTTTTCACATGCTTCCACTTGGAATTTCAACTTGCATTACAAAGATGGATTGTAGCACACATTCCAAGCTTTCCAAATTGTCCAAGAACTTCTCAAACACCCTTGTGGTTAGGGAGAATCGAATTTGTCAATATGGGCAAAAGTCACTTTGATTCATGGCCAAATGCATGTTCATAACTTGGGCATTTTTGAAATCAGCTTGTACAAGCTAGATTACAGGCCTCTAATCCTTCTTACACTCAATAATTAAATGCCAATCCATTGTGTTCTAGCATTATTTTGCTCATTTGGTCATTACATGGAAGTTTAATCCATAATTAGAAAAAGTAACTTATCTATTCTTGTAAAGATCAACTTTATGTCAAACACAAATCTAAGAAGTACCAAAGCAGATCTTTTGGGAACAAGTTCAGGAACCAATTCCACTGATCAAGGAGAGATTATGCAGCATGCTTGAGGGACCTGCCTTGGCCTATAACCCAACTTGGCAACTTTAGCTTAAAGGAGAAGAAAACTTTGCAAAACTGAACACAACTCACATTGCTGCAAGAACTAACTGAAGCAAACCTTGTAAACACTTTCCACTTGATCCAACTGACCTGAAACACGAGCCAACCACCTACAATACCTCCCCAAACACAGAAACACCATTTTGCTGCACAAAACAGGGCATCCCTGCAGATTGAGTGGCACAACTCAGTTTGCTCGTGCGTCTTGGCCAAAGCTGGTTCATACACACTCCATAACATCCATACAAGCTATCCCAAGCCCTAGCTACAGACTGTAACACCTCTAACCAAGTTCACCATTTTCATTTTTTCAGTTGTGCAGGTTGAGTTACATAGCTCGTTTCAGTTAGTTTCAAAGCAAGCCAAGCATAGAGGAAGCATCCCTGGACCTCAAGCAGGCTGTACAAGTCCTCACATTGCATTGAAAGTACCTCCATTGTTGTACACGATTCAAGCTGAACAGGTAAAAGTTTGAACTTCTATCTCTATATCCAAGCATATCTAGGCTTAGGTTTGTGAAGAAAGCATGTTCTATTCATGGCTCTGAAGCTACCTGTATCCTCACTTTTCATTTATATTGTGTGTGTTAAGAGAATTTGGAACCTGAACATTAGGAAAAAGTTAGGTCAGGAATTGGGGGAGAAGAAATTCTCTCTCATTTCTGAGAGTTAGATCAAGTTCTTGGTATGTATGGATTCGTGATTTGATGCTTTACATTTTTGGTGTTATAAGTTTGTGCTAAAAATCAAAGAATCAGGATGTTTGAATCAAGCAAGGAAATGTGCGTTTTTTGAAACAGAAGTGGCTGGAGGTTGAAGAAGCCTCTTTGGGCTGGGCTTGTGTTGTTCTTTCTATTTGCACCATATTTTTTCACATACACCCCCTTGGCCCATTATGTGATATATTTGTCATTTTTGATTTTTTTCTTTTGATTTTGATTTTATGTTTTTATCCAAGCATGAAAAAACACTAAAAATATTTTTCTCACATTTTTTGCATTTTATTTGGTATTTATTTGTTTCATTTAGTTCTATATGTAAATAAATATATATATATACTTTTATTTTAAAATACTAAAAAATAATACAAAATACATTTATTTTCTGATTTTATTTTATTTCATCTTTTGAAAACATTTTCTAAAAAATATACTTTTTTTTTTGTAAATAATTAACATTTTTTATTTTTGTACATATTTAATATATTTAGTAAATAATATAAATACTTATATATTTAGAATATTTAGGATAAAAATACAAAAAAATACATTTTTTATTTTTATTAATATTTAACCTCAAAAATCACTTTTTTACAATATACTTCCTTTTTATTTATTTTTTGTGTATAATTAATAAATATTGTATATATTAAATAATAAATGCTTTTTATTTAGCAAATTAGGGTTTTGCCCTAAAAACACAAAATATCCAAAAATTGATCCTTTTTATTTTTGTTTATTTGTCACATGAAAAATACTTTTACATACATATTGTTCTGGACTGGGCCCCGACAGGCCCAAAAGCATTGCTAAGGCCCAATCCAAATGGACTTGCTGAGGACCACGCCGACCAAAGGGTCACAGTCGTGCCCGACGTGCTCCCTGAGTTCACGTGCTCGACCTCTACACCTCCAGCTCGACATCCTGCTGTCCAGCTCGACATCCCCTCGAGCACCCCAACTAGGGCAGACTCAGTCCACTGCGCTCCCAACGAGACCCCGAAAAGACCGCGTCTCCGTCCGCCCGCACTTCACGCAGAACATCCAGGAAGGGGACCACGTGCGGGTCCCCACTACGCACGTAGAACCTGGCAGTTCCTCTATTGGGCCAAACCTGCCCGGCCCAATGAAGGAACCTTGGCCCAGCGCTGGGGGCTATAAATACCCTCTGTTTCCAGAGGGTCAGGTATTCATCATTCTACCCATACACTTATTATTGCCTGCTCGTACCTCTACTTACTTCAGCATCGGAGTGCCTTGCAGGTACCCCCCCCCCCACCTCGTTCAAAAAGCTTTCAGCTCGGAGCCAGCCGTGACGGTCCATTTCTGATCAGGTCAGATCAGTGGCGCCGTCTGTGGGAATCTAGATTCCCCGTCTAACAAATAACTTAAAAGACCAAAGCTCAAAATCCAACTACATGTCATGGCTGATCCAGCTCGCGTTGAGCAGAACGTCAGTGTCGCCGACACCAATAACGACACGGCGGATAAAAACGGACACCTCGATAACCCCGGTGACCCCGGCCATAGTACCATTCCTGTGACGACCGCCCCTGGGACTTCCTCCTGCAGGGACGGGGCTACTGCATCATCCTCCCCGCTCCCACCACCACTTGAAGACGACCCGGCGGCCCTCGCTCATTACAGAGCTGCCCGGTTCCATGAAGTCCCAGTTCCCGCCGGGGCAGATGCCACGACTCAGGCACTGTTCGCGGCCATTAATCAGACAAACTATCTCATCTTCGCCCAAGGAGAAAGACTAAGGGCGCTTGAAGATGACCGAAGACCCCCGAGGAGGCATCAGAGGCCACATTCTCCACCTCCTCGGGTCACAGAAGTTCGACACCCTTCTCCCCTGCGGAGACACTACAGGGAGAACTCCAGAAGCCCCTCTCCCTGGCCAAAGCAAAGGCGCCCCTATTTGGAGAGACAGCCCGCCATCCCTACCGGATAACCCAGTCGCGACCCGGCAAGGCACGACAAGAGACACGCCGGGGACGGACGTGTGACATTCAACCACCGAGCATCACGCTCGAGGGAAACTCAGCACGACCACCGTGCCAGACAATACTACAGGTCCCCATCTCTGTCTCCGGAGAGGAGCGACGAGGACGACCCCCGCGGTCCCCTGTCGCAGGCCATCATGGATGCACCCATCCCCCCGGGCATGGAGAAGCCCCCACATCTGAAGGAGTATGACGGAGTTGTGGACCCGGTCGACCATATTGACGGGTTCGAAGCCATGCTCCATTATCATAATGTCGGGGGGGCCATCAAGTTCCGTCTTTTCCCCACGACTCTCAGGAAGGCGGCCATGGACTGGTATAAAGGACTCGCCCCGGGCTCAATCACGTCATGGCGGAACCTGAAGAACCAGTTCATCAGTTCCTTCACAGCTTCTCAGCGCCATCCGAAGACCGAGGCGGCCCTCGAGGCCATCATCCAAAGACAGGATGAAACTTTGAGGGAGTTTATCAACCGCTTCAACCGAGAAGCAATACAGGTCCCCTGCACGGACCATATGAAAAGATACTTGCTGGAGAGGGGTCTCCTCCCCGGCACAGAATTCAGAAAGGCTGTGGGTATCGAGCCACCTCCGACATTTGATGCCCTCCTCGATAAGGCCCGAGCATATATGGACTACGAGGAGAGGGAGGCGGCCAATAGAGCCCGAGACTCCAGGGCTCGGGGTCCCAACAACAGCAGCAGTTCACGGCAAGAGGCTCCTCCTCGACGTACCGGGGAGAAAAGGAAAGAAGATCGACCCCGGGAAGTCCGGGAACAAAGGGGCCCCTCGGGCCGTTTCACCGAGTACACTCCGCTCACAGCTTCCCGCGAGCGTATTTTGGCAGAGTGTGCCAGTACAAATTTCAAGGACGGCGGCGTTAAGCGTCCCCGACCTGCTCCCGCCAAGCCAGGGGCGGATAAAAATAAATACTGTCAATACCATAGGAGTCATGGTCATTTGACAGAGGACTGCGTCCACCTCAAGGACGCCATTGAAACCCTCATCAAGGGAGGGAGGCTCGCGCAGTACAGGCGAAACGACGCTCCTCGTCGTGACGCCCATGAGGCCAAGGAGCCAGAAGAAGACGCCCGACCATCAGACGAGTCGGTGCCTATCCAGACCGCCTTCTCGGTAACCAGGCCCGAGGATTTCGACATTCCCGAGCACCTGCAGGAGCCGCTGACAACGCACAACAGGTGGGAATACTTTCCCTCCGCCATGGTCATCAACGGGGGCGGGTTCAACGACCTCACCATCAATTCAGCTAAGAGGAAGTTGGACGAGATGGTCGACGCGGATCCCCCGCAAACAGTAACGTTCGAAAGGGTGAAGGGCAGGTCAGAGCCCATCACCTTCTATCTAGAAGAACTCCCCGGCGGAGCCCCGAACGCGGTCATCCCCTTACTGATAAGGGCAAGAATGGCCAATTTTGACGTGCATCGCATCCTGGTCGACGAGGGAAGTTCCGTCGACGTGATGTACAACCAGCTGTTCCGAACCTTACAGCTGGACGACTCACATCTCTCTCCGTATGTGGGGTCGGATCTACAAGGCTTCAACGACTCGACTTCCAAACCGCGGGGTTATGTCGAGCTCCTGGTAACGTTCGGCGAAGGAACGGCTACGAGACAAGTTAAGGTCTGGTTCCTCGTCATTGACTGCCCGTCTCTATACAATTGCATCTTGGGGAGACCGACACTGGCAGAGCTAACAGCGGTGCCCTCGACCGTCCATCTGAAGATGAAGTTCTACACCAGGAGGGCACGGGTAGCCACCATCCAAGGAGACCTAGCCGCTGCCCGTAGGTGCTTCAACGCTGCTTCCAAGGGACGGGATACCGTCGACATAGGGACCAGATCCGCTAAAAGGACAAAACAGGAGCCCGACAGGAAAGCATCCCCCGAGGAAGAAGTCTAGAAGGCTCCACCAAAGGTTGACTCCATAGCCCTCGACACCCGCTTCGATCAGGACGAGCCATCCAGCAGCGAGCAAATCCCACTCCGACCAATTCCGGACGGGGATTTTGAACTCGTTCCCCTCGGCACAGACCCGACCAAGGGAGTGAAGATTGGCAAAGACCTCCCTGACTTGGCCAGGAAGCAAATCAAGGCCTGTCTGCGCGAGAATGCTGATCTCTTCGCCTGGAGCGCTGCGGAGATGCCTGGACTCGACCCTGAGGTCGCCTGTCACCACCTCGCCATTGATCCAGCTGCCAAGGCCGTAGTACAACGTAGGCGTAGGCAGTCTCCAGAAAAAGCGGAGGCTGCTGAAAAAGCTGTAAAAGACCTCCTAGAGGCAAATTTTATTTCTGAAGCCCGGTATTCCACCTGGCTGTCAAATGTTGTACTTGTAAAAAAGAATAATGGAAAATGGAGAATGTGCGTTGATTATACTGATCTCAACCGGGCTTGCCCGAAAGATGCTTTCCCCTTGCCTAACATAGATATGCTGGTCGACAACTCGGCCGGCTACAAAAATTTGTCGTTCATGGACGCCTATTTGGGATACAACCAAATCCCAATGGCCCTGGGCGACAAACACTGCACGGCATTCATGACCAGCTCGGGCAACTATTACTACAACGTAATACCCTTCGGACTGAAAAATGCCGGAGCAACTTACCAACGCATGATGAACAGAGTTTTCAACAAACAGATCGGCGACATGCTCGAGGTATATATGGACGACATGATCGTCAAATCCCGAGCAGACACCGATCACGCAGCTCATCTCAAGACAGTCTTTGCCCAAGCAAGACAGTGCAAAATGAGGTTCAACCCCGAGAAATGCACGTTCGGGGTTAAGGCAGGAAAATTCCTTGGATTCTATCTAACAGAACGGGGAATCGAAGCCAACCCCGACAAATGTCGGGCATTCTCCGACCTCCCAACACCGACGTCGAAGAAGTCGATACAAATCATGAACGGCATGCTCACGTCGCTGTCCCGCTTCGTCGCGAAGTCTGCTCAGCACGCCCTTCCCTTCTTCAAACTCCTTCGAAAGGAAGCAGCCTTCGAATGGAATGAGGAATGCGAGCAAGCACTTCGCCACCTAAAGCAAAGCCTGTCTAAGCCGCCCGTGCTATCTCGACCCGACGACGGGGAACCGCTGTACTTATACCTGGCCGTTTCAAACGAAGCCATCAGCGCCGCTCTTGTCCGCGAGACCCCCGACGGGCAGAAACCTGTCTACTTCACGAGCAAAGCCTTACAGGGGCCCGAAAGCAGATACCAGCAGATAGAAAAGGTTGCTCTGGCCCTCCTCAACGCGGCGAGGAGGCTCAGACACTAATTTCTGAGCCACACCATCATCATGCGAACCGATCAACCGGTGAGGCAACTCCTGGGTCGGCCAGATATGGTGGGCAGGATGCTGAAGTGGTCCTTGGAACTCTCCGAATTCGACATTCAGTACGAAAGCAGGAAAGCCCTGAAAGCACAGGCCTTGGTCGACTTTGTCGCGGAAATGACCACTCACGACCCTCCCCCGGGGAAAGAACACAAGTGGACCATCTTCGTCGACGGAGCATCCAGCTCGTCCGGAAGCGGCGCAGGAATCCTCCTGGAAAACGAAGAAGGCGTAGTAATCGAGCACTCCTTAGCTCTCTCCTTCCCGATGTCAAACAACCAGGCAAAATACGAAGCCCTGCTCGCAGGACTGAGACTAGCCGAGGACTTGGGAGCCCGCGAGGTACAGATCTACACCGACTCCCAGCTCGTCGCCTCTCAAGTACAGGGGAGCTACCAGGCCAAAAACGACAACCTCATCGAGTATTTGAACTTAGTCAAAAAACACATGACAAAGTTCGTACGAGCAGAAATTTCACATGTTCCCCGCGAGCAAAACACGAGGGCGGACATATTGTCCAAACTTGCGAGCACACGAAAGAAGGGCGGGAACAAATCCGTCATCCAGGAATCTCTAGCACGTCCAAGTATCGAACGACCCTCGACTACAGTCGAGATCAATGCCATCGGGGATGCCACGTCCTGGATGACCCCAGTTTATAATTTCCTGACAAAAGGAGAACTCCCGTCGAACCAGGCCGAAGCTGCCGTTACCAAGCGACGAGCATGTTCCTACGTGGTTCTCGAGCAGAAACTGTACCGAAGAGGATTCTCCATCCCCCTCCTGAAATGCATCGACGAGTCCACCATCCCCGAAGTACTGCGGGAGATACACGAAGGGATCAACGCCCAGCACATGGGCGGTAAATCCTTAGCAAGGAAAGCCCTTCGAGCAGGATACTACTGGCCGACGATGCAACAGGATGCCAAGGAACACGTAAAAAAATGTGATAAGTTCCAGAAGCACGGGGACATGCACCTCGCCCCTCCGCACGAGCTGAGCATATTGTCGTCCCCGTGGCCATTCGCCTGGTGGGGTATGGACATCCTCGGGCCCTTCGTGCAAGGAACCTACCAGAACAAATTTCTCATTGTCGCCGTGGATTACTTCACAAAATGGATCGAGGCCGAGGCCCTCGCAAAAATCACCTCGCACAATATCCTCCGTTTCTACAAAAGAAACATCCTCGCCAGATTCGGAATTCCGCGGGCCCTGGTGACCGACAACGGTACCCAGTTCACCGACCACGGGTTCCAGGACTTCGTCACCAAACTAGGGACAAAACAACATTTCACGTCGGTCGAGCACCCTCAGACCAACGGGCAAGCCGAAGCCGCAAACAGAGTCATCCTCCGAGGACTCAAACGAAGACTCGGCGAGGCCAAGAGGGGATGGATCGAGGAACTCCACAGCGTCTTGTGGGTTTACCGCACCACGCCCCACTCAACGACGGGCGAGACACCATTTCGACTGACATATGGCACCGAGGCTGTCATCCCGGTCGAAATCATGGAACCATCACGACGAACAAAGAACCCCCTCGACGAAGAAATGAACGATGAGGCACTAAGGGACGAACTCGACCTAGTCGAGGAAATCCGATCGGGGGCAGCCCTGCGCGAAGCCACCCTAAAACAACGAGTGGCTCTACGCCACAACGACAAGGTCATCAAGCGCGAGTTCGAAATCGGCAACCTGGTATTACGTAGGAACCAGAAGGATTCCCGCGAAGGGAAGCTGGCCGCGAACTGGGAAGGACCTTATCGCGTCCACGGCACCACTGGTACCGGGGTGTACTATCTCGAGCAATTAGACGGAGAGCCATTACCACGACCCTGGAATGCTGCTAAGCTAAAGCAGTACTACAGTTGAAAACTACTAACACCTGGGACCCTCGACCTGCGGCACCCGCACTCGGTCAACGAGGAAAAACGTCTGACTTCGTATAAAGGCTGAGGTACAAGCCCGACATACGGCTAAAATCGCACAACATCGCTCGGCAAACGAGGATAAACGATAGTGCCCGACGTGGACAGCTACACCGAGCACCACCGTCGTTGTACCCGTAAGGCAGAACACCCAGCTCACGATGGGCAGTTCACGCCAAGGGCGAATAGTCCCTACCGGGCTTCGCGCCCGACTTAGCAACTTCGCTCCATATGCCCGACAAGTCGTCAAGAATGACGGGCCATCTAAAAGGGTCAAAAGGAAGTCTCTCCCCTCGAGCGCAACACTTAGCTGACTCTGGCCAGCCAAAGAGGGCCGGGCACATATACAAACGGAAGACGGGCAGACTCGCCCGCTAAATCACAGCCACTTACGGGCACTCCTCGGGCCCATGATTTAGGCTAAATTTTACGCAAATATATAAAGATTTCAAACACGGGCAAAACATTCAAATGTAAAACAACATTCGTTCAAATAAAAATGCCCGAAGGCGACAAGCAAACAATTATAAACCGACCAAGAAGGCCGGCGATGTTCATAACGTACAACCGACGGGCACGCAGGCCCAAAAAATACAAATGTCAAAGGCATGCAGGCCCGCTATCCTACAATCAGGCTTCCCCAGAACCGTCATTGTCGACAACTGGAGAGTCGGGCGGAGGCACGATCACGCCATCCACGATCTGATGTGTGTGGCCCGTCCCCTCAGTGACCAAACCTGGGTTTAACAAGGAAAGTTGGCCGACTGCGGAGTCGAACCCCTCCTCCAGAGCACCGACGCAATCTGCCTCGAGTAGCCGGATATGGGCGACCAGCTCCGATCGACTCTTCAAAGCCGCTATGTCCTCCGGCTTGTCCTCGGCAGGAAGCATGTCGACTCTCATGTCCTTGATTTGTTGGGTCAAGCGCCCGATGTCAGACTCCAGACGATTCCTGTCCGTACGGAGAAACTCTCCCTCCTCGGCCAGCTTCCCCGACCTTTCCTTCTCCAGGACCAACATCTCCCTCTCAGCATCCAGCAGCACTGTCTGCTAGCGGAACATCTCCTCGGAGCGTTCCAGGGCAGTCTTCAACTTCTGCGAGCTCGAGGTAAGAGCCTCTTTCTCCTGCTCAAGTTCTTCAATACGGACAGGATCCCTCCCTTCCTCGGACAACACCAGGGCCATTTCGGCCATTTTCACCAGCCCGTCCATGCTGGCGGCTAGATGCCTCTTCCGATCCTCCTTACTCATCCTTTTGATAGTCTCAGCCTCGTCGGCAACCACTGACAGAGGGAATCTCTCGAAGAAACCCTCCTCTTTGAAACAAGGGGGAAACCCGAAAGACCTGACAGCACTGGCGTCCTCGCTGACAGCCGGACCGCTTTCCACCCGGGTCCTCTTCCTTTGTATCAGGACGACATTAGGATCGACCTCTTCAACCTCTGGGATCCCGTCCGACGCGGCCCCCGAGCTGGGCGACGAATCCACCCTCACCACCTGAGGAGCGCCCGGACTGTGTGGCGGGCCCATCCTCGTCGCCTGGGGAGCCTTCACGACCCTTCTGCCTCGTTTCTGGTCACAAGACAACTTCAAAAGTCTTTCCCGTCGACCGGCCATCGAACCTGCACAAAATAAAAGACGGGTTAGTGTCGAGCAAGTTCATAAATGAATGACGAGCAAAGAAATTCAAGCAATAAACGACCTAGCAGACGAGCAGCCTGCCTGAACGTCTGACACTCCACGAGTGCCTTAGTATCAATCGGCCGGGACTCAAATGTCGGATAACCCTCTGCATCCAAGACATCGTCCCCTTCCCTAGTGGCCCACCGGGCGAGGTGGAAGTTATCGACGAACCGACAAAGAGTGGCGTACGCCTCCTCGTCCTCCGAACACATGTCCCCGGCAGCAGTATGGTAGTATCCAGTCCCGTGCTCGTAGTGCCTGAACATCCAATGCACAGGGAACTTGGCTGTACGGGCCATTACGGGATACCCATCGTTGCCTAAGACCGCCTCCCCGTCATCATCGCTTATGGGCGCCTCCTCCTCGTACAGGGACCCTAAAGCAGATGTGGTAACTGGCCGCACGACATACCACTTGTCTTTAAAACCCCTCACGGAGTCCATGTACATTTTGAATAGTCTCCTCGACTGTTTCAAGGAGACCCAGCTGTGCTTCCCTCCTCGGGACTGGCGCTGCAGATGAAAAATTCTAAAGAAGAGCGGTATGGTCGCCCCGATCCTCAGAAAGCGACATGTCAGCTCAAACGCCCGGATAAAGGCGAGTGAGTTCGGGTGTAGCTGTGACGGGGCCAACTCCAGATGGGTGAAGACCCCGATCTGAAAATCACTGAAGGGCAGCTGCAGCCCAAGATCTTTGAACGCGATCTCGTACATCGGGAAGCTATACTCTGGGTACACCGAGCAGATCCGGGAACGGGAGGTCGGACGCATGACAACGAAATTCTTTTGAAAGTCAGGCTGGCCCTGGCCCGCTTCGAGGACAGCATATGGATTTCGGTCACTTCGGCTATATATCGACGCGATCCCCCGGGGCTCGGTGCCCACCCAATCCAGCAAAGAGTCGTCGACAGTATCAATCAAGCTGACTGCCTCATTGGCACTTTGTTCCTCATGTTCGTGGCGTCCAGAGGAGTACGACTCGTCCGCCATGGTTACCTGCAGAGCACGGGAAACCAGTCAATTGGGCACGAAACCATACGCTCGACAAACCACGTCGTCCCATGCACGACCACAAAAGTCAGTTTACACAAGTAGTCGCCTCCCCGACATCCAGAAAACTTGATGTGTTCTTCTCCAAACCGACTACGCGGCCACTCTCCAACATGTTGACCCAAGGTATGAACATGGCGAGCAACATCATGAGACCTACGGCCAGGACCATGAACATACCGGGCGCGATCATGAATCAGGCGCCCTGGACCATGAAGACCCCGGGCAGCACTGCTGATTATTACCTAAAACTATGAATCTACCAGCCACGAGCATGCGTTTGCCGGTCCTAAGCATGAATATGTCGAGCTAAGTATGAGTTTACCGGGCTAGTCCCACGCGCACAGTCCCTAAAACGTCTACAAACGCTGAAAATCATGCATTACAACAGGAAAATGAAGAAGATAAGTCACTTACTTGAATCAAAAAGTGGATTCGGCTACAGAGGAAAAGAATCTGTAACAGAAGATCGCAGCTATGAAAAATCAGGAAGAACAGCAGCAGTAGGAGCGCGAAGAGTAGAAACGTGTTATGGGGCCCAAGGTACCTATTTATAGTGATGACGTGGAATACCAAACGTCACCTCGGGCAGCCACGGAGTTTCTCTCCTCGACGCTCTGCTCCCAACGCAATGATGACCCTATCATCATAGGGTGGTGGCACAGTTCCCAAAAGATACCTCGTGTGCTCGACAGACACGCGCCGGTGAGGATCCTCCGAGCATCCACCGCGGAAGATGTCTCCGAGCACGGCACGGAGAGGCCCTCGAGGGCCTGTATCTCTGTCCCGGGCGCGAGACCCCGAAGCGGAAACGACCTGAGTTCAAGTCATGGCTCCTAACAAAGGAACCACGACTTGGGGGGCTCCTGTTCTGGACTGGGCCCCGACAGGCCCAAAAGCATTGCTAAGGCCCAATCCAAATGGACTTGCTGAGGACCACGCCGACCAAAGGGTTACAGTCGTGCCCGACGTGCTCCCTGAGTTCACGTGCTCGACCTCTACACCTCCAGATCGACATCCTGCTGTCCAGCTCGACATCCCCTCGAGCACCCCAACTAGGGAAGACTCAGTCCACTGCGCTCCCAACGAGACCCCGAAAAGACCGCGTCTCCATCCGCCCGCACTTCACGCAGAACATCCAGGAAGGGGACCACGTGCGGGTCCCCACTACGCACGTAGAACCTGGCAGTTCCTCTATTGGGCCAAACCTGCCCGGCCCAATGAAGGAACCTTGGCCCAGCGCTGGGGGCTATAAATACCCTCTGTTTCCAGAGGGTCAGGTATTCATCATTCTACCCACACACTTATTATTGCCTGCTCGTACCTCTACTTACTTCAGCATCGGAGTGCCTTGCAGGTACCCCCCTGTGATACGGTGGGAGAACTGACTGTGGTTTTTTGCGTTTGTTTTCGCAAATGTTTCGGTTGAGCAAGAGTCGCCATCGACTTTTTATTTTATCCTAAGGAAAGGTTTAAAAAGCACATCAAAAACCTTTGAGATTTTTCTTGGGTTCGGGGAGTAGATTATAGAAAGGGAAGGTATTAGCACCCTTTCTATCCATGGTTATCCATGGGCTCTTAGGTACTTGCTTAGACCAACTTGCCTTGGTTTTCAATTGTTTGAAATGGTGCTTTGTGCGTGGCTTTGAAAATGTTTTGAAAAATATGCCTTGTCTAGGCTACCCTTGTAACAATTCTTTACTCGAATGTTTTACCAAAGGTGTTTGTCTTTTTGAAAAGATGTTTCAAGGTTTTTGAAAGTTTGTTTTGAAAGTGTTTGTGAAGTGTGATTTGAAAAAATGGGCAAGTGTTTTTGTTTTGCAAGTTGACAAGTACTTAAGAGCGATCTACCCTAAAGTTCTCAAAGATTTTTGTTATGTTTTAACTCTTTTAACAATTTTGTTCCACCATTGAATTTGGTGGACAATCTTGTGTTAGGATGTGAAAGGGACGGGCGCGGGTCATCGTTTAGACCATGATTGCAATAGTGCTAAGTATCCTTGGGCAATTTTTTCTTTGAAAGGGACTTGATCATTTTAGGCAACTTTCGAAAGCGTCATCGAGGGACTATGATCATTTGATTGTTTGTTTTTACCCAAAGAAACCTAACATGCAATATGGCCCAATTTTGAAAGGCAACAAGTGGATGTAACCCTAGGGGTGTTAGTGTGCGAGTGTGTTTTATTGCATACAAGAGTTTTTTTCTTTGAATTAGGTTTTTCTATTTCATTGATTTTATCTTGCCATACACGTCCTAATTACTAGCAATAAGAAGTGGAAATGCAAAATCCTACGCTATTACAACAATTAGGGGAGGGGGATACACATTTGTACATGGGGGGTTCAACGAGAAAAATAGACAAAAAAGAAAATAGCAAAAAACAAGATATATATATATATATATATATATATATATATATATATATATATATATATATATATATATATATATATATATATATATATATATATATATATATATATATATATATATATATATATATATTATATATATATATATATATATATATATATATATATATAGAGAGAGAGAGAGAGAGAGAGAGAGAGAGAGAGAGAGAGAGAGAGAGAGAGAGAGAGAGAGAGAGAGAGAGAGAGAGAGAGAGAGAGAGAGAGAGAGAGAGAGAGAGAGAGAGAGAGAGAGAGGAGAGAGAGAGAGAGAGAGCCCGCGCGCTGCTGGGAGGTCATCAGAAGTTCTGACTCAGATCCGCTGCCAGATGATCAACCTCTTGGTTAAACTGTATGAGTCAGAACTTCTCACTCTGGCACCTGCAAAACAGAACCTTGTTAGTGGGGAAATCAGAAGTTCTGATTCCCCTGCGCTGCAAGACAGAAGTTTGTTAGTGGAGAAACCAAAAGTTCTGATTCTGCTGAAAAGGCAATAACTCTCAGAGGTTCTGATATCATTGACAGCAAAACAGGCTTCAGATGTGCTAACGTCAAAGTCAGCACTTGGCTTTTCCCTGTACTAATCAGAACATCTGCAATTCTGTTGTTATTCCACAAAACAGGAAACATATTTGGAACAGATCCAGCAAATGTAAAAATGTTTCAAAGGTCAGAACCAACAAGGTCACAGGCAAGTCCTATACTGGCTCAGAACGTTCTGAGGTATGAAAATCCTCAGAACATAAACAGCAACAACATGATATTTACATTATGTTTATTTGAGTATGCACAACTGATGATGCTTAACAGCGTGATGAGGGTCAGCAGGTGCTTACCTGACTGTTGGAAAAGTTTGGGGATGAAAGTTAGCTTTTGGCTCTGGTGGTGTTCTGGACAGATTTTCTTTGAAAAGGGGAAGTAAAGGTGTATACGTACGTAGGGTCAGAAGTTTGGAAAGGGTGTCTTTTGGTTCACAAAGAAAACGGGGTATTTGATGAAGTTTGAAGGTGAGGAACTCAAAGTTATGAAACAAACTGGAGATTTTGGCAGAGTTTCAGAACGCTATGTTGCTAAGGGTTGCTGTTTCTCTCTTAGCAATTTTTCTATTTCTTTTCTGAGCGCCTTTTGCAGTGGACAATGACTCTCTATTTATAGGCAAAGTTCTTGTGGGTGTTTTGAACATTAAGGCGCCAATAGAGTTTGAATTACTCTTTGACAGAAATTCATGGGAAGTTGTGATAACAGATAGCCTTCAGCCTAGGCTGCAACAGCAGGCGTAGATTGGGGAGAAGTGACCTCTGAAGTGGGCGGTGGCGCGTAGACCCATGCCAGAATCTGCACAAAAGCGTTTTCCAAGCCACACGTGAATGTTCAGGAGTGGTTGGAAGCATTAATGGGCATTAAATGGTGATAAGACCTATCAACATCAATATTCTAGTAATGGAAACCAACATTGAATCAGCAGTTCTGTTTTAAAAAGAACAGCGTAAACCATGCTCTGGCCTTGGCTTTCTGTTGTCTTAGTAAGCTCTGGAGATTCTCCTGATTTTCTGATACGTTCCTTGGATTTACCTCTGGGTCTCCTGGGTTTAGAGGTTCTGTATCAGTGTAACACCCACTCTTCTGATCTTTCATCTTCTGATTTCAGCGTGTTCTGAAAGAGCCTTCAGACTTCCCTGCTTCTCTTGCATTCCTTTAGCAAATTCTGACTGAGCTTGTGTAACTGCTGAAGGGGCATGTTCTGTCTGAGGCTTACATACTGAACCACGTTTACAACTTCTGATTGAACTGATGTAGCTGCTGAAAATCCAACTTCTGACCACGCTGAGCCAAGCTTGAAACTTCTGACCGTTTTTATCTGGAATTGGTCCAGAAGTTCTGAAGCGCTGATTTTTCTTAAACACTCATTTTTTAGAGAAACGTTCTAAGTACTTAGAATTTGATTTTTCTCAAGATAAAAGCGTTGTTTTTTGGAGTTCGTGAGACCATCTTGCTCTTGTAAGTGGCTTGCTTGGGCAAAAAGATAACTCAGGACTTGGATTTGTTTCAGAGGGACCTTGAAAATCCAAGATGGTTTCCTGAAGAAAGAGAGGGCAAATTTTGGGGTACAACAGTTGCCCGTGTTCAATCTTCTTGAACCTGAAGAGTTAGATTGGAAATCTTGCCTTTCGCGACTCGAAGGTAAAAGGAGATTGGACACTAGAGTGCCCTTAAATTTGCACTCGTCAAAGCAATGGATGCGGAAATGGGCTTAAAGATGCCATCTGGAAGGGTGGCAGAATCTCGTCGGGGATGGGCTTAAAGATGCCATCTGGAATGAAAATCAGAAAGGTGTCCATGTTTTGAACCATCTCTGAACTGGGGCTTGAATAAGCAATAGATTGACATCCGTACCTGGAGGCATCCGTAAGCTGTTTTCAAAAGTTGCATCTGAACAAGCGATAGATTAACATCCGTTGTTGGGAGGAATCCATAAACTGTTTTCAGAAGTCTTGAGGTTGAATAAGCAATAGAGCAGCATCCGTTGTTGGGAAGCGTCCGTAAACTGTTTTCAAAAGTTGCATCTGAACAAGCGATAGATTAACATTCGTTGTTGGGAAGAATCCATAAACTGTTTTCAGAAGTCTTGAGGTTGAACAAGCAATAGAGCAGCATCCGTTGTTGGGAAGCGTCCGTAAACTGTTTTCAGAGGTTGCATCTGAACAAGTTGGTAGATTAACATCCGTTGTTGGGAAGAATCCATAAACTGTTTTCAGAAGTCTTGAGGTTGAATAAGAAATAGAGCAACATCCGTTGTTGGGAAGCGTCCGTAAACTGTTTTCAGAGGTTGCATCTGAACAAGTTGGTAGATTAACATCCGTTGTTGGGAAGAATCCATAAACTGTTTTCAGAAGTCTTGAGGTTGAATAAGCAATAGAGCAGCATCCGTTGTTGGGAAGCGTCCGTAAACTGTTTTCAGAGGTTGCATCTGAACAAGTTGGTAGATTAACATCCGTTGTTGGGAAGAATCCATAAACTGTTTTCAGAAGTCTTGAAAAGAAACTGAACAAGCGATAGGTTAACATACGTTACTTGGAGAACCCGTGAACTGTTTTCAGAAATCTTGAAGTTGAATAAGCAATAGAGCAGCATCCGTTGTTGGGAAGCGTCCGTAAACTGTTTTCAAAAGTTGCATCTGAACAAGCGATAGATTAACATCCGTTGTTAGGAAGAATCCATAAACTGTTTTCAAAAGTCTGGAGAAGAATCTGAACAAGCGCTGGGTTAACATCCGTTACTTGGAGAACCCGTGAACTGTTTTCAGAAATCTTGAAGTTGAATAAAGAACCGGCGTAGGGTTCCCTGATGATGAGCTCGCGTAGAACTGCATCTGGATAAATCTGGAATAAGCATTAGAATGTTGCCATGTCTGGGTCAGATCTGAAATATTCCTGGACAGAATCTCGGAAGATAATGATTTTAGTCTGTCGACTAGTCTTACCTGAAAAGGTAAAGGGTTAGTTGTATGCAATGTCATGATGCATGATACAATGTATGTTATATGATATGAATGTAAATGGATGCGCATGTAAGCTGGAGAGCTGTCTTGCAAAGGATAGATGAATCTGAGATGGCTGAAGATAAAGACATCTTGACTGCTGCCGGGAAGAATAATTTCTTGGCGGCTGCTGGGGAAGAGAGTTCCTGATGGCTTCTACTTGGGAGTTTCGATCCAATAGACTCATGCTGGGGATGCAAGACTGAGAATCTTCAGTTTGGTGGGAAGTATATCTGGCGACTTCACTGGGGAACTCAAGATTTGCCCTCCCAAAACTCCGTGGGGAGAAGGTTCACTAGTCTGGCTCCGCTGGGGATTGATGATTTTGAAGTTTTAGCTCGGTTGGGGATACTGAAACTTAAACTCTGAGGGGCATTGAATTCCGGAGGATTCTCTGGCTGGGGATTGTATTGGTAAGTTATGCTGGGGAACTCTGATGAACTCCGCGGGAGGTAGGGAGCATTTGGCCGGGTGCGATCTTCCGTGGCAGTTAGCTGAGGATAACCCAGTTATAAGCCCTTGTGAGGAATAACTTTGAATAAAACTCGGGAGAGACGTCCGTACTCTGCAGGGGATAAGCCTCCAGAATCCACTGGGGATAAGCTTCAGGGTTTGCAGGGGATATGGATTCCAAATCTCCTGGGGGTTTCCTTTGAAAGGGTATCAAGATATCCAACTGTATCTTCAACCTATCAGTAATCCTCTTTCTTGATTCATAAGGAAATGATCATGTTCAAATGCATATGCCTATTTAACAAAACATTGGACGCTTCTCAAAATAAAACAGATAGTGCAAGAGAAAAAGTGAAAGGAAATGACACAAATTTCTGGGAAAAGTATTTGTATTGACTTTCTATGAGTATATTTGTACAACGGAGACAATCATCCTAGTAAGAGGATTTTGTCGTAAATATTGAAAGATTTATACAAAATAAAGATGGCTATGTGAAATAATTCCATGGGATTCCATTCCGCTATAGCCTTCACAACTCTGAATATCTGTCCATTCAATGCTTCGTTTGCCGATGACTGGATTGATCAGAAACCTGGAACTGGTAGATGAAGAGATTGTCTTTGAAGTGATCCAACGAGACATAATCATACGCTTTAATTCCCTAACTTTTGCCTGAATCGCCCTTTCGGGTTTTCGATCCATCGGGAAACCCCTTTTTGCCCAAGCCGCCCTTTCGGGTTTTCGACTTGCCGGGTGTACAGATTTTTTTGTTTTTATCCCTAACTTTTGCCTGAACCGCCCTTTCGGGTTTTCGGCCCACCAGGATGCCCATTTTTGCCCAAGCCGCCCTTTCGGGTTTTCGACTTGTCGGGTTATTTTATGCGTAGTATCTTTTGAGTATGTCTGCGTTCGCAGGGTGTGGCAAGTCGTCGCCGTCCATGGTGGTCAGAATCATTGCACCACCAGAAAATATGCTCTTGATCACAAATGGTCCTTCATATGTAGGAGTCCATTTGCCCCTGGGATCACTTTGCGGTAAGATAATCCGCTTGATTACGAGATCTCCGACTTGATACACTTGACGTCTGACTTTCTTATTGAAGGCCTTGATCATCCGTTTTTGATACGTCTGACCATGGCATATAGCAGCGAGTCGCTTTTCGTCGATCAGATTGAGTTGATCAAGTCGGGTCTGCATCCAATCATCTTCATTCAAACCTGCATCCTTCATAATCCTTAGAGAAGGAATCTGGACTTCCATAGGCAGGACAACTTTCATGCCATATACCAAAGAAAATGGGGTTGCCCCGGTTGAAGTACGTGTCGTCGTACGGTATCCATGTAGAGCAAACAGTAACATCTCATGCCAGTCTTTGTAAGTGAATGTCATTTTCTGAATGATCTTCTTAATGTTTTTGTTCGCAGCTTCAACAGCACCGTTCATCTTCGGCCGATAGGGAGATGAATTGTGATGATAAATCTTGAACTGTTCGCACAAGGCGGTGATCATCGTGTTGTTCAGATTCGTACCGTTGTTTGTGATGATCCTGTCTGGAACACCATACCGACATATGAGATTTTGCTTGATGAAGCGGGCAACCACATTTTTAGTCACAGAGGCGAAGGAAGTTGCTTCGACCCATTTGGTGAAATAGTCAATGGCAACCAAAATAAAGTGATGTCCGTTGGAAGCCGTGGGCTTGATCTCTCCAATCATGTCAATGCCCCACATTACAAATGGCCAAGGAGCAGTCAGAACGTTGAGAGGAACCGGAGGGATATGAACTTTGTCAGCGTAGACTTGACATTTGTGGCAAGTACGGGAATGTTGATGGCAGTCAGCTTCCATGGTAGACCAGTAATAGCCTGCCCTTAGGATCTTCTTAGCCATTGTATGCCCGCTCAAGTGAGTTCCAAATGTGTCGCTGTGTATATCAGTCATGATCAACTCTGCTTCAACTTTGTCTACGCATCGGAGTAATACACAATCATGGCTTCGTTTGTAAAGGATACCGTTACTCAGGAAGAATTTAGCAGCGAATTTCCTTAAGAACTTCTTGTCGTTTACGGAAGCTCCTTCGGGATAATCTCTAGTCTCGAGATACCTTTTGATTTCATGGAACCAAGGTTGTTCTACTACTTCTTCGGTATTAATCTCATGACAATGCGCAGGTTCATCCATTCGCTCGATGGTGATTTGGGGAGCCTCGTTATCCCAGTTGAGTTTAAACATGGAAGACATTGTAGCTAGGGCATCTGCTAGCTGATTCTCTTCTCGCGGGAAATGCTCGAAGGTAATTTGCTCGAAATGAGGCAACAACGTCAAGACATGTTCTTTGTATGGGATAAGATTAGGATGCTTGGTATCCCACTCTCCTTTGATTTGACTGATAACCAAAGCCGAGTCCCCAAATACGATCAAAGATTTGATCCCCAAGTCTATAGCAGCCTTGAGACCAAAGATGCAAGCTTCATATTCAGCCATGTTGTTTGTGCAGCTAAAGCAAAGTCGGGCCGTGAAAGGTGTGTGACAACCTTCCGGAGAAATGAGTACTGCGCCGATACCATTTCCAAGTGCATTTGAAGCACCATCAAAGTACAGGGTCCATCGGGATCCCTTTTCGGGTCCGTCATACGGTCCGTTACCTTCAATGTTATCCAAATTCATGATGTCCTCGTCTGGGAAGTCAAATCTCATGGGTTGATAATCTTCGATAGCTTGATGAGCCAGATGGTCAGCTAGTACACTCCCTTTTATAGCTTTTTGGGTGGTGTACTGTATGTCATACTCAGTCAGGATCATTTGCCATCTAGCTATCCTTCCAGATAAAGCGGGCTTTTCGAAGATATACTTGATAGGATCCATTTTGGAAATCAACAAGGTAGTATGAGTCAACATATATTGTCTTAGTCGGCGAGCAGCCCATACCAAAGCGCAGCAAGTTTTCTCGAGCAGTGAGTAGCGAGTCTCACAGTCGGTAAACTTTTTGCTAAGGTAATAAATAGCATGCTCTTTTTGACCAGACTCGTCATGCTGGCCCAAAACACACCCCATTGAGTTATCCAAAACGGTCAGATACATGATCAATGGTCTTCCTTCGACGGGTGGCATCAGAATAGGAGGTTCTAGCAAATACTCCTTGATCTTATCGAAAGCAGCTTGGCAATCGTCGTTCCATTCAATTACCTGATCCTTCTTCAAGAGTTTGAAAATTGGCTCACAGGTAGAAGTTAGATGGGAGATGAATCTGGCAATATAATTCAAACGCCCCAAGAATCCTCTAACCTCCTTTTTAGTACGGGGAACAGGCATCTCTTGTATTGCTTTTACTTTTGCTGGATCGACTTCAATGCCTTTGTTGCTTACAATGAATCCCAGAAGTTTACCAGACCTAATTCCAAAAGTGCACTTGCTTGGATTCAGCCTGAGTTTGTATTCTTTCAACCTGGCGAACAGCTTTTCTAGATGTTCAAGGTGCTCTTCCTCTGTTTGTGACCGAGCTATCATATCGTCTACGTAAACTTCAATCTCATGATGTATCATATCATGAAACAAAGCTACCATGGCGCGTTGATAAGTTGCCCCTGAGTTCTTCAGCCCGAACGACATCACCTTGTAACAGAAAGTGCCCCATTGTGTGACAAAAGTTGTTTTCTCCATATCCTCGGGGGCCATTTTAATTTGATTGTAGCCCGAGAATCCATCCATGAAGGAAAACACTTTGTGGTGAGCTGTATTGTCGATTAAAATGTTAATGTGTGGAAGTGGAAAATCATCTTTGGGGCTGGCCCTATTCAAATCCCGGTAGTCCACACACATCCTGACTTTGCCATCTTTCTTAGGTACTGGCACGATGTTAGCGACCCATTGAGGATAGGATGTAACAGCCAGGAAGCCAGCGTCGAATTGTTTCATTACTTCTGCCTTGATCTTTTCAGACATGTCAGGCCTCATTCGGCGGACTTTTTGCTTGATCGGTGGACAATCCTCTCTTGTGGGGAGACGGTGAACCACGATGTCTGTGTCTAAACCCGGCATGTCTTCATAAGACCAAGCGAAGATTTCAACATACTCATTCAACAACTATATCAGGCGTTCCTTGATATTTGGTTCCAGATTGGCACCCACTTGCACTTCCTTCCGGTCTTCCTCGGTTCCCAAGTTGATAGTTTCCAATGACTCTTCATGCGGTAAGATGGCCCTTTCCTCTTGCTGTAGAAGTCTGGCTAGTTCCCCTGGTACTTCACAACCTTCGTCATCTTCATACTCGGCTTGATTGACCAGATCTTCAGAGTTATTGAAGGATATAGCAGAATTGCCACCCATGGAATCCGGAGTGGATGGGTACCTGCATTTGTGAGTGTGGGTGTGTGTAAGGGATAGCCATCCTTAAACAAAAAATGCAAAATGAACACAAGCAGTTTATCAAATGAAAAACGTCCAATGAATCATTAAACATGGCATATGGATATGAAAGATAATCAAAACCCTTACAAATGGACCTACATTCCCCGGGCAAGACATGAGGTGAAAAGATAGTGTACAGATTGTTTGAAAATAAATATTACAGACCAAATAGGAAATGTTTAACAGATAAATTACTGATGAATAAAAGTGATGGGGACAAAGTATTTTGCCTCCCAGTTGCACAATCCTCCTTTGACAGTTGGATAAATCCACTCTTCGATGTTGCTCTCTTTGTCTTCATCTTCCAAGGCGTTGATTCCGTAGGGAGAAATTTTGACTGGCGCTCTTTCAATCTTCGAACGGCGCATAACTTTCTGGCCAGTGGCTGTGAACCCTAATCCAAATTTGTCGGTCTTATGTGGAATATTAGGCAACTGCCCCCATGCTGAATTCTTCCCTTCCTTTATTGCGGCCCTGGCGTCCTCCAGAGATGCCATCCTGGCCATCTGCCTTGGTACTTCAGCTGCCAACTTTGCTACTGTTATTTCAGGAAGGACTTCTTCGAAATGCTGGAAAGGTGTCTCAATGAACTCCCCTTCTACCTCCACGTACCGGAAAGAATTTAAGTGGCTAATCATGTACTCCTCTTCACCGTGGACAGTAATGATCTTTCCCTTGACAGGATACTTCAACATCTGATGCAAGGAGGAGGTGACTGCCCCAGCATGGTGTATCCAAGGCCTACCCAGCAAGCAAGAGTAAGATGGACGAATGTCCATCACATAGAAAGTAGATTTAAACACCTCAGTGCCTATCTTGATGGGAATTTCAACCTCCCCATGGACCATTCTCTTCGAACCATCGAAAGCTCTGACAACAATATCACTCGGCTTCAACTCCAACCCTTCACAATCTAGTCGGTCCAAGGCCTTCTTAGGCAGTACATTCAGCGACGAACCAGTGTCGACCAAGACATGTGCGAGAGTAGTTCCTCGGCACTCGATTGAAATGTGCAAAGCATCATTGTGGTTTCTACCTTTAGGAGTTAAGTCGGCATCAGAGAAACCTAATCCATTGTCCGCAGTCAGGCTAGCCACGCAATTTTGAAATTGATCTGCAGAGGTTTCCTGGGGCACATGGGCTGCCTTCAGGAATTTTATCAGAGCTTTAGCGTGTGCTTCCGAGCAAAGTAGTAGTGCCAGCATGGAGATCTTTGAGGGGGTTTGCCCCAGTTGTTCTACCACATCGTAATCACTCCTTTTGATTATCCTCAAAATCTCATCCATTTCCTTCTTGGAGGTCTCCGGGATAACCAAGGGTTGAGCCCTCGTCCTGACGAGCTCATCTTGGATTCCCTTACCTTTGTCAGCAGCGGTAGGAGGGACAGTACTAGGAACAACAACATCCTCGATCAGCGGGGTTCTTGCAGAGGGTTTTATTGGTGCAGGGATGGCCTTGTCGGTAGATGAGGGTCCAAAGATTGCTCTTGGAGGGGCAATCTCTGGAGAAAATATTCTCCCGCTTCGGGTGATTTTGCTCGTGCCTGCAATGTTACCAATGCTGGCTTCTTCATCATCCGAACTTTCTTCAATTATCTCGATTTGTTTAATACCATGGTAGTAAACGTCACCGCCATAGTTCCACGGTATTGACTTCTCAGAAACATAGGGAACGGGCCCTGGCATTGTTATCTTCAAAGGGACAGATTTCGTAGCTGGTGTAATCTTAACAGGCTTTTTGACGGCCTTGGAAAGATTGGCGTGAATGGTTATGATCGAGACATCTTCAGTATGGGTTGGAGTAGCAGAAACTTTTTCAAACAAAATTTGTCGACTATCCACAAGGCCTTGGATGCCTTTCTTCAGTAACGGACAATCAAACGGCAGAGAGTAACAACAATAGCAGTCTTCTTTACATCCCGGGAAGATCCCGACCTTTAATAAATTCAACTTGATGGTTAACAATGGAGTTATCAGATCATTGACATCAGCAACATACAAATCTTCTTCAATGGCATTGACATTTCGGCCGTGCTTCGGCATGGGTGCAGATATCACATTAGGCTTCTCTGGAGCGTCAAACTCCACCTCCTTCGCCTCTATCAGGTCTTGGATTTTATGCTTGAGTGCCCAACAATCATTGGTGTCGTGCCCGACACTGTCAGAGTGGTAGGCGCATTTAGCATTAGGATGATAATGCGGAGAGGACGTATTCACATTCTTTGGTGCCTCCTTGATGGTGGCGAGATTGAACTTCAACAGATGGGGAAGCACTTGCGCTGGAGTCATATTAATACGGGTGAACTGCCGTTGTGGCCGTTCCACTCGTTGTTGATTTGGTCTGGACTGGTTATAGCGAGGCTGCTCACTTGAAGGATTTTGAATCATTACGGCCCCCACAGTTGGCCGGCGTTCAGTCTTTCCTGCTCTTCTCTGAGAATATACCACAGCTGTTTCCTTCTTAAAAGGCTTCTTCTCAACACTTGCAGCAACACCCTTTTGAATCTTTCCTGACTTGATGCCAGCTTCTATTCTTTCGCCTGTTAAGATCAAATCGGTAAACCCCGCGGAAGAGTTACCAATCAGATGATTGAAAAATGGCCCAGATAGGGTCCCTAGAAACATATCAACGAGTTCACGGTCGGTTAAAGGAGGCTGCACCCTGCCAGCCAAATCTCTCCATTTTTGTGCATATTCTTTGAATCCTTCGCATGTTCCCAATGACATACCCTGAAGTTGGGTACGAGTAGGGGCAAGGTCAGAATTGTACTGATATTGTTTGTAAAAAGTGGTGGCCAAGTCTTCCTAATTGCGGACGCTGGTTCCCTCTAGCTGATAAAACCACTCCAATTGAGCTCCAGAAAGGCTGTCTTGAAAGAAATGAATCCAAAGATTTTTATCTGCCGTATAGGGTTGAATCTTTCTCACGTAGGATCTGAGATGCATTTTTGGACAAGACAACCCATCATACCTCACAAACACTGGCACTTTGAATTTTGGGGAAATCACAATCCCGGCAACCAAACCCAAGTCTTCAAAGTCCAAACCCGGTACTCTTTGTAATTCCATGGCGGCCAACCTGTCTTCTAGCCCTTTGTATTTATCATCAGCTGGAGGGTATTGTTGATCAGAATAATCTTCATCCTCTTCGACCTCTTCTTCTTCCACATCGGACTCTGAAGGTACCGCAGCCCCACCTCCTTTGCTGGTTCCTTCATCAGAAGTAGGAGGAAATTCAAGCATTCTCCGAGCTTCTCCGTCAAATCTTCTCCCTAAAGTAGCCACCCCGAGTCTCTTTTTCTTCTTTTTCACTGGGTCTTTGTTCCCCAATTGAGTCTTGATATCCTCCTGACCCTTAGCCAAGGTCATCAGGAGTTGCTGGAACTGTGCATTCTGAGCTTGTAGGTCTTTGACTGTTTGCTCGAGATCCATCCTACTGACATAAACAGCAGACATATAAGGAAACCTGGAGTGAGACCTGCTTATGCACATGATGAATGATATGCTTATGTATGCAATGCATTCAAGGATTTAGAACATTCAAAATTGTTGCAGACAAAGAAGAACGCACGTCATATTGATAAGAAGAAATTTGTTAGTACATAAATGCCCCATGGGCCAAATATTACAAAATGACTTCTCAAGGCAGAAAGACATTGCGCATCCTCTTTAGTGTGATGTAGGTGTTGAGGGCCTCTTGCTCATGGAGTCGGCGAGTAAGCTCTAGAACCTTCTTCTCACTGGCGTAGAAGCTAGCTTCAAAAGTATTCCGTTCCTCCTTGAGCTGAATCCAATTTTTCTGCATTTCCTCCCACGATGTAGGCATGTCAGGATGTAGGATGGTGTAGGGAACCTCTCCTTCCTTGACGGGCTCTTTAATCACAGGGAGAACATGAGGATAAGGCATCATCAGACTTTGGGCTCGGGCTCGTACCCACTTGAGATAAGGCTCAAGAGGGATGGAGTTCTTGTGTCCCAGAGTCTTGCTATCAACCTTGTTGGGTCTTCCCCAAGCTCTGATGAATCTTTGGCGAAGTCCTTGCGCATCGTTGTCGAAGTCAAAAACTAGGTCAGGAATCAACATGTCATGAGGGCCATCCCTCCGTGCATATCCAAATTGCCTCAAAGCTAGGCAAGGGTTGTAGGTGATACCTCCTCTGATTCCAAGTAAAGGAACATTGGGAAACTCTCCACAACGATTGATGATGATGACATTTTCTCTGGACCGAGAACACCAATGTACATCAGAGTGAGTAAGAGTCATCAACCGTTGGGACCACCTTGAGCCTTGGTCATTCTTCAAGACAGATTGTGGAAGGTGCGAAATAAACCACCTTGCAAGGAGAGGAGTACAGCACATGAGAACACCCCTCTTTCTCATTGTTCGTGTGTAAAATGAGTGAAGAATGTCCCCAAGCAATGTTGGTATTGGATTTCTGGATAAGAAGATTTTGACGGCGTTGACATCTACCAATTGGTCAGAATTTGGGAACAAAACCAACCCATGGATAAGGAGTGCCACAATTTCTTCAAAGGCTTGTAGGTCCAATGAATTCCAACATTCTTGTGCCTTCTCAACCAAGAATTTTGCTAAGAATCCTTTGACGCCGCTTCTGGTTTCCCAATGCCCCTTGATGTCGGATGGTTGTAGATGTAATGCTCGAGCAACATCTTCCGGCTTTGGTTCCTTTTCCGTACTGTTGAAGGGTAGTTGATTAAGGATAGGAATTCTCAGGAGTTGAGAAAACTCCTCCAAAGTGGGCACCAACTGGTAATCAGGGAAAGTGAAACAGTGGTGAAGAGGGTCAAAGAACTGGAATAGCACTTTCATCATGTCTTCTTCAATGTTGGTGTTGACTAGGCTGAGCAGTCTACCATGTCTTTCACTGAAGGATGAGCTTTCCGGAATTCTTGAGGTGAGCTCCTTGAGTTGAGGAGAAATTCTCACAAGGTTGACTTGGATGGTATTTCTGCGACGAATTTCCATGACCTACAAAACAGGAACAAAGATGAAGATCCAAACCCTTGAGATGGTTAGTGAATGCATATGATGTTTTATGATGTTTATGATGTATGCACAAAACATATGTACAAGCAAATCACACCAAACCCTAGTTTCAGGCTTGCATGGGGTTTCATAGGTAAGTACCCTCTTGAGTGTAGTTGGCTTAAAAACCTGTCCTATAAATGGTAACCGGGTTCTAAGGAGCTCAATATCACGGGATTGTTTTCATTGTTCATTGTTTTGGTTTGGCCACTTAACTAGCGACCAAAATATTCCAAGGAAAACAACCCTCAATGAGTGTAGTATCGAGTATCTACCAACTTCGGACTGCACCAAAGCCGGTCATCTCACTACCCCTAATAAAAGGCCAAGATGGTCAAGTAAGATTCTAGGTCATTAGTGCTTAGTGACATCACTCAGCGGCCCCGTACTCTTCTTGATTGAACTCAAGGGTTACCGGTACTCACAAATATGTCCCACTAATATAGCTATTGCTTCGACCGTGTCGGTATACCCCGCACAGTTTCCACAACGTATTGCTATCTATGAATGTTTCCCAAAATCCGGGTGTAGGATTGCAAACCCAAACAAGAGAGCCAAAGTATAAAGCAAACAATTCAAACAATCAGTCATGCAAGAGGGTGATCTAAGCCCTAAGGTTACTCCACTTTTAAAGTTATCCCCAACAGAGTCGCCAATTCTGTGATACGGTGGGAGAACTGACTGTGGTTTTTTGCGTTTGTTTTCGCAAATGTTTCGGTTGAGCAAGAGTGGCCACCGACTTTTTATTTTATCCTAAGGAAAGGTTTAAAAAGCACAGCAAAAACCTTTGAGATTTTTCTTGGGTTCGGGGAGTAGATTATAGAAAGGGAAGGTATTAGCACCCTTTCTATCCATGGTTATCCATGGGCTCTTAGGTACTTGCTTAGACCAACTTGCCTTGGTTTTCAATTGTTTGAAATGGTGCTTTGTGCGTGGCTTTGAAAATGTTTTGAAAAAGATGCCTTGTCTAGGCTACCCTTGTAACAATTCTTTACTCGAATGTTTTACAAAAGGTGTTTGTCTTTTTGAAAAGATGTTTCAAGGTTTTTGAAAGTTTGTTTTGAAAGTGTTTGTGAAGTGTGATTTGAAAAAATGGGCAAGTGTTTTTGTTTTGCAAGTTGACAAGTACTTAAGAGCGATCTACCCTAAAGTTCTCAAAGATTTTTGTTATTTTTTAACTCTTTTAACAATTTTGTTCCACCATTGAATTTGGTGGACAATCTTGTGTTAGGATGTGAAAGGGACGGGCGCGGGTCATCGTTTAGACCATGATTGCAATAGTTCTAAGTATCCTTGGGCAATTTTTTCTTTGAAAGGGACTTGATCATTTTAGGCAACTTTCGAAAGCGTCATCGAGGGACTATGATCATTTGATTGTTTGTTTTTACCCAAAGAAACCTAACATGCAATATGGCCCAATTTTGAAAGGCAACAAGTGGATGTAACCCTAGAGGTGTTAGTGTGCGAGTGTGTTTTATTGCATACAAGAGTTTTTTTCTTTGAATTAGGTTTTTCTATTTCATTGATTTTATCTTGCCATACACGTCCTAATTACTAGCAATAAGAAGCGGAAATGCAAAATCCTACGCTATTACAACAATTAGGGGAGGGGATACACATTTGTACATGGGGGTTCAACGAGAAAAATAGACAAAAAAGAAAATAGCAAAAAACAAGATATATATATATATATATAGAGAGAGAGAGAGAGCCTGCACGCTGCTTGGAGGTCATCAAAAGTTCTGACTCAGATCCGCTGCCAGATGATCAACCTCTTGGTTAAACTGTATGAGTCAGAACTTCTGACTCTGGCACCTGCAAAACAGAACCTTGTTAGTGGGGAAATCAGAAGTTCTGATTCCCCTGCGCTGCAAGACAAAAGTTTGTTAGTGGAGAAACCAGAAGTTCTGATTCTGCTGAAAAGGCAATAACTCTCAGAGGTTCTGATATCATTGACAGCAAAACAGGCTTCAGATGTGCTAACGTCAAAGTCAGCACTTGGCTTTTCCCTGTACTAATCAGAACATCTGCAATTCTGTTGTTATTCCACAAAACAGGAAACATATTTGGAACAGATCCAGCAAATGTAAAAATGTTTCAGAGGTCAGAACCAACAA
The DNA here is from genome assembly GCA_948472305.1 of Vicia faba. Taxonomy (NCBI): domain Eukaryota; kingdom Viridiplantae; phylum Streptophyta; class Magnoliopsida; order Fabales; family Fabaceae; genus Vicia; species Vicia faba. The sequence goes on from OX451737.1 coordinate 598,347,351, forward strand.
GGTCACAGGCAAGTCCTATATTGGCTCAGAACGTTCTGAGGTATGAAAATCCTCATAACATAAACAACAACAACATGATATTTACATTATGTTTATTTGAGTATGCACAGTTGATGATGCTTAACAACGTGATGAGGGTCAGCAGGTGCTTACCTGACTGTTGGAAAAGTTTGGGGATGAAAGTTAGCTTTTGGCTCTGGTGGTGTTCTGGACAGATTTTCTTTGAAAAGGGGAAGTAAAGGTGTATACGTACGTAGGGTCAGAAGTTTGGAAAGGGTGTCTTTTGGTTCACAAAGAAAACTGGGTATTTGATGAAGTTTGAAGGTGAGGAACTCAAAGTTATGAAACAAACTGGAGATTTTGGCAGAGTTTCAGAACGCTATGTTGCTAAGGGTTGTTGTTTCTCTCTTAGCAATTTTTCTGTTTCTTTTTTGAGCGCCTTTTGCAGTGGACAATGACTCTCTATTTATAGGCAAAGTTCTTGTGGGTGTTTTGAACATTAAGGCGCCAACAGAGTTTGAATTACTCTTTGACAGAAATTCCTGGGAAGTTGTGATAACAGATAACCTTCAGCCTAGGCTGCAGCAGCAGGCGTAGATTGGGGAGAAGTGACCTCTGAAGTGGGAGGTGGCGCGTAGACCCATGCCAGAATCTGCACAAAAGCGTTTTCCAAGCCACACGTGAATGTTCAGGAGTGGTTGGAAGCATTAATGGGCATTAAATGGTGATAAGACCTATCAACATCAATATTCTGGTAATGGAAACCAACGTTGAATCAGCAGTTCTGTTTTAAAAAGAACAGCGTAAACCATGCTCTGGCCTTGGCTTCCTGTTGTCTTAGTAAGCTCTAGAGATTCTCCTGATTTTCTGATACGTTCCTTGGATTTACCTCTGGGTCTCCTGGGTTTAGAGGTTTTGTATCAGTGTAACACCCACTCTTTTGATCTTTCATCTTCTGATTTCAGCGTGTTCTGAAAGAGCCTTCAGACTTCCCTACTTCTCTTGCATTCCTTTAGCAAATTCTGACTGAGCTTGTGTAACTGCTGAAGGGGCATGTTCTGTCTGAGGCTTACATACTGAACCATGTTTACAACTTCTGATTGAACTGATGTAGCTGCTGAAAAGCCAACTTCTGACCACGCTGAGCCAAGCTTGCAACTTCTGACCGTTTTTATCTGGAATTGGTCCAGAAGTTCTGAAGCGCTGATTTTTCTTAAACACTCATTTTTTAGAGAAACGTTCTAAGTACTTAGAATTTGATTTTTCTCAAGATAAAAGCGTTGTTTTTTGGAGTTCGTGAGACCATCTTGCTCTTGTAAGTGGCTTGCTTGGGCAAAAAGATAACTCAGGACTTGGATTTGTTTCAGAAGGACCTTGAAAATCCAAGATGGTTTCCTGAAGAAAGAGAGGGAAAATTTTGGGGTACAACACCCCCCCACCTCGTTCAAAAAGCTTTCAGCTCGGAGCCAGCCGTGACGGTCCATTTCTGATCAGGTCAGATCACATATAAAAATCATTTTTTGCATCTTGCATATTTATTTTATTTTATTTAATTATTGTACAATTCTAATACTTGTGTATTCCATTTGGATTGTAATAGCTTAGATTTAAATTTCTTACTAAATATCCTCATTTGAACATTTGTACCCCCCATCCCATAATTATGTTGTAATAATTTAGGATTTTATTTTTCGCACTTTAAAGCTTTCTAAATATGCCATGATAGACTTAGGGTTTTGTATGCAAAAATCAACCAAAACAAATAGCTTGACCTAATTAAAAGACAAAAAAGCATGAAAATGAACAACACCAATCACACTTGCACCCCTAGGGTTACTCCACTTGTTGCCTTCAATAATGGGCCATGTTGCATGTTAGGTGTCTTTGGCAAAATAAAACAATTCAAATGATCATAGTCCCTCGATAACGCTTTCGAAAGTTGCCCAAAAAATGATCAAGTCCCTTTAAAGGAAAAATTGCCCAAAGACACTTGGCACCATTGCAATCATGGTCTAAACGATGACCCGCGCCCGTCCCGTTAACATCCTAACACAAGATTGTCCACCAAATACAATGGTGGAACAAAATTGTTAAAAGGGTTAAAAACATAGGAAAAACCTTTGAGTAAATTTAGGGGTAGACAAAACTCTTAGTTACTTGATCAACTTGCAAAACGCACTTGCCTAATTTTCAAAATCACACATAACAATACACTTTCAAAACAACTTTCAAAAACATTGAAAACTTTTCAAAAGATAAGTACACCTTTGTATACATTCAAACATGGATCATTACAAAGGTTGCCACAACAAATGGCCTCTTTTCAAAACATTTTCAAACCCACACACAAAGCACCATTTCAAACAATTGAAAACACAAGGCAAGTGATCTAAGCAAGTAACTAAGAGCCCATGGATAACCATGGATAGAAAGGGTGCTAATACCTTCCCTTTCTATAATCTACTCCCCGAACCCAAGAAAACATCTCAAAGGTTTTTACTGTGCTTTTTAACCTTTCCTTAGGATAAAATAAAAAGTCGGTGGCGACTCTTGCTCAACCGAAACATTTGCGAAAACAAACGCAAAACCTCAAGTCAGTTCTCCCACCGTATCACAGACCTGGCGACTCTGCTGGGGAAAATTTTAAAGTGGAGTAACCTTAGGGCTTAGATCACCCTCTTGCATGACTAATTGTTTGCTTTGATTGCTTTATATCTTGGTTCTCTTGTTTGGGCTTGAAATCCTACACCCGGATTTGGGGAAACATTCATAGATAGCAATACGTTGTGGAAACTGTGCGGGGTATACCGACACGGTTGAAGCAATAGCTATATTAGTGCGACATATTTGTGAGTACCGGTAACCCTTGAGTTCAATCAAGGAGAGTACGGGGCCACTGAGTGATGTCACTAAGCACTAATGACCTAGAACCTTACTTGACCATCTTGGCCTTTCATTAGGGGTAGTGAGATGACCGGCTTTGGTGCAGTCCGAAGTTGGTAGATACTCGATACTACACTCATTGAGGGTTGTTTTCTTGGAATATTTTGGACGCTAGTTAAGTGGCTAAACCAAAACAATGAACATGGAAAACAATCCAATGATATTGAGCTCCTTAGAACCCGGTTACTATTTATAGGACAGGTTTTTAAGCCAACTACACTCAAGAGGGTACTTACCTATGAAACCCCATGCAAGCCTGAAACTAGGGTTTTGTGTGATTTGCTTGTACATATGTTTGTGCATGCATCATAAACATCATAAAGCATCATATGCATTCACTAACCATTTCAAGGGTTTAGATCTTCATCTTTGTTCTTGTTTTATAGGTCATGGAAATTCTTCGCAGGAAAACTATCCAAGTCAACCTTGTGAGAATCCCTTCTCAACTCAAGGAGCTCACATCCAGAATTCCGGAAAGCTCTCCCTTTAGTGAAAGACATGGTAGACTGCTCAGCCTAGTCAACACTAGCATTGAAGAGGACATGGTAAAGGTGTTGTTCCAGTTCTTTGACCCCCTTCACCACTGTTTCACTTTCCCCGACTACCAATTGGTGCCCACTTTGGAGGAATTTTCTCAACTCTTGAGAATTCCTATTCTTAATCAACTACCCTACAACGGTACGAAAAAAGAACCAAAGCCTGAAGATGTTGCTCAAGCACTACACTTGCAACCATCTGACATCAAGGGGCATTGGGAAACTAGAAGTGAAGTCAAAGGCTTCTTGGCAAAATTCTTGTTTGAGAAGGCACAAGAGTGTTGGAATTCATTGGATCTACAAGCCTTTGAAAAAATTATGGCACTCCTCATTTATGGGTTGGTCCTGTTCCCAAATCCCGACCAGCTTATAGATGTCAACGCCGTCAAGATCTTCTTATCCAGGAATCCAATACCAACATTGCTTGGGGACATTCTTCACTCATTTTACACACGAACAATGAGAAAGAGGGGTGTTCTCATGTGATGTACTCCTCTCCTTGCAAGGTGGTTTATTTCGCACCTTCCACAATATGTTTTGAAGAATGACCAAGGCTTAAGGTGGTCACAACGGTTGATGACCCTTACACACTCTGATGTACATTGGTGTTCTCGGTCCAGAGAAAATGTCATCATCATCGATCATTGTGGAGAGTTCCCTAATGTTCCATTACTTGGCATTAGAGGGGGTATTACCTACAACCCTTGTCTAGCTTTGAGACAATTTGGATATGCACGGAGGGATGGCCCTCACGACATGTTGATTCCTGACCTAGTTTTTGACTTTGACAACGATGCGCAAGGACTTCGCCAAAGATTCATCAGAGCTTGGAGGATGCCTAACAAGGTAGACAGCAAGACACTGGGGCACAAGAACTCCATCCCTCTTGAGCCTTATCTCAAGTGGGTACGAACCCGAGCCCAGAGTCTAATGATGCCTTACCCTCATGGTCTCCATGTGATTAAAGAGCCCGTTAAGGAAGGAGAGGTTCCCTACACCATCCTGTATCCTGACATGCCAACGTCGTGGGAGGAGATGCAGAAGAGTTGGATCCAACTCAAGGAGGAACGAAACACTTTTGAAGCCAGCTTCTACGCCAGTGAGAAGAAGGTTTTGGAGCTTACCCGCCGACTCCATGAGGAAGAGACCCTCAACACCTACATCACACCAAAGAGGATGCGCAACGTCTTTTTACCTTGAGAAGTTTTTTTTGTAATATTTGGCCCATGGGGCATTTATGTACTGACAAATTTCTTGTTATTAATATGACGTGCGTTCTTTTTGTCTGCAACAATTTTGAATTTTCTAAATCCTTGAATGCATTGCATAAACAAACATATCATTCATCATGCGCATAAGCAGGTCTCCACACCAGGTTTCCTTATCTTTCTGCTGTTTATTTCAGTAAGATGGATCTCGAACAGACGGTCAAGGACTTGCAGTCTCAAAACTTACTGTTTCAACATCTCCTGATGACCTTGGCAAAGGGTCAGGAGGATCTAAAAGCCCTGCTTGGGAACAAAGAGCAAGTGAAAAAGAAGAAGAAAAGAGTCGGGGTGGCTACCCTAGGAAGAAGGTTTGAGGGTGAAGCCAGAAGAGTTCTTGAATTTCCCCCTACTTCTGAAGAGGGAACCAGTAAAGGAAAAGGGGTTGCGGTACCTTCCGAATCCGAAGTTGAAGAAGAAGAGGCTGAAGAAGACGAAGACTACTCAGAGCAACAATACCCGCCCGCCGATGATAAGTACAAAAGCTTGGAAGACAGGTTGGCAGCTATGGAGCTGCAGAGAGTTCCCGGCTTAGATTTCGAAGATTTGGGATTAATTGCGGGAATTGTGATCCCCCGAAGTTCAAAGTGCCAATCTTTGCAAGATATGACGGGCTGTCTTGCCCAAAAATGCATCTCAGATCATATGTAAGGAAAATCCAACCTTACAATGCAGACAAGAACCTGTGGATCCATTTCTTTCAGGATAGCCTTTCAGGGGCTCAACTCGAATGGTTCTATCAGCTGGATGGAGCCAGTATTCAAAATTGGGAGGACTTGGCTACTGCATTTTATAAACAGTATCAGTACAATTCCGACCTCGCTCCCACGCGTACCCAACTCCAGGGTATGTCACTAGGGACGGGCGAAGGATTCAAGGAGTATGCGCAAAAGTGGAGAGACCTGGCTGGAAGGGTGCAACCACCGCTGACTGACCGTGAACTTGTTGGCATGTTCCTGGGGACCCTGTCTGGTCCGTTCTTCAACCATCTGATTGGTAATTCTTCTGCTGGGTTTACAGATCTGATCTTAACTGGTGAGAGGATAGAAGCTGGTATCAAGTCGGGGAAGATACATAAAGGTGCCTCCGCGAGTACTGAAAAGAAGCCCTTCAAGAAGGAAGCCAGTGTTGTTTATGGTCCCAGAAGACAAGTTAAACCGGAACGCCGCCAAGCTGTCAACGCGGTGGTAATTTCAAAGCCTAATGCTGCTCCTCAGCAGTATAACCAACCAAGGGGTGAGAGACCCAAAAGGCAGTACACTCGGCTCAGTATGACCCTGTCTCAGATTTTGCCGCAACTACTGTCAACCAATCTAGTAACTGTCAAAGAAGCTCCGAAGGTAGTGAACACATCTTCTCCAAAGTACAACCCCAACGACCGTTGCGCTTATCACTCTGATAGCCCGGGGCATACTACGGATGATTGCTGGGCTCTGAGGAATAAGGTTCAGGACCTTATTGATGCTAAAGAAATACAGTTCGAGGCGCCCGAAAGACCCAATGTTGTGACTGATCCCATGCCCCAGCATGGATTGAATGCTGTGGAAGAAGACCGATATGTAGCCTCCGTGGAAGAGATTGTTACTCCGTTGTTGACTATCAAGAGGAACCTGTTGCTAGCCGGTTTATTTTCGGGATGTGGTAAAGGTTGCCTTCTATGTGCTGTTTCACCTGTTGGTTGTCCTTTGCTGAAATCAGGTATCCAAAGCCTGATGGATAGCAAAGAAATCTTGTTCGAGAAGATTTTTGTTCCTGCTGTCCCTGCTGAAGAAGTGTCTATTGTTACTATTTTCAACAACCCTCCTAAGGCTCCTTCAAAGAAGCCTGTCAAAATCATGTCCGCTCAGAAGATTGCTCCTATCATCATTACTGTTCTGGGGCCTCTCCCTTATACATCCGACAAAGCTGTCCCATGGCACTATGGGGCAGATGTTTATGTTCTTGGAGTAAAGCAAGAGTTTGATACTAGTACCGGTGTCAGCAACATCACCGGGCCTGCCAAAGTTACTCGCAGTGGTAGGCTGTTCTCACCAGATATTGCGCCACCAGCTATTCAGAGACCTCTTATCATCACACATGCAAGTGTGCCTGCTCCCCTTCCTGATCAAGTTCCTGTTTCTACCCCTGCTGTCGAGTCATCTGACGCTCGGGGCAAAGGGATTGCTACTGATTTTCCTGCCCTGACGGAGGCACCGAAGACAACCACTGTTGAAGCTTCCCAGCAAGAGATGGAAGATATTCTCAAGATCATCAAGAAGAGTAATTTCAACGTAGTTGAGCAGCTGGGGCACACCCCATCAAAGATTTCTATGCTATCACTGTTGTTGTGTTCAGAGGCCCATGCCAAGGCCCTGATTTCCTTCCTGAAGACGGCCCATGTGCCACAAGAAACATCTGCTGATCAATTTACCGATTGTGTGGACAATTTGACTGCCAATAATGGATTGGGCTTCTCTGACGTCGATCTGACCGCCAAAGGAAAGAACCATAACGACGCCCTGCATGTCTCCATTGAATGCAGGGGCACTACTCTTTCCCATGTGTTGGTAGACACCGGTTCTTCATTGAACGTATTTCCCATGAAGGCCCTAGACAGGTTGGATTGTCAGGATTTAGAGCTCAAGCCTAGTAACATTGTTGTCCGGGCCTTTGACGGTTCGAAAAGGATGGTACATGGGGAAGTTGACATTCCAATCAGAGTTGGTTCTCAAGTTTTTTATTCTACTTTCTATGTGATGGACATCCGACCATCCTATTCTTGTTTGCTGGGTCGTCCATGGATCCACAAGGCTGGAGCGGTGACCTCCACACTACATCAGAAGCTGAAGTACCCGGTCAGAGGGAAGATTGTGACAGTTCAAGGGGAAGAAGAATATATGGTCAGCCACCTTAACTCATTCCGGTACATAGAGATGGATGGGGGAGTTCATTGAGACCCCCTTTCAACACTTTGAAGAGGTGCCTCAGACACTGGCGTCAGCTGAAACTGTGATTGAAGACCCTCCTTTGAAGATGGCTTCCTTAAAGGATGCCCGTGCTGTTATTGAGAAGGGTGAGTGCGCAAATTGGGGCCGACTTCCTGATTTCACTCCAAAGACTGACAAGTTTGGTTTGGGCTTCACTGCAGAGGCTCAGAGGGCTGTTCGTAAGGCAAGGATTGGAAGATCTCATGTGTTCATCACCAACCCGGGAGTAAATGCTATTGAAGACGACGCAGAGGAATCTGAATTCGACAGCTGGATCTACCCAACGACCGATGGTGGACCAAGCAACTGGACTGCGAAAGACTTCACACCTATTACTTTTGTCACTCAGTAATGAACTCTTTTGTTTTGAACTTGTAACAGACAATGTTTTGAAACTTTTATGGCTCGGTGTCTTACCCGAGGCACCGTGGCTTCATTTGTGAGGGCTTTTGTGTGTCATTTTCATATATCATCAATAAAAACATTGGACGTTTGTTGCATTTCAAAATCTTGCGCTCCTTTTCTTTCTTTATTATATATTGCAAAACAACTATATTTACACACACTCACCTATACAGGTTCCAATCCACTCTGGATCTCACTGATAACGACTCTACTACTGCCAGTTATGACTTCGAAAATCCGATCAACTTAGCCGAAGATGAAGGTGAAGATGATTGCGAAGTGCCTGGTGAGCTCGCAAGACTGTTACTCCAGGAAGAGAGGGCCATCAGCCACATGAAGAGCCAGTGGAAACAGTAAATCTGGGTACTGAGACAGACAGAAAGGAAGTCAAGATTGGTGCCAATCTAGAGCTCAGTGTGAAACAACGGTTGATTCAGATGCTGCATGGCTATGTGGAAATCTTTGCCTGGTCTTACGAAGACATGCCTGGGTTGGATACCGACATTGTGGTTCATCACCTGCCTACCAAGGAAGATTGCCCTCCGGTAAAACAGAAGGTCCGCCGTATGCGTCCAGAAATGTCCGAGAAAATCAAAGCTAAGGTTATGAAACAATTTGATGTCGGGTTTCTAGCAGTGACTTCTTACCCTCAGTGGGTTGCCAACGTGGTTCCAGTGCCGAAGAAGGATGGTAAGGTCCGAATGTGTGTTGATTACAGGGATTTGAACAGGGCAAGCCCTAAGGATGATTTCCCTCTGCCTCATATCGACGTTCTGGTTGACAACACTACTCAGCATAAAGTATTCTCCTTCATGGATGGCTTCTCCGGTTATAATCAGATCAAGATGGCTCCTGAAGACATGGAGAAGACCACTTTTGTTACTCAGTGGGGCACCTTTTGCTACAAGGTCATGCCTTTTGGGTTGAAAAACGTTGGGGCAACCTACCAACGTGCCATGGTTGCTTTATTTCATGATATGATCCATCACGAGATAGAAGTATACGTCGACGATATGATTGCAAGGTCCCAAACTGAGGAGGAACACCTTGACCATCTACGGAAGCTGTTTGACCGTCTTAAGTTGTACAAGCTGAGGTTGAACCCAAACAAGTGCACCTTTGGGGTGAGATCTGGAAAATTGCTAGGCTTCGTCGTAAGCGACAAAGGTATTCAAGTGGACCCTGCCAAAGTGAAAGCCATACAAGAGATGCCAGCTCCCAAGACAGAGAAAGAGGTCAGAGGCTTTATAGGACGGCTGAACTACATTGCCCGATTCATCTCGCATCTAACTGCTACCTATGAACCAATCTTCAAGCTGCTGAAGAAAGATCAAGTAGTATGTTGGAACGATGAATGTCAGGCCTCTTTCGAAAGAATCAAAGAGTATCTCCAAGAGCCACCCATTCTTATGCCACCGGTTGAAGGGAGACCTCTAATCTTATACTTGACTGTACTGGACAACTCAATGGGGTGTGTGTTGGGGCAGCATGATGAGTCTGGCCGAAAAGAACACGCCATTTATTACCTTAGCAAAAAGTTTACCGACTGTGAGACCCGGTACTCACTGCTCGAGAAAACTTGTTGCGCTTTGGTATGGGCTTCTCGCCGGCTGAGACAGTATATGTTGACTCACACTACTCTGTTGATTTCAAAAATGGATCCAATAAAGTATATCTTCGAAAAGCCTGCCTTGTCCAGAAGAATAGCAAGATGGCAAATGATCTTGACAGAATATGACATCCAGTACACGACTCAAAAAGCAATCAAGAGAAGTGTATTGGCAGACCATTTGGCACACCAGGCAGTGGACGATTACCAGTCGATGAACTTTGAATTTCCAGACGAGGATATCATGGTAGTGACTGATTGTGAAGTACCTGGACCGGATGAAGGACCTGAGGAAGGATCCCGATGGTCTATGCACTTTAACGGAGCCTCGAACGCTTTGGGTAACAATATCGGCGCTGTGATCATATCCCCTAAAGGCACTCATACTCCACTCACCGCACGGCTGTGTTTCAACTGCACCAACAACATGGCAGAGTATGAGGCATGTATCATGGGTCTTCAAGCTGCAATCGACCTAAGGATCAAGTTTCTGAGTGTCTTCGGAGATTCCGCTCTCGTGATCAATCAGGTCAAAGGCGAGTGGGATACGAAACACCTAAATCTTATTCCTTACAAAGAGTATGTGTTGACGTTGATTCCCCACTTCGAGGAGATAACTTTTGAACACTTCCCAAGAGAGGAGAATCAGTTAGCGGACGAGTTGGCCACGATGTCTTCTATGTTCAAAGTCAAATGGGATAACGAGGCTCCCCGGATCATCATTTGGAAGTTGGATGAACCTGCACATTGCTGCGATCTCGAGACCGAAGAGGTAACAGAAAAACCCTGGTATCATGAAGTGAAGAGGTACCTTGAAGCTCAAGAATACCCCGAGGGTGCATCTATTAATGACAAAAAGTTCCTGAGAAGGTTTGCGGCAAAGTTCTTCCTCAGCAATGGCATTTTGTACAAACGAAACCATGATTCGACATTACTGCGTTGTGTGGATAAAACTGAAGCAGAAAGGATCATGGCAGAGCTACATGAAGGTACCTTCGGAACACATTCCAGTGGACATACCATGGCAAAGAAAATCCTTAGGGCAGGATATTTCTGGTCCACAATGGAAGCCGACTGTTATCAGCATTCTCGGACTTGTCATAAATGCCAAATCTATACTGATATGGTGCACATTCCTCCAGTTCCTCTGAACGTCTTGACAGCACCTTGGCCTTTTGCAATGTGGGGCATTGATAAGATCGGCGAAATCAGACCTACGGCATCCAACGGGCACCGCTTCATCCTGGTAGCGATTGATTACTTTACAAAGTGGGTTGAAGCAGCTTCCTACACTACCGTAACCAAGAACGTCGTGCCACGTTTCATTCGGCACAACCTGATCTGTCGATACGGTGTACCTGAGAGGATCATTATGGATAATGGTACCAATCTTAACAACAAGATGATCACTGAGCTCTGCGAGCAATTCAAGATACAGCACCACAACTCTTCTCCTTACCGGCCGAAGATGAATGGGGCTGTAGAAGCAGCTAATAAGAACATCAAGAAGATTGTGCAGAAGATGACAGTGACCTATAAAGATTGGCATGAAATGTTACCATTTGCTCTTCATGGGTACCGTACCTCAGCACGGACGTCAACAGGGGCAACTCCCTTTTCCTTGGTCTATGGCATGGAGGCAGTCTTGCCTATTGAAGTCCAGATACCCTCTCTCCGGATAATGAAGGATGCGGGTTTGAGAGAAGATGACTAGATCCATACTCGGCTTGATCAATTAAACCTAATCGACGAAAAGAGACTCACTGCTATTTGTCATGGTCAGACGTACCAAAAACAGATGATCAGGGCATTTAACAAGAAGGTCAAACGACAAGAGTATCAAGTCGGAGACCTGGTAATCAAGCGCATCATTCTTCCTCAAAGTGATCCCAGGGGCAAATGGACCCCTACGTACGAAGGGTCATTTGTGGTTAAGAACATATTTTCAGGAGGTGCGATGATTCTAACCACCATGGATGGTGACGACCTTCCTCACCCCGCCAATGCAGACATAGTAAAAAGATACTACGCATGATCAAAGACCCGCTAGGTTGATACACCTAGGCAAAAATAAGGGCTTCCCGGCGAACCAAAAGGGTTCGGGCAAAAATAAGGGATGAAATGAAAAAAATCTGTACACCCGACAAGTCGAAAACCTGAAAAGGCGGCTTGGGCAAAAATGGGTATCCCGGTGGACTGAAAACCCGAAAGGGCGGTCCAGGCAAAAGTTAGGTATAAAGCGTAATACTATGTCTCATTGGATCACCTTGCATCCAGAATTCAGAATCAACTGTCGGGCTCAGACGGTGCAAATCAACCAGCTTCATCTTCAACTAAGCAGCAAAGTGATGAGACGTTTGAAGACATAAAGGCGATAGCAGAGTTGAAACCCAGTGGGATTATTTTTCACATAGCTGTTTTGTTTCCTTTTCACAAAATTGTATAAACTCTACTTTGCTCGGAGGCGTTCTCTTACTAGGAAGTCAACCTCCTGTACATAAAACGCCTATTTACAGGCAAATTTCAAAATCAATACAAGTTCAATTTTTCAGACAAATTACCCATCGTTTTTCCTTTTTTCTGTTTTGTTTTGCAAAGAACGTCCAACGTTCATTTTTGATATATGCATTTGACATTAATTGCTAACTCATAAATATTTGCATGCGAAATAAAGGACTAATTACAGATGACATCAGAAACAGGGACAGTAAAGAATTGTCTAAGCGATGTAGTTGCTTTGTCCACCAAGGCATCAAAGTAGATTCGGCTGAAGGACGTAACCAAGTTACCTCAACTCCCCACAGAGTAAGACAAGATTCAGCATTACTCTCCCCAGGAAGAGTTAGTCCCCCATCAGCCCTAAAAAGGCACAATGTTCCTCCAGCAAGTCAGCAATACTCTCCCCAAGCAGAGTTAGTCTGCTGTCAGCCTTAAGGAAATTGGATATCCCCAGAAGATCTCAACATTTCCCAGCGGAGTATAGACATTCCTCAGCAAGCATCCCCGACAGTCTTAATATAAGATTTGTTCCCTGGCGGAATACCAGACACCTCGGTGGAACCATTCCCCAGTACAATCCAAAGTTTCCCCAGGAAAATGGAATCCATATCCCCAGTAGATTCTGGAAGCTTATCACCTGCAGAGTACTTACGTCTCTCCCCGACTTTATTCAAAGGTTATTCCCCACCAGGGTCTAACTGGGTTATCCTCAGCTAATTACCACGGAAAGATCGTCCTCGGCGAAGTTCTTCCTATTCCCCAGCGGAGTTCATCAAATTCCCCAACATAATTTATCAGTGGAATCCCCAGCGGAGCTCTCATCAAAACCTCAGCGAAGTATCTTTTCCCACAGAGTAATTCCCCGCAGAGTAATCTCTCCAACAAGTTTATTCCCCAACGGAGTCATCTTCTCATACCGGTTTATTCTTCCAACCATCATCCCCGGCGGAAACGAAGAACTCTACTCTTCAACATCAGCCCAGGATTCCACAAACTCCCGGCAGTCGTCAAGGATTTATTTTCCTAGACAAAAATACATTCATCACATTATCATACACCATGACGCATGCATATACGCATCATATCACACAATCTCATTTATTCTTGAAAAACATTCTGACATCATGCAGTTCATACATCATGACATTGCATACAGCTAATGTTTTGCCTTTTCAGGAAAAGATCAATCCAAAGATGATTACTATCAACTATTGCAATTCCAGATTCGATACATGTATCTAGCCAGGGCATATCTGTGAGTGATTTGATTGTAGATTCGACACCTGTATCCAGCCAGGGCATATCTGCATGAAGAGTTTAGAGATTCGATACCTTTATCCAGCCAGGGCATATCTGTAGATGACAAATTCCAGATTCGATACCTGTATCCAGCCAGGGCACATCTGTAGACGACCAAATTCCAGATCTGATACCTGTATCCAGCCAGGGCATATCTGTGGACGACAAATTCCAGATTCGATACCTGCATCCAGTCAGGGCACATCTGTAGATGACAAATTCCAGATTCAATACCTGTACCCAGCCAGGGCATATCTGAAGACGACAAATTCCAGATTCAATTCCTGTATCTAGCCAGGGCACATCTGTGAGTGATTTGATTGTGGATTCGACACCTGTATCTAGCCAAGGCATATCTTCATGAATAGTTTCCGGATTCGATACCTGTATCTAGCCAGGGCATATCTGTGAGTATTTGATTGTGGATTCGACACCTGTATCTAGCTAGGGCACATCTGCATGAAGAGTTTAGAGATTCGATACCTGTATCCAGCCAGGGCACGTCTGTAAGCAACCTTTTGAAGTTCCGGATTCGATTCCTGTATCCAGCCAGGGCATATATGTAGACGACAAATTCCAGATTCGATTCTTGTATCTAGCCAGGGCATATCTGTGAGCGTTTGATTGTAGATTCGATACCTGTATCTAGCCAGGGCATATCTGCATGAAGAGACTGAAGATCAACACCTGTAGCAAGCCAGGAAACCATCTTCCTTTCTCAAAGTATGCAAGTTCTCGCTAAGGAATCTCTTACGCGATCAACACTTCCAAATGGCATCTATAAGCCCATTCCCGACAAGGTTCTGTCACGTCCCTAGATGGCATCTATAAGTCCATCCTCCTATCCACCATCTCCCCAAATGGCATCTATAAGCCCATTCCCGCCATCACATTGCTGATACTCCACTATGCGAGTGCAAATTTCTGGGCACTTTAGTGTTCAATCATCTTCCACCTTCGGATTACGAAAGGCACGCAAGCCAATCTACATCCTCAGGTATAAGAAGATTGAACAGGGGCAACTGTTGTACCCCAAAATTTTCCCTCCCATTTCATCAATTTTTTCTCACCATAAGACCCTTGGAGCTCAAGATCAAGTTAAGGTTTGCTCTGCTCAAGACTCCTCCTTGTACTGTTGACCCAAATTAGGGTTTGAGTTTGCACAAAGATGTTTTGACCTAAAATGCCCAAAATGACTTTCATGCTTCATGTTGAACTCACAAGTTTATCCATACCAAGTTTCAAGCCTTGATTCCAATCTTTGCCCAGTCAATTGGACAGTTGACCTAGAAATCAGTTGTATTGGGGGAAAAGTCAACTGTGGTCAATTGACAGTCAAACCTCATGATTTTGTACCCACATCAACATTATAAACTCATATGGACCATTTGATCAAGTTTGGATCACAATTCCGCAAGAAATTTGATCAGATCACCAAAAGGGCAAAATGGTCATTTTTAGGGTTTTGACTGCACAAAGGCAATTTTTGACTGTTTGACCTAGCCAATGGCAAACCAAGCTCACATATGGACTCAAGGACTCAATGACATGGTCTTGACACATTCAACAAGTTCAAAAGATCCCAAATGCACAAGATTGACAGATGAATTTTCCAGTCAACTGATCAAATTTGACTGTATACTGAAAAGTCAAACTTTGACTTTTTGGTCAAAATCAAGTGCCAAGATTATTTTTTCATCAAAACATGCCAAATTGTGAAACTTGTTCATCAAGAAACCAAGAATTACAAATTAGGGTTTGAAATGAAGAAATTTCATAACTTAGAAATTTTCTAAGTTATGAAATTTCCTAATTTTTTTCCTAACTTTGTCCCATCTTTTCATCAAGATACATTTGGATTCAAACAAAACTCAAAACATGAAAGTTAAAGTCCATTGCAAAATCTACAATTTTGATTCACAAATATTCCCCAAAAGAAGCTTGTAGCTCAAGTTATGATTTTTGGAATAGGGGTGCAAAACATTCTTAACTTAGAAAATTTTTGACTTATTTTAGGCAGGATTTTTGCCTAACTTCATGGCCACTTTTCACATGCTTCCACTTGGAATTTCAACTTGCATTACAAAGATGGATTGTAGTACACATTATAAGCTTTCCAAATTGTCCAAGAACTTCTCAAACACCCTTGTGGTTATGGATAATCGAATTTGTCAATATGGGCAAAAGTCACTTTGATTCATGGCCAAATGCATGTTCATAACTTGGGCATTTTTGAAATCAGCTTGTACAAGCTAGATTACAGGCCTCTAATCCTTCTTACACTCAATAATTAAATTCCAATCCATTGTGTTCTAGCATTATTTTGCTCATTTGGTCATTACATGGAAGTTTAATCCATAATTAGAAAAAGTAACTTATCTATTCTTGTAAAGATCAACTTTATGTCAAACACAAATCTAAGAAGTACCAAAGCAGATCTTTTGGGCACAAGTTCAGGAACCAATTCCACTGATCAAGGAGAGATTATGCAGCATGCTTGAGGGACCTGCCTTGGCCTATAACCCAACTTGACAACTTTAGCTTAAAGGAGAAGAAAACTTTGCAAAACTGAACACAACTCACATTGCTGCAAGAACTAACTGAAGCAAACCTTGTAAACACTTTCCACTTGATCCAACTGACCTGAAACACGAGCCAACCACCTTCAATACCTCCCCAAACACAGAAACACCATTTTGCTGCACAAAATAGGGCATCCCTGCAGATTGAGTGGCACAACTCAGTTTGCTCGTGCGTCTTGGCCAAAGCTGGTTCATACACACTCCATAACATCCATACAAGCTATCATAAGCCCTAGCTACAGACTGTAACACCTCTAACCAAGTTCACCATTTTCATTTTTTCAGTTGTGCAGGTTGAGTTACATAGCTCGTTTCAGTTAGTTTCAAAGTAAGCCAAGCATAGAGGAAGCATCCCTAGACCTCAAGCAAGTTGTACAAGTCCTCACATTGCATTGAAAGTACCTCCATTGTTGTACACGATTCAAGCTGAACAGGTAAAAGTTTGAACTTCTATCTCTCTATCCAAGCATATATAGGCTTAGGTTTGTGAAGAAAGCATGTTCTATTCATGGCCCTGAAGCTACCTGTATCCTCACTTTTCATTTATATTGTGTGTGTTAAGAGAATTTGGAACCTGAACATTAGGAAAAAGTTAGGTCAGGAATTGGGGGAGAAGAAATTCTCTCTCATTTCTGAGAGTTAGATCAAGTTCTTGGTATGTATGGATTCGTGATTTGATGCTTTACATTTTTGGTGTTATAAGTTTGTGCTAAAAATCAAAGAATCAGGATGTTTGAATCAAGCAAGGAAATGCGTGTTTTTTGAAACAGAAGTGGCTGGAGGTTGAAGAAGTCTCTTTGGGCTGGGCCTGTGTTGTTCTTTCTATTTGCACCACATTTTTTCACATACACCCCCTTGGCCCATTATGTGATATATTTGTCATTTTTGATTTTTTCCTTTTGATTTTGATTTTATATTTTTATCCAAGCATGAAAAAACACTAAAAATATTTTTCTCACATTTTTTGCATTTTATTTGGTATTTATTTGTTTCATTTAGTTCTATATGTAAATAAATATATATATACTTTTATTTTAAAATACTAAAAAATAATACAAAATACATTTATTTTCTGATTTTATTTTATTTCATCTTTTGAAAACATTTTCTAAAAAAAAATACTTTTTTTTTTGTAAATAATTAACATTTTTTATTTTTGTACATATTTAATATATTTAGTAAATAATATAAATACTTATATATTTAGAATATTTAGGATAAAAATACAAAAAAAATACATTTTTTATTTTTATTAATATTTAACCTCAAAAATCACTTTTTTACAATATACTTTCTTTTTATTTATTTTTTGTGTATAATTAATAAATATTGTATATATTAAATAATAAATGCTTTTTATTTAGCAAATTAGGGTTTTGCCCTAAAAACACAAAATATCCAAAAATTGATCCTTTTTATTTTTATTTATTTGTCACATGAAAAATACTTTTACATACATATAAAAATCATTTTTTGCATCTTGCATATTTATTGTATTTTATTTAATTATTGTACAATTCTAATACTTGTGTATTCCATTTGGATTGTAATAGCTTAGATTTAAATTTCTTGCTAAATATCCCCATTTGAACATTTGTACCCCCCATCCCATAATTATGTTGTAATAATTTAGGATTTTATTTTTCGCACTTTAAAGCTTTCTAAATATGCCGTGATAGACTTAGGGTTTTGTATGCAAAAATCAACCAAAACAAATAGCTTGACCTAATTCAAAGACAAAAAAGCATGAAAATGAACAACACCAATCACACTTGCACCCCTAGGGTTACTCCACTTGTTGCCTTCAATAATGGGCCATGTTGCATGTTAGGTGTCTTTGGCAAAACAAAACAATTCAAATGATCATAGTCCCTCGATGACGCTTTCGAAAGTTGCCCAAAAAATGATCAAGTCCCTTTAAAGGAAAAATTGCCCAAAGACACTTGGCACCATTGCAATCATGGTCTAAACGATGACCCGCGCCCGTCCCGTTAACATCCTAACACAAGATTATCCACCAAATACAATAGTGGAACAAAATTGTTAAAAGGGTTAAAAACATAGGAAAAACCTTTGAGTAAATTTAGGGGTAGACAAAACTCTTAGTTACTTGATCAACTTGCAAAACACACTTGCCTATTTTCCAAAATCACACATCACAATACACTTTCAAAACAACTTTCAAAAACATTGAAAACTTTTCAAAAGATAAGTACACCTTTGTATACATTCAAACATGGATCATTACAAAGGTTGCCACAACAAATGACCTCTTTTCAAAACATTTTCAAACCCACACACAAAGCACCATTTCAAACAATTGAA
Source organism: Vicia faba (assembly GCA_948472305.1). Lineage (NCBI taxonomy): Eukaryota > Viridiplantae > Streptophyta > Magnoliopsida > Fabales > Fabaceae > Vicia > Vicia faba. The sequence goes on from OX451737.1 coordinate 598,365,780, forward strand.
AACACAAGGCAAGTGATCTAAGCAAGTAACTAAGAGCCCATGGATAACCATGGATAGAAAGGGTGTTAATACCTTCCCTTTATATAATCTACTCCCCGAACCCAAGAAAACATCTCAAAGGTTTTTGTTGTGCTTTTTAACCTTTCCTTAGGATAAAATAAAAAGTCGGTGGCAACTCTTGCTCAACCGAAACATTTGCGAAAACAAACGCAAAACCTCAAGTCAGTTCTCCCACCGTATCACAGAACTGGCGACTCTGCTGGGAAAATTTTTAAAGTGGAGTAACCTTAGGGCTTAGATCACCCTCTTGCATGACTAATTGTTTGCTTTGATTGCTTTATATCTTGGTTCTCTTGTTTGGGTTTGAAATCCTACACCCGGATTTGGGGAAACATTCATAGATAGCAATACGTTGTGGAAACTGTGCGGGGTATACCGACACGGTTGAAGCAATAGCTATATTAGTGCGACATATTTGTGAGTACCGGTAACCCTTGAGTTCAATCAAGGAGAGTACGGGGCCACTGAGTGATGTCACTAAGCACTAATGACCTAGAACCTTACTTGACCATCTTGGCCTTTCATTAGGGGTAGTGAGATGACCGGCTTTGGTGCAGTCTGAAGTTGGTAGATACTCGATACTACACTCATTGAGGGTTGTTTTCTTGGAATATTTTGGTCGCTAGTTAAGTGGCTAAACCAAAACAATGAACATGGAAAACAATCCAATGATATTGAGCTCCTTAGAACCCGGTTACTATTTATAGGACAGGTTTTTAAGCCAACTACGCTCAAGAGGGTACTTACCTATGAAACCCCATGCAAGCCTGAAACTAGGGTTTTGTGTGATTTGCTTGTACATATGTTTGTGCATGCATCATAAACATCATAAAGCATCATATGCATTCACTAACCATTTCAAGGGTTTAGATCTTCATCTTTGTTCTTGTTTTGTAGGTCATGGAAATTCTTCGCAGGAAAACTATCCAAGTCAACCTTGTGAGAATCCCTTCTCAACTCAAGGAGCTCACATCCAGAATTCCGGAAATCTCTCCCTTCAGTGAAAAACATGGTAGACTGCTCAGCCTAGTCAACACTAGCATTGAAGAGGACATGGTAAAGGTGTTATTCCAGTTCTTTGACCCCCTTCACCACTGTTTCACTTTCCCCGACTACCAATTGGTGCCCACTTTGGAGGAATTTTCTCAACTCTTGAGAATTCCTATTCTTAATCAACTACACTACAACAGTACGGAAAAAGAACCAAAGCCTGAAGATGTTGCTCAAGCACTACACTTGCAACCATCTGACATCAAGGGGCATTGGGAAACTAGAAGTGAAGTCAAAGGCTTCTTGGCAAAATTCTTGTTTGAGAAGGCACAAGAGTGTTGGAATTCATTGGATCTACAAGCCTTTGAAGAAATTGTGGCACTCCTCATTTATGGGTTGGTCCTGTTCCCAAATCCCGACCAGCTTATAGATGTCAACGCCGTCAAGATCTTCTTATCCAGGAATCCAATACCAACATTGCTTGGGGACATTCTTCACTCATTTTACACACGAACAATGAGAAAGAGGGGTGTTCTCATGTGTTGTACTCCTCTCCTTGCAAGGTGGTTTATTTCGCACCTTCCACAATCTGTTTTGAAGAATGACCAAGGCTTAAGGTGGTCACAACGGTTGATGACCCTTACACACTCTGATATACATTGGTGTTCTCGGTCCAGAGAAAATGTCATCATCGTCGATCGTTGTGGAGAGTTCCCTAATGTTCCATTACTTGGCATTAGAGGGGGCATTACCTACAACCCTTGTCTAGCTTTGAGACAATTTGGATATGCACGGAGGGATGGCCCTCATGACATGTTGATTCCTGACCTAGTTTTTGACTTCGACAACGATACGCAAGGACTTCACCAAAGATTCATCAGAGCTTGGAGGATGCCTAACAAGGTAGACAACAAGACACTGGGGCACAAGAACTCCATCCCTCTTGAGCCTTATCTCAAGTGGGTACGAACCCGAGCCCAGAGTCTAATGATGCCTTACCCCCATGTTCTCCCTGTGATTAAAGAGCCCGTTAAGGAAGGAGAGGTTCCCTACACCATCCTGTATCCTGACATGCCAACGTCGTGGGAGGAGATGCAGAAGAGTTGGATCCAACTCAAGGAGGAACGGAACACTTTGAAGCCAGCTTCTACGCCAGTGAGAAGAAGGTTTTGGAGCTTACCCGCCGACTCCATGAGGAAGAGACCCTCAACACCTACATCGCACCAAAGAGGATGCGCAACGTCTTTTTACCTTGAGAAGTTTTGTTTTGTAATATTTGGCCCATGGGGCATTTATGTACTGATAAATTTCTTCTTATTAATATGACGTGCGTTCTTTTTGTATGCAACAATTTTGAATTTTCTAAATCCTTGAATGCATTGCATAAACAAACATATCATTCATCATGCGCATAAGCAGGTCTCCACACCAGGTTTCCTTATCTTTCTGCTGTTTATTTCAGTAAGATGGATCTCGAACAGACGGTCAAGGACTTGCAGTCTCAAAGCTCACAGTTTCTACATCTCCTGATGACCTTGGCAAAGGGTCAGGAGGATCTAAAAGCCCTGCTTGGGAACAAAGAGCAAGTGAAAAAGAAGAAGAAAAGAGTCGGGGTGGCTACCCTAGGAAGAAGGTTTGAGGGTGAAGCCAGAAGAGTTCTTGAATTTCCCCCTACTTCTGAAGAGGGAACCAGTAAAGGAAAAGGGGCTGCGGTACCTTCCGAATCTGAAGTTTAAGAAGAAAAGGCTGAAGAAGACGAAGACTACTCAGAGCAACAATACCCGCCCGCCGATGATAAGTACAAAAGCTTGGAAGACAGGTTGGCAGCTATGGAGCTGCAGAGAGTTCCCGGCTTAGATTTCGAAGATTTGGGATTAATTGCTGGAATTGTGATCCCCCCGAAGTTAAAAGTGCCAATCTTTGCAAGATATGACGGGCTGTCTTGCCCAAAAATGCATCTCAGATCATATGTAAGGAAAATCCAACCTTACACTGCAGACAAGAACCTGTGGATCCATTTCTTTCAGGATAGCCTTTTAGGGGCTCAACTCGAATGGTTCTATCAGTTGGAAGGAGCCAGTATTCGAAACTGGGAGGACTTGGCTACTGCATTTTATAAACAGTATCAGTATAATTCCGACCTCGCTCTCACGCGTACCCAACTCCAGGGTATGTCACTAGGGACAGGCGAAGGATTCAAGGAGTATGCACAAAAGTGGAGAGACCTGGCTGGAAGGGTGCAACCACCGCTGACTGGCCGTGAACTTGTTGACATGTTCCTGGGGACCCTGTCTGGTCCGTTCTTCAACCATCTGATTGGTAATTCTTCTGCTGGGTTTACAGATCTGATCTTAACTGGTGAGAGGATAGAAGCTGGTATCAAGTCGGGGAAGATACAGAAAGGTGCCTCCGCGAGTACTGAAAAGAAGCCCTTCAAGAAGGAAGCCAATGTTGTTTATGGTCCCAGAAGACAATTTAAACCGGAACGCTGCCAAGCTGTCAACACGGTGGTAATTTCAAAGCCTAATGCTGCTCCTCAGCAGTATAACCAACCAAGGGGTGAGAGACCCAAAAGGAAGTACACTCGGCTCAGTATGACCCTGTCTCAGATTTTGCCGCAACTACTGTCAACCAATCTGGTAACTGTCAAAGAAGCTCCGAAGGTAGTGAACACAACTTCTCCAAAGTACAACCCCAACGCCCGTTGCGCTTATCACTCTGATAGCCCGGGGCATACTACGAACGATTGCTGGGCTCTGAGGAATAAGGTTCAGGACCTTATTGATGCTAAAGAAATACAGTTCGAGGCGCCCGAAAGACCCAATGTTGTGACTGCTCCCATGCCCCAGCATGGAGTGAATGCTGTGGAAGAAGACCGGTATGTAGCCTCTGTGGAAGAGATTGTTACTTCGTTGTTGACTGTCAAGAGGAACCTGTTTCTAGCCGTTTTATTTCTGGGATGTGGTAAAGGTTGCCTTCTATGTGCTGTTTCACCTGTTGGTTGTCCTTTGCTGAAATCAGGTATCCAAAGCCTGATGTATAGCAAAGAAATCTTGTTCGAGAAGATTTTTGTTCCTGTTGTCCCTGCTGAAGAAGTTTCTATTGTTACTATTTTCAACAACCCTCCTAAGGCTCCTTCAAAGAAGCCTGTCAAAATCATGTCCGCTCAGAAGATTGCTCCTATCATCATTACTGTTCCGGGGACTCTCCCTTATACATCCGACAAAGTTGTCCCATGGCACTATGGGGCAGATGTTTATGTTCTTGGAGTAAAGCAAGAGTTTGATACTAGTACCGGTGTCAGCAACATCACCGGGCCTGCCAAAGTTACTCGCATTGGTAGGCTGTTCTCACCAGATATTGCGCCACCAGCTATTCAGAGACCTCTTATCATCACACCTGCAAGTGTGCCTGCTCCCCTTCCTAATCAAGTTCCTGTTTCTACCCCTGCTGCCGAGTCATCTGACGCTCGGGGCAAAGGGATTGCTATTGATTTGCCTGCCCTGACGGAGGCACCGAAGACAACCACTATTGAGGCTTCCCAGCAAGAGATGGAAGAGATTCTCAAGATCATCAAGAAGAGTGATTTCAACGTAGTTGAGCAGCTGGGGCACACCCCATCAAAGATTTTTATGCTATCACTGTTGTTGTGTTCAGAGGCCCATGCCAAGGCCTTGATTTCCTTTCTGAAGACGGCCCATGTGCCACAAGAAACATCTGCTGATCAATTTACCGATTGTGTGGCCAATTTGACTGCCGATAATGGATTGGGCTTCTCTGACGCCGATCTGACCGCCAAAGGAAAGAACCATAACGATGCCCTGCATGTCTCCATTGAATGCAGGGGCATTACTCTTGCCCATGTGTTGGTAGACACTGGTTCTTAATTGAACGTATTGCCTAAGAAGGCCCTAGACAGGTTGGATTGTGAGGGTTTAGAGCTCAAGCCTAGTAACATTGTTGTCCGGGCCTTTGACGGTTCGAAAAGGATGGTACATGGGGAAGTTGACATTCCAATCAGAGTTGGTTCTCAAGTTTTTTATTCTACTTTCTATGTGATGGACATCCGACCATCCTATTCTTGTTTGCTGGGTCGTCCATGGATCCACAAGGCTAGAGCGGTGACCTCCACACTACATCAGAAGCTGAAGTACCCGGTCAGAGGGATGATTGTGACAGTTCAAGGGGAAGAAGAATATATGGTCAGCCACCTTAACTCGTTCCGGTACATAGAGATGGATGGGGAGTTCATTGAGACCCCCTTTCAACACTTTGAAGAGGTGCCTCAGACACTGGCGTCAGCTGAAACTGTGATTGAAGACCCTCCTTTGAAGATGGCTTCCTTAAAGGATGCCCGGGCTGTTATTGAGAAGGGTGAGTGCGCAAACTGGGGCCGACTTCCTGATTTCACTCCAAAGACTGACAAGTTTGGTTTAGGCTTCATTGCAGAGGCTCAGAGGGTTGTTCATAAGGCAAGGATTGGAAGATCTCCTGTGTTCATCACCAAACCGGGAGTAAATGTTATTGAAGACGACGCGGAGGAATCTGAATTCGACAGCTGGATCTACCCAACGACCGATGGTGGACCAAGCAACTGGACTGCGAAAGACTTCACACCTATTACTTTTGTCACTCAATAATGAACTCTTTTGTTTTGAATTTGTAACAGACAATGTTTTGAAACTTTTATGGCTCGGTGTCTTACCCGAGGCACCGTGGCTTCATTTGTGAGGACTTTTGTGTGTCATTTTCATATATCATCAATAAAAACATTGGACATTTGTTGCATTTCAAAATCTTGCACTCCTTTTCTTTCTTTATTATATATTACAAAACAGCTATATTTACACACACTCACCTATACAGGTTCCAATCCACTCTGGATCTCACTGATAACGACTCTGCTACTGCCAGTTATGACTTTGAAAATCCGATAAACTTAGCCGAAGACGAAGGTGAAGATAATTGTGAAGTGCCTGGTGAGCTCGTAAGACTGTTACTCCAGGAAGAGAGGGCCATTCAGCCACATGAAGAGCCAGTTGAAACGGTAAATCTGGATACTGAGACAGACAGAAAGGAAGTCAAGATTGGTGCCAATCTAGAGCTCAGTGTGAAACAACGGTTGATTCAGATGCTGCATGACTATGTGGAAATCTTTGCTTGGTCTTACGAAGACATGCCTGGGTTGGATACCGACATTGTGGTTCAACACCTGCCTACCAAGGAAGATTGCCCTCCGGTAAAACAGAAGGTCCGCCGTATGCGTCCAGAAATGTCCGAGAAAATCAAAGCTGAGGTTATGAAACAATTTGATGTCGGGTTTCTAGCAGTGACTTCTTACCCTCAGTGGGTTGCCAACGTGGTTCCAGTGCCGAAGAAGGATGGTAAGGTCCGGATGTGTGTTGATTACAGGGATTTGAACAGGGCAAGCCCTAAGGATGATTTCCCTCTGCCTCATATCGACGTTCTGGTTGAAAACACTACTCAGCATAAAGTATTCTCCTTCATGGATGGATTCTCCGGTTATAATCAGATCAAGATGGCTCCTGAAGACATGGAGAAGACCATTTTTGTTACTCAGTGGGGCACCTTTTGCTACAAGGTCATGCCTTTTGGGTTGAAAAACGCTGGGACAACCTACCAACGTGCCATGGTTGCTTTATTTCATGACATGATCCATCACGAGATAGAAGTATACGTCGACGATATTTTTGCAAGGTCCCAATTTGAGGAGGAACACCTTGACCATCTACGGAAGCTGTTTGACCGTCTGAAGTTGTACAAGCTGAGGTTGAACCCAAACAAGTGCACCTTTGGGGTGAGATCTGGAAAATTGCTAGGCTTCGTCGTAAGCGACAAAGGTATTCAAGTGGACCCTGCCAAAGTGAAAGCCATACAAGAGATGCCAGCTCCCAAGACAGAGAAAGAGGTCAGAGGCTTTCTAGGACGGCTGAACCACATTGCCCGATTCATCTCGCATCTAACTGCTACCTGTGAACCAATCTTTAAGCTGCTGAAGAAAGATCAAGTAGTACGTTGGAACGATGAATGTCAGGCCGCTTTCGAAAGAATCAAAGAGTATCTCCAAGAGCCACCCATTCTTATGCTGGATCGAAGGAGGCATTTTATTTCTGGATCGAAAGTCATGGCCTCCATGATCAAAAGACAATCCTCTTTCTTGGATCGAAGGCTACTCACGCCTTACTGTATGACCCTGTCTGGATCGAAGCTTCCATTCCCTCCTTGGCTCTAAACTCCTTTTCCCCCCTGGATCGAAGGATCCCCCCTTGTATTTTATTTTTGTTTTCATTGACATCTTTTTATCTTGTTTTAATTAACATTAAAATAAAAAAACCACAAAAACATTAGGCTAGTTTTTTCTATTAAATTAACTTTGTCATATAATCTTTTAATTATCTTAACATTTTCTCAAAAAAACTAAAATTAAGTAGATTTAGATCATTTTCTCAAAATAAAATAAAACAACAAAAAGATTCTATTCTTAGATTTTTAGAGGTTATTTTCAGATTCGCGCGCATTTATTTTATTGTAACTGCCTACTGGTTTGTAATAACTTAGCTATGACTTTTACTTTACTGCTTTTATTTCCCCCAATTTTTGGACATGTAAATAATCCCCCTCCCCGAAGCCTTGTAATAGCGTAGGATTTACAATTCCCGCACTTTAAATTCCTGTACATATATTAATTGTTTAGATGTATGCTAACTAGGATTGTATGACAAGATTAACTCTTAATTTAAAATCAACCGTAGCTCACCATAACATGTACAAAGATAATATAAACTGAAAATTGACACTCTCACATGCCACTCCTAGGGTACACCTCACTTGGTTGCCTCGAACGTGGTCATTGAGTATAGGAAGTCTTAGGGGTCGCCCTCCTGTCTAAAGATCAAAGTTGCCTCGAAACGGTTGCCTCGATAAAAATGATCTAAGACATTAGGGTTACCGCTAAGGCGTCCTAACGTTGCTTTAGTGACCACACGTCCCTTAAACCGAATTGACCCGAAAACTCCAACGACGGTGCTACCTACTCCTCAATAGTGGGATAGCACTGTCTAAAGGACATTTGCATAGTTTAATTCCTTTTTGAGTAGGTAGAGGTTCTTATGTACTTGCTCAGTTTAAAAACAAAACAAAACTTTTCACACTTACACTTTTCGAACAAAGTTTTCAAAACACTTCATTACACTCTTGAGGACAGAAGCAAGATTTAAATCGAAGTTTCAAACAAAAACTCTTTTCAAAACCCACAAACACAAAGAAAAGCAAACTTTTGAAAACATAGTGAGCAAGTACCTAAGAGCCCGTGGATAACCACGGATAGAAAGGGTGCTAACACCTTCCCTTTCTATAATCTACCTCCCGAACCCGAGAAACAATCTCGAAAAGGAATTTTTCTGTGCTTTTGTCCTTTCCTTGTTGGATAAAATAAAAGACGGTGGCGACTCTTGCTTACCGCGACATTTTGCGAAAACAAACACAAACGCGAACCAGCATTCCAAAATAGTCAGTTCTCATTCCCACCCATCACAGAACTGGCGACTCTGCTGGGGATATTTAATAAGTGAGGTGTACCTTAGGATTAGATCACTTATGTTTTCAATTGTATTGCTTTGTATGCTTTTAATTGTAGGCTTGTATCGGAGTTCTATAAATCCTAACCCAGATTTGGGAAACATTCATAGATAACAATACATTGTGGAAACTGTGTGGGGTATACCGACACGGTTGAAGCAATAGCTATATTAGTGCGACATATTTGTGAGTACCGGTAGCCTTTGAGTCAATCAAAGAGAATACGGGGCCGCTGAGTGATGTCACTAAGCACTAATGACCTAGAACCTTACTTGACCATCTCGGCCTTTTTTAGGGGTAGTGAGATGATCGACTTTGGTACAGTCCGAAGTTGGTAGATACTCGATACTACACTCATCGAGGATTGTTTTCTTGGAATATTTTGGTCGCTAGTTCAGTGGCTAAACCAAAACGATGAACATAGAAAACAATCCAATGATATTGAGCTCCTTAGAACCCGGTTACTATTTATAGGACAGGTTTTGAGCCAACTAAACTCAAGAGGGTACTTACCTATGAAACTCCATGCCATCCTAAACTTAAGGCTATATGTGTGACTTGTGTGCCTTCAAACTTGAACTACTTGCACATTCTTGTTATCTGACAGCATGAGTTCCTTGCAGGTTTTGTTTACAGTCCTTATCCAATAATTTGGGATTTGCTGCAGGGCTTACTTACATCACCTCACACTTTTGCTTAAACGCATAACATACACATCATAACATCATGCCTTAACATTTCTTTAACCATTTCAAGAATCTCAAGGGTCTGTGATGCAGGTTATGATAAATCAAAAGTCTAGCAAGGGGCAAAGGGGATTTATTTTCCTCTAGCCAAGGTTGTCTAGAAATCCAAGCACGATAACTTGAGTCAGGGGCTATGACCCACTCGATATGGTGAGCTTGACTCTTGAAGAAGGACTCTCAGAAACATGAAGTTCCTTCAATCAAGCTGCAAAATTCAGATTCTAACAGTTTCTTGTTTACCCCGCGAGATCCTTGAAAACATTGCATACATATATCATACATATCATTGCATAACAGGTCTCCCAGTACAGGTCTCTTATCTTCTTCGTTGTTTATTTCAGCAATCATCATGTCTACTGAACCTTCCACTGAGCAAGCTATCAAGGCCCTCCAGGCCCATAATGCACAATTTCAAGAGTTGGTCATGAGCCTAGCTAAGGGTCAGCAGGACCTGAAGACCCTGATTCTGAAAGAGAGGAAGAAGAAGAAAAAGAGGATCATCATGTTCAATACTAGATGCAGGTTTGGAAACGGGCTGCAGAATGAAGTTGATCTGACCACCCCATCTGAAGGGAAAGACAGTCCACAAGAAAGGAGGGCTCCTAGCCCTGAAGTCTCCGACAACGAGACGGACTATGATGAAGAACAGTATCCTCCTGCTGAGGATAAGTACAAATAACTGGAAGACCGTTTAAACGCTATGGAAATACAGAAGGTGCCCGGTCTGGACTTCAGAGATCTAGGTTTATCTTCTGGGGTGGTGATTCCCCATAAATTCAAGGCACCTGCCTTTTCCAAGTATGACGGAGCTTCCTGTCCAAAGCTGCACCTCCGGTCATATGTGAGGAAGATCCAACCTTACACTGCTGATAAGGACTTGTGGATCCACTTCTTTCAAGACAGTCTCCCAGGGACTCATCTTGAATGGTTCTGTCAACTGGAAGGAGCTAACATCCGCAACTGGGAGGACCTTGCTGCTGCTTTTTACAAGCAATACCAATATAATGCCGACCTTGCTCCCACGCATACTCAGCTTCAGGGTATGTCTATGGGTACAGGTGAAGGCTTTAAGGACTATGCTCAGAAGTGGAGAGATCTTGCTGGAAGAGTCCAACCCCCTCTGTCTGATAGGGAGTTGGTGGACATGTTTCTTGGGACTTTGTCTGGTCCCTATTTCAAACACTTGATCGGAAGCTCTTCAGCCGGATTCATCGAGCTAATACTAACCGGCGAAAGGGTCAAAGCTGGCATCAAAAGTGGTAAGATTCAAGAAGCTACACCTTCTGATGCTCAGAAAAAGCCCTACAATGGGAAGAAAGAGTCCAACACTGTGTATGGTCAAAAGAGTCGTCATGACCAACACGTAGGAGAAATCTTGATCTCTAATCCTACACTTGCTCAACAAAGACAGGGGCATCAGCGTAAGGAGGTCGTGCCTAAAAGACAATTCACTAAGATCAACATGTCACTGGGTCAAGCGCTACAACGCCTGTTGGAGGCAGAGCTGATTACGTTAAGGGCTCCTCTCCGGAATCCAAATACTTCCGCTCCTACCTATCATCCCAATGAAAGGTGTGCATATCACTCTAACAGTCCGGGACATGACACAAACAACTGTTGGGCTCTGAAGAACAAGATCCAAGACATGATTGATGCCAAGGAGATCAAGTTTGACCCTCCAGAGACTCCAAACATAATCACTGCTCCTTTGGCAAATCATTGAGAGCGTCTTTGTTTCATTTGAATTTTCAAGTTGTAATTCCTTTTGTTATTCAAACAATTATCTATTAATGTCAAACTTTGTTTCATTAATGCATTGCATATGTTTGTCTTGATTTGATCCACTCACTTTCATTACATTTAAATTATGCTTTTTACTTTATGACATTTAACTCTTGCTAAAAGTTACAAGCCTTTAGAGGGAGGATGACGAAATAATGCCATAATCTCATACAGTATGCTTTTGGACAGACCTTGCTGACGATGTACAGGCATTTCTTTCAAATCCTAAACACTGGAGTTATAAGGAAGATAATCCCTAGTCAACCCCTTCGAGCCAAAGAAGTAGGAGTTTTCTGTTTTTAAACAAATTGAAACCTTTGATTTAAACCTGGGGCAGGGTAGTCTCTCAGTTAATTCAAAAGATGCGCATTGAAGTCGCAAAACCCTCAGTTCATAATACAACGAACGACATCAAAAGCATTCCTCTGGAATCAAAAGACAGTGGTGGTTCCTTATCTCATAGACAGTCAATCTCTCAAAAGAAAAAAGCCCACTGAGCCAAAACCTATAAAGGAGGCTTAAGAAAGCTGGAGCATCCCGCTGACTGTAATCTCGAAAACAGGAACAGTCAGGCAAAAGTTAGGGATAACAAATCAAAAGAACGAGGTCATTACAAATCCTCAACAACATGAAAAATGTTGCAAAAATGACTGCCTTCCAACAAATTCACTTGTGTGGACCATCACCAAAAATGTCGTTCCAGACTCATTTGGAGTTCAAATGCACAATTAACTGAGTTTAGGATTGAAGAACATCACGAAGAGCGGGTGGGTACAAATATACTTTGACCCTTTATCCTTTGTTTCTTAAACCGTGAACCAAGCCACATTACAACCCTTCAAAAGTCCTAACTGAAGCATGGGTTAGTTCAAAAGCATACTGTTACAAAAGGTATCCTGACTCCTGTAAGGCTTTGCCCTAAATCTTGTGTTGAATTTGTCTTATAAAAAGTTTTCTGCTAAAAAAACGCATTTTTCAAAACTTCGAGACAAGCATAAACTTTGCATTATTTGAATATCACTGTTTGCATTTGGCTATTTGTTTAACAGCGGAGAAATTCACACAACGAATATCCGATGAACGAAAGCCCTCTCAGTGAACAAAATCACTTCAAAAAGGATGACACTTCCATTGACAAATCTCCTTCCAATCAAGGGGCATGGCATGATCATTGTCCATCACCTGGGGCAGTCCAATCAAGATTTCAAGAAATCTCTGAAGAAGTGCAGAGTAACCAGGGGCAGGCCTCCATCTCCGTCACTTGGGGCATTGAACATCAATCTCAGTGAAGGGTTACGTACAATTAAACATTTTCTGGAAATGTCACAAACACTTGCTACTAGGGGAAATGACAAGTCTCCCCCAAAATCCTTCTCATAGGATGACTCCCAGCAAGGGTTTAATCTCTGAAAACCTTTCCCCAGCTGAATCAACCTCAAGAATCCTCGAGGACTTCCCCCAACGAAGATGTCACCTCTCTAGCAGACTGACAACAGGGTTTATTTCCCCAACAACACCAGGATTCCCCAGCTTGAGTTTGCCTCTCCGACTACTACAAATCAAAGGACCATAACTCCTCTTCCCTAGTAGACTACTCTACACTCCCCAGCAAGTTACTGCGAAACCTGGACCCGACCAGATATCAGTTCAACTTCGACTCCCCAGTAGAGCAACGGACGACTAAGACTCCTAAACTCTTTTCCCAAGCAGAAGTAAACATACTCCCCACAGAGTTTTCAATATCCCCCAGCGGAGTTCTCCTCAAACAACAAAGCAGGGATCCCCAGTGGAAACATTTTGAGCAAAGTCCAAGACAAAATTACACTTCAACAACATTCATAACATATGCATACAAAATACATATGACACAAATCTCATTTCATTACACAATGCATACATCATGACGATGCATACATCATGACATTGCATACAACTAACTCTTTACCTTTTCAGGAAAGATCAATCAACAGGCAAAGATCATCATCTTCTGATATTCCTTCTAGAGATAGTTCAGATGCGATCCAGATATAGCTGACATTCTGATACTTATTCCAGATTCCTTCTAGAGACAGTTCAGATGCGACCCAGATATGGATGACATTCTGATACTTATTCCAGATCCCTTCTAGAGATAGTTCAGATGCGACCCAGATATGGCTGACATTCTGATACTTATTCAAGATCCCTTCTAGAGATAGTTCAGATGCGACCCAGATATAGCTGACATTCTGATACTTATTCCAGATCCCTTCTAGAGATAGTTCAGATGCGACCCAGATATGGCTGACATTCTGATACTTATTCCAGATCCCTTCTAGAGATAGTTCAGATGCGACCCAGATATGGCTGACATTCTGATACTTATTCCAGACTCCTTCTAGAGATAGTTCATATGCGACCCAAATATGGCTGACATTTTGATACTTATTCCAGATTCCTTCTAGAGATAGTTCAGATGCGACCCAGATATGGCTGACATTCTGATACTTATTCTAGACTCCTTCTAGAGATAGTTCAGATGCGACCCAGATATGGCTAACATTTTGATACTTATTCCAGACTCCTTCTAGAGATAGTTCAGATGCGACCCAGATATGGATGACATTCTGATACTTATTCCAGATTCATTCAAAATACAGTCCAGATACGATCCAGATTATGATGTCATTCTGTCACTCATTCAAATTACAGTCCAGATACGATCCAGATTCGGATGTCATTCTGTCACTCATTTAAAATACAGTCCAAATACGATCCAGATTCGGATGTCATTCTGTCACTCATTTAAATTACAGTCCAGATACGATCCAGATTCAGATGTCATTCTGTCACTCATTCAAATACATTTCAGATACGCTCCAGATGCAGACGCAATTCTGACAATCATCCAGACTCAACTCCATTCTCCAGCAGCTCCGGGATTTATTTTCCCAGCAAAAACATCACATTTCCCTACGTCATAGTGTGGACGAGTACTATAACCTCAACGGTATACTCCATTGAGCACGAGTCAGTTCCTAGATCTTGATGTTTTCCTCCGTCATAGTGTGGACGAGTTCTATAACCTCAACGGTATACTCCATTGAGCACGAGACAATTCCTAGATCTTGATGAAGATGTTCCCCCTAGTTGAATTATGGACAGGTTCTTAAAGCTCAGCTGAAACATTCTCTCAGTTGAAGTACAGACAGGTTCCTAAATCTCAACAAAGTTGGACTTCCCCAGCGGAATCTTCTACAACAACAGGTATGCAAGTTCTCGATAAGGAATCTCTTATGCGATCGACACTCCTGCCGATGGCATCTATAAGCCCATCCTCCTACCAACAATCTCCAAATGGTATCTGTAAGCCCATTCCTGACATCACAATGCTGATACTACACCATGCGAGTGCAAATTTCTGGGCACTCTAGTGTTCAATTATCTTCCACCTTCGGATCACGAAAGGCTCGAAAGCCAATCTATATCCTCAGGTTTAAGAAAATTGAACAGGGGAAACTGTTGTACCCCAAAATTTTCCCTCTCATGTTTCCCAAAGTCTTCCCCCTGCATGGTTGATCACAAACTCTTGCCTAAAGAAAAGGAAAATTTTTGAGTGGTGCTTTAAGCACATTTCGATTGGCATTCTGAAAGACCCTTCGATTGGTGTTCTGAAGGAGCCTTTCGATTGGAATTTTGTCAAGCTCTTCGATTGGCATTATGGACAAGCATTTCGATTGGCATTATGTCAAGGCTTTCGATTGGCATTATGAAAGACCCTTCGATTGGCATTCTGAAGGAGCCTTTCGATTGGCATTCTATCAAGCTCTTCGATTGGCATTATGGACAAGTACTTCGATTGGCATTATAACTGTGTCCTTCGATTGGAATTCCAAAAAGGTCCATTCGAAGAAGCATTCAAAGGGTCCATTTGAAGAAGCTTTCGAAAAGCATTCGAAGGAGGCCATCATCCCATTCAAAAGAGAGCATTCGAAAGAGGCCATCAGCCCATTCGAAAGGGAGCATTCGAAGGCCAGTTACATGTCATTCAAATTTCAAAAAGGGACAAGATCCCATGTGTTTAGCCAACGTTACGAACTCTCATTCATGGCTTTCAAACACATAATTAACGTTACAAATTCTCATTCATGACTGTCAAACACATAATAAAGGTCATTTAAACCTTTGTCTTCCTGTCCCCTCCACCCCCTCTATATAAAGAAATCACAAATGTTGAAGAAAGGAGACGAAAAAACTCTGCACACAAGGAAGAGGAAAAAACACACAACAGGAGAACAAAAAACATTAGAGTTATGCTGCCAAAAGTCATCAGCATTTCAGAAGGGATCCAAGCCAAAGCAGTCCTTCAGATCAAAGTTGCCCATGCCCAGAAGCCCTCAGATTGAAAGTGCTCCCTCCAGCAAGTGCCCAAATCAAAGGTCCAATCTGCTGGTAAGAAAGGGTAAACTATCCAACCTCATATTTGCATAATACATTCATACTGGTTGTTACCTTCGATTTTCTATCCTAGACAGGATCAAGAGGCCTGGGTTTGGCACCCAGGCCATGTCCATCGTTTGCTAATATTTGCTGCAGACATAGCCTGAAGAGACCCAGCAAGCGCAGGATCAAAGGGCCTGGGGTTCAATACCCAGGCCCTGTGCTTTATTTCGCTAACATACTTTTGCAGGTATAACATCCCAGATCGAAGGAGACACCTTCTCTGGATCGAACCTGTTGTACCCCAAAATTTTCCCTCCTCTCTTTTCCATAAGAAATCACAGTTTCGGGCTTTTCCTGATTTTTCAGACTAGTTTAAGAATCGGTCAAACAGACTTTTCTCATCAGTCAGACAAAATTAGGGTTTCCATTGATTTTGAATCAGTTCAAGCAAATTATTAGGGTTTGGTTGAGTTTGGCTCAGGGTTTGATCAGGTGGACGTTTCTTTGACAATAAATCAAGAATTAGGTTTTGCGCGCACATTCTCAGAAGGAATTAGTTATACAGTTATTTTCAATTGACTCTGGAACATGGGTTGAGGTTTCTGATTGAAAGTTTGAAGTTTAAGTTTGATCAGTGAGATAAAGGACATATGGACGTTTGCTTGTTTATCTGTGCGATGCTTTTGGTTATTCGGAACGCCGAACGTTTAGTAATTATTTATAATTTCTAAGTTAAAATTATTGGATAATTTCCAATTATTATAATTCAAGAAATTTAAGTAATTAAATAAATAAATGCAGAAGAATAAAGAATTATCTGATAAAAGGATTTTTATTTATTTTCAATTATTGGTACAAGTGTTATTTGAATACGTTTACAGTATTTATAATAATGTTTATTACAAATAATTAGAAATAAAATAAAACTATCCTAAATTGCTTGAAGTCTTCATCTTCTATTTCTCTTGCCCCAATTGATATTTACCTGCAAAAGAAAAGGAAGAAGTCAAATGCAGATGAATTTAAAAAGTATTTCGGAGACAGATATTTAAAACTCATCATTAAAAGTGTTGGCCGGAATCAGTTTGTTTGCCCTCTCTACAAATCACAAGAGGACTCTTGGTTCACAAAGAGGGAAAGAAAATGTTTGCAAGCATTGGAATTAATTAAATGTACAAGGCTGCATAATTTCAAATTGCAAAGTGTCAACAAAAATGTCAAAATGGACAAACTGAATATGCCAAACAAATTACAAAGTCCAAACTGAACTGCACATATGCAAACTGAAAAAATGCCTAACCAAGTCCAAAATGTCAACCAAACTCTCCAAAAGCTATCAAAACTGTCCAAAGAAGATATCAAAGATATGCAGGAAATCTGGAAAAGAAGAAAGTACACAGAGCAAAGCTAATGCGAGCAACATATTTCAAATTCTTCATCATTTCCCAGCCAAGCACTTTTTCAGAGTAAGTACAGTCTAAAGCAATAAAAAATGCTTTTCATCTGTGGAGAGAGAAAGAGAGAGAGAAGTAGAAAGGCTTACAGTTTTGCAGGCTAGAGATAAATAAATATAAGGATATCAGAACAAGCAAAAGAGGAGGCAGAACCACATAACACAAACAAGCCAAAATCCTCCAAACTGTGTCAAGAACTTCAAGCCTCATGCCTTCCTAAACAATAATACAAAGCTTACCTCCCAAACTGTATCAACACAAGCCTGTAGCCTCAAAACACAATAAGCCTATACCAATACACAAAAACTAGAAATAGCCACAAACCTGCATAATACATCAAGCCATACAAGCCTGAAGCCTAAACCTTAAGCTTTCAAACCAGAAATACCAACAAACCTGTCAAACTATTAGTTTCAAAGAAGCAAGCCAAAGCCTAAACTTCAAACATGTCACAACAGCCAGCCTGTGACCCAAATAAGCCAGCAAACTGATAAGCCTTGAAGCCTGAAGTCAGTAGCCTGCTAAAGTCCAAACCAAATATCCAAACTCAAAGCATTCAAGCCAAAAAAACCCTCAGAACGAATTCATCATAGGGTTAGTATATTCAACTCAGAATCAAAACCAAAAAGAGAGGAAGAAAGTCAATGATCAACAATGCCTCAGAACCAAGGTTCACCATAGGCTAAGCAAAAACACTGAAGCAACTCTCAGACTCAAAGTCATCATCATCAAAAGCAACATACAAAATCAAAATAATCTCAGATTCAGAAGCGAGCAAGCAGAAGAGGAAAAGAAGTTTTCAGAAGCAGAGGCCCTAGGATTTTCAGATTGCAATACTATCATCATAAAACCATTAAACTAAAACAAGATACAAATACCAGGGAAGGCCACAAAGCTAGCACAGCATCATACTCCCTCACCTCCGGCCGCCTAAGAAACCTCCAGTCCCCTCCTTCATCTCCTCTCTAAAGGTATTGTCCTTCTCCCTTTTTACACATCTCATACAAACAAAGATAACACATAAAAATCAATAACGTGTAAGAGACAAGACATGCAAGAATGGAAATCTGAAAACCCTAAAAATGCGTTAAGACAGAAACAAGGCAACCTTTTTTCATCGTGGCCTGAATGATCATGGGGAGAGGAGAGATGGACGGTGGCGTCTGACAGCTGAGGTGTAGAGGGAGCGTCAATGGCCTTGGCTTGAGAAAGTGAAGAGGACGAAGAAGAAGATGGAAGCGGCGCCTCTGTAAAACTGTAACCCTAATCTGATTAACAACAAAACAAACCCTTAGAAAAATTGTCAAACCTTTGGGCCTCTGCCCCATTAACCTGCCTAAGCCCATTTCCATTCTAGCGCCTTACCCCTCTTTCAGCGTACGTGCCCCCCCCCCCCCCCCCCCTTTTGATTCTCCTTCAAACTTTGTTTTGGGCCAAGAACAACTCTAAAGCCCACTTAACCCTTTTATTATTTACTTTTTTTCTTATACTTATAAATTAACACTTTTTTCTTATTACCTTATTGTCTTTCCTTTTTACAATCTATATTTTTTTTTGTTAAATTAAAAAGTAATATATTAATTCTTCATATTTTTATTACTAATACTTTCTATCACACTTGTAATGTAAATATTAGATTTTATCAAGTTTAAACAATTTTTCTTTACTAAAACCTTTTCTTTTGTTTAATTAGATCTTGTACATAAAAAAACATTAAAAAATATATAAACAATTAGTTTGTTTTGAATTAATTACCTTTTTTCTTTAAAACCCTTTTATTTATATAGCATTAACATAAAAAACACAAAAAAGGAATAAATAAAATACTTAATAATATATTAGGTTAACATTTTTTTATCACTTGTAAATAATCACATACACTTTCACAAATACTTTTATTTCTCTTTGATTCTTATACTTGGCTATACTTTACATTGAGAATGCGATTCGATTTGGTTGTAAATATATTTGGACATTACTATCCTGATAAGACTCATCCCCATTTGTAAATATTTGTACCCCCATTCCCGGATACTTATTTGTAATAGCTTAGACTTTAAATTCCCGCAATTTACCGCTTTCTATATACTGTATAGTAATTAGGGTTTGTATGCGAAGATTCAAAATCAACCGCTAGATAACCTAATACAAGACAAATGCATGAAAATCAAATACACAATTCACACTTGCACCCCTAGGATAATCCCGCTTGTTGCCTTAAAAAATGGGCCATGTTTGCATGTTGGGTTCTTTGGCAAAACAAAAACAAATCAAATGATCATAGTCCCTCGATGACGCTTTCGAAGTTGCCTAAAAATGATCAAGTCCCTTAAAGGAAAAATTGCCAAAGACACTTGGCACCATTGCATTCATGGTCTATACGATGACCCGCGCCCGTCCCGTTAACATCCTAACACAAGATTGTCCACTAAATACAATGGTGGAACAATACTGTTAAAAGGGTTAAAACATAAGAATGATCTTTGAGAAATTTAGGGGTAGACAACTCTTAGTTACTTGATCAAACTTGCAAAACACACTTTCCTACTTTCAAAACACACTCCACAACACAATTTCAAAACAACTTTCAAAACCTTGAAACATCTTTTCAAAAAGACAAACACCTTTAGTAAAACATTCGAGTAAAGAATTGTTACAAGGGTTTCCTAGACAAAGGCATCTTTTTCAAAACATTTTCAAAACCACACACACAAAGCACCATTTCAAACAATTGAAAGCACCATTTCAAACAATTGAAAATCAAGGCAAGTGATCTAAAACAAGTAACTAAGAGCCCATGGATAACCATGGATGAAAAGGGTGTTAGCACCTTCCCTTTTCATAATCTACCCCCCGAACCCACGAAAACATCTCAAAGTTTTTTCCTGTGCTTTTTAACCTTTCCTTTAGGATAAAATAAAAAGTCGGTGGCGACTCTTGCTAAACCGAACAAGTGCGAATACAAACGCAAAACCTCAAGTCAGTTCTCCCACCGTATCACAGAACTGGCGACTCTGCTGGGGATTATTTAAAAGTAGGGTTACCTTAGGGTTTAGATCACATTTACATACTTGCTTTGATTGCTTTACTTTTTGGGTCTTTGTTTGGGTTTGTTATAAATCCTACACCCGGATTTGGGGGCACCTTTTTAGGTAAATAGCAATAAAACTGTGAGGGAACTGTGCGGGGTATACCGACATGGTTGAAGCAGTAAGCTATGTTAGTGTGACATATTTGTGAGTACCGGTAACCCTTGAGTTCAATCAAGGAGAGTACGGGGCCGCTGAGTGATGTCGTGAAGCACTAACGAACTCTTAGAACCTTACTTGACCATCTTAGCCTTTTTAGGGGTAGTGAGATGACCGACTTTGGTGCAGTCTGAAGTTGGTAGATACTCGATACTACACTCATTGAGGGTTGTTTTCTTGGAATATTTTGGTCGCCAGTTAAGTGGCTAAACCAAAACAATGAACACAGAAAACAATCCAATGATATTGAGCTCCTTAGAACCCGGTTTCTATTTTAGGACAGGATGAGTCAACTAACTTCAAGAGGGTGCTTACCTACAAACCCCATGCAAGCCTAAACCTAAGGACTTGTTTGCTTTGTGTGAATATGATTACCTGTATATACACTTGCTTGCTTTTTCATACATGTACATAACATCATAACATCATACCATAACATTTTCAATAACAATTTCAAGGATCTCGAGGGTCTTTTGATGCAGGGTCACGTTGAACCAGACATTTACCCAAGGGGAAAGAGGTTTCTCCTCTAAACAAATGCCATCAAAGATCAAGTGCAACAACTTGAATCAGGGGCTATGACCCACTTGACATGGTGAGCTTGATTCTAGTGGAAAGACATCCACCGGTGCAAAGTTCTCCAATCAAAGATCAAAGTTAAACCTCTAACATTCTCTTGTGTTTACCCCAAGAGATCCTTGAAAACATGCATTCACATATCATGCATTGCATCATGACAGCTTTTTCTTTTCAGGTTTCCTTATTCTCCTACTGTTTATTTCAGTAAGAGATGGATCTAGAGAGGACTGTCAAGGATATCCAGGACCAAAATGCTCAACTTCAGGAAATGTTCTTGAACCTGTCCCAGGGGCAAGAAGAAGTGAAGGCTCTCCTCACAAGGGGCTTGGTACAGGGGAATTCAAGCAATGCCAGGAGTGATCAGTTGGAAGAACTGCAGTTTGAGCTGGCAACAATGAGGATCCAGATGATGGGGCAACTGGTGGGCCAGATGGCTCTCATCCAGGACTTGGCTCAAAGACAATAGGAACTTAGAGTTCTCGTCAAACAACTGCTTCGGGACAACCAAGTGGGGAAAACATCTGAGGTTGAAGAGCAAGTCATCACTCAACCCCCTTTGAGACAAGAAGACAAAGGAAAGGCTTCTCTACTTGCTTCAGGGTCACAAGCCCATCAACAACCTTGTCAACGTCAACGGGGTAATCGGCGTAAGCAAAATACATCGGGAAGACAGTTCACTGAGACTGACATACCGTCATCTCTAATACTGGAGCGCTTGTTGGAGGTCAATCTGACTATTTTGAGGGATCCTATTCGGAAGCCCAATACCTCCGCTCCTAACTATCATCCCGATGCATTTTGTGTATACCACTCCTATAGTCCGGGACATGACACCGATGACTGTTGGGCCTTGAAGAACAAGATTCAAGATCTAATTGACATTGGAGTGCTGAGATTCATGCCCGATGGCGAGATGAAAATCTTCCGTTAAGGTTATCTCCACCTGAAGTGACAAAGCTCGAACTGAGAGACTTTTGTTTCATTTGAACTTTCAAGTTGTAATCTCTTTGTTATTCAAACAATTATCTGTTGATGTCAAACTCTGTTTCATTAATGCATTGCACATGTTTGTCTTGAATTCATCCATTCGTTTTCACTACTCTTATGCTTTATTTATGATATTTAACTCTTGATAAAAAGCTACAAGCCTTTAGAGGGAGGATGACGAAACAATACCATAATCTCATACAGTATGCTTTTGAACAGACCTTGTTGATGATGTACAGGCATTTCTTTCAAATCCCAAACACTGGAGTTATAAGGAAGATAATCCCTAGTCAACCCCTTCGAGCCAAAGAAGTAGGAGTTTTCTAAACAAACTGAAACCTTTGATTGAAACCTGGGACATGGTAGTCTCTCAGTTAATTCAAAAAAGGCGCATTGAAGTCGCAAACTCTCAGTTCGTAATACAACGAACAACATCAAAAACATTCCTTTGGAATCAAAAGACAATGATGGTTCCTTATCGCATAGGCAGTCATTACCTCTCAAAAGAGAAAAGCCCACTGAGCCAAAACCTATAAAGGAGGCTTAAGAAACCTGGGGCATCCCGCTGACTGTAATCTCGAAAACAGGAACAGTCAGGCAAAAGTTAGGGATAATAAATCAAAAGAAAGAGGTCATTACAAATCCTCAACAACATGAAAAATGTTGCAAAAGAAAAAGGAAATAATGACTGCCTTCCCAATAGATTCAACTTGGGTGAACCATCACCCAAAAGTTGTTCCAATTTCGAATAGAGTTCGACGCACAATTAACTGAGTTTAGGATTGAAGAACATCACGAAGAGCGGGTGGGTACAAATACACTTTGAGCCTTTATCCTTTGTTTCTTAAACCGTGAACGAAGCCACGTTACAACCCTTCAAAAGTCCTAATTGAAGCACATGTTAGTTTGAAAGCATACTGTTACAAAAGGTATCCTGACTCCTGTAAGGCTTTGCCCTAAATCTTGTGTTGAATTTGTCTTATAAAAAGTTTTCTGCTAAAAAATGCATTTTTCAAAACTTCGAGACAAGCATAAACTTTGCATTATTTGAATATCGTTGTTTGCACATGGTTATTTGTTTGACAGCGAAGAAATTCCTACAGTGAATGTTCGGAGGAACGAAAACTCTCTCGGTGAGTAAAATCACTTTAAAAAGGATGACACTTCCATTGACAAATCTCCTATCAACAAGGGGGCATGACATGTCACTATCCAGTTAACCTGGGGCAGTCCAGTCAAGATTTCAATAGATCTTTCAAAGTCCATTTAACCTGGGGCAGTCTAGTCAAGGTTTCAACAGATCTTTCAAAGTTCAGTTAACCTGGGGCAGTCCAGTCAAGATTTCAACAGATCTTTCAAAGTTCAGTTAACCTGGGGCAGTCCAGTCAAGATTTCAACAAGATCTTTCAAAGCTCAATTAACCTGGGGCAGTCCAGTCAAGGTTTCAACAGATCTTTCAAAGTTCAGTTAACCTGGGGCAGTCCAGTCAAGATTTCAACAGATCTCTCAATTACAGATTAACTTGGGGCAAGTCTCCCTCACCATCACTTGGGGCATTCGAATGTCAAAACCAAGGTCGTTCAAAATTTCCTTTATCACCTGCTGGAAGTTACGATCAACATCACAAATTCCTTCATCACATGTTGGAAGATATAGTTTCAGATACGCTCCAGACACGGTAGCCATTCTGTCACTCATTCAGATCCTAGTTACAGTTTCAGATACACTCCAGACAAGGAAGTCATTCTGCTACTCATACAGATCTCAACTCCAAGATACAGTTTCAGATATGCTCCAGACACGGTAGCCATTTTGTCACTCATTCAGATCCTAGTTACAGTTTCAGATACACTCCAGACAAGGAAGTCATTCTGCTACTCATACAGATCTCAACTCCAAAATACAGTTTCAGATACGCTCCAGACACGGTAGCCATTCTGTCACTCATTCAGATCCTAGTTACAGTTTCAGATACACTCCAGACAAGGAAGTCATTCTGCTACTCATACAGATCTCAATTCCAAGATACAGTTTCAGATACACTCCAGACACGGTAGCCATTCTGTCACTCATTCAGATCCTAGTTACAGTTTCAGATACACTCCAGACAAGGAAGTCATTCTGCTACTCATACAGATCTCAACTCCAAGATACAGTTTCAGATACGCTCCAGACACGGTAGCCATTCTGTCACTCATTCAGATCCTAGTTACAGTTTCAGATACACTCTAGACAAGGAAGTCATTCTGCTACTCATACAGATCTCAACTCCAAGATACAGTTTCAGATACGCTCCAGACACGGTAGCCATTCTGTCACTCATTCAGATCTCAGTTACAGTTTCAGATACACTCCAGACACGGAAGTCATTTTGCTAGTCATACAGATCTCAACTCCAAGATACAGTTTCAGATACGCTCCAGACACGGTAGCCATTATGTCACTCATTCAGATCCCAATTACAGTATCAGACTACCACGAAGCCTGGATTACGACCAGATAGTGGTATCTCCTAAGAGCAAGCTATGATGTCCGGATTCGACCGGATAATAGTTTAATCCCCAACAAGTTTCTGTGAAAGCCTGGAGACCGACCAGATAACAGTTAATCATTAACAGAATGAAGACTCTCATCCTTAAAACCTCATAAGATTGGTATACTCCCAGTTTATGACCGTTAACAGAATGAAGATTCTCATCACCTCAGAAGATTGGTATACTCCCAATTTCTGACCCTTAACAAAATCAGGGTCAACACCTTCCGAGATTTCCTTCTAGAGATATTCAGATGTGACCCAGATTTGACGACATTCCGAAACTTATTCCAGACTTCCTTCTAGAGATAGTTCAGATGTGACCCAGATTTGGCGACATTCCGATACTTATCCCAGATCAATACCTGCAGCAATCAAAAGATTCTTGCAATCCCCAGCGGAGCTAAAACTTCCAACTATCAATCCCCAAGCAGAATGAAGACTCTCATTCTCAGTTCCTCACAGGATGTTCAGATATTCCCTAGTGAAGATCTCCTCAAGACAAGAATCCCCAGTAGATTGGCATACAACCCAAGCTCCTGATTCCCCAACAGCGGTCCAAGGATTTCTCATCTTCAGCAATCAGAGATTCTTGCAATCCCCTGCAGCAGTCAAGGATTCACTTTCCCCAGCTGCAGTCAAGACTCTTTTATCTCCGGCTATCCAAGAGTCATCTATCCTCAGCAAGACAGCTCATCCGCTTACATGCACATTCATTACATTCATATCATAAACATTGATGAAGTACAATTCATTACATCATGACATTGCATACAACTAACTCTTTACCTTTTCAGGAAAGATCAATCAACAGACAAAGATCATCATCTTCCGAGATTCCTTCTAGAAATAGTTCAGATGTGACCCAGACATGGCGACATTCTGATACTTATTCTAGATTCCTTCCAGAAATAGTTCAGATGTGACCCAGACATGGCAACATTCTGATACTTATTCCAGATTTCAAGACTTCTGAAAACAGTTTACGGATTCTCCAAACACGGATGTTAATCTATCGCTTGTTCAGACTCAACTTTTGAAAACAGTTTACGGACACTTCCCAACATGGATGTTGATCTATTGCTTATTCATCTCCAAGACCTCTGAAAACAGTTTACGGGTTCTCCAGACACGGATGTTAACCTATCGCTTGTTCAGATTCAAGACTTCTGAAAACAGTTTACGGATTCTCCAGACGCGGATGTTAATCTATCGCTTGTTCAGACTCAACTTTTGAAAACAGTTTACGGATGCTTCCCAACATGGACGCTGCTCTATTGCTTATTCAACTTCAAGACTTCTGAAAACAACTTACGGGTTCTCCAGACACGGATGTTAACCTATCACTTGTTCAGATTCTTCAACTTCTGAAAACAGTTTACGGATTCTCCAAACACGGAGGTTAATCTATCGCTTGTTCAGACTCAACTTTTGAAAACAGTTTACGGATGCTTCCCAACATGGATGCTGATCTATTGCTTATTCATCTCCAAGACCTCTGAAAACAGTTTACGGGTTCTCCAGACACGGATGTTAACCTATCGCTTGTTCAGATTCAAGACTTCTGAAAACAGTTTACGGATTCTCCAGACACGGATGTTAATCTATCGCTTGTTCAGACGCAACTACTGAAAATAGTTTACGGGTTCTCCAGACACGGATGTTAACCTATCGCTTGTTCAGATCCAAGATCTCTGAAAATAGTTTACGGATTCTCCAAACACGGATGTCAATCCATTGCTTATTCAAGACCCCCCCCCCCAGTTCAGAGATATTCCAAAACATGGATACCTTTTTGATACTCACTCACTCACTCATCAAAGACCTACAGTTCAACAAACATTCCAGATGGCATCTTTAAGCCCATCCTCCTACCAGCAATTTCCAGATGGCATCTCTAAGCCCATCCTCCTACCAGCAATTTCCAGATGGCATCTCTAAGCCCATCCCTCGGTCACATCTCCAGATGGCATCTGTAAGCCCATCACCAAATGGCATCTTTAAGCCCATTCCCTCAATCACATCACCGAGTGCAAATTTTTTGGGCACTCTAGTGTCCAATCTCCTTTTACCTTCAATCCGCGAACGGCAAACTTGCCGATCTAACTCTTCAGGTCCAAGAAGATTGAACAGGGGCAACTGTTGTACCCCAAAATTTGCCCTCCTCTCTTTTCCACAAGAAATCACAGTTTCGGGCTTTTCCTGATTTTTCAGACTAGTTTAAGAATCGGTCAAACAGACTTTTCTCATCAGTCAGACAAAATTAGGGTTTCCATTGATTTTGAATTAGTTCAAGCAGATTATTAGGGTTTGGTTGAGTTTGGCTCAGGGTTTGATCAGGTGGACGTTTCTTTAACAATAAATCAAGAATTAGGTTTTGCACGCACATTCTCAGAAGGAATTAGTTCTACAGTTATTTTCAATTGACTCTGGGACATGGGTTGAGGTTTCTGATTGAAAGTTTGAAGTTTAAGTTTGATCAGTGAGATAAAGGACATATGGACGTTTGGTTGTTTATCTGTGCGATGCTTTTGGTTATTCGGAACGCCGGACGTTTAGTAATTATTTATAATTTCTAAGTTAAAATTATTGGATAATTTCCAATTATTATAATTCAAGAAATTTAAGTAATTAAATAAATAAATGCAGAAGAATAAAGAATTATCTGATAAAAGGACTTTTATTTATTTTCAATTATTGGTACAAGTGTTATTTGAATACGTTTACAGTATTTATAATAATGTTTATTATAAATAATTAGAAATAAAATAAAACTATCCTAAATTGCTTGAAGTCTTCATCTTCTATTTCTCTTGCCCCAATTGATATTTACCTGCAAAAGAAAAGGAAGAAGTCAAATGCAGATGAATTTAAAAAGTATTTCGCAGACAGATATTTAAAACTCATCATTAAAAGTGTTGGCCGGAATCAGTTTGTTTGCCCTCTCTACAAATTACAAGAGGACTCTTGGTTCACAAAGAGGGAAAGAAAATGTTTGCAAGTATTGGAATTAATTAAATGTACAAGGCTGCATAATTTTAAATTGCAAAGTGTCAACAAAAATGTCAAAAATGGACAAACTGAATATGCCAAACAAATTACAAAGTCCAAACTGAACTGCATATATGCAAACTGAAAAAATGCCTAACCAAGTCCAAAATGTCAACCAAACTGTCCAAAAGCTGTCAAAACTGTCCAAAGAAGATATCAAAGATATGCAGGAAATCTGGAAAAGAAGAAAGTACACAGAGCAAAGCTAATGCAAGCAACATATTTCAAATTCTTCATCATTTCCCAGCCAAGCACTTTTTCAGAGTAAGTACAGTCTAAAGCAATAAAAAATGCTTTTCATCTGTGGAGAGAGAAAGAGAGAGAGAAGTAGAAAGGCTTACAGTTTTGCAGGCTAGAGATAAATAAATATAAGGATATCAGAACAAGCAAAAGAGGAGGCAGAACCACATAACACAAACAAGCCAAAATCCTCCAAACTGTGTCAAGAACTTCAAGCCGCATGCCTGCCTAAACAATAATACAAAGCTTGCCTCCCAAACTGTATCAACACAAGCCTGTAGCCTCAAAACACAATAAGCCTGTACCAATACACAAAAACCAGAAATGGCCACAAACCTGCATAATACATCAAGCCATACAAGCCTGAAGCCTAAACCTTAAGCTTTCAAACCAGAAATCCCAACAAACCTGTCAAACTGTTAGTTTCAAAGAAGCAAGCCAAAGCCTAAACTTCTAACCTGTCACAACAGTCAGCCTGTGACCCAAATAAGCCAGCAAACTGATAAGCCTTGAAGCCTGAAGTTAGTAGCCTGCTAAAGTCCAAACCAAATATCCAAACTCAAAGCATTCAAGCCAAAAAAACCCTCAGAACGAATTCATCATAGGGTTAGTATATTCAACTCAGAATCAAAACCAAAAAGAGAGGAAGAAAGTCAATGACCAACAATGCCTCAGAACCAAGGTTCATCATAGGCTAAGCAAAAACACTGAAGCAACTCTCAGGCTCAAAGTCATCATCATCAAAAGCAACATACAAAATCAAAATAATCTCAAATTCAGAAGCGAGCAAGCAGAAGAGGAAAAGAAGTTTTCAGAAGCAGAGGCCCTAGGGTTTTCAGATTGCAATACTATCATCATAAAACCATTAAACTAAAACAAGATACAAATACTAGGGAAGGCCAAAAAGCTAGCACAACATCATACTCCCTCGCCTCCGGCCGCCTAAGACACCTCCAGTCCCCTCCTCCGTCTCCTCTCCAAAGGTATTGTCCTTCTCCCTTTTTACACATCTCATACAAACAAAGATAACACATAAAAATCAATAACGTGTAAGAGACAAGACATGCAAGAATGGAAATCTGAAAACCCTAAAAATGCATTAAGACAGAAACAAGGCTACCTTTTTTCATCGTAGCCTGAATGATCATGGGGAGAGGAGAGATGGACGGTGGCGTCTGACAGCTGAGGTGTAGAGGGAGCGTCAATGGCCTTGGCTTGAGAAAGTGAAGAGGACGAAGAAGAAGA
Organism: Vicia faba; assembly: GCA_948472305.1. NCBI lineage: Eukaryota > Viridiplantae > Streptophyta > Magnoliopsida > Fabales > Fabaceae > Vicia > Vicia faba. Next base: position 598,394,716 of record OX451737.1, read on the forward strand.
TGGAAGCGGCGCCTCTGTAAAACTGTAACCCTAATCTGATTAACAACAAAACAAACCCTTAGAAAAATTGTCAAACCTTTGGGCCTCTGCCCCATTAACCTGCCTAAGCCCATTTCCATTCTAGCGCCTTACCCCTCTTTCAGCGTACGTACCCCCCCCCCCTTTTGATTCTCCTTCAAACTTTGTTTTGGGCCAAGAACAACTCTAAAGCCCACTTAACCCTTTTATTATTTACTTTTTTTCTTATACTTATAAATTAACACTTTTTTCTTATTACCTTATTTTCTTTCCTTTTTACAATCTATATTTTTTTTTGTTAAATTAAAAAGTAATATATTAATTCTTCATATTTTTATTACTAATACTTTCTATCACACTTGAAATGTAAATATTAGATTTTATCAAGTTTAAACAATTTTTCTTTACTAAAACCTTTTCTTTTGTTTAATTAGATCTTGTACATAAACAAAACATTAAAAAATATATAAACAATTAGTTTGTTTTGAATTAATTACCTTTTTTCTTTAAAACCCTTTTATTTATATAGCATTAACATAAAATACACAAAAAAGGAATAAATAAAATACTTAATAATATATTAGGTTAACATTTTTTTATCACTTGTACATAATCACATACACTTTCACAAATACTTTTATTTCTCTTTGATTCTTATACTTGGCTATACTTTACATTGAGAATGCGATTCGATTTGGTTGTAAATATATTTGGACATTACTATTCTGATAAGACTCATCCCCATTTGTAAATATTTGTACCCCCATTCCCGGATACTTATTTGTAATAGCTTAGACTTTAAATTCCCGCAATTTATCGCTTTCTATATACTGTATAGTAATTAAGGTTTGTATACGAAGATTCAAAATCAACCGCTAGATAACCTAATACAAGACAAATGCATGAAAATCAAATACACAATTCACACTTGCACCCCTAGGGTAATCCCGCTTGTTGCCTTCAAAAATGGGCCATGTTTGCATGTTGGGTTCTTTGGCAAAACAAAAACAAATCAAATGATCATAGTCCCTTGATGACGCTTTCGAAGTTGCCTAAAAATGATCAAAACCCTTAAAGGAAAAATTGTCAAAGACACTTGGCACCATTGCATTCATGGTCTATACGATGACCCGCGCCCGTCCCGTTAACATCCTAACACAAGATTGTCCACCAAATACAGTGGTGGAACAATACTGTTAAAAGGGTTAAAATATAAGAATGATCTTTGAGAAATTTAGGGGTAGACAACTCTTAATTACTTGATCAAACTTGCAAAACACACTTGCCTACTTTCAAAACACACTCCACAACACAATTTCAAAACAACTTTCAAAACCTTGAAACATCTTTTCAAAAAGACAAACACCTTTAGTAAAACATTCGAGTAAATAATTGTTACAAGGGTTGCCTAGACAAAGGCATCTTTTTCAAAACATTTTCAAAACCACACACACAAAGCACCATTTCAAACAATTGAAAGCACCATTTCAAACAATTGAAAATCAAGGCAAGTGATCTAAAACAAGTAACTAAGAGCCCATGGATAACCATGGATGAAAAGGGTGTTAGCACCTTCCCTTTTCATAATCTACCCCCCGAACCCACGAAAACATCTCAAAGGTTTTTCCTGTGCTTTTTAACCTTTCCTTTAGGATAAAATAAAAAGTCGGTGGCGACTCTTGCTAAACCGAACAAGTACGAATACAAACGCAAAACCTCAAGTCAGTTCTCCCACCGTATCACAGAACCCATTAGCATGCTGGATCGAAGGAGGCATTTCATTCCTGGATCGAAAGTCATGGCCTCCATGATCAAAAGACAATCCTCTTCCTTGGATCGAAGGCTACTCACGCCTTACTGTATGACCCTATCTGGATCGAAGATTTCATTCCCTCCTTGGCTCTAAACTCCTTTTCCCCCCTGGATCGAAGGATCCCCCCTTGTATTTTATTTTTGTTTTCATTGACATCTTTTTATCTTGTTTTAATTAACATTAAAATAAAAAAAACCACAAAAACATTAGGCTAGTTTTTTCTATTAAATTAACTTTGTCAATTAATCTTTTAATTATCTTAACATTTTCTCAAAAAAACTAAAATTAAGTATATTTAGATCATTTTCTCAAAATAAAATAAAACAACAAAAAGATTCTATTCTTAGATTTTTAGAGGTTATTTTCAGATTCGCGCGCATTTATTTTATTGTAACTGCCTACTGGTTTGTAATAACTTAGCTAAGACTTTTACTTTACTGCTTTTATTTCCCCCAATTTTTGGACATGTAAATAATCCCCCTCCCCGAAGCCTTGTAATAGCGTAGGATTTACAATTCCCGCACTTTAAATTCCTGTACATATATTAAATGTTTAGATGTATGCTAACTAGGATTGCATGACAAGATTAACTCTTAATTTAAAATCAACCGTAGCTCACCATAACATGTACAAAGATAATATAAACTGAAAATTGACACTCGCACATGCCACTCCTAGGGTACACCTCACTTGGTTGCCTCGAACGTGGTCATTGAGTATAGGAAGTCTTAGAGGTCGCCCTCCTGTCTAAAGATCAAAGTTTCCTCGAAATGGTTGCCTCGATAAAAATGATCTAAGACATTAGGGTTACCGCTAAGGCGTCCTAACATTGCTTTAGTGACCACACATCCCTTAAACCGAATTGACCCGAAAACTCCAACGACGGTGCTACCTACTCCTCAATAGTGGGATAACACTGTCTAAAGGACATTTGCATAATTTAATTCCTTTTTGAGTAGGTAGAGGTTCTTATGTACTTGCTCAGTTTAAAAACAAAACAAAACTTTTCACACTTACACTTTTCGAACAAAGTTTTCAAAACACTTTATTACACTCTTGAGGACAGAAGCAAGAGTTAAATCGAAGTTTCAAACAAAAACTCTTTTCAAAACCCATAAACACAAAGAAAAGCAAACTTTTGAAAACATAGTGAGCAAGTACCTAAGAGCCCATGGATAACCACAGATAGAAAGGGTGCTAACACCTTCCCTTTCTATAATCTACCTCCCGAACCCGAGAAACAATCTCGAAAAGGAATTTTTCTGTGCTTTTGTCCTTTCCTTGTTGGATAAAATAAAAGACGGTGGCGACTCTTGCTTACCGCGACATTTTGCGAAAACAAACGCAAAAGCGAACCAGCATTCCAAAACAGTCAGTTCTCATTCCCACCGATCACACATTCTTCACTATAATTGAAACAAATCACATCCTTATGTTTGCACTCAGATGCAACATGTCATGTATTACTACAACGGAAACACCTATTTACCTCAACAATACACATATTACTCTTATGCCCAGGTTTTCCATATTTAAAACAAACCACACCAGCAGGAGCATCTCCCCCACTAGTCCTCTGACCCTGAGCAGCTTTTTGTTTACCTTTACCAACTGGGGTATCATAAGGCTTACCATAATTTTGTTGGTGCTTACCTCTCTTCTAATTGATAATCTTGTAATGAGCATTATTACCCTCTTCATAAATCCTGCAACTATCGATCAGATCAACAAAGACACGGATCTTCTGGTATCCAACTACCTTCTTGATCTCTGGGCGCAACCTGTTCTCAAACTTGATGCACTTCGAAAACTCAGCATCTTCCTTATCATAGTGCGGATAAAACTTAGCCAACTCGGAAAACTTTGCAGCATACTCAACAATCGACATATTCCCTTGCTTCAGCTCAAGGAACTCAATTTCCTTCTTACCACGGACGACTTCAGGAAAGTACTTCCTCAAAAATTCCCTACGAAACACAGCCCAAGTGACATTTTCACCCGCAGCTTCCAATATCTGACAAGTATCTAGCCACCAGTCATCAGCCTCGACTGCTAGCATATGAGTACCATATCGAACCTTATGCGCTGGAGTGCAGTCTATCACACGGAAGATTCTCTCAATCTCTTTCAACCAATCCAACGCTCCGCCAGGATCATACTTTCCCTTGAAGGTAGGCGAATTCTCTCTCTGGAAAGTCGCCAAACTACGAGACTCAGCATTCCCGTCAACATTCGGCTGATTCTCCATCGCACGTGCCATTGCTTCTAAAGCAGCAACAAGTGCAACATCATTCCTTCCATCCATCTCAACTTATCACTACAACATAAACAACAGTTATAACTCAAATTAACAATACTCGATTGTTAGACAACTACGACTCAACAACTTGGCCGGACAGACCAACCTTTTGCTCTAATACCAACTTTGTAACACCCCAATTCTACCCGGCAATTATAAATGTAAATCAGAGTTATAAAATTCATACAACTGAATCAGGATGCCACAAATTCAACTTCTAAACACATTTCATTCAACATGGATACATAACACTTCAAAACTTAGGATGAGCCATCAGCAAAATAATTTAATCTCTTAATTCAATAACTTAAACATCTATGCAGCGGAATCATAATAACATCTTTTTCCATCGTTACAACAACTTCAAAATACCACATACTTAGCAACAATAAAATTAAAGTTCAACCACTGAAATAATCAATAATTAAAAGCAACAAGCGTTCATCCCCCCGAGTGTTACGTATCAGAGCAATGACACCGACTCGAACTACCGAAGGTATACTGCCTTCACTCCAGATTACCTGCATGTTACCAACGTAAGGGTAACATTTAAAAAGAAGGGGTGAGATATCTAACAATATAATAAAACGTATGATAAATAATATATTAAATTAGATCACATAATATCACCACTTCTCATCGTATAAACAACAATAATCGCAATAGAATACCAACAATATACACTTTTACCGCATCAAAACACAACTTCTTTATGCAATCATATAATGCGACTCAATATTATACAAATGCATGTGGTACTATTGGAGCAGAATTCATGTGATACGCTAGGAGAACTGACTTGAGGGTTTTGCATTTTATCGCAAATGTTGCGGTTAGCAAGAGTCGCCACCGACTTTTCTTTTATCCAAAAGGAAAGGTAAAAAAGCACAGGAAAGACCTTTGAGATGTTTTCTTGAGTTCGGGGGGTAGATTATGACAAGGGAAAGTGCTAGCACCCTTTTCATCCATGGTTTTCCGTGGGCTCTTAGTTACTTGCTTAGATCACTTGCTTTAGTTTGTTTGAAATGGTGTTTGATGTGGTTTTGAAAGTATTTTGTAAAAGAAGCCATTCTTTTAGGAAATCTTTGTAATGATTCTCGTTCGTAAGAATGTATACAAAGATGTTTGTCTTTTGAAAATGTTTTCAATGTTTTGTAAGATGTTTTGAAATGTGTGTGTGTTTGTTTTTTAAAGTAGCAAGGATTGTTGTTTGAAATGGAGCAAGTAACTTAGAAGCTATCTTCCTATTCAAATGTCTTTCTTGTGCATTTTCTATTCCTTTGACATTGTTGACTTACCATTGATTTGGTAAGCAACCCTATCTTTGGATGTAAACGGGACGGGCGTGGGTCATCGTATAACCATGATAGCAATGTTGCTAAGTATCTTAGCATTTTTTAGGGACCAAGATCATTTTGTTTAGGCAACTTTTTGAATAGCGTCATCGAGGGGCTATGATCTTATACTTGTTTTGTTTTGCCAAGATACTTCGTGTGATACAGTGGGAAGAACTGACTGTTTTTGGAATGCTGGTTTGCGTTTTGCGTTTGTTTTTGCAAAATTTCACGATAAGCAAGAGTCACCACCGACTTTTATTTTATCCAACAAGGAAAGTAAAAAAGCACAGAAAAATTCCTTTTTTTCGAGATATTTCTGAGTACGGGGGGTAGATTATAGAAAGGGAAGGTATTAGCACCCTTTCTATCCGTAGTTATCTACGGGCTCTTAGGTACTTGCTCATCATTTTCAAAATGTTTTCTTTGTGCTTGTGGGTTTTGAAAAAAGTTTTTTAATTTTGATTTAACTCTTGCTTCTGTCTTCAAGAGTGTAATGAAGTGTTTTTTGAAAACTTGTTTGTAAAAAGGTGTAAGTGTGAAAAAGAGAGTTTTGTTTTGGATGAGCAAGTATCTAAGAACTAATCTACCTACTCGAAAAAAAGAATCATTCTATGCTTGTTTCCTTTAGACAATGATATCCCACTATTAGTGAGTAGGTAGCACCGTCGTTGGAGTTTAAGGGTCAATTCGAAGGAGGGACATACGGTCACTAAAGCAACGTTAGGATGTCTTAGCGGTAACCCTAATGTATTAGATCATTTATTCAAGGCAACAATATCCGAGGCAACCAATTCGAGGCAACTATGATCTTTTAGACAAGAGGGCGACCTCTAAAACAACCTATACTTAATGGCCGTGTACGAAGGCAACCAAGTGGGGTATACCCTAGGAGTGCGCATGTGCGAGTGTGTTGTTTTTCAGTTATTTTTATCTTTACACATGTTTAGGGTGATCTAACTGTTTTAAATTAAGCATCCATTCTTGTCATGCAACCCCTATTATCAAACATCTAGCAGTTATATAATTTGCAGAATTAAAATGCGGAATTTAAACTAAATTATTACAAGGCGTCGGGTATTTACATCGCCAAAAGCAACCCTTTGAAATTTAAAAGCGGAAAAATAAATATCCTAATTAATTATTACAAACCGGGAGCAGATACATTAATTGGATAAAGAAAAAATAAAGCACGCGATGCAAAATTAAATCAAATGCGAAATTAGGGTTTTGACCCTCTTAATTAAAGAAAATGTTTTTTTGATTGTTTTTATTTATTTTTCAGAAAAGAAATTAATCCTAAAGTTAAATGCTAAATTAATTATTAAATAAATTAATTAATGAAAAAATATTAAATGACATCTTTTTGGAGTTTTTGTTATTTTAGGAAAGAAAATAAAATAATTAAATTAATGATTAAAACCTATTAATTCTAATTAGTTTTAAATATTTACAAAATTAATTAAAGTTATATATAATTAATAACCTAATTAATTAATTAATATTTATTAATGAAAAAATAAAATTCTGAAATTTAAGTGGGTAAAAAATATTTTTTGTGATTTTTTGATAAAAAGGAAATTAATTTAATGGTTAGTAATTGAATTAAATAGAATAAAACAATTAAATGAAATATAGAAAAGAAAATAAAAAAAAGGAAGAGATTGGACCTGATTGGAGGGTGTGCATAGCAATTTTCTGGCCCATTTGTGAAGATCCAATTGACTTTTGTGATCCCGTGCGTATGCATTGACTTGGCCTTTTGGTACACCTTTAATGCTGGTTGGAAAAATAACAAATGCTGGAGGCAGGGATCGAACCCCTGACCTCCAGCCTCTAATGCCCTGAAATCATACGTGGCAACCACTAGGCCATGTGGTTCTTATTGTTAATAAAATACAAAACAATGATAATATAAAGAAACTGAAATATAGTGGACAAAAATAAAAAAGGCGCGCTGGTATTTGAATAAGCCTATGGTGGGACAACACCTCATCATCTCCTTCCTTCCTCTGTAGCTAAAAATCTGCAACATCTATACCTACGGACGCTGGCCGTCACTACAAGTCATGTCCATTCCAAAATCTCGTACAGGCCATGTAAATGGATTTTAAGACCATGGTTGAGGTCGTCTCATCCTCCTGATTGCAACCATGCCCATTATTAGGGCCAATTGTACCTGAAAACGAAAACCCTAAAAGCAAACTCGAAACCCTAGCTATGGTGAATTTCGATTCAGTCCATATAAATGAAATTGGCTATTGGCAAAAGCTTGCAAACATCATAGTGATCAAGAATATGCAATTATTTTTCATTATAGATGCAAGAATGAAGCTTTTCAAATTAAAGAAAATGGTGGTTCCGTGAACGACTTACAGTGCACTGGAGGGCTCGAAAACGCTTGCTTTTGGTTGCTTTCGCTTGTGGAGATTTCCAGGAGACAATTGGGACAATTTCCAGGCCTTGAGGATGTCTCTAAGTGGGATTTTGATCTCACACTTTTCTTTGATTTTTTCAGATTTTGTTTGCTCTCTATGCTCGATCTCCAACCTCTATTCTGATTTGTCTCGCCTCCTTATGTATTGTACAATGCCTTAGGGTTGCAAATTCAATCCAAATCCCTCTCCATCAATGCCTTGGATATTGATTTGATTCCCTTTAACAACCTTCCAAATTTGGCCTCTTTTCAATCTTTTTGTACACATATGGCTTGATACGAGTTTGATTACCTTGCTAGCTGTAATTAGAGCCTGAAACAATCACCAAATCCTTGTTATCAATGCTTTTGGATTTTATTTGATTTAAATCAAATTAATTCAAATAAAAATCAAAATAGTTAATAAAAATATGATATGGACACATGGCCAAGGCTAGAGCACGTGGGCAATAATGCCAACTCAAAACAAGTGAAAAAGAATGGGCCCATTTGGCGAAATTTGAAGTTTTGGGGATAGTTGACTTTTGGCAATTTTGCAAAAAAGGTCAACTTCAACAATGCATAACTTCGTCAATTTTGACTCTTTTGAGGTGTTCTTGGACTTTTTAGAAAGCTTGATGTGTCCTCTAACCAACCCTTTTGGTCTCATCTAAATTTGATATTCCATTCGCATGTATGAAGCTTTGACAAAAAAGGTGTTTTTGTTGACTTTTCAAAATGACCTATAATGTCCAAATTCATAACTTCTTGTGAGTGCATATTTTGATCTTGGGATCTGAAGATAGATTGTAGGGAATTGATTCCTCTTAAAAATTAGCTTTGTATGGGTCATTTCTCATAAATTATGAGAAAGTTATGCTTGGTCAAAGTTGGGTTGACTTTTCCTACAAAACCCTAATTTAGCAACTTGTGAGTCTTGATGAATTATGAGAAATCATTGATGAATCATAATCAACCCTTGATAAAATGATGAAATAAACTTCAAAATGAGGATGTTGACAAAAAATCTTGAAGTTTGACTGTATATAGGTCATAGTTGACTTTTGCCCTAGCACAGTCGATTTTTGGACCTTTGAGCAATTGACTGAGCAAAATTCCTCTGCAAGGCTTGAAACTTGACATGAATGATCTTGAGAACATATTAGGACATTTGTGAGAAATTGGGGTCACTTGGACTCAAGGATCTTGATGCAATGTGAAACCCTAGTTTGGGGAAGACTGCCTTAGGAGAGAGCTTGTCTAACCAACTCTTGGGCTATCTTGAGCAACTTGGAGATTTTTCTTGACATATTTTGAGAAATATGAGAGGGAAAATTTTGGGGTACAACACTTCGCATGCGTAACATGGCCATTTTATTTTAGGCAACCAAGTGGGAGAAACCCTAAGGGTGTTTGTGTGCAAAGTGTATCATTTTCATGCTTTTGATTTTGTCTTGTATTTAGGGTTTTCTATTTTACTTTGTTTTGGTCTTGTCATGCAAACCATAATTACTAATCATGGTATACAAAGCGATAAATTGCGTAATGTAAATAAACTAAGCTATTACAACAATTTTTATGGGAGGGAGGAATACAAGTTTGAATGGGGATTTGCACAAATATAAAGCTAAATATATTATTACAACCAAATCGAATATGCGCGAATTAAATAAATATAATACAAATATTTAATATATAGTGCAATATGTATGTAAATAAAAGATTTTTTTTATGTCTTGTTTTTGAATAAAAGAATATTTAACTTAAACCTAAAAATAAGGAAAAAAAATTAATTCTTTTTGAAAGGGATTAAACCCTAGTTTTCATTTAAAAGAAAATAATGTTCTATATTATTATTTTGTGTATTTTTTTGTATAAAAAATAATAAATAATATTGTATATGAATATTAAAAATTAAATATGTGCAAATATTGGTATTTGTAAGTATAAAAATAAAAAATAAAAAATATATAGTATATTTAATTTATTATGAGTTTTTTAAGAAAATAAATTCTATTCTATCAAAATAAATTAATTTTTTATGTGAGAAATAATAAAAAATAAAATAAAAGTGTGAAAATAAATAAATCATTTTTTAGTATTTTTTATCATTTAAGAAAAATAACTAAATTTATTAAAATATGAAAATATGAAAAAACATAAAAATACAAAATAGTTAGCCAGGGGGGTGCAATAGCAAGTCAGGGGGGGTGTTTAGCAAAAACAAAAATGCCCAAGCAACAAAAAGCCCAGAACTTCATCCCTGTCCTTCGTTCATCATCTTCACGCCATTTTCAGTACAACCTGTATATTCCTCATGCTTGCTTAAAAATGAAAACTCATAACATAAAAAATGTGGCATTTAAGCTCACGATTCCAACCATATAAATCATGTAACCTAACTATCAAAGATCAAAGAGAATTTTGGAATCCCTAAATCGCGACCTAAAAATTTCAGAGATTTCAAGCTTCAAATTCTCTTAGCACAAGTAATATAAATGCAAAGTAATGATATATACAACTTCGTTATGATGAGAACTATATTTTTTCTTCACAAATCGTGGCTTGAGGTTGCTTGTATAAAGAGATAGAGTTTAAGAAAATACCTCCTTTAACTGGAATCGTGTATGGCAATGTAGGGACTTTAATGGAGGCCTGATGATTGCTTGAGCTTCCTTGAGCTTCCCTGAATCTATTCCAACCCTTATCTTGCCCTGAGGATGGCTGAAACTCCCTGACCAAGTCCAACTGCAAGCTTCCAAGTTGAAAATGGAAGATGATTAAACAGAGGTTACAGAACCAGGGTGATGGCTTGGATAGACTAGGTATCAAGTGTATAAGATGTTTAAATCAGTTAAACACAAAACGCACGAGCCAAATGAAAGTTGGCTGAGCTTTTACAGAAACTGTAACACCCCTTCTAAAATACCCCGAATAATATTAATTATATCAATGATTAAAGACATATTCCATCAGAGTTAACACGGAACAAGGGATGTCACAATTATGAAATAAATAAAACTTCCAATAAAACAGTAGTCATGCTACACTGAGGGTCATTATTCAAATAATTCAATCAAATTAAGACCATGTCTTACACAGCGGAAAAATACCATAACCAAAACGGAATAAACCAAAACATAATTATTCCCAATGAATTTCAAAGAAACAATTGAATAATAACTAATTCCTCAACTAAACATTCCCCAGTGTTACAACCTATCAGAGCACGACACTGACACGCGGACTTAAAGTAACATAGCTCTAGAGCCATCCTCACCAACTCCTGAGCTGCTAACTTTAATCTGAAATTGTTAAAGTAAGGGTGAGATTTCTCATAATTAACATGCATTATAAGCTTCTCAATCAACATTATATCACACACATATTATTTCACCCATTTTAGCATAAATTCAGATTCAACACGCAGTTCCAATCATACAAGTCATTATGCACAAATCAATAATCAACCAAAGAATTGTAACACTGGAAGACATCCTAACATGTTACAATTCCATGCAAACACAAATGCAGACACAATGCATGTGGTACCAACACGTGACCAAGTCACCCAACACTGATCCATCATCAACCGGATACAACAACCATCGATTCGTCCATAAACACCCGGACACGAATCCAGCCTAACCACCCATCATCACCCGGGTATCGGTTAACGGCAATACAAGTCAAATTCCACACAATGGGAATTAACTTCACCAAAACAATGCATATGCACGCACATCACTAGCATGCAACATCAAATCAGTCTATGAAATACATCAATTTATCATAACTGAACCAAAACCAAAAACATGATATCTCAACGATCATGCACACCATAATTAGCAACATAAACATGCCTTTCATTCACACAATACTAATACATCCATCCATCACAGGTTCACTGCTACATACACACCCATGTGCGTTAGCCAATAATCACTTATTCCGGGATTTGACTCATTTTTAAAATAATTTCAGGTTTTAGGAAATCTTTTCATTTTATAAAATAGAGCATTAAATTTAAGAAATAACGTCCAAAACGGCACTCAAAATGGACTTACGGTTTGAAAGTTATGAATTTTCAAAGTTTAATATTTTTCAAAAGTTACAGCAGAACCCGGTTCCTACATATGCAGGAACCGGTTCCTGCGAAGTTCAAAAATCACGCTTCTGGAAAAATGTATGGGAACCCGGTTCCTACCTATACAGGAACCGGTTCCTACGTGCATTTTTGCCAGTTTTTATAAATTCACACAGTGGAACCCGGTTCCTCCCCACTGGGAACCGGTTCCCACGACCTGCAGAGTCAAATTCTGCACTTTTGACAGCATTTATTCATTCTAAACCAATTCCAAACATACCCATACAAATTGCAACATGAGAAACACCAAAACACATCCATTTTGCACCATTATAACATCAAACAACATTATTTCATCATTCCTTTTTATCATCTGACACCCTAATGGTTTTCAACCTACAATTCGACGCAATAGGGACAATTCTACGGAACCCTAGAATTCCAAACCGGGATTCCCTAACATACTATGATCCATACTATTGAATATCTAAACCGATAATACGAATTAACTAATCGAAATCACCCCTTACCTTGTGGGTTCTTCGAATTCTGACGCTTCCGGTTTTCTCCTTCTTTTTCCTCTTCTCAAATGCACGTATGATGAATATTCCAAAATAACTCTCTTTCTCTTCTTTTTTCCTTTTAATACTCCTTTTATTATTCCAATAAAATAATTAAATTAGTAATTAGTAAGAGTAAAGTATTTTACCCCTCACACCCTCTAATCACTCTTCACACCACCAATACTTCTTTCCTTTAATTAATTAAATTAATTCCAATAATCTAAAAATACCAATAATTAAATTTCCAATTAAATTAATAATTAAAAATTCTAATTATTTAATAATCAGATTATTTGGGGTGTCACAGAAACTGTATGCTTAGGCAGATTTTTGGGTTTTTTCAGTTTGAGAGAGAGATAAGTCCAAGCCAAGCGTGTAATTCCTTGTACAATGTTTGCATATTAGTATAGAAGTGATCCAAAGTCATCTTCTTACTAGCTGTGCAAGCTTTAGCCCTTTTGCAACTTTTCTTGTACTTGAAGTAAAGTTGACAAGACCAATCTCACATGCTTGTACCAGCTTGTTTTAGGGCTGATATGAATTTGTATAAATTGATTGAGAGTTGTGTAGTTTTCTTGTATCAATGGGACAAGTCCAATGCTCCAAGTTGACAAAGTTGCAAAAGTGCATCTTTATGAAAATGACAATGAAGCCTTTTTGCCCAAAATGGAATTACAACTTGTGTAAAGTTTCAAAAGCAAGGATAAAGGCTTTGTCAACTGAGTATGCATTTAATTAATGAGTGTATAGCAAGCTTAGGACCTGTAAAGCAAGAAAAAATCAGCATAGGTTTGGTTTGTAACTTGATTCTATGTGAAAATGGCTTGAACAAAAAGTGAGAAAATGCCAACTTCCTCTCTTCGATTCTCCCTACTCAAAAATGATCTTGGAGAGTTCTTGGACATTTTGGAAAGCTTGCAATGTTATATATAATCCATCTTCGAAATTAATTTTGAGATACCTCTTGGAACTAGGTGAAAAGTTTCCATGAAGTTGGGTCAAAAACCTGCCTAAATTAGGGCAAAATTTCACTAAGTTATTTAGTTCATGGCCCTATATTCACAAATTCATAACTTGATATCCAAGCATCTTTAAGGAAAAGTTTTTGAAGCAAAGTTGTATATTTCATGGAGGAATACAACTTTCATGTTGAGAGTTTTCTTTGAATCAAAATGCATCATGGTGAAAAAGTGGTGCAAAGTTGAGAAAAAATAAGAAAAATTTTATACTTAGAAAAATTCTAAGTTATGAAAATTTTCAAATTAAAACCCTAATTTTCAAATTTAGTTTTCTTGGTCAACAAGTTTAAAATTTTGACATATCTTGATGAATTATGACCCTTGGCAATTGATTTTGACCAAAAAGTCAAAGTTTGACTTTTCAGTATACAGTTGACTTTTGATCAGTTGATTGCAAATTTCATCTGTCAATCCAATGAACTTGAGATCTTTTGAACCATGAAATTAGGTCAAGATGATTCCATTGAACCATTGAAATCATGTTTGAACTCAATTGGTCATTGGCTAGGTTAAAAATCAGAAATTGCCCTTCCTCAGTCAAAACCCTAATTTTGACCATTTTGCCCTTTTGATGATTTGATCAAATTTCTTGAGGTGTTGTGATCCAAACTTGATCAAATGGTGCATATGAGTCTAAAATGTTGATGTGGATAAAAAAATTATAAAGTTTGACTGTAAATTGGCCATAGTTGACTTTTTCCCTAATACAGCTGATTTTTAGGTCAACTGTCCAATTGACTGATCAAAAATGTGGTTCAAGGCTTGAAACTTAACATGAGCAATCTTAGGGGTCCAAAATGATGTATGAAAGTCAAATGAAGCATTGGTGGTCCAAAAATACTTGTGCAAACTCAAACCCTAATTTTGGGTTATCAGTGCAAGATGAGATGTCTTGAGCTGACCAAACCCTAATCTTGTCTTGAGTCAAAGAAGTCTTGTGAGAAATTTTTTGATAAATGAGAGAGAAAATTTTGGGGTACAACAGCTGCCCCTGTTCAATCTTCTTGAACCTGAAGAGTTAGATTGGCGAGCTTTGCCGTTCGCGACTCGAAGGTAAAAGATGATTGGACACTAGAGTGCCCATAAATTTGCACTCGATAAAGTGTAGCTGAGGGAATGGGCTTAAAGATGCCATTTGGAGAGGTGCTAGAATCTTATGGGAGATGTGCTTGTAGATTCCATCCAAGAATGTTTGTTGAATTGTAAGTTGTAAGTCAAAAGAATAAGTATTAGAATGGTGTCCGTATCTGGAACGTATCAGAACTGTATCTGGAGATTGAATCTGTATGAGCAATAGAATAGCATCCGTGTCTGGAGCGTATCCGAGCCGTATCTGTACTTGAATCTGAATAAGTGACAGAATGGCAACCGTGTCTTGGAGCGTATCTGAACTGTATCTGAAAGATGAATCTGAATAAGTGACAGAATGGCCATAGTGTCTGGAGCGTATCTGGACTGTATCTGAAAGATGAATCTGAATAAGTAACAGAATGGCCACCGTGTCTGGAGCGTATCTGGACTGTATCTTGAAGTTGAGGTCTGAATGAGTATCAGAATGGCATCCTTGTCTGGAGCGTATCTGAATTGTATCTGAATGTTGAAGTCTGAATAAGTAATAGAACGACGTCCGTGTCTGGAGCGTATTTGTACTGTATCTGAAAGCTGAATATGAATGAGTAACAGAATGACTACCGTGTCTGGAGCATATCTGAACTGTATCTAAAACTTGAAATCTGAATGAGTAATAGAATGGCTTCTGTGTCTGGAGCGTATCTAAACTGTATCTAAAAGCTGAATCTGAATGAGTAACAGAATGACTTCTGCGTCTGGAGTGTATCTGAACTGTATCATGATTGCATATTGTTAATGGTAGCTTGTTAATCTTATCCTGAAAAGGGTAAAATGTTAGCTGAAACACAAAGTTATGTTGTATGAAATGTATGATGCAACATATGCGTTTTATCAATGTTTTTGATATGTGGATGTAATGCATGCGCATGTAAGCTGATTCGCTATATTGCGGAGGAAAATAAATCCTTGACTGCTGATGAGGATATGTGGATTCTTCATGTCTTGAAGTTTGAGTATTAACAAAAATTATGTTGTAATAGTAATGACATGTACTGCTTGAGGAATCTGCTTGGGGAATCCAGAGAATTTTGATGACTTCTACTGGGGAATTATCCTAGGAATCCTCGTTCTGTTGGGGAACAATGAAAACTCTGTGGGAAAAAGCTTATTCCTGTTTGGGAAAAAGTTCAGGAGTTTCGGTCATTTGCCACTCTGTCGGGGAATTATCCTAGGTTGGGGAGTAACGGAAGTTAACTGTTATCCGGTTGATTTTCAGGCTTCAAGACAACTTGCTGGGGAATTTGGAGAAACTGGATGGTTTCTACCGAGGATTAATAGTTTGAAGTTTCAGCTCCACTGGGGATCTTAATGACGTACTGTAGGGATTGCTCATGGAATAGCCTAAAGACGTTTTCCTATTCTTTCAACCTGTCAGTAATTGTTCTTTTTCATTTTGTTTATTTGTAAACAATAATTATGTTCAAATGCATATGTTCACTAATGAATCATTGGACGTTTTTGCAAATAAAACACAAGTGTAAAAGAAAAGGACAAATAGTTTTTTGTACTTTAAAGAGATATCTTTGTATTCACTTTGAATAAGTATTTTGTACAAAGGAGACAGACATCCTAGTAAGAGGACGGTGTCATGAAAATAAGAAAAAATTTATACAAAGAAAGGCAGTTATGTGTAATAATCCCATGGGGTTCCCATTCTGCTATAGCCTTCGTATCTTCGAATATCTTGTCCATTTGTTGCTTCGTCCGAAGATGATTGAATTGATCAGAAGCGCCGAGTTTGTCAGTGAAGAGATTATCCTCAAAGTGATCCGACGAGACATAGTCATACGCTTTAATTCCCTAACTTTTTCCTGGACCGCCCTTTCAGGTTTTCAGTCCACCGTGAAACCCTTTTTTGCCCAAGTCGCCCTTTCGGGTTTTCAACTTGTCGGGTGTACAAATTTTTTTTATTTTATCCCTAATTTTTGCCCGAACCTTTTGGTTCGCCAGGATGCCCTTGTTTTGCCTAGGTGTGTCAACTTAGCGGGTCTCTTATGCATAGTATGTTTTGACTACGTCTGCGTTCGCAGGGTGTGGCAGGTCGTCACCGTCCATGGTGGTTAGGATCATTGCCCCACCAAAAAAGATGTTCTTGATTACAAATTGTCCTTCATAGGAAGGAGTCCATTTTCCCCTGGGATCACTTTGTGGTAAAATGATGCGCTTGATCACTAGATCTCCAACTTGATATTCTTGGCGTCTGACTTTCTTGTTGAAAGCCTTGATCATCCGTTTTTGATACATCTGACCATGACAAACGGCAGTAAGTCTCTTTTCATCAATTAAGTTCAGTTGATCAAGTCGGGTCTGGATCCAATCGTCCTCACTCAAACCTCATCTTTCATAATTCTCAAAGAGGGGATTTGAACCTCGATAGGAAAGACAACCTCCATGCCTTAAACCAAAGAATATGGTGTTGCCCCGGTTGATGTGCGAGCCGTGGTATGGTATCCATGGAGAGCAAACGGTAGCATCTCGTGCCAGTCCTTGTAGGTGACTGTCATTTTTTGTATGATCTTTTTAATATTTTTATTCGCAGCTTCAACGACACCATTCATCTTTGGCCGATAGGGGGATGAATTGTGATGTTGAATCTTGAATTGCTCGCACAAGGCGGTGATCATAGTATTGTTAAGGTTTGTACCGTTATCAGTGATGATCCTTTCTAGGATACCGTACCGGCAAATAAGATTCTGCTTGATGAAGCGGGCAACGACAATCTTAGTAACGGATGTGAAGGAAGCTACTTCGACCCACTTCGTGAAATAGTCAATGGCCACTAGAATGAAGCGGTGTCCATTGGAGGCTGTAGGCTTGATCTCCCCAATCATATCGATTCCCCACATAACGAAGGGCCAAGGAGTTGTTAAGACATTTAGAGGAACCGGAGGCACGTGCACCTTGTCTGTATAGATTTGACACTTATGATAGGTCCGAGAGTGTTGATAGCAGTCTGCTTCCATGGTAGACCAATAGTAGCCTGCCCGTAGGATTTTCTTCGCCATCGTATGCCCACTAGAGTGAGTGCCAAAGGTACCTTCATGCAATTCAGCCATGATCTTTTCAGCTTCAATCTTATCCACACAATGGAGCAGAATAGAATCATGATTACGTTTGTACAGGATGCCATTACTTAGGAAGAACTTAGTGGAGAATCTCCTTAGGAACTTTTTATCATTGATTGAAGCTCCTTTTGGATATTCTTGAGCCTCGAGATACCTTTTGACTTCATGAAACCAAGGCTGGTCCACTACTTCTTCAGTATTAATCTCGTGACAATGTGCTGGTTCGTCCATTCGTTCAATGGTGATCTGGGGAGCCTCGTTATCCCAATTAAGTTTAAACATAGATGACATTGTGGCTAGAGCATCTGCTAGCTGATTTTCTTCTCGTGGGAAGTGCTCAAAGGTAATCTGCTTAAAATGTGGTAGCAATGTCAAAACATGTTCTTTGTAAGGGATAAGGTTTGGATGCTTAGTGTCTCATTCTCCTTTGATCTGACTGATGACCAAAGCTGAATCTCCAAACACAACTAAAGATTTGATCCCCAAGTCTATGGCAGCCTTGAGACCAAAGATGCATGCTTCGTATTCTGCCATGTTGTTCGTACAGTTGAAGCAAAGTTTGGCACCCTTCCGAAGATATGAGTACAACGCCGATACCATTACCAAGTGCATTGGATGCCCCATCAAAGAACAGGGTCCATCGGGATCCTTGTCCAGGTCCGTCATATGGTCTAATTTCTTCACAGTTGTCTAATGTCATGATGTCTTCATCTGGGAATTCAAACTTCATGGATTGATAATTCTCTACAGCTTGATGAGCAAGATGATCAGCTAGCACACTGCCCTTTATAGCTTTTTGGGTTGTGTACTGTATGTCATATTCTGTTAGTATCATCTGCCATCTAGTTATCCTCCCAGATAGAGCAGGCTTCTCAAAGATGTACTTTATCAGATCCATCTTAGATATCAACAAAGTGGTATGAGTTAACATATACTGTCTTAGCCGGCGAGAAACCCATACCAGAGCGCAACAAGTTTTCTCCAGCAATGAATATCTGGTTTCACAGTCGGTAAACTTTTTGCTTAGGTAGTAAATAGCGTGCTCTTTTCGGCCAGACTCGTCATGCTGCCCCAATACACACCCTATTGAGTTCTCTAAAACAGTCAAATACATGATTAGTGGTCTTCCCTTGACTGGCAGCATCAAGATAGGAGGCTCTTGTAAATACTCTTTGATTTTATCAAAAGCAATCTGACACTCATCATTCCATCTAACTACTTGATCTTTCTACAACAGTTTGAAGATTGGTTCACAAGTAGATGTTAGGTGAGAAATGAATTTGGAAATATAGTTCAGGTGTCCCAAGAATCCTCTGACTTCCTTCTCAGTGCGAGGAGCAGGCATTTCTTGTATTTCTTTAACCTTGGCAGGATTAACCTCGATGCCTTTGTTGCTGACAATGAAACCTAAGAGTTTATCGGACCGGACTCCGAATGTGCACTTGTTCGGGTTCAACCTTAGTTTGTACTCCTTCAATCTGACAAATAGCTTTTGCAAGTGATCAAGGTGTTCTTATTCATTTTGTGATCGGGCTATCATGTCATCTACGTAGACCTCTATCTCATGATGTATCATATCATGAAACAAAGCTACCATGGCGCATTGATAGGTTGCCCCGACATTCTTCAGTCCGAATGGCATCACTTTATAGCAGAACGTGCCCCACTGTGTGACAAATGTAGTTTTCTCCATGTCCTCAGGTGCCATTTTGATATGGTTATAACCTGAGAATCTGTCCATGAAAGAAAATACTTTGTGATGGACTGTATTGTCAACCAGGACGTCGATGTGTGGAAGTGGAAAATCATCTTTAGGGCTGGCCCTGTTTAAATATCTATAATCCATGCACATTCTCACTTTTCCGTCCTTTTTAGGCACGGGAACAATGTTGGCCACCCATTGAGGATAAGAAGTAACAGCCAGGAATCCAGCATTGAACTATTTCATAACTTCTGCTTTGATCTTCTCTGACATGTCAGGTCTCATGCGGCAGACTTTTTGTTTCACTGGTGGACAGTCTTCTCTTGTGGGTAGATGATGTACCACGATGTTTGTATCGAGTCCCAGCATGTCTTCGTATGACCAGGCAAAGATCTAAACATAATCATGCAACAACTGAATTAGGCACTCCTTGACACTCGGCTCTAGATTGACACCCACTTTGATTTCCTTTTTATCTTCCTCGGTACCCAAATTGATTATATCCAACATATCCTCATGAGGCTGAATAACTCTTTCCTCTTGTTGTAGTAGTCTGGCCAATTCCCCTGGCACCTCACAATCTTCCTCACCTTCGTATTCGGCTTGGTAGATCGGATCTTCAGAGTCACTGAAGGCTATAGCAGTATCGTTACCCATGAGATCCCGAATGGAAGGGTACCTGCATTTGTGAGTGTGGGTGTGTGTAAGGGTATAGCCATCTTAAAACAATAAAATATAAAAGAAAGACAATGAGCACAAAAGGTTTATATATGAAAAAGCGTCCATGATTCATTGAATGTCATATGAAGATGAAATAAAAACCCTTACAAATGGACCATTGTGCCTCGGGTAAGACACAAGGTTTTTAAAGTGCGAATTGTTCGTGAATATTACAAGTCCAACAGAAATGTAAAAGATAAATTACTGAGAGATGAAAGTTATTGGGACAAAGTCTCTGGCTTCCCAGTTGCGAAGTCCTCTGCTGACAGTAGTAAATATCCAATCTTCCAAGCTGCCATCCTCTTCATTGTCTTCTACTGCATTAACCCCTTGGTTATTAATCTTCACAGGTGGCCCCCCAGCACGGGTACGGCGCACAGCCTTCTGAGCAGTTGAAGTAAACCCCAAGCCAAACTTGTCTGATTTGTACGAAATGTATGGAAGCTGCCCCCAGATGGTACATCCACCCTCTTCCACTACTGCCTTTGCATCCTTTAGAGATAACATCCGAAGTGGAGGTCTTGTGATCTTAGGAATTGAAGATACTGCCTTGGTCACCACTACTTCTTGAGAGACTTCTTCAAAATGTTGGAAAGGGGTTTCAATGAACTAGTCATCTAACTCCACATATTAGAAAGAATTTAGATGACTAATCATATACTCCTCCTCCCCATGGACAGTTATGATCTTTCCTTGGACCGGGTATTTCAGCATCTGATGCAATATGGAGGTGACAACACCGACATTGTGGATCCAGGGGCGTCCTAACAGACATGAATAAGAAGGACGGGTGTCCATCACATAGAAGGTTGAGTTGAAAATCTGAGTTCCCACCTTTATTGGGATGTCCACCTCCCCATGGACCATCCTCTTCGAACCATCAAATGCTCTCACCACTATGTTACTGGGTTTAAAAGTCAGCCCCTCGCAATCCAATCTGTCAAGGGCTTTTTTCGGTAAGACGTTCAAAGATGATCCCGTGTCCACCAAGACATGGGCTAGGGTTATTCCTATACAATCCACTGAGACATGTAGTGCATCATTGTGTTTTCTCCCTCTGGGTGTCAAATCAACATCGGAGAAGCCCAAGCCATGATCAGTTGTCAAACTGGCCACACAATCCTTGAATTGGTCAGCAGACGTCTCTTACGGCACATGAGCTGCCTTTAGAAATTTTGCCAGAGCTTTTGCATGTGCTTCAGAGCACAGCAACAGAGCTAGCATAGAGATCTTGGAAGGGGTTTGGCCCAACTGTTCAACCACATCATAATCACTCTTTTTTATTATCCTTAGGATTTCTTCCATTTCCTTCTTGGATGTTTCGGGGATAGCTTGTGATTGAGCCTTCGTCAGGACAGGATCCTCTTGAACATTTTTTTTCTTTATTCTCAGCAGTGGAAGTCGGGATAAGGATGGTGTTGTCTTTGTCGGTAAGTACGCTTGCAGGTATAATGACTGGTACATAGGTAATCTTCGGAACGGCCACAGGTCCAAAGACTGCCTTTGGAGGGGCAATCTCTGGAGAGAAGATTCTACCACTACGGGTAATCTTGCTAGTTCCGACAATATTGCTAATGTCGGAATTTTCCTCTTCAGAGCTCTCTTCTTCGGCAGTCAGTTCGTCTTGTTTAATACCATGGTAGTAGATTTCTCCACCGTAATTCCATGGTACCGTTTTATCTTATTTGTACGGGACTGGCCCGAACATTGTAATCTTGAATGGAGTAGTCTTTGGAGCAGGTGTAATCCTAACGGGTCTTTTAGGGGCCCTGGAAGGATTAGCGTAGATGGTTATAATTGAAACTTCTTTAACTGGAATAGGTGAAACAGGAGCATTCTCAAACAGAATTTCTTGGTTATCCATCAGTCGTTGGATACCTTTTTTCAACAGAGAGAAGTCAAATGATGAGGATAGGCAAACATGGCAGTCTTTGTCACAACCTGGGAATATACCAGCTTTCAACAAATTCAACTTAATAATCGGGAGCGAAGTCAACAGTTCATCCACGGTGGCAACAAATAAATCTTCTTCGATAGCGTTGGCATTGTGACCATGCCTAGGCATCGGAGCGGAAATAACATTTGGTTTCTCGGGCGCATCAAACTCAACTTCCTTCACATCTATCAGGTCTTGAATTTTGTTCTTCAAGGCCCAACAATTGTTAGTGTCGTGCCCTGGACTTTCAGAATGGTATGCGCACCTGGCATTTGGATGGTAATGAGGGGATGCAGTATTGGGATTCTTTGGGGCCTCTTTTAAAGTTGCGAGATTCAATTTCAGCAGATGTGGTAGAACCTGGGCTGGAGTCATGTTAATCTTGGTGAATTGCCGAACTGGCCTTTCCACTCTTGGCTGATTAGTTCTTGGCTGGTCTGATGCAGGCTTTGGAATCATAACGGCCCCCACCATTGGTCGGCGTTCAGTTCTTCCTTGATTCTTGTGTGAATAAACAGCAGATACTTCCTTCCTCCCAGTGAAGGGTTTTTTCACAACTGTAAAGGCAGACGCATCCTTCTGAATCTTCCCACTTCTTATACCATCTTCCACCCTCTCGCAGGTTAAAATCAATTCGGTAAGCCCTACAGAGGAGCTCCCAATCAGATGATTGAAGAAAGGGCCTGATAGAGTTCCCAAGAACATGTCCACTAACTCCCTTTCAGACAAAGGGGATTGCACTCTTCCGGCTAGATCTCTCCACTTCTGAGCGTAATCTTTGAAGCCCTCATTGGAAACCATGGCCATACTCTAAAGTTGAGTACGGGTAGGCGCCAAATCGGTGTTGTACTGGTATTGTTTATAGAAAGCTACGACCAGGTCTTCCCAATTATGGACGTCGACCCTTTCTATTTGGTAAAACCAATCAAGTTGCGTTCCTGGTAAACTGTCTTGGAAAAAGTGAACCCAAAAGTCTTTGTCGGCAGAGTGCGGCTGAATCTTCCTGACATACGATCGGAGGTGCATTTTAGGACAAGACACCCCATCATACTTGGAAAATAATGGCACTTTAAACTTTGGCGGGATCACAATTCCTGACACCAGCCCCAACTCTTCAAAATCTAGACCCGATACTCTCTAGATTTCCATAGCGCTTAAACGCTCTTCAAGGTGTTTGTACTTGTCATCAGCCGAAGGGTATTGTTGTTCAGAGTAGTCCTTCTCTTCCTCTTCTTCTTCAGAATCTGATGGTACTGCCGTTTCTTTTCCTTTTCTTTCCCCTTCATCAGATGTTGTTGGAAAATCTAAGGTCCTTCTAGCTTATCCCTGAAACCTTCTGCCCATGATTACCACACCAGTTGGCTTCTTCTTCTTTTTCTCTTTCTCTTTCTCTAGCAGAGTCTTCAGCTCCTCTTTCCCCTTGGCTAAGGTCATTAGTAACTGTTGAAATTGTGTGTTCTGAGCTTGAAGATCTTTGACCGTTTGTTCGAGATCCATCTTACTGAAATAAACAGTAGAGAGATGAGGAAACTTGTTGCAAAGACCTGTTTATGTTTATGATGAATGATATGTATTCATGCAATGCTTTCAAGGATTTAAAAATTCAAATTTGTTTCAAACAAGAAGAAATACACGTCATATTAATAAGATAGAATTTGAGTACAGCAATGCCCCTTGGGAAAAATAATACAAAATTCTAAGGTAAAAAGACATTGCGCATCCTCTTTGGTGCAATGTAGGTATTTAGAGTCTGCTCTTAATGAAGTAGTCGAGTGAGTTCCAAAACCTTCTTCTCGCTTACGTATAATTGGTCTTCGAAAGTATCACGCTCTCCTTTGAGTTGTATCCAATCCCTTTGTAGATCTTCGAGTGATGTAGGCATGTCAGGATGTAGGATAGTGTATGGAACTTCTCCTTCCTTAACAAGCTCAATAATCACTGGGAGAATGGAGGGATAAGGCATCATAAGACTTTGAGCGTGGGTTCGTACCCACTTGAGGTAAGGCTCAAGAGGGATGGAATTCTTGTGTCCCAAAGTATTGCTATCCACCTTGTTTAGCATCCTCCAAGCTCGGATGAATCTCTGGCGAAGTCCTTGATCGTCGTTGTCGTAGTCGAAAACCAATCCCTGAATTAGCATATCATGTGGGCCATCCCTTCAGGCATAACCAAACTGTCTTAGAGCTAAGCACGGGTTGTAGGTGATACCTCCCCTAATTCCAAGTAGAGGGACATTGGGGAATTCCCCACAACGGTCAACAATGATAACATTCTCTTTGGATCGAGAGCTCCAATGAATATCCAAATGTTTGAGCGTCATTAACCTTTGTGACCACCTCAAACCTTGCTCATTCTTCAAGACTGATTGGGGAAGATGAGAAATAAACCATCTTTCCAGGATAGGAGTACAACACATAAGAACACCTCTTTTCCTCATTGTACGAGTGTGAAAAGAGTGTAGGATATCCCCAAGCAATGTAGGTATCGGGTTGCGAGACATGAAGATTTTGACAGCGTTCACATCTATGAGTTGGTCAGGATTGGGGAACAAGACCATCCCATAGATGAGAAGAGCTACAATCTCCTCAAAAGCTTGCAAGTCTAGGGAATTCCAACAACTTTGGGCCTTCTCAAACAGAAACTTTTCCAAGAAGCCTTTGACACCACTTCTAGTTTCCCAATAAGTTGTGACATCAGATGAGTGCAAGTGCAAGGCTTGAGCAATCTCTTTTGGCTTTGGATCTCTTTCCGTACCGTTGAAGGGTAGTTGATTGAGAATAGGAATCCTCAGAAGTTGAGAGAATTCTTCCAAAGTGGGCACAAGTTGATAGTTAGGAAATGTGAAGCAATGATGCAAAGGGTTAAAGAACTGGAAGAAAACCTTCATCATATCCTCCTCTGTGTTGGAAGTGACCAAGTTGAGTAGACGACCATGTCTCTCGGTGAATGGAGAGTTCTCAGGGATCCTTGAAGCTATCTCCATGAGTTGTGGAGGAATTCTTACAAGGTTGATTTGGATAGTTTTCCTACGAAGTGAATCCATAACCTACAAAACAAGAACAAAGATAAATCTCCAAAATCGTTGAAATGGTTAGTGAATGCATATGATGTTCATGATGTTATGCACAAGTATATATGTACAAGAAAATCAAGCAAGTTCTTAGTTTAGGCTTGTATGGGGTTTCATAGGTAAGTACCCTCTTGAAATTTAGTTGGCTCAATCTGTCCTAACAATAGTAACCGGGTTCTAAGGAGCTCAATATCACTGGATTGTTTCCGTGGTCATTGTTTCAGCTCAAGCCTCTTTAATGGAGACCAAAATATCCCAAGAAACCAACCCTCAATGAGTGTAGTATCGAGTATCTACCAACTCCGGACTGCACCAAAGCCGGTCATCTCACTACATCCTAAAAAGGCCAAGTTGGTCAAGTAAAGGGTTCTAGAAGTTCATTAGTGCTTCATGACATCACTCAGCAGTCCCGTATTCTCTTTGATTGACTCAAAGGCTACCGGTACTCACAAATATGTCACACTAATATAACTATTGCTTAGACCATGTCGGTATACCCCGCACAATTTCCATAATGTATTGCTATTTACCTATAATGTTTCCAAAATTCGGGTGGAGGATTTAAACCCAAACAAAAAACCATAATTGTAAAGCAAACAAGTCAAACAATGTAAGCAAATAAATGTGATCTAAACCCTAAGGTAACCCCACTTTTAAATTACTCCCCAGCAGAGTCGCCAGTTCTGTGATACAGTGGAAGAACTGACTTGAGGGTTTTGCGTTTTATCGCAAATGTTGCGGTTAGCAAGAGTCTCCACCGACTTTTCTTTTATCCAAAAGGAAAGGTAAAAAAGCACAGGAAAGACCTTTGAGATGTTTTCTTGAGTTCGGGGGGTAGATTATGACAAGGGAAGGTGCTAGCACCCTTTTCATCCATGGTTTTCCATGGGCTCTTAGATCACTTGCTTATATCACTTGCTTTGGTTTGTTTGAAATGGTGTTTGATGTGGTTTTGAAAGTATTTTGTAAAAGAGGTCATTCTTTTAGGCAATCTTTGTAATGATTCTCGTTCGTAAGAATGTATACAAAGATGTTTGTCTTTTGAAAATGTTTTCAATGTTTTGTAAGATGTTTTGAAATGTGTGTGTGTTTGTTTTTGAAAATAACAAGGATTGTTGTTTGAAATGGAGCAAGTAACTTAGAAGCTATCTTCCTATTCAAATGTCTTTCTTGTGCATTTTCTATTCCTTTGACATTATTGACTTACCATTGATTTGGTAAGCAACCCTATCTTTGGATGTAAACGGGACGGGCGTGGGTCATCGTATAACCATGATAGCAATGTTGCCAAGTATCTTAGCATTTTTGAGGGACCAAGATCATTTTGTTTAGGAAACTTTTTGAATAGCGTCATCGAGGGGCTATGATCTTATACTTGTTTTATTTTGCCAAGATACTTCGCATGCGTAACATGGTCATTTTATTTTAGGCAACCAAGTGGGAGAAACCCTAAGGGTGTTTGTGTGCAAAGTGTATCATTTTCATGCTTTTGATTTTGTCTTGTATTTAGGGTTTTCTATTTTACTTTGTTTTGTTCTTGTCATGCAAACCCTAATTATTAATCATGGTATACAAAGCGATAAATTGCATAATGTAAATAAACTAAGCTATTACAACAATTTTTATGGGAGGGGGGAATACAAGTTTGAATGGGGATTTGCACAAATATAAAGCTAAATATATTATTACAACCGAATCAAATATGCGTGAATTAAATAAATATAATACAAATATTTAATATATATTGCAATATGTATGTAAAGAAAAGATTTTTTTTATGTCTTGTTTTTGAATAAAATAATATTTAACTTAAACCTAAAAATAAGGAGAAAAAAATAATTAATTCTTTTTGAAAGGGATTAAACCCTAGTTTTCATTTAAAAGAAAATAATGTTCTATATTATTATTTTGTGTATTTTTTTGTATAAAAAATAAAAAATAATATTGTATATGAATATTAAAAATTAAATATGTGCAAATATTGGTATTTGTAAGTATAAAAATATAAAATATAAAATATATAGTATATTTAATTTATTATGAGTTTATTAAGAAAATAAATTCTATTCTATCAAAATAAATTAATTTTTTATGTGAGAAATAATAAAAAATAAAATAAAAGTGTGAAAATAAATAAATCATTTTTTAGTATTTTTTATCATTTAAGAAAAATAACTAAATTTATTAAAATATGAAAATATGAAAAAACATAAAAATATAAAATAGTTAGCCAGGGGGTGCAATAGCAAGTCAGGGGGGGTGTTTAGCAAAAACAAAAAGGCTCAAGCAACAAAAAGCCCAGAACTTCATCCCTGTCCTTCGTTCATCATCTTCGCGCCATTTTCAGTACAACCTGTATCTTCCTCATGCTTTCATAAAAATGAAAACTCATAACATGAAAAATGTGGCATTTAAGCTCACGATTTCAACCATATAAATTATGTAACCTAACTATCAAAGATCAAAGAGAATTTTGGAATCCCTAAATCGTGACCTAAAAATTTCAGAGATTTCAAGCTTCAAATTCTCTTAGCACAAGTCATATAAATGCAAAGTAATGATATGTACAACTTCGTTATAATGAGAACTACATTTTTTCTTCACAAATCGTGGCTTGAGGTTGCCTGTATAAAGAGATAGAGTTTAAGAAAATACCTCCTTCAACTAGAATCGTGTATGGCAATGTAGGGACTTTAATGGAGGCCTGATGATTTCTTGAGCTTCCTTGAGCTTCCCTGAATCTATTCCAACCCTTATCTTGCTCTGAGGATGGCTGGAACTCCCTGACCAAGTCCAACTGCAAGCTTCCAAGTTGAAAATGGAAGATGATGAAACAGAGGTTACAGAACCAGGGTGATGGCTTGGATTGACTAGGTATCAAGTGTATAAGATGTTTGAATCAGTTAAACACAAAACGCACGAGCCAAATGAGAGTTGGCTGAGCTTTTGCAAAAACTGTATGCTTAGGCAGATTTTTGGGTTTTTTTCAGTTTGAGAGAGAGCTAAGTCCAAGCCAAGCATGTAATTCCTTATACAATGTTTTCATATTAGTATAGAAGTGATCCAAAGTCCGCTTCCTACTAGCTGTGCAAGCTTTAGCCCTTTTGCAACTTTTCTTGTACTTGAAGTAAAGTTGACAAGACCAATCTCACATGCTTATACCAGCTTGCTTTAGGGCTGATATGAATTTGTACAAATTGCTTGAGAGCTGTGTAGTTTTCTTGTATCAAGGGAACAAGTCCAATGCTCCAAGTTGACAAAGTTGCAAAAGTTCATCTTTATGAAAATGGCAATGAAGCCTTTTTGCCCAAAATGGAATTACAACTTGTGTAAAGTTTCAAAAGCAAGGATAAAGGCGTTGTAAACTGAGTATGCATTTAATTAAGGAGTGTATAGAAAGCTTAGGACCTGTAAATCAAGAAACAATCAGCATAAGTTTGGTTTGCAACTTGATTCTATGTGAAAATGGCTTGAACAAAAAGTGAGAAAATGCCAACTTCCTCTCTTCGATTCTCCCTACTCAAAAATGATCTTGGAGAGTTCTTGGACATTTTGGAAAGCTTGCAATGTTATATATAATCCATATTTGAAATGAATTTTGAGATACCTCTTGGAACTAGGTGAAAAGTTGCCATGAAGTTGGGTCTAAAACCTGCATAAATTAGGGCAAAATTTCAATAAGTTATTTAGTTCATGGCCCTATATTCACAAATTCATAACTTGAGATCCAAGCATCTTTAGGGAAACGTTTGTGAATAAAAGTTGTATATTTCATGGAGGACTACAACTTTCATGTTTGGAGTTTTCTTTGAATCAAAATGCATCATGGTGAAAAAGTGGTGCAAAGTTGAGAAAAAATAAGAAAAATTTTATACTTAGAAAAATTCTAAGTTATGAAAATTTTCAAATTAAAACCCTAATTTTCAAATTTAGTTTTCTTGGTCAACAAGTTTCACATTTTTACATATCTTGATGAATTATGACCCTTGGCACTTGATTTTGACCAAAAAGTCAAAGTTTGACTTTTTAGTGTACAATTGACTTTTGATCAGTTGACTGCAAATTTCATCTGTCAATCCAATGAACTTGAGATCTTTTGAACCATGCAATTAGGTCAAGATGATGTCATTGAACCCTTGAAATCATGTTTAAACTCAATTGGTCATTGGCTAGGTTAAAAATCAGAAATTTCCCTTCCTCAATCAAAACCCTAATTTTGACCATTTTGCCCTTTTGATGATTTAATCAAATTTCTTGAGGTGTTGTGATCCAAACTTAATCAAATGGTACACACGAGTCTAAAATGTTGATGTGGATAAAAAATTATGAAGTTTGACTGTAAATTGGCCATAGTTGACTTTTCCCCAATACAGCTGATTTTTAGGTCAACTGTCCAATTGACTGATCAAAAATGTGGTTCAAGGCTTGAAACTTAACATGAGCAATCTTAGGGGTCCAAAATGATGTATGAAAGTCAAATGAAGCATTGGTGGTCCAAAAATCCTTGTGCAAACTCAAACCCTAATTTTGGGTTATTAGTGCAAGATGAGATGTCTTGAGCTGACCAAACCCTAATCTTGTCTTGAGTCAAAGAAGTCTTGTGAGAAAATTTTTGATAAATAAGAGGGAAAATTTTGGGGTACAACAACTCCCATCTCAAAATAATTGCCAATAAATAGAGGCATCAACAAGGCATAAGCCTTCATATTAATATTCGCCAATACAGACCATCTTAACGAGCATCAGCTCCATCTTGATATGCAATGTATGCAACACAATCATGAATGTAGTAACAACAACCACAATTGAAAACATCTCAACATAACATCATCGTTGGCCAGCAGCCTACATCTTAATAGCTGCCAACTATTAGAGACATATCAACATCATTCATCAATCATCATTCATCGCATAATTCATCAATATAATTCATCACATAATTCATCAACATAATTCCTCGCATAATTCATCAATATAATTCTACAGCAACTCAGCCACAACAACAGTAAGCCGACAGATCGATAATCCCTCAATGTTGGCCATCAGCCTACAACATGATAATGCATATAATTAATTAATCATCTAAGGCTTACCTCTAGTTAAAAAACCTCTACATATTATTATTCTGTAATACCACATCATTATCATCAGAAATCTTACTGTTATGAACCAAACAGTAATCTATAATCATCTTATCCTCATCATACTTCACAAAATCCTCATAGTGATTAATGCAGGAAGCTAACTATAATCCTAATTTGGGTTACTAAAATTATCCTTCCTATTCCTCATTTTAATCCTTAAGAATTAAGTTCATCGCATCATCTATTCAACGCTTCAAACGACACCTCAAATGGAGTCCGAAAACTCAAGTTACAGCCTTTGGAAACGAATCTGCCAAAAATCAGACTACACGAGTCGACGCATAATATTTTGAGTCGACACATACTGGGCTAACATCCTGCGTGAGTCGACGCGTAATCCCTTTGCATCGACTCATACTAAGTCCACAACACTGCATGTATCGACGCATGCTTTATCGTATCGACTCATCCTGAGTCCAAAAACCTGCATGTATCGACGCATGGCTTTTGAGGTCGACGCATACTGTTCTGTCATGAATATTTTCTGCGATTTCACTGCGTTTTCATCATGATTTCCCTACCTTAGGCCCTAAAAACATCCTCTAATCATAGGTAATCATCAATTATAATAATCCTATGTTTCTACATCAATTATACAACATTAGGGCATCATTATTCATCTCTAAATTATTGATCTTCATCATACAACAATATATACATTCCAATTATAAATAAGACAACTTTTCACATCTAATCCCACATACTACTCATAATAAACCCTATTATAGAGTCAGAACCCCACCCTTATCTTGGATTGAAGGTTGCTCTACGACTTTTCCGATTGAATTCCGTTCTGGCTCTTTTCATTCTCTTCTGCAACTTTCACGTTATCTTTCTCTTCTTCCAACTCTTATTTTCTTTCTCTCTCACTGCTTCTCCTTTTTCCTTATTAATTCTAAATAACCAATATAATAACCCTATAATTCTCATTATGTCATAATGGGCTTAAAACTCCTACGCCCCCTTTCTACTACTTCTATTCCTTAAAATAAGCCCATATTAAATAATATTATTATTCTAATATTATTCCACAACTTAATAGAATAAATAAATCCAATAACAACAACACATCAACTATCATCATAACACAACTTCATAAATAATCCAAAAATAATAATTTAATTAAATAATTAATTAAACTATAGGCGTTGCACATGGCATAGTTAGGACTTCGATCCAAAGATGTTACTAGGGCTTTGGTCCAAGGAAGATGGCAGGATGATTTTCTAGTGAAGGCATCAATCCCATAGTGTGGATTGAGTGCAAACATATGAAGTGCT
Organism: Vicia faba; assembly: GCA_948472305.1. Lineage (NCBI taxonomy): Eukaryota > Viridiplantae > Streptophyta > Magnoliopsida > Fabales > Fabaceae > Vicia > Vicia faba. The sequence continues at coordinate 598,426,313 of OX451737.1, forward strand.
CTGGTTCCAAGCGGGAATCGATCCTATGGTGGGGGTCTTTGGAGATAACAATGACTAAGTCATCAGTAAAGTTTAGGTACCATATACATGAGTCTATGATGTTGCATTATATTCTATATGACATTGCATAATGATTTATTTATGATGCTTAATGATACATTACATATGATGATATGTGTTTGTCTAATGATGAGGTTGTGAAGGTGTGAGTAAAACATGAAGATATGATGATGTAGGAAACCTTGCTTATGTGCATATTTACTATGTATATTCCTTATGACTTATATAATGATTATGATTTACTCATCTTTTCTATTTGAATGTTGCCTCCACGTGAGTAACACGCAGGTGATTGAGAATAGTTCGTAGAAGCATTAGAGGATAGCTTCAGAGTTTGTTTATTTTCTTTTGTTGAATAAAGAGAGTCTTACTCTGATATGTAACATCGGGGTTGAGATCGAATGATTGGAACTTATGTTCTTTTTTTTGTTTTAAGATGTTGAGTCACCCTACGTGGTACTCGAGATGTTTTAATTTATAAGTATGAGTTATGAAGTATGACTAATTTTTATGAAGTACCATAATGAGGTGTTTTGAACTATGATTTTCGCTGTCATGATTCGAAGAACTAAATGTTGATTCTATCTTGTTAAAGTATTTGAAAACCCGTGTTATGGAGCATGATGTGTCGTTATGATGTTTTATATGAAGATGTGGCACCATTGTTGGTGATATACTCTAATTTATTTATTTAAATAATTACGAATATTCCTTAGGGTTTAGAATGGTGTTACAATATATACATCAGAAAGTTTAATAATCTTATTGAGAGGAAGCACAATAGCCTTTGAAAGCAACTTTTGAACCGGAGATTGCTGTGAATTTTCCAAGTTTTGTGAATATATTTGAGAATGAGAGCTAAGTTAGCCTGAAACATTTATCAAAAGAGTTTTTAGGTATACTACAGTGAAAGGTTATAATTAGTTAATAAATGGTATGAAGATGTTAGTAGTAATGAAATAAAGCAGGTTCCATCGTTGGCACCTATTAATAAACAGTTTGATTGAAGGAAAATCAATATTGATGTACAATTTGGTTACGTTGTACGTGTTTGTAACAGATGGTGGATATTTCCCTACATTATATATTACATTTGTTAGTTAAAGACAACAATTATATCACAACAGTTGAGGATATATGGTAAGAGCAAAGGAGTTACAACTACCTTCTTCCTTAACTTTCGCGTATTGGAGCAAGATGACAAGTTGGGCCAAAGGCATTTATCTGTTGTTGGTTGAATTTGATGAATGGGGAAGAATACACCTCCCAAAGGATATATTTGATGGTGTTGTTGCTACAAAACATGTAAGAACGATAATTACACAGTGACACAATAGGAAGCAAGACATGAGGTTGTTTAGTACGGTGTTGGGAGAAATGAAACATACCCATGGTCTCTCAATACAAAATTTACCTACTATTTTTCTACCCATTGGTTGGGTTCAGGTGTAACCAATGCTATCAACCATTCCTATGATGTTTGGAAAAAAATTGTAAGCATGATCAGGTATAAGAAATAACTTAGCAAAAAAGAAATGGATACGCATATTGAAATAAAGTTTATCATCTATGAGGACATCCTTCTTCAATCGCCCGGTTATGATATCAACAAAACTGGTAAAGTTGTTTGTTTTGTCTGGAATGAGATGTTTGTTAACATCACCCATGAATGTTCCTTCAGTGAACTTCACCGTATACTTGTGGCCAAAAGGTTTGAACAACAAATCATTAGTCTGAATCAGGAAGTTTGATATAATGTAAGTGTGGTCTACCATCAACATTGAATATAATGTCGACATATAGGTTGTCGGCACAACGACATGTATATCAGTTCCCCGTCAAAGAAAGAAAAGTAGAAACCTTATCATAAACCAAGCTATTAACACCAAAATGAATGTTCCAACCAAAAAGGTAAAACATTGGAATACTATTGTTGCATTTAATGGTGTGATAACAAAAGCCAACTTGCAAAGAGACATTAAAAAAATGTTTCAGATGGAGTTAAAGTAAATAAATAGTACTTTAAGCAGTTTGATACTAATGCACGTCATATGCAGTCAAACAACACCATAAAAATGCACATGATATCTAGTCAAAGAACTCTATATATACCCAATTGAATGGTGTACAACAAAAAAAATCCTTAAACTATGATTTAACACAACCATTCTTACATTCAATAGTGGTGTGACTCACTGATGAACACAAATGGGCTGCAAAGTATGAAGTTTCCACAATCTATATATTAAAAAACTCATATCCTTCCCGAATCTATACAAAAAAGGGAAGAAGAGTGTGTTTTGGCGGAAGTAGGATTTGGTCAGTCCGAACCAAATGGCCAAGGTTAGTTTTGCAATAGGTCACAAAAGATAGTTTGAGTAGACATCTCTAATAGCAAATGTGATCAAATAATAGTAAAAATGGATGTAGGTGTTGGGAAAACATAAAAGTAAATCATATAGGTTGCAAAGCATTTAACAATAAGCAGAGGATAGTTGTTTCATGGAAAATAGTAATAATATATTTCAATAAGTAAATTGCAAGTTTAAACCAACCAACTTATAAATTTGAAACGCAAAAAGCAATGAAGGAGAGAGGAAAAAGAGACAACGTATAGGCTTTAGAAAATTAAAGGGTATAAGAGTAAAATCTAAAACATAATATATTCTTATAAGATAGATAATAAAGATCCTCTCCATTTTTCTTCTCCATTCTCTCTCTCCATTACTATAGTTTTAAAGATATTTAAAGTGTATAAAAAATAAATAAATCAATCAAATGTCACATTAAACATTTATATTTCTAAAACTTTGACAACAAACAAAATGGAAAAGAAAAAAAAATAGAGAAGATCTTAACTTATAATATAATATGTAATAGATATCAACTTAAGAAGATCACATGATGAACATAAATTAAGACAAAAAATTGTTTAATAGTTTATTAATATGGTAGAATATAACCCTAATGAAGATTAGAATACGACATGTTGGGTAAACTTGAAACACAAAACTGCACTTTCACTAATGTAAAATGTATTAAGCTCAAATTTGTGTTCAGTTTGATTGTGTAGCTAATTTTAATAAAAAATAGTGCCTATCAATTGATAATAATTTTTATTTGAAATTTAATTTTAAATAATATATAAGTTATCATTTAAATAAAAAAATTTAAATTATCTGTTTTAATTTAATTTGCTAATTTTCTCTAGTAACTTAATTAGTTAATAATATAAGTTATTTTGTAAAAAAAACTGTTTCAGATTATAAACTTAATTTACAATATTAAATAAAATAATAATTTCGATAAAGCATAATAATTATTTATATTCTTGCAATTCTGAAATCTAACTTATAATAATTTCAATCTTAACGTAAAATTTATTGTAAGAAACTTAATTGCTACAAAATGTCCAAAATCTCGATCTTCTCTCTTCCCTCACACATTGTTTGCGTTCCAGTCACGCTTTTTGAAACCAGTAGAATGAAATACACACTCCAGTTTTAAAAAAAAAGCGAAAATAAAATGAATAGAGAATTGGGATCGAGGAAGAAGATGAGTTACAGCACCGAGTTCAGAAATCACGATGACGACGCTTGGTACACAGTCATGGTAACTGTGGAAGAAAACGGAACACTGAGAGTAACCTACGAAAAATTCACCGATGAAGAAGATCAATTCTTCGTTCCATCCGTTTTCCATTCCCTGGAAGATCTTCAGGAGTTCCAGAAACGATTCCGACCTCTCTCCGTTCAGGTTCAGGATCACGAGTGCCGGAAACTCGTTCCAGGTGTTAAGGTCTGTGCCTCTCAGCATTTCATCCCCGACGACCTTCGCTTCTACGACGCCACTGTTGAAGCGGTTAGTCATTGTTGCTTTTGAGTTCATATTCAAGTTATTTATTAGGGCATTATTAATTATACACATTCAATGAAACACTTCTTAATCTATACTTCATTCGTGATTAAACCTTACTTTAGAAAACCTAGAAGTTAGGGTTTTGTATTTGTATTGTAGCGGAAGCAATTAGATTGTGGATTGTGAATGTTTTTAATAGGTGCAAGAACGTCCGCATTCTCGTAAAAATGAAGAGTGTCATTGTACGTTTATACTCTTCTGGTTACACGGGCCAAATGCTGGAAACTTGACGGCTGCAGAAATTGGCGATATTTGCATTCTGCAACCTATAATTGAGGTTGATCCAGCTGTGGCTTCATTCGTGGAGATTGTGAAGAAGGGGATAGAGTCGAAATCTGGACAAGAAATGGTGGCCAACTACAATGAAGGAACAGAAACTAAGAACAGACCAACTCTTTTCGAACGAATTCAAAATGTGAGTATTGTTGTATGCATATCTTTATGTTCCCTAAGTACTCTCCATTAGTTTGTATGTTAAGAAATTTATAGTAATAGTATATGATTCTTGTATTTTCTGTGTTTAACTTTAACATCATATATTCTGCTCCAGGGAAGGCGACGTGCCAAACGATCATCTGTTTTGGGTGACGGTTCTCCTAAAGGTTTGTTTCTATCATTCTTTGTAATAGTAGATGTTAATGCTAAAACTGGATTCAACTCTATGGTTTTGCTTCATAAATATTTTTTATGATTCCCTTCAAATGATTGCCCCTCTGACTTGTGACTCTGTTAGGACTTTGGTAACCATGGTTGTCTAAATCAAATATCATTTTTGCATTTATTTACTAGACCTCTAGAATTATGTCAGATTCTATTGGACAGGCAAATGAATAGGAGGATTGCATGAGAATATAGTAATTTGGATTGCATAAGCATATAGTAATTTGACTATGTTGGAATCATAATAAACAATTTGTCACACATATTAACCTCTTGCCCTTCACTTTTGAGATGGATAGGCTGTGGTATAATTTGAATGGATGGATGGTTATTGAGCTCGGAATGAAAAAAGTGTAGTATCTTTTTTAAGAGTTGCTAATGAAAGGAATTACAATGCTTGGATTTGTTAACAAAGATTTGCTTTGCTATTTAATTCTGTTGTATGTTTGGTATTTGCTGATGTCTTTGCTTAATTTCTCAAATTGACGAGTTCCCTTGCCATTTATGATGTTTGGAACGTTGTTTCTCTCTTTCTTTTTCCTTACCTATTGATATGAACATTACTCATCATAATTATATCTCTTCCTAATTAAATGGTAATAACTATCTGTATTCCTTTTTAAGAGATATCTCATGTGAATCTCTATTTTATATTATTATACGTGTTTCATAGATACAATTCTTCCAAGATACAACAGTATATGATTTGATGTCCATGTAAAAAGGCTTACTATCCTCGGGAGACCTTGTGAAATTGGGAACCTGCTTATCACTTTTTCTCCAACCTTCTGCATGTTTATATAAAAATATTTAAACTTTATTTACTCTACAGCATGCTCTCCACCCATTTATCATATTCATTCACTTTGTCTTTCATTCAGTGTACAATTGTTCTTTATATTTTTTATCATAATGTTCTTTAATTTAAATCTTCACAACTTTTTCCTAAGTTTTTCATTTTTTGGGTTTTAGTTGGCCTTGACGAAAATATGGAAGATATAGAGTTGGAAGGAAAACGAAATGTGTGTATGATTTTGATGGGAAATCTTGATAAAGAATTATGTCCATCAACAGCGGTAGATTTCTTACGCAAACATACTCAAGTATCTACTAGTGTCTTCATTTTTTCAAGCTTATCGTCAGAGATATACACCAGGGGTGCCATTATGGTTCAAACCAAACAAGATTTCCAGAAAATTTGTGACTTCTTGACAAATCCAAACCATATCATAACATCTTCAACTGGCAGGTATTATGTTTGCGTATTGTTCATAAACATTGATATCCATCTTATATTATATTTGATAAATAGCTTACTTTGGTTATTTATATTTGGTTCAACCATGAAAAGTAAATTGTGATTCGTGAACTTAAGTTTATTTTAACAAGGCTTCCAGGCTTTTCTTATAGTTATTATTTTTGTAGTTTAACCACAATAAGCCAAGGAAAGAGAATCATGTATGCATGATTGTTATAGTTATTATTTTTGTTTTCAGGCCATGGGTGGTAATTGAAAAACAAGTTGGTCTTAAAAATATCAAAGCATCAATAGGAACATTTCCTGGATCAGAGGTAGCTTATACACAAATTTATGTCTTCCTCTTTCCCACTAAATGTAGTTCTTTTGCATTTTTTTTATTACTGCAAAACTGTTTCTTTTCAGGATGTAGCACAGGATGGAAAGAATAGAACTAGCATTAATTTGAAGATTGTATATTCAGGAACTCAAGAATTCAAGAGAGCCAGTGCTATGAGGGAATTGTTTTTGGAATTTTCTGATCACCAAGTACAGCTGCACAAGAAGCTTGCTCTTCTCGAGGGAGAGTGTGTCTGAAATCTGAAACTAAGGTCCCTTTATCGAACTTGCTTAACAGTTAACATTACGTCCTCTAGGCTCTAATAGTTACTGGTTTTGTATGTAATTTTGCAGAAATTGTTAATATAACCATTCCTGCCTAAGCTTAGAGGACAATAGAAGTAGATCCTAATTTCCCTTTTATCACAAATAGTCATTAACATTCCTCTCACCTGGGATAAGAATCCATATTTGAACATCTTAAGGTAAATAGTGACCAATATTTGTCATATTCAACTTTCAATGGTAGGATTTGTCTATTTTGTAAAGAGCAGAGACAAATATTTAGACATGACTTTGTGTTAGTTTAATTTCCCTGGTTTCCTAGCTGTTTAATATTCCTTCACCAGTTTGCTCTGCTATGTGTTTGAAATACTAGATTTCATTATTCGAAAGGTACAACAACTTATTGTAGAAACAATATAATTCATGGTTGATAATTTTGTAGGTAAATTGAATAATTACTACCTAATAAACACTTACTTCCTCCTAAAAAATAATGAAATTATTACACTTCACCAAAATAGGAAAAGAAAAGTATATGGTTCTCAGTAAAGAGATATAAACTCACTGATTCAAGTCTAAGAAGTTTCTGATTTGAAAGAGTCACCACCTACAATTTAACCCGAAAAAAAAGGAAGGAATCACATGACAGTAATATGAATAATCTAATTTCACACCAGAATAAATTGACACAACTATCACTAGAATTCAAAGTTTGGCACAAAATTAATCCTACTGGGAAAGCTTCATTAATATCATAGAAATCAATTTCTGAAGCATTCAACCCAGCATTGGAAATAACTTTAGGAATGACAAGGCTTGGTGCTGTTGGAAATAACTCTGGTGCCTGAAAACATCAACCTCAAACATATGAGCATATCATCATAACATACCAAATGTCCATGAAATTATAAGTTTGAATGTACCTAAGCAGCATCAACATATCCTCTGATTTTTGCAATAACTTGAAGACCAAGCTTCAATGCAATCTCTCCACTCACTAAAACTAATGCAGCAGCACCATCACTGTATAGCCAAGACCAAATTTATTTTGAATAAACAAAGTCTCATAATAATGTAATAGATCATATTTCTTCATATACAAAACACTAACCTCATTCTTGAAGCATTACCAGCAGTAACAGTACCTCCATTCTCCTTTAAACAAGTTGGGAGTTTGTGTAACTTAACAGCATCATACTAGCACAGAAAAAGGAAATACACAAACATACATTACTTAACATTCAAACTTATCCAACTTAGTTCACAAATTTCTTGCTACAAATATAATAAAAGCAGTTTTGTTTTAAAATAAAGTATGGTTTATACCTTCGATGGCTATAAAACCTAGCATGGTAGCAGGTATAAATGAAAGAGCACCATGAAATTCATCCATAGGTGTCCTTGCAACACCAACAACACAAACATCTTTTGGAAAGAAAAAAAAAAGACAAAAAATTGTGAGTTCACATAATAAAGGAGTCAATATTATGTTTGGGGGTTCACGCTTAGATGTACATAAACACGATGTGACATCGTGACTCCGTAGAACTCATTGCTCATCCAAACATAAAGATATGATAATAAATGAATCAAATATAGTACATAAAAAGTAGTGTATATATACACGAGTGATATAGATTCAGAAATTGCTGCTGCTGGAGTCATTGATAAATGAAAATAGAATCTGTGAATAAAAATATTAAATATGGATTTAGTAACTAATTTGATTTGAATAATAAACTAACATAATCAGTTAGTTCTGTAGTTGACTTTACTAGCATGCCATCATATCATAGTGTATAATTTCTATTGATTCACTTGATTAATTTCATAAACAAAAAACAATACCAGAATAAATAGCAGCTAGAGAACCAAAATGAAAAAAAAAAAAAAAACATTGGATAAAATAAAAAGAGAAGAGAATTGTAGTGGTTGGAAAATGGATAGTGTTTTACCACAGTTCTTATAGTAGTGTTTGAGTTGTTGGAAAATGAGATATGGGAACATATGATTTTATACATAGTTTGGTTTGTTTGTATGCTTACATAAAGTCGAACCAATTGTTGTATTCTTCAAAAAGACGTGAACCATGTGGATTGGGAATTTAACCTAAATTCATTGCCATTCTTTTGGAGTAATGTAGCTCTTTTCATTCCTAAACAAAACTTTGTAAGCATATCATCAATTATTATGCACAAAAAATTTAAGAAAATGATGTCATTAACATTAAATTATATTAAAAATTTATAGAGTTATAAATGTAAAGTATCCATAATTTTGTTCAACAACTTGTTTGCTTTTAGAGACTATAATTGTTACACAAAAATAGACTTTTATCATTTCAAACATCATAGTTGATAAACTATAATACATTGACAGACTGATAAGACATCAACGACATGATATTTCTTAGTTTGTTTCTCTTTCAATATCTCCTAATAAATTAGTTTAAGTAGATCTCTCTAAGCATCTGATATTACGTAAGGATGTGACACTTTAAAAACTATTGAATGTAGTCATATGCAACAATTAATGGTTAAGGAATTGACACACTTCGTGCATCCTCTAATACAATATAATTATAGAAATAATCAAATATCACATTAACATTTCTACGGACGATAGCGGGAGGAGCAGACACGTTGGAGTCTCTTGAAATACTCTATAGAAACTCGAACTAGTGCATGACTCGCTCAGACAGATGAGGATACATCATGCGTGACCCACATGCCAACCATCTAGAGTAGAAGACTATATCATCTAATGGACATGTCTGACGATGATCGTTGTACGATGTGTGTAGTGGTAAAAATCGGAGATCAAACTATTAATTAACTTGACTCACAAATAAGGAAGAGTCGCCACCGCATTTTATTATTTTCAAGAGAAGGAGAAAAGAGTGAAATAAAACCCATAAGTGAATATGCAATGTAAGATGTAAAAGCAAGTGCAATAGAGAGATCTAAAATTTGGGATTGATTATACAAAGGGAATGTGTTAGCATCAAATGCATCTGTAGTACTCTACAAAAACCTTTTATTATATTTGTGTATTAAAATTAGTTGTTTGCTAAAATATTAGTTTAAAGGAATTTTAAAAATGCAAGGACCTAATGTCGAGGTTTTAGCTTAAAAGAGTGTAAGTTTAAAAAATGAGATTTTTAGAGATCTAACTTAAGATTAACAAAACTTAAAGATGGATGAAGAAATTCGCACAATCATATAAGATACACTCGATTACATGAAGTCAATGAATTAACCTTTTCCCTTAGATTCAAACACAAAGATAATAGTCAAATGAAGACCGAATAAGAATCATGCATCAAATAAAAATGGATAGTAACCATAGTCCAAGGATTAAAGAACCAAATTTAGATTTTTTTTCTTCTTTATTAAGTGGCTTATAACAAGTAAAAAAAAGAAGCTCAAGTGAGTAAAGAGAAGATAAATGCCCAAGTGAGCAAAGAAAAAATGTATAAAGTAAAGAAAATAAAATATTATGGATGATAAGTGGCATAAAAGTAAAGAGAGAAAAATATAAAGTGCGGAAATATAAATGACATTAAAGTAAAGTTAGTACAATATAAATTTAATAATCTGATTTGGGATAAGTGTAACTTCATATGGAGCATACAATATATGTACCCATACATGTTAGAGAAATGACACTTTGAAATTCATTCTCTTATATATGTAGTACAATTAACAAACATGTGGGATTAAGACAAAGTCAGGGAAGATACATTATGACAAATTTATCATCAATCCTAAGTATCTTGAATGATCAAAGAATCATTTAGAGGTAAATTATAAATGATAAAAGTTCATCAAATATCCGACAAGCTTAGATGAACTAAGAAAATATCAAATGTTTTTCAAATTGATTCAAATAAAAATAAAAATAAAAATAAAATAGATAAAGAAAAATAAGATGAAGTTATAATAAAAAAAATATAAATGTCGTAACTTTCTCAATTTTTCATGAAATTAAACAAATGAATAATGAAAATTTATCTACTCAATCTCACGACCAATGATCCATACTCAAAATAAGTAAATAAATAACAAAAAATTACATAAAAAATGAAAATTAAACAACAATAAATCACTTTTGTTTTTGGAGATTCAAGAACACTTTTCAACTCTAGATTTTGAATGAATGGAGTTTCCTTCCAAAATGGTGATAATTATGGTACTAAATAAATAAATAAATAAATAAAGAGTAAAAATGCAATAGAATTACATAAAGAACAAATATAATAGCCTACATATTCAATAAAAGGAAGAAATGACTTGAAAGAACATGAAGAGAAAATAATAAAAGAGTTTTAGCTTAGTTTAGTGAATGATTTATGGTATTGTTAGTTTCAAATGAAAGAAATAGGTGTCTTATTTATAAGGTGAATGAGGTGGGAGTGTTGATGTGATAATCCATGTGACTTTATGAGAATAGTTCTTAGTCATTGATAAGTCTAAGTTGGCAATCCATGTGAAGTGTGAGAATGATTCTTGACCATTGATAAGTATAAATTGGTAATTCATGTCAAGTGTTTGTACTATATTATATTAGTCCCAACTTTTCTTTATTGACACAAAAAAAACAAAAAAACAAAATAATAATAATAATAATAATAATAAAAGAAATTAAAAGTGTTAGTAATAATAATAAATACAAAATAGAAAATAAAAGAGACATCAAATTAACTATTTAAGATTTTTTTTTCTTGAATTAAAATAAATGAAAATAAAAGTGCAAATTAAAAGATAAAAAATAAAATACATATAAGAAAGTAAAAGGACTTATATAAATTTTTCTAGAATTTTTTTGAAATAAATGATATCAATATATAAATTTAAATTAATAAAAGAACATATGTTTGATAATTTTTTTAGTAAAGAAGTAAAAATAGTAAATAAAAAAAGTAACATGAAGCTAAGTACATTTTTTGTTGAATTTTTTAAATGGAAAATAAATCATGAATAAAACACAATAAAAATCAAATTCCACTAAATTCATAAACGACTTCTAACGTTTCTATTTTTTCGTGGCTTTTCAAAGCATAATCAGCTCTTGACTTGTAAAGAAAATTTGTAGATGACGTCAAGGAGAATCATATGCATAAAGAACCACTCAAAATATCGAAATTTGAAGAAGTTATAAATTTTTGAAATATGACTTGAGAATTGGCAAAAATAGGTCAAACCACTCATGAACAGTTGTCATGCAATGATGCAGATGGAGGGTGGAATTGTATGTCAAAAATTAGGGTATGACAATGTGTTACATATATCATTTGTTCTGATATGGTCAAGAAACACTTAGAACGACTCGATCGCCTGATTCCCTCTAAGCGAGACGAATGACCAAGCACCTGGACCCTTAATTATACTCATGAATTCGTTCAAAGTTAATTAAGTATCTAACATAAAATACATCAACATAATAAGCATTTTTGCCCACAAATATGGATGTGTCAACCAAATACACGAGATATAACCTCAATGAACATACTTTTTAATGCAAAACATGTGTATCATCACCATCACCCCCACTGCCGCAACTAGGTGGTCTTTATACAACTCCTCTAAAAATTAAATCTAGTATGACTCTTTATAATATCATCCATCTCCTTTGGGCATCACATGGGTCAACTCCCAAGTATTGCACCATCATATCTAATTCCCCAGGCCTAAAGATTCTGGAGTGGTTTAATAATATTTCCTTGATCAGAAGATGTTGGAGGGATGACACATCATTAAGTGTGATGGACATCTCACCAACCGAAAGATGAAAATACGACATCTCTGAGTGTCATTTCTCCATAAAAGAAAATAGCATATCATTGTTAATAACATTATAATCAGACATACATAAATCTTACAGTCCTAATTGTTGCATGACATCACGAAACCATATCTCTGCAGGATGTTGTTGTAACACCCCAAATATTAGAACTAATTATTTAATTGATTATTTGTGAATTATTGATGAGTATCTATGTAATATGTGTGGTATATTGTGAGATAGTGTGGGTTAAGGTGCTAATTATAATAATATATAATAAATTACTTTAGTTTATATTATTTAGAGTTATAATTAAATAGAATAAATAGTATAATAAGGTAAAAAGAGAGAATAAGGACAAGATGGTAAACATGATGATGATTAGTCAGGGTATGATGGAAAGAGCATAGAAAGGGTCCAAGGGATAAAATAAGAATAAATGAATATGAGAATTAGAGGTTAGTCTGTATGATCGTGATTTTTGAAGAAAAGTGAGAAACGGCTAGGGTACAGAGAGAAGAGAAGAGGAATTCATCTTGTAGAATTTGAAAGAGATCGAAGCGCTAAGAATTTGTGGTAAGGGGTTTAATCATGTTGATAATAATTGATATCGGGTTAAGGTAGTGGTAGGTTTGTATTTTGTATGATGATTTTGATGAAGATTGATGAAATTGGTGAAAATCATATATTAAATGAATGAATGGATGAATCTTTGATGGATGTATGATGTTAGGACCTCTAAATAGGTGTTATAGGTTGTTATAAATATTATATAATCATAGTATTTCAAATTCTGAAACAAGTACTTTTTACGAAATCAAATTCGGAGGTTCAGAAGGCCTCCAACTACAAAAAATCGCAGGCTGAGAAGTGTTGTTTCGCAAGCGGTGTCAGGCGATGAAGAGGCGAGGAGAGCGGCCAGCGCCGCCAAGAGAGCCTGTAGCGAGAGAGGAAAGTGAGCCTTTGGAAAAATGTATGGATAGAGGGACAGCGCCCCAATGCCGCCACTCGATGAAGAAGCAAGGTGAGTGTCAGGCGATGCAGTCTGATAGAATTTTTAAAGCATCCTAACTTGAGTTCCAGGAATCCGTTTGACGCGCCGTTCGAAGCATTGGAACGTTAATGTTTAAAACTATAATGTGATATAGTAATATGATATATATATATATATATATATATATATATATATATATATATATATATATATATATATATATATATATATATATATATATATATATATATATATATATATATATATATATATATATATATATATATATATATACTATGCATGATTTCAATATTTATATGTTTATGAAATTGATTATTATGTTATTATAATGTGATATTCTATTTCAATGATGATTATGATGTTGTTGTGAATGATTATGTGATGATTTATGTGATTATTATGTGATGATTATATGAAGATACTTAAATATAACATAAAGCCCAATTTTTGACCCTAAGATGCCACAAAATAGATATGATATGAATGAGTGCGATGAACTCTTTTTGACACTTTTTTTGTATATGATATGATATACGAGACATACTTTGTGGGAATAAGACCTGAAACAAGAAATTTAGTAAACTCAATGATATGATGTGGCAAGATATGCTGGGAAAACACAAGATATTTAGCGTCCAATATTGGCATTGGAGGAGGTGAAAAACACTATACTGGGGATAACACATTCAATCATTGGCTTCAGATGGCAACAGACATAGGAACGAGGACCACAACATCTGATTATTGGCTTCGGATGAAGGTACAAATGATTTATAACATCCAATCATTGTCTTTGGATGAAAAGACTACCACGACATTCAATGATTTAATTTGATTGAAGGGAAAAGAGATGTGACATTCAATGATTAGCTTTGGATTAAAAGAAGACCACAACATTCAATGATTTGCTTCGAATGAAGGGAAAAGAGATGTGACATCCAATGATTAGCTTTGGATTAAAAGACGACCAAGACATTCAATGATTTGCTTCGAATGAAAGGAAACGAGATGTGACATCTAATGATTAGTTTTGGATTAAAAGATAGCCACTACATTCAATGATTTTCTTTGAATGAAGGGAAAAGAGATGTGACATCTAATGATTATCTTTGGATTAAAAGACGACCATGACATTCAATGATTTGCTTCGAATGAAGGGAAAATGGATGTGACATCCAATGGTTAGCTTTGGATTAAAAGACAACCACGACATTAAATGATTTTCTTTAATTGAAGAGAAAAGAGACGTGACATCCAATGATTAGCTTTGGATTAACAAAAAAAAACTCGAGACATCCAATTAACGGCTTTGGACGGTGACAAAAGATCATGACATCTAATATTTGCTTCGGATGGCAAAGAGAAACGTGATATCCAATATTAGCATTGGTTGAAAGTGAAAAGCGACAACACACCCAATATTAGCATTGGACAGAAAGAGAACCAACACATCCAAGATTAGTATTGGCCGGAAAAGAGAAACAACAATACACCCAATATTAACATTGGAATAGAAACAACACACCAAATATTAACATTGGAATAGAAACAACACACCCAATATTAATATTGGAATGGAAACAACACACTCAATATTAACATTGGAATATAAATAACACACCCAATATTAGCATTGGACAAAAAGAGAAACAACGCATCTAAGATTAGCGTCAGACGAAAAAAGAAAATAGACAGACAAACATCTGCTTTGGTGGATGCCAAGTAAGTTGGACTTTGACCACAAGGAAAAATGTTGATAACAACAAGACCTTGGGAAATACAAACAAGCGTAAAACACTCTTCGAGCTATACGTGATATTGAATTTTGCTTGTGCATGATGTATGGGTGATTAATGTATGTAATGCAAATAATTATGACAACTTAGGTAGACTCTTTTGTATGTGAATATTGGAACGTTGTTCCTCAACACAGGGAACACTGCCAACTCTGCTTCTCAAAAGATATCTTGAACAACCTTCTGTCACAACTTGCCAAGTGTATAAAACTGTTGATCCTTTCAGGAAGGAGTGGTGATATATGTTTGGGGACTGCCCTTGATTAATTGATATCTGCTTCAGGTTAACTGATCATTACTTCAGTTCGATTGATTCTTGAAATGACTACTTCATTGTTCGCTTGAAACACTTTCCCCAATATTAGTCATGAAGAAGAAATTTTGATAAACTTATAAGAGAAGCAATCACTGATAAACAAATATGGGAATAAGCTCCAACAGGACCCTGAAGATAATTGCCCCTGATTAAAACATAGACCAAGTTTCTTGACAGTTTGAAAATTCCTTGATAATGAAAACATGTTTGAAAATAAAATTGTTCACCCCAAAATGGTAATTTAAATGCAAAGCTCATGCAAAAATATTTATTGGAAAGACATCATTGATGAAAGAGCAAAGAGTTCACTGGCTAAAACGCAGTGGTTTAAACATTTAAAGTAAAATATGAACCAAGGGATCATTGTTTAAAGCACAATGGTTTAAAGTAAATAATAAAGCAAGGGCGTAATGCCCAGAGAAAAAGGTTAGTGGAAACTTAGGAGTCAGTTGACGCAACCTTGTTGTAGTATGCTTTCAAAAATAACCTAGCATCAATTAGGTCTTTCGAGGGTTATAACGTGGTCTAGTTCACGGTTTATGAAACAAAGGATAAAGACTCAAATTTTATTTGTACCCACCTGATTCTTCGTGATATTCTTCAGTCCTACGTTAAGCTAAATCAACCTATTCATTATGGTTTCAAGAGATTTTGGAATTGCAGCTCTGGTATGACGATGATGGCTCAGAAGCCCATTGATTCTTTAATATGACAATCACTTCTATCTTACAACATTTTGTTATTTTTGTTGAGGACTTTGGTCAACTTATTTTAAGGATTGTGGTGACCTCTTTTATCATCCCTAACTTTTGTCTGAACTGTTTCTTTTAAAATCACAATCAGTGGGATGCCCCAATTTTTCCCAAGTCTCCTTAACATGTTTTGACTTAGCGGACTTTTCTTTGATTTTTCATTTCATTCTATTTTAGAATGATAGTGATTGCCTGACTTAATGATTACAGTGAATCACCATTGGCTTTTTGATTTGAGAGACATCTACGACACTTCTTTGATGTGTGCGACGGAAAGCTTGATTACAACATTTATTTGAAAGGTGTCTTTGTAAAATTCTCTTATATTGGAATGAACAGTCAAGTTAACTGAGAACTACCCATCCCCGGGTTAAGATTGCGGGTTTTTTGTACAGAAAGAAACTCCAACTTCTAAGCTCAAAGGAGAGAACGAGAGATTAAATTATTTATTTCTCTAGCGTTTGAGAGTTGAAACAATACCTTACATCATCAGCTAAGTTTTTAAGTTGAAAGCATACCATTCAAAAATTTGGTTATTTCATTTTCATCATCCTTCCTCCAATCTTTGCATAAATAAAAGTTTAGTAAAGAAAGTAAAACAAGAGATATACAAAGGCAATAATTGAAACTATAAATTGATTCAAAGGTGTAAAATGTTCATTTCATTGATAAAACAACGGATATACAATTTAAAAGACAAACAGTTCAACATAATCAAATGGAAAGTACAAACATAAATGAAACAAAGTCTAATGCAATAATCAGAAGTGGGATGAGATGTCCTTGTTGAAACACTCGCAGAGGGGAACCAGCTTAAGCTAACTGAAGCTTTACTTAGCATGTTCTGGCAAAGGGTTGTTGACAATATTGGGATTTGTGTCTTTGAAAGTCAGAATCTTTGCCTTTACCAATTCTTGTACTTTGGCCTTCAGTGCATAAAAATTAATTCTAACAAAAACAAGTAAGTAAATAATAAAAATTACAGAAAAAAATGAAAATTAAACAACAATAAATCACTTTTGCTTTTGTAGGTTCAAAAACATTTTTCAACTCTAGATTTTGAATCAATGGAGTTTCCTTCCAAAATGGTGATGATTATGGTACTAAATAAATAAGTAAATAAAGAATAAAAATGCAATAGAATTAAATAAAGAACAAGTATAATAGCCTACCTATTGAATAAAACAAAGAAATGATTTGAAAGAAAATGAAGAGAAAAAAAGAAGTGAGTTTTGGCTTAGTTTAGTGAATGATTTATGGTATTGTTAGTTTCAAATGAAAGAAAGAGATGTCTTATTTATAGGGTGAATGAGGTGAGAATGTTGATGTGACAATCCATGTGACTTTATGAGAATGGTTCTTGGCCATTGATAAGTCCAAGTTGGCAATCCATGTGAAGTGTGAGAATGATTTTTGACCATTGGTAAATACAAGTTAGCAATTCATGTGAAGTGTTTGTAATACATTATAGTGGTCTCAACTTTTATTTATTGACACACAAATAAAAACAAAAGGACAAAGTAGTAATAATAATAATAATAGAAACTAAAAGTGTTAGTAATAATAATAAATACAAAATAAAAAATAAACGGGATATTAAATTAACTATTTATGATTTTTTTCTTGAATTAAAATAAATGAAAATAAAAGTGCAAATTAAAAGATAAAAAATAAAATACATATAAGAAAGTAAAAGGACTTATATAAATTTTTCTAGATTTTTTTTTTGAAATAAATGATACCAATATATAAATTTAAATTAATAAAAGAACATATTTTTGATAATTTTTTAGTAAAGAAGTAAAAATAGTAAATAAAAAAAAAACATGATGCTAAGTACATTTTTTGTAATTTTTTTAAATGGAAAAGAAATCATGAATAAAACACAATAAAAATCAAATTCTACTAAATTCATAAACGACTTCTAACATTTCTATTTTTTTGTGGCTTTTCAAAGCATAATCAGCTTTTGACTTGTAAAGAAAAATTATAGATGACGTCAAGGAGAATCATATGCATAAAGAACCGCTCAAATATCGAAATTTGAAAAAGTTATGAGTTTTTAAAATTTAACTTGAGAATTGACAAAAATAGGTCAAACCACTCGTAAACACTTGTTATACAATGATGCAGATGGAGGGTGGGATCGTATGTCAAAAATTAGGGTATGACAATGTGTTACATATATCATTTGTTCCGCTATGGTCAAGAAACACTTAGAATGACTCGATCTCCTGATTCCCTCTAAGCGAGACGAATGACCAAGCACCTGGACCCTTAATTGCACTCATGGATCCGTTCAATGTCAATTAAGTATCTAACGTAAAAGACATTGACATAATAAGCACTTTTGTCCATAAATATGGATGTGCCAACCGAATACACTAGATATAACCTCAACGAACATGCTTTTTAATGCAAAATCAGTGCATCATCACCATCACCCCCACTGTCGCAGCTAGGTGGTCTTTATACAACTCCTCTAAAAATTAAATCTAGCATGACTCTTTATAATGTCATCCATCTCCTTTTGGACATCACATGGTTCAAATCCCAAGTATTTCTACATTATATATAATGCCCCGGGTCTAAAGATTTTAGAGTGGTTTAATAATATTTCCTTGATCAAAAGATGTTGGAGGGATGACACATCATCAAGTGTGATGGACATCTCACCAACCAAAAGATGAAAATACGACGTCTCTGAGTGTCATTTCTCCATAAAAGAAAATAGCATACCATTGTTAATAACATTATAACCAGTCATGCATAAATTTTATAGTCCAGATTGTTGCATGACATCACGAAACCATAGCTCTGCAAGATGTTGTTGTAACACCCCAAATATTATAATTAATTATTTAATTGATTATTTATGAATTATTGATGAGTATCTATGTAACGTGTGTTGTATGTTGTAGGATAGTGTGGGTTAAGGTGCTAATTAAAATAATATATAATGAAATAATTTAGTTTATACTATTTTGAGTTATAATTAAATAGAATAAATAGTATAATAAGGTGAAAAGAGAGAATAAGGGCAAGATGGTAAATATGATGATGATTAGTCAGGGTATGATGGAAAGGGCGTAGAAAGGGTACAAGGGGTAAAATAAGAATAAATTAATAAGATAATTAGAGGTTAGTCTATATGATCGTGATTTTTGAAGAAAAGTGAGAAGCGGCTAGGGCACAGAGAGAAGAGAAGAGGAATCCATCCTGTAGAATTTGAAAGAGATCGAAGCGCTAAGAATTTGTGGTAAGGGGTTTAATTGTGTTTATGATAATTGATATCGGGTTAAGGTAGTGGCAGGTTTGTGTTTTGTATGATGATATTGTTGAAGATTGGTGAAAATCATATATTAAATAAATGAATGGATGAATCCTTGATGAATGTATGATTTTAGGACCTCTAAATAGGTGTTATAGGTTGTTATAAATGTTATATAATCATAGTATTTTTAACTCTGAAACGGGTACTTTTACGAAATCGAATTCGGAGGTCCGGAAGGCCTCCAACTACGAAAAATTGTAGGGTGAGAAGTGTTATTTCGCAAGCAGTGTCAGGCGATGAAGAGGCGAGGAGAGCGCCCCAGCACCGCCAGAAGAGCCTGTGGTGAGAGATGAAAGTGAGCCTTTGGAAAAATGTATGGAGAGAGGGACAACGCCCCAGTGCCACCACTCGATGAAGAAGCAAGGTGAGTGCCAGGCGAGCATCAGGCGATGCAGTCTGACAGAATTTTTAAAGCATCGTAACTTGAGTTTCAGGAATTAGTTTGACGTTTCGTTCGAAGCATTGGAAAGCTAATGTTAAAAACTATAATGTGATAGAATAATATGAGATATATGATGCATGATTTCAATACTTATATGTTTATTAAATTGATTATTTATATGTTATTATGATGTGATATTTTATTTCAATGATGATTATGATGTTATTGTGAATGATTATGTGATCATTTATGTGATTATTATGTGATGATTATGTGAATGATAATGCACTTGACTAGCCTTGGTCACATTTATATGAAGTTGTTGTATATCATGCATTCATAGCATTTTTGGACGGTGGTCCGCTATTTTGGAAGGTGTTCTGCTTATGACGAGCCTCAATCCCATTGTGTGGATTGTGTATGTTTATGATGTGTTCTGATTCTAAGAGAGAGTCGATCCTATGATAAGGATCTTTAGAGGGTGATGACCAAATGTTTGTCAAATGATTTGGTACCACATGCATTATCAGTTGTGTTGCATTAACATTCTATGTGACATTGCATGAGTTTTGTTAATGAGTTGTTATGTGATGGTAATTGTGAATTATGTGATTACATGATGTTTTGATGATGAAAGATGTTCATGTGATTTTATGATGTATTTATGAGTATAACTTATTGATTATTATTATGTACTGTTATGTGATGATGTTGTTGTAACTACTAATCTTTTCCTTATGTCTTTTATAATAAATTGTGACTATTCACCATTTCTGTTTGAATGTTGCCTCCATGTGGGTAACGCGCATGTGACCAAGAGTAATCCGTTGAAGCTTAGAGGAAAGCTTCAAAGTATTTTATTTAGTTTGCTTCATTAGTGGTGTCTTGCTCTGATATGTAACATCAGGTTGGGAACACTCTATTTTATGGATGTCATGTTTGTTTTGATGTTGACAAACTCTATGTCGGTTGTGATTGTTTAAGTTGGTTTTAATAATTTATGAGACCAATGTTATGAATTTTTGAGAAGTTATTTATTATGATATACATGACGATGAATTTCCACAGTGATGTCTCTAACTAAAGTGATGAATTATAAACAGATGCATGATTTAAATTGATGTAACCCGTGTTCCAGAGCAGGATTGTGATGTTTTCTATAAAGTGTAACACCCTTGAGTGGTGATATTTGTTTGAATTATTTTATAAAGTATGTGAATAATGCATGTGGGGTTAGAAGGGTGTTACAGTTGCAGCTTTACAATATTCCTATTGTGGTTGATGCATTCTAAAGTGTCATGGTATTGTAAAAAATATATTATCATTAGAAAGTTCAAATATTGTAACATATATGTTTATAAGAATAAATACATATTTATTTTTTCTCTTAAATATGCACGTGCCTAGAAATTTGATTTGCATACAGAGGTAGTAGTGAAGTGTCACAGGGGCCTCCTAGAAAAACATCAGGAGCGACATCAGTAGAAACATCAACAAGTACATCAAAATGGACTTTCGGGGCTTCTAGGGCAGCCGCATGTGACACATTACTCTAGGAAGACGATGTCGAAAACACTTGTACTCGGGAAGACGAAGTTTCCACATCAAATGAACTGAAGTTAACTGGTGGTCGTGAGGGTCTAGCTCTCTCACTACAAACAGATGCATGTTTGGCCACTCTATTGTGCCTCAATCTATCTTGGTTGGCCACTCTACCATGCGCCAAATGACAGACACGCAAAACTAATTCAACTCAAAAGTTGCATAAAAATCTGGTAGTGCACTTCCGTAACACTTGAAACTTAGATATTGTAGAAAACACATAAATCCAACATGTCATATGCTCAAAACATCAAAAAATGTAAATGCTTGCCTCAATAAACTACTTATTATGAGTGTAACTACAACATATTGTACCTTAAACAACCTATGTAAGTTATGCATGCATAATAAATAGATAAAATAAGGAAATGGAAAATTTATCAAATGTGAGAAGTGGAAGCTCTTGGATTGAATAAAGTGGAGTCGAGATTGAGTGATGTCCTGAGATTGAATGCTATGCAGTAGAAGTTGTGAGAAAGCTTGAAAAATGATGGAAATGATGTTTACTCACTAAAACTACATCTGGAGGTATACTTCCATAGTATTCATTGAGTTGTGAAATCAGAGGTTATTACGAAAGTATACATATGGATTCATCCTTCCATCAATACAGAGATACAATTCCAAATTATTTTTTGGCAAAATGAAGGTGGTTCACTTATAAAGTATTAATGTGGACTTTTAGGAGCTTTCTGAAATGTAGTTTCATAATTAAGAGGCATTTATGATTTTTCACAAAGGTGTGTGATCAACACTAAAGATCCATAGAGTAATCCCATGTGAAATGTTAACAAATACACATATTGATGCATTTATCAAAGTTTCAAGAAGTGTTTAAAAAAATTATACTTACAAAAAGAACAATATTTATTGCCTATATCCTGAGCTTGGATTTATATTTACATGAAGAGCATCTCCTAAGAGTCTGTTTGGCAGTTTGGAAGGGAGGATTTTAAAAAAAATTAACGATTTAGTGAAAAAATTGAGGATTTTGAAAGATCTATTCATAACACTAAAAAAATATTAATTTGAAGGAACTCAATTTATATGGAAGGAAGATTTTTAAAGACTTACATAAATTTTCCATATATATTTTATGTTTTTATAGTATTATTAATCAAAAATAAAATAATAACAAACACTCTTTTATTATTGTATACAAAATTATTCTTTTAAAAAAATTTCTTTTAATATTACTTTCAATTTAAATAAAAGAGAACTCTTGAAACATGCATTTGCTTGTTTTTGTTAAGCACCCTATTATTTTATTTGAGTCAGTGTTAAGCAAATTAATAAGATATTATTTGAGTCAGTGTTAAGCACCATCTTGGGTAGAAATATTGTACTAAGTTTGTATTTTTTTAAACCCAAAATCATTTTAATTCGACTAAAAGTATCATAATTTAATTCAAATATTAATAAACATGCACATCATAGAACAAGGTAATGCATTAATTAAAAACACATTTCATAATATTACAAACATTATTCTCAAAATATGAAAAATAATACTAAAACATTCTAAAATAAAAAAAGAAGAAGCAATGACCTACTATATATGCCTAATCCTAACCTCTTAGCTCCTCCTCTACCATAGGTAATCCATGACATTTTGTGACTCAGTCGATAAGAATGGCACATGCGAGCAGGGAAGACATACCCTTGGGACGAGGACCCCTGAGACAGATGGCTCCTAGAACTCAATGCTTCTCCATCAAGAGGCCTAAGGAAGGTTCCCCGCCTAACCCTGGCGTGCTCATTCCAAAGTCTAGATCTCTCAGGCCGAACAGACGCGTGCCGAGTTTTACGACATAGTCTCAATATATCAATGTTGTTTGCAACCATTTTTTCATAAAAATGAGAAAACGACATCAGTCTGCATCGAGGACAAAATTAGAATATTTTCGGATATGAATCTCCAAAAACTAATAAGAATATATTTCGGAGATGTATTTCTGAATAAGCTCGTGTTTTTCAACAATGACAGAAACGCATACCAATCTTGCGCTAACAACTCAAAATGAAACCAAATAAAAATGCATGTCTCTAACAACTATCAATTTCGAATGTGCCTACTACCTAATATATTTAAAATAACATATTTGTACCTAATACATGTTATTAGACAAAACTAAAAAAAAAAGTTAAATAAAAAACTTACTCAAAAAAGTGTTAGGATGAAAAGTGTTGAATGTAGTCAGTGGAGTGAGTTGAGATTGAGAAGCTTGAAGCAGAGATAGTGTTTATCCTTGAAAAATAGACTGCAAGAATGTTGCTAACGAGTTTCAATGGGAATATCTCAAAAGTTTCACAAAATGAAGAAGAAGAAGAGGGAGGATCCGTGTGTGCGTTATTTACAAATTAAATGTGCATCTTCGAAAAAACATCTGAATTCGAACATAAGAGTTAATTTAGAGATGCATTTGCGGATAAATCCTAAAACATATACGAAGATGCATCTCTGAATCAAATTTTGACAAATTAAAAAACTCTCACCCATTTACATTTATTTTCGTAAAAAGACGGTGTGTACGAAGATACATCTTTAAAAACTTAGGAAATTTTTTACTTTTCGCTAGAATTTAGAAAAAAGAAATTCCGAAAAAAAAATTCTCAAACCTCGTTCAAGATTCAATCTTATAGTCTTAAAATCTCTATATTATAGTTTTAAAACCTCACCAAAAAAAGATAAGTTCTTAATGCACTATGTGTTTCTTAGGCACCAGCGTAAATTTCCAAAAATACTCCCAGGAACCGAAAATGTATTCTCAAGACGCACCAACATCTAATTAAAAATAACCAAAACCGGAAATACATTTTCGGTTTAGAATCGAAAGTATATTTCCGGTATTATTCGTTATAAAATGTAGGAAATCAACACTTACACATTAAACAAGATTCCCAAACAAAACATAAAATTACATAAAGTAAGCAATACATATGAGATTTAAACATATATGCGACATTACACTTTAACATCCAGATGGATGTTGCAACAACTTCAAAATTTCATCGACCGTTTTTGTAATCATCACATCAAGCTCGATTTGTACTTTTCGTCGTAACCGAAAAAGGTTTCTCACATAGCTCGTAAATCAGTGTTTGTCTGTATCTCTTTGTTTATAAACTCAAGCTTTTCGTCATTGTTAATGGATGGAGAGCGGTACTCAATCTTCAAAATTTTCCAATTGTTAGGGATGAGTTTCTTATATAGTAGTTTGAGGATGTTATGGACTACACACATCCTATCTGTCGACATTATGAAAACCGGAAATGTATTTCTGGTTACACCTTAACTTGAAAACTAGAAGTACATTGTCGGTAAAGTCTGTTAGAACATAGTTTGAGTCTACGACCCTTAATTATAGTTTTGATGATAACAAACATAAAGAACAAATATGCACTCTAAATTTGTATTATTTTGTATGCAGAAGTTCTGACTGAAACAACATCAAATTAAGCTATAAAAGCTTTCAAGCTGAGACAATCAGAATGTTCTGAAGAATGATGATCAGAATCTGCGCTGAAGTGAAGAATACTCTGATTCTGAACAGAAGTCTAATATACCATCAGATCCTCACATCTCTGAGTCATCAATGTTCTGAAGCAAAAGCAGCATACAAGATTCTATTCTGAAGCGTTATTTTTCAATTAAGACAGCATCATATGCAACAGCTTCATTCAGACAAGAATCTTCTCAATATGGAAATAGAATTGAGTGTCCATTATCACGCTTTATGTTGGACAAGATTTTCACGCCTATATAAACAAGCTTAAAGGACAAATCGTTAACGGTTTTGAGACACTACTTCATATACCTCTCAAACACTGCAATCTTTCATATTCTCATATACACTCAAATTGTGTAAAATATCATAGTAGTGATACAGTTTTTGTAAAGAAAAACAATAGTACACAGTATATTATTTTATTTTGATTAAGCTAGTTTTCCTTGAGATAAATCGGGTTGTGGTTGTACTCAAGAAGACTTCGGCAGTTGTCAAAGTAGTATTGTAATCAGATTTGATTAGTGAATTAAGTCCTCGTTGGAGAGAGGCGAAATCACATTGGCGGATGGGCTGGAGTAGTTTGAGAATAAACGAACCAGGATAAAAATACCGTATCTATTGCTTTTGATTTTTAAGTCTCAATTCAACCCCATCTTCTTTTGTTTTTCACTTCTTCAATTGGCATCAGAGCGCCTGGTTCTGAGTTCATACACTTAACAGTGTCAGTACAAGATCCAAGCTTTAGAAAAACACTATGGTGGGACCAAGCCAAAACATCAGCAATGACTATCATGAGGACAAGGACAGAATCATCGCCAAACCTCCAGTCTTTGATGGAGAAAATTTTGACTACTGGAAAGACAAAATTGAAAGCTTCTTTCTGGCTCATGATGTTGATCTATGGGACATGGTAATTGATGGATACACACATCTTGTGGATGAAAGTGGTCAGAAGATAGATAGAAAAAGGATGTTTGACCAGCAAAAACGTGATTTCAGAAACCATCATAAAGCCAGAACAATACTTCTCAGTGTCATCTCATACTCAGAATATCAGAAGATCTCAAACAGAGAGATAGCCAAAAACATGTTTGACTCTCTGAGAATGACGCATGAAGCCAACATACAAGTCAAAGAAACCAAGGACCTTGCACTTATTCAGAAATATGAAGCATTCAAGATGGAAGATAGTGAATCCATAGAAGCAATGTTCTCAAGATTCTAGATTCTTGTTGCTGGGTTGAAAGTTATTCACAAAGGATATTCTACTACAAATCACGTAAAGAAGATCATCAGAAGTCTACCCAAGCAATGGAGGCCAATGGTCACTGCACTTAAACTGGCTAAAGATCTCAACAAGATATCTCTGGAGGAACTTGTCAGCTCCCTCAGAAGTCATGAGATAGAGCTAGAAGAAGACGAGCCTCAAAAGCAAGGTAAGCCTTTAGCATTAAAATATAACAAAAAATCTGATTCTGAGGTTTTGCAGGCTATGGAAGAAACCTTTGATGGATCCTCATCAGAAGAAGACGAATTGTATCTTCTCTCCAGAAGGGTCAATCAATTATGGAAGCAGAGACAAAGAAAATTCAAAACCCGAGAAGATCAGAGAATCAAAATGAATCCTCCTCTAGATATAGAAAGTCCGAGTCCTCCTTTAGACACAAAAGATCTGAAGCTTCCTCAGGACACAGAAAGTCAAATAACAAAGACATCATCTGCTATGAGTGCAATGAAAAAGGACACTACAAAAGTGACTGTCTAAGGCTTCAGAAGGAGAAGCCCAAAAATAATTTCTTCAAGGAGAAGAAGAAAAGCCTCATGGAAACATGGGACGATTCAGACACTTCTGATGCTGACTCAGAGTCAGATGATGAAAGAGCCAATGTAGCTCTCATGGCAAATGTGACAGAAGACAACAAAGCTTCTTGTTCAGACTCAGAATCAGACACAGAAGAGGTATTCCCTGATTTCACTGTTAATTTTACTAAGGCTGAACTTGCAAAAAGTCTAAATGAAATTTTGGAAAGGTATCAGCAAATCAGAGTCAAATTCAAGAACCTGAAAAGGGATCTTGTCTCTGACTCTGAAAAGACTGAGAGTCTTATATTAGAAAATTCTGAGTTAAAAGAAAAGATTTTAAAATTAGAAAATGATTTACAAAACTCTCATAAAGAAATAATCTCAGAGACTCTCAGTAATGCTGATAAGATCATCAAAGAATATGATCACAGCTTTCAGAAGTTTCAGGCTAAAAACATAGATAGAAGCAAGATGGCTTCAATGATCTATGGAGTTAGCAGGAATGGCAGAAAAGGTATAGGATACCAAGGTAAGGTATCTCCACCTAAGAAATTCATGGACCTTGTTATAAAACGCACACCACTAAAATCACACTTCACATACGTGCACACACATGACCTAAAATACACTAGTAATGATTACTCTGCCAAACCAAAATTCAAACAGGATTTTGGTAAAACTAACAAACCAGGACCCAAAAAGATATGGGTACATAAGGATAAAATTATATATGTAGAAAATATCTTTAGCAGCAAGGCTAAAACACCAGTCATGGTACCTGGACTCTCGATGCTCTCGACACATGACGGGAAGAAAGCATATGTTCTAAAGCCTAGAACTTAAATCTGGAGGCTACGTGGGCTTTGGAGGAAACCAAAGAGGAAAGATCATTGGCTCTGGAACAGTAGGTAATGGTAATCTTCCTTCTATCAATAATGTGCTTTTAGTTGATGGATTAATGCATAACCTGTTATCCATAAGTCAATTAAGTGATAACGGTTATGATATAATCTTTAACCAAAATTCATGCAAAGCTGTTAGTCAGAAAGATGGAACTATCCTTTTTAATGGAAAGAGGAAAAAACATTTATAAGATAAAACTTTCTGAACTAAAAAGTCAGAATGTAAAATGTCTTCTCTCTGTTAACAATGAGCAATGGGCCTGGCACAAAAGATTGGGGCATGTTATTATGAGAAGAATATCTCAGATTAACAAACTCAATCTGGTCAGAGGACTTTCTAATCTGAAGTTCAGCTCAGATGCTTTGTGTGAAGCATGTCGAAAAGGAAAATTTGAAAAACCTGCTTTCAAAGCTAAAAATGTTGTTTCCACCTCTAGGCCATTAGAACTTCTGCACATAGACTTATTTGGACCAGTGAAAAATGTGTCTGTTAGTGGCAAGAAGTATGGGTTAGTGATCGTAGATGACTATAGCAGATGGACATGGGTAAAGTTCTTAAGACACAAGGACGAGTCACATTTTGTGTTCGTTGCATTCTATAACCAAGTTCAGAATGAAAAGGATCTTAGAATTGTCAAAGTCAGAAGTGATCATGGTGGAGAATTTGAAAATAAAAAATTTGAAACATTTTTTTAATGAAAAAGGCATCTTGCATGACTTCTCTGTCCTAGAACTCCCCAACAAAATGGAGTTGTATAACGAAAGAACAGAACATTGCAAGAAATAGCCAGAACCATGATCAATGAGACTAACATTGCTAAGATCTTCTGGGCAGAAGCAATTAACACAATGTGTTACATTCAGAATAGAATCTCTATAAGACCTATTCTGGAAAAGACTCCATATGAATTGTGGAAGAACAGAAAGCCCAACATTTCTTATTTCCATCCTTTTGGATGCACATGTTTTATTCTGAATACTAAAGATCATCTGAACAAGTTTGACTCTAAAGCACAGAAGTGTATTATGTTAGGATACTCTGAACGCTCGAGAGGGTATAAAGTATACAATAAAGAAACACAGATTGTTAAAGAGTCAATCAGTGTTAGATTTGATGATAAGCTTGACCCTCAAAAGTTAAAGCAGAATAAATCTTTTGCAGATATAGAAGTTGAATTCATAGGTACTGAAGACAACTCATCCGAAGTTCTCAACAGAGACGCTCCAACAACTTCAGAAAGAAATGTTACAAGTGCTCCAGTACCCTCTGTTGATCAACTCCAGAAAAGGTTATCCAGGAGCAGCATAGCTCACCCAGAAGATAAGATCCTAGGAAAGAAGGATGATCCAATCAGAACAAGATCAACATTCAGAAACTCTGAAGAATCCCTCATGGGACAGGTCTCACTGATTGAACCAACAACAATTGATGAAGCTCTTCTGTAAAATGACTGGATTCTAGAAATGCAGGAGGAATTAAATCAGTTCACCAGAAATGACGTATGGGATCTGGTTCCAAAACCAAAAGGATTCAACGTCATTGGAACAAAGTGGGTGTTCAGAAACAAACTGAATGAGCAAGGAGAAGTCATCAGAAACAAGGCACGACTGGTGGCACAAGGTTATAGTCAGCAAGAGGGGATAGACTATATAGAAACCTTTGCTCCAGTCGCCATGTTAGAATCTATCAGACTCTTAATCTCCTTTGCTGTCAATAATAGCATCACTCTGTATCAGATGGATGTCAAAAGTGCATTCTTAAATGGTTACATAGATGAAGAGGTATATGTGCACCAACCCCCTGGGTTTGAAAATTTCAAACACCCAGAATATGTTTTCAAACTAAAGAAGTCACTCTATGGTCTGAAACAAGCTCCCAGAGCTTGGTATGAAAGACTAAGTAACTTCCTGTTAGAAAAGGAACTCACCAGAGGGAAAGTGGACTAAGACATTTAAGAATGACATTTTAGTTTGTCATATTTACGTAGATGATATCATTTTTGGATCCACTAAACCTTCTCTGGGAAGAGAATTTGCTAAGTGCATGCAGGCAGAGTTTGAGATGAGCTTAATGGGGGAACTTAAATTCTTTCTGGGCATTAAGATAAACCAAACTCCAGAAGGAACTTACATTCATCAGAGCAAATATGTCAGAGAACTTCTGAAGAAATTTAAGCTCTCAGAATGTAAGCCCTCAAAGACTCCAATGCATCCCACATGCATTCTGGAAAAGGAAGAGGTAAGTAAAAAGGTAGAACAGAAAATCTACAGAGGTATGATTGGATCTCTCCTTTATCTGACGGCTTCAAGGCCTGATATTTTATTTAGTTTCTGCTTATGTTCTAGATTCCAATCAGATCCTAGAGAATCTCACTTAACAGCAGTTAAGAAAATTTTCAAGTATCTGAAAGATACTACTAATCTGGGTTTGTTTTATAGAAAATCCAATGAATACAACTTAGTAGGATACTGTGATGCTGACTTTGCTCGAGACAAAGTAGAGCATAAAAGAACTTCTGGAAGCTGCCAGTTTCTGGGAGACAACCTGATCTCATGGACCAGCAAGAGACAGTCCACAATATAGCATTGTCAACAGTAGAAGCTGAATACATAGCAGCTGTTGGATGTAGCACTCAAATGCTCTGGATGAAAAGTCAACTTGAAGACTTCAACATATTTGAGAGTAACATTTCTATCTTCTGTGATAACACTTCTTCCATATGTCTATCCAGAAATCCCATTTTGCATTCTAGGGCTAAGAATATAGAAATAAAACATCACTTTATTAGGGATTATATTCAGAAAGGAATTCTTACTTTAAAATTTATTGACACAGACCATCAATGGGCTGATGTGTTAACAAAACCCCTTTCTGAAGATAGATTCAATTTCATTCTGAAACATCTCAGCATGAAATTGTGTCCAGAATAAAATGTTTTATTTGCATATTCTAACCCTCAGAATTTTATTGTTTTTATGAACATCTGATCAACTTGTCTTCAGAAGTTAAGAGTACAGTTGCATCAGAATCTATCTATGAAGATCTGAACTTTTCATTTCAAGGATAAAGGCGTGCAGTTCACACCATCAAACATCTGTCATTCTCTCACAAGCTACCTTCTGAGGCTGAACACGCATTCAAATTCTGAAGGGTCCAAGGCTCTGATTGAATGCATTGAGACACTTGTCATTGGTAATTGTTCAATATCTCTCTAAATCCCCTAATTTCAAGTTTCATTAATTCATATAATCATTACTTATTTTCTCTTTCTTACTGATTACGTTTTCTAAAGAACTTATATAAACTTAATTTACTATTTCATTCATTCACGTTTTACCATCTTCAATATTCTCTCTTGTTCTAGTTTCTTTTCCAAAAAACCCTTCTATCAATTTTCTTCAAAGAATCCGTGTGAACAATGGCATCGTCATCAAGTCTCAAGAATCTCAACAGTGCTCCTGGTTCTTCATCTACTGAACAATATGAGGAGCCCATTAGAACACTACTCACTCTGGTCGACAACCTTGAAGTTCTCTGTGAATTGATCGTCGATTTTGAAAGCTTACAAGAAAATGGGTTTAATCTGTATGAAGATGTAACTGCACAGGAATGGAACATATACTTTGATCATCTGTTGGGTCCAACTTTTCCCATTCTTGTTAAAGAGTTTTGGATTCATGCTACTTCATCCAACCACCAGGTCACATCATATGTTATGGGGAAGAAGATAGTGATTACAGAAGATTTGATTGGGAAACTCATTGGATACAATGGCGGTGGAGTCAGATGCATTGATATGTCTGATAAGTGTTCTGACCTAAAATCCATTGCTAGGGAAATCTTCACTTCTAGACAGCCATCCAGCAAGATCAGAGACTTGAAAGATCATTACAGAATCTAGGATAGAATAATTCTGGGATGTATCAATCACAGGAAGCCTACAAGCTCTCCTGATTACATCAACATTGATCAACAGTTTCTGATATACTTCATTGCAAAGAAGACCAAAATAAACCTTCCACATTTGCTCTTCAACCATCTCAGAACAAGTTTGAAAGAGACAAGAGATGAAGAAAGAACTAAGAGGGACTAGATTCCTCTAGGAAGATTGATTTCAGATATTCTAACGGAAAACAGGCTGATAGAACATCTGACAGAGGCTCAAGAAATCAGTACTCTGGAAGCAACTGCTGAGAAACCTTTGAATGCCAAGAATCTGAAGAAAATGAAGATTATTGAAAACATCAAGAAGGAACCAACACTTGCTTCTCATGAGGTCATCACTTATAGGAGAATCCCTCTGAAGGATTTTCCACTATTCTCTGAGATAGATGCCTCTCCAGAGATTATAGTCAGATACCTTGAAGCTTGCAAGGCTGATGGGACTATTCCATAAATAAACATCCAAGATCTGCACAAGCCAGCTCCAGAGGTTGTGCTAAAGAAATCCAGAAAGAGGAAGGCACCAGGAGAAGGATCCTCTCAGAGAACACCCAAATCTACGAAAAATAAAGGTAACACATCTTTTGTTTCTGTGGTAGAATCAATAGCTATTCCAACATCTGAAACCATTCCCCATCAACCAACAGAAAATCCTTCACCCCAAACATTTTAGTATTTTGACATAGAGTTTGACCCATCTGTAACTCTTGGAAATTTCTTAAATGAACCTCACTCCCCCAATCCAAATCCAGGACAACATCAACCAGAACTTGCAAGAGATCTCTCTGATATTAAACTGTTTGATCAAGAGTTTTCCTCACCACTCCCAAAAAATCCAAATACTCAATCTTAACCACCAGAAAATCCACAACCACACTCACCCCAACCAGAAAATGAAAACCCTCTCACTCCTCAATCTGAAAATCCATCTTCTGAAATACCTGAACCAGATTCTGATAGTCACCCTCTGACTACTGCTCCAGAAAAGGTGATTGCAACAAAAGAAGTTGTTCAATCAGAAGAGGCTGCAGAGTGTTCTGAACGACATGCAACCCCTGAAGATACACCAGCTTCGTCTCTAGTCATACAAACTCTGGAAGAGTTGAAAAAGGAGAATGCCTTAATCCATGTCAGACTGGATAAGCAAGAAGACATAAACAAAGAGACCCGGGATATATTGGATAAACAAGAAGATACAACAAAAGAAATAAAAGACATTCTGAGAAAGCAGGAAGAATCAAGCACTCAGATTAAGAGCTTGTTGGAAGCGTTGTTCACACGACTTCCCCCTCCTTCTTAGATTTTCTTTAATTGTTTATCTGTATTTTTCATCTTATCCTCCTTGTTTCTGAAAAATGTCATTGCATTTTGTTTTCAATATAAATCATCTTTTTGACTCTGATTATATTGCTTTTTGATACCTGACAAAAAGGGGGAGAAAGTAAGATATTTTCAATAACAGTATACCGGGACAAAGTCTAAAAAATTCTTAATATCTTAACCTCTATGTTTTCTGAAAAGCTTGAACAGGAACATATTCCGATAAGGACAGAAGGAGATGCATCAAAAGCGCTGACGAGAAGGAACTTCAGGGAAGTAACTCATCTTTATCTGAGTAATCAACTCAGGGGGAGACTCTCTTAAGATTTTTGTTCTATATTTTTCATTGAAAATCCTAGTTTTTGTCATCATCAAAAAGGGGGAGATTGTTAGAACATAGTTTGAGTCTACAACCCTTAATTAGAGTTTTGATGATAACAAACACAAAGAACAAATATGCACTCTAAATTTGTGTTATTTTGTATGCAGAAGTTCTGACTGAAACAACATCAAATTAAGCTACAGAAGCTTTCAAGCTGAGACAATCAGAATGTTCTGAAGAATGATGATCAGAATCTGCGTTGAAGTGAAGAATACTCTGATTCTGAACAGAAGTTTAATATACCATCAGATCCTCACATCTCTGAGTCATCAATGTTCTGAAGAAAAAGCAGCATGCAAGATTCTATTCTGAAGCGTTATTTTTCAATTAAGACAGCATCATATGCAACAGCTTCATTCAGACAAGAACCTTTTCAATATGGAAATAGCATTGAGTGTCCATTATCACGCTTTATGTTGGACAAGATTTCCATGCCTATATAAACAAGCTTAAAGGATAAATTGTTAACGATTTTGAGACACTACTGCATATACCTCTCAAACGCTGCAATCTTTCATATTCTCATATACGATCAAATTGTGTAAAATTTCACAGTAGTGATACAATTTTTGTAAAGAAAAACAACAGTACACAGTATATTATTTTATTTTGATTAAGCTAGTTTTCCTTGAGATAAATCGGGTTGTGGTTGTACTCAAGAAGACTTTGGCAGTTATCAAAGTAGTATTGTAATCAGATTTGATTAGTGAATTAAGTCCTCATTGGAGAGAGGCGAAATCACCTTGGCGGGTGGACTGGAGTAGTTTGAGATCAAACGAACCAGAAAAAAAATACTGTGTCTATTTCTTTTGATTTTTAAGTCTCAATTCAACCCTCCCTTCTTGTGTTTTTCACTTCTTCAAAGTCTCTGATACTAAAAACCATAAACAGAGAAATGATAGAAAGAGCAGATTGCATAAAAATATAGCAATAGATTTCATAACTACCAAAATAGGAATATTCCACATCATAATTAATTAACAAAAAGACATATACATCAAAGTCATATTTAACTACTTAAAAGATCCGAAGTAATTGTCTCTCGAAAAATCCACAGGTGGTACACCCTTAAAACTTTTCCTTGTTTTTTGCAATTTCAATGTTCTTCAACTTGGTGTACTCTTGCATCCTTTCAATAAATTGGTTCGGCCAAGTCTCAAATTGGTCTGTATAATGGTTCGCCCACTCCGGTGATGTAGTTGATATAGGGCATCCTGGTTTTAAATACACTTGAACAAAATGTCGGGGATTTGAAACTCACCCAACAAAAATGATATGATTAGTGGAATTAGATGTTGGAGCAGTGTGCAATGGGAAAAAAGTTTCCAAGCAACCGTATCTTATAAGATTAATACACACCCTCTCATACGCATGTGCAATAAGATGATCCATCTTAGGGAAACACAACCATTTGTTCTCTGGTGCAAATACTTCCATGGATGGTACAAGAGCGTTATAGATTTCTTCAAACTTATTCTTATTCTCGTACACCCGTGTGTACAAATCTCTATGGCTCCTCAACTCTTGGATAAGAGTTTGGCGGACAAGTGTTTGATCCTCTTCCCCTTTACCTAGTAAAGCAGAAATAGTTCAAAAACCATAATTACCATCGCCATCAACATTGAAAATCTGATCAATGTGATTGTACATAAAAACAGGCATCTCCTTAATGAAAGGTATTTTTGGTGGAAGCGGTAGAGGCAGTGGAGTTGAAGGTTTGCTTATGCGAGCACCTTTGAAGACCTTTTTATGAGATTCTGGTGTCGGTGAATCGGGAAAAGGTTTGTCAATGTGTTCAAAATACGATGGATTCCTCGTAGTAGAATTTTCACTTGGTGTAGGTTTGACCTATTTTGGTGCTCCTTTTGTTTTAACCGGTTGAGACGGTGGTTTCAAGTCGGATGTCTCCGGAAATGCGATTTTCCTCAATTGTTCTTTGATGTGGAGTTTTGTGTTGTCATCACATTTTCTAAATCTTTCTTGTATCACTTCCCGTTCTGTCAAGATTGTGATACTTGAATTTTCCTCTTCCATTATATTATCGTCTTTAAAACTCAACCTCTTCCAATGACTACATACCTCGTCCATTCGTATCGGGCTATCAAGTTTAACCTTCTTAGATATGGCACAAGCACACGGGAGATCATATGTTTTCACAATTGTGCAACCACACTCAGAGGTATCAGAGCCTAAGTCAGAGGCTCATTTGGCTTCATAAAAAATGAAATTAAGAGTTGATTGTGATATGTTGCCAACCAACTAAGAATAGAGAAAGTTGTCTTTGAACCTGTGTTCCAACACTGTGATACTATGACCAAATGATATTTGAATTTGATTATGCTGGTTAAATATCATTTGGTTCATGGATTCCCAACCCGTACACAAATCACCCTTGCTACTTCCAACCAATTCTTCAGACATGCATGAGCCGACTCAACTCAGTTTGTTGTTGTATTTCCAAGATGCATAACCTGATATGTCCATGCACAAACAATCTTCTCTTTCACCTGATCCAAAATTATAGTCTCAATGTATTTCAACAAATTGGGATATTTATCGCACACCTTCTTAAAATGTATAACAACATCAACATATAAATCTTTGATAGATGCATTTATGATAACATTCTAAGCAGCTATAATTTTCTCCACAACAACACCTGACTTAACTAGTTTACCCTCTTCAATCTCAATCTGACCCATCCCTACCGCGTGTTTTCCCGGCTTCTCACATTTTTAGTAACGTGATACTTATAAAGTAATGCAGAAGAACTCAGAAACACTTTTGTAACAGAATTCATCAGTGTTGTATCGCGGACGGTAATAATGACTTTCAACATGTTTTCTTGGTCCTTTAATATTGAACGACAAACCTCTAAAGCCCATATAAAATTATCCTATTTTTCTCCCTCTAGAAATGTAAAATCAATGGAATATGTCATTTCAGTCAACGTAACACCGACAATTTCCAACAATGGCAACTTGTACCTGTTGGTCTTGTACATCGAATAAATTATAAGCACGGTAGGAAATGTATTGAACAATTTAATGGAATCAATATGAGTCCAATATATATCTCTTATCGTTACTCCATCCTCACATTTACGGTGCCTACAAACATAGTTGTTATCATCTAAAAGCTTCAAGAGTTATTGCATTTCAGTTCGATCCCCTCTAAATGCTAATTTTGTTTGGTAGCGCTGATTGTAAACTTTCCTGATGTTTGAAATATTATTGGATCTTTTGCACTTCAACGTGCCAAGTATGTTTTTTGGAGCGACCAGATTTAGTGCCATGTCAGACTCACATTCTTTTTCTTCCGCCAAGAGTCGACATGTACTTGAATGACCGACTAACTTTGCACTTAAATCATGATTATGTAAACCACTTATGACATTGAACCTCCAATTATTATTTGTCAACTGATACCCATGTAACTTAAATGGACACTGACATTTTCTTGAACTCGTATCATCTCTTTTGAAATTCTTGATAGACCGCCTATATATCCCACTTCTTTCGCATGTCAATGTCACAATGCAGGTCGTCTATCCAAACCACTATCGAACCTTCCTATCACAATACCAAAGCCTTGTTTGATGGCCTCCGTACGAATCCACTGCATCATGACATCTCGAGATTCATATTCTTGTTCATTTGTAAAATGCTTACGCACATCGACCACCTTGATAACAATAGGCGAAACACCTTGAGACACAATAGGAGAAACACCTTGAAAAAAATAGATGAGATACCTTGAGACACATTAGACGAAACACCTTGAGACACAATAGCTTTGAGAAAATTATCGGGATGCACCATACTTAATATGTAAAAACAGATTAAACAGACAAATAAGAAAATAGAAGTTGCTGGAAATAGCTGTTGCAGGAACCCGAAGTACATTTTCGGTTAAGTTCATATGTAAACCGAAAATGTATTTCTGATATTAACGTGACATTTTTTCCACAGAAAGAACAAATTAATGTGGTTAATGTGGACCGAAAAGATGAAACTTTACCTTAAATTCAGTTTCCTTTAACTCATTTTGATATAATGCACCACAAGAATGTTGATTTTGAGTGAAAAATGGTATTGAGAGTGTGAGGATTTTTTAGGAGTATTTTGGTCACCTTTTGAAATGAGCATGATCAATACCCCATGTACCTTGTTGTTTTAAGCTTTTGGTTTCTCGGAATAAATCAGAAATGTATATCCAGTTTATAGGTGACAATTTTTTTGGTTTTTCTTGCACAAATTTCCCGGATACGTATCTCCGATTTCTAGCGGTGTCATATTTCCAGTATATTTCTTACATAGTGAAATACATCGCATAAGATCCCGTATATTTTTTTAAACTATTACTTGAATAAAATACATCGTGAAATAATGAACCAACTAAATATATAATTAGAATAATTGTCATACATAGTTACATTAAAAAAACTACAATCACGGCCTAGACAATTCTTTCCAATGTCTGAAGCGATCCGCATATGCTAATTCTCATACTTTTGCATCATTAGAACAACCCATAATCAATCTATCCTTCCTCCCTCGCATTCCATTAGCAGTATCAGACCAAATTGTAACAACAACAATATCATGATTTTTTTCCAGTAGATTATGTCCATTCTAGAACTTTATCTTGTGATTTAAAAATTTAACAATTACAATAACATATAATTAGTAAACTTCATCAATTTACATAAAATAAAATAAAAATTGTGTAAATTAAATAGAACACGTACGGTATCTGTGATGAAGAACTGCGTAAGATCAGTACATGAATTCGTAGAAGAAGCTGAAGCTGACGATTCAAGACCGCAAAAATATAAAATTCTATCTGCAGACATACCGGAAATTTCAAGTATAATTGAAATTTCTGATACACCAGAAATTTGATATTCCCGGTAAAAGTTTTCTACCGGAAATTTAGTAAATTTCCAATACGTGTAGAGACTTTTGTAAAATTTATCGGAAATTTTAAAATTTTCGGTAAATCGCAACCGAAAATTTTCGGTATATCGTTATCGGAAATTTGTAGAATATAAATAATTTTTTATATGCGACAAAAATCGATATCGAAAATTTGCTAAGAGTATCGAAAATTTTGAAATTTATCCCCTTTAACCAATAATAATTTTTTTTGATAAAAGTAAAAAATTTAAAATAAAATAATAAAAGGGATATTTTGGAAATAGTGAAACTTGGAGAGTGACATATATAATATAGGGGTGACATATTAATTTCTCGTATGTATAATATACAATTCCTCCCCCATCAGCGATCGCTCTAGACAAACTTTTTTTAATAAAATTAAAAGAAAAAATTAATTAATTAGTATAAAATTTTGCTAGTCTATTTAAATATATACACCAAACTACTATTGATTTAAACATGTTTATAGATCTCAAGTCTGAAGAATTTATCTATAGATAAGTTATTTTTCATTAGTTTCAACTATGAAGAATTTATCTGAACTGCAAGGTTCAAGTGTTGGAAATATTTGGTATATTTAATCACTTACAAGAGATGACGTAATTTGTTTACCTAACTATAGTATATCCACGGCCAAATTACAAATTTGTTTTTTCCTTACTATATCCATGACATTTTCTTTATCATCAAGGACTAGTTTCTTACGGTTTCAACACCCTCCTGTAATTCAATGTGTCGAAATTATGTGTCGAAAAAATTTGATTTGTTTTAGATTTAAACAGATTTGATTTAAGTCTAGAGTAAATTAGATTTGATTTAGTAATAAAAAAATATTTTGGGCTTTGGGCTTAGGGTGTAAGCTCAGTTATAAATAGAGGGAGTAACCCCTATTTTTGTAAGCAAGTCAAGTAAGTTGTATTCACAGAATTTGCAGTTGCAAGTGAATAACAAAGTTTTCACAGTTTGTGAGCAGAGAGAAACTCTGCAGAAATTAATTGTCTTGTCTTTTTTTCTTTATTTTTCTCATAACTAATCGTCATTGTGGTAGAAATTCATCATAGTCTTTTGGTGGATTTTCAACATCTGGTATAAAGCGCTTTTGTTTCGATTCAAGAGAAGTATCAATCAAGAACGATTGAAGAATTCATGATGACAAGTTATGGGAATGTAAACTATCCAGCAACGCTACCAATTCTGAAAGTTGACAACTATGAGAATTGATGCAAACAGATGAAAGTCTTATTCAGGTGTCAAGGTCTTTGGGACCTTGTAAAAGATGGAGTCGAAGCGCTTGGAGAAAATGTTTCAGAAGAAGAAAAGAAGAAATACACAGAATCTCAGAAACTGAGTTATAAAGCATTATTTATAATTCATCAATGTGTCAGCCCAGACAATTTCGAAAAGGTTAGTGATTCAGAATCTGCAAAAGAAGTTTGGGAAATCCTTGAGAAGTCTTTTGGAGGCGCTGAGAAAGTGAAAGAAGTGAGGTTACAAACTCACAAAAGGACCTA
The DNA here is from genome assembly GCA_948472305.1 of Vicia faba. NCBI lineage: Eukaryota > Viridiplantae > Streptophyta > Magnoliopsida > Fabales > Fabaceae > Vicia > Vicia faba. The sequence goes on from OX451737.1 coordinate 598,466,103, forward strand.
TGAACTGCTTCAGATGGAAGACAGTGAAAGCATATATGATTTCTTCACTAGAGTTACAAAACTAGTAAATCAAATCAAAATATGTGGAGAAGCGTTAACAACAAGAGCTGTTGTGTCGAAGATCTTGAGATCTTTAGCTCCTAAGTTCGACCACATAGTGGTGGCGATAGAAGAGGAGAAAGACTTGTCGAAATTGACAAAGGAAGAGCTTCAAGGGACACTTGAATCTCATGACAAAGAATGAATGAAAGAGCTGCAGGCAAATCGAAGAGTGATGTGGCCCTGCAGGCACATTCAACAAAAGAGACCAAAGGAAAAGAAAAGTGTTTCGACAGAGGTAGAGGTGGCTACAACAAATTGAATGGTAGAGGAAACCAGATCGAAGGAAATGTGTCGAATCAAAGAAAACCATACCAAGGCAACCAAAGAGGTGGTGTTGCAAATAGAAGAAGAGGTGGTGGTCAAAAACCTGATAAAAGTCACATTCAATGTTACAATTGTCAGAAGTATGGTCATTATTCGAGTGATTGTTCAGAAAAACGAATGAATCAAGAAAGTGATGCAAAGCTTGCAAAACATGAAGAAGAAGAAGAAGAGATGATGTTGATGGTCACAACAAGAGATGAAGATAGATTCAAGGACCAATGGTACTTGGATTCAGGATGTTCATCACATATGTCTGGAAGGAAAGACTGGTTCGTCAATATAAATCCCTCAATGAAAAATATGGTATAATTTGCAAATGACAATACCCTAGCAGCTGAAGATATTGGTGATGTTATGATTATGAGGAAAGATGAAAAAAGGTCAGTAATCTCCAATGTGTTGTACATACCATGCATGAAGAGCAATTTGCTCAGTATAAGGCAGTTGGTCGAAAAGAATCATAAAGTGTCAATCGAAGATAAGATGATGAGAGTCGTTGATGCAAATGGGAGATTAATCTTGAAGGCTCCTATGTCTCAGAATCGAACCTTCAAGATTGAACTAAATGTGATGGAGCACAAGTGTCTTTCGACTGCAGCTAGCAAAGATGAATGGATATGGCATTATAGACTAGGCCATCTCAACTTCAGAGACATCAGAGATTTGAAGAGAAGAAATATGGTTTCAGGATTGCCAGAAATTGACATTCCAAACAAGGTATGTGAGGAATGTGTGCAGGCGAAGCAACACAAGAATAACTTCAACAAGGATGCAGGAAGCAGATCGAAGGCTAGTCTTGAAGTCATATACTCTGATGTATGTGGACCAATCCAGGTGGATTCGATGGGAGGTAACAAATACTTTGTTACATTCATAGATGATTTCAGTCGAAAGCTATGGACTTACCTTATCAAGAAGAAAAGTGAAGTGATCGAAGTATTTACCAAGTTTAAGTATATGGTCGAAAGACAAAGTGGTCGAAAGCTCAAAGTTTTGAGAACTGATGGTGGTGGAGAATATGTGTCGAAAGACTTCGACAGATTATGTGAAAAGGAATGGATTGTGCATGAGGTGGTGCCACCCTATACTCCACAACAAAATGGAATTGCAGAAAGGAAAAATCGAACCATCATGAATATGGTGAGAAGTATGTTGAAAGGCAAGAATTTACCTAAAGAGTTTTGGGGTGAAGCTGTTTCGACTGCAACATGCATTTTGAACAGATGTCCTACAAAGAAGCTAGAAGGAATTACTCCAGAAGAATGTTGGTCTGGTGTGAAGCCTAGCTTGAGTCATCTGAAGGTATTTGAATCTATTGCACATAGACATGTGCCAGATCAGTTGAGAAGAAAACTAGATAAGTCAAGTCAAATGATTCTAGTTGGATATCATTATCATTCGACATGAGGCTACAAGTTATTCGATCCAGTGAAAAAGCAGATTGTGATCAGCAGGGACGTGATCATAGATGAGTTTAAAGAATGGGATTAGAATGAAAATATCAAGAAAGATTAAGTGGGAATCCTTCTTGAAGAGCCAGAAACTCAAGTCGAAAGAGAAGTTCGACAAGAGGAACCAACAGATATACCAAGTACAAGCAGGCCTCAAAGAACAAGACGCATGCCTGCAAGATTGCAAGATTATGTGATTACATCAGATAATGTAATAGATAATTGTAAGTGCCCTGGCTGGAGAGTTAGCTTCATTTGTAAAACAAATAAGAAAGCAAGTTTACCCATATTCCCTCTGTTGTTTTAATATGTTGGGTTGAAGAAGTTCAACATCTGGACCAACATGTTATGAAAGATGTCACAACATCAGCATATGACATCGCGCCTGAAATTGAGTACTAATTAAGTAACTATGTTATATGTTGAATGTTTGTAACAGCTGTGACTTGTAACCTAACTATTTTAAGTGATCTAAATTATGAAAAAGGTTATTTGTTGTGTTGAAGAAGTTCAACATCTAGGACAACATGTTAGATGTAATGTCATGACATCTGACTTGACATCACGTCAACAGAAGTGGTAATTCAGTTACAGTTCTGGTACTTAAATACTCTGAGAATATATGTGGCGTTTCTTATGGAGAATCTGAAGATTAATCAAGAATCAATCAGAATATTTGAAGAAAATATTGTTTCTAAATATGGAGATATTTTAGGAACTAGAAGATTGAAGACCTTGATTATAGCAGAAGTTTGCTGCTGAGTTGTAACAGCAAGGAGAAAAACTTGCTGAGATTTTGAAGGCCCAAATTCAGTTGGGTAATAGGTTATAAATAGCAGATTGTAACCTAGGGTTTGTAGGCTTTTAATAATGTAACATTGGGGGTGTTCTGTGAGGTAAACCTGTCGGTCTGTGGCAAGGTTACCATGTGTGTAACTCAATACCTGTAGGTAAGAGTTTGAGTGTTCTTGGACGAAGCTATGAAGCAAGTCTAAGTATTTCTGCATTACTTCATATTCATTGTAATGTAGGAAACCAAGTGGGAGGGCACTACTTCTTGAATAGGAGTAAGACCTCTGTTGTTGTGGCAATAGGAATGGAAACTGGTAGGTTTCTATCTAGGAGTTCCTAGGTATAGGTTGCACTGGGTAAATGATTAAGTGAAGGATGGGAACTTGTGAAGTTTAGTCCTGAATTAGTATTGCTGATAGTGGATCTTCTTCCTGGCTTGGTATGCCCCCAGAGTAGGTCTGTTTCACCGAACTAGGTCAACAACTGATCTGTGTTTTTACCTTCAGCACTTTACAATTCTGTCTGTTATATATCAAGGTAAAACTGTGATGGTTGTTTGCTCTCTGCTGATCATGTGCAACAGATGAACAGAACTAGGTACATCGTTGTTCTATCCTCTGCACCTTCAAAGTATATCCGGCACAGCTTGGATAAACTGTGCTTCTGTTATTCTTTAGTACTGAATCATGAAAAATTGGGTATCTACCTTGCAGTGTTTTTTATTATGTCATATCGGATGTCTAGACATTGAGTATAACATCTGAAGACTGGCATACACCAGAATTTCAATTGGTATCAGAGCAGGCATCCTGTTCTGTTTCTGGATGAGATCCATGGGTGATACTTTCTGGTATCTGGAAGGTCAATCTTAGTACTGGAGATTGTAACCTGGAAAGGTTTATTATTTCCCTGAATGGTCCCTTAAAGTGGGAGGATGGACTATTCATGACAGGAACTGTGTGATTGGCATTTGACCTGGTTGTGTGGTAGCTGTTCTAGGTTTGATTTATTTTCAAACCTAGGATTTGTGTACGCCTAAAGTGTGTGTGCAAAGATTGAGTTGTATTATGTTCTTCCGCTGTGTAATACTTGGCAAAAATCAAGCTCTGATGTGTTTCCCCTCTTGTGGATTGAAGGCTACTGTATTCAAGAATTCAACATAAGCTATTGAAGATATCACCGATACTTGAGTCCTCTCAAGTCCACTCATGAAGACGTTCTTCATTCAGAATACATGCAGCTACTAGTTGAAGAGCATATGTTTTGGGTGTCAAACAAAGGGATACTTTTGTTTGGGACCTACTCCTGACCTGGAAGAGGAGACATCTGTGTGTGCAAAGTTGGCAATGGTAGAGTCAACTATGTCTGTGTGCTCCCGAAGGTTACTTTTAGGAGTCAGAACTCTAGAAGTGAAGCTGGTTGAGATGTGACATTGATCAAGGGCTGAGCAGTTGTTCCCTGGAGTACTGTGGTGTGAAGAAAGACAAGCTCATTGGTTAATAAAAGTCAATAATGGTGCAGCATTATCGCTCCTTCATAGAAGTAGATTGGGATCATGAATCTTGTCATTTAAACATCATGACTAGAAGTGGAAGATCTTTCAAGATGTGAGAATTTGAAAACTCAGAATTTGGTTAAGGTAGTATGTTCTGGCAATACATATCTGCTGATGATTGGTGTTGTTGTCTTCTCTGAAGTACATAAGGTCAGCTGAAGTCTGATTGGAGTGATTGGAGTATGAACAGGTATAACTCTTGGAGTTACTTGAATCTGGTAGGGATGTCATATGTCATGTCGAGACATTTGTGTACAATGCATGGATATTTTGTGTGGAGCCTCCATGATTGGTAGTTTGAGGGGGAGATTTGGTTAACCTCCTCACATTAGTTCAGCCTGGTGGTTAGCTGGCTGTTGACCTATGTCACATGGGTTCTGTGTGTTGTGTGACATATTTGCAAGGAAGGATTCATCTCTCTCATTCCTAAGGATGAATCTGATCTGGTAGGAGCTTCAAATCTGTTAAGGTGAGTAGAGTTTGTTCAGAGAACCTAGATATCTCAAACTCTTTGGTCTCTCGAAGAAAGTGCTTGCAAGAAGAAGATATTAACACACGAATAGTATGTCAAATGGTGAAAGTATCTTACAGGATAATGGGAAGGATTTATGATCAGTTGCTATTTGTGACAAGTACAAGTATTTAATTGATTATCCTTGGAGTTCAAGATAACTGATGTTCTTAAAGATGTGGGAACATTCCTTCTTCTAAACCCTGTGAAGAAGCACAGGAAGAGTGATGCTTTAGAGCTATCTCTTTGGTGACAGCAAAGTCGTTTGATCCTTGAAAAGGTTTCCTGGAAACGTGTTCAGACTCGAGGCTACAAGAAGAAGAAGACATCATAATCTTGATGATGGTTACTTGAATCAGTCTGGCTCTGATCTAGGTAAGGAAGTAAGTTAGAGAAGGAGCTGAATTCAACAACTAGATGTTATAACATAATGTTGTGACATTTGGTTCAACATCAGATTCTTGGTTGGTGAAGTGGCACATCAACTTAAGATAGGATGATCTACGAATTTGAAGGTTGGATACTTCAAAAAGATCGTCTCTTTGCAGCTCTTTGGAGTTGTTGGGTGGAGAAGATGTTACATGTTCCTGTCTTAGTGTATCTAAGCCTTTTGTGATAACTTGTAGCTTGAAGTTCAAATTTCATTTGGAAGATCAGAATATCTTTGGGAGAAGTCTGACAAACATGGAGAAGTCAAAAGGTGGCATTTGATTTTTTTTTATATTCATGAAGGAGATAATCAAACAGTGGCATTTGGTCTATCTCAGCAATGGATTCAGAGAATCAAGATAATCAAACATGTGGCAGCTGATTATTATCAAGAAAGTTTGATTCAGAGTATGAATGCGTTCAACCAATATTGTTGAACAGAGGGTGCGCTCTTGAAGACATGAAGATGCGTCTTATGTTTTCCATTCATCAAGGGGTCTTATTTACTTTGAATCAGAAGTTGTCTTGAAGGTCCAACTGAGTATTGAATGTGACCTACTTGTTTCCATGAGGAGAAGTAATTGTCCCTAACAGGGGGAGTATTGGTTTGTATGAAAGGTCTTCATCAAACTCGTAGTATATAAAGTGTGGCACCTTATTAACTATTGGGATGATGTGTTCAAGACTGAAGAGGACTATGTCTGACCGAATGTCATCACATTGGTAATGACATTGTTCCTAATTTCCTCTAAAACTACAGACAGGAGGAAAATTGGATGAAGTGTGGATTATTCAGAGGGAGTAACCATCCTCTTTGTGAAAATGGAATGGTTTCAAATTGCTAATATGAAAATAGCAAAATGTATGACGACATAGGAGTCGAGCGTTTTTTTTTATCTGCTAAGAAAACAGGGCGGTTGTGTCTCATTATGGAGCAGTCTAGTGAGCTGGAATGTTTAGGTGATAACTTGTCATCTAATAAAGGTATTATATAACTGAGGCAGAGTGTAATATGCCAACGATGTTTCTTGGATAGGGGATCCTAAGACAAGTACTTAAAGGGAGTAGTCGGTTCTAAAAGACAAATGTCTGTTTTAAAAAGGGCAAGACATACTTCATCCTGACAATGGTCAAAGGGTCAAACCCAAGGGTAGGTACCTGCATTAAAACCAGTCCTAGGGTACTGAAACTGTCAGAGTAAAGTACCAAGATCGTTACTATCTATGCCAAAATTGCATTATTTATGAAGACTCTCTCTATTCTTTCTCTTCATCAGAGGGTTTCAGCAATATGAAGTTTGTTAGCATCTGGGAAAATTGTGCATGGGTATGGATCTGTATGGGCAGTCTTTGTCAAATTCTGGCCAAAAAGGGGGAGAAAGATAGGGACCCAGTCTCAGGCGAGACTGAGGTGAAAGCAACAGACGGCAAGGTCCAGCGAGACTCAGGTGAAAGCAACATGATCCCTAAGTAAGTGACTTTGTTTGTGTCTTGTGTTCTGAGTTAAGAGGATATTTGTGACTTGTGATCTGAGTTACATGATCACAAGTAATCAGTATCAAGATTATCAACAATAATCTTGAGAAAAGAAATCCTCTTGGGCCATCGATGGCTTGGAGTGGCTCACAGTTGAGGGATAGAGGTTTGTTGTTTGCTCAAAGGACATCAGCCTCTACAAAGAAGATGTTGGACAAGATGTTGTAACATCTCAACTGTGTTGTGGCCTGGTCCCAAAATATAACTTGCACTTATTTGTTTTAGCCAAAATTTGCCAAAGGGGGAGATTGTAAGTGCCCTGGCTGGAGAGTTGGCTTCATTTGTAAAACAAATAAGAAAGCAAGTTTACCCATATTCCCTCTGTTGTTTTAATATGTTGGGTTGAAGAAGTTCAACATCTGGACCAACATGTTATGAAAGATGTCACAACATCAGCATATGACATCGCGCCTGAAATTGAGTACTAATTAAGTAACTATGTTATATGTTGAATGTTTGTAACAGCTGTGACTTGTAACCTAACTATTTTAAGTGATCTAAATTATGAAAAAGGTTATTTGTTGTGTTGAAGAAGTTCAACATCTAGGACAACATGTTAGATGTAATGTCATGACATCTGACTTGACATCACGTCAACAGAAGTGGTAATTCAGTTACAGTTCTGGTACTTAAATACTCTGAGAATATATGTGGCGTTTCTTATGGAGAATCTGAAGATTAATCAAGAATCAATCAGAATATTTGAAGAAAATATTGTTTCTAAATATGGAGATATTTTAGGAACTAGAAGATTGAAGACCTTGATTATAGCAGAAGTTTGCTGCTGAGTTGTAACAGCAAGGAGAAAAACTTGCTGAGATTTTGAAGGCCCAAATCCAGTTGGGTAATAGGTTATAAATAGCAGATTGTAACCTAGGGTTTGTAGGCTTTTAATAATGTAACATTGGGGGTGTTCTGTGAGGTAAACCTGTCGGTCTGTGGCAAGGTTACCATGTGTGTAACTCAATACCTGTAGGTAAGAGTTTGAGTGTTCTTGGACGAAGCTATGAAGCAAGTCTAAGTATTTCTGCATTACTTCATATTCATTGTAATGTAGGAAACCAAGTGGGAGGGCACTACTTCTTGAATAGGAGTAAGACCTCTGTTGTTGTGGCAATAGGAATGGAAACTGGTAGGTTTCTATCTAGGAGTTCCTAGGTATAGGTTGCACTGGGTAAATGATTAAGTGAAGGATGGGAACTTGTGAAGTTTAGTCCTGAATTAGTATTGCTGATAGTGGATCTTCTTCCTGGCTTGGTATGCCCCCAGAGTAGGTGTGTTTCACCGAACTGGGTCAACAACTGATCTGTGTTTTTACCTTCAGCACTTTACAATTCTGTCTGTTATATATCAAGGTAAAACTGTGATGGTTGTTTGCTCTCCGCTGATCATGTGCAACAGATGAACAGAACTAGGTACATCGTTGTTCTATCCTCTGCACCTTCAAAGTATATTCGGCACAGCTTGGATAAACTGTGCTTCTGTTATTCTTTAGTACTGAATCACGAAAAATTGGGTATCTACCTTGCAGTGTTTTTTATTATGTCATATCGGATGTCTAGACATTGAGTATAACATCTGAAGACTGGCATACACCAGAATTTCAATAATGAAGGTGAGCTGATACATTATGCTTTCTATGCAGATGTCGAACCCGTTAATGCAGCTGAAGCATTAAAGGATTCGAAGTGGGTGAAAGCAATGAACAAAGAAGTAAAGTCTATCGAAGACAACAACACTTGGTCACTTGTCAAATTGCCTCAAGGCAAGAAGGCAATTGATGTCAAGTGGATATACAAAGTGAAAACGAATTCGGAAGGTGAAGTAACTCGACACAAAGCAAGACTTGTGGCGAAATGATTTATACAGAAAGAAGGAATAGACTTCAATGAAGTTTTTACACCTGTTGCTAGGATCGAAACAATCAGGTTGATTGTTGGTCTAGCAGAAATAAACAGTTGACACATATGTCAGATGGACGTGAAGTGTGCATTCCTAAATGGACCTTTAGATGAAGAAGTCTATGTTAAACAACCAGTTAGGTTTGTGAAACATGACGAAGAAAGAAAGGTGTACAGGCTACATAAAGTCCTGTATGGATTGAAACAAGCTCCAAGGGCTTGGAATAAGAAAATTGATAGTTTTCTAAGGGATAAGGAATTTATGAAGTGCATAACTGAACATGGAGTATATGTAAGAAGAAGCAAGAGTAAATTGCTTATACTATATCTCTATGTAGATGATTTGTTGATAACAGGTAGTTGTAAAAGTGAGATCGAAGACTTTAAATGTGATCTCAGCAAGGAATTCGAAATGTCTGATTTGGGTGAGATTTCATATTTCCTTGGCATCGAATTCTACAAGAGCAGTAGAGGTTTGATGATGCATCAAAGAAGATATGCAAGAGAAATTCTCAAGAGGTTTGAGATGGAAGAATGCAACTCAACTTCGACACCTGCAGAACCAAGACTGCAACTGTCGAAAGATGCAGATGAAGATGATGTTGATCCAACCTAATACAGAAGACTTATTGGATCGTTGAGATACTTTTGTCATACAAGGTCTGGCTTAGCATATAGTGTAGGTATGGTAAGTAGATTCATGCAGAAGCCAAAGGTATCACATCTAGCAGCAGTGAAAAGGATACTAAGGTATCTCAAAGGAACTTTCGATTATGGCATTTTGTTTCCTGTAGTTGATAAAGGAAAAGAATGCAAGTTAGTGGGATACACTGATTCGAGCTGGTGTAGTGATGCTGAAGATCGAAAGTCAACAGCAGGATATGTGTTTATGCTAGGTGGTGCACCAATTACTTGAAATTCAAGAAAGAAATCAGTAGTGGCATTATCATCATGCGAAGCAGAATACATAGCTGCTTCTTTTTGTGCATGTCAAGCAACTTGGATGGTGAACTTGGTCGAAGAGATAACAGGGAAAAATCATGGAGCAATTACCATGAAGATAAACAGCATGTCAGCTATTAATCTGACGAAAAAACCCAATAGCACATGGTCGAAGTAAGCACATCGAAATGAGATTCTATTATCTTCGAGAGCAGGTAGCAGATGGGAAGATGAATTTGGAACACTGCAGAACTGAGAATCAGATTGCAGACATTATGACGAATGAAGTGCAAGTCGAAGTATTCAGAAAGCTAAGAGCCATGATGAACATAGATAGTTTAGACACAGTGAATTAGGTGGTGTGTTAAATTGTAATCCAATGTGTCGAAACTATATGTCGAAAAGATTTGATTTGTTTTAGATTTAAATAGATTTGATTTAAGTCTAGAATAAATTAGATTTGATTTAGTAACAAAAAGATATTTTGGGCTTTGTACTTAGGGTGTAAGCTCAGTTATAAATAGAGAGAATAACTCTTATTTTTGTAAGCAAGTCAAGTAAGTTGTATTCACAGAATTTGCAGTTGCAAGTGAATAACAAAGTTTTCACAGTTTGTGAGCAGAGAAAAACTCTGCAAAAATTATTTGTCTTGTCTTTTTTTCTCTATTTTTCTCATAACTAATCTTCATTGTGGTAGAAATTCATCATAGTCTTTTGGTGGATTTCCAACACCTCAAATCTTTTTTTCTTCTTTAAAACTATTATTCGTATAGCTTCGTATATATAAGCGAAAAAATGAATGTTATGAACAATATTAACATATACATGAAGGAATTGGAATTTTGTTGAGAAAGAATCATAACATTTTCTCAAACTTGTCAAGCTTATTTACCCTTTGCATAGACCTCAAGAATAATGTGAAAAGAATACCTGCATATCAATAAGCTTATACCAGTAAGTCACAAAAATAAAGCTGATGAAAAAACTATGTGATATAAAAGTCACCTGCACCAACAAATGATCCATTTGCAAAAGTTTGATTGCCTTGGCTACTCAAATTAACACCAATATTTAGCAGGGTTCCTCCTAATACTGTGTACATAGTAGCCATTTGTAACACTGTCGCTTTTCGAGCAGCTCTTTCAGACTAGAAAATCAAGATACACGTTGTAAGTTGAAGAACCGCATAAGAACTTACATGATAAACACTTAATTAAGTTGTTTATCCAAACACGTAACCTCCAGGGGTTGGCCTGTTGGTGAAGGCTCGAGACCTGAGAGTGTGCTCGTCTCAGGGTCTGAGGTTTGTGCTAACAATTTCTCTATTGGGATATGCTATATCATGCAAAGGTAAAAGAATTTGTATACCTCTAGTACTCGAACTCGGAGTTTCAGGTCCCCGGCCTCAACTTGATTTACGAATTCCTCTATTCTTTGAACTCGGTATGGCATTGACATGGAATTTGTTCTTACCTATAAATGTTCCATTAGATATGTTAGTTCTAGTTTTACACCGTGCCATCATGAAAATAATGCTTCGCATCAGAATTTTAAATTGCAAAGAAAAATCATATGAAAGGAAAGACTAAAATGGAAGTTCCAGGTTAAGTTCGGTACATCATTTGCTTGCTTTGTTATCTGCTCAACGAGTTGTGGTCCGGTTGGCTGCCTTTGTCTTATATCTAGAAGTTCCTGTAAAAGCACGTATGATGTATGAGTATTACACGGCATTTTGACCGAGAATGGGAACAATAACTGGCCATAGACGGTATGAACCTGTGCATAAGGTGCAGCAATCTTCACAAAGGAGAAATCTGGATTGAGTATGTAACCTATGCCTGCCACAACAACAAAAACCAAAAAACGATTAGATAAAATACAAAAGAGAAGTGTCAATTCATGCGCATAAGAGAAGGGGAAAACCTTCAAGTGTAGAAAATGCTCTAATAACAAAGGTGAAGGTAGATGGAAACCGGAATGGCTGGTCTTGAGCAATTGCAAACAAATCCTGCCACGAAATTCCATCAGTAATAAAATTGTTATAAATTCTGCAGATATATGGAACAAACAAGTAAAGCAACTATTTTCCTTCTTCAACAACGAACAACGATTGTATCAGTCCAAAAGAACTAAATACACGCATACCTCCCCGATTGCAGACAATGTCTGCTGTTGATCTGGTGTCTGGCTTAGAAGATTGTCCAAGAAGAACTGTACAGATCTCCTAACCTGAGAGTAGAATTAGATATTTATAAGATCAAGACATGGATCATAATTTCAAACTGTTGAATGAATCTTGTAAATGATTAAAGGTGCTTCGTATTCTTACAGCTGACAGGTCCCCAGTGGGTTGGAGTGCTCCGAGATCAATAAGGCATTGCATTACCTGCACCATTGTCAATTGAAAGTTTAAGTGAATGCGAAAGGAGCCCTGTAATTGGTAGTTTCAAGTTCAAAGAAACTTCAGAGTGCTTATTCTGACGTTTATGACTAGTTAGCCAGTTTATGTAAAGTCGGGTGTTAAAAAAGTACGCCAAGTCAACTACATAATTAATGTTGAAAGAAGAGTGTTTGAGAGAAATTGTCTCTAGGTATCATACTGATATGTAATTGAGTGTGTATTGAGCATTTCTGATTGTATTCTTTTGCTTAACTTGGTAGAGTAAGACCTAGAAATACTATTAGAGGAACTATTAAAAAAGACTCAGGATTAATGAATGGGCTTGAAGTACGGTATTTGATAGAACATTATGCACGTAGCTGATCCCAATGTTCCTCGCAATGTTGGACAATTTTAGGCATCTTTGCTTTACACCGAGACACAAACAGGCAGAAAAAAAACATGTTTCCCTAATAGCTTATCATGATATCAGATATTAATTGTTTTTTAAGATGATGTTCAAAGCTTTAAATGTTGTAAGTATAAAAAATAAAAATAAAACTAGACCTTTTTGGCATCCTTTTCATAAACAGAATAGAAAAGTTCAAGCAATCTCTCTCGGGTGAAAGACTTTATCTCCCCCATCATGCCAAAGTCATAATAAATAATTGATTCATCAACATCAATAGCAAGATTTCCAGGATGTGGATCAGCGTGAAAGAATCCTGTTTTCAATATCTGTAATACAAACAAAAATTATATAAAAATTCCAATGAACCAATGAGATTAATATATTCAACATCTGACATTTGATCAAGTTTCAGACAGAAACGAGGTTCAGGACCTGAATCAAGTATGCCTCAATAGCACGTGATGAGATCCTATCTCGATCATAACCACGAGACGTCAATGTATCCACTTGATTTATTTTAACACCTGTTCCCGAAAAATAAAATAAAAGTTAGAGCAGTTACGAATCCTAGTTCAGCGGCATAATGACAGAGAAAACACTTCAAGGAAAGAAGTTAATAGCTTTTACTTCAAGGAAAACAAGAAATGTGCATTAGTCAAGATGATAACCTGGTACATACTCCAAGGTCAACACCTTCATAGCTGTATAATCCCAATAAACTAGCTACAATGGTGCAAATGAAGGATATTTGATTAAAACTAATAGAGATTGGTAATCAATATAGGTTATACATTCAACAAGTTTTCAATATATGAGACACGGGGATTTAGTATTGCAACAAAAAACATACTGGTACTCGGACCCACTTTGTGTTTCGAAAATCTCGCCGGAACCTATCAGCATTCTTCCCTTCATTTATATAATCAATTTCTTGATACAAAATCCTGAAAAATAGCATGTGCATGACGATATCCATTACACAAAGGCAAATTATGAAGTATAAAAAATGATGACGAGATTAATCAGCGACAGTAGATTGACTATTGAAGCCCAAAAAGAGTTGCGTAGACTTTAACATGTAATGAGGGAATGTGAAATTTTCTTCTAACATGATGTCAGTACAACTTACGTTGCACATTCTTCATATATACCGATCCAATCTCTAGTTGGACCACCTAGAGTTTCACTTCTCTGAAAATACTCCGCAATCAGCTTTAAGTTTTCTGGACAAGACAAACAAACTTGTTTCACTAAAATGTGATATTACAACAATAACCAAGCTTTAAACCACTTGTTTGTGACTCTACCAAAATCACAAAATGTGCAAATAGTAGAAACAAAATGAGCACAACTTACGCAAGTCAATGTCAAAAAGCTTCTTCAAGCCAGGCCTTTGAACTTTGATAACTACTTTTTCTCCATTGTGCAGAACTGCGCGATGAACCTGACCAAGACTTGCAGCAGCAATTGGCAGGTCTTCAAACTCTTTAAACAATACATTAATGGGAGCTCCTAACTCGCTCTCGATAAAGCCTCTTGCTTTCTCTGGGGAGAAAGCAGGGACCTTGTCCTGAAGAATGTTATATTAAGAATTAAAAATATGTACAACCAAGTTTAATATACTAAATCAAGGAATCTCCAATGAACGTGAAAACATCGACAGAAAATCTACAAAAATACCTGCAATTTTGCGAGTTCATCCACAAATTCACGGGGAAATAAATCAGACCTTGTTGATGATAACTGTCCAAGTTTAATGAAAGTTGGACCGAGCTGTAATACACATTCCCTTAGCCATGAAGCAGTTTTCCGCCTTCTGCTTTTCTAAAATGAAACTTAATTGATTATTAAAATAAAATAAAAACTAATGGATCGAGTGCCGAATAAATGTTTTCTGAGAAGTATTCAACCAGAACCCACCTGCTTTTCTTCGGTAAATCCACCCACATACGCCCATTTCGCATTGTCCAAAAGAACACGAACACGTAAAGAAAGAACAAAGGACCATACATCAATAGATCTCTGCCAGGAACTGTAGTTTTCATTGGCCCAACTGAAGCCTTCGTCCGACGGCAAAACCTTTAACTCTTCCAACGGTGGAAGTTCTTTGGAGGTTTCCGGTTTCACTATCTTTGTCTTTGTCAATGCTGGTGTAGGATCTCTTCTTGCCAAACTTGCTCCATTAACTGCTTGCTTCGATCCATTCACCATCTCCACTTTATTCCCCAACATTGTCTTTCTTTTCGCTATCTCAGTTACCGGTACCATTTTAACAGCTCTACCATTAGTACCATAGTTTGACGGAGGCGTTTCTGTCTGCCGCATTTTCACCACAAATCTACGAAACTTATCAGATGTTGACCTTCTATTCTTTAACAATTTGTGAACTGAAATCGAGCTTGTAAAACCAAGATTATTGAATGGTCTTCGCTGATTTACCGACTCTATATTGTTACAATAACAGCCATGCAAAGCCATTATTACTGCCATTATGGTGATGAATGATGATACCTATAAAAAAAATCAGTATAAACAATAAGCATAAAATGAAACTAACCAACTCTATCAGTGATAATTGTTTATCATACAAATCTCAAACTAAACAAAGAAAAATAAAATCCTAGAGTCAACCATAAAAAAACATAGAATTTGATATTCAGTTATTCATAATCAATCAATCAATAATCATTTAGAAGCACCAAAAAGAACAATACTATATACATAAATAGATAAAGTTTTCATGAAATTATTAAAAGGGAAAATCTCAAATCACATACCCAGTTGAGATAGCTTAAGGAAGAACGATACTAACAAATATATGAAGAATGGAAGAGGAAGGTTGAAACATACTAGCAGGGTTAAAAGAGACAGAAACCCTCTTGAGGGCCCACAGAGGTACTAGGAGGATGTTATTGCTTCCACGTTTCAAAGGTGTATCAAGTGGTTGAAGTTTGAACATGGAGCATTATTGATTTTCTTAATTTTTTGTTTTTGTTTTCGTAAATTTGGGTATAAACAAGACAAAAGGAAGTGGGATTTTTATTATTGTTTCTATAAATAAAGAGAGAAGAAAATAAGTGGAATCTTGGACAACCACAGTTGAGAGGGTTTGTTGCGTGTGTTTGAACCGCATGTGTCTAGTTCGTTGTTCGGTGAAGAAAACGTATGGTGCTCTTTGTGTGGGGAAATTTTATCGGTTGAAAAAGATTTTGCATTTTGCTTAATAGTCTCTTTTTTAATTATTATAGAAAGTTTTTTTTTAATTATTATAAAGAGTTTAGAGCATGATTATCGGTATTCTTTGAGAGTTCTTACACATTTATTAAAGAAATTGTGTCAATAATAAATGGATATTTCACTTGTTTTCACGTTCCTGAACTAAAGCACGTCCTCATACTAAAGCACGTTTCTACACTCCAATTAAGTGGATCATCATAATAACTTAATAAATAAAATTGCAAGAATGTAGTTGATTTGTTTTAAATGTGGGATCCATTTTAGATTTTTTGATGAGTTATATGGATATTTGAGAATTGTATATGGGTTGTTTAAAAAATTGAGAAGTGTGAAATAATATAAAAAATTATGTGGGTCTCATTTAAAGAACCCAAATGAGTATGATGGATGTGGATGCTCTTAGTGGCAAAATTTATAAACTTTAAATACTATTTAGTGGAGAATGGTGGATTGAAAATCACATTCAAATTGTAATTGTTATTGATTCGAAGAAACATCTTGCATATCGCATTTCTGCAATTTCAAATTAAGATTTTACATTAATCTCAATTACACAAAAATTATGTATTAGATGTAATCTCTTACAACTCTTTTGGAGTCTCTTCCATTAATACCATGTATGAATCGCCACCATCTTCTGTTTCCCCGTACTTTCTCTGGCAATTAAAATTTCAGTTTCACCTTTATCGATTCGTCTCACGCTCAAAGTCTCCTCAGAAACGGTGATGTGACTTGTGTTTTCTAATTCAACCCTAGTGGGTGAACCTTGGGCCCTCAATTCTCTTGGGCTCAGTTTGTCCAAATTATGGCATGTCCCCTTATTTGACCCATTACCTTCCTTCACTGTCTCTAGCCCACCGTTGCTCAGTCCCTTCTCCAAATTCAAGCCTTTAATAAGGGCACCACTTCTCTGTCTTCCACCCATCCATAAATTTATTATTTTGGAAACCAGAGTTGACCTTGGAAAACTTCAAAACAAGTTCAATTAACTTGGTTTTGAAGGTTATGTGTACTCATATGTGATTGGCTACTCATGGGGATTAGCTACGACGTAGAAGGACGAGAAATTAACAGTCACAATTGAACAAATTTATTTTCAATTTATCCACACTAGGGTCAAGCATCAAGATGGCGGGGAGTGGTACTTCACACTAGTGAATGTGAGTCCTAGGGAAGAAGGAAAAAAAGTTGTGGGAAACTTTAAAAGTTGTTGCTCAAAATATGAGAGTTGGATGGCTTCTAGGATGTGATTTCAATGATGTTATGTTGACATAAGAGAAAATAGGTGGAGCCCTTGCATCACTTAGGAAATGTAATCTCTTTAAGGATCGAATTAATACTTGCATCTCGTTGACATCCACTATATAGGTCATAAATTCACCTAGAGATGACTTATTCATCAGGGGGGACTTATAATCTATGAAATAATGGATAGAGCAAAGTGCAATGATGTATGACGTCTCTAATTTCTGGATGCCCAAGTCAAAGTGTTGGCTCGTGTTGACTTCTCAGATCATCACCCCATACTTATCTCTCTTAAGGATACATCTTATCAAAGACCCCCCAAATCATTCAAGTTTAAATGTGTGTGGGTTTTTTAAGAGTCTTATGGTGAGATGATGTTTGATGCTTGGTGTGATCGGTGGATCTGGAACTGACTGTTTGGCGCTGGTTCGCGAAATATCGCGGAAGCAAGAGTCGCCACCGTCTTTTATTTTCTCCAAATGGAAAGGACAAAAGCACAGAAAAATTCCTTATAGAGATTGCTCTCGGTTCGGGAGGTAGATTTATAGAAAGGGAAGGTGTTAGCACCCTTTCTATCCATGGTTATCCATGGGCTCTTAGATACTTGCTCATTTGTGTTTTCAAAATGTGTTTGCTTTTCAATTGTGAGTGAGTTTGAAAAAGTTCTTTGAAAATTTCAGTTCTACTCTTGTATCAGTCCTCAAGAGTGTTTGAAAAGTTGCTTTCGAAAGCTTTTTTGAAAGTGTCGGTGTGAAAAGTATTTTTTTTATTTGTTTTGAAATTAGAGCAAGTATCTACGAGTTCTCTACCTACCCTAAGGAATTCGTCTGTGTAAATGTCCTTAAAGTAGTGCCATCCCACCATTGAGAGGTAGGTAGCACCACCGTTGGAGGTGTTCGGGTCAATTTGAGGGTTCGGGACATGGTGATCACCAGAGCAATAGGAAGACACCTTAGAAGCTACCCTCATGCCATGTTCATGGACATGAGGACTTACTAAAACATCCTCTACTCGACGACCACCTTTCGAGGGGCAAGGCAACAATGAGGCGTACCCTAGGGGTGGTGTGTGATTTGTGTGTCGTTTTCAGATATTTTTGTCTTGTCATGCATTGGTGATCTACGCGTTGCTTTTATTTTTGACATTCATTCATTCATGAAAATTAATTAACAGTTTAACAGATGCGAAATTAAAAGTCCTACGCTATTACAAAGGCGCGGGTCTACATCGCCAAATTAGTCCAAGACCCGATTTGAAATAAAATAAAAATGCGGAAAGATAAACGTCTAATTAATCTATTACATAGCTTTGGGAGAATTACATGAACTTTATAAAAAGGAAATAAAATAAGCGCGCGAAATAGAATTGTGATCGAATGCGAGGGTGTTGTACCCCAAAATTTGCCCTCCCATATTCTTCAGAAATTGCCAAGTCAAGCTTCAAAATTCCCCAAGGGTTGCACAGTTCAAAGGCCTCCTAAGCAGTCAAAATTAGGGTTTTGGTTCTGATCAAGAAAATGAAGTTTCCAAGGGCCCAATCAAGTCCCGCATGCCAACAAATATGGTCAAGCATCCTCATATCAAGTTTCAAGACTTTCAGCACAAAATTGCACAATCAAAACCCTAATTGCACTACAGTCAACTGTAGGGGCAAAATGGTCATTTGACAGTCAAAAGTTCAAATTTTTGGTCAACATCTCATTTTGAAGCCACAAACACCATTTGATCAATGCTTGATCATGATTCTCAAAGCTTGGCTCAAAAATCATCAAGATGCAAAAGTTTCCTTATTTGGACAGTTGAAAAAGTCAATTGTAAATTGACCAGGGCATAACTTTCACATGGATTATCAGAAAAATTCCATCCAAATCTCATTTTGAAGAGAAAGATATTTCCTACAACTCATCTTCATACTCCAAGTTCAAGAAATGCTCTCACAAAAAGATCAATTTCAACATTATAGGTCATTTTCAAAAGTCAACAAAAAGGGACTTTAAGTCAAAGGCCATAACTTGAGATTGGTAAATCAAAATGACATGGGACCAAAGACATTGGTTAGAGGACTCAAAGACCTTTCCAGAATGTCCAAGAACATGAGCAAAGCTTAAAAATTGAGCAAGTTATGCCTTGTAGAAGTTGGGAAATTTTTGGATATTTTGAAAAGTCAACTTTGCTTCAAATGACCTAAAATTGCTAATGGGCCTATTTTCCTTCCACAATTCATCATCCAAGGCATGTGCACGACCATTTGGCCCAAAGGGAAGTTTTTCTTCATTATTTATTTATTTGGATTTTTATTATTAATAATTCATTTAAATTAATTAAATACATGGAAAATACTAAACCTAATTTATCAAATCTTTTTGTACATGTAATAGGTTCAAAAATTCGTGCATAATCAAATATGGAAAGATTTGAAGAGAATTGGTCATGATTGGTACAAAATAGCATGGAAAAGGAAAAAGATCTTGAAAAATCAAATCTCAAAAACCATGAATGCAAAGGATTTTGATCAAGTTTTTTGACCTAATTCATTCATACTTATACAAAGAAGCAAGACCTAATGCCATTGACCACTCAGCTGCGGAAGAAATTGAAAAACAAAACTTGGCTTTTTGCTTAAAAAACTCAAATCTGAAAACCTATTTGCAGGTCGATTCAAGCCAAGAAACTTATCCTATTGCCTTCCAAGGACATCAAGCAACCTTCCTGGATCAAAAACATCCATCCTAACACCTTGAATCATTGTACAGAAGTCCAACTTTTCTCACTTTTTTTCAAAATCGTATTTCAAGATTTAGACATTTTCATGGCATTTTGATTGTGTATTCATACTGAGTAATGTATTCTGAAGCTAACCATATGGATTAATTGTATTTTTACGCACTATATGCAAATATGCCATTGTTGTTCATTAGGGTTCATGAAGCTCCGAATTGGGGGTTTTTGAATAAGGAAAAATTGGAGTCTGAGACCAAAGCCATTCAATTCAGTGCGTTTAGACGAAGAGAAACCATATGTCGCGCCTAATTTATGAGGCCTTATGGCCTATTCGCTATTTTCTAATATAGCGTCTATAGCAACGTTTGAAAACCGTTGCTAAATTGTTCTTGTTTCAGGAAAAAAATAAGCCAAGGAAGAGGATGATTAGGTGGCTACCAGCAATTGGTTGGTTTAAACTTTCGCGCGGAAAACCAAGCATTAACGCGTTTTGTTTTATTAGGTTTATTTGTTATATTAATTTACAGATAAACAAAGTGGAGCAGTGGTGAAGCGCTTGGTTGGTAACGTTAATGACCTGGGTTCGAGCCCCAGGTCCTCACTCTTTCCATATTGTTTTTCAACTAATATTCCTATGCAGATTCAATGCTGAAGCGTACCATGCACCTACAAAATCCAACTGTCCACGCGTCCCAGGGCATTCCATCAAAGGCCAGGATCTGGGGGAACATGATGCACTCTAGTCAACGCGTATACACGCTAGTGTCAGAGTCAACGAGGCCATGCTGATTTGGGCTCAAAATGGATGGGCTTCACCTCCAAAATTAGGGGCAGACCCCCCAGGTTTTCAATCTTTTTATTTCTTTATTTTTTTTATTATGTTTATTTTCTTTTAATTATCGTTTTATTAATTAATTTCATATTTTTATAATATATAAGAAACACCATAAAAAACCACAAAAAATCAGAAAAGATAAAAAATAATAAATATTTTTATTTTAGTATTTTTGTAAATAAATTCATTAATTAACTAGTTTTTAAATTAGGTTTTAATCTTAACTTTTTTAATAAAAATCTAAAAAATATAGAATTAGGGTTCATAATAATTTTTATTCCTTTTTATTTTTCTTTCATAATAATTAAAATATTAAATATGTATTTTTGTAATTAAATTACATGTAAATTCATTAGGGTTAATTTTAGGTTAAAATTTAATCTTCTTTTTAATAAATTAAAAGCAACTAGAATTAGGGTTAGCATTTATTTTAATTAATTCTTTTTCATTAAAATCATAAAATACCAAAAAAAAAACAATTCCTTTTCCTTTTTTTTAATTAATTAATTCCATTATTTAATTTAATTTTGCAAAAAGGGTCCAACGCCCTCGTTTTAATTCTTATTTAATTCGCATATTTATTTTATTTCGTATAATATTTATGTATCTCTCCCAAGGCCTTGTAAATTTATTTCTCGCACTTTTCTTTTAATTCTTTATTTTTTCTGTCAAATCGGGTTCGAGAAATTTTGGCGATGTGGACTCGCGCCTTTTGTAATAGCTTAGAATTTTACTTCTCGCAATCTTTAACTGTTTAATCAAGGCATGAAAGAATGAATGGACAAAAATAAAAACAAACGCTAGATCACCAATGACATGACAAAAAGACAAAAAATATCTGAACATGACACACAAATCACACACCACCCCTAGGGTACGCCTCACTGTTGCCTTGCCTCGAAAGGTGATCGTCGAGTAGAGGATGTCTTAGTAAGTCCTCATGATCCGGGAACCTGGCATGAGGGTAGCTTCTAAGGTGTCTTCCCATTGCTCTGGTGATCACCATGTCCCGAACCTCGAATTGACCCGAACACCTCCAATGGTGGTGCTACCTACCTCTCAATGGTGGGATGGCACTACTTTAAAGGACATTTACACAGACGAATTCCTTAGGGTAGGTAGGTTCTCGTAGATACTTGCTCTAAATCTCAAAACAAATTCAAAAATACTTTTCACACCAACACATTTTCAAAAGCTTTCGAAAGCAACTTTTCAAACACTGTTGAGGACCGATACAAGAGTCGAACTGAAATTTTCAAAGAAACTTTTTTAAAACCCACATTGAAAAGCAAACAAACCATTTTTGAAAACACAATGAGCAAGTATCTAAGAGCCCATGGATAACCATGGATAGAAAGGGTGCTAACACCTTCCCTTTCTATAATCTACCTCCCGAACCGAGAGCAATCTCTTTAAGGAATTTTTCTGTGCTTTTGTCCTTTCCATTTGGAGAAAATAAAAGATGGTGGCGACTCTTGCTTCCGCGACATTTCGCGAACCAGCGTTAAACAGTCAGTTCCAGATCCACCTATCACAGAACTGGCGACTCTGCTGGGGACCTAACTTAAAGTGAGGTGTACCTTAGGACTAAGATCACTGTGTTTTCAATTGCTTTCCTTGTGTGCTTTAAATTGTGGGACTGTCTTGGGAGTTCTATAGATCCTAACCTGGATCTGGGGAATACCTTCTTAGAAAGTAGCAACAAGACTGTGAGGGAACTGTGCGGGGTATACCGACATGGTTGAAGCAGTCTGCTACGTTGATGTGGCACTTTGGTGTGTACCGGTAACCCTTGAGTTCAGTCAAGGAGAGTACGGGGCCTCCACGTGGTGTCATGAAGCATCAACAGACCTTAGGAACCTTAATTGAACTATCTTGGCCTCTTTAGGGTAGTGAGATAACTGACTTTGGTGCAGTCCGAGGTTGGTTGATACTCGATACTACACTCAATTGAGGGTTGCTTTCCTGGAATATTTCGGTCGCCAGTTCAGTGGCTAAATCGAAACGATGAACAATGAAAGCAATCCCGTGATATTGGGACCCTTAGAACCCGGTTACTTCTAATAGGACAGGTTGAACCCACCAACTTCAAGAGGGTAATACCCAGACCTCATGCTGGCCTAAACTCTAAGGGCTTCTCTTGTGTGACTTGTGTGCCTTCGTACTTGACTATTTGCATGCTTGTTATCTAACACAGGAACTACTTGCAGGGTTTGCTTATAGTCCTTAATTGGGACTCATAGCAGGGTTTGCCAAGTTTTTGCAGGTTTTGTCCATAGCCCTTAATTAGGACTCATGGCAGGTTTACTGAGTTTGCTTGCAGGTTTTGTTTATAGTCCTTAACTAGGACTCATAACAGGGTTTACTGAATTTCCTACAGGGTTTTGTTTTAGTCCTTAACCAGGACTCATAACAAGGTTTACCAAGTCCTTGCAGGTTTTGTTCATAGTCCTTAATTAGGACTCATAACAGGTTTTACTTGAGTTTCTTGCAGGTTTCTGTTTATAGTCCTTAATTGGGACTCATAACAGGGCTACTCACATTACCCCATGCATATCATGACATCATACCATTGCATACATCCTAACCCATTTCGAGGATCTCAAAGGCTTGTGATGCAGGTCATGATGAATCAAACATCTAGCAAGGGGCAAAGAGGATTTATTTTCCTCTAGCCAAAGTTGTCAGGGGCTATGACCCACTTGATATGGTGAGCTCTGACTCCTGAAGAAGGTTCCCTTAACCAAGTTTGTTTGGAAATCAAAACCAGACATGATGATTAAGGTCAGGGGCTATGACCCACTGGATATGGTGAGCCTTTGACCCTTGAAGAAGGACTCTCAATAATATGCAGTTCCGTCAATCAAGCTACCGGACCCAAATTCTAACCAATTTTCTTGTTTACCCTGCGAGGTCCTTGAAAACATTGCATGCATATCATACATATCATTGCATGACAGGTACCCTTGTTGCAGGTCACTTACCTTTCCCGCTGTTTATTTCAGCAATGGCTTCCCAACAAGACAACCAGGACCTTCTTGCTCAAGAAACTCGGTTCGGGGAAGTCCTCCTGAATCTATCCAAGGGACAGGAGGAGCTAAGGACACTTCTCATGGAGACCTTTGTCAGGAACAGTGCTGAGGATGAAAGGCTGAAACACCTACAAGCTGAGGTGGATGCATTGAGGGTCCAGATGCTGGGGCAGGGGACTGCCATTCAAGGGTTAGCTCAAAGACAAGATGAGCTCTGGATTCTCGTCAACCAACTGCTTCAGGGTAACCAACTGGGGCAAAGGTCTAAGGGTAAAAAGCCAGTCATCGTTCAACCACCTTTGAGACAAGGAGGTAAGGGGAGAGTTCCTCAAATGGCTCCAGTGTCACAAATTCAACATCACAACCAACAAAAGAGCGAGAGAAGGCAGTTCACTCGGCTCAGCATGACCTTATCCCAGATATTGCCACAGTTGCTGGAGACCAAGCTGGTAACTCTAAAAGAAGCTCCGAAGAGCCAAAATACAACGTCACCGAAGTATAACCCCAACGCCCGCTGCGCTTATCACTCTGACAGCCCGGGGCATACTATAGATGATTGTTGGAGCTTGAAAAATAAGATCCAAGACATGATCGACGCCAGAGAGATTCAGTTTAAAGTACCCAAGACTCCCCACGTGATCACTGCTCCCTTGCCAAAACATGGCTAGGATTGAGAAATTTTTGTTCATTAGAATCTTTCAAGTTGTAATTTTCTTTTGACTGTTCAAACATTTATTCATGATTAAACGTTGTTAGTTCATTAATGCATCGCATATGTCTGTTTTGAAGCAATATATTCGCATTCACTATATGCAAACTGTTTTCATATTTTTTCTGATGTCAACTCTTGATCTAAAAATCTAAAGCCTCTTGAGGGAGGATGACGAAAACGATACCACAATGTACAGTATGCTTCTGAACAGACCCCGCTGATGAGGTACAGGCATTATTTCAATCCCTAAACACTGGAGTTATAAGGATGATAATCCCTCGTCAACCCCTCTAAGCCAAAGAAGTAGGAGTTTTTCTTTTCGAAATTTAAAACCCTTAATCATAACCTGGGGCAGGGTAGTCTCTCAGTTGATCCAAGTGCATAACGAACGGCACCGAGGGAGGTCCTTACAAAACAAGGAAAGACAGTGATGGTTCCGAATAATCAATAAAGAAAGGCAGTCATTATCTCAAAAATAAAAAAAACCCATTAAGTCAAAACCCATGAAGGAGACTTACAAAACTGGGGCATCCCGCTGACTGTAACTCCAAAAGGAAACAGTTCAGGCAAAAAAAAAAGAAAGGGATAACAAAAATCAAAAAAGAAAGAGGTCTTACAAACCCTCGATAAGGATGACTGCCTATTCAAAATAAGTTATCAACATCCGAATCATCACCGGAAAGTCAGAGCAAAGACTCAAACAAGGTCTAACGTATGATCAACTGAGTTTAGGTTTGAAGAACATCATGAAGAGCGGGTGGGTACAAATAATTTGAGCCTTTATCCTTTGTTTCTTAAACCATGAACCAGGCCACGCTACAACCCTTAAAAGTCCTAGCCGAAGCATGGGTTAGTTCGAAAGCATACTGTTACGAAAGGTATCCTGACTCTTTAAGGCCTATTGGTAAATACGGAGTTGACATCACGTTTTACAAACATTCACTTGTTTTATGAAAAAGAATGCATTTTCAAAATCTTCAAGACAGACATAAGCTTTTCATTTTTAACATAACTTTGTTTGCATATGACTTTTTGTTTGAACAGCAGGGAAATTCGCACGATGAATACCTAATGAACAAAAGCACTTCCAATCAAGGGGCAGACATGATCACGGTCCATTGTCTGGGGCAGTCCAGTCAAGATTCGGAGAATCTCTCAAAGGCCAAATAGCCTGGGGCAAATCTCCGCTTGGGTCACTTGGGGCATTCCAACAAAGAATCTTGCCTGATCAAACACCTTCTGGTGGCATGACAAAACACTTCTAACAGGGGCAACTCCCTACATTCTGAGAGCATGGACATAGTCGGAAAAATACTACGCAAAATCAAAGACCCGCTAGGTTGACACACCTAGGCAAAAATTAGGGCTTCCCAGCGAACCAAAAGGGTTCGGGCAAAATGAAGGGATGAAATGAAAAAAATCTGTACACCCGGCAAGTCGAAAACTTGAAAAGGCGGCTTGGGCAAAAATGGGTATCCCGGTGGACTGAAAACCCGGAAGGGCAGTCCAGGCAAAAGTTAGGGATCAAAGCGTACGACTATGTCTTGTCATCTTGTCACCTGCCTACCTGAAGAAGGTTTGACCCTCAACAATTATCAGCATCCCACAGGTGCCTCCCCCATAGAAACAGGGGCAATAATGGGTGGTCTAAACGGTCTAATTGTTCCATCCTCCAAGATACCAAGGTAGGTTCAGCTAAAGAACATAACCAGTACATCATTATTCCCCAGAGAGTGAGCCAGCAAGTCAGTGCACTCTTCCCCAAGCAAAGCTATATTATCAAACCTTAAGGAAGTTGGGTATCCTCCAGCAGGTCTCAACATTCCCCAGCAGCATATATATTCTTAACAAGCATCCTCGGCAGTCTTGGTCTAAAGATTGTTCCCCGGCGGTATATCAAACATTCAAAGGAATCACTCCCCCCGCAATTCAAAAATTCCCCAGGAGAGTCCAATCTAGTTCCCCAGGAAGTTGGAATCCATCTCCCCAAGCAGTTAGCTTATCCCCAGTAGATTCTGGAAGCTTATCCTCGCAAAGCACGAACGCGTCGCCCGGCTTTATTCAAAGAGTTATTTCCCTACCAGGATATAACTGGGTTATCCTCAGCCAAGAGCCACGGAAATATCGTCGTCGACACAGCCTTCTTATCCCCAGCGAAGTCTATTAACACTTCCGATACAACAAGGGTATCCTCAGCAAGTTACCATCAACTCAGTAAAGTATCTCTCTCCCCACAGAGTATTGCTTCCCAGCAAGTTTGCTAGAGTACTTTTCTCCCCGCAGGGTTATTCCATTAGCCAAATTTATTCCCCAACGGAGTTATCTTCTCCTACCAGTATTCTTGCAGATATCATCCCCAGCGGAAGCGAAATCTATTCTTCAACATCAGCCCAGGATATGACTTCCCGGCACCCGTCAAGGATTTACTTTCCTAGATGAAAACATACATTCCTAAACATCACATACATCATTATAGCATGCATAGACGCATCATATCTTACAAATCTCATTTATGTTGAGAACATCATCGCTTGATCCATATCATGCATTGCATATGACTGACCTTTACCTTTCAGGACAGATTTAGTTAAATTCTCAATCATATTTCAAGACCTAGACCGGTTCAGTTAATCGACTCCAAAGATTTCTTATCCAGTCCAAGGCCTTCTCTAGTCCAGCTAAATCGACCCCAAATAGATTTTTCTGATGAAGAATCAGTAGAAGTTATCAAAGGTTTTTCTCAAACGTCCGCTTTTGAGATTATAATTTCCTATGGTTCTCTCCCCAATGTTGCGGAGATGATAATTCCATCCCAGGTTTTTCTCAAACGTCCGCTTTTGAGATTATAATTTCCTATGGTTCTCTCCCCAATGTTGCGGAGATGATAATTCCATCCCAGGTTTTTCTCAAACGTCCGCTTTTGAGATTATAATTTCCTATGGTTCTCTCCCCAATGTTGCGGAGATGATAATTCCATCCCAGGTTTTTCTCAAACGTCCACTTTTGAGATTATAATTTCCTATGGTTCTCTCCCCAATGTTGCGGAGACGATAATTCCATTCCAGGTTTTTCTCAAACGTCCGCTTTTGAGATTATAATTTCCTTTGGTTCTCTCCCCGATCCTGCGGAGACGATAATTCCATTCCAGGTTTTTCTCAATGTTTGCTATTGAGATTATAATTGCCTATGGTTCTCTCCCGATCCTGCGGAGGTAGTAATCATCCCCAGATTTTCTCAATGATTATTGTTGAGGTAGTAATCATCCAAGGTTCTCTCACCGTTCCTGCTGAGGTAGTAACCATCCCTGGTTCATTCATCACCATTTGAAGCTCCAGATTCGGCTCCTGTAACTAGTCAGGACATATCTATACAAAGCATCTGAAGACCAGCTCCTGCAACATGTCAGGTACTCATTTTTTCTTTTGCAGGTACGCAGGTTCTCGCTAAGGAATCTTTTACGCGATCAACATCCAGATGGCATCTATAAGCCCATCATCCTATTCATCAATCTCTAAATGTCATCTATAAGCCCATTCTCCACATCACACTGCTACTATGTGAGTGCAAATTTCTAGGCACTCTAGTGTTCAATCATCTTCCACCCTCGGATTACGAAAGGCATGTCAGCCAATCTGCATCCTCAGGTCTAAGAAGATTGAACAGGGGCAACTGTTGTACCCCAAAATTTGCCCTCCCATATTCTTCAGAAATTGCCAAGTCAAGCTTCAAAATTCCCCAAGGGTTGCACAGTTCAAAGGCCTCCTAAGCAGTCAAAATTAGGGTTTTGGTTCTGATCAAGAAAATGAAGTTTCCAAGGGCCCAATCAAGTCCCACATGCCAACAAATATGGTCAAGCATCCTCATATCAAGTTTCAAGACTTTCAGCACAAAATTGCACAGTCAAAACCCTAATTGCACTACAGTCAACTGTAGGGGCAAAATGGTCATTTGACAGTCAAAAGTTCAAATTTTTGGTCAACATCTCATTTTGAAGCCACAAACACCATTTGATCAATGCTTGATCATGATTCTCAAAGCTTGGCTCAAAAATCATCAAGATGCAAAAGTTTCCTTATTTGGACAGTTGAAAAAGTCAACTGTAAATTGACCAGGGCATAACTTTCACATGGATTATCAGAAAAATTCCATCCAAATCTCATTTTGAATAGAAAGATATTTCCTACAACTCATATTCATACTCCAAGTCCAAGAAATGCTCTCACAAAAAGTTATCAATTTCAACATTATAGGTCATTTTCAAAAGTCAACAAAAAGGGACTTTAAGTAAAAGGCCATAACTTGAGATTGGTAAATCAAAATGACATGGGACCAAAGACATTGGTTAGAGGACTCAAAGACCTTTCCAGAATGTCCAAGAACATGAGCAAAGCTTAAAAATTGAGCAAGTTATGCCTTGTAGAAGTTGGGAAATTTTTGGATATTTTGAAAAGTCAACTTTGCTTCAAATGACCTAAAATTGCTAATGGGCCTATTTTCCTTCCACAATTCATCATCCAAGGCATGTGCATGACCATTTGGCCCAAAGGGAAGTTTTTCTTCATTATTTATTTATTTGGATTTTTATTATTAATAATTCATTTAAATTAATTAAATACATGGAAAATACTAAACCTAATTTATCAAATCTTTTTGTACATGTAATAGGTTCAAAAATTCGTGCATAATCAAATATGGAAAGATTTGAAGAGAATTGGTCATGATTGGTACAAAATAGCATGGAAAATATTGGAAAAAGATCTTGAAAAATCAAATCTCAAAAACCATGAATGCAAAGGATTTTGATCAAGTTTTTTGACCTAATTCATTCATACTTATACAAAGAAGCAAGACCTAATGCCATTGACCACTCAGTTGCGCAAGAAATTGAAAAACAAAACTTGGCTTTTTGCTTAAAAAACTCAAATCTGAAAACCTATTTGCAGGTCGATTCAAGCCAAGAAACTTATCCTATTGCCTTCCAAGGACATCAAGCAACCTTCCTGGATCAAAAACATCCATTCTAACACCTTGAATCATTGTACAGAAGTCCAACTTTTCTCACTTTTTTTCAAAATCGTATTTCAAGATTTAGACATTTTCATGGCATTTTGATTGTGTATTCATACTGAGTAATGTATTCTGAAGCTAACCATATGGATTAATTGTATTTTTACGCACTATATGCAAATATGCCATTGTTGTTCATTAGGGTTCATGAAGCTCCGAATTGGGGGTTTTTGAATAAGGAAAAATTGGAGTCTGAGACCAAAGCCATTCAATTCAGTGCGTTTAGACGAAGAGAAACCATATGTCGCGCCTAATTTATGAGGCCTTATGGCCTATTCGCTATTTTCTAATATAGCGTCTATAGCAACGTTTGAAAACCGTTGCTAAATTGTTCTTGTTTCAGGAAAAAAATAAGCCAAGGAAGAGGATGATTAGGTGGCTACCAGCAATTGGTTGGTTTAAACTTTCGCGCGGAAAACCAAGCATTAACGCGTTTTGTTTTATTAGGTTTATTTGTTATATTAATTTACAGATAAACAAAGTGGAGCAGTGGTGAAGCGCTTGGTTGGTAACGTTAATGACCTGGGTTCGAGCCCCAGGTCCTCACTCTTTCCATATTGTTTTTCAACTAATATTCCTATGCAGATTCAATGCTGAAGCGTACCATGCACCTACAAAATCCAACTGTCCACGCGTCCCAGGGCATTCCATCAAAGGCCAGGATCTGGGGGAACATGATGCACTCTAGTCAACGCGTATACACGCTAGTGTCAGAGTCAACGAGGCCATGCTGATTTGGGCTCAAAATGGATGGGCTTCACCTCCAAAATTAGGGGCAGACCCCCCAGGTTTTCAATCTTTTTATTTCTTTATTTTTTTTATTATGTTTATTTTCTTTTAATTATCGTTTTATTAATTAATTTCATATTTTTATAATATATAAGAAACACCATAAAAAACCACAAAAAATCAGAAAAGATAAAAAATAATAAATATTTTTATTTTAGTATTTTTGTAAATAAATTCATTAATTAACTAGTTTTTAAATTAGGTTTTAATCTTAACTTTTTTAATAAAAATCTAAAAAATATAGAATTAGGGTTCATAATAATTTTTATTCCTTTTTATTTTTCTTTCATAATAATTAAAATATTAAATATGTATTTTTGTAATTAAATTACATGTAAATTCATTAGGGTTAATTTTAGGTTAAAATTTAATCTTCTTTTTAATAAATTAAAAGCAACTAGAATTAGGGTTAGCATTTATTTTAATTAATTCTTTTTCATTAAAATCATAAAATACCAAAAAAAAAACAATTCCTTTTCCTTTTTTTTAATTAATTAATTCCATTATTTAATTTAATTTTGCAAAAAGGGTCCAACGCCCTCGTTTTAATTCTTATTTAATTCGCATATTTATTTTATTTCGTATAATATTTATGTATCTCTCCCAAGGCCTTGTAAATTTATTTCTCGCACTTTTCTTTTAATTCTTTATTTTTTCTGTCAAATCGGGTTCGAGAAATTTTGGCGATGTGGACCCGCGCCTTTTGTAATAGCTTAGAATTTTACTTCTCGCAATCTTTAACTGTTTAATCAAGGCATGAAAGAATGAATGGACAAAAATAAAAACAAACGCTAGATCACCAATGACATGACAAAAAGACAAAAAATATCTGAACATGACACACAAATCACACACCACCCCTAGGGTACGCCTCACTGTTGCCTTGCCTCGAAAGGTGATCGTCGAGTAGAGGATGTCTTAGTAAGTCCTCATGATCCGGGAACCTGGCATGAGGGTAGCTTCTAAGGTGTCTTCCCATTGCTCTGGTGATCACCATGTCCCGAACCTCGAATTGACCCGAACACCTCCAATGGTGGTGCTACCTACCTCTCAATGGTGGGATGGCACTACTTTAAAGGACATTTACACAGACAAATTCCTTAGGGTAGGTAGGTTCTCGTAGATACTTGCTCTAAATCTCAAAACAAATTCAAAAATACTTTTCACACCAACACATTTTCAAAAGCTTTCGAAAGCAACTTTTCAAACACTCTTGAGGACCGATACAAGAGTCGAACTGAAATTTTCAAAGAAACTTTTTTAAAACCCACATTGAAAAGCAAACAAACCATTTTTGAAAACACAATGAGCAAGTATCTAAGAGCCCATGGATAACCATGGGTAGAAAGGGTGCTAACACCTTCCCTTTCTATAATCTACCTCCCGAACCGAGAGCAATCTCTTTAAGGAATTTTTCTGTGATTTTGTCCTTTCCATTTGGAGAAAATAAAAGACGGTGGCGACTCTTGCTTCCGCGACATTTCGCGAACCAGCGTTAAACAGTCAGTTCCAGATCCACCGATCATAGAGGGCGTTGGACCCTTTTAAGGAAATTAAATTGGAATTATGAAATTGATTAAATTAAATAAAGGAAAGAAATTGTTTTTTGGAGTTTAATGAGAATTAATGGAATTAAAAACCTAATTCTAAATTATTTTTTAGTTTATTAAAAATGTTTAAGTTTGTACCCTAATTTTAACCTAATTATTTACATGACAATTTATTTACAAAATAAATAATTAATTATCAATTATGGTGAAAGAAAAGAAAAAGAATAAAAATATTTAGAACCCTCATTCTACATTTTTTAGTTTATAAAAAAACATTTAAAATTAAACCTAGAATTAAAACTAAATCAATTAA
The DNA here is from genome assembly GCA_948472305.1 of Vicia faba. NCBI lineage: Eukaryota > Viridiplantae > Streptophyta > Magnoliopsida > Fabales > Fabaceae > Vicia > Vicia faba. The sequence goes on from OX451737.1 coordinate 598,497,937, forward strand.
TAAAATTTATTTACAAAAATGTTAGTGAATTAAACATAAAAACATATTTTTTATTTTATAGTTTCTGAATTTTTTTTGGGTATTTTTATGTTATAAAAATATTAATTTATGAATTAAAAGGAAATAATTAAATTAAAACAAATAATAAAAAAAACAGGAAAAATAAAAGAAATACAAACACTTGGGGGGTGTTGACCCCAATTTGGAGGTATTTTGCCAGCAATTAGGCCCAAGAAGCTTGGCCCTTTCTGACTTCTCAGTGATCAGGTGTGTATGCATTGACTGAAGCATTCCATAGGCTTTGGATCTGGACCACTAGACTGATGCTATGGGACGTGTGGCAAGCCAAGATATGAGGCTGCATGGTAGGCCCCTGGCGTATTGATCACCTGAACATGGAAAAGTGAAAAACATAGAGAAATATGGGGGACCTGGGAATCAAACCCAGGTCCCAAGACTTGCCAACGTTACTTTCCACCAACTGAGCCAGCATCTTTATTCGTATGCATAATGGAATAGAATTAATATGAAAGAGAAAAAATCATTAGTGACATGTGATGAAAACGCACGCCAATTGTTTGAATCTACCAACCATAGGATGACACACAACCTTCTTCTTCGTTTCCTTGCTTTTTGCCTGAAAAATAAAACAAGATTGCGGGGGTTTTAAACCCCCACTACATGATACATGAAAAAATAGCGAATAGGTCGTCGTTTATCATAAATTGATCGCGAGGTATGGAATTGATTAGTCATGAGCTTCTGGTTTCAATGGCATGGGTCTCGTGGTCTGATTTTTCCTGAAGAGAAAACCCCTAATTTTGCAGCTCTGAAACCCTAGCAAGCTTCAATGGTAACTTTGCATATAGGCTATGAAAACTCAATTAAACAATGTCAATAGACTCAGAAGGTCCATATTAGTACAAAACAACAATTAAACTGTATGGAAAATGCCCAGGAATTGAAATACGATTATGCATAAAGTATGAGAAATTTCGACTTCTATATACCAATTCTTGATGCTAGGAGCGTGGAAAAGGATTCAGTCAGGTTCAGTGATGCCTCAGAAAGCTTTTGGAATCGGTTAGAAGCTTTGAATCGTCCTCTAATGCAGTTTTCAATTTTTTAATTTTGGACAAAAAATGCAAACTTGGTTTTTGATATGAGGCGCAGCTTCAAGGTCTTTCTGATTAGGTTTGCATTTGTATATGTATATGGAATGTTTTAGGTCAACAAAACAAGTCCAATATCCATGGAATCAATGCTTTTGATTTTTATGATTTTGCATAATCTTTTCAAATCTTTTTATCATGAAACCTAGCCAATTTGCATGGAATCTTTCTCCTTTGGGCATGCATGAAATCCTTAGGTTTTATTAGACCTATTAGCTGCATAAAAAGATTTAGAATACATGCTTTTGTATTTTTTTCATATTTTATTTAATTAAATGAATTAATGGTAATTAAAAATTCAAATAATAATAAAAAATGATGAAATAACTCCCTTTTGGGCCAAATGGTCGTGCATAGCCTTTGGATGATGATTCTTGGAAGAAAATGTGGCCCATTAGCAATTTTGAGGCATTTGAAGCAAAGTTGACTTTTCAAAATTCCCAAAAATTTCCCAACTTCCACAAGGCATATCTTGCTCAGCTTTGATCATGTTCTTGGACATTTTGGAAAGGTCTTGAAGTCCTCTAACCAATGCCTTTGGTCCCATGTCATTTTGATTTACCAATCTCAAGTTATGGTCTTTGACTTAAAGTGCCTTTTTGTTGACTTTTGAAAATGACCTATAATGTGGAGATTGATAACTTTTTGTGAGAGCATTTCTTGGACTTGAAGTGTGAAGAGGAGTTGTAGGAAATGTATTTCTCTTCAAAATGAGCTTTGGATGGAATTTTTCTGATAATCCATGTGGAAGTTATGCCTTGGTCAAGTTACAATTGACTTTTTCAACTGTCCAAATATGGAAACTTTTGCATCTTGAGACTTTTTGAGCCATGCCTTGAGAATCATGATCAAGAATTGATCCAATGATGTTTGTGGCTTCAAAATAAGATGTTGACAAAAAATTTGAACTTTTGACTGTCAAATGACCATTTTGCCCCTGCAGTTGACTGCTGAGCAATTAGGGTTTCTGACTGTGCAATTTTGTGCTGTAAGTCTTGAAACTTGACATGAGGATGCTTAACAATGTTTGTAGGCATATGGGACTTGTTTGGACCCTTGGAAACTTCAATTTCTTTGCCAGAACCAAAACCCTAGTTTTTGACTGTTAGGAGGCCCTTGAACTGTGCAACCCTTGGGGAGATTTTGAACCTTTGACTTTGCAAATTTGAAGGATATGGGAGGGCAAATTTTGGGGTACAATAGTTGCCCCTGTTCAATCTTCTTAAACCTGAGGATGCAGATTGGCTGACGTGCCTTTCGTAATCCGAAGGTGGAAGATGATTGAACACTAGAGTGCCCAGAAATTTGCGCTCACATAGTAGTGTGATGGTGGGAATGGGCTTATAGATGCCATTTGGAGATTAATGGATAGGATGATGGGCTTATAGATGCCATGCTGAGAGGTGATTGGATAGGTGGATGGGCTTATAGATGCCATCTGGGTGTCGATCGCATAAGAGATTCCTTAGCGAGAACTTGCGTACCTGAAAAAGAAAATGATTACCTGGCCTGTTACAGGAGCTGGTCTTCAAACTCTTTGTATAGATGTGTCCTGACTGGTTACAGGAATTGAATCTGGAGCTTCAAAAGGTGATGAATGAACCAGGGATGGTTACTACCTCAACGGGACGGTGAGAGAACCTTGGACGATTACTACCTCAACAGGAACGCTGAGAGAATCTGGGGGCGATTACTACCTCAACAGTAACGATGAGAGAACCTTGGGCGACTTCAACCTCAACAGCAACGCTGAGCGAGTCTTGGGTGACTTCAACCTCAACAGTAACGCTGAGAGAATCATAGGCGACTTCAACCTCAACAGTAACGCTGAGAGAATCATAGGCGACTTCAACCTCAACAGTAACGCTGAGAGAATCATAGGCGACTTCAACCTCAACAGTAACGCTGAGAGAATCTTGGGCGACTTCAACCTCAACAGTAACGCTGAGAGAATCTTGGGCGACTTCAACCTCAACAGTGACGCTGAGCGAATCTTGGGTGACTTCAACCTCAACAGTAACGCTGAGAGAATCTTGGGCGACTTCAACCTCAACAGTAACGCTGAGAGAATCATAGGCGACTTCAACCTCAACAGTAACGCTTAGAGAATCTTGGGCGACTTCAACCTCAACAGTAACGCTGAGAGAATCTTGGGCGACTTCAACCTCAACAGTGACGCTGAGCGAATCTTGGGTGACTTCAACCTCAACAGTAACGCTGAGAGAATCTTGGGCGACTTCAACCTCAACAGTAACGCTGAGAGAATCTTGGGCGACTTCAACCTCAACAGTAACACTGAGAGAATCTTGGGTGACTTCAACCTCAACAGTAACGCTGAGAGAATCTTGGGTGACTTCAACCTCAACAGTAACACTGAGAGAATCTTGGATGTCTTCTACTGAGTCTTCATCAGGAAAATCTTTTAGAATCGATTTAACTGAACTAGAGAAGGCCTTTGACTGGATAAGAATCAGGAAAATCTTAGGGTCGATTTAACTGAACCGAACAAGGTCTTGGAATCTTCAACTGGATAAGAATCAGGGAGATCTTAGGGTCGATCTGACTGAACCAGAGAAGGCCTTTGACTGGATAAGAATTAGGAAAATCTTAGGGTCGATTTAACTGAACCGGACAAGGTCTTGGAATCTTCAACTGGATAAGAATCAGGGAGATCTTAGGGTCGATCTGACTGAACCAGGGAAGGCCTTTGACTGGATAAGAATCAGGAAAATATTAGGGTCGATTTAACTGAACCGGACAAGGTCTTGGAATCTTCAACTGGATAAGAATCAGGGAGATCTTAGGGTCGATCTGACTGAACCAGAGAAGGCCTTTGACTGGATAAGAATCAGGAAAATCTTAGGGTCGATTTAACTGAACCAGACAAGGTCTTGGAATCTTCAACTGGATAAGAATCAGGGAGATCTTAGGGTCGATCTGACTGAACCAGAGAAGGCCTTTGACTGGATAAGAATCAGGAAAATCTTAGGGTCGATTTAACTGAACCAGACTAAAGTCTTGAACTATAGCTGAAAACTTAACTGGATCTTTCCTGAAAGGTAAAGGTCAGTCATATGCAATACATGATATGGATCAAGTAATGATGTTCTCAACATAGATGAGATTTGTAAGATATGATGCGTATATGCATGCTATGATGTATGAAAATGTGATGTTTATGAATGTATCTTTTCGTCTTAGGAAAATAAATCATTGACAGGTGCCGGGAAGTCACTCCTGGGCTGATGTAGAGCTTCTGTTTCCACTGGGGATGATAGTTGCAAGAATACCGGTAGGAGAAGATAACTCCGTTGGGAAATAAACTTGGTGAATGGATTACTCTGCGGGGAGAAAAGTACTCTAACGATCTTGCTGGGAAACAATACTCTGTGGGGAGAGAGGTACTTTGCTAAAATGTTGATGGTAACTTCGTTGGGGATACCATTGTTGTGTTAGAAGTGCTAATAGACTTCGCTGGGGATAAGAAGACTTCGCCGAGGACGATCTTTCCGCGGTTTTTGGCTGAGGATAACCCAGTTATATCCTGATAGGGAAATAACCTTTGAATAAAGCCGGAAGACGCGTTCGTGCTTTACGGGGATAAGCTTCCAGAATCTACTGAGGATAAGCTTACTGCTTGGGGAGATGGATTCCAACTTTCCTGGGGAAATCTGGATTGGACTCTCCTGGGGAAGTTTTGAGATGTATTGGAAGTAACTCCACTGAATGTTTGATATACCGCCGGGGAACAATCTTTAGACCAAGACTGTCGGGGATGCTTGTTAAGAATATCCGTATACTGTGCTGGGGAATGTTGAGATCTGCTGGAGGATACTCAATTTCCTTAAGGCTGTTGTAACTTTGCTTGGAGAGAGTGCATTGACTTGCTGGCTCACTCTCTGGGGAATTAAGATATCTGGTTATGTTCTTTAGCTAAACCCACCTTGATACCTTGGAGGACAGAACAATTAGATTGCTTAGACACTCTTTATTGCCCCTGTTTTTACTGTTACCTGTAATTAATCCTTTGTTTCGTATGCAAATATTCATGAGTTAGCAAATTAATGTCAATGCATATATCACAAATTGAACCTTGGACGTTCTTCGCAAAACAAAACAGAAAAGGAAAAACCATTGGCAATTTTTAACTGAAAAGTGATTTTTGTATTGATTTTTGAATTTGCCTGTAAAATAGGCGTTTATGTACAAGAGGCTGACGTCCTAGTAAGAGAACGCCGCTGAACAAAAGAGTTTATACAAATTTGTACAAGAGAAAATAAAACAGCTGTGTGAAATGAATGATCCACTGGGTTTCAACTCTGCTATTGCCTTTATATCTCCGAGCGTCTCATCACTTGATGACCTTAGTTGAAGATGAAGCTGACTGATCGATGCCGTCTGAACTTGATGTTGATACCGGATTCTGGATGCAAAATGATCCAATGAGACATAGTATTACGCTTTATCCCTAACTTTTGCCTGGACCGCCCTTTCTGGTTTTCAGTCCACTGGGATACCCATTTTTGCCCAAGCCGCCCTTTTCAGGTTTTCGATTTGCCGGGTGTACATATTTTTTTTCATTTCATCCCTTCATTTTGCCCGAACCCTTTTGGTTCGCCGGGAGCCCTAATTTTTGCCTAGGTATGTCAACCTAGCGGGTCTTTATTATGCGTAGTATCTTTTTACTATGTCTGCATTGGCGGGGTGAGGAAGGTCGTCACCATCCATGTTGGTTAGAATCATGGCTCCTCCTGAGAACACATGTTTAACCACAAATGGCCCTTCGTATGTAGGGGTCCATTTGCCCCTTGGATCACTCTGAGGAAGGATGATATGCTTGATTACCAGATCCCCAACTTGATATTCTCGTGGTCTGACCTTTTTGTTAAATGCCCTGATCATCCGTTTCTGATACGTCTGACCATGACAGATAGCAGCAAGTCTTTTCTCGTCAATAAGGTTTAATTGATCAAGTCGTGTCTGGATCCAATCATCTTCGCTCAGATCTGCATCCTTCATTATCCGGAGAGAGGGTATCTGTACTTCGATCGGTAAGACTGCCTCCATACCGTAGACCAAGGAGAAGGGAGTTGCCCTGGTTGACGTCCTGGCTGAGGTACGGTACCCATGTAGAGCGAACGGTAACATCTTGTGCCAATCTTTATAAGTCACTGTCATCTTCTATACGATTTTCTTAATGTTCTTATTCGCTGCTTCTACAACCCCATTCATCTTTGGCCGATAGGGAGAAGCGTTGTGGTGTTGTATCTTAAACTGCTCGCAGAGCTCAGTGATCATCTTGTTATTGAGATTGGTACCGTTGTCTGTAATGATTCTTTCAGGGACCCCGTATCGACAGATCAGATTATGCCGAATGAATCGTGCCACGACAGTATTGGTTACCGTAGCGTAGGATGCTGCTTCAACCCACTTCGTGAAGTAATCAATCGCTACCAGGATGAAGCGATGCCCGTTGGATGCCGTAGGTTTAATCTCACCGATCATATCTATGCCCCACATTGCAAACGGCCAAGGCGCAGTCAGAACATTTAGAGGAACTGGAGGAACATGCACCTTGTCTGCATATATCTGGCATTTATGGCATGTCCGAGAATGTTGGTAGCAGTCAGCTTCCATTGTGGACCAGAAATACCCTGCCCGTAGGATTTTCTTTGCCATAGTGTGTCCACTAGAATGTGTCCCGAAGGTCCCTTCATGTAGTTCTTCCATGATACTTTCTGCTTCAGTCTTATCCACACAACGCAGTAAGGTCGAATCATGGTTTCGCTTGTACAGAATGCCGTTGCTAAGGTAGAACTTCGCTGCGAACCTTCTCAGAAACTTCTTATCGTTGACAGATGCACCTTCAGGGTATTCCTGAGCTTCCAAGTATCTCTTCACCTCATGGTACCAAGGCTTCTCAGTTACCAATTCAGTCTCGAGATCACAACAGTATGCCGGTTCGTCCAGTTTCCAGATGATGATCCGGGGAGCCTCATTGTCCCATTTGACCTTGAACATAGAAGACATTGTAGCTAACGCGTCCGCCAGATGATTCTCCTCTCTTGGGAAATGTTCAAAAGTTATCTCCGTGAAGTGGGGGATCAAAGTCAACACACATTCTCTGTAAGGAATAAGATTCGGATGTTTCATATCCCACTCTCCTTTGATCTGATTGATCACGAGAGCGGAATCTCCGAAGACACTCAGAAACTTGATCCTTAGGTCGATCGCTGCTTGAAGACCCATGATGCATGCCTCATACTCCGCCATGTTGTTGGTGCAGTTGAAACATAGTCGGGCAGTGAGTGGAGTATGAGTGCCTTGAGGAGATATGATCACAGCGCCGATGCCGTTACCCAAAGCATTGGAGGCTCCGTCAAAGTGCATAGACCATCGGGATCCTTCCTCAGGTCCTTCATCCGGTCCCGGTACTTCACAATCAGTCACTAACATGATGCTCTCGTCTGGAAACTCGAAGTTCATTGACTGATAGTCGTCTATTGCCTGATGTGCCAAGTGGTCTGCCAATACACTTCCTTTGATGGCCTTCTGAGTTGTGTACTGGATGTCATATTCTGTCAAGATCATTTTCCATCTTGCTATTCTCCCAGACAGAGCGGGCTTTTCAAATATGTACTTTATAGGATCCATCTTTGAGATCAACAAGGTAGTGTGAGTCAGCATATACTGTCTCAGCCGGCGAGCAGCCCATACCAAAGCGCAGCAAGTTTTCTCGAGCAGTGAGTATCGGGTCTCACAGTCGGTAAACTTTTTGCTAAGGTAATAAATGGCGTGCTCTTTTCGGCCAGACTCGTCATGCTGCCCCAGTACACACCCCATTGAGTTGTCAAGTACTGTCAGGTATAGTATCAGAGGTCTCCCTTCGACCGGTGGCATAAGAATGGGTGGTTCTTGGAGATACTCTTTGATTCTGTCAAAAGTAGCCTGACATTCATCGTTCCAACGTACTACATGATCTTTCTTCAGTAGTTTGAAGATCGGTTCACAAGTAGCAGTTAGGTGTGAGATGAATCGGGCAATGTAATTCAGGCGTCCTAAAAAGCCTCTGACCTCTTTCTCTGTCTTAGGGACTGGCATCTCTTGAATAGCTTTAACCTTGGCAGGATCCACTTGAATGCCCTTGTCACTTACAACGAAGTCTAGCAACTTTCCAGATCTTACCCCGAAGGTGCACTTGTTTGGGTTCAACCTCAGCTTGTACAACTTCAGACGGTCAAACAATTTCTACAGATGATCAAGGTGCTCTTCCTCAGTCTGGGACCTTGCGATCATGTCGTCAACATACACTTCTATCTCATGATGGATCATGTCATGAAATAAAGCAACCATGGCACGTTGGTAGGTTGCCCCAGCATTTTTCAGTCCAAAAGGCATGACCTTGTAGCAGAAGGTGCCCCACTGAGTAACAAAGGTAGTTTTTTCCATGTCTTCAGGTGCCATCTTGATCTGATTGTATCCTGAAAAACCATCCATGAAAGAGAACACCTTATGCTGAGCAGTATTTTCAACCAGGACATCAATGTGAGGTAGAGGGAAGTCATCCTTGGGGCTGGCCCTGTTCAGATCCCTGTAGTCAACGCACATTCTGACCTTACCGTCCTTCTTTGGTACTGGCACCACATTAGCAACCCACTGAGGGTAAGAAGTCACTGCAAGGAAACCGGCATCAAACTGTTTCATAACTTCGGCTTTGATCTTCTCAGACATCTCTGGACGCATACGGCGGACCTTTTGCTTAACTGGAGGGCAGTCTTCCTTGGTAGGCAAATGATGGACCACAATGTCAGTATCCAACCCGGGATGTCTTCGTAGGACCAGGCAAAGATCTCCACATAATCATGTAGCATCTGAGTCCACCGTTGCTTCACGCTGAGCTCTAGGTTGGCACCAATCTTTACCTCCTTTCTGTCAGTCTCAGTACCCAGATTTATTGTTTCCACTGGCTCTTCATGTGGTTGAATTGCCCTCTCTTCCTGAAGTAACAGTCTTGCAAGCTTGCCAGGCACTTCGCAATCATCTTCACCTTCGTCTTCGGCTAAGTTGATCGGATTTTCGAAGTCATAACTGGCAGTAGCAGAGTCGTTACCAGTGAGATCCAGAGTGGATTGAAACCTGTATGAGTGAGTGTGTGTAAATACAGCTGTTTTGCAATATATAAAGAAAGGAAAGAAAGAAAAGGAGCATAAGATTTGAAATGCGAGAAAATGTCCAAGGTCTTTATTCATGATATATGAAATGACAATTAATATGCCCTCACAAATGAAGCCACGGTGCCCCGGGTAAGACACCGGGCCATAGAGTTTCAAATCATTGTTTATTACAGATAACAAAACAAAAGAATTCATTACTCAGTAACAAGAGAAACAAGTAGGTTGTCCTTTGCAATCCAATTGCTAGGTTCACTGTCGGTTGCTGGGTAAATCCAGCTGTCGAACTCAGCTTCATCCACTTCATCATCCTCCCTGATAGCATTTACTCCATGGTTAGGCATGGGAGCAGTCACACATTGGGCTTCTCAGGTGCCTCAAACTGTACCTCCTTGGCGTCAATAAGATCTTGCACCTTATTCCTTAAGGCCCAACAGTCATCAGTGGAATGCCCCGGGCTATCGGAGTGATAAGCACAGCGGGCATTTGGATTGTACTTCGGAGAGGCAGTATTCACAACCTTCGGGGCCTCTCTAACGGTCACCAAATTGGTGGATAGCAACTGCGGCAAGATTTGCGATAAGGTCATACTCAACCGGGTGAATTCTCTTCTGGGTCTTTCAGCCCTTTGAGGATTGGTTTACCGAGGAGCGGCAGCAGGCTTAGCAATCATCACCGTGTTGACAGATTGGCAGCGCTCAGGTTTCTCTTGTCTTCTAGACCCATATACATCACTGGCCTCCTTCTTAAAGGGCTTCTTCTCAGAACTTGCAGATGCACCCTTCTGAATTTTGCCAGACTTCATTCCAGCCTCTATTCTCTCTCCAGTCAGAATAAGATCAGTAAACCCTGCAGACGAATTACCGATAAGATGATTGAAAAATGGCCCAGATAGGGTTCCCAAGAACATGTCTACCAACTCTCGGTCAGTTAACGGAGGCTGCACCCTGCTAGCCAGATCCCTCCACTTCTGTGCATACTCTTTGAAACCTTCACTTGAACCTAGCGACATACCCTGGAGTTGGGTACGTGTAGGAGCAAGGTCGGCATTATATTGATACTGCTTGTAAAAAGCAGTAGCCAACTCCTCCCAGTTACGAACCTTGGTCCTATCCAGCTGATAGAACCATTCGAGATGAGTCCCTGAAAGACTCTCCTGGAAGAAGTGGATCCACAAGTTCTTGTCCACTGAGTACGGTTGAATCTTCCGCACATAAGATCTGAGGTGTAGCTTGGGACAAGACGCCCCGTCATACTTGGTGAAAGATGGTGCCTTAAACTTGTGAGGAATAATCACACCAGTAGATAAGCCCAAGTCTCCGAAATCCAGCCCAGGCACTTGTTGGATTTCCATAGCATTCAGTCTGTCCTCCAACTGCTTATACCAGTCTTCAGCCGGAGGATACTGTTCCTCATTAAAGTCAGTCTCGTTGTCAGAGACTACCAGACTAGGACCTTTTCCCCCTTGGGGACTGCTCTTGCCTATAGAAGAACCAGCCTCTTCATTCTACAGAGTGTTGCCAAACCTTCGGCCCGAGTTGAAAAGAACAGTTCTCTTCTTCTTCTTCTTCTCCTTCTTCAGGAGCAAAGCTTTCAGCTCTTCTTGGCCCTGAGCCAAACCCATGATCAGTCCTGAAACTGCGTGTTCTGCGCCTGAAGAGCCTTGATAGACATCTCGGTTGATGATGAGTTAGGATTCATGATGCTGAAATAAACAGCGAAGAACAGTAAGCAACCTGAAAAGAAGAAAACCTACTATGCACATGATGAATGATATGTGTTTATGCAATGCATTCAAGGGTTCGAAAGTTCAAATTTGTTGTAGCCAAAAAAGGAACACACGTTATTATTAAGGAAACAATTGTTTGGTACATCAAAGCCTCATGGGCAAAATAATACAAAAGCAAATCAATCCCAAAAGACACTACGCATCCTCTTTGGAGCTATGTAGGTGTTGAGATTCCTCTCCTCGTGCAATAGGCGGGTGAGCTCCAAGACCTTCTTTTCACTAGCATGTAGACTGGTCTCAAGAGAATTTCGTTCTTCCTTAAGCTGGATCCAACTCTTCTGCATCTCTTCCCAGGACGTGGGCATGTCAGGATGTTGAATGGTGTAGGACACCTCTCCTTCCAAGACTGGCTCTTTGATCACAGGGAGCACATGAGGATAAGGCATTACTAACTTCTGGGAACGGGCGCGTACCCACTTGAGATAAGGTTCCAACGGGATGGAGTTCATGTGCCCCAGTGTCTTGCTGTCTATCCTACTTGGCATCCTCCAAGCTCTGATAAATCTCTGGCAAAGTCCTTGTGCATCATTGTCGAAGTCAAAAACTATGTCAGGAATTAACATGTCATGAGGGCCATCCCTCCGAGCATAACCAAACTGTCTCCAAGCCAGGCATGGGTTGTAAGTAATACCTCCTCTGATTCCAAGTAAAGGAACATTAGGGTACTCCCCGCAACGATCAATGATAGTGACATCCTCTCTGAACCGAGGGCACCAATGTATATCTGCATGTGTAAGAGTCATCAACCGTTGTGACCATCTCAAACCCCGCTCGTTCTTCAAAACTGATTGTGGAAGGTGCGAAATAAACCACCTTCCCAGGAGAGGAGTGCAGCACATAAGGACACCTCTTTTTCTCATGGTTCGAGTGTAACATGAGTGAAGGATGTCCCCCAGCAACGTAGGTATAGGATTCCTGGACATGAAGATCTGGACAGTACTGATATCTATAAGCTGATCTGGGTTAGGGAACAACACCAAACCATAGACAAGGAGGGCCACAACTTCTTCAAAAGCTTGTAAGTCAAGGGAGTTCCAACATTCATGGGCCTTTTCAAACAGAAACCTGGCTAAGAACCCTTTGATACCACTTATAACTTCCCAATGTCCCTTGAGGTCAGATGATTGTAGGTGTAAGGCTTTAGCAATCTCTTCAAGCTAGGGTTCCTTTTCCGTACCGTTGTAGGGTAGTTGATCAAGGATAGGGATCTTCAGAAGCCGGGAGAACTCCTCCAATGTAGGTACCAACTGATAATCCAGGAAAGTGAAACAGTGATGCAGAGGGTCAAAGAACTGGAACAGGACCTTTATCATATCTTCCTCAATGTTGGTATTGACCAAGCTGATGAGTCTTCCATGTCTTTCACTGAATGAAGAGCTCTCAGGAATCCTGGATATAAGCTCCTTAAGCTGAGGAGGGATCCTTACAAGGCTGATTTGAATTGTCTTTCTGCAAACAGTTTCCATGTCCTACAAAACAAGAACAAAGATGAAGATTCGAACCCCTGAAATGGTTAGTCAATGCATATGATGCTGGATGATGTCATGATGCTATGATTAAACACACCACAAATATTTACAAAGGCAAACATGTAAGGCACACAAGTCACACAAGACAAGCCCTTAGAGTTTAGGCCAGCATGGGGTCTGGGTATTACCCTCTTGAAGTTGGTGGGCTCAACCTGTCCTATTAGAAGTAACCGGGTTCTAAGGGTCCCAATATCACGGGATTGCTTTCATTGTTCATCGTTTCGATTTAGCCACTGAACTGGCGACCAAAATATTCCAGGAAAGCAACCCTCAATTGAGTGTAGTATCGAGTATCAACCAACCTCGGACTGCACCAAAGTCAGTTATCTCACTACCCTAAAGAGGCCAAGATAGTTCAATTAAGGTTCCTAAGGTCAGTTGATGCTTCACGACACCACGCGGAGGCCCCGTACTCTCCTTGACTGAACTCAAGGGTTACCGGTACACACCAAAGTGCCACATCAACGTAGCAGACTGTTTCAACCATGTCGGTATACCCCACACAGTTCCCTCACAGCCTTGTTGCTACTTTCTAAGAAGGTATCCCCAGATCCGGGTTAGGATCTATAGAACTCCCAAGACAGTCCCACAATTTAAAGCAAACAAGTCAAAGCAATTGAAAACACAGTGATCTTAGTCCTAAGGTACACCTCACTTTAAGTTAAGTCCCCAGCAGAGTCGCCAGTTCTGTGATCGGTGGATCTGGAACTGACTGTTTGACGCTGGTTCGCGAAATGTCGCGGAAGCAAGAGTCGCCACCGTCTTTTATTTTCTCCAAATGGAAAGGACAAAAGCACAGAAAAATTCCTTATAGAGATTGCTCTCGGTTCGGGAGGTAGATTTATAGAAAGGGAAGGTGTTAGCACCCTTTCTATCCATGGTTATCCATGGGCTCTTAGATACTTGCTCATTTGTGTTTTCAAAATGTGTTTGCTTTTCAATTGTGAGTGAGTTTGAAAAAGTTCTTTAAAAATTTCAGTTCGACTCTTGTATCAGTCCTCAAGAGTGTTTGAAAAGTTGCTTTTGAAAGCTTTTTTGAAAGTGTCGGTGTGAAAAAGTATTTTTTTTGATTTGTTTTGAAATTAGAGCAAGTATCTACGAGTTCTCTACCTACCCTAAGGAATTCGTCTGTGTAAATGTCCTTAAAGTAGTGCCATCCCACCATTGAGAGGTAGGTAGCACCACCGTTGGAGGTGTTCGGGTCAATTCGAGGGTTCGGGACATGGTGATCACCGGAGCAATAGGAAGACACCTTAGAAGCTACCCTCATGCCATGTTCATGGACATGAGGACTTACTAAAACATCCTCTACTCGACGACCACCTTTCGAGGGGCAAGGCAACAGTGAGGCGTACCCTAGGGGTGGTGTGTGATTTGTGTGTCGTTTTCAGATATTTTTGTCTTGTCATGCATTGGTGATCTACGCGTTGCTTTTATTTTTGACATTCATTCTTTCATGCAAATTAATTAACAGTTTAACAGATGCGGAATTAAAAGTCCTACGCTATTACAAAGGCGCGGGTCTACATCGCCAAATTAGTCCAAGACCCGATTTGAAATAAAATAAAAATGCGGAAAGATAAACGTCTAATTAATCTATTACATAGCTTTGGGAGAATTACATGAACTTTATAAAAAGGAAATAAAATAAGCGCGCGAAATAGAATTGTGATCGAATGCGAGGGCGTTGGACCCTTTTAAGGAAATTAAATTGGAATTATGAAATTGATTAAATTAAATAAAGGAAAGAAATTGTTTTTTGGAGTTTAATGAGAATTAATGGAATTAAAAACCTAATTCTAAATTATTTTTTAGTTTATTAAAAATGTTTAAGTTTGTACCCTAATTTTAACCTAATTATTTACATGACAATTTATTTACAAAATAAATAATTAATTATCAATTATGGTGAAAGAAAAGAAAAAGAATAAAAATATTTAAAACCCTCATTCTACATTTTTTAGTTTATAAAAAAACATTTAAAATTAAACCTAGAATTAAAACTAAATCAATTAATAAAATTTATTTACAAAAATGTTAGTGAATTAAACATAAAAACATATTTTTTATTTTATAGTTTCTGAATTTTTTTTGGGTATTTTTATGTTATAAAAATATTAATTTATGAATTAAAAGGAAATAATTAAATTAAAACAAATAATAAAAAAAACAGGAAAAAGAAAAGAAATACAAACACTTGGGGGGTGTTGACCCCAAATTTGGAGGTATTTTGCCAGCAATTAGGCCCAAGAAGCTTGGCCCTTTCTGACTTCTCAGTGATCAGGTGTGTATGCATTGACTGAAGCATTCCATAGGCTTTGGATCTGGACCACTGGACTGATGCTATGGGACGTGTGGCAAGCCAAAATATGAGGTTGCATGGTAGGCCCCTGGGCGTATTGATCACCTGAACATGGAAAAGTGAAAAACATAGAGAAATATGGGGGACCTGGGAATCGAACCCAGGTCCCAAGACTTGCCAACGTTACTTTCCACCAACTGAGCCAGCATCTTTATTCGTATGCATAATGGAATAGAATTAATATGAAAGAGAAAAAATCATTAGTGACATGTGATGAAAACGCGCGCCAATTGTTTGAATCTACCAACCATAGGATGACACACAACCTTCTTCTTCGTTTCCTTGCTTTTTGCCTGAAAAATAAAACAAGATTGCGGGGGTTTTAAACCCCCACTACATGATACATGAAAAAATAGCGAATAGGCCGTCGTTTATCATAAATTGATCGCGAGGTATGGAATTGATTAGTCATGAGCTTCTGGTTTCAATGGCATGGGTCTCGTGGTCTGATTTTTCCTGAAGAGAAAACCCCTAATTTTGCAGCTCTGAAACCCTAGCAAGCTTCAATGGTAACTTTGCATATAGGCTATGAAAACTCAATTAAACAATGTCAATAGACTCAGAAGGTCCATATTAGTACAAAACAACAATTAAACTGTATGGAAAATGCCCAGGAATTGAAATACGATTATGCATAAAGTATGAGAAATTTCGACTTCTATATACCAATTCTTGATGCTAGGAGCGTGGAAAAGGATTCAGTCAGGTTCAGTGATGCCTCAGAAAGCTTTTGGAATTGGTTAGAAGCTTTGAATCGTCCTCTAATGTAGTTTTCAATTTTTTAATTTTGGACAAAAAATGCAAACTTGGTTTTTGATATGAGGCGCAGCTTCAAGGTCTTTCTGATTAGGTTTGCATTTGTATATGTATATGGAATGTTTTAGGTCAACAAAACAAGTCCAATATCAATGGAATCAATGCTTTTGATTTTTATGATTTTGCATAATCTTTTCAAATCTTTTTATCATGAAACCTAGCCAATTTGCATGTAATCTTTCTCCTTTGGGCATGCATGAAATCCTTAGGTTTTATTAGACCTATTAGCTGCATAAAAAGATTTAGAATACATGCTTTTGTATTTTTTTCATATTTTATTTAATTAAATGAATTAATGGTAATTAAAAATTCAAATAATAATAAAAAATGATGAAATAACTACCTTTTGGGCCAAATGGTCGTGCATAGCCTTTGGATGATGATTCTTGGAAGAAAATGTGGCCCATTAGCAATTTTGAGGCATTTGAAGCAAAGTTGACTTTTCAAAATTCCCAAAAATTTCCCAACTTCCACAAGGCATATCTTGCTCAATCTTTAAGCTTTGATCATGTTCTTGGACATTTTGGAAAGGTCTTGAAGTCCTCTAACCAATGCCTTTGGTCCCATGTCATTTTGATTTACCAATACAAGTTATGGTCTTTGACTTAAAGTGCCTTTTTGTTGACTTTTGAAAATGACCTATAATGTGGAGATTGATAACTTTTTGTGAGAGCATTTCTTGGACTTGAAGTGTGAAGAGGAGTTGTAGGAAATGTCTTTCTCTTCAAAATGAGCTTTGGATGGAATTTTTATGATAATCCATGTGGAAGTTATGCCTTGGTCAAGTTACAATTGACTTTTTCAACTGTCCAAATATGGAAACTTTTGCATCTTGAGACTTTTTGAGCCATGCCTTGAGAATCATGATCAAGAATTGATCCAATGATGTTTGTGGCTTCAAAATAAGATGTTGACCAAAAATTTGAACTTTTGACTGTCAAATGACCATTTTGCCCCTGCAGTTGACTGCTGAGCAATTAGGGTTTCTGACTGTGCAATTTTGTGCTGTAAGTCTTGAAACTTGACATTAGGATTCTTGACAATGTTTGTAGGCATATGGGACTTGTTTGGACCCTTGGAAACTTCAATTTCTTTGCCAGAACCAAAACCCTAGTTTTTGACTGTTAGGAGGCCCTTGAACTGTGCAACCCTTGGGGAGATTTTGAACCTTTGACTTTGCAAATTTGAAGGATATGGGAGGGCAAATTTTGGGGTACAACACTTGGGATATGAATAATGACTTTAAGACTAACTGGATAGAGTCATAATTTCTTAAACTAAGTGAAACATACTGATAAGCAGTAAATGTAGCATATTTCTCACTTGTTTTTCCTTTGATTCATGTGTGTTCTCGTTATCCTAGTTCGTTTTTACGCGTTTTTGACTCCTTTGTTTGTTTTCAAGTAATAAGAGGTTAATATAGCGAACCGGGACAAAAAATAATGATTCCCATACACATTTCCTAAGACCAACATGGATTGGTTGTGTCCTATTGATTGTACCTGATCAGAAGAGATCGTCAAGGCCCACGAACTTCAAGTTGAGAAGTGGTTGAATGTGAAGTGGGGGTACCTGCAAGATACTCTGATGACAAAGTAAGAGTCTAGACAATCAGAGTGCAAGTAACGAAAGTAAGGTAGAATGAATGAATACCTGACCCTTTCATGTGAGAGGATATTTATGGCACCAACGCTGGGTCAAGATCCATGTATTAGGCCAAGTGATTTGGGACCAATAACAAGGACTGCCATGGTTACATGGGTAATGGGGTCCAGCATGTGGCCTCCTCCCTGGTAAAGTGCCCCGAAAATATAGGGGCAGTGAACCCGTTATTCTCGGAGGGCAAGTGGAGGTTGATGTAACTGTTGACCTTGTTCCTTAATGGGCATGTTGGGGAAATCACCAACGACTATTTGACTTGGTCCTGAAGCTATTGGGCCATCGGCAGAGGCGCTGGTATTGGGCCTGCCCATCTGTGGGCCAAGTGCCAGCCCGACCCAGAACAGGAGCCCCCCAAGTTATTTCTCTTAGACGAGAGAGTGATAACTTAAGTTCTGTTGGATTGTTAGGGAAACGTTGCTCGAAAAAATACTGTTATTTTAAATCGAGGAGACGTTGCTCGAAGATGAGAGCGTCTTTTGGGTCGACGAGACTTTGCCCGAGGGGAAAGCTGCTTTTTAGATCGAAGAAATATGGTCATTAGTTGATTGACCTTTTCGCCCTTCTTCTTAGTTATGAGCAACCTTTGAAATATTTTCCTTGACTGAGTCGTTGACTGCCTACTTTCATGCACCAGTCTCCTCGAGGTGCCCGTGAGAGGGTGCTTTGCATCCGCGGAGAAATACCAGGAATATCTTTTGAACTCCTTTCTATGATGCTTGTGTGAGGAGAGAGTTGCATCGTGAAGCCACTGTTAGATGTGGATGTGGACTCCCTATACGAGCGTACCATTGATATCAAGGACAGTCGAGAGGTGACTAAGTTTCAAGAGAGATTCCCCTTGAGTGGCAGTGGATGCATTATGAGTAGAAGCCAAAAAGTTATTTAGTAAAGCACGAGAAGTTGGGCGATCAGGATAGGCTTGCCTACGATAAATTGGAAGCCTATGTAAAGAGCTTCTCCCCGACCAAATGCGTGTGAAACAACCAGTTGAAAATCATCAAACAATGAAGTCGCCATCAAACGTCTTTTATCCCACATGAAGGGAAAGGTAAACATCGGGAAAACCGGAGAAGGGAGAAGTCACGGTCTTGCGACCGAGAGATCGGATAAGGGAGTCTGTTACGCGAGGGGGAGGTATTAGTAACCCACACGCCTGTAGTACTCCATGATATCCACTCTTGTTATCTATCTTATGGGTGTGTCTAATCTATGATTATTGTAAACCGGGGTCATCCAGGACGAGGCGTCTCCAATGGCGTGGACCTCAACCGGTGTCGAGGGTCTTTCGATACTCGGGCGTGCCAGAGATTCTTGGATGACGGATTTGTTCCCGCCTTTCTTTCTCGTGCTCGCGAGTTTGGACAATATGTCTGCCCTCGTGTTTTGCTCGCGGGGAACATGTGAGATTTCCGCCTGCACGAACTTTGTCATGTGTTTTTTGACCAAGTTCAAGTACTCGATGAGGTTGTCGTTTTTGGCTTGGTAATTCCCCTGGACTTGGGAGGCGACGAGTTGGGAGTCGGTGTAGATCTGTACCTCGCGGGCTCCCAGGTCCTCGGCTAACCTCAATCCTGCGAGCAAGGCCTCATATTCTGCTTGGTTGTTCGACGTCGGGAAGGAAAGAGCTAGGGAGTGCTCGATCACTACACCCTCTCCATTTTCCAAAAGGATTCCTGCGCCACTTCCGGACGAGCTGGATGCTCCGTCGACGAAGATGGTCCACTTGTGTTCCTTCTCTAGGGGTAGGTCATGAGTGGTCATCTCCGCGACGAAGTCGGCCAGGGCCTGCGCTTTCAAGGCTTTCCTACTCTCGTACTGAATATCGAATTCGGAGAGTTCCAAGGACCATTTCAGCATTCTGCCCGCCATATCAGGTCGACCCAGGAGTTGCCTCACCGGTTGGTCGGTTCACACGATGATCGTGTGGGCCAGAAAATAATGTCTGAGCCTCTTCGCCGCGTTGACGAGGGCCAGGGCCACCTTTTCTATCTGTTGGTATCTGCTTTCGGGTCCTTGTAGGGCTTTACTCGTGAAGTAAACGGGCTTCTGTCCGTCGGTGGTCTCGCGGACGAGGGCCGCGCTGATTGCTTCGTTCGAAATGGCCAAGTACAAATACAGTGGCTCCCCGTCGTCTGGTCGAGATAGCACGGGCGGCTGAGATAGACTTTGCTTTAGGTGGCGTAGTGCCTGCTCGCATTCCTCATTCCATTCGAAGGCTACTTCCTTTCGAAGGAGTTTGAAGAAGGGGAGGGCGTGCTGAGCGGATCTCGCGACGAAGCGGGATAGCGACGTGAGCATGCCGTTCATGATTTGTATCGATTTCTTCGACGTTGGTGTTGGGAGGTCGGAGAACGCCCGACATTTGTCGGGGTTGGCTTTGATTCCCTGTTCTATTAGATAGAATCCAAGGAATTTTCCTGCCTTAACCCCGAACGTACATTTCTCGGGGTTGAACCTCATTTTACATTGTCTTGCTTGGGCAAAGACTGTCTTGAGGTGTGCTGTGTGGTCGGTGTCTGCTCGGGACTTGACGATCATGTCGTCCATATATACCTCGAGCATGTCGCCGATCTGTTTGTTGAAAACTCTGTTCATCATGCGCTGGTAAGTTGCCCCGACATTTTCAGTCCGAAGGGCATTACGTTGTAGTAATAGTTGCCCGAGCTGGTCATGAATGCCGTGCAGTGTTTGTCGCCCAGGGCCATCGGGATTTGGTTATAGCCCGAGTAGGCGTCCATGAACGACAACGTTTTGTAGCCGGCTGAGTTGTCGACCAGCATGTCTATGTTAGGCAAAGGAAAAGCATCTTTCGGGCAAGCCCGGTTGAGATCGGTATAATCAACGCACATCCTCCATTTTCCATTATTCTTTTTAACGAGTACAACATTTGACAGCCAGGTGGAATACCGGGCTTCAGAAATAAAATTTGCCTCTAGGAGGTCTTTTACAGCTTTTTCAACAGCCTCCGTTTTTTTTGGAGACTGCCTACGCCTACGTTGTACTACGGCCCTAGCGGCTGGATCAATGGCGAGGTGGTGACAGGCGACCTCAGGGTCGAGTCCGGGCATCTCCACGGCGCTCCAGGCGAACAGATCAGCATTCTCGCGCAAACAGGCCTTGATTTGCTTCCTGGCCAAGTCGGGGAGGTCTTTGCCAATCTTCACTCCCTTGGTCGGATCTGTGCCGAGGGGGACGAGTTCAAAATCCCCGTCCGATATTGGTCGGAGTGGGATTTGCTCGCCGCTGGATGACTCGTCTTGGTCGAAGCGGGTGTCCAGAGCTATGGAATCGACTTTTGGTGGAGCTTTCTGGACTTCTTCCTCGGGGGATGCTTTCCTGTCGGGCTCCTGTCTTGTCCTTTTGGCGGGTCTGGTCCCTATGTCGACAGTATCACGTCCCTTAGAAGCGGCGTTGAAGCACCTGCGGGCAGCGGCTAGGTCTCCTTGGATAGTAGCTACCCGTGCCCTCTTGGTGTAGAACTTCATCTTCAGGTGGACGGTCGAGGGCACCGCTGTCAGTTCTGCCAGTGTCGGTCTCCCCAAGATGCAGTTGTACAGAGACGGGCAGTCGATGACGAGGAAGCGTACTTTGACCTGTCTCGTAGCCGTCCCCTCGCTGAACGTAACCAGAAGCTCGACATATCCCCAGGGCTTGGAGGTCGAGCCGTTGAAACCTTGTAAGTCCGAACCCACATACGGCGAGAGATGTGAGTCTTCTAGCTGAAGGGTTTAGAACAGTTGGCTGTACATGACGTCGACGGAACTCCCTTCGTCGACCAGGATGCGATGTACATCAAAATTGGCCATTCTTGCCCTTATCAGTAAGGGGATGACCGCGTTCGGGGCTCCGCCGGGGAGTTCTTCCAGGTAGAAGGTGATGGGCTCTGACCTGCCCTTCACCCTTTCGAACGTCACTGTTTGCGGGGGAGCCGCGTCGACCAGTTCGTCCAGCTTCCTCTTGGATGAATTGATGGTCAAGTCGTTGAACCCACCGCCGTTGATGACCAGGGCGGAGGGGAAGTATTCCCACCTGCTGTGCGTTGTAAGTGGTTCTTGCAGGTGCTCGGGGAAGTCGAAATCCTCGGGCCTGGTCACGGAGAAGGCAGTTTGGATGGGCACCGACTCGTCAGATGGTCGGGCGTCTTCTTCTGGCTCCCTGGTTTCTTGGGCGTCACGACGGGGAGCGTCACTTCGCCGGTACTGCGCGAGCCTCCCTCCCTTGATGAGGGTTTCAATGGCGTCCTTGAGGTGGACGCAATCCTCAGTCAGGTGACCATGGCTCCTATGGTACTGACAATATTTGTTTTTGTCTGCTCCGGGCTTAGCGGGAGCAGGTCGGGGACGTTTGACACCGCCGTCCTTGAAATCAGTGCTGGCACACTCCGCCAGAATGCGCTCGCGGGAAGCCGTGAGCAGAGTGTACTCGGTGAAACGCCCCGAAGGTCCTCTTTGTTCCCGGACTTCCCGGGGTCTGTCTTCCTTCCTTTTCTCCCCGGTTCGTCGAGGAGGAGCCTCTTGGCGCGAGCCGCTGTTGGGACCACGAGTCCTGGAATCTCGGGCTCTGTTGGCCGCCTCCCTCTCCTCGTAGTCCATGTATGCTCGGGCCTTTTCGAGGAGGGCATCGAATGTCCGAGGTGGCTCGATACCCACGGCCTTTCTGAATTCCGTTCCGGGGAGGAGCCCTCTCTCCAGCAAATATCTTTTCATATGGTCCGTGCAGGGGACCTGTATTGCTTCCCGGTTGAAACGGTTGATGAATTCCCTCAAGGTTTCATCCTGTCTTTGGATGATGGCCTCGAGAGCCGCCTCAGTCTTCGGATGGCGCCGAGAAGCTGTGAAGGAACTGATGAACTGGTTCTTCAGGTTCCGCCACGAGGTGATTGAGCCCGGGGCGAGTCCTTTGTACCAGTCCATTGTCGCCTTCCTGAGAGTCGTGGGGAATAGACGACACTAGATGGGGCCCCCGACATTGTGATAATGAAGCATAGCCTCAAACCCGTCTATGTGGTCGACCGGGTCCGCGACTCCATCGTACTCCTTCAAGTGAGGGGGCTTCTCCATGCCCGGGGGGATGGGCGCCTCCATAATAGCCTGTGACAGGGGACCGCGGGGGTCGTCCTTGTCGCTTCTCTCCGGAGACAGAGATGGGGACCTGTAATATTGTCTGGCACGATGGTCCAGGTCGTGCTGAGTTTCTCTCGAGCGGGATGCTCGGTTGTTGAATTTCACACGCCCATCTCCGGAGTGTCTTCTTTCTAGTATCGTCGGGTCACGACTGGGTTCTCCGGCCTGAATGATGGGCTGCCTCTCCAGATAAGGCCGTTTCTGTTTTGGCCGGGGAGATTGGCTTCGAGAGGTCTCCCTGTAATGTCTCCGCGGGGGAGATGGGTGTCAAGCTTCAGTCACTCGAGGAAGGGGAGTATGTGGTCTCCGATGCCTCCTCGGGGGTCTTCGCTCGTCTTCAAGCGCCTTTAGTCTCTCTCCTTGGGCGAAGATGAGATAGTTCGTTTGATTAATTGCTGCGAACAACGCTTGTGTTGTGGCATCCGCCCCGGAGGGGACAGGAACTTCCTGGAACCGGGCGGCTCTGTAGTGCGCGAGGGCCGTCGGGTCGTCTTCGAGTGGTGGTGGGAGCGAGGAAGATGATGCAGTAGCTCCGTCTCGAAAGGTGGAACTCCCGGGAGCAGTTGTCGCAGGAATGGTGTTATGGCCGGGGTTGCCGGCGTTATCAAGATGTCCGTTTTTGTCCGCGATGCCGTTGTTGGTGTCAGCGACGCGGACGTTCTGCTCATCGCGAGCTTAATCAGCCATGACAGGTAGTTGAATTTGAGCTTTGGTCTTTGAGTTTGCAAGACGGGGAAGCTAGTTTCCCACAGACGGCGCCACTGATCTAACCTGATCAGACTTGGACCGTCACGGCTGGCTCCGAGCTGAAGTTTTGAACGAGGTGGGGGGGGGGGGGGGTACCTGCAAGACACTCCGATGCTTAAGTAAGTAAGAGCACGAGCAGGCAATAGTAAGAGTATGGGTAGAATGATGAATACCTGACCCTCTGGAAACAAAGGGTATTTATAGCCCCCAGCGCTGGGCCAAGGTTCCTTCATTGGGCCGGGCAGGTTTGGCCCAATGGAGGAACTGCTAGGTTCTACGTGCGTAGTAGGGACCTGCACGTGGTCCCCTCCCTGGATGTTCTGCGTGAAGTGCGGGCGGACAGAGACGCGGTCTTTTCGGAGTCCCGTTGAGGATGCAGTGGGTCGTGTCCACTGGCGAAAGAGCGCTCGAGCTGATGTCGAGCTGGACAATACGAGGACGGGGGTGTCGCCCAGTGACGCGTGTCGGGCATAGCTATGATCCTTAGGTCGGCGTGACCCCTAGCAAGTCCGATTGGATTGGGCCTTTATCGTTGCTATTGGGCCAGCCGGGCCCAGTCCAAAACAAATATTATAAAAAAAAGTATATTTTTTATAAAATGTTTTCAAAGGTAAAATAAAATAAAAAATCAGAAAATAAAAGTATTATTTTTAGTTATTTTTTAAATAAAAGTATTTTTATGTTTATTTATGTACAAAGCTAAATGAAACAAAATAAATATAAAAAAAATGCAAAAAATGTGAGAAAAATGATTTTTATATTTTTTATATTTAAAAAAAAAAAACAAATCAGAATCAAAAAGAAAAAGTTGAAAATGACAAATAAAACTCAAAATGGGCCAGGGGGTGCATGTGAAATGCAGTGGTGTGAAAAGGAAAACATCTCAGGCCCAGCCCATGAAAGGTTGTCCTCAACCTTCAGACAAAAATGTTTGAAAAACGCGCGCCTTTCTTGCTTCAAACACAACTCCTGATTCCTGGACTTTTAGCACAAACTTATAACATGAAAGATGTCAAGCATCAAGCCACGATTCCATACATATAAAAAACTCAACTTAACTCTCAGAAATGAGAGAGAATTTCTCCATCCCTAATTCTTAACCTAAGTTTTTGTCAATGTTCAGGTCTTAAATTCTCTCAGCATATGCAATATAAATGGAAAGTAAGGATATGTATAGCTTCAGGGCCATGAGTAGAACATTTTTCATTCATAAACTTAAAGCTAACTCTTCCTAGATTGAGAGATAGAAGTCCATGAACTTACCTGTTCAGCTTGGATCGTGTCTGGCAATGGAGGTACTTTCAAGGCAAGGTGAGGATTGGTACAACTTGCTTGAAGTCCAGGGATGTTATTCCAACCTTTAGCTTGCTTTGAAACCAAGTGAATCAAGATATGGCAATCAACCTGCAAAACAGAAAAAGTGAAAATGGTGAAGTTGGTTAGAGGTGTTACAGGTCGTGTCCAATGCTTGGGATAGCTTGCATATGTGGTATAGAGTGTGTATGAACTGGTTTTAGCAAGAATGCACGAGTGGATTGAGTTATGGAAGTCCAACTGCAGAGGTGACTCTGTTTTCTGCAGTAGGATGGTGTTTTGAGGTTTGATGAGGTTTGGAAGGTGTTTTGGTCGTGCCTTAGCTCAGTTATGTTGTTTGGGATGTGTCTAACAAGTTTGTCTAAGCTTCTCTTGGCAGAAATGTGAGATGTGTTACAAAATGCTAGCTTTCTTCTATGTGAAGCAAGGAAATGTCAACTTGGTTTCTAGGCCAGTACAATGCCTCAATCTATGCTGCACATTTTAGTCTTGATCAGTAAGATATTTCTATGCCTTTGTGCCTCAAAGATCTGCATTGTACCTCATAGATTGCAAAATTGACATAAAGTAACATTTTACAAAAATGGATAATATGCTTTTTCTAATTAAGGCTTAATCTAACATGTATTGCCCAAATGAATGAAATAACAACTTGGCACAATGGTTTAGCATTGAATTTTTAAGTAAGAAAGGGATTAGAGGCCTGTAACCTAGCTTATGCATGCTGATTTCAAAAAATGCCCAAGTTATGCACATGTAAATTGGCCATGAACAAAGTGAGTTTTGCCCATATTGCCAAATTCGATTCTCCCTAACCACAAGGTTGTTTGATGAGTTCTTGGACATTTTGGAAAGTTTGGAATGTGTACTACAATCCATCTTTGAAATGCAAGTTGAAATTACAAGTGGAAGCATGTGAAAAGTGGCCATGAAGTTGGGCAAAAATCCTGCCTAAAATAGGTCAAAATTTTTCTAAGTTAAGAATGTTTTGCACCCTTGTTCCAAAAATCATAACTTGAGCTACAAGAGTCTTTTGAGGAAACTTTGTGAATCAAAGTTGTAGATTTTGCAATGGACTACAACTTTCATGTTTTGACTTTTCCTTGAATCCAAATGCATCTTGATGAAAAAATGGGACAAAGTTAGGAAAAAATTAGGGATTTTCATAACTTAGAAAATTTCTAAGTTATGAAAATTCTTCATTTTAAACCCTAATTTGCAATTTTTGATTTCTTGGTGAACAAGTTTCATAACTTGACATGTTTTGATGAAAAATGAATCTTGACACTTGATTTTGACCAAAAAGTCAAAGTTTGACTTTTCAGTATACAGTCAAAAATTGATCAATTGACTGGAAAATTCATCTGTCAATCTTGTGCATTTGGGATCTTTTGAACTTGTTGAACATGTCAAGACAATTCCATGGGGTCTTTGAGTCCATATGTGAGCTTGATTTGCCATTGGCTAGGTCAAACAGTAAAAAATTGCCTTTGTGCAGTCAAAACCCTAAAAATGACCATTTTGCCCTTTTGGTGATCTGATCAAATTTCTTGTGGAATTGTGATCCAAACTTGACCAAATGGTTCATATTAGTTCATAATGTTGATGTGGGTCAAATTTCATGAGGTTTGACTGTCAATTGACCATAGTTGACTTTTTCCCCAATACAGTTGATTTCTAGGTCAACTGTCCAATTGACTGGGCAAAGATTGGAATCAAGGCTTGAAACTTGGTATGGGTAATCTTGAGAGTCTAATATGAAGCATGAAAGTCATTTTGGGCACTTTAGGTCAAAATATCTTTGTGCAAACTCAAACCCTAATTTGGGTCAACAGTGCAAGGAAGAGTCTTGAGCAGAGCAAACCCTAACCTGATCTTGAGCTCCAAGGGTCTTGTGGTGAGAAAATATTGAAGAAATGAGAGGGCAAATTTTGGGGTACAACAGTTGCCCCTGTTCAATCTTCTTGCACCTGAAGAGTTAGATTGGCAGGTTTGCCTTTCGCGTCTCGAAGGTAAAAGGAGATTGGACACTAGAGTGCCCTTAAATTTGCACTCATCTGAACAATGGATACAAAAATGGGCTTAGAGATGCCATTTGGAGATGGGCTTAAAGATGCCATCTGAAGGGTGACAGAATCTTGTCGGAGATGGGCTTAAAGATGCCATATGGAAGGTTTGTTGAACTGCAGCGTGATGGGTCAGAAGAATGAGGATCAAAATGGTATCCGTGTCTGGAATGTATTTGAACTGCATCTAAGGACTGAGTTTGTATGAGCAGGAGAATGGCCTCTGTGTCTGGGGCGTATCTGAGCTGTAACTGTGTTTGAATGTAGAACGAATATCAGAATGACTGCCGTGTCTGGAGTGTATCTATATTGTATCTGGGTAACAAAGAACATCTGTATGGAGCAACTGCGTGCTGGGGACAAATTCTGAATGAGTGACAGAATGGCAACCATGTTTGGAGCGTATCTGGACTGTATCTGAAGTTGAAAGTTGTATGAGTAGCAGAATGACTTCCGTGTCTGGAGTGTATCTGAAACTGTAACTAGGATTGAGATCTGTATGAGTAATAAAATGACTTCTATGTTTGAAGTGTATCTGAAACTGTAACTGGGATCTAGATAAATGACAGAATGACTTCCGTGGCAAACACATTGGAGAGAATCAAACTGCTGTTGTAAGGGTTAGAATGGTATCCGTGTTTGGAATGCATTGAACCTTGAGGTGGATAAATGAATCTGAATGAGAGATAGAATGGTTGCCGTGTCTGGAGCGTATCTAGTTCGTATCCGATTGCTGTAGTCCGAATGAGTAGTAGAATGACCGCCGTGTCTGGAGCGTATCCATACTGCATCTGAATAATTGTTAATGATAGCCTTTTAATTTTATCCTGAAAAGGGTGAAATGTTAGCTAAAACACAAGGTTATGTTGCATGATATGTATGATGCAAAATATGTTATATCAATGTTTAGGATATGAATGTAAATGAATGCGCATGTAAGCTGAAGAGCTGTCTTTGCTGAGGATAGATGAATCCTAGAAACAAAGAATCTTGACTGCCGCCGGGAAAGTGAATCTTTGACTGTTGCAGGGGAAGACAAGAATTTTGATTGCTGAGGATGAAACATCCTTGTAGACTACTGCTGGAGGATTGGCATTTCTTGTTGACTTGCGGGGAATGAGAATTCCTGAAGATCTCTACTGGGGAAGTTCAGAATCTGATAGACTCATGTTGGAGAGGTATGACTGAGAATCTTCAGTTTGGTGGCAAGTATTTCTGTGGGGAGAAGTTTCACTAGCCTGGTTCAGCTGGGGATTGATGGTTAGAATTTTAGTTCTACTGGGGATTGGATTTTCAGATTTTTAAGGCTCCACTGGGGATTCTGAAACTTAACTCTGAGGGGAATTGAGTTCTGGAAGGCTCCCTGACTGGGGAAATCAGTGTTGGGAAAACTTTCTTTGTTGAGGATCCTGAAGTCTAATTCTGTTTAAGGAATTAAGTTCTGACCGAGGAATTTGGATTTCAAATCTGCTGGTGATTTCTCCTGAAAGGGCACCAAGACATCTATCCGTACCTTTAACCTATCAGTAATCAACTTTCTCGATTCATAAGAAAATGATTATGTTCAAATGCATATGCCTATTTAACAAAATATTGGACGTTTCTCAAAATAAAACATAAATGTAGAAAAGTAAGAGAAGACAAAGCAAATTCCTGTATTTGGAAAAGTATTTGTATTAACTTTCTATGAATATATTTGTACAAAGGAGACAGTCATCCTAGTAAGAGGACGCCGTCGTAAAAATTGAAAAATTTATACAAAAGAAAGATGGCTATGTGAAACAATTCCATGGGATTCCATTCTGCTATAGCCTTCACAACTCTGAATATCTGTCCATTCAATGCTTCGTCTGCCGATGACTGGATTGATTAGAAGCTTGGAGCTGGTTGATGAAGAGATTGTCCTTAAAGTGATCCGACGAGACATAGTCATACGCTTTAATTCCCCAACTTTTGCCTGAATCGC
Source organism: Vicia faba (assembly GCA_948472305.1). Lineage (NCBI taxonomy): Eukaryota > Viridiplantae > Streptophyta > Magnoliopsida > Fabales > Fabaceae > Vicia > Vicia faba. The sequence goes on from OX451737.1 coordinate 598,526,654, forward strand.
CCTTTCGGGTTTTTGATCCACCGGGAAACCCCTTTTTGCCCAAGCCGCCCTTTCGGGTTTTCAACTTGCCGGGTGTACAGATTTTTTTTTGTCTTATTCCTAATTTTTGCCTGGACCGCCCTTTCGGGTTTTAGGTCCACCGGGATGCTCATTTTTGCCCAAGCCTCCCTTTTGGGTTTTCGACTTGTCGGGTTATTTTATGCGTAGTATCTTTTGACTATGTCTGCGTTCGCAGGGTGCGGCAAATCGTCGCCGTCCATGGTGGTCAGAATCATTGCACCACCAGAAAATATGCTCTTGATCACAAATGGTCCTTCGTATGTAGGAGTCCATTTGCCCCTGGGATCACTTTGCGGTAAGATAATCCGCTTGATTACGAGATCTCCGACTTGATATACTTGACGTCTGACCTTCTTGTTGAAAGCCTTGATCATCCGTTTTTGATATGTTTGACCATGGCACACAGCAGCGAGTCGCTTTTCGTTGATCAAATTTAGTTGATCAAGTCGGGTCTGAATCCAATCATCTTCACTCAAACCAGAGTCCTTCATAATCCTTAAAGAGGGAATCTGAACTTCCATGGGCAATACAGCTTCCATGCCATATACCAAAGAAAACGGGGTTGCCCCGGTTGAAGTACGTGCCGTTGTACGATATCCATGCAGAGAAAACGGTAACATCTCATGCCAGTCCTTGTAAGTGACTGTCATTTTCTGAATGATCTTCTTAATGTTTTTGTTCGCAGCTTCAACAACACCGTTCATCTTCAGCCGATAAGGAGATGAATTGTGATGATAAATCTTGAACTGTTCGCATAATGCGGTGATCATAGTATTATTCAGATTTGTACCGTTGTCCGTGATGATCCTGTCTGGAACACCATACCAGCATATAAGGTTTTGCTTGATGAAGCGGGCAACCACATTTTTAGTGACAGAGGCGAAAGAAGCTGCTTCGACCCATTTGGTGAAGTAGTCAATGGCAACCAGGATGAAGCGATGTCCGTTGGAAGCCGTGGGCTTGATCTCTCCAATCATGTCAATGCCCCACATTGCGAATGGCCAAGGAGCTGTCAGCATGTTGAGAGGAACCGGAGGAATATGAATCTTGTCAGCATAGACTTGACACTTGTGGCAAGTACGGGAGTGCTGATGGCAATCTGCTTCCATGGTAGACCAGTAATAGCCTGCCCTTAGGATCTTTTTAGCCATAGTATGCCCGCTCAAATGTGTGCCAAATGTACCGCTGTGCATCTCTGTCATGATTAACTCCGCTTCAGCTTTGTCAACACATCGGAGTAAAACACAATCATGGTTGCGCTTATAGAGGATGCCATTGCTCAGGAAGAACTTGGCAGCAAATTTCCTTAGGAACTTCTTGTCATTTACGGAAGCTCCTTCGGGATATTCTCTGGTCTGGAGATACCTTTTGATTTCGTGAAACCAGGGTTGTTCCACTACTTCTTCGGTATTAATATCGTGACAATGCGCAGGTTCATCCATTCGCTCGATGGTGATTTGGGGAGCCTCGTTATCCCAGTTGAGTTTAAACATAGAAGACATTGTTGCCAGAGCATCTGCTAGCTGATTCTCTTCTCGCGGGAAATGCTCGAAGGTAATTTGCTCGAAATTAGGCAACAATGTTAGGACATGTTCTTTGTATGGGATAAGATTAGGATGTTTGGTATCCCACTCTCCTTTGATTTGACTGATAACCAAAGCCGAGTCCCCAAACACGATCAAAGATTTGATCCCCAAGTCTATAGCAGCCTTGAGACCGAAGATGCAAGCTTCATATTCCGCCATGTTGTTTGTGCAGCTGAAGCAAAGTCGGGCCGTGAAGGGTGTGTGACAACCTTCTGGGGAAATGAGTACCGCACCAATACCGTTTCCAAGTGCATTTGAAGCACCATCAAAGTACAGGGTCCATCGGGATCCCTTTTCGGGTCCGTCATACGGTCCGTTACCTTCAATGTTGCCCAAATTCATGATGTCCTCGTCTGGGAAGTCAAATCTCATGGATTGATAATCTCCGATAGCTTGATGAGCTAGATGATCAGCTAGTACACTCCCTTTTATAGCTTTTTGAGTGGTGTACTGGATGTCATACTCAGTTAGGATCATTTTCCATCTAGCTATTCTTCCAGATAAAGCAGGCTTCTCGAAGATATACTTGATAGGATCCATTTTGGAAATCAACAAGGTGGTATGAGTCAGCATATACTGCCTTAGTCGGCGAGCAGCCCATACCAAAGCGCAGCAAGTTTTCTCGAGCAGTGAGTAGCGAGTCTCACAGTCGGTAAACTCTTTGCTAAGGTAATAAATAGCATGCTCTTTTCGACCAGACTCGTCATACTGGCCCAAAACACACCCCATTGAGTTATCCAAGACGGTCAAATACATGATCAATGGTCTTCCTTCGACGGGAGGCATCAGAATAGGAGGTTCTAGCAAGTACTCCTTGATCTTATCAAAAGCAGCTTGGCAATCGTCGCTCCATTCGACTACCTGATCTTTCTTTAATAATTTGAAAATTGGCTCACAGGTAGAAGTCAGATGAGAGATGAATCTGGCAATATAGTTCAAGCGCCCCAAGAACCCTCTAACCTCCTTTTCAGTACGGGGAGCAGGCATCTCTTGTATTGCTTTTACTTTTTCCGGATCGACCTCAATGCCTTTGTTGCTGACAATAAACCCTAGAAGTTTACCATACCTAACTCCAAAAGTACACTTACTTGGATTCAGCCTGAGTTTGTACTCTTTCAACCTGGAAAACAGCTTCTCCAGGTGTTCAAGGTGTTCCTCCTCTATTTTTTACCGAGCTATCATATCGTCTACGTAAACTTCAATTTCATGACGTATCATATCATGAAATAAAGCTACCATGGCGCGTTAATAAGTGGCCCCTGCGTTCTTCAGTCCGAACGGCATCACCTTGTAACAGAAAGTACCCCATTGTGTAACAAAGGTTGTTTTCTCCATGTCCTCGGGGGCCATTTTAATTTGATTGTAGCCCGAGAATCCATCCATGAAGGAAAACACTTTGTGCTGAGCTGTGTTGTCAATCAGAATGTCAATGTGCGGTAGCGGAAAATCATCTTTGGGACTGGCCCTATTCAAATCCCGGTAGTCTACACACATCCTGACTTTTCCATCTTTTTTAGGAACTGGCACGATGTTAGCAACCCATTATGGATAGGATGTAACAGCCAGAAAGCCAGCGTTGAATTGTTTCATCACTTCTGCTTTAATCTTCTCAGACATGTCGGGCCTCATTCGGCGGACTTTTTGCTTGATCGGTGGATAATCCTCTCTTGTAGGGAGACGGTGAACCACGATGTCTGTGTCTAAACCCGGCATGTCTTCGTAAGACCAGGCGAAGATTTCAACGTACTCATTTAACAGCTGTATCAGGCGCTCCTTGACACTTGGTTTCAGGTTGGCACCCACTTGCACTTCCTTCCGGTTTTCCTCTGTTCCTAAATTGACAGTTTCCAACGACTCTTCGTGAGGCAAGATGGCCCTTTCCTCTTGCTGTAGAAGTCTGGCTAGTTCCCCTGGTACTTCACAACCTTCGTCATCTTCATACTCATCCTGATTGACCAGATCTTCAGAGTTATTGAAGGATATAGCAGAATAGTCACCCATAGAATCCAGAGTGGATGGGTACCTGCATTTGTGAGCGTGGGTGTGTGTAAGGGATAGCCATCTTTTAAAAAAAATGCAAAAAGGAAAGAAAATGAACACAACAGTTTATCGATGAAAAACCTCCAATGAATCATTAAACATGGCATATGGATATGAAGATAATCAAAACCCTTACAAATGGACCTACATGCCCCGGGCAAGGCATGAGGTGAAAAAGTAGTGCACGGATTGTTCAAAAGTAATTATTACAGACCATAGGAAATGTTTGACAGATAATTACTGATTAATAAAAGTAATGGGGACAAAGTCCTTTGCCTCCCAGTTGCGTAGTCCCCCCTCGATGGTTGGGTAGATCGAATCTTCAATGTTGACCTCCTCGTCTTCACCTTCCAAAGAATTGATCCCAAAAGGAGAGATCTTGATGGGTGCTCTTTCGATCTTTGAGCGGCGCATAGCTTTCTTCCCCGCAGCAGTGAATCCTAAACCAAACTTGTCTGTTTTGTGAGGAATATCCGGCAACTGCCCCCATGTTGAGCTCTTCCCTTCCTTCATTGCGGCCTTCGCGTCTTTTAGTGATGCCATCCTGGCCACCTGCTTTGGTACCTTCGCTACCACTTTTGCTACTCCCACCTCAGGAGAGACTTCCTCGAAGTGATGGAAGGGTGTCTCAATGAATTCACCTTCTACCTCTACATATCGGAAGGAGTTCAGGTGGCTGATCATATATTCCTCTTCACCGTGGACGGTTATGATCTTTCCTTTGATAGGGTACTTCAGCATTTGATGTAGGGAAGAGGTGACTGCCCCAGCATTGTGTATCCATGGTCTCCCCAATAAGCAAGAGTATGACGGATGAATGTCCATCACATAGAAAGTTGAGGGGAACACCTCTGTGCCAACCTTAATGGGAATGTCTACCTCCCCATGTACCATTCTCTTCGACCCGTCAAATGCCCTAACAATGATATTACTCGGCCTTAACTCCAAGCCTTCGCAATCCAATCGGTCGAGGGCCTTCTTAGGCAGCACGTTCAGGGAAGAACCAATGTCGACTAGAACATGGGCCAGGGTAGTTCCTTGGCATTCTACTGACACATGTAAGGCGTCGTTGTGCTTTCTTCCTTTTGAGGTTAGGTCAGCATCAAAGAAACCTAAACCATTGTTTGCTGTAAGACTGGCTACACATTTTTGGAATTGGTCAGCAGAGGTTTCCTGGGGCACATGGGCTGTCTTCAGGAATTTTATCAATGCTTTGGCGTGCGCCTCTGATCAAAGTAGCAATGCTAACATGGAGATTTTCGAGGGGGTTTGCCCTAGTTGCTCTACCACGTCATAATCACTCTTTTTAATTATCTTCAGGATCTCCCCCATCTCTTTCTTAGAGGTTTCCGGGATGACCAAAGGTTGAGCCCTCGTCCTGACGAGCTCATCTTGGATCCCTTTCCCCTTATCAGCAGAAGTAGGAGGGACACCAATAGGAATAAAATCATCTTCCATCAACGGAGTCTTCGCGGAAAGTTTTATCGGTGCAGGAATAACTTTGGCAGCAGATGAGGGTCCAAAGATTGCCTTTGGGGGGGAAATCTCTGGAGAAAATATTCTCCCACTTAGGGTGATCTTGCTTGTGCCGGCAATGTTTCCAATGCTGGCATCTTCTTCATCAGAGCTTCCTTCGGTTACTTCAACTTGTTTAATACCATGGTAGTAGATTTCTCCATCGTAATTCCATGGTATTGATTTTTCAGAACTGTAGGGGACAGGCCCTGGCATAGTTATCTTCAGAGGAACAGACTTTGTAGCAGATGTAATCTTAACAGGCTTTCTGACGGCCTTGGAAAGATTGGCGTGAATGGTGATAATTGAAACATCTTCAGTAGGGGTTGGAATAGCAGGAACTTTTTCAAACAGAATTTGTTGACTGTCCATCAGGCCTTGGATGCCTTTCTTCAGCAACGGGCAGTCAATTGGCAGAGAGTAACAACAGTAGCAGTTTTCTTTGCATCCCAGGAAAATCCCGACCTTTAACAGATTTAACTTGATGGTTAACAGCGGAGTTATCAGGTCATTGACATCAGAAACATACAAGTCTTCCTCAATAGCATGGACATTTCGACCGTGCTTCGGCATCGGAGCAGATATCACGTTTGGTTTCTCTGGAGCATCGAACTCCACCTCTTTTGCATCTATCAAGTCTTGAATTTTATTTTTCAGCGCCCAACAATTATTTGTGTCATGTCCGACGCTATCGGAATGGTAGGCGCATTTGGCATTGGCATTGTAAGCTGGTGAGGTCGTATTCACATTTTTCGGCGCTTCTTTGATATTTGTGAGATTCAGCTTTAACAAGTGTGGAAGAACTTGCGCGGGCGTCATATTAATGCGGGTGAACTGCCGTGGTGTCCGTTCTCCCCATTGCTGTTTAGGTCTGGACTGGTTATTGCGAGGCTGATCATTTGGTGGATTTTGGATCATTACGGCCCCCACAGTCGGCCTGCGCTCACTTCTTCCTGCTCCTCTTTGAGAATACACAACATCTGTTTCTTTCTTCACCGGAAATGACTTCTTAGCAATTGTAGATGCAGAGGCATCCTTCTGAATCTTCCCATTCTTGATACTGGCTTCTACCCGCTCGCTAGTCAGAATTAATTCAGTAAACCCCGAGGAAGAGCTACCGATCAGATGATTAAAGAATGGACCAGACAGGGTCCCTAGGAACATATCCACAAGTTCTCTATCAGAAAGAGGTGGCTGCACTCTTCCAGCCAGATCGCGCCATTTCTGGGCGTATTCCTTAAATCCCTCACCTGAGGCCATTCCCATACTCTGCAGCTGAGTACGGGTTGGTGCCAGGTCAGAGTTATACTGATATTGGCGATAAAAAGCAGTTGCCAGATCTTCCCAACTACATATCTCCGACCTTTCCAGCTTATAAAACCAGTCTAGCTGAGTGCCAGACAAGCTATCTTGAAAGAAATGTACCCAAAGGTTTCTGTCAGATGTGTGAGGTTGGATTCTTCGGACATATGACCTTAGGTGCATTTTTGGGCAGGACAGCCCGTCATATCTTGCAAAAATTGGCACTTTGAACTTCGGGGGGATCACAATTCCAGCAATTAATCCCAAATCTTTGAAATCCAAACCGGGAACTCTCTGCAGCTCCATAGCTGCCAACCTGTCTTCCAAGTTTTTGTACTTATCATCGGCGGGCGGGTATTGTTGCTCTGAGTAGTCTTCGTCTTCTTCAGCCTCCTCTTCTTCAACCTCGGATTCAGAAGGTACCGCAGTCGCATTCCCTTTACTGGTTCCCTCCTCAGATGAAGGGGGAAATTCAAGCACTCTTCTGGCTTCACCCTCAAACCTTCTCCCCAAGGTAGCCACCCCAACTCTCTTCTTCTTCTTTTTCACTTGGTCTTTGTTCCCCAGCAGGGCTTTCAGATCCTCCTGACCTTTTGCCAAGGTCATCAGGAGTTGTTGAAACTGTGCGTTCTGAGACTGCAAGTCCTTGACCGTCTGTTCGAGATCCATCTTACTGAAATAAACAGCAGAAAGATAAGGAAACCTGGTGTGGAGACCTGCTTATGCACATGATGAATTGTATGCTTATGTATGCAATGCATTCAAGGATTTAGAAAGTTCAAAATTGTTGCAAACAAAAAGAACGCACGTCATATTAATAAGAAGAAATTTGTCAGTACATAAATGCCCCATGGGCCAAATATTACAAAAACTTCTCAAGGTAAAAAGACGTTGCGCATCCTCTTTGGTGCGATGTAGGTGTTGAGGGTCTCTTCCTCATGGAGTCGGCGGGTAAGCTCCAAAACCTTCTTCTCACTGGCGTAGAAGCTAGCCTCAAAAGTGTTCCGTTCCTCCTTGAGTTGGATCCAACTCTTCTGCATCTCCTCCCACGATGTAGGCATGTCAGGATATAGGATGGTGTAGGGAACCTCTCCTTCCATAACGGGCTCTTTAATCACAGGGAGAACATGAGGGTAAGGCATCATTAGACTTTGGGCTCGGGTTCGTACCCACTTGAGATAAGGCTCAAGAAGGATGGAGTTCTTGTGCCCCAGTGTCTTGCTGTCTACCTTGTTAGGCATCCTCCAAGCTCTGATGAATCTTTGGCGAAGTCCTTGCGCATCGTTGTCGAAGTCAAAAACTAGGTCAGGAATTAACATGTCATGAGGGCCATCCCTCTGTGCATATCCAAATTGTCTCAAAGCTAGACAAGGGTTGTAGGTAATGCCTCCTCTAATGCCAAGTAATGGAACATTAGGGAACTCTCCACAATGATCGACAATGATGACATTTTCTCTGGACCGAGAACACCAATGTACATCAGAGTGAGTAAGGGTCATCAACCGTTGTGACCACCTTAAGCCTTGGTCATTCTTCAAGACAGATTGTGGAAGGTGCGAAATAAACCACCTTGCAAGGAGAGGAGTACAGCACATGAGAACACCCATCTTTCTCATTGTTCATGTGTAAAATGAGTGAAGAATGTCCCCAAGCAATGTTGGTATTGGATTTCTGGATAAGAAGATTTTGACGGCGTTGACATCTACAAGCTGGTCAGGATTTGGGAACAAGACCAACCCATAAATGAGGAGTGCCACAATTTCTTCAAAGGCTTGTAGGTCCAATGAATTCCAACACTCTTGTGCCTTCTCAAACAAGAATTTTGCTAAGAAGCCTTTGACACCGCTTCTAGTTTCCCAGTGCCCCTTGATGTCAGATGGCTGTAGGTGTAGTGCTTGAGCAACATCTTCAGGCTTTGGTTCCTTTTCCGTACCGTTGTAGGGTAGTTGATTAAGGATAGGAATTCTCAGGAGTTGAGAAAACTCCTCCAAAGTGGGCACTAATTGGTAGTCGGGGAAAGTGAAACAGTGGTGAAGGGGGTCAAAGAACTGAAACAACACCTTTACCATGTCCTTTTCAATGTTGGTGCTGACTAAGATGAGCAGTCTACCATGTCTTTCACTGAAGGGGGAGCTTTCCGGAATTCTTGATGTGAGCTCCTTGAGTTGAGGAGGGATTCTCACAAGGTTGACTTGGATAGTTTTCCTGCGAAGAATTTCCATGACCTACAAAACAAGAACAAAGATGAAGATCTAAACCCTTGAAATGGTTAGTGAATGCATATGATGTTTTATGATGTTTATGATGTATGTACAAACATATGTACAAGCAAATCACACAAAACCCTAGTTTCAGGCTTGCATGGGGTTTCATAGGTAAGTACCCTCTTGAGTGTAGTTGGCTTAAAAACCTGTCCTATAAATAGTAACCGGGTTCTAAGGAGCTCAATATCACTGGATTGTTTTCATTGTTCATTGTTTTGGTTTAGCCACTTAACTAGCGACCAAAATATTCCAAGAAAACAACCCTCAATGAGTGTAGTATCGAGTATCTACCAACTTCGGACTGCACCAAAGCCGATCATCTCACTACCCCTAATGAAAGGCCAAGATGGTCAAGTAAGGTTCTAGGTCATTAGTGCTTAGTGACATCACTCAGCGGCCCCGTACTCTCATTGATTGAACTCAAGGGTTACCGGTACTCACAAATATGTCGCACTAATATAGCTATTGCTTCCACCATGTCGGTATACCCCGCACAGTTTCCACAACGTATTGCTATCTATGAATGTTTCCCCCAAATCCGGGTGTAGGATTTCAAACCCAAACAAGAGAGCCAAGATATAAAGCAATCAAAACAAACAATTAGTCATGCAAGAGGGTGATCTAAGCCCTAAGGTTACTCCACTTTAAAAATTTCCCCAGCAGAGTCGCCAGTTCTGTGATACGGTGGGAGAACTGACTTGAGGTTTTGTGTTTGTTTTCGCAAATGTTTCGGTTGAGCAAGAGTCACCACCGACTTTTTATTTTATCCTAAGGAAAGGTTAAAAAGCACAGCAAAAACCTTTGAGATGTTTTCTTGGGTTCGGGGAGTAGATTATAGAAAGGGAAGGTATTAGCACCCTTTCTATCCATGGTTATCCATGGGCTCTTAGTTACTTGCTTAGATCAAACTTGCCTTGATTTCAATTGTTTGAAATGGTGCTTTGTGTGTGTGGGTTTGAAAAATGTTTTGAAAAGAGGCCAATGTGGTGGCAACCTTTGTAATGATCCATGTTGGGATGTATACAAAGATGTATGTCTTTTGAAAAGTTTTCGATGTTTTTGAAAGTTGTTTCGAAAGTGTTGTGAGGTGTGGTTTTGAAAAATAGGCAAGTGTTTTTGTTTTGCAAGTTGGCAAGTAACCAAGAGCTATGTACCCTAAATTTCTCAAAGATCTTTGCTATGTTTCAACCCTTTTAACAATTTTGTTCCACCATTGTATTTGGTGGACAATCTTGTGTTAGGATGTGAACAGGACGGGCGCGGGTCATCGTTTAGACCATGATTGCAATGGTGCCAAGTATCTTTGGGCAATTTTTCCTTTAAGGGACTTGATCATTTTTTAGGCAACTTTCGAAAGCGTCATCGAGGGACTATGATCATTTGATTGTTTTTTTTTTGCCAAAGATACCTAACATGCAATATGGCCCATTATTGAAGGCAACAAGTGGAATACCATAGGGGTGCAAGTGTGATTAGTGTTGTCCATTTTCATGCTTGTTTATCTTGAATTTAGGTCAAACTATTTTTGGTTAATTTTGCATACAAAACCCTAATTCTAACATGGCATAATTAGAAAGCTTTTAAATGCGAAAAAATAAAAGGTCCTAAGTTATTACAACACAATATATGGGATGGGGGGTACAAATGTTCAAATGGGGATATTTTAGCAAGAAATTAAAATCTAACTATTACATCCAAATTGAGTTATACAAATTAATTAATTGCACAATACTTAAATAAAATAAATATGCAAGATGCAAAAATGATTTTTATGTGTATGTAAAAAGTATTTTTTATGTGTTAAGTAAACAAAAATAAAATGAATTAATTTTTGGTATTTTTATGTATTTAGGGTAAAACCCTAATTTTATAAATAAAAGGTATTTATTATATAATATATGCAATATTTATTAATTATGTACAAAAAATAAATAAAAGAAGGTATATTGTAAAAAAAGTATTTTTGAGGTCAAAATATTAATAAAAATAAAATGTATTAATTCTTTGTATTTTCCCTAAATATACTAATAAATATATAAGTATTTACATTATTTATTAAATATATATTATATGTACAAAAATAAAATATTTAATATTATAAAAAAAGTATATTTTTTATAAAATGTTTTCAAAGGTAAAATAAAATAAAAAATCAGAAAATAAAAGTGTTTTGTATTATTTTTAGTTATTTTTTAAATAAAAGTATTTTTATGTTTATTTATGTAAAAAGCTAAATGAAACAAAATAAATATAAAAAAAAAGCAAAAAATGTGAGAAAAATGATTTTTATATTTTTTATATTTTAAAAAAAAATAACAAATCAGAATCAAAAAGAAAAAGTTGAAAATGACAAATAAAACTCAAAATGGGCCAGGGGGTGCATGTGAAATGCAGTGGTGTGAAAAGGAAAACATCTCAGGCCCAGCCCATGAAAGGTTGTCTTCAACCTTCAGACAAAAATGTTTGAAAAACGCGCGCCTTTCTTGCTTCAAACACAACTCCTGATTCCTGGACTTTTAACACAAACTTATAACATGAAAGATGTCAAGCATCAAGCCACGATTCCATACATTTAAAAAACTCAACTTAACTCTCAGAAATGAGAGAGAATTTCTCCATCCCTAATTCTTAACCTAAGTTTTTGTCAATGTTCAGGTCTTAAATTCTCTCAGCATATGCAATATAAATGGAAAGTGAGGATATGTATAGCTTCAGGGCCATGAGTAGAACATTTTTCATTCATAAACTTAAAGCTAACTCTTCCTAGATTGAGAGATAGAAGTCCATGAACTTACCTGTTCAGCTTGGATCGTGTCTGGCAATGGAGGTACTTTCAAGGCAAGGTGAGGATTGGTACAGCTTGCTTGAAGTCCAGGGATGTTATTCCAACCTTTAGCTTTCTTTGAAACCAAGTGAATCAAGCTATGGCAATCAACCTGCAAAACAGAAAAAGTGAAAATGGTGAAGTTGGTTAGAGGTGTTACAGGTCGTGTCCAATGCTTGGGATAGCTTGCATATGTGGTATAGAGTGTGTATGAACTGGTTTTAGCAAGAATGCACGAGTGGGTTGAGTTATGGAAGTCCAACTGCAGAGGTGACTCTGTTTTCTGCAGTAGGATGGTGTTTTGAGGTTTGATGAGGTTTGGAAGGTGTTTTGGTCGTGCCTTAGCTCAGTTATGTTGTTTGGGATGTGTCTAACAAGTTTGTCTAAGCTTCTCTTGGCAGAAATGTGAGATGTGTTACAAAATGCTAGCTTTCTTCTATGTGAAGCAAGGAAATGTCAACTTGGTTTCTAGGCCAGTACAATGCCTCAATCTATGTTGCACATTTTAGTCTTGATCAGTGGGATATGTCTATGCCTTTGTGCCTCAAAGATCTGCATTGTACCTCATAGATTGCAAAATTGACATAAAGTAACATTTTACAAAAATGGATAATATGCTTTTTCTAATTAAGGCTTAATCTAACATGTATTGCCCAAATGAATGAAATAACAACTTGGCACAATGGTTTAGCATTGAATTTTTGAGTAAGAAAGGGATTAGAGGCCTGTAACCTAGCTTATGCATGCTGATTTCAAAAAATGCCCAAGTTATGCACATGTAAATTGGCCATGAACAAAGTGAGTTTTGCCCATATTGCCAAATTCGATTCTCCCTAACCACAAGGTTGTTTGATGAGTTCTTGGACATTTTTGAAATCTTGGAATGTGTACTACAATCCATCTTTGTAATTCAAGTTGAAATTACAAGTGGAAGCATGTGAAAAGTGGCCATGAAGTTGGGCAAAAAATCTGCCTAAAATAGGTCAAATTTTTTCTAAGTTAAGAATGTTTTGCACCCTTGTTCCAAAAATCATAACTTGAGCTACAAGCTTCTTTTGAGGAAACTTTGTGAATAAAAGTTTTAGATTTTGCAATGGACTACAACTTTCATGTTTTGACTTTTCCTTGAATCCAAATGCATCTTGATGAAAAAATGGGACAAAGTTAGGAAAAAATTAGGGATTTTCATAACTTAGAAAATTTCTAAGTTATGAAAATTCTTCATTTTAAACCCTAATTTGCAATTTTTGATTTCTTGGTGAACAAGTTTCATAACCTGACATGTTTTGATGAAAAATGAATCTTGACACTTGATTTTGACCAAAAAGTCAAAGTTTGACTTTTCAGTATACAGTAAAAAATTGATCAATTGATTGGAAAATTCATCTGTCAATCTTGTGCATTTGGGATCTTTTGAACTTGTTGAACATGTCAAGACAATTCCATGGGGTCTTTGAGTCCATATGTGAGCTTGATTTGCCATTGGCTAGGTCAAACAGTCAAAAATTGCCTTTGTGCAGTCAAAACCCTAAAAATGACCATTTTGCCCTTTTGGTGATCTGATCAAATTTCTTGTGGAATTGTGATCCAAACTTGACCAAATGGTTCATATGAGTTCATAATGTTGATGTGGGTCAAATTTCACGAGGTTTGACTGTCAATTGACCATAGTTGACTTTTCCCCCAATACAAGTGATTTCTAGGTCAACTGTCCAATTGACTGGGCAAAGATTGGAATCAAGGCTTGAAACTTGGTATGGGTAATCTTGAGAGTCCAATATGAATCATGAAAGTCATTTTGGGCACTTTAGGTCAAAACATCTTTGTGCAAACTCAAACCCTAATTTGGGTCAACAGTGCAAGGAAGAGTCTTGAGCAGAGCAAACCCTAACCTGATCTTGAGCTCCAAGGGTCTTGTGGTGTGAAAATATTGAAGAAATGAGAGGGAAAATTTTGGGGTACAACACATGTGTTAAGCATATCAATCCTAAACATTAAAACTGTATCAACAAACAGCAAGCCACAAACTGAAGCCTAAAACTTCAAGCCTCTAAACAGCAAGCCAAAGCCAAACCTGTTTCAACTCAGCTTCAAAAATCCCAAAGCAAACATAGCATATCACAATAAAGCCTGTAAACATCAAGCATTTTCAAAGCCATGCATAGCCTAAAGGACAAGCCTTGAAACTTGTCTTTTCTCCAAGCAAACACAAACTTGTGTCCAGCAAGCATAAGCTTCACTCAACCATCATCCAAATAACCAATACAAAGCTCTCAGAACTAAAAAAGGGTTCGTCATTGAGCAAGTCAGCATTCCAACGAAAACAATATTCAGAAGCAATAACCAACAAACCCTCAGAGCTAGGCTCATCATAGGGTTCAACAGCATATCAAACATATCAAGCATCTCAGCAAGCAAACAGTGGAAGAGGAAAAGAAGTGTTCAGAAGCAAATAAGCAAGTTATTCAAAAGCGAAGCAAATAAGCAGTCAAAAGCTCACTCAAGGTTTCATAGTCAGAAAAACATCATACTCAGAAGCAAGAACATCATACAAAGCCAGCAATCAAGAAGCAAAAGAGAAGAGGAAAATAAAATTGTGCTAGGGTTTTCAGAGACATTCATCATAAAACCATCATAAAAAGGCGAAATACAAAGGTACCGGATTTCCAAGCAAGCTCATCAGCGTCGTCTCCCCTCCGCCTGGCCACCTAGGACGCCGCCGTCCTCCTCCGTCTCCATCTCCAAAGGTATAATTTATCCCCTCTTTTCTTCAAAACCTCATAGAAACAGAACACAAATAACAACATAAAAATCAGAACACGAAATTAAAACATGCACGAGCAAGACAAAGTACGAAACCCTAAGGCGTAAAGAAGGAGAAGATGTTACCCTTTTTGTCGCTGTTATGCTCAACCATGGAGGGAGAAGGAGCCAGAGGTGGCGCTTGGTGGCCAGGCAAGGAAGAATCTCGTTCAGAAATGCTTGGCTCAAGGAGAACGAAGGACGGAGAAGAAGATGAGCGCCGCTCTAAGCCTGTAAGACTGCAATCCAGGAATGAAACAAAATGAATGAAACCCTAAAACAAATGTTTCCCAAAACACAATGGGCCTGACCCTTGGAGCAAACGACTTAAGCCCAAAACTAGCGTGCACCCCCCCCCCCCATTTCTCCTTCTGCTTATTTGTTTGTTTGGGCCCAGACCCCCCTAAAGCCCATTTGTGATCGGTGGATCTGGAACTGACTGTTTAACGCTGGTTCGCGAAATGTCGCGGAAGCAAGAGTCGCCACCGTCTTTTATTTTCTCCAAATGGAAAGGACAAAAGCACAGAAAAATTCCTTATAGAGATTGCTCTCGGTTCGGGAGGTAGGTTATAGAAAGGGAAGGTGTTAGCACCCTTTCTATCCATGGTTATCCATGGGCTCTTAGATACTTGCTCAATGTGTTTTCAAAAGGTTTGTTTGCTTTTCAACTGTGGGTTTTAAAAAGTTTCTTTGAAAATTTCAGTTCGACTCGTACGTCAGAGTGTTTGAAAAATTTGCTTTGAAAGCTTTTGAAAAGTGTTGGTGTGAAAAGATTTCAGTTTGTTTTGAAGAGAGCAAGTATCCTTGAGAACCTACCTACCCTAAGGAATTCGTCTGTGTAAATGTCCTTAAAAGTAGTGCCATCCCACCATTGAGAGGTAGGTAGCACCACCGTTGGAGGTGCTCGGGTCAATTCGAGGTTCGGGACATGGTGATCACCAGAGCAATGGGAAGACACCTTAGAAGCTACCCTCATGCCAGGTTCCCGGATCATGAGGACTTACTAAGACATCCTCTACTCGACGATCACCTTTCGAAAGGCAACAGTGAGGCGTACCCTAGGGGTGGTGTGTGCGGATTGTGTGTCGTTTTCATTTGTATTTGTCTTGTCATGTTTGTTGTGATCTACGCTTGATTTTTTAAGTTCATACATTCTTTCATGCTTTTTGTTAACAGTTAATATTTGCGAGGAAAATAAATCTAAGGCTATTACAAATGGCGCGGGTCCACATCGCCAAAATTAAACCGGACCCGATTTGACGGAAAATAAATAAAGCAAAAGAAATAAAAGTGCGAAAAGTTACAAGGCTTTGGGACATGTACATAATTATAATAAACGACATAAAATAAATGCGCGAAGTTAAATAAATTACGAACATGGGCGTTGGACCCTTTTGCAAAAAATTAAAATTAATAATGGAATTAAAATTAAAATTAAATGTTTTTGGTATTTTATGTTTTTTAAGATTTAGAAGGAGAAATTAATTAAAATTAAAAATGAAGCGTCAGACCCTAATTCTAATGTTTTTTTAAGTTTATTGTGAAAATATTAAGTTTTAACCTAATTTAAATCTAAGTTAATTTACATGCAAAATTTAATTATAGAAAATAAATAAACTAAACATTATTATTGTAAAAAAAAGGGAGAATTAAAAAGGAATAAAAAGAATTCATTAGACCTAAATTCTATATTTTTGGATTTTTTTTATTAAAAAGAATTAAAGTTGTAACCTAATTAAAGCTAAATTTATTTACATGCAATTTATCTATAAAAATAATTAAAATAAAAATATTTATTACATTTTGTCTTTTTTCTGATTTTTCTGATGTTTTTATATTTTATAGAAAAACAATTAATTAATTAAAACAATAAAAATAAATAACACAATAATTAAAAAAATAAATATGATATGAAAAGAAAAGCAAACCAGGGGGGGTGGAAGTCCCCAAAATGAGGTGTTGATGGTAAAGCCTGGCCCATTAAGATTCAGATTCGTTGACTTTTCCAAGCATTATGTGGCATGTTGACTGGGGTGTAGGGTGCTCTTTGATCCTTGGCCATTGATCTGATGTCACTAAGCATGTGGACGTCTGGATGATGATGGAGCATGGTGTACATCGATACTGACGCTGCATAGGAACTTGGATTGAAAAATAATAGCGAAATATGCAAGACCTGGGACTTGAACCCAGGTCATGAGGGTTACAAGCGCGTACACCTGCCAGCTGAGCTACAACGTTTCAATCAATATATTATAGTAAATAAATAACAAAAAGAAAAACTCAACGCGTAGTGGTTAAACGCGCGAAATTTAAAACCGGCCAATCGCTTGTGGCCACGTCTTCGTCTCTTTCACGTCCCCTGTAGAACAAAAGCAGAGGCAACGGTTTCTTGGGCGTAGCTTAAGGTAGGTTTACAGAAAATAGCGACTAGCGCTATAGGACCAATAAATTAGGCGCGAGTATATGAATCTTTTCGTCCAGATGCATTGAGTGTAATGGTGTTGATCTGGAGTTCTAATTTTGCCTTGGGTAGAAAACCCCAATTTTGCAAACCTGTAACCCTAGAACTCGGTCATGGTGAAATCCCATATATAACACAAAAATCAAATTGAACAATATGGTTAGCTTTGAAACATCACAAGGAACAAGAATATATAATTGAAATGCAATGAGGATGCCTAGAATTGAAAACACGATGGTGACTTTTTCTCTGTACATGAGAGGTCCTTATTACCAATTCTTCACGTATTGATGGATGTTTGGAGTTGGAATATGATCAGGAGCCCACGAGGAAGCTTTTGGAATGAGTATTAGGGCTTAAAACCACCTCTAACAACGTTTTCAGATTTGAGTTTTATGGCAATTTTTTCAAGTGTGTAATGGGAATTGCTGCGCAGTATTCAGTCCAATGCCATTAGGTTTGTGTTCTAGGTTATGTACTGAGGCAATTAGGTCAAAAACATGGATCAAATCTCTTGGAATTTATTGTTTTGAATATTTGATTTCCTTAAGAATCTTCCATATCTTTTCCATGTGCATTTTCGTTCAATCATGCCAATCAGCTCCAAATCTTTCCCCATTTGTATTTACACGAAATATTGAGTATCAAACATGCATAAAAAGATTGGTTAAGGCAATTTAGATATTTTTCATGTATTTAAATAATTTAAATGAATTAATATTAATATAAATTCAAATAAATAAATAAAAAATGAGAAAATACTTCCCTTTGGGCCAAGTGGTCGTGCATAGGCTTGGAATGATGAATCATGGAAGAAAAATGGGCCCATTAGCAAATTTAGGTCATTTGAACCATTGTTGACTTTCCAAAATTCCCAAAAATTTCCCAACTCCCACAAGGCATAACTTGCTCAATTTTTAAGCTTTTCACATGTTCTTGGACATTTTGGAAAGGTCTTTGAGTCCTCTAACCAATTCCTTTTGTCCCATGTAATTTTGATTTACCAATCTCAAGTTATGGCCTTTGACTTAAAGTCCCTTTTTGTTGACTTTTGAAAATGACCTATAATGTTGAAATTGATAACTTTTTGTGAGAGCATTTCTTGGACTTGAAGTATGAAGATGAGTTGTAGGAAATGTCTTTCTCTTCAAAATGAGCTTTGGATGGAATTTTTCTGATAATCCATGTGAAAGTTATGCCCTGGTCAATTTCAGTTGACTTTTTCAGCTGTCCAAATATAGTAACTTTTGCATCTTGATGATTTTCTGAGCCAAATTTTGAGAATCATGATCAAGCATTGATCAAATGATGTTTGTGGCTTCAAAATGATATGTTGACCAAAAATTTGAACTTTTGACTGTCAAATGACCATTTTGCCCCTACAGTTGACTGTAGTGCAATTTAGGGTTTTGACTGTGCAATTTTGAGCTGAATGCCTTGAAACTTGATATGAGGATACTTGACCACATTTGTAGGCATATGAGACTTGATTGGGTCCTTGAAAACTTCAATCTCTTGATCAGAACACAAACCCTAGTTTTGACTGTATATGAGACAGTTGAACTGCATAACCCTTGGGGGAATTTTGTGACTTGGCTTGGCAATTTCTTGAAGAATATGGGAGGGCAAATTTTGGGGTACAACAGTTGCCCCTGTTCAATCTTCTTAGACCTGAGGATGCAGATTGGCTGACGTGCCTTTCGTAATCCGAGGGTAGAAGATGATTGAACACTAGAGTGCCCAGAAATTTGCGCTCACATAGTAGCAGTGATGGGGGAATGGGCTTATAGATGCCATTTGGAGATTGCTGGATAGGGTGATGGGCTTATAGATGCCATCTGAATGTTGATTGCGGGGGAGATTCCTTAGCGAGAACCTGCATACCTGCAAAAGAAAAATGAGTACCTGACACGTTGTAGGAGCTGATTTTAGATGATTGGTGTAGATATGTCCTGACTGGTTACAGGAGCTGAGTCTGGGGTTTCAAACGCTGATGAATGAACCAGAGATGGTTACTGCCTTAGCATGAATGGTAAGAGAACCTTGGGTGATTTTAACTTCAACAACGCTCGTTGAGAAAAATCTTAGCGGGAATTACCATCTTTGCAGTATCGGAACGGGAACCATAGACCATTATAATCTGAAGGGGAATCACCTCACTCGCCGTCGGAGAGGGAATCACAGGAAAAGGAATTGTTACCTCACACGCCGTTGGAGAGGGAACCATAAGAGACTATCACCTCACGCTCATCGTCGGAGAGGGAAACATCTGAAAAAGGAATTACCACCTCACGCACTTGTCGGAGAGGGAAACATCTGAAAAAGGAATTACCACCTCACGCACTTGCCGGAGAGGGGACCATTACTTCTGCTGAGTCTTTATCAGAAAAATCTGTTGGGAGTCGATTTAGCTGGACTAGAGAAGACTTTGAAATATGTTTGAGCATTTTAACTGCGTCTTTCCTGAAAGATAAAGGTCAGTCATATGCAATGCATGAGATGGATCAAGCAATGATGTTCTGAACATAAATGAGATTTGTATGATATGATGCGTTATGCATGCTATAATGATGTATGTATGTGACGTTTTATGAATGTATGTTTTCGTCTAGGAAAGTAAACTCTTTGACGGGTGCCGGGAAGTCCTATCCTGGGCTGATGTTGAAGAATAAGCTTTTACTTCCGCTGGGGATGATAGAACTGCGTTGGCGACACTCTTTCCCTGGCTTTTGGCTGAGGATAACCCAGTTATATCCCGTTAAGGAAACAACTCTTTGAATAAAGCCGGGCGCGTTCGTGCTCCGCAAGGGATAAGCTTCCAGAATCTACTGGGGATAAGCTTACTGCTTGGGGAGATGGACTCCAATTTTTTTCTGGGGGAGCTGGATTGGACTCTCCTGGGGAGATTTTGAACTGTAATTTTGTAAGTTGAAAGAGGGAACATATGTAGGGTTGCCTGCTGATGAGCTCGTGTAAAACCGCATCTGAAATGGAGAAGGAACCTGTGTAGGGTTACTTTGATGATGAGCTCGTGTAAAACTGCGTTCTTGGAAAGGGAGAACCTGTGTAGGGTGTCCGGGTGACGAGTCCATGTAAAACTGCATCTTGAATAGGGGGAACCGGTGTAGGGTTGCTTGGTGAGGTAAGTTCATGTAAAACTTCTTGATGAACCGGGGTGAGGTTATCTTGAACTAAATCCATGTAAGACTTCTGGAGGAACCAGGGTTAGGTTACCTTGGGGTAAATCCATGTGATATTTCTTGACGAACCGGGGTGAGGTTACTGGAGACGAGTCCATGTGAGACTTCTGGGGGAACCGGGGTTAGGTTACCTTGAGATAGATCCGTGTGAGATTTCTTGACGAACCGGGGTAAGGTTGCTTCGGGATAAGTTTGTGTAAAACTTCTGGATGAACCGGGGTAAGGTTGCTTGAGATAAACCCATGTAAGATTTCTAGAGGAACCGGGGTAAGGTTACTTGACGAGTTTGTGTAAAAACTTTTTGATGAACCGGGGTTAGGTCATCTTGAGCTAAATCCATGTAAGACTTCTGGAGGAACCGGGGTTAGGTTACCTAGATAAGTTTGTGTAAAAACTTCTTGATGAACCGGGGTTAGGTCATCTTGAGATAGGTCCATGTGAGACTTCTGGAGGAACCGGGGTTAGGTTACCTGGATAAGTTTGTGTAAAAACTTCTTGATGAACCGGGGTTAGGTCATCTTGAGGTAGGTCCATGTGAGACTTCTGGAGGAACCGGGGTTAGGTTACCTGGATAAGTTTGTGTAAAAACTTCTTGATGAACCGGGGTTAGGTCATCTTGAGATAGGTCCATGTAAGACTTCAGGAGGAACCGGGGTTAGGTTACTTGGGTAAGTTCGTGTAAAAACTTTTTGATGAACCGGGGTTAGGTCATCTTTTGGAGGAGGAGTCTGTGTATGACTTTGTCTGAAGGTTGAGAAGAAACCGGTGTTGGGTTGCATGATTTTGATTAAGTGGATGATTGTCCTGTTTGGTCTCGGACGTTAGCCCACGATCTGGAATTTGTAAAGGTAGATGGTAATCATTCTTATGTTGATCTGTCCTTTGTACTTTGGTTGACAGAGCAATTGGATCGCCTGTATAACTCATTATTGCCCCTGCTTCGGAGGTGAGGGAAGAGGATACCTGTGTGGGTGATTGACAAATCTTCGGGTAAACAAGTGATGAGATACCGGAACATAGTCGTACGCTTTGATCCCTAACTTTTGCCTGGACCGCCCTTTCGGTTTTTCGGTCCACCGGGATACCCATTTTTGCCCAAGCCGCCTTTTCAGGTTTTCGACTTGCCGGGTGTACATGTTTTTTCATTTCATCCCTTCATTTTGCCCGAACCCTTTTGGTTCGCCGGGAAGCCCTTATTTTTGCCTAGGTGTGTCAACCTAGCGGGTCTTTGATTATGCGCAGTATTCTTTCGACTATGTCCACGCTCTCAGAATGTAGGGAGTTTCCCCTGTTGGAAGTATTTTGCCATGCCCCAGATAATGGGCAATGCTCCTACTGCGCCCCTTGACTGGAGGTACTTCTGTTCACAAGGTGTTCATCATGCGAATTTCCCTATTGTTCAAACAAATAGTCACATGCAAACAAGGTTATTTTAAGAATGCAAAAGTCTATGTCTGTCTTGAATTTTGAAAATGCATTTTTTGTAATACAGTGCGATATCAACTCAATATTTTACAGCAAACCTTCAGGAGTCAGGATACCTTTGTAACAGTATGCTTTCGAACTAACCCATGCTTCAGCTAGGACTTTTAAGGGTTATATCGTGGCCTGGTTCACGGTTTAAGAAACAAAGGATAAAGGCTCAAATTATTTATACCCGCCCGCTCTTCGTGATGTTCTCCAAACCTAAGCTCAGTTGATCGTGCGTTAGACCTTGTTTGAGTCTTTGCTTTGATGTTCCAATAATGGTTCAGATGTTGATGATTTCATTTGAATAGGCAGTCATTTTTTTTTTGTTGAGGGTTTGTAGGACCTCTTTCTTTTTTGTTATTCCCTTTTTTTTTGCCTGAACTGTTTCCTTTTTTGGAATTACAGTCAGCGGGATGCCCCAGTTTTGTAAGTCTTCTTTATTGGTTTTGACTTTTTGGGCTTTTCGTTTATGATTTTTTTTTTGGTAATGACTGCCTGTCCTTATGATTGTTCTGAAGGATCATGTCTTTTGTTTTTGAAAAACTCATTTGGTGCCATTCATTGTGCACTTGGATCAACTGAGAGAACTACCCGGCCCCAGGTTATGATTAAGGGTTTTGATTTTCGAAAATAAAAACACCTACTTCTTTGGCTCAGAGGGGTTGACGAGGGATTATCATCCTTATAACTCCAGTGTTTAGGGGTTGAAAAAAATGCCTGTACCTCATCAGCGGGGTCTGTTCAAAAGCATACTGTAAAGATCGCGGTATCGTTTTCGTCATCCTCCCTCAAGAGGTTTAGAATTTTCAATTAAGAGTTGACCATTGCAAAAATATGAAAGCAGTTTTAAGCATAGTAAACATAATTAAATCAAGACAGACACGTGTAATGCATTCATGAAATAAAAGAGTTTAACATGATAATTGTTTATCTGAACAAGAAAATAAAAATACAACTTGAATTCAAATGAACAAAATCTCTCGACTCTAGCCATGTTTTGGCAATGGAGCATTGATCACGTTGGGGGTTTCAGCAGGCTCGAACTCGATCTCTTTGGCATCGATCATGTTCTGAATCTTGTACTTTAGTGCCCAACAGTCCTCAGTATCGTGCCCCGGGCTATCGGAATGATAAGTGCATCTGGCTTCTGGATTGTAGCTAGGAGAGGAGGTCTTAGGATTGGCAGGAGGGTTGATCACTGCAATCAGGTTCATCTTCAACATGTGCTGCAGTGCTTGCGACCATGGCATGTTAATATTGGTGAACTGCCTTTTAGGCCCGTCCGGCCTTTGCTGGTTTCCCCTTTGTGGTTGGCGGCGTGGTGCAGAACCAGAGATCATGACTGCCCCTGCATGTTGATCACGGCGACTCTTTTGACTGTATGCAGCATTAGATTCCTTCTTTCCCGTGTAAGGCTTTTTATGAATATCAGAAGGTGTGGCCTCTTGAATTTTCCCACTTTTGATACCAGCTTCGATTCTTTCGCCGGTCAGGATGAGGTCGGTGAATCCAGCAGATGAATTACCAATCAGGTGGTTGAAGAATGGCCCGGATAGGGTCCCCAAGAACATATCAACGAGTTCCCGGTCAGTCAATGGAGGCTGTACCCTTCCAGCAAGGTCTCTCCATTTCTGTGCGTACTCTTTGAAACCTTCGCCTGCACCTATAGACATTCCCTGAAGCTGAGTGCGTGTGGGAGCAAGGTCGGCATTGTACTGGTAATGCTTGTAGAAAGCAGTGGCTAAGTCTTCCCAGGTACGGACGTTGGCTCCATTCAATTGATAAAACCACTCGAGCTGAGTCCCTGAAAGACTCTCTTGGAAAAAGTGGATCCATAAGTTTTTGTCAGCTGTATAAGGCTGGATCCTCCTTGTATAAGCCCTGAGATGCAACTTAGCACAGGATGCCCCATCGTATTTAGCAAAGGCAGGCACCTTGAATTTGCGCGGGATCACTACCCCAGAAGACAGACCTAGATCCTCGAAGTCCAGGCCAGGCACCTTTTGTATCTCCATAGCACTGAGCCGGTCTTCCAACTGCTTGTACTTATCCTCAGCCGGAGGGTATTGTTCGTTGTTGAAATCTGTCTCGTTGTCGGAGACCACTGGACTAGGCACCTCTCTCTCATGGTGACTGCTTTCCCTCACAGATGGAGTTGTCCTCTCAGTTTCGACTTGCGGTGTATTCCCAGATCTGCGTCTAGGGCTGAACAAGACAGTCCTTTTCTTCTTCTTTTCCTTCTTCAAGAGCAGAGCCTTCAGATCTTGCTGCCCCTGGGTCAAGTTCATGATTAGCCCTTGGAATTGGGCATTCTGGGCCTGGAGGGCCTTGATAGACTGCTCAGCTGATGATTCAGGATTCATGACGATCGGCTGAAATAAACAGCGGAGAAGGGTAAGCAACCTGTCAAAGGGATACCTGCAATGCAATGAGATGTATGACATGCATGTAATGTTTTCAAGGACCTCGCGGGGTAAACAGAAAATTTGTTAGCATTTGGAACCGATAGCTTGATTGAAGGTACTTCATGTTGTTGAGAGTCCTTCTTCAAGGGTCAAAGGCTCACCATATCCAGTGGGTCATAGCCCCTGACAACCTTGTCTGGAGGAAAATAAATCCCCTTTGCCCCTTGCTGGACAGTTGGTTCATCATGACCTGCATCACAAGCCCTTGAGATCCTTGAAATGGGTTAGGATGTATGCAACGGTATGATGTCATGATATGCATGGGGTAATGTGGGTAACCCTGTTATGAATCCTTATTAAGGACTGCAAACTAAAACCTGCAAGGAACTTAGGATACCCTGTTATGAGTCCTAATTAAGGACTACAAACATAACCTGCAAGAAACAAGTGTCAGGTAACAAGCATGCAAATAGTCAAGTACGAAGGCACACAAGTCACACAAGAGAAGCCCTTAAAGTTTAGGCCAGCATGAGGTCTAGGTATTACCCTCTTTCAGTTTGTTGGTTCATACCTGTCTTATCAAAGTAACCGGGTTCTTAGAGGATCCCAATATCATTGACTACCCTCAATCGGTCATAACTCCAGCATCGCAATCTTTTCTTGCGGCCAGAACCATCACAAGAGTTTAGCCTCAATGGGCGTAGCATACTGCTACTGTTCTAATGGCCAAGTTGTGTCATTTAAGGTTCTAAGGTTGTTGGTGCTTAATGACTCCTCAGAAGACCCATATTCTCCTCGTTGCAACACAAGGGATATCGGTAAAGACCAAGGTGCCACACCAACGTAGCCACTGTTTCACCCGTGTCGGTCTACGCCGGACAGGTCCCTCACAACTTATGCTACCTAAACAGGGTATCCCCAGATCCGGGTTAGGATCTATGTAACTCCCATGCAACCCACAAATTTAAAGCAGACAAGTCAATACAATTGAAAACACAGTTATGAACTAACCTTAAGGTACACCTCACTTTAAAAATATCCCCAGCAGAGTCGCCAGTTCTGTGATCGGTGGATCTGGAACTGACTGTTTAACGCTGGTTCGCGAAATGTCGCGGAAGCAAGAGTCGCCACCGTCTTTTATTTTCTCCAAATGGAAAGGACAAAAGCACAGAAAAATTCCTTATAGAGATTGCTCTCGGTTCGGGAGGTAGGTTATAGAAAGGGAAGGTGTTAGCACCCTTTCTATCCATGGTTATCCATGGGCTCTTAGATACTTGCTCAATGTGTTTTCAAAAGGTTTGTTTGCTTTTCAACTGTGGGTTTTAAAAAGTTTCTTTGAAAATTTCACTTCGACTCGTACGTCAGAGTGTTTGAAAAATTTGCTTTGAAAGCTTTTGAAAAGTGTTGGTGTGAAAAGATTTCAGTTTGTTTTGAAGAGAGCAAGTATCCTTGAGAACCTACCTACCCTAAGGAATTCGTCTGTGTAAATGTCCTTAAAAGTAGTGCCATCCCACCATTGAGAGGTAGGTAGCACCACCGTTGGAGGTGCTCGGGTCAATTCGAGGTTCGGGA
Source organism: Vicia faba (assembly GCA_948472305.1). Classification (NCBI taxonomy): domain Eukaryota; kingdom Viridiplantae; phylum Streptophyta; class Magnoliopsida; order Fabales; family Fabaceae; genus Vicia; species Vicia faba. Next base: position 598,552,158 of record OX451737.1, read on the forward strand.
CATGGTGATCACCAGAGCAATGGGAAGACACCTTAGAAGCTACCCTCATGCCAGGTTCCCGGATCATGAGGACTTACTAAGACATCCTCTACTCGACGATCACCTTTCGAAAGGCAACAGTGAGGCGTACCCTAGGGGTGGTGTGTGCGGATTGTGTGTCGTTTTCATTTGTATTTGTCTTGTCATGTTTGTTGTGATCTACGCTTGATTTTTTAAGTTCATACATTCTTTCATGCTTTTTGTTAACAGTTAATATTTGCGAGGAAAATAAATCTAAGGCTATTACAAATGGCGCGGGTCCACATCGCCAAAATTAAACCGGACCCGATTTGACGGAAAATAAATAAAGCAAAAGAAATAAAAGTGCGAAAAGTTACAAGGCTTTGGGACATGTACATAATTATAATAAACGACATAAAATAAATGCGCGAAGTTAAATAAATTACGAACATGGGCGTTGGACCCTTTTGCAAAAAAATAAAATTAATAATGGAATTAAAATTAAAATTAAATGTTTTTGGTATTTTATGTTTTTTAAGATTTAGAAGGAGAAATTAATTAAAATTAAAAATGAAGCGTCAGACCCTAATTCTAATGTTTTTTTAAGTTTATTGTGAAAATATTAAGTTTTAACCTAATTTAAATCTAAGTTAATTTACATGCAAAATTTAATTATAGAAAATAAATAAACTAAACATTATTATTGTAAAAAAAAAGGGAGAATTAAAAAGGAATAAAAAGAATTCATTAGACCTAAATTCTATATTTTTGGATTTTTTTTATTAAAAAGAATTAAAGTTGTAACCTAATTAAAGCTAAATTTATTTACATGCAATTTATCTATAAAAATAATTAAAATAAAAATATTTATTACATTTTGTCTTTTTTCTGATTTTTCTGATGTTTTTATATTTTATAGAAAAACAATTAATTAATTAAAACAATAAAAATAAATAACACAATAATTAAAAAAATAAATATGATATGAAAAGAAAAGCAAACCAGGGGGGGTGGAAGTCCCCAAAATGAGGTGTTGATGGTAAAGCCTGGCCCATTAAGATTCAGATTCGTTGACTTTTCCAAGCATTATGTGGCATGTTGACTGGGGTGTAGGGTGCTCTTTGATCCTTGGCCATTGATCTGATGTCACTAAGCATGTGGACGTCTGGATGATGATGGAGCATGGTGTACATCGATACTGACGCTGCATAGGAACTTGGATTGAAAAATAATAGCGAAATATGCAAGACCTGGGACTTGAACCCAGGTCATGAGGGTTACAAGCGCGTACACCTGCCAGCTGAGCTACAACGTTTCAATCAATATATTATAGTAAATAAATAACAAAAAGAAAAACTCAACGCGTAGTGGTTAAACGCGCGAAATTTAAAACCGGCCAATCGCTTGTGGCCACGTCTTCGTCTCTTTCACGTCCCCTGTAGAACAAAAGCAGAGGCAACGGTTTCTTGGGCGTAGCTTAAGGTAGGTTTACAGAAAATAGCGACTAGCGCTATAGGACCAATAAATTAGGCGCGAGTATATGAATCTTTTCGTCCAGATGCGTTGAGTGTAATGGTGTTGATCTGGAGTTCTAATTTTGCCTTGGGTAGAAAACCCCAATTTTGCAAACCTGTAACCCTAGAACTCGGTCATGGTGAAATCCCATATATAACACAAAAATCAAATTGAACAATATGGTTAGCTTTGAAACATCACAAGGAACAAGAATATATAATTGAAATGCAATGAGGATGCCTAGAATTGAAAACACGATGGTGACTTTTTCTCTGTACAGGAGAGGTCCTTATTACCAATTCTTCGCGTATTGATGGATGTTTGGAGTTGGAATATGATCAGGAGCCCACGAGGAAGCTTTTGGAATGAGTATTAGGGCTTAAAACCACCTCTAACAACGTTTTCAGATTTGAGTTTTATGGCAATTTTTTCAAGTGTGTAATGGGAATTGCTGCGCAGTATTCAGTCTAATGCCATTAGGTTTGTGTTCTAGGTTATGTACTGAGGCAATTAGGTCAAAAACATGGATCAAATCTCTTGGAATTTATTGTTTTGAATATTTGATTCCTTAAGAATCTTCCATATCTTTTCCATGTGCATTTTCGTTCAATCATGCCAATCAGCTCCAAATCTTTCCCCATTTGTATTTACACGAAATATTGAGTATCAAACATGCATAAAAAGATTGGTTAAGGCAATTTAGATATTTTTCATGTATTTAAATAATTTAAATGAATTAATATTAATATAAATTCAAATAAATAAATAAAAAATGAGAAAATACTTCCCTTTGGGCCAAGTGGTCGTGCATAGGCTTGGAATGATGAATCATGGAAGAAAAATGGGCCCATTAGCAAATTTAGGTCATTTGAACCATTGTTGACTTTCCAAAATTCCCAAAAATTTCCCAACTTCCACAAGGCATAACTTGCTCAATTTTTAAGCTTTTCACATGTTCTTGGACATTTTGGAAAGGTCTTTGAGTCCTCTAACCAATGCCTTTTGTCCCATGTCATTTTGATTTACCAATCTCAAGTTATGGCCTTTGACTTAAAGTCCCTTTTTGTTGACTTTTGAAAATGACCTATAATGTTGAAATTGATAACTTTTTGTGAGAGCATTTCTTGGACTTGAAGTATGAAGATGAGTTGTAGGAAATGTCTTTCTCTTCAAAATGAGCTTTGGATGGAATTTTTCTGATAATCCATGTGAAAGTTATGCCCTGGTCAATTTCAGTTGACTTTTTCAGCTGTCCAAATATAGTAACTTTTGCATCTTGATGATTTTCTGAGCCAAATTTTGAGAATCATGATCAAGCATTGATCAAATGATGTTTGTGGCTTCAAAATGATATGTTGACCAAAAATTTGAACTTTTGACTGTCAAATGACCATTTTGCCCCTACAGTTGACTGTAGTGCAATTTAGGGTTTTGACTGTGCAATTTTGAGCTGAATGCCTTGAAACTTGATATGAGGATACTTGACCACATTTGTAGGCATATGAGACTTGATTGGGTCCTTGAAAACTTCAATCTCTTGATCAGAACACAAACCCTAGTTTTGACTGTATAGGAGACAGTTGAACTGCATAACCCTTGGGGGAATTTTGTGACTTGGCTTGGCAATTTCTTGAAGAATATGGGAGGGCAAATTTTGGGGTACAACACCATTCCTTTTCTTTTTTTGTTGTTTTGTACATAAACTAACATTTTTTCTTATCATTTTATATTTCTATAGTTTAAACTAATATATTTTGTTTTTGTAAATAAAAATAATACGTCAACTTTTTTACTAGACTTTCTTAACTACTTTTTTTATTTTAGTTAGTATAATTAAATACATAAGAATAAATTTGGAGTTAAATATTTTTCCTTGTACCTAAAAATATAAACTAAAATACATAAAACATTAATTTTTCTTAAAACATTTCTTTTTTTTCTTTAATTAAAACTTTTGTATATAAAACATTAATACATAAAATAGAATTTCTTAGGCATTTTCTTTTATTAGACCTTTGTTTGTACATATTAACAAAAAGCACAAAAAGATTAAATACTTTTTTTCTTTAAAACTTTTGTTTAATTAATCTTATACAAGTTTATAAAATATTAACAAAAATTCAAAAAAGGATAATAATACTAAATAAACAAAATACTTAATCTTGCATTAAGTTAACATCTTGCATCACTTGTAAATAAATCACATACATTTACACATATACTTTTATTTCTCTTTTATTCTTATGCATTGATACATTTTACATTGCGATTGATTCGATTTGGTTGTAAATATATTTGGACACCACTATTCCGATAAATCTCATCCCCCATTTGTAAATACTTGTACCCCCATTCCCGGATATTTATTTGTAATAGCTTAGACTTTAAATTCCCGCAATTTATCGCTTTCTATATACTGTATAGTAATTAGGGTTTGTATGCGAAGATTCAAAATCAACCGCTAGATAACCTAATACAAGATAAATGCATGACAATCAATACACAATTCACACTTGCACCCCTAGGGTGATCTCACTCGTTGCCTTCCAAAATGGGCCATGCTTGCATGTTGAGTTTCTTTGGCAAAACAAAACAATTCAAATGATCATAGTCCCTCGATGACGCTTTCGAAAGTTGCCTAAAAAAAATGATCATAGTCCCTTCAAGCAAATTGCCAAAGACACTTGGCACCATTGCATTCATGGTCCATACGATGACTCACGCCTGTCCCGTTAACATCCTAATACAAGATTGTCCACCAAATACAATGGTGGAACAATACTGTTAAAAGGGTTAAAACATGAGAAAAATCTTTGAGTAAATTTAGGGGTAGACAACTCTTAGTTACTTGATCAAACTTGCAAAACACACTTGCCTACTTTTCAAAACCCACTCCACAACACAACTTTCAAAACAACTTTCAAAAACATTGAAATATCTTTTCGAAAAGACAAACACCTTTGTAAAACATTCGAGTAAAGAATTGTTACAACGGTTGCCTAGACAAGGCATCTTTTTCAAAACATTTTCAAAACACACACACACACACCACCATTTCAAGCAATTGAAAATAAAAGGCAAGTGATCTAAAACAAGTAACTAAGAGCCCATGGATAACCATGGATGAAAAGGGTGCTAATACCTTCCCTTTTCATAATCTACCCCCCGAACCCACGAAACATCTCAAAAGGTTTTTCCTGTGCTTTTAACCTTTCCTTTAGGATAAAATAAAAAGTCGGTGGCGACTCTTGCTAAACCGAACAAGTGCGAATACAAAACGCAAAACCTCAAGTCAGTTCTCCCACCGTATCACAGAACTGGCGACTCTGCTGGGGATATCTTAAAAGTGGGGTTACCTTAGGGTTTAGATCACCTTTACATACTTTCTTTGATTGCCTTGATTGCTTTACTTTTTGGGTCCTTGTTTGGGTTTGTTATAAATCCTACACCCGGATTTGGGGGCACCTTTTTAGGTAAATAACAATAAAACTGTGAGGGAACTGTGCGGGGTATACCGACACGGTTGAAGCAGTAAGCTATGTTAGTGTGACATATTTGTGAGTACCGATAACCCTTGAGTTCAATCAAGGAGAGTAAGGGGCCGCTGAGTGATGTCATGAAGCACTAACAAACTCTTAGAACCTTAATTGACCATCTTAGCCTTTTTAGGGGTAGTGAGATGACCGACTTTGGTGCAGTCCGAAGTTGGTAGATACTCGATACTACACTCATTGAGGGTCATTTTCTTGGAATATTTTGGTCGCCAGTTAAGTGGCTAAACCAAAACAATGAACACGGAAAATAATCCAATGATATTGAGCTCCTTAGAACCCGGTTTCTATTTTAGGACAGGATGGGCCAACTAACTTCAAGAGGGTACTTACCTACAAACCCCATGCAAGCCTAAACCTAAGGACTTGTTTGCTTTGTGTGAATATGATTACCTGTATATACACTCACTTACTTGCTTCTGCATACATGTACATAACATCATGACATCATACCATAGCATTTTCAATAACCATTTCAAGGATCTCGAGGGTTCTTTTGATGCAGGGTCATGTTGAACCAGACATCTACCAAAAGGCAAGAGGTTTCCCCTCTGAACAAATTCCATCAAATATCAAGTGCAACAACTTGAATCAGGGGCTATGACCCACTTGACATGGTGAGCTTGATTCTCGTGGAAAGACATCCACCGGTGCAAAGTTCTCCAATCAAAGATCGAAGTTCAACCTCTAACATTCTCTTGTGTTTACCCCAAGGGATCCTTGAAAACATGCATCCACATATCATGCATTGCATCATGACAGTTTTCCTTTTTCAGGTTTCCTTATTCTCCTACTGTTTATTTCAGTAAGAGATGGCTCTAGAGAGGACTGTCAAGGACATCCAGGACCAAAATGCTCAGCTTCAAGAAATGTTCTTGAACCTGTCCCTGGGGCAAGAAGAAGTGAAAGCTCTCCTCACAAAGGGCTTGGTCCAGGATAATTCAAACAATGCCAGGAGTGATCAGTTGGGGGAGCTGCAGTTTGATTTGGCAACATTGAGGATCCAAGTGATGGGACAGCTGGTGGGCCAGATGGCTCTCGTCCAGGACTTGGCTCAAAGACAAGAGGAGCTCAGGGTTCTCGTCAACCAACTGCTTCAGGACAACCAAGTGGGGAAAACATCTGAGGTTGAAGAACAAGTCACCACTCAACCCCCCTTGGGCCAAGAAGACAAGGGAAAAGCTCCTCTACTTGCTTCAGGGTCACAAGCTCATCAACAACCTCGTCAACATCAACGGGGTAATCAGCGTAAGCAAAATACGTCGGGGAGACAGTTCATTGAGACTGACATACCGTCATCTCTGATACTGGAACGCTTGTTGGAGGTCAATCTGATTGATTTGAGGGATCCTATTCGGAAGCCCAATACCTCCGCTCCTAACTATCATCCCGACGCATTTTGTGTGTACCACTCATATAGCCCGGGACATGACACCGACAACTGTTGGGCCTTGAAGAACAAGATTCAAGATCTGATTGACATTGGAGTGCTGAGGTTCATGCCATATGGCGAGATGAAAATCTTCCGTTAAGGGGTTCTCCACCTGAAGTGACAAAGCTCAAACTGAGAGACTTTTGTTTCATTTGGATTTTCAAGTTGTAATCTCTTTGTTATTCAAACAATTATCTATTAATGTCAAACTTTGTTTCATTAATGCATTGCATATGTTTGTCTTGAATTCATCCATTCGTTTTCACTACTCTTATGCTTTCTTTATGGTATTTAACTCTTGATAAGAAGCTGCAAGCCTTTAGAGGGAGGATGACGAAACAATACCATAATCTCATACAGTATGCTTTTGAACAGACCTTGCTGATGATGTACATGCATTTCTTTCAATTCCCAAACACTGGAGTTATAAGGAAGATAATCCCTAGTCAACCCCTTCGAGCCAAAGAAGTAGGAGTTTTCTGTTCTAGACAAATCAAAACCTTTGATTTAAACCTGGGGCAGGGTAGTCTCTCAGTTAATCAAAAGAAAATGCGCATTGAAGTCGCAAACTCTCAGTTCGTAATACAACGAACGACATCAACAAAAAAGCATTCCTCTGGAATCAAAAGACAGTGATGGTTCCTTATATCATAGGCAGTCATTATCTCTCAAAAAAATAAAAGCCCACTAAGCCAAAACCTACAAAGGAGGCTCAAGAAAGCTGGGGCATCCCGCTGACTGTAATCTCGAAAATGGGAACAGTCAGGCAAAAGTTAGGGATAACAAATCAAAAGAACGAGGTCGTTACAAGTCCTCAACAACATGAAAAATGTTGCAAAAGAAAAAGGAGATGATGACTGTCTCCCAAAGTTCAACTGGTGAACCATCACCCAAAATTCATTCCAAATTCGAATAGAGGGCAATGCACAATTAACTGAGCTTAGGATTGAAGAACATCACGAAGAGCTGGTGGGTACAAATATACTTTGAGCCTTTATCCTTTGTTTCTCAAACCTTGAACCAAGCCACGTTACAACCCTTCAAAAGTCCTAATTGAAGCATGGGTTAGTTCGAAAGCATACTGTTACAAAAGGTATCCTGACTCCTGTAAGGCTTTGCTCTAAATCTTGTGTTGATTTTGTCTTATGAAAAGTTTTCTGCTAAAAAACGCATTTTTCAAAACTTCGAGACAAGCATAAACTTTGCATTATTTGAATATCGTTGTTTGCACATGTTTATTTGTTTGACAGCGAAGAAATTCATACAGCGAATGTTCGGAGGAACGAAAACTCTCTCAGTGAACAAAATCACTTCAAGAAGGATGACACTTCCATTGACAAATCTCCTATCAACAAGAGGGCACGACATGTCACTATTCAGTTAACCTGGGGCAGTCCAGTCAAGGTTTCAACAGATCTTTCAAAGTTCAGTTAACCTGGGGCAGTCCAGTCAAGATTTCAAGAAATCTCTCAATTTGCAGAGTAATCTGATTCAAGACTCCTTCATCATCACTTAGGGCATTCGAATGTCAATCACCAAGGTCATCAAATTTCCTTCATCACCTGCTGGAAGTTACAACCACCAACAGAATAACGGACAATTAAAGCTCCTAAAAATCTGACCCTCAAGATTGAAGACTCTCATCCTTAAAACCTCAGAAGGTTGGTATGCTCCCAGTTTCTGACCGTTAACAGCATGAAGATTCTCATCACCTCAGAAGATTGGTATACTCCCAATTTCTTACCCTTAACAAAATCAAGATCCAGAAATAGTTCAGATGTGACCCAGAGATGGCGACATTCCGATACTTATTCCAGATTTGCTTCTAGAGATAGTTCAGATGTGACCCAGAGATGGCGACATTCCGATACTTATTCCAGATTTGCTTCTAGAGATAGTTCAGATGTGACCCAGAGATGGCGATATTCCAATACTTATTCCAGATTTGCTTCTAGAGATAGTTCAGATGTGACCCAGAAATGGCGACATTCCGATACTTATTCCAGATTCCCTTCTAGAGATAGTTCAGATGTGACCCAGAGATGGCGACATTCCGATACTTATTCCATATTTGCTTCTAGAGATAGTTCAGATGTGACCCAGAGATGGCGACATTCCGATACTTATTCCAGATTTGCTTCTAGAGATAGTTCAAATGTGACCCAGAGATAGCGACATTCCGATACTTCTTCCAAGATTCTTTCTAGAGATAGTTTCAGATGTGACCCAGAGATGGCGACATTCTGATACTTATTCCAGATTTCATTCTAGAGATAGTTCAGATGTGACCCAGAGATGGCGACATTCCGATACTTATTCCAGATTTCATTCTAGAAATAGTTCAGATGTGACCCAGAGATGGAGACATTCCGATACTTATTCCAGATTTCCTTCTAGAGATAGTTCAGATGTGACCCTGATTTGGCGACATTCCGAAACTTACTCCAGATTTCCTTCTAGAGATAGTTCAGATGTGACCCAGATTTAGCGACATTTCGATACTTATCCTAGATCAATACCTGCAGCAATCAGAAGATTCTTGCAATCCCCAGCGAAGCTAAAACTTCCAACTATCAATCCCCAAGCAGAATGGAGACCCTCATTCTCAGCACCTCACAGGATATTCGAATATTCTCTAGTGAAGATCTCCTCAAGATAAGAATCCCCAGTAGATTGGCCCAACAGCGGTCCTAGGACTTCTCATTTTCAACGATCAAAAGATTCTTGCAATCCCCTGCAGCAGTCAAGGACTCACTTTCCCTGGCAGCAGTCAAGATTCTTTTATCTCCCGTCATCCAGGATTCATCTATCCCCAGCAAGACAACTCATCAGCTTACATGCGTATTCATCACATTCATATCATAAACATTGATATAACATACATCATGACATTGCATACAACTAACTCTTTACCTTTTCAGGTAAGATCAGTCGACAAACAAAGATCATCATCTTCCGAGATTCTTTCTAGAAATAGTTCAGATGTGACCCAGACATGGCGACATTCTAATACTTATTCCAGATTCACCCAGAGATAGTTCAGATGTGACCCAGACATGGCGACATTCTGATACTTATTCCAGATTCATCCAGATGCAGTTTTACACGGACTCATCATCAGGAAACCCTACACCGGTTCCTTCTCCACTTCGAGACTTCTGAAAACAGTTCACGGGTTCTCCAGTAACGGATGTTAACCTATCGCTTATTCAGATTCTTCTCAACTTTTGAAAACAGTTTACGGACGCTTCCCAACAACGAATGCTGCTCTATTGCTTATTCAACTTCAAGACTTTTGAAAACAGTTTACGGACGCTTCCCAACAACGGATGCTGCTCTATTGCTTATTCAACTTCAAGACTTCTGAAAACAGTTCACGGGTTCTCCAGTAACGGATGTTAACCTATCGCTTATTCAGATTCTTCTCAACTTTTGAAAACAGTTTACGGACGCTTCCCAACAACGGCATATGGATATGAAAAATAATCAAAACCCTTACAAATGGACCTACATGCCCCGGGCAAGGCATGAGGTGAAAAGATAGTGTACGGAGTGTTTGAAAACAAATATTACAGACCAAATAGGAAATGTTTGACAGATAAATTACTGATGAATAAAAGTGATGGGGACAAAGTCTTTTGCCTCCCAGTTGCACAATCCTCCTTTAACAGTTGGGTAGATCCACTCTTCGATGTTGCTCTCTTTGTCTTCATCCTCCAAAGCGTTGATTCCGTAGGGAGAAATTTTGACTGGCGCTCTTTCAATCTTCGCACGATGCATAGCTTTCTGGCCCGCGGTGGTGAACCCTAATCCAAATTTGTTTGTTTTATGCGGAATGTCAGGCAAACTCCCTCATGCTGAATTCTTCCCTTCCTTTATTGCGGCTCTTGCGTCCTCCAGAGATGCCATCCTGGCCATCTTCCTCGGTGTCTCAGCTGCCAACTTTGCTACTGTTATTTCAGGAAGGACTTCTTCGAAATGCTGAAAAGGCGTCTCAATGAACTCCCCTTCTACCTCCACATATCGGAAAGAATTCAAGTGGCTAATCATGTACTCCTCCTCACCATGGACAGTAATGATCTTTCCCTTGACAGGATACTTCAACATTTGATGCAAGGAGGAGGTGACTGCCCCAGCATGATGTATCCAAGGCCTACCCAGCAAGCAAGAGTATGACGGACGAATGTCCATCACATAGAAAGTAGATTTAAACACCTCAGTGCCTATCTTGATGGGAATTTCAACCTCCCCATGGACCATTCTCTTCGAACCATCGAAAGCTCTGACAACAATATCACTCGGCTTCAACTCCAACCCTTCACAATCTAGTCGGTCCAAGGCCTTCTTAGGCAATACATTCAGCGACGAACCAGTGTCGACCAAGACATGTGTGAGAGTGGTTCCTCGACACTCGACTGAAATGTGCAAAGCATCATTGTGGTTTCTACCTTTAGGAGTTAGGTCGGTGTGATCGGTGGATCTGGAACTGACTGTTTAACGCTGGTTCGCGAAATGTCGCGGAAGCAAGAGTCGCCACCGTCTTTTATTTTCTCCAACATGGACAGGACAAAAGCACAGCAAAATTCCTTATGAGATAGTTTCTCGGTTCGGGAGGTAGATTTATAGAAAGGGAAGGTATTAGCACCCTTTCTATCCATGGTTATCCATTGGCTCTTAGATACTTGCTCATTTGTGTTTTCAAAAGTGTTTGCTTTTCAATTGTGAGTGGGTTTGAAAAAGTTTCCTTTTAAAGATTTCAGATCGACTCTTGTATCAGTCCTCAAGAGTGTTTGAAAAATTGTTTTGAAAGCTTTTTTGAAAGTGTCGGTGTGAAAAGAGTTTTTGATTTGTTTTTGAATTAGAGCAAGTATCTATGAGTCATCTACCTACCCTAAGGAATTAGGCTGTGTAAATGTCCTTAAGGTAGTGCCATCCCACCATTGAGAGGTAGGTAGCGCCACCGTTGGAGGTGTTCGGGTCAATTCGAGGTTCGGGACATGGTGATCACCAGAGAAATGGGAAGACACCTTAGAAGCTACCCTCATGCCAGGTTCCCGGATCATGAGGACTTACTAAGACATCCTCTACTCGACGATCACCTTTCGAGGCAAGGCAACAGTGAGGCGTACCCTAGGGGTGGTGTGTGATTCGTGTGTCATGTTTATTTGCATTTATCTTGTCATGTTATTGGTGTTCTACGCTCGTTTTTATTTTAGTCATACATTCTTTCATGCTATTTGTTAACAGTTAAAAATATTGCGGGAAAAGTAAAAGATTCTAAGCTATTACAAAAGGCGCGAGTCCACATCGCCAAAATTAACCAGGACCCGATTTGACAGAAAATAAATAAATTGAAAGTGCGAGAAGTAATTACAAGGCTTTGGGAGAGGTACATAATTATTTAAGCAAAATAAAATAAATATGCGAAATTAAATCGAAACGAGGGCGTTGGACCCTTTTGCAAAAAATCAAATTAATGATGACGTTAATTAATTAAAAAAAGATGTTTTTGGTATTTTTAATATTTTAGGATTTAATGGAAAAAAGAAAGAATTAATTAAAATTAACTACTAACCCTACTCTTATTTTATTTTAATTTATTAAGAAAATATTAGAATTAAACCTAAATTAAACCTAATTCTTATATACAATTTTAATTATGAAAATAAATAAAATAAATAATATTATTGTGAAAAGGAAAAATTAAAAAGAATAAAACATTTATTATACCTAGTTCGATATTTTTTAGATTTTGTTATGAAAGGAATTAAAATTAAAACCCTAATTTAAACTAATTAATTTACATGCATTTATTTACAAGAAATATTAAAATAAAAATATTTATTCTTTAATTCTTTTTTCTGATTTTTTTTTAGGATGTTTTTTTTTTGTATTTTGTGAAAATATTTAATTAAATTGGACAGTAATTAAAAAAATAAAAATTATAATAAGAATAGAAAAAATAGAGAAAATTAAAAGAAGTTGCAAACCAAGGGGGGTGGTAGTCCCCAACATGGAGGTGCAATCATGGAGATTCTGGCCCAATAAGCATGGTCCATTTGACTTTTTCAGACAACCTGCTGGCATATTGACTAGGGTTTAGGGTGTCCCTCCAATCCATGCCTTTGATCTGATCTTGAGATGGACGTGGCACGTTTGATTTGGCAGTGTATGGTGGTCTTCAGTTCAAACGCTATACCTGAACATTAATTGCAAAATAACAAATGGAAAGGGTGAAGACCTGGGATCGAACCCAGGTCATTAACATTGCCAATAGCTATGCTCGCCACTGAGCCATTCCATGCGTTGTTAACATATAATGAATAACAAATATTATAAAAGAAAATCAACGCATTAGTGGACTTTGCGCGCGAGATTCAAAAGAGCCAACCAGCGTGTGCCACGAAATCGTCTTCTTCGCTATTCCTGAAACACAAAATATTAAGCAACGGTTTTATACGCGTTTTGTTAGGTGGCTTTTGGAAAAATAGCGATTAGCACTAGGGCAATCATAAATTAGGCGCGAGGGTATATTTGAGATCGTCCAGAAGCGCTGAGTTGAATGGTGGTAGTCTTGAGTCTCAATTTTTCCTCGTTTCAAAATCCCCAATTTAAAACTCTACAAACCCTAAAACTCAAACATGGCATATTTGCATACAACACATAAAAAGGCAATTAAGTATATTGGTTAGCTTCAGAATTTTATAAGGAACATGAATCAATGAATAAAATGCTATGAAAATGCTTAGATTTGAGAACACGATTATGAGTTTTTCATGGAATATTTGGAGTTCTGTATACCGATTCCTTGAGCTTTGATGAAGGTTTTTGATTGGAATATGTTCAGTGATCTCCAAGGAAGCTAATGGAACAAGAATTATGCTTTTAATCGCCCTGGAAGTGAGTTTGCAGTTTTGAGTTTTTGGAGAAAAATTTCAAGTTTGATTATGGCCTTCTTGCGCAGCTTAGTGTCTATCCTGATTAGGGTTGTGATCCTGGCATATGTAGTAGTGAATTAGGTCAAGAAAAATCAATCAAATCCATTGCATTCATTGATTTTGGAAATTTGATTTTCTAAGATTTTTTCATATCTTTTTCCATGTGTTTTTGGTTCAAAATCAAGCCAATCAATCCAAATCTTTCCTTATCTGCATATACACGAAATCTTGAGGCTAAAACATGTATAAAAAGATTGATTAGGTTAAGTTAAATATTTTTCACATATTTAATTGATTTAAGTGAATTATTATAAATAAAAATTCAAATAAATAAATAAAAAATGAGAAAATACTTCCCTTTGGGCCAAGTGGTCGTGCACATGCCATGGATGATGAATTATGGAGGAAAAATGGGCCCATTAGCAATTTTAGGTCATTTGAATCAATGTTGACTTTTCAAAATATCCAAAAATTTCCCAACTTCCACAAGGCATAACTTGCTCAATTTTTAAGCTTCTCTCATGTTCTTGGACATTTTGAGAAGGAATTTGAGTCCTATAACCAATGTCTTTGGTCCCATGTCATTTTGATTTACCAATCTCAAGTTATGGCCTTTGACTTAAAGTCCCTTTTTGTTGACTTTTGAAAATGACCTATAATGTTGAAATTGATAACTTTTTGTGAGAGCATTTCTTGGACTTGAAGTATGAAGATGAGTTGTAGGAAATGTCTTTCTCTTCAAAATGAGCTTTGGATGGAATTTTTCTGATAATCCATGTGAAAGTTATGCCCTGGTCAATTTCAGTTGACTTTTTCAGCTGTCCAAATAAGGAAACTTTTGCATCTTGATGATTTCTGAGCCAAATTTTGAGAATCATGATCAAGCATTGATCAAATGATGTTTGTGGCTTCAAAATGATATGTTGACCAAAAATTTGAACTTTTGACTGTCAAATGACCATTTTGCCCCTACAGTTGATTGTAGTGCAATTAGGGTTTTGACTGTGCAATTTTGTGCTGAATGTCTTGAAACTTGATATGAGGATGCTTGACCATGTTTGTAGGCATGTGAGACTTGATTGGACCTTTAGAAACTTCATTTTCTCAATCAGACTCAAAACCCTAATTTTGACTGTATAGGAGATCTTTGACTGTGCAACCTTTAGGGAGTTTTGAAGCTTGACTTGACAATTTCTTGGAGAATATGGGAGGGCAAATTTTGGGGTACAACAGTTGCCCCTGTTCAATCTTCTTAGACCTGAGGATGCAGATTGGCTGACGTGCCTTTCGTAATCCGAGGGTAGAAGATGATTGAACACTAGAGTGCCCAGAAATTTGCGCTCACATAGTAGCAGTGATGGTGGAAATGGCTTATAGATGCCATTTGGAGATTGATGAATAGGATGATGGGCTTATAGATGCCATCTGGATGTTGATCGTGTAAGAGATTCCTTAGCGAGAACCTGCATACCTTAGCGTGAATGGTAAGAGAACCTTGGGTGACTTTAACTCCAACAACGCTCGTTGAGAAAATCTTGGTGGGAATTACCGTCTTCGCAGTATCGGGAAGAGAACCAATAGGCAATTATAATCTGAAAGGGAATCACCTCACTCACCGTCGGAGAGGGAACCATAAGAAATTATAATCTAAAAGGAATTGTCACCTCACTCACCGTCGGAGAGGGAACCATATGAAAAGGAATTATCACCTCACTCACCGTCGGAGAGGGAACCATAAAGAAAGGAATTACCACCTCACTCACCGTCGGAGAGGGAACCACTAGGAATTATCACCTCACTCACCGTCGGAGAGGGAACCATAAAGAAAGGAATTACCACCTCACTCACCGTCGGAGAGGGAACCATCAGAAATGGAATTATCACCTCACTCACTGTCGGAGAGGGAACCATAGGAAAAGGAATTATCACCTCACTCACCGTCGGAGAGGGAACCATCTGAAAAGGAATTATCACCTCACTCACTGTCGGAGAGGGAACCATTAGGAGATTATCACCTCACTCACCGTCGGAGAGGGAACCATCTGAAAAGGAATTATCACCTCACTCACCGTCAGAGAGGGAACCATAAAGAAAGGAATTACCACCTCACTCACCGTCGGAGAGGGAACCATCAGAAATGGAATTATCACCTCACTCACTGTCGGAGAGGGAACCATAGGAAAAGGAATTATCACCTCACTCACCGTCAGAGAGGGAACCATCTGAAAAGGAATTATCACCTCACTCACTGTCGGAGAGGGAACCATTAGGAGATTATCACCTCACTCACCGTCGGAGAGGGAACCATCTGAAAAGGAATTATCACCTCACTCACCGTCGGAGAGGGAACCATCAGAAATTTATAATCTGGGATAACTTCTACTGAGTCTTTATCAGAAAAATCTGTTGGGAGTCGATTTAGCTGGACTAGAGAAGGCCTTGAAATATGTTTGAGAATTTTAACTGCATCTTTCCTGAAAGGTAAAGGTCAGTCATATGCAATGCATGATATGGATCAAGCAATGATGTTCTCAACATAAATGAGATTTGTATGATACGATGTGTTATGCATGTGTTGGCTCCTAAATTCGACACCCTTGTTTTATTAATGTCAGCCATTAAAGCTGAAGGATGTTTTCGACTAGCTAAGTCTGTCGAAATGCCCGTCGAAAGATGGCAAAGTACTTAGAAGATTTCTTCCAAGGGAGAAGTTGGTTGCCTTCAACGTCGTAGGAGTTTATCGTCGAAGATGTCTCTCGACGAAGGTGTTCGATGGTTCAGAGTGGAGCAGTTTGAAATTCAAGCGTTTGGAGGGAAAACGGTTTCCAGCAGTTACCAAGTGCAACGTGCAAAGATCTGGAGCGTCGAACGTTGAGAACGTGCCAAGTGGATTGATCTCGAAGCAGTGTAACTGCCCGACGGTTACTTGGGATGTTTTAGTATAAATAATAGTAGTCATGTAAGTTCTCGCGTGTGTTCACAATTCTATACAAAGTCACTCATATAGATTCGAGTACCCAGCGTGTGAGAAAGAATTGTTGAGAAATGTATGTGTGAAACACCAACTTTATTAATCAAAGTCATTTACTTTTCCAGAAATTTACTTGCTTTCCTCTTTACATTCCTGTCGAAGCCTTTTACTTTAAGCCTTGTTTATTTTACCAAGTCTTTCCTTCATGCAATTTACTTGAAACCTCTTTATTTTATTTAAAGCCTCTTTATTTAAAGCCTTATCCAATTTAATTAAACTTCAAAATCAACCTATGTCCTAGGATCAATCTGATCGATCCTGCGAGTAACCAAATAAGTAACCATTTGGAGGATCAGCGGTTGTTTACCAAATACCAAGGTAAACAAATTGGCACACCTGGTGGGACTGTGTGTTGATTGTTGAAAATAATCTCATCTTCTCGAGGAGTGTTGTATGTTATTAAGAAGTGGTAGAATATACACTAACGATAACGATACTGCCAGAAGAAGGGAAGAAATGGCGAATCCGCCAAACAATAATGAAATCCCACAAACGAGTGTGGGAGCAACAGTTAATACGACCGTAAGTGAAGCGACAACTGTTGGTTCGACACCAGCAGTAACGGTCACAGCAACGGGGCCGTTACTTTCGTTTACAGGCCCCAGAGCGCCTGTGGGAACTCCCCCACCAAGGGGAAATATAGGCACAAGGCCTTTTGTTCCCCCAGGATTCATGCCACTCTATGGCATGCCAACTTCTGACTTGGCTAGCCTGACGAATGCTGCGTCCACTTTTTCAGACACTTTAGTGAGTGCCTCTTCGCCACTCCAAGGTTCTGGAGTAGGCATGGCGAATAGAAATAGGACCCAACTCTTAGGAGGAACGTCCCAAATAGCCCATGGCCTAACAAATGCCTCGACAGCAGTCTTGAGGCAACAAATGGACGAAAGCAACCATGATATGGTGCAAATGTTGGCACAAACTTTGAGTACGGTGCTAAACCCTCTAATACAAAACACTACTCAATCGAATCAGCAAGTGACAGCGCAAATGACGCGTTTGGCTGATTTCTTTGGAGTACCCCAACCTATTCGACAGCCCCAAAGGGCGCAAATAAGGGGAAACCAGGGGATATTCTTAGAGGAAGAAACCACCATCAATCAGGCTCAGCAGCCTGTCGAAGAAAACCTTAGGGCACGATTGGATCAACCTGTCGAGGAACCTAGGGTAATAACCCCAGAGGTAAAGTTAGTTAACAGAAACCAAAATGCTGACGAAGTAGTTCAGCATGTCCAATACCAAAACATGGGTTTGGAAAATAATCTGGCAACCATGATCGAAAGGATCATGACTCAAAATGGGATGAACATGGGCTTTCGAAGGCCCAACTTTACATCTCCATTGTCAGAGTACGTGTTACAGACCGACTTACCTCCTAGATGCAAAGTCCTCAAATTTACCAAGTTCTCTGGGGACACGACAGAATCTACTGTCGAGCATGTGGCGAGATACTTGATCGAAGCAGGGGACATTTCGAACAACGAAAACCTGAGGATCAAGTACTTCCCAAGTTCTTTAACAAAGAACGCTTTTACTTGGTTTACAACTCTCCCCCCCAATTCGATCCATCATTGGACCCAGTTGGAAAGATTGTTCCATGAACAATTCTACATGGGGCAAACCAAGATAAGCCTGAAAGAATTGGCCAGTGTGAAGAGACGTTTCACTGAACCTATAGACGAATATCTAAATAGGTTTAGGTTGCTTAAGGCGAGATGTTTTACACAAGTGCCAGAACATGAGTTAGTCGAAATAGCCGCAGGCGGTTTAGATTATTCCATTAGGAAGAAGCTAGATACCCAATACCTGAGAGACATGGCCCAACTGGCCGATAGAGTTCGACAGGTAGAACGCCTCAAAGCTGAAAAAGCAAAGGCAACGAAAACTCACAAGAGAGAGAGGATAGCGTACGTTGAGATGGATGACGAAGATCCAGAATCCTTCGACGATACTTTAACTGTCGAAGAAGGAGAAGTCGATTTAGCAGAGCTGAAACAAGGGCCACCATACTCTTGTAAACTGTTAGTCCCCTCAAGTGGGAAAAATCCCATTGGTCCAGAAAGGACCAACGATAGGTTCCCAAAAAAGACTTATAGTTTTGACATCACAAAATGTGATGAAATATTCGACTTGCTGGTTAAAGATGGCCAAATGATAGTACCCCCAGGGGTAAAAGTGCCTCCTCTTGATCAAAGAAAGAAGAGAGGTTTTTGTAAATATCATAATTTTTTGGGCCATAAAACTTCTCAATGTTTTCTTTTCAGGAATCTTGTGCAAGACGCTATCGAAGAAGGGAGGTTAAAGTTTGCTGACAAAACCCCCATGGCTGTCGACTCAAATCCATTGCAGGCTGAAGCCCACTATGCTGAGCCCTCTGAGGTGAACGTGATAGAGGCAACCAGGAGCCAGTCGAAGAAGCCAGGAATTACCATGGTCGAAGTCTCAAAGGACCACATCAACATGCCAATCTTTGGCAGTTTTTCTGGAAATTTATCCAGGAAGACAATTGAAGCTGTTCAGAAAGCGGTCGAAAGCCCGAAGTTGGAGACCGCTGAAGCACAAAAAACTGGACCAAAACCCAGTTCCCACTTGGCCACAGTTCAAGGCCAGACGGAGAATCTCGAGATACAAATGAAGCAGTTAACTCTTGCTAACAAAGATACAATGAATATCAACATGGTTGAACTTTCTGACCCAAAAGCATCAGAAGAGGCCATGAGGCAAGAACAAGCTAATAAGACTGCTTTCCCTCGGGAAAATGAAAATTTGGCAGATTTTTTACAAAGATGCCAGAAAAAGAAATCAGAGGTGATGTTGTGTCCAAGATGCAGTTCGATCTTTGACAAAAAAGCTGCTGAGCACATTCAGGGCGTAAGAGCAGCGAATAAGAGAAGGGAAAATGTTGATCTTCGACATGATCCCAGAAGAGCCTCCCAAAGAGGTTCTAACCAAGAAAAGAGGCCTTTGACTTTTAGGCCTCCAACAAATGTGCCAGTAGACACTTGGTACAAAACCTCTGGTCGAAAAAGGCCAAGTGAGGAGAAATGGCACTCTTTCGATGTGCCAAGAGGTTCCTCTTTGACTCAAAAGAAAGAGCCTCAGGTTGCTGCACCTAAGGTCGCACAAGTGTCCAGCAACTACAAAGGTAAAAATCCCATGTCTCGATCTCAATGGAGGAGATACCAAAGGAGACGAAAAGCTGAAAGGGAGGCTGCCAACGAACCAAAGGCAGAAACGAGTTCGAATGTTCCTCAAAGGAAGCAAAGGAAACCTCTAGAAAGAGAGCCAGTAACCAACAGGCTAGTTTGGCCTAACCAAAGTGAAGTCGAAGACGAAGACGGTTCTGAGTCTGATGATACTTTGGACATAATGGTGAATATAGTCTCAGTGCTGCCCAGAGAATTCAATCGACAGGTAGAGGTCGAAGTAAGTGACTGGGAAGTGGAGCAAGAAATGGCCAAACACAGGCCAGTGTGCTATTTTGTCATGGACAATGGCACCACTGAGGAACAAAATGGCTTCTTCGAGCCACCTACAGAGGCGATGAAAAATCACCTCAAGCCTTTATTCATAAGGGCTAAACTCGAAGAAACTACTGTGAATAAAATATTGGTGGATTGTGGGGCAACCATCAACATTATTCCTCACTCTATGCTAAGGAAAATTGGCAAAAGGGATGAGGACATTAAGCCTCACAACATGGTCTTGTCGAACTATGAGGGCGGCATAGGGACCACTATGGGAGTGATCCAGCTGGATATCAAAGTAGGATCTATCCTTCGACCAACGATGTTTATGGTCATATCGGCCAAACCTAACTACAATCTTTTGTTGGGCCGTGAATGGATTCATGGTGTTGGAGCTGTGCCATCATCAATGCACCAAAGGCTGCTCCTATGGCGTCCAGATGGGATGGTCGAAAACATAGAGGCAGATCAAAGCTACTACCTAGGCGAAGTGAATCACCTGGGGTTGGCAGATTTCGACAAGAACTTGGCTCACATAGGGCCATGTCCAACACCTGACTTCGACATGGCGCCAGCGCCAAACACTTTTTGTTCCCTATACCTGCATCCTGAGCATGGTTTCCAATGGGACAGAGAAGACTTGTCCCACATAGACTTCAGTGGGCTAACTGATATCCAACCAACTGGTTGGGGAAGTGAATTCAGTGATAATGACTGAGTCACAATCTTTGAAGCGAATTTCGGCTTATGTAGCCGAAACCAAGATGATAACGGCTCTCGAAGCCGAAGTGAAGTACATGGCCACACAGGCCAATGATCAACAGTTATCTGCTGCAGGTCCAGGAAAGGATTTCGATCCAAAACCCCCTGATATCATGCCAGAAGAAGTGCAAGAACAGAGGCTCGACGCCATCTATGACGATGAGCCTTTGGGCTTCGAAAAGGACCCCTTGGCGAACAACATTAAAATGTTAGCGCAAGATCCTTTAGAAGAAATCAACTTAGGCGAAGGATCAGAGAAGAGGCCAACTTACATCAGCGCCAAAATCGATCCAGAACTTAGGTTGGAAGTAATCCAATTGCTGAAAGAGTTTAAAGACTGTTTTGCATGGGATTATGACGAAATGCCTGGTCTCGACAGAGGATTGGTAGAACTTCAGTTGCCAATCAAACCTGGGAAGAAGCCAATCAAGCAAAATCCAAGGCGCTTCGCTCCAGAAATACTGTCGAAGATCAAAACGGAAGTCGAAAGACTTCTGAAATGCAAATTCATACGCGTTACAAGGTATGTCGAATGGATTGCAAACATTGTGCCAGTAATTAAGAAAAATGGTACGTTAAGGGTGTGCATAGATTTCAGAGATTTGAATGCTGCTACACCCAAAGATGAATATCCTATGCCTGTGGCGGAAATGCTAGTCGATTCCGCCGCTGGCTATGAATACCTGAGTATGCTCGATGGTTATTCAGGATATAATCAAATATTCATTGCTGAAGAGGATGTGTCGAAAACAGCTTTTCGATGCCCTGGGGCCTTAGGCACTTACGAATGGGTAGTGATGCCTTTTGGCCTAAAGAACGCTGGGGCAACGTACCAGCGAGCAATGAATACTATCTTCCATGATTTTATTAACACTTTTATGCAAGTATATATTGATGACATTGTTATAAAATCTGTTTCCAGGAAGAATCATATTGACCACCTTCGACAATCATTCGAAAGAATGAGAGAACATGGTCTGAAGATGAACCCTTTGAAGTGTGCATTCTGTGTGAAAGCTGGAGATTTCTTGGGCTTCGTTGTCCACAAGAAAGGAATCGAAATCAACCAGAACAAGACGAAGGCAATTTTGGAAGCGAAAGCGCCGTCGAATAAGAAGGAACTGCAATCCCTCTTAGGCAAGATAAATTTCTTAAGGAGGTTTATATCTAATCTAAGTGGGAAAGCTCAGGCCTTTTCACCCTTACTTCGACTGAATAAAGAGGGGTTCGAATGGGGGCAAGAGCAACAAGAAGCCTTCGACAAAATCAAAGGGTACCTCACTAAGCCACCTATTTTGGTGCCTCCTTGTAGCAATAGGAGTATGAGATTGTACATAGCTGCATCCGACAAAACTTTGGGAAGCATGTTAGCCCAAGAAGATGCGAATGGAGTCGAAAGACCCATTTATTATCTCAGTAGAGTTTTGAACGATGCAGAAACTAGATATAGTGAAGTTGAAAAATTGTGTCTATGTCTGTATTTCTCTTGTACAAAACTCAAGCAATATATAAAACCAGTTGATGTGTATGTTTCGTCTCATTTTGATGTTTTCAAGTATATGTTGTCGAAACCCATCTTGCACAGTCGAATTGGCAAGTGGGCATTAGCATTAACTGAATACTCCTTGACCTTTATGCCTCTTAAGGCAGTAAAAGGACAAGTGGTTGCAGACTTCATAGTCGACCACTCAATTCAAGTCGAGGATATTAATTATGTGGAGATAGAACCATGGAAATTCTACTTCGATGGTTCCAGCCATAAAGATGGAACAGGGGTAGGAGTCCTGATTATTTCTCCAGATAAAATTCCAACAACATTCAAGTACAAGATATCAGGTTCTTGTTCGAACAATGAGGCTGAGTATGAAGCTCTAATTACTGGCCTTGAGATATTGTTGGAATTGGGGGCAACTCGAGTCGAAATAATGGGAGACTCAGAGTTAGTCATTAAGCAAGTCACAAAGGAATATAAATGCATAAGAGAAAATCTCATTATGTACTTTGTGATAGCAAATCGTTTATTGAAAAAATTTGAATCGGTTAATATTCGACACATACCTAGAGTCGAAAATCAAATAGCCAATGACTTGGCACAGATTGCATCTGGGTATAAAATTTCAAAAACGAGATTAGAAAGAGCAATCGAAGTTCGAGGAAAGATAAAAGCAACTTGTCTATCACCAACAGACTTGGAATCGACGAGACTAGGATATGCTGATCAAAGTAACTTCGAAATTTCGTTCATAGATAATTTGTCAGAGCAAGATTGGAGGAAACCCATTGTGGATTATCTTCAAAATCCAGGAGCTTCGACAGAATGAAAAACAAAGTACAGGGCGTTGAGTTATGTACTCATGGGTAATGAGTTATTCAAGAAAACGCCTGAAGGGGTATTGCTAAAATGCTTAAGTGAAACTGAAGCATACATAGCCCTTTCGACTACACATGCTGGGGCATGTGGGGCTCACCAAGCAGGCCATAAGATGAAATGGTTGTTGTTTCGACAAGGACTATATTGGCCCACTATGCTGAAAGATTGTGTTGAGTTCGCCAAAGGTTGTCAAGAGTGTCAAGTCCATACAGGCATCCAACATGTACCAGCGAGCGAACTTCACTCGATAGTGAAGCCTTGGCCCTTTAGAGGATGGGCGTTGGACCTCATTGGAGAGATTCGACCAGCATCATCAAAGAGTCAGAAATACATACTGGTAGGCATTGATTATTTTACTAAGTGGATCGAAGCTATCCCTTTAGTCAATGTAGACCAAGAAAATGTCATTGAATTTATTCAAAAGAACATTATCTTTAGGTATGGAATCCCTGAGACGATAACAACTGATCAAGGATCAGTTTTCACTGGTCGAAAGATGCAGGAATTTGCTCAGGAAACAGGTTTCAAACTCCTAACATCAACGCCTTATTATGCACAGGCGAATGGTCAAGTCGAAGCAGCCAACAAAGTGGTGATTGGCTTGATAAAGAAACATGTTGGGAAGAAACCAAAGAATTGGCACAAGACGTTAGACCAGATTCTGTGGGCTTGTCGAACGTCCCCAAAAGAAGCCACAGGTACAACACCATATAGGCTAACTTTTGGCCATGATGCAGTGTTGCCAGCAGAAATTTGTCTTCAATCTGCAAGGGTTCAGAGGCATTATGATATTCCTTCTGAAATTTATTGGAACATGATGTTAGACGAACTCGTGGATTTAGACGAAGAGAGATTGCGCGCTCTTGACCTACTCAGGCTTCAGAAGAAAAGAGTAGAAGACTCTTATAATAAAAAGGTAAAACCTAAGGTATTTTTGCCTGAAGAACTAGTTTGGAAGGTAATTCTTCCCATGGATCGAAGGGATCGAAGCATGGGGAAGTGGTCACCCAAATGGGAAGGACCATTCAGAGTTATCCAAACTTTTTCTGGTGGAGCCTATGAAGTCGAAGAGTTGGGTGAAGATAAAAGGCTCTTGAGAGTAAATGGTAAATATTTGAAAAAATACAAACCTACACTCCAAGAGATAAAAATAAAGTAATAAAATAACAAGACTAAATTGACCATAAAAATGCCAAAATGGAAATTTTATAAATGTTAGCCAAGATGGCAATGTTGTCGAATATAGATTACAAAATATGGTTACTAAAGCTGAATCAATCAAAAGGGAATAGAGTCCTTGAGTCGAAGGTACTTGGCTTGCTGCAGCTCCAACCTTTTCTTGCACCAGGCGTTCTCCTGTACCAGTTTGGCAATCTGAGCGTCGAAGCCTTGGGCCTTCTCAGCAAATTCCAGGCCTTGTTTGATTTCAGTTTGACTCTCGGTGTCTGAGACGGTCGAAAGAAGTTCCTCCTTGCGTATAATGTTGGCATTTATCTTCGCCTCTATTTCTTCGATTTGTGCCCTGAAGGAAGCATTCTCTCGATCTATGGCATCGACTTCTTCCTGCATAGATGCTTTTTGCTTCGACAACTCCGCAATTCGAGAAGTAGTATCCGAAACAGCAGTCCACGCAGAGGAGCTTTTGCCATATAACACCTCAAGCTGACTATTAAACCCCCTTTGGCGCCTATAATCTGCTGAGACTTGATCAATCATAGAGTGTAACTCCATGATCAAGCCTGAAACTTCTGGAGCTACAGCTAACAAGTCGACAGCATTCAGAACATCCTTCAAGTATGATGGAGCAGTGGGGTCCCCCTCTAAAGCCTTCATCAAGTCCTTCTTGAAAAACTGGGCCTTAACCTTCGCCAAAGCTTCATCGAGAGGAGAGGTTTCAGTGGATTTCCCCGACAGGGTAGGAACCTCCTGACTAGCATCAGATGAACTCTTGCTCTCGATGATTGCGTTGAGATAGCTAACAGGGTCAGTTTGTTTCAAGAGTTCTAAATCCTCTTTCGACCTGTGCTTCGTTGAGGTAACCCTTGCAACAGCATTGTCTTGGGTTTGAGGTTGTTGGGTGTTTGGTGCCTCGACTTGTTCCCCTTCGACTCGGACTGGGGCAGTACTAGCGTCATCTTGGTGCTCTTCGCTAGCGTCACCTTGGTGCCCTTCGCCAATGTCACCTTGGTTCTCTTCGCCAGCAGCACCTTGGTTTTCTTCGCCAGCATTGCCTTGGTCCCCTTCTTCACGATTCTCTTCCGACAGATCCACCACCTGAACCGCTTCTGGCTGTTGTTCTTCCGTTTGAGGTTCTTCCGCTGGTTTTTCTACCGTCGGAGCATTGGCCTCATTTATTTCAGTATGGGCTTCGTCAGTTTCCAAGCCTTTTTCTTGTGGCCTGCTGAGTTCAGCAGATTCCAGCGTTTCAGAGGTCCTTGGTGGTGAGCTCTCAGTGGTGTCCTGAAAAAGGAAAGAAAAAGAATCTTCAGAGATCGAAAAAGACATAATCGAATGTAGATATCTACACCTAAGTTATAAAAAGGTTTAAAAGATTACCTGTAAGTTAGCTTCAGCCCCAGGGCTGGAATTGTCGCTTTCGACAGGCTTGTTGAGAAGAACGTTTAGTTCCTCCTCCGTTGGCTCCTCAATGATCACTGGAGGTGGCCTGGGCTTTCTCCCAGCAACCTTTATTCTAAATGTTCGACCTTCAGGAGCAGGAGCGGGAACAGGAGCGTCCTTCGTCAGCTTTCGCCTTTTTAGAGGAGCAGGAGGAGAATCACTTTCTTCATCGCTCCCAGATTCGACCACCAGTGCTGGCCGTTTCTTGGGCGAAGGTGCCTAAAAGACCAATGGGAATTCGACTTAGCAATTGTATCGAAAGTCAAAAATTGAAAGCCAGAAGGAAAAAAATGAAAGTCTGGTTACCGATACAGAAGGCTTCTTCGAAGGGCCTTCCCCCTGTTGGTTGGTGGTAGTCTTTGCCGGCGCTGTAGTCTTCGCCGGCGGTGGAGGTTTTGTTGAAGGGCCTCCTCCCTGTTGGCCTTCTGTAGCCTTCTTGGCTACAGGCTTTCGAACAACTGAAAGCAAATAAAAAGTTAACAGGCTAGCAGTCGAAAAGAAAGACAAAGTAATGTAAAAGGATGAACTTACATTTCTTTATTTTGTCCAACACAAGGACAAAAGATTTCTGAAGCTCATCCACGAAGTCCTTCTCGTCGAAGAACTCCTCAGCGTAATAACTTTTCCACCACTCTTCGAAGGATGGTGAGCAAAGAAAGTTGAGCTGGTAGTCAAACAACGAGAGAACTGTTCGACCAGCATATCTTCCGATATGCTTAATGGCAGCTTCTTCGGTGTAATCATTGCAGAAGTACAACATAGCCTTCTCTCTTGGAAAAATTGGAGAAGGAAGGGTTTGAATAATACCAAACTGGCGAGATACCAGGTTTGGTTGGTATGCAATCAGACTCAAGTGAGTCTTAGAGCTCCTGAATCGAAGAGGCATGATCCTTGGTGTAAGGAACGCCTCCCATATTATTGTATGTTCATCAACATTAGGACCACTCGACGTCCTTGGATGTGGCCTTGTGAACCATGTTGGGCCTACCTTCCGTCGAGCAAACGGAGCCATAGTCGAAGCAAATTCCTTCCTTCGAGCAAACATCAGAACGAAGTTGGTGAAGGTTTGCTGAAACTCCAATCCATCTTCCATAGGCGTCAACAGAGCCAGTCTGGTTCCTTCGACGCGTCTGTTCGCTATCTCTGGAGTTTGCTCGTTTATTTGAACCTTCTTAGGCAAGAAGATTCGAAGGTGGCATTGAGCCACAGTTGGAGCAGCCAAAAAGGCCCAGCAAGTAGCAAACTGGCCCTGTTCTCAATAATTTTTAGAAGAGTGGCCCCATTACTGATCGAATCGTAGAGGCTCGCCAGAATCAATTCCGCCAAACAGACATTCTGGCCATGATGGAGTTGAGTGGCGAGAGTGACCATCTTTTTGGTCACCTGTAAGGACTTCGAGCAAAATACAAAGCGAGTCAGCCATAAGGCTAGAAACGCTATGTGTTCGACATCCGACACAGTAGCTGTCGACCTGTCGTGATAGTGGTTGATGAAAGTGGTATAGGTTGGTTTGGTGTCAGAGAAGCCAATTTGATCCTCCGACATCTCCTCCGGATCGAAGTAGTCTCTGGTGGGTCGAAGGCCAGTAATAGCGGCCACATCGAAGAGTGTAGGAGTCAACATCCCACAGGGAAGATGGAAAGTAAAGTGGGAGTAGTCCCAGAAAAGCAGAGAGGCTATCAACATCTCCGGAGAATAGTTCAGACCTGTCTTCGACAGCATCACCAGGTCGAAAATCCCCATCTTTTTCCAGATCGAAGCTTGGCATTTTTCCATCTTTTCCAGCCAGGCAACGTAATCAGGAGTAAGGCTAGGGCCAGACCTGAAAGCCCTAACACCTCTGTTGAAGAAGCGGAGGTCGATTTTTTCATGCGCAGGGTCTTCATTGTCTTCTGCGTCTTTCTTGGCGCATGCAACCGGTTTGAGTTTCTCAACTACCGGAAAATAGCTCTTAATCTTCATGGCCTCAGCAATACTGGGATACAAGGGGCCAGACATAGCAAAGATCTGGTTGGAATATCCAACCGGGATCATAAGGTGATGTGAGTAAGCGTCACGTACGGCGATGTCCAAGGGTTCAGGGACCCTTCGTTGGCCCGTAGCAGTTACCACTGGAGCAGTGACGAAAACCTTAGGTTTGGCGTTTCCAGTTGGTGCGGTAGCACTAGGAGCAGTGGAACCAGATGCCATTGTTAGTGTTGAGGTTGAAATGAGGTTGAAGACGAAGTGAAGGAGGAAAAGTTTCTGCAAAGATAACGAGTTTGTATGAAAATAAGGAAGTCTGAAAGCTAGATGGCGTAAAAAGTCCCAAAATGGGGTACTTACTGCTATTTATAGTAGTGGGGGAAAATCCCCAAAACCGAGGACATTAAATGCCATTTAATGTTGCAGGAGATAGTGGGACGCGTGGCAGCCCCCCTGTTGTTTTAGCCGTTCTGCAGAAATAGAGAGACGCAGCGTGCGTCCTTGTTTTTTGGAATTGTCATAATGACAAATTCTGAAATGACGTTTGGTACTGCACGCCGTACTGACATGACGTCTTAGGTACGGATAAATGATGGTTTTCTTGGGATTGCCAATGGTTGGTGGAAAACAACAAAAAGTGCACAAGTTAATTTGTGACTAAGCGTGAAAGGACAGGTGTCGAATGACGTTTCAAAGAATGCCTTTTTCTTTCAGAGTCGAAATAAGACATTCTTGGGGGGCAATTTGTTGGCTCCTAAATTCGACACCCTTGTTTTATTAATGTCAGCCATTAAAGCTGAAGGATGTTTTCGACTAGCTAAGTCTGTCGAAATGCCCGTCGAAAGATGGCAAAGTACTTAGAAGATTTCTTCCAAGGGAGAAGTTGGTTGCCTTCGACGTCGAAGGAGTTTCTCGTCGAAGATGTCTCTCGACGAAGGTGTTCGATGGTTCAGAGTGGAGCAGTTTGAAATTCAAGCGTTTGGAGGGAAAACAGTTTCCAGCAGTTACCAAGTGCAACGTGCAAAGATCTGGAGCGTCGAACGTTGAGAACGTGCCAAGTGGATTGATCTCGAAGCAGTGTAACTGCCCGACGGTTACTTGGGATGTTTTAGTATAAATAGTAGTAGTCATGTAAGTTCTCGCGTGTGTTCACAATTCTATACAAAGTCACTCATATAGATTCGAGTACCCAGCGTGTGAGAAAGAATTGTTGAGAAATGTATGTGTGAAACACCAACTTTATTAATCAAAGTCATTTACTTTTCCAGAAATTTACTTGCTTTCCTCTTTACATTCCTGTCGAAGCCTTTTACTTTAAGCCTTGTTTATTTTACCAAGTCTTTCCTTCATGCAATTTACTTGAAACCTCTTTATTTTATTTAAAGCCTCTTTATTTAAAGCCTTATCCAATTTAATTAAACTTCAAAATCAACCTATGTCCTAGGATCAATCTGATCGATCCTGCGAGTAACCAAATAGGTAACCATTTGGAGGATCAGCGGTTGTTTACCAAATACCAAGGTAAACAGCATGCTATAATGATGTATGTGATGTTTATGTATGTGTTTTTCGTCTAGGAAAGTAAATCCTTGACGGGTGCCGGGAAGCCACTCCTGGGCTGAGGTTGAAGAATAGATTTCGCTTCCACTGGGGATGATAACTGCAAGAATACCGGTAGGAGAAGATGACTCCGTTGCGGAATAAACTAGGCAAATGGAAGATTCTGCAGGGAGAAACATACTCTAGCGACCATGCTGGGGAGAGATATTCTGTGGGGAGACAGGTACTTTGCTGAGTGTTGTTAGTAGTAATTTGCTGGCGATATCCTTGCTGTACTGAAAGTGTTGATAGACTTCGTTGGGGTAAGAAGACTCTGTCGACGACGATCTTTCCGTGGCTTTTAGCTGAGGATAACTCAGTTATATCCGATTAGGGAAATAACTCTTTAAATTAAGCCGGACGACGCGTTCGTGTTCTGCGAGGGATAAGCTTCCAGAATCTACTGGGGATAAGCTTACTGCTTGGGGTATGAGTTCCAACTTTCCTGGGGAAACTGGATTGGACTCTCTTGGGGAAGTTTTGAACTATGCCGGGGAAGCGATTCCTTTGAATGTTGATATGCCGCTGGGGAACAATCTTTAGACCAAGACTGCCGGGGATGCTTGTTATGAATAATGTGCTGCTGGGGAAGTACGTACTGGCTGCTGACTTACTCTCTGGGGAACTAAGATGTACTGGTTATATTCTTTAGCTGGACCTACCTTGGTACCTTGGAGGATAGAACAATTAGATTGCTTGGGCAACTCTATATTGCCCCTGTTTCTAGTGTCACCTGCCATTAATTCCTTTGTTTCGTATGCAAATATTTATGAGTTAGCAGATTATTGTCAACGCATATATCACAAATTGAACCTTGGACGTTCTTCGCAAAACAAAACAGAAAAGGAAAAACAATTGGCACTTTTAACTGAAAATATATTTGTATTGATTTTTTGAATGGCCTGAATAGGCGTTTTATATACAAGAGGCTGACGTCCTAGTAAGAGGAACGCCGCCGAACAAGAGAGTTTATACAAATTTTGTACAAAAGAAAATAAAACAGCTATGTGAAATGAATGATCCCACTGGGTTTCAACTCTGCTATTGCCTTTATAACTCCGAGCGTCTCATCACTTGATGACCTTGGTTGAAGGTGAAGCTGACTGATCGATGCCGTCTGAACTTGACGTAGATACCGGATTCTGGATGCCAAGTGATCAATGAGTCATAGTATTACGCTTTATCCCTAATTTTTGCCTGGACCGCCCTTTCGGGTTTTCAATCCACCGGGATACCCATTTTTGCCCAAGCCGCCTTTTCAGGTTTTCGACTTGCCGGGTGTACAGATTTTTTTTCATTTCATCCCTTCATTTTGCCCGAACCCTTTTGGTTCGCCGGGAAGCCCTAATTTTTGCCTAGGCATGTCAGCCTAGCGGGTCTTTTTCTCATGCGTAGTATCTTTTTACTATGTCTGCATTGGCGGGGTGAGGAAGGTCGTCACCATCCATGTTGGTCAATATCATGGCTCCTCCTGAGAACACATGCTTAACCACAAATGGCCCTTCGTACGTAGGGGTCCATTTGCCCCTTGGATCACTCTGAGGAAGGATGATTCTCTTGATCACCAGATCCCCGACTTGATATTCCCGTGGTCTGACCTTTTTGTTAAATGCCCTGATCATCCGTTTCTGATACGTCTGACCGTGGCAGATAGCAGCAAGTCTCTTTTCATCAATGAGGTTGAGATGATCAAGTCGTGTCTGGATCCAATCATCTTCGTTCAGATTTGCATCCTTCATTATCCGGAGAGAGGGAATTTGTAGTTCGATCGGTAAGACTGCCTCCATACCATAAACCAGAGAGAAAGGAGTTGCCCCGGTTGACGTCCTAGCTGAGGTACGGTACCCATGTAGAGCGAACGGTAACATCTCGTGCCAATCTTTATAAGTCACTGTCATTTTCTGCACGATTTTCTTGATATTCTTATTTGCTGCTTCTACAGCCCCATTCATCTTCGGTCTGTAAGGAGAAGAATTGTGGTGCTGTATCTTGAACTGTTCGCAGAGCTCAGCGATCATCTTATTATTCAGATTGGTACCGTTGTCTGTAATAATTCGCTCAGGGACGCCGTACCGACAGATCAGGTTGTGCCGAATGAACCGTGCCACAACAGTCTTGGTTACCGTAGCATAGGATGCTGCCTCAACCCACTTCGTAAAATAATCAATCGCCACTAGGATGAAGCGATGCCCATTAGATGCCGTAGGTTTAATCTCACCAATCATGTCTATGCCCCACATTGCAAACGGCCAAGGCGCAGTCAGAACATTCAGGGGAACCGGAGGAACATGCACCTTGTCTGCGTAAATCTGGCACTTGTGGCATGTCCTAGAATGTTGGTAGCAGTCAGCTTCCATTGTGGACCAGTAATATCCTGCCCGTAGGATTTTCTTAGCCATAGTATGCCCACTGGAATGCGTACCAAAGGTCCCTTCGTGTAGCTCTTCCATGATTCTTTCTGCTTCAGTCTTATCCACACAACGCAGTAAGGTTGAATCATGGTTTCGCTTGTACAAGATGTCGTTGCTAAGGAAGAACTTTGCTGCGAACCTTCTCAGGAATTTCTTATCATTGACAGATGCACCTTCAGGGTATTCCTGAGCTTCCAGATATCTCTTTACTTCATGGTACCAAGGCTTCTCAGTTACCAATTCAGTCTCGAGGTCGCAACAGTATGCCGGTTCGTCCAGTTTCCAGATGATGATTCGGGGAGCCTCATTATCCCATTTGACCTTGAACATAGAAGACATTGTAGCTAACGCGTCCGCTAACTGATTCTCTTCTCTTGGAAAGTGCTCAAAGGTTATCTCTGTGAAGTGGGGGATCAGGGTCAACACACATTCTTTGTAAGGAATCAAGTTTGGATGTTTCGTATCCCACTCTCCTTTGATCTGATGGATCACAAGAGCGGAGTCTCCGAAGACACTTAGAAATTTGATCCTTAAGTCGATCGCAGCTTGAAGACCCATGATGCACGCCTCATACTCTGCCATGTTGTTGGTACAGTTGAAACACAGCCGGGCAGTGAGCGGAGTATGAGTATCTTGTGGAGATATGATGATGGCGCCGATACCGTGACCCAAAGCATTGGAAGCTCCGTCAAAGTGCATAGACCATCGGGATCCTGGTTCAGGTCCTTCATCCGGTCCAGGTACTTCACAGTCAGTCACTATCATGATGCTCTCGTCTGGAAACTCGAAGTTCATTGATTGATAGTCATCTACAGCTTGATGTGCCAAATGGTCTGCCAATACACTTCCCTTGATGGCTTTTTGGGTCGTGTACTGAATGTCATATTCCGTCAAGATCATTTGCCATCTTGCAATTCTCCCAGACAGAGCAGGCTTTTCGAATATGTATTTTATAGGATCCATCTTTGAGATCAACAAGGTAGTGTGAGTCAGCATATACTGTCTCAGCCGGCGAGCAGCCCATACCAAAGCGCAACAAGTTTTCTCGAGCAGTGAGTATCGTGTCTCACAGTCGGTAAACTTTTTGCTAAGGTAATAAATGGCATGCTCTTTTCGGCCAGACTCGTCATGCTGCCCCAGCACACACCCCATTGAGTTGTCAAGCACTGTCAGGTATAGTATCAGAGGTCTCCCTTCAACCGGTGGCATAAGGATAGGTGGTTCTTGGAGATACTCTTTGATTCTGTCGAAGGCAGCCTGACATTCATCGTTCCAACGTACTACCTGATCTTTCTTCAGCAGCTTGAAGATTGGCTCACAAGTAGCAGTCAGATGTGAGATGAACCGAGTAATGTAATTCAGGCGTCCTAAAAAGCCTCTGACTTCCTTCTCTGTCTTAGGAACTGGCATCTCTTGAATAGCTTTGACCTTAGCAGGGTCCACTTGAATACCTTTATCACTGACCATGAAGCCTAGCAACTTTCCAGATCTTACCCCGAAGGTACACTTGTTCGGGTTCAATCTCAGCTTGTACTTTTTCAACCGGTCAAACAATTTTTGCAGATGATCTAAGTGCTCTTCCTCAGTCTGGGACCTTGCGATCATGTCGTCAACATACACTTCTATTTCATGATGGATCATGTCATGAAATAAAGCAACTATGGCACGTTGGTAGGTTGCCCCAGCATTCTTCAACCCGAACGGCATGACCTTGTAACAGAAGGTGCCCCACTGAGTAACAAATGTAGTCTTTTCCATGTCTTCAGGTGCCATCTTGATCTGATTGTAACCTGAAAAGCCATCCATGAAAGAGAACACCTTATGCTGAGCTGTATTATCAACAAGGACATCAATGTGAGGTAGAGGGAAGTCATCCTTGGGGCTGGCCCTGTTCAGATCCCTGTAGTCGACACACATTCTGACCTTACCGTCTTTCTTCGGTACCGGCACCACATTAGCAACCCACTGAGGGTAAGAAGTTACTGCAAGAAATCCGGCATCAAACTGTTTCATGACCTCGGCTTTAATCTTCTCAGACATCTCTGGATGCATCCGACGGACCTTTTGCTTAACTGGAGGGCAGTCTTCCTTAGTTGGCAAGTGATGGACCACAATATCGGTATCCAACCCGGGCATGTCTTCGTAGGACCAGGCAAAGATCTCCATATAATCATGCAGCATCTTGGTTAACCGTTGCTTCACGCTGCGCTCTAGGTTGGCACCAATCTTTACCTCTTTCCTGTCTGCCTCAGTACCCAAGTTTATTATTTCCACTGGCTCTTCATGGGGTTGAATTGCCCTCTCTTCCTGAAGTAACAGTCTTGCAAGCTCGCCAGGCACTTCGCAATCATCTTCACCTTCGTCTTCGGCTAAGTTGATCGGATTTTCGAAGTCAAAATTGGCAGTAGCAGAGTTGTTATCAATAAGATCCAGAGTGGATTGGAACCTGTATGAGTGAGTGTGTGTGTAAATACAGCTGTTTTGAAAGATATGTAAAGGAAAGAAAGACAGAAAAGGAGCATAAAATTTGCAATGCGAAAATACGTCCAAGATTTTCATTCATGATATATGAAATGACAATTTATATGCCCTCACAAATGAAACCACGGTGCCTCGGGTAAGACACCGGGCCATAGAGTTTATTATTGTTTATTACAAATACCAAAAACATAGGAATTCATTACTTAGTAACAAGAGAAACAAATAAGTTGTCTTTTGCGCTCCAATTGTTAAGTCCACCGTCGGTTGCCGGGTAGATCCAGCTATCAAACTCAGCTTCATCAACTTCCTCTCGTACCCAATAACATTCACTCCATGAGCGGGCAGGGGAGCTGTCACTACATTAGGCTTCTCAGATGCCTAAAACTGTACCTCCTTGGCGTCAATAAGGTCCTGCAGCTTGCTCCTTAACGCCCAACAATCATCATTAGAGTGCCCCGGGCTATCAGAATGGTAAGCACAACGAGCATTCGGGTTGTACTTAGGAGATGTAGTATTGGGAAACTTCGGAGCCTCCCTGACAGTCACTAAGTTAGTGGATAGCAACTGTGGCAGGATCTGTGATAAGGTCATGCTTAAGCGGGTGAACTCTCTCCGGGGTCTTTCAACCTTTTGATGATTAGTTGACCGAGGAGCGGCATCAGGCTTAGCAATCATTACCGCACTGACAGATTAGCGGCGCTCAGGTCTCTCTGATTTCCGGGAACCATATACGGCACTAGACTCCTTCTTGAATGGTTTCTTTTCAGAACTAGATGATGCACCCTTCGCAATCTTACCAGACTTTAACCCAGCTTCAATTCTCTCTCCAGTCAGAATCAAATCAGTGAATCCAGCAGAAGAATTCCCAATGAGATGGTTGAAAAACGGCCCAGATAGGGTCCCCAAGAACATGTCTACCAACTCCCGATCGGTCAACGGTGGCTGCACCCTGCCAGCCAGGTCTCTCCACTTCTGAGCGTACTCTTTAAAACCTTCACTTGCACCTAACGACATACCCTGGAGTTGGGTACGTGTGGGGGCAAGGTCGGCATTATATTGATACTGCTTATAGAAAGCAGTAGCCAACTCCTCCCAGTTACGAACCTTGGTCCCATCCAGCTGATAGAACCATTCGAGATGAGTCCCTGAAAGACTCTCCTGGAAGAAGTGGATCCACAAATTCTTATCCGCAGAGTACGGTTGAATTTTCCGAACGTAGGACCTTAGATGCAGCTTGGGACAAGACGCCCCGTCATACTTAGAGAAGGATGGTGCTTTGAACTTATGAGGGATAATCACACCAGTTGACAAACCCAGATCTCCGAAATCCAGCCCAGGTACCTGTTGAATCTCCATAGCCTTCAACCTATCCTCCAGTTGTTTGTATTTGTCTTCTGCAGGAGGGTACTGCTCTTCATCAAAATCAGTCTCGTTGTCGGAGACTACCGGACTAGGAACCCTTGCTTCTGCCTGAGGACTACTCTTGCCAACAGAAGAACCAGCCTCTTCCTGCTGCAGAGTATTACCAAACCTTCGGCCCGAGTTGAACATAACAGTTCTTCTCTTCTTCTTCTTCTTCTCCTTCTTCAGGAGCATAGCCTTCAGTTCTTCTTGACCCTGAGCCAAACCCTTGATTAATTCCTGGAATTGTGCATTCTGCACCTGAAGAGCCTTGATGGAAGTCTCAGTTGATGAAGATTCAGGATTCATGATGCTGAAATAAACAGCGAAGAACTGTAAGCAACCTGAAAAGGGGAAAAACCTGCTATGCACATGATGTATGAAATGCGTATGATTTATGTTTTCAAAGACAATCGGGAGTCAACTTTGTAAACAAAAAGGAACACACTTCATTAGATTTAACTTTGAAACAGAAATTATTCAACAGGTTGCCCTTAGGCGTTACATGAAAAGAAATACTGAAAAGGAAAATAAAACTGTAAAAGCACATCTGGGGCTCCTTATTGATCCCATGGTCTCCTCTTCTCAGTACGGATGTAGGCATTCAGAGCTCTCTCATTCTCCAACTGCTTGGTCAGCTTCTGGATCTTTGATTCCTGCTCGTTGAACTTTTCCCGGTAAGCATCCCGCTCTTCTCGCAGTTGCGACCAAGATCTCTTCAATGTCTCATAATCAGTAGGTATCTGAGGAGGAAGGACAGTTGGAGGACAGTTGGAGCTCTCTCAAGAATGACGGGTCTGACAGCTTCATACGGCATACCTAACTTCTGAGCACGGATGCGAACCCATTTGTAGTAGGCTTCCATAGGTAAAGAAGTCTTTGGCCCTAACTCCTGTGGGTCAGCTTTATGAACCTTGTCCCAAGCCTTGATGAACCTACGACGTAGCTCGTCACTATCCACCTGAAATTCAAAACTGATATGAGGCACCAACATCTCATGGGGACCTGCTCTTCTTGCTCTTCCAAACTGACGGAGTGCTAGACATGGATTGTAAGAGATCCCTCCTTGGGTACCAATCAGAGGGACATTAGGGTATTCCCCGCATCGATCAATAACAGTTGTCTCATCCAAACCTCTGCAAGTCCAAATGATGTCTTTATCGGTGAGAGACATTAACCTGTGAGCCCAACCTCTTCCTTCTTGATTCTTCAGTACGAACTTAAGGAGGTGCGAAATAAACCACCTCACCAACAAAGGGATACAACACCACAGAGTTCCTCGTCTTCGGGTAGTACGAGCATGAAGTTGTTGCAAGATGTCACCCAAGAGAGTGGGTACGGGATTCTGAGACATAAAGATCCTTATGGCAGTGACATTGATGAAGTTGTCAGGATTAGGAAACAGGACTAACCCATAGATTAGGAGAGCCAAGATGTCTTCATATGCCCTAAAATCCAGGTCATTCCAGAGACTGTTAGCTTTACCAATCAGAAACTTGGCCAAGAAACCCTTAACTCCGCTTCTAGTCACCCAGTTGTCTGTTACCTCTTGATGGGTCAAAGGAAGAGCTGCAGCAACATCCTCAAGCCTGAGGGCCTTTTCCCAACCAGTAAAGGGAGTCTGATCCAAGATAGGGACACCAAGCAAATCAGAGAACTCTTCCAGGGTAGGGACCAGCTGGAAGTCTTGAAAGGTGAAGCACTGGTACAGAGGGTCATAGAACTGGGTCAGAACACTCATCAACTGTTGATCCCGCTTTGCAGTGACTAAACTGAGAAGGGAACTGTTGTACCCCAAAATTTGCCCTCCCATATTCATCAAGAAATTGCCAAATCAAGGTCACAAAATTCCCCAAGGACTATGCAGCTCAACTGTCTCCTAGACAGTCAAAGCTAGGGTTTGAGTTCTGGTCAAGCAAATGAACTTTTCAAAGGCCCAATCAAGTCTCACATGCTTACAAAGAGGGTCAAGCATCCTCATATCAAGTTTCAAGGCATTCAGCTCAAAATTGCACAGTCAAAACCCTAGATTGCACTACAGTCAACTGTAGGGGCAAAATGGTCATTTGACAGTCAAAAGTTCGAATTTTTGGTCAACATATCATTTTGAAGCCACAAACATCATTTGATCAATGCTTGATCATGATTCTCAAAATTTGGCTCAGAAATCATCAAAGATGCAAAAGTTGCTATATTTGGACAGCTGAAAAAGTCAACTGAAATTGACCAGGGCATAACTTTCACATGGATTATCAGAAAAATTCCATCCAAAGCTCATTTTGAAGATAAAGACATTTCCTACAATTCATCTTCATGTTCCAAGTCCAAGAAATGCTCTCACAAAAAGTTATCAATTTCAACATTATAGGTCATTTTCAAAAGTCAACAAAAAGTGACTTTAAGTCAAAGGCCATAACTTGAGATTGGTAAATCAAAATGACATGGGACCAAAGGCATTGGTTAAAGGACTCAAAGACCTTTCCAAAATGTCCAAGAACATGTGAAAAGCTTAAAAATTGACCAAGTTATGCCTTGTGGAAGTTGGGAAAGTTTTAGGAATTTTGAAAAGTCAACATTGATGCAAAAGGCCTAAAAATGCAAATGGGCCCATTTTTCTTCCAAGTTTCTTCATGCCAAGCCTATGCACGACCATTAGGCCCAAAGGGAAGTATTTTCATATTTTTTAATTATTTATTTGAATTAATATTAATTTATATTCATTTAAATCATTTTAATATATGAAAAATATCAAACTTAACCTAAAAAAATCTTTTCATGCATGTTTAACCTCAATATTTCGTGCTTGATTGATTATGGCAAGTTTTGATAAGATTTGAGCATGATTGAACCAAAAGCCATGAGAAAAAGATTTGAAAAAGATCTTGTAAAATCAAATATTGAAATTCATCAATGCATAAGATTTTGTCCAATTTTTCTTAACCTAATCACTCCATATATGATCAGCATCACAACCCTAATGCTCCAAGACTGGAAGCTGCGCCCAAGAACCCTTTTACATATTGAATTTTTTCATAAAAAACTCAAACACTGAAAACTAGCCTAGAGGTCGATTCAAGCTTCACTTTTTGTTTCATCATCATCCTGAAGCATCACTGAATGCTCCTCAATCATTAATATCAATTAAAGCACAAAGAATCGTTGGTTAGAACTCAAACTGCAAAGCGAATTTTTTGAAATCATATACCACGAATCATACACCTTTTGCATCTTTTGTTTATGAATTCTTGTTTCTCATGAAGTTTCAAAGCTAACCATAACTTTCAATTAAAATTTCGTGCGCTT
Source organism: Vicia faba (assembly GCA_948472305.1). Classification (NCBI taxonomy): domain Eukaryota; kingdom Viridiplantae; phylum Streptophyta; class Magnoliopsida; order Fabales; family Fabaceae; genus Vicia; species Vicia faba. Next base: position 598,591,004 of record OX451737.1, read on the forward strand.
TTGGCCAAGATGCCATGTTCAAATATTAGGGTTTGCAGGTTTCAGAATTAGGGGTTTCCTAATCAAGAAAAATCAGAGCTCAAGAATGCCATGGTTGGACTCAACACCTCAAGACGAAGACGTCTGAACCCTCGCGATGAATTTATGGTCCATAGGATGCTAATCGCTATTTTCTTATAGGTTGCTTAAGGCCACGCATCCAAAACCGTGGCTAAAGGGTTTTGTTTCAGAAAATAATGGGGAAGATGACGCGCTGGCAACCACTGAGTGGTTCATTCAAACCAGCGCGCGCTTTTAGGACCACTGACCAATTTTGATATTTGTTATTTAATTGATATATTATGTTAATTGAAATTGAATGGTTCAGCTGGCAGGTACTCACGCGTGTAACCTTCAAGACCTGGGTTCAAGTCCCAGGTCTATGCAAATTCCATATTATTTTTCATAAATAATTCTTATGCAACGCGCTTGATGAGGACCACCATACTCCATCCATATCCCATTAGCCACGCGTCCTACAAAAGCCAATCTATGACCAGGAATCAAAGAGCACCATGCACCAGGTCAAAGCGCTGACACCTAATCCAAAAAAGTCAACGAATCAACTCTTGATTGGGCCAGAATTACCAGGCCTATACCTCCTTATTTGGGGCAGCACCCCACTCTGGTTTGCTTTTCTTTTCTTTTATTATTTTAATTATTGTATTATTTATTTTCATTGCTTTAATTAATTAATTTTCTTTTTTTTTTTACAAAATATAAAAACACCATAAAAATCCAGAAAAAGACCAAAAATTAATAAATATTAAATTTTAATTATTTTCATTAATAAATTGATATATGTATATAATTTAGGTTAATTAGGTTATAGCTTTAATCTTTTTAACAAAAAACACCAAAAATAGAATTTAGGTTTAAATAACTTTTCTTTTTAATTTTTCCCTTTTTTAGAATAATAATAATTATTTATTTATTTATTTTTCTATTTAAATTGTACATAAATGAATTAGGTTTAATTTAGGTTTTAATTTAAATCTTTCATAATAAACTTAAAAAAATAATAGAATTAGGATTTCCCTTTTAATTTAATTTCAATTAACCTCTTTTCCTTATTAAATCTAAAAAAAAACACAAAATACCAAAAAAAACATTTAATAATTTTAATTTTTAAGTCCTTATTAATTTTAATTATTTGCAAAAGGGTCCAACGCCCTAGTTTCGTTTTAATTATTTAATTTGCGCATTTATCTTATGTCGTTTAATTATAATTTTGTATCTCTCCCAAAGCATTGTAATTTTACTTTTCGCACTTTATTTACTTCGCTTTATTTATTTTCCGCTAAATCGGGTCCGGTTTAATTTTGGCGATGTGGACCCGCGCCTTTGTAATAGTTTTAGATTTATTTTTCCGCAAACTTATAACTGTTAAATAGCATGCAAGAATGAATGGACAAATTAAAATCAAGCGTAGAACACGACAAACATGACAAGACAAATAACTGAAACATGACACACAATTCGCACACACCACCCCTAGGGTACGCCTCACTGTTGCCTTTCGAAAGGTGGTCGTCGAGTAGAGGACGTCTTAGTAAGTCCTCATGATCCGGGAACCTGGCATGAGGGTAGCTTCTAAGGTGTCTTCCTATTGCTCTGGTGATCACCATGTCCCGAACCTCGAATTGACCCGAACACCTCCAACGGTGGTGCTACCTACCTCTCAATGGTGGGATGGCACTACTTTGAAGGACATTTACCCAGACGAATTCCTTAGGGTAGGTAGACGACTCTAGATACTTGCTTTAATTTCAAAATAAATCAAAAATACTTTTCACACCGACACCTTTTCAAAAAGCTTTCGAAAGCAATTTTTCAAACACTCTTGAGGACCGATACAAGAGTCGAACTGGAATTTTCAAAGAAACCTTTTTTAAAACCCACATTGAAAAGCAAACAAACCATTTTTGAAAACACAAATGAGCAAGTATCTAAGAGCCCATGGATAACCATGGATAGAAAGGGTGCTAACACCTTCCCTTTCTATAAATCTACCTCCCGAACCGAGAGCAATCTCTATAAGGAATTTTTCTGTGCTTTTGTCCTTTCCATGTTGGAGAAAATAAAAGACGGTGGCGACTCTTGCTTCCGCGATATTTCGCGAACCAGCGTTAAACAGTCAGTTCCAGATCCACCGATCACAGAACTGGCGACTCTGCTGGGGATAAAACTTAAAGTGAGGTTTACCTTAGGGCTAGCTTATAACTATGTTTTCAATTGTTTTCCTTGTGTGCTTTAAATTATGGGTTGCTTGGGAGTTCTATAGATCCTACACCCGGATCTGGGGGATACCTTTCTTAGAAAGTAGCAACAAGGCTGTGAGGGAACTGTGCGGGGTATACCGACACGGTTGAAACAGTCTGCTACGTTGATGTGGCACTTTGGTGTGTACCGGTAACCCTTGAGTTCAGTCAAGGAGAGTACGGGGCCTCCGCGTGGTGTCGTGAAGCATCAACAGACCTTAGGAACCTTAATTGAACAATCTTGGCATCTTTAGGGTAGTGAGATGACTGACTTTGGTGCAGTCCGAGGTTGGTTGATACTCGATACTACACTCAATTGAGGGTTGCTTTCCTGGAATATTTCGGTCGCCAGTTCAGTGGCTAAATCGAAACGATGAACAATGAAAGCAATCCCGTGATATTGGGAACCTTAGAACCCGGTTACTTTGATTAGGACAGGTTGAACCCACCAACTTCAAGAGGGTACTACCCAGCCCCCATGCTGGCCTAAACCTAAGGGATCTCTCTTGTGTGACTTGTGTGCCTTCGTACTTGACTATCTGCATGCTTGTGACCTAACACTTGTTCTTGCAGGTTTTGTTTCAGTCCTTAATTGGGACTCATAACAGGGCTACTCATATTACCCCATGCATATCATGACATCATACCATTGCATACATCCTAACTCATTTCAAGGATCTCAAGGGCTTGTGATGCAGGTCATGATGAACCAATTGTCCAGCAAGGGGCAAAAGGGGATTTATTTTCCTCTAGACAAGATTGTCAGGGGCTATGACCCACTGGATATGGTGAGCCTTCGACCCTTGAAGAGGGATTTTCTGCAACAGGAAGTTTCTTCAATCAAGTCACCAGTTTTCAACTCTAACAAGTTTCTCTGTTTACCCCGCGAGATCCCTGAAATCATTGCATGCATGTCATACATATCATTGCATAACAGGTACCCTTTCTCTGCAGGTTACTTACCTTCTTCGCTGTTTATTTCAGCCCGATCGTCATGAATCCTGAATCATCAGCTGAGCAGTCTATCAAGGCCCTCCAGGCTCAGAATGCCCAATTCCAAGGGCTAATCATGAACTTGACCCAGGGGCAGCAAGATCTGAAGGCTCTGCTTTTGAAGAAGGAAAAGAAGAAGAAGAGGACTGTCTTGTTCAGCCCTAGACGCAGATCTGGGAATACACCGCAAGTTGAAGCTGAGAGGACAACCCCATCTGTGGGAAAAAGCAGTCATCATGAGGGAGAGGTTCCCAGTCCAGTGGTCTCCGACAACGAGACAGATTTTGATGAAGAGCAGTACCCTCCTGCTGATGACAGATATAAGCAACTAGAGGACAGAATGAAAGCTATGGAGGTTCAACAGGTACCTGGGCTGGATTTCGGAGATCTGGGTTTGTCGACTGGTGTGATTATCCCACATAAATTCAAAGCACCAACTTTCTCGAAGTATGACGGGGCGTCTTGTCCCAAGCTGCACTTAAGGTCCTATGTTCGGAAGATTCAGCCGTACTCTGCGGATAAGAATCTATGGATCCACTTCTTCCAGGAGAGTCTTTCAGGGACTCATCTCGAATGGTTCTATCAGCTGGATGGGACCAAGGTTCGTAACTGGGAGGAGTTGGCTACTGCTTTCTACAAGCAGTATCAGTATAATGTCGACCTTGCTCCTACGCGTACCCAACTCCAGGGTATGTCGTTAGGATCAAGTGAAGGTTTCAAAGAATATGCGCAGAAATGGAGGGATCTCGCTGGAAGGGTACAACCACCTCTGACTGACCGTGAACTTGTGGACATGTTCTTGGGGACCCTGTCTGGTCCATTCTTCAACCACCTCATTGGTAACTCATCTGCTGGATTCACTGACCTCATCCTGACCGGCGAAAGAATTGAAGCTGGTATCAAGAGTGGGAAAATTCAAGAGGCCACACCTCCTGACACTCACAAAAAGCCTTACACGGGAAGGAAAGAGTCTAATGCAGCTTACAGCCATAAGAGCCGACGTGATCAACATGCAGGGGCAGTCATGATCTCTGGTTCTGCACCACGCCGCCAACCACAGAGGGGAAACCAGCAAAGGCCGGACGGGCCTAAAAGGCAGTTCACCAACATTAACATGCCATGGTCGCAAGCACTGCAACATATGTTGAAGATGAACCTGATTGCAGTGATCAACCCTCCCGCCAATCCTAAGACTTCCTCTCCTAGCTACAATCCAGAAGCCAGATGCGCTTATCATTCCGATAGCCCGGGGCACGATACTGAAGACTGTTGGGCACTGAAATACAAAATTCAGAACATGATCGATGCCAAAGAGATCGAGTTCGAGCCTGCTGAGACTCCCAATGTGATCAATGCTCCATTGCCAAAACATGGCTAGGATTGAGAATTTTTTTGTTCATTTGAATTCAAGTTGTATTTTTCCTTTTTTGTTCAGATAAACAATTATTATGTTAAACTCTTTTATTTCATGAATGCATTACACATGTCTGTCTTGATTTAATTATGTTTACTATTCTTAAAACTGCTTTCATACTTTTGCAATGGTCAACTCCTAATTGAAAATTCCAAACCTCTTGAGGGAGGATGACGAAAACGATACCATAATCTACAGTATGCTTTTGAACAGACCCCGCTGATGAGGTACAGGCATTGTTTCAATCCCTAAACACTGGAGTTATCAGGATGCTAATCCCTCGTCAACCCATCTGAGCCAAAGAAGTAGGAGTTTTTTATTTTCGAAAATCAAAACCCTTAATCATAACCTGGGACAGGGTAGTTCTCTCAGTTGATCCAAGTGCACAATAAATGGCACCAAATGAGTTTTTCAAAAACAAAAGACAAGGATGGTTCAGAACAATCATAAGGACAGGCAGTCATCATTATCGAAAAAAAAAATCATAAATGAAAAGCCCAAAAAGTCAAAACCAATAAAGAAGACTTACCAAACTGGGGCATCCCGCTGACTGTAATTCCAAAAAGGAAACAGTTCAGGCAAAAAAAAAAAAGGGATAACAAAAGTCAAGCAAGAGGTCTCACGACCAAAGCAAAAATGACTGCCTATCCAAAAAGAAATCATCAACATTTGAACCATCATTGGAACATCAGAACAAAGACTCAAATAAGGTCTAACGCACGATCAACTGAGTTTAGGTTCGGAGAACATCACGAAGAGCGGGTGGGTACAAATAATTTGAGCCTTATCCTTTGTTTCTTAAACCGTGAACCCGGCCACGATATAACCCTTAAAAGTCCTAGCTGAAGCATGGGTTAGTTCGAAAGCATACTGTTACGAAGGTATCCTGACTCCTGAAGGTTTGCTGTAAGATATTGAATTGACATCGCACTGTATTACAAAAAATGCATTTTCAAAATTCAAGACAGACATAGACTTTTGCATTCTTAAAATAACTTTGTTTGCATATGATTATTTGTTTGAACAACAGGGAATTTCGCACGATGAACACCTTGTGAACAGAAGTACCTCCAATCAAGGGGCACAGTAGGAGCATTGCCCATTACCTGGGGCATAGCAAAATACTTCCAACAGGGGCAACTCCTTACATTTTGAGAGCGTGGACATAGTCGGAAAAATACTGCGCATAATCAAAGACCCGCTAGGTTGACACACCTAGACAAAAATAAGGGCTTCCCGTCGAACCAAAAAGGTTCGGGCAAAATGAAGGGACAAAATGAAAAAATTGTACACCCGGCAAGTCGAAAACCTGAAAAGGCGGCTTGGGCAAAAATGGGTATCTCGGTGGACTAAAAACCCGAAAGGGCGGTCCAGGCAAAAGTTAGGGATCAAAGCGTACGACTATGTTCCGGTATTTCATCACTTGTCTACTCGAAGATTTGTCAATCACCCACACAGGTATCCTCTTCCCTCACCTCCGAAGCAGGGGCAGTAATGAGTTATCCAGGCGATTCAATTGCTCTGTCAACCAAAGTACAAAGGACAGATCAACATAAGGATGATTACCATCTACCTTTACAAATTCCAGATCGTGGGCTAGCGTCCGAAACCAAACAGGACAATCATCCACTTAATCAAAATCATGCAACCCAACACCGGTTTCTTCTCAACCTTCAGACAATGTCATACACAGACTCCTCCTCCATAAGATGACCTAACCCCGGTTCATCAAGAAGTTTTTACACAAACTTATCCAAGTAACCTTACCCCGGTTCCTCCAGAAATCTTACATGGATTTAGCACAAGTAACCTAACCCCGGTTCATCAAAGTTCTACACAAACTTATCCAAGTAACCTTACCCCGGTTCCTCCAGAAATCTTACATGGATTTAGCACAAGTAACCTAACCCCGGTTCCTCCTGAAGTCTTACATGGACCTATCTCAAGATGACCTAACCCCGGTTCATCAAAGTTCTACACAAACTTATCCCTAAGCAACCTTACCCCGGTTCGTCAAAAAAAATCTCACACAGATCTATCTCAAGGTAACCTAACCCCGGTTCCCCCAGAAGTCTCACAGGGACTCGTCTCCAGTAACCTTACCCCGGTTCGTCAAGAAATCTCACATGGATTTACCCCAAGGTAACCTAACCCCGGTTCCTCCAGAAGTCTTACATGGATTTAGTTCAAGATAACCTCACCCCGGTTCATCAGGAAGTTTTACATGAACTTACCTCACCAAGCAACCCTACACCGGTTCCCCCCTCCTCAAAATGCAGTTTTACATGGACTCGTCACCCAGAAACCCTACACAGGTTCTCCCTTTCCGAAAACGAAGTTTTACACGAACTCGTCATCAAAATAACCCTACCCAGGTTCCTTCTCCCTTTTCAGATGCGGTTTTTACACGAGCTCATCAGCAGGCAACCCTACATAGGTTCCCTCCTTCAACCCATAACCAATACAGTTCAATACTTCCCTAGAAGAGTCCAATCCAGCTTCACCAACAAAGTTGGAAGTCATATCCCTCAAGCAGTAAGCTTATCCCCAGTAGATTCTGGAAGCTTATCCCTCGCAGAACACGAACGCGTCGTCCCAGCTTGATTTAAAGAGTTATTTCCGTAACAGGATATAACTGGGTTATCCTCAGCCAAAAGCCACGGAAAGAGCGTCCTCGGCAAAGTATCTTCCTACCCCCAGCGAAGTCTATCAACACTTCCAGCACAACAAGGATATCCCCAGCATAACTCATCAATGGTATCCCCGGCGGAGTTATCTTCATCAACTCAGCAAAGCATCGCTATCCCCACAGAGTAGCACTCCCCAGCATGATCGCTAGAGTATCTTTTCTCCCGCAGAATTATTTCATTCCTCAACAGAGTTATATCCGCCTACCGGTATTCTTGCAACGAATCATCCACAGCGGAAGCAAAATCTCTTCCTCAACATCAGCCCAGGATATGACTTCCCGGCACCCGTCAAGGATTTATTTTCCTAGACAAAAACATACATGAATCATCACATACATCATTATAGCATGCATGTACGCATCATATCATATAAATCACATCCATATTGAGAACATCATTGCTTGATCCATATCATGCATTGCATATAACTGACCTTTACCTTGCAGGAAAGATGCAGTTGAAATTCTCAAACATATTTCAAAGATTTCTCTAGTCCAGTTAAATCGACTCCAAACAGATTTTTCTGATAAAGACTCAGTAGAAGTTCTTTTATGGTCCCCTCTCCAACGGCGTGTGAGGTGGTAATTCCTTCGCCAGATGTTCCCCTCTCCGACATGAGCGTGAGGTGATATTCTCTTATGGTCCCCTCTCCAACGGCGTGTGAGGTGGTAATTCCTTCTTCAGATGTTTCCCTCTCCGGCAGGAGCGTGAGGTGATATTCTCTTATGGTCCCCTCTCCAGCGGCGTGTGAGGTGGTAATTCCTTCTTCAGATGTTTCCCTCTCCGGCATGAGCGTGAGGTGATATTCTCTTATGGTCCCCTCTCCAACGGCGTGTGAGGTGGTAATTCCTTCTTCAGATGTTTCCCTCTCCGGCAGGAGCGTGAGGTGATATTCTCTTATGGTCCCCTCTCCAACGGCGTGTGAGGTGGTAATTCCTTCTTCAGATGTTCCCCTCTCCGACATGAGCGTGAGGTGATATTCTCTTATGGTCCCCTCTCCAACGGCGTGTGAGGTGGTAATTCCTTCTTCAGATGTTTCCCTCTCCGGCAGGAGCGTGAGGTGATATTCTCTTATGGTCCCCTCTCCAGCGGCGTGTGAGGTGGTAATTCCTTCTTCAGATGTTCCCCTCTCCGGCATGAGCGTGAGGTGATATTCTCTTATGGTCCCCTCTCCAACGGCGTGTGAGGTGGTAATTCCTTCTTCAGATGTTCCCTTCTCCGGCATGAGCGTGAGGTGATATTCTCTTATGGTCCCCTCTCCAACGGCGTGTGAGGTGGTAATTCCTTCTTCAGATGTTTCCCTCTCCGGCATGAGCGTGAGGTGATATTCTCTTATGGTCCCCTCTCCAACGGCGTGTGAGGTGGCAATTCCTTTTTCAGATGTTTTCCTCTCCGGCATGAGCGTGAGGTGATGTTTCCTTTCAGATTATAATTTCCTACAGTTCCCTCTCCAACGGCGAGTGAGGTGACTCCCTTTGAGATTATAATATCCTTTGGTTCTCTTCCTGACACTACGAAGATGGTAATCCTCACCAAGATTTTCTCAACGAGCGTTGTTGAGGTTGAAATCATTCAGGATTCTCTTACCATTCATGCTAAGGCAGTAACCATCCCTGGTCCACTCATCAGCGTTTGAAGCTCCAGATTCAGCTCCTGTAACCAGTCAGGACATATCTATACCAAGCATCTAAAATCAGCTCCTGCGACGTGTCAGGTACTCATTTTTCTGTTGTGCAGGTATGCAGGTTCTCGCTAAGGAATCTCTTACGCGATCAACATCCAGATGGCATCTATAAGCCCATCATCCTATCCAGCAATCTCTAAATGGCATCTATAAGCCCATTCCCTCATCATCATTGCTTCTAGGTGAGCGCAAATTTCTGGGCACTCTAGTGTCCAATCATCTTCTACCCTCGGATTACGAAAGGCACGTCAGCCAATCTGCATCCTCAGGTCTAAGAAGATTGAACAGGGGCAACTGTTGTACCCCAAAATTTGCCCTCCCATATTCATCAAGAAATTGCCAAATCAAGGTCACAAAATTCCCCAAGGACTATGCAGCTCAACTGTCTCCTAGACAGTCAAAGCTAGGGTTTGAGTTCTGGTCAAGCAAATGAACTTTTCAAAGGCCCAATCAAGTCTCACATGCTTACAAAGAGGGTCAAGCATCCTCATATCAAGTTTCAAGGCATTCAGCTCAAAATTGCACAGTCAAAACCCTAGATTGCACTACAGTCAACTGTAGGGGCAAAATGGTCATTTGACAGTCAAAAGTTCGAATTTTTGGTCAACATATCATTTTGAAGCCACAAACATCATTTGATCAATGCTTGATCATGATTCTCAAAATTTGGCTCAGAAATCATCAAAGATGCAAAAGTTGCTATATTTGGACAGCTGAAAAAGTCAACTGAAATTGACCAGGGCATAACTTTCACATGGATTATCAGAAAAATTCCATCCAAAGCTCATTTTGAAGAGAAAGACATTTCCTACAATTCATCTTCATGTTCCAAGTCCAAGAAATGCTCTCACAAAAAGTTATCAATTTCAACATTATAGGTCATTTTCAAAAGTCAACAAAAAGTGACTTTAAGTCAAAGGCCATAACTTGAGATTGGTAAATCAAAATGACATGGGACCAAAGGCATTGGTTAAAGGACTCAAAGACCTTTCCAAAATGTCCAAGAACATGTGAAAAGCTTAAAAATTGACCAAGTTATGCCTTGTGGAAGTTGGGAAAGTTTTAGGAATTTTGAAAAGTCAACATTGATGCAAAAGGCCTAAAAATGCAAATGGGCCCATTTTTCTTCCAAGTTTCTTCATGCCAAGCCTATGCACGACCATTAGGCCCAAAGGGAAGTATTTTCATATTTTTTAATTATTTATTTGAATTAATATTAATTTATATTCATTTAAATCATTTTAATATATGAAAAATATCAAACTTAACCTAAAAAAATCTTTTCATGCATGTTTAACCTCAATATTTCGTGCTTGATTGATTATGGCAAGTTTTGATAAGATTTGAGCATGATTGAACCAAAAGCCATGAGAAAAAGATTTGAAAAAGATCTTGTAAAATCAAATATTGAAATTCATCAATGCATACGATTTTGTCCAATTTTTCTTAACCTAATCACTCCATATATGATCAGCATCACAACCCTAATGCTCCAAGACTGGAAGCTGCGCCCAAGAACCCTTTTGCATATTGAATTTTTTCATAAAAAACTCAAACACTGAAAACTAGCCTAGAGGTCGATTCAAGCTTCACTTTTTGTTTCATCATCATCCTGAAGCATCACTGAATGCTCCTCAATCATTAATATCAATTAAAGCACAAAGAATCGTTGGTTAGAACTCAAACTGCAAAGCGAATTTTTTGAAATCATATACCACGAATCATACACCTTTTGCATCTTTTGTTTATGAATTCTTGTTTCTCATGAAGTTTCAAAGCTAACCATAACTTTCAATTAAAATTTCGTGCGCTTTTGGCCAAGATGCCATGTTCAAATATTAGGGTTTGCAGGTTTCAGAATTAGGGGTTTCCTAATCAAGAAAAATCAGAGCTCAAGAATGCCATGGTTGGACTCAACACCTCAAGACGAAGACGTCTGAACCCTCGCGATGAATTTATGGTCCATAGGATGCTAATCGCTATTTTCTTATAGGTTGCTTAAGGTCACGCATCCAAAACCGTGGCTAAAGGGTTTTGTTTCAGAAAATAATGGGGAAGATGACGCGCTGGCAACCACTGAGTGGTTCATTCAAACCAGCGCGCGCTTTTAGGACCACTGACCAATTTTGATATTTGTTATTTAATTGATATATTATGTTAATTGAAATTGAATGGTTCAGCTGGCAGGTACTCACGCGTGTAACCTTCAAGACCTGGGTTCAAGTCCCAGGTCTATGCAAATTCCATATTATTTTTCATAAATAATTCTTATGCAACGCGCTTGATGAGGACCACCATACTCCATCCATATCCCATTAGCCACGCGTCCTACAAAAGCCAATCTATGACCAGGAATCAAAGAGCACCATGCACCAGGTCAAAGCGCTGACACCTAATCCAAAAAAGTCAACGAATCAACTCTTGATTGGGCCAGAATTACCAGGCCTATACCTCCTTATTTGGGGCAGCACCCCACTCTGGTTTGCTTTTCTTTTCTTTTATTATTTTAATTATTGTATTATTTATTTTCATTGCTTTAATTAATTAATTTTCTTTTTTTTTTTTACAAAATATAAAAACACCATAAAAATCCAGAAAAAGACCAAAAATTAATAAATATTAAATTTTAATTATTTTCATTAATAAATTGATATATGTATATAATTTAGGTTAATTAGGTTATAGCTTTAATCTTTTTAACAAAAAACACCAAAAATAGAATTTAGGTTTAAATAACTTTTCTTTTTAATTTTTCCCTTTTTTAGAATAATAATAATTATTTATTTATTTATTTTTCTATTTAAATTGTACATAAATGAATTAGGTTTAATTTAGGTTTTAATTTAAATCTTTCATAATAAACTTAAAAAAATAATAGAATTAGGATTTCCCTTTTAATTTAATTTCAATTAACCTCTTTTCCTTATTAAATCTAAAAAAAACACAAAATACCAAAAAAAACATTTAATAATTTTAATTTTTAAGTCCTTATTAATTTTAATTATTTGCAAAAGGGTCCAACGCCCTAGTTTCGTTTTAATTATTTAATTTGCGCATTTATCTTATGTCGTTTAATTATAATTTTGTATCTCTCCCAAAGCATTGTAATTTTACTTTTCGCACTTTATTTACTTCGCTTTATTTATTTTCCGCTAAATCGGGTCCGGTTTAATTTTGGCGATGTGGACCCGCGCCTTTGTAATAGTTTTAGATTTATTTTTCCGCAAACTTATAACTGTTAAATAGCATGCAAGAATGAATGGACAAATTAAAATCAAGCGTAGAACACGACAAACATGACAAGACAAATAACTGAAACATGACACACAATTCGCACACACCACCCCTAGGGTACGCCTCACTGTTGCCTTTCGAAAGGTGGTCGTCGAGTAGAGGACGTCTTAGTAAGTCCTCATGATCCGGGAACCTGGCATGAGGGTAGCTTCTAAGGTGTCTTCCTATTGCTCCGGTGATCACCATGTCCCGAACCTCGAATTGACCCGAACACCTCCAACGGTGGTGCTACCTACCTCTCAATGGTGGGATGGCACTACTTTGAAGGACATTTACCCAGACGAATTCCTTAGGGTAGGTAGACGACTCTAGATACTTGCTTTAATTTCAAAACAAATCAAAAATACTTTTCACACCGACACCTTTTCAAAAAGCTTTCGAAAGCAATTTTTCAAACACTCTTGAGGACCGATACAAGAGTCGAACTGGAATTTTCAAAGAAACCTTTTTTAAAACCCACATTGAAAAGCAAACAAACCATTTTTGAAAACACAAATGAGCAAGTATCTAAGAGCCCATGGATAACCATGGATAGAAAGGGTGCTAACACCTTCCCTTTCTATAAATCTACCTCCCGAACCGAGAGCAATCTCTATAAGGAATTTTTCTGTGCTTTTGTCCTTTCCATGTTGGAGAAAATAAAAGACGGTGGCGACTCTTGCTTCTGCGATATTTCGCGAACCAGCGTTAAACAGTCAGTTCCAGATCCACCGATCACAGGAACCATGCCTCTGAATGAAGGAAGTGGTATTTGGAATTCTGCTAACCAACTCATCAAGCAACTCAGGTGAATGGACAAAGTTGAATCGGATAGTATTCCTTCGCACAGGCATCATAGTGTCCTACAAAACAGAGCAAAGATGAAACCCTCTTGTCTTTGAAATGGTCAGTCCTTATGCAGGATGCATGCAATGCTCATGATGCTATGATGTTATGATAAAGCACACCACAAATAGATACAAAGGCAAACATGGTAAGGCACACAAGTCACACAAGGCAAGCCCTTAAAGTTTAGGCCAGCATGAGGTCTAGGTACTACCCTCTTTCAGTTTGTTGGTTCATACCTGTCCTAATCAAAAGTAACCGGGTTCTTAGAGGATCCCAATATCATTGACTACCCTCAATCGGTCATAACTCCAACATCGCAATATTTTCTTGCGGCCAGAACCATCACGAGAGTTTAGCCTCAATGGGCGTAGCATACTGCTACAATTCTAAAGGCCAAGTTGTGTCAATTAAGGTTCTAAGGTTGTTGGTGCTTAATGACTCCTTAGAAGACCCATATTCTCCTCGTTGCGACACAAGGGATATCGGTACAAACCAAGGTGCCACACCAACGTAGCCACTGTTTCACCTGTGTCGGTCTACGCCGGACAGGTCCCTCACAGCTTATGCTACCTAAACAGGGTATCCCCAGATCCGGGTTAGGATCTATGTAACTCCGATGCAACCCACAATAATAAAGCAAGCAAAGAAGACAATTGAAAACACAGTTATGAACTAGCCCTAAGGTACACCTCACTTTAAGTATCCCCAGCAGAGTCGCCAGTTCTGTGATCGGTGGATCTGGAACTGACTGTTTAACGCTGGTTCGCGAAATGTCGCGGAAGCAAGAGTCGCCACCATCTTTTATTTTCTCCAACATGGACAGGACAAAAGCACAGCAAAATTCCTTATGAGATAGTTTCTCGGTTCGGGAGGTAGATTTATAGAAAGGGAAGGTATTAGCACCCTTTCTATCCATGGTTATCCATGGGCTCTTAGATACTTGCTCATTTGTGTTTTCAAAAGTGTTTGCTTTTCAATTGTGAGTGGGTTTGAAAAAGTTTCCTTTTAAAGATTTCAGATCGACTCTTGTATCAGTCCTCAAGAGTGTTTGAAAAATTGTTTTGAAAGCTTTTTTGAAAGTGTCGGTGTGAAAAGAGTTTTTGATTTGTTTTTGAATTAGAGCAAGTATCTATGAGTCATCTACCTACCCTAAGGAATTAGGCTGTGTAAATGTCCTTAAGGTAGTGCCATCCCACCATTGAGAGGTAGGTAGCGCCACCGTTGGAGGTGTTCGGGTCAATTCGAGGTTCGGGACATGGTGATCACCAGAGCAATGGGAAGACACCTTAGAAGCTACCCTCATGCCAGGTTCCCGGATCATGAGGACTTACTAAGACATCCTCTACTCGACGATCACCTTTCGAGGCAAGGCAACAGTGAGGCGTACCCTAGGGGTGGTGTGTGATTCGTGTGTCATGTTCATTTGCATTTATCTTGTCATGTTATTGGTGTTCTACGCTCATTTTTATTTTAGTCATACATTCTTTCATGCCATTTGTTAACAGTTAAAAATATTGCGGGAAAAGTAAAAGATTCTAAGCTATTACAAAAGGCGCGAGTCCACATCGCCAAAATTAACCAGGACCCGATTTGACAGAAAATAAATAAATTGAAAGTGCGAGAAGTAATTACAAGGCTTTGGGAGAGGTACATAATTATTTAAGCAAAATAAAATAAATATGCGAAATTAAATCGAAACGAGGGCGTTGGACCCTTTTGCAAAAAATCAAATTAATGATGACGTTAATTAATTAAAAAAAGATGTTTTTGGTATTTTTAATATTTTAGGATTTAATGGAAAAAAGAAAGAATTAATTAAAATTAACTACTAACCCTACTCTTATTTTATTTTAATTTATTAAGAAAATATTAGAATTAAACCTAAATTAAACCTAATTCTTATATACAATTTTAATTATGAAAATAAATAAAATAAATAATATTATTGTGAAAAGGAAAAATTAAAAAGAATAAAACATTTATTAAACCTAGTTCGATATTTTTTAGATTTTGTTATGAAAGGAATTAAAATTAAAACCCTAATTTAAACTAATTAATTTACATGCATTTATTTACAAGAAATATTAAAATAAAAATATTTATTCTTTAATTCTTTTTTCTGATTTTTTTTTAGGATGTTTTTTTTTGTATTTTGTGAAAATATTTAATTAAATTGGACAGTAATTAAAAAAATAAAAATTATAATAAGAATAGAAAAAATAGAGAAAATTAAAAGAAGTTGCAAACCAAGGGGGGTGGTAGTCCCCAACATGGAGGTGCAATCATGGAGATTCTGGCCCAATAAGCATGGTCCATTTGACTTTTTCAAACAACCTGCTGGCATATTGACTAGGGTTTAGGGTGTCCCTCCAATCCATGCCTTTGATCTGATCTTGAGATGGACGTGGCACGTTTGATTTGGCAGTGTATGGTGGTCTTCAGTTCAAACGCTATACCTGAACATTAATTGCAAAATAACAAATGGAAAGGGTGAAGACCTGGGATCGAACCCAGGTCATTAACATTGCCAATAGCTACGCTCGCCACTAAGCCATTCCATGCGTTGTTAACATATAATGAATAACAAATATTATAAAAGAAAATCAACGCATTAGTGGACTTTGCGCGCGAGATTCAAAAGAGCCAACCAGCGTGTGCCACGAAATCGTCTTCTTCGCTATTCCTGAAACACAAAATATTAAGCAACGGTTTTATACGCGTTTTGTTAGGTGGCTTTTGGGAAAATAGCGATTAGCACTAGGGCAATCATAAATTAGGCGCGAGGGTATATTTGAGATCGTCCAGAAGCGCTGAGTTGAATGGTGGTAGTCTTGAGTCTCAATTTTTCCTCGTTTCAAAACCCCAATTTAAAACTCTACAAACCCTAAAACTCAAACATGGCATATTTGCATACAACACATAAAAAGGCAATTAAGTATATTGGTTAGCTTCAGAATTTTATAAGGAACATGAATCAATGAATAAAATGCTATGAAAATGCTTAGATTTGAGAACACGATTATGAGTTTTTCATGGAATATTTGGAGTTCTGTATACCGATTCCTTGAGCTTTGATGAAGGTTTTTGATTGGAATATGTTCAGTGATCTCCAAGGAAGCTAATGGAACAAGAATTATGCTTTTAATCGCCCTGGAAGTGAGTTTGCAGTTTTGAGTTTTTGGAGAAAAATTTCAAGTTTGATTATGGCCTTCTTGCGCAGCTTAGTGTTTATCCTGATTAGGGTTGTGATCCTGGCATATGTAGTAGTGAATTAGGTCAAGAAAAATCAATCAAATCCATTGCATTCATTGATTTTGGAAATTTGATTTTCTAAGATTTTTTCATATCTTTTTCCATGTGTTTTTGGTTCAAAATCAAGCCAATCAATCCAAATCTTTCCTTATCTGCATATACACGAAATCTTGAGGCTAAAACATGTATAAAAAGATTGATTAGGTTAAGTTAAATATTTTTCACATATTTAATTGATTTAAGTGAATTATTATAAATAAAAATTCAAATAAATAAATAAAAAATGAGAAAATACTTCCCTTTGGGCCAAGTGGTCGTGCACATGCCATGGATGATGAATTATGGAGGAAAAATGGGCCCATTAGCAATTTTAGGTCATTTGAATCAATGTTGACTTTTCAAAATATCCAAAAATTTCCCAACTTCCACAAGGCATAACTTGCTCAATTTTTAAGCTTCTCTCATGTTCTTTGACATTTTGGAAAGGTCTTTGAGTCCTCTAACCAATGTCTTTTGTCCCATGTCATTTTGATTTACCAATCTCAAGTTATGGCCTTTGACTTAAAGTCCCTTTTTGTTGACTTTTGAAAATGACCTATAATGTTGAAATTGATAACTTTTTGTGAGAGCATTTCTTGGACTTGAAGTATGAAGATGAGTTGTAGGAAATGTCTTTCTCTTCAAAATGAGCTTTGGATGTAATTTTTCTGATAATCCATGTGAAAGTTATGCCCTGGTCAATTTCAGTTGACTTTTTCAACTGTCCAAATAAGGAAACTTTTGCATCTTGATGATTTCTGAGCCAAATTTTGAGAATCATGATCAAGCATTGATCAAATGATGTTTGTGGCTTCAAAATGATATGTTGACCAAAAATTTGAACTTTTGACTGTCAAATGACCATTTTGCCCCTACAGTTGACTGTAGTGCAATTAGGGTTTTGACTGTGCAATTTTGTGCTGAATGTCTTGAAACTTGATATGAGGATGCTTGACCATGTTTGTAGGCATGTGAAACTTGATTGGACCTTTAGAAACTTCATTTTCTCAATCAGACTCAAAACCCTAATTTTGACTGTATAGGAGATCTTTGACTGTGCAACCTTTAGGGAGTTTTGAAGCTTGACTTGGCAATTTCTTGGAGAATATGGGAGGGCAAATTTTGGGGTACAACAGTCGGCATCAGAGAAACCTAATCCATTTTCCACAGTCAGGCTAGCCACGCAATTTTGAAATTGATCCGCAGAGGTTTCCTGGGGCACATGGGCTGCCTTCAGGAATTTTATCAGAGCTTTAGCGTGCGCTTCCGAGCAAAGTAGTAGTGCCAGCATGGAGATTTTTGAGGGGGTTTGCCCCAGCTGTTCCACCACATCGTAATCACTCCTTTTGATTATCCTCAAGATCTCATCCATTTCCTTCTTGGAGGTTTCCGGGATGACCAAGGGTTGAGCCCTCGTCCTGACGAGCTCATCTTAGATTTCCTTACCTTTATCAACAGCGGTAGGAGGGACAATACTAGGAACAACAACATCTTCAATCAAAGGGGTCTAGCGGAGAGTTTTATTGGTGCAGGGATGACCTTGTCAGCTGATGAGGGTCCAAAGATTGCTCTTGGAGGGGCAATCTCTGGAGAAAATATTCTCCCGCTCCGGGTGATTTTGCTCGTGCCTGCAATGTTACCAATGCTGGCTTCTTCATCATCCGAACTTTCTTCAGTTATTTCGATTTGTTTGATACCATGGTAGTAGATGTCACCGCCATAGTTCCATGGTATCGACTTCTCAGAAACATAGGGGACATGCCCTGGCATTGTTATCTTCAAAGGAACAGATTTCGTAGCTGGTGTAATCTTAACAGGCTTTTTGACGGCCTTGGAAAGATTGGCGTGAATGGTTATGATTGAGACATCTTCAGTATGAGTTGGAACAACAGAAACTTTTTCAAACAAAATTTGTCGACTATCCATAAGGCCTTGGATGCCTTTCTTCAGTAACGGACAATCAAACGGCAGAGAGTAACAACAATAACAGTCTTCTTTACATCCCGGGAAGATCCCGGCCCTTAAAAAATTCAACTTGATGGTTAGCAATGGAGTTACCAGATCATTGACGTCAGCGACATACAAATCTTCTTCAATGGCATTTACATTTCGGCCGTGCTTCAGCATGGGAGCAGATATCACATTAGGCTTCTCCGGAGCGTCAAACTCCACCTCCTTCGCCTCTATCAGGTCTTGGATTTTATGCTTGAGTGCCCAACAATCATTGGTGTCGTGCCCGACACTGTCAGAATGGTAGGCGCATTTAGCATTAGGATGATAATGCGGAGAGGATGTATTCACATTCTTTGGTGCCTCCTTGATGGTGGCGAGATTCAACTTTAACAGATGGGGAAGCACTTGTGCTGGAGTCATATTAATACGGGTGAACTGCCGTTGTGGCCGTTCCACTCGTTGTTGATTTGGTCTGGACTGGTTATAGCGAGGCTGCTCACTTGAAGAGTTTTGAATCATTACGGCCCCCACGGTCGGTCGGCACTCAGTCTTCCCTGCTCTTCTTTGAGAATATACCACAGCTGTTTCCTTCTTAAAAGGCTTCTTCTCAACACTTGCAGCAACACCCTTCTGAATCTTTCCTGACTTGATGCCAGCTTCTATTCTTTCACCTGTTAAGATTAAATCGGTAAACCCCGCGGAAGAGTTACCAATTAGATGATTGAAAAATGGCCCAGATAGGGTCCCTAGAAACATATCAACAAGCTCACGGTCGGTTAAAGGAGGCTGCACCCTGCCAGCCAAATCCCTCCATTTTTGTGCGTATTCTTTGAATCCTTCGCCTGTTCCTAGTGACATACCCTGAAGTTGGGTACGAGTAGGAGCAAGGTCAGAATTATACTGGTATTGTTTGTAAAAAGCGATGGCCAAGTCTTCCCAATTTCGGACGTTGGTTCCCTCTAGCTGATAAAACCACTCTAATTGAGCTCCAGAAAGGCTGTCTTGAAAGAAATGAATCCAAAGATTTTTATCTGCCGTATAGGGTTGGATCTTTCTCACGTAGGATCTGAGATGCATTTTTGGATAGGACAACCCATCATATCTCACAAACACTGGCACTTTGAATTTTGGGGGAATCACAATCCCGGCGACCAAACCCAAGTCTTCAAAATCCAAACCCGGTACTCTCTGTAGTTCCATGGCGGCCAACCTGTCTTCTAACCCTTTGTATTTATCATCAGCTGGAGGGTATTGTTGGTCAGAATAATCTTCATCCTCTTCGACCTCTTCTTCTTCCACGTCGGACTCGGAAGGTACCGCAGCCCCACCTCCTTTGCTGGTTCCTTCATCAGAAGTAGGAGGAAATTCAAGCACTCTCCGAGCTTCTCCGTCAAATCTTCTCCCTAAAGTAGCCACCCCGAGTCTCTTTTTCTTCTTTTTCACTGGGTCTTTATTCCCTAGCAAGGTCTTGAGATCCTCCTGACCTTTAGCCAAGGTTGTCAGGAGTTGCTGAAACTGTGAATTCTGAGCTTGTAGGTCTTTGACTGTTTGCTCGAGATCCATCCTACTGAAATAAACAGCAGACAGATAAGGAAACCTAGCGTGAGACCTGCGTATGCACATGATGAATGGTATGCTTATGTATGCAATGCATTCAAGGATTTAGGACATTCAAAATTGTTTCAGACAAATAAGAACGCACGTCATATTAATAAGAAGAAATTTGTTAGTACATAAATGCCCCATGGGCCAAATATTACAAAACTTCTTAAGGTAAAAAGACATTGCGCATCCTCTTTGGTGCAATGTAGGTGTTGAGGGCCTCTTGCTCATGGAGTCGGCGGGTAAGCTCTAGAACCTTCTTCTCGCTGGCGTAGAAGCTGGCTTCAAAAGTGTTCCGTTCCTCCTTGAGCTGAATCCAACTTTTCTGCATTTCCTCCCACGATGTAGGCATGTCTGGATGTAGGATGGTGTAGGGAACCTCTCCTTCCTTAACAGGCTCTTTAATCACCGGGAGAACATGAGGATAAGGCATCATCAGACTTTGGGATCGGGCTCGTACCCACTTGAGATAAGGCTCAAGAGGGATGGAGTTCTTGTGTCCCAGAGTCTTGCTATCAACCTTGTTGGGCTTCCCCCAAGCTCTGATGAATCTTTGGCGAAGTCCTTGCGCATCGTTGTCGAAGTCAAAAACTAGGTCAAGAATCAACATGTCATGAGGGCCATCCCTCCGTGCATATCCAAATTGCCTCAAAGCTAGGCAAGGGTTGTAGGTGATACCTCCTCTGATTCCAAGTAAAGGAACATTAGGAAACTCCCCACAACGATCGACGATGATGACATTTTCTCTGGACCGAGAACACCAATGTACATCAGAGTGAGTAAGAGTCATCAACCGCTGGGACCACCTTGAGCCTTGGTCATTCTTCAAGACAGATTGTGGAAGGTGCGAAATAAACCACCTTCCAAGGAGAGGAGTACAGCACATGAGAACACCCCTCTTTCTCATTGTTCATGTGTAAAATGAGTGAAGAATGTCCCCAAGCAATGTTGGTATTGGATTCCTGGACAAGAAGATTTTGACGGCGTTGACATCTACCAATTGGTCAGAATTTGGGAACAAGACCAACCCATAGATAAGGAGTGCCACAATCTCTTCAAAGGCTTGTAGGTCCAATGCATTCCAACACTCTTGTGCCTTCTCAAACAAGAATTTTGCTAAGAAGCCTTTGACACCGCTTCTAGCTTCCCAATGCCCCTTGATGTCGGATGGTTGTAGATGTAATGCTCGAGCAACATCTTCCGGCTTTGGTTCCTTTTCCGTACCGTTGAAGGGTAGTTGATTAAGGATAGGAATTCTCAGGAGTTGAGAAAACTCCTCCAAAGTGAGCACCAACTGGTAATCAGGGAAAGTGAAGCAGTGGTGAAGAGGGTCAAAGAACTGGAATAGCACTTTCATCATGTCTTCTTCAATGTTGGTGTTGACTAAGCTGAGTAGTCTACCATGTCTTTCACTGAAGGATGAGCTTTCCGGAATTCTTGAGGTGAGCTCCTTGATTTGAGGAGAGATTCTCACAAGGTTGACTTGGATGGTTTTCCTGCGAGGAATTTCCATGACCTACAAAACAAGAACAAAGATGAAGATCCAAACCCTTGTGATGCTTTATGATGTTTATGATGTATGCACAAAACATATGTACAAGCAAATCACACCAAACCCTAGTTTCAGGCTTGCATGGGGTTTCATAGGTAAGTACCCTCTTGAGTGTAGTTGGCTTAAAAACCTGTCCTATAAATAGTAACCGGGTTCTAAGGAGCTCAATATCACTGGATTGTTTTCATTGTTCATCGTTTTGGTTTAGCCACTTAACTAGCGACCAAAATATTCCAAGAAAACAACCCTCAATGAGTGTAGTATCGAGTATCTACCAACTTCGGACTGCACCAAAGCCGGTCATCTCACTACCCCTAATAAAGGGCCAAGATGGTCAAGTAAGGATCTAGGTCATTAGTGCTTAGTGACATCACTCAGCGGCCCCGTACTCTCCTTGATTGAACTCAAGGGTTACCGGTACTCACAAATATGTCGCACTAATATAGCTATTGCTTCGACCGTGTCGGTATACCCCGCACAGTTTCCACAACGTATTGCTATCTATGAAATGTTTCCCAAAATCCGAGTGTAGGATTGCAAACCCAAACAATAGAGCCAAGATGTAAAGCAATCAAGACAAACAATTAATCATGCAAGAGGGTGATCTAAGCCCTAAGGTTACTCCACTTTTAAGTTTTTTCCCCAGCAGAGTCGCCAGTTCTGTGATACGGTGGGAGAACTGACTATGAGTTTGCGTTTGTTTTCGCAAATGTTTCGGTTGAGCAAGAGTCGCCACCGACTTTTTATTTTATCCTAAGGAAAGGTTTAAAAAGCACAGCAAAAACCTTTGAGATTTTTTCGTGGGTTCGGGGAGTAGATTATAGAAAGGGAAGGTATTAGCACCCTTTCTATCCATGGTTATCCATGGGCTCTTAGGTACTTGCTTAGATCAACTTGCCTTAGTTTTCAATTGTTTGAAATGGTGCTTTGTGTGTGGTTTTGAAAATGTTTTGAAAAAGATGCCTTGTATAGGCTACCCTTGTAACAATTCTTTACTCGAATGTTTTACAAAAGGTGTTTTGTCTTTTTGAAAAGATGTTTCAAGGTTTCTTTGAAAGTTTGTTTTGAAAGTGTTTGTGAAGTGTGGTTTAAAAAATAGGCAAGTGTTTTGTTTTGCAAGTTGACAAGTACTTAAGAGCTATCTATCCTAAAGTTCTCAAAGATTTTTGTTATGTTTTAACCCTTTTAACAATTTTGTTCCACCATTGCATTTGGTGGACAATCTTGTGTTAGGAGGTGAAAGGGACGGGCGCGGGTTATCGTTTAGACCATAATTGCAATAGTGCTAAGTATCTTTGGGCAATTTTTCCTTGAAAGGGACTTGATAATTTTAGGCAACTTTCCGAAAGCGTCATCGAGGGACTATGATCATTTGAATTGTATTTGTTTTACCCAAAGAAACCTAACATGCAATATGACCCATTATTGAAGGCAACAAGTGGAATACCCTAGGGGTGCAAGTGTGATAGGTGTTGTCCATTTTTCATGCTTTGATTATCTTAAAATTAGGTCAAACTATTTTGTTCGTTTTATTTGCATACAAACCCTAATTCTAGCATGGTATATTTAGAAAGCGTTAAAGTGCGAAAAGTAAAATTCCTACACTATTACAACACAATATGGGAAGGGGGGTACAAATGTTCAAATGGGGGGATATTTAGACAAGGAATTTAAACCTAGCTATTACATCAATTTTGGAATATTTACAAGATAATTAATTGCATAAATTAAATAGAAATAAAATAAATATGCAAGATGCAAAAAATGTTTTTATGTATATGACAAAAAGAGTATTTTTATATCAAATAAACAAAATAAAAAAAAGGTATTATTTTTGGAGCTTTTTAATGTTTAGGGCAAAACCCTAATTTATTAGGTAAATATATTAACTATTTAATATATACTAATATTTATCAATTATATATGAAATAAAAATAAAAATGAAGTATATTTGTCAAAATGATATTTTTACTATTAAATGTTAATAAAAAATAAAGTGTGTATATTTTTGTATTTTTTACTAAGTATTCTAATATATATATATATATATATATATATATATATATATATATATATATATATATATATATATATATATATATATATATATATATATATATATATATATATATATATATATATATATATATATATATATATATATATATATATATATATATATATATATATATATATATATATATATATATATATATATATATATATATATATATATATATATATATATATATATATATATATATATATATGTATTAATTTCTAAATATGTATTATATATATAAAAATAATAATATTTAATATTTATAAAAAAAGTATATTTTATACAAAATATTTTAAGAAGATAAAACAAAAATAAAAAATGACAATAAAAATGTGTTTACCCTATTTTTGGTATTTTTAAATAAAAGTAAGTTTATATATTTATTTATATACAAATAACTAATCTAAACAAATAAATGCCTATAAATTCAAAAATAGTGTAAAAAATTATTTTTATATTTTTAATATCATGAGAAAAAATAAATAAACCAGAATAAAAAAAGAAAAGTCAAAAAGTCAATAAAACAAACAAAATGGGCTCAGGGGGTGTAAAACCAAAAATATGGTGTGAAAAGAAATATCCAAGCAGGCCCAGCCCACGTGGCTTCTTCTTCAACCTCTGGACAGAAAAACGTTCAAAAACGCGCGCCTGTTTCTTCCATTGCAAGGTCCTGATTCTTTGAGTTTTAGCAAAAACTTACAACACCAAACATGTTAAGCATTGAATCACGATTCTAAATATGTAAAGAACTCATCCTAACTCTCAGAAATGAGAGAGAATTTTAACATTCCTAAATCTTGACCTAACCTTTCTGCCATATTCAGACCTTAAATTCTCATAGCTCAGGCAAAATAAATGAAAAGTAAAAGCATGTACAGATTCAGGGGCATGAGTAGAACACTTCTTATTCACAAACTTAGAGCTAATGATGCCTACACTAAGAGTTAGAAGTTCAAGAAGATACCTGTTCAGTTGAAGTTCTATCTGGCAATGGGGGAGCTTTCAGGGCAAGATGATGATATGTACAGCTTGCCTGAAGTGTAGTGATGCTATTCCAATACTCACTTTGCTTTGAAACACCTTGAATCGAGCTATGGACCTTCAACTGCAAAACAAGAAAGTGAAAATGGTGGAACTGCCTAGAGGAATTACAGGTCGTGTTTTATGTTTGGGTTAGCTTCAAGTGATGCTAGGGAATGTATTTGATAAGCTTTTAGCAAGAAAGCATGAAAGGAATGAGAGTTGGCACTCAAACTGCAGCAAGCCCTGTTTTTGTGCAGTTCAATGGTGATTTTGAGTTTGTGGAGGTATTGGAGGTATTGGGGTCGTGTGCTAGCTCAGTTAGGATGCCTTGAATGTGTACAAACTATTTGCTTAAGGGTTCTATTGCTGAAATGAAAGTTGTGTTGTGATATGCTATGTTTCTTAACACTTAAGCAAGCAAAGGCCAAGTTGTGTTCTAGACAGGTAGAGGCCCCCTAAACATGCTGCAAAACCTTGTCTTGATCAGAGTGATTAACTCATAAACTTGTGCCAAAGAGATTTCAAATGTACTTCTTGGATTTTCATTTTGACATAAAGCTTAACTTTTCAAAAATGGCTATTTCACTTTTTCCATAAATGGATTAAACTTGCATGTAATGCTTGAACTCATAGAACAACACTTTGGCACAAAGGATTGGCATTAAATTTATGAGTGTTGGATGGTTTAGAGGCCTGTAATCAAGGGAAGCATGTTGATTTGAAAAATTGCACAAGTTATGAACATGTACATGGCCATGAATCAAAGTGACCTTTTGCCATATTGCAAAATTCGATTCTCTCAAGTCATGAGGTTGTTTGATGAGTTCTTGGACATTTTGGAAAGCTTGGAATATGTACTACAATCCATCTTTGAAATGAAAATTGAAATTCCAAGTGGAAGTATGTGGAAAATGGCCTTGAAGTTAGGTAAAAACCTTGCCTAAAAAGGTCAAAATTTCACTAAGTTAAGAATGGTTTAGTACCCTTATTCCAAAAATTCTAACTTGAGCTACAAGCTTCTTTTGGGAAAACTTTGTGAATCAAAGTTGTAGATTATGAAATAGGCTACAACTTTCATGTTTTGACTTTTGCTTGAATCCAAATAAATCTTGGTGAGAAAGTGGGGCAAAGTTGGGAAAAAATTAGGGTTTTTCATAACTTAGAAAAATTCTAAGTTATGAAAAATTCTCATTTCAAACCCTAATTTGCAATTTTTGATTTCTTGGTGAACAAGTTTCATGATTTGGAATGTTTTGATGAAAAATGAATCTTGACTCTTGATTTTGACCAAAAAGTCAAAGTTTGACTTTTCAGTATACAGTCAAAATTGATCAATTGACTGGGAAATTCAACTGTCAATCTTGTGCATTTGGGATCTTTTGAACTTGTTGAGCATGTCAAGACAATTCCATGGGGTCCTTGAGTCCATATGTGAGATTGGTTTGCCATTGGCTAGGTCAAACAGTCAAAAATTGCCTTTGTACAGTCAAAACCCTAAAAATGACCATTTTGCCCTTTTGGTGATCTGATCAAATTTCTTATGGAATTGTGATCCAAACTTGATCAAATGGTCCATGTGAGTTCATAATGTTGATGTGGGTCAATTTTTATGAGGTTTGACTGTCAATTGGCCACAGTTGACTTTTTCCCCAATACAGCTGATTTCTAGGTCAACTGTCCAATTGACTGGGCAAAACATGGAATCAAGACTTGAAACTTGGTATGGATAAACTTGGGAGTCCAATATGAAGCATGAAAGTCATCCTGGGCATTTTAGGTCAAAACATCTTTGTGCAAACACAAACCCTAATTTGGGTCAACAGTGCAAGGAGAAGTCTTGAGCAGATGAAACCCTAACTGGATCTTGAGCTCCAAGGGCTTTGTGATGAGAAATCATTGAGAAATGAGAGGGCAAATTTTGGGGTACAACAGTTGCCCCTGTTCAATCTTCTTGAATTCGAAGAGTTAGATTGGCAAGTTTGCCTTTTGTGACTCGAGGGTAAAAGGAGATTGGACACTAGAGTGCCCTTAAATTTGCACTCGTCAAAGCAATGGATGCGGGAATGGGCTTAGAGATGCCATTTGGAGATGGGCTTAACGATGCCATCTGGAAGAGTGACAGAAACTTGTCCGGGATGGGCTTAAAGATGCCATCTGGAAATGAGTATCAAGAAGGTGTCCATACTTTGGACCATCTCTGAACTGGGGGTCTGAATAAGCGATAGATTGACATCCGTTGTTGGGAGGAATCCGTAAGCTGTTTTCAAAAATTGCATCTGAACAAGTTGATAGATTAACATCCGTTGTTGGGAAGAATCCATAAACTGTTTTCAGAAGTCTCGAGAAGAAACTGAACAAGCGATAGGTTAACATCCGTTACTTGGAGAACTCGTGAACTGTTTTCAGAAATCTTGAAGTTGAATAAGCAATAGAGCAACATCCGTTGTTGGGAAGCTTCCGTAAACCGTTTTCAAAAATTGAGAAGAGTCTGAACAAGCGATAGATTAACATCCATTGTGGGGAAGAATCCATAAACTGTTTTCAGAAGTCTAGAGAAGAATCTGAACAAGTGATAGGTTAACATCCGTTACTTGGAGAACCCGTGAACTGTTTTCAGAAATCTTAGAGTTGAATAAGCAATAGAGCAGCATCCGTTGTTGGGAAGCGTCCGTAAACTGTTTTCAAAAGTTGCATCTGAACAAGTTGATAGATTAACATCCGTTGTTGGGAAGAATCCATAAACTGTTTTCAGAAGTCTTGAGAAGAAACTGAACAAGCGATAGGTTAACATCCGTTACTTGGAGAACCCGTGAACTGTTTTCAGAAGTCTTGAATTTGGAGAAAGAACCGGTGTAGGGTTCCCCGAGGATGAGCTCGTGTAAAACTGCATCTGGATGAATCTGGAATAGCATTAGAATGTTGCCATGTCTGGGCCACATCCGAACTATTCCTGGAAAGAATCTCGGAAGATAATGATTTTAGTCTGCCGACTGGTCTTACCTGAAAAGGTAAAGAGTCAGTTATATGCAATGTCATGATGCATGATACAATGTATGTTATATGATATGACTGTAAATGGATGCGCATGTAAGCTGGAGAGCTGTCTTGCAAAGGATAGATGAATCCGGGATGGCTGAAGATAAAAGTATCTTGACTGCTGCTGGGAAGAATAATTCCTGGTTGTTGCTGGAGAATAAAGGGCTTAGGTTGCATACCAATCTTCTGGGGAATTCCCGATGACTTCTACCGGGGAGTTCCAATCTAATAGACTCATGCTGGGGATGTAAGACTGAGAATCTTCAGTTTGGTGGGAAGTATCTCTGGCGACCTTACTGGGGAACTCAAGATTTGCCCTCCCAAAACTCTGTGGGGAGAAGGTTCATTAGTCTGGCTTCGCTGGGGATTGATAATTTGAAGTTTTAGCTCGGCTGGGGATACTGAAACTTAAATTCTGAGGGGAATTGAGTTCTGGAGGATTCTCCGGCTGGGGATAACAAAGATAAACTCCTCTGGGGATTGTATTGATAAGTTATGTTGGGGAACTTTGATGAACTCCGCTAGGGATAGGAATAAATTTGGCGAGTGCGATCTTCCGTGGCAATAAGCTGAGGATAACCCAGTTATAAGCCCTTGTGAGGAATAACCTTGAATAAAGCTCGGGAGAGACGTCCGTACTCTGCAGGGGATACGCTTCCAGAATCTACTGGGGGATATGGATTCCCAATCTCCTGGGGGTTTCCTTTGAAAGGGTATCAAGATCTCCAACTGTATCTTCAACCTATTAGTAATCCTCTTTCTTGATTCATAAGGAAATGATTATGTTCAAATGCATATGCCTATTTAATAAAACATTGGACGTTTCTCAAAATAAAACAAATAGTGCAAGAGAAAAGGAAAAGGAAATGACACAAATTTCTGGGAAGAGTATTTGTATTAACTTTTCTGAGTATATTTGTACAAAGGAGAAAAACATCCTAGTAAGAGGATTGTGTCGTAAATATTGAAAGATTTATACAAAATAAAGATGGCTATGTGAAATAATTCCATGGGATTCCATTCTGCCATTGCCTTCACAACTCTGAATATCTGTCCATTCAATGCTTCGTTTGCCGATGACTGGATTGATCAGAAACCTGGAACTGGTTGATGAAGAGATTGTCTTTTGAAGTGATCCGACGAGACATAGTCATACGCTTTAATTCCCTAACTTTTTCCTGAATCGCCCTTTCGGGTTTTCGATCCACCGGGAAACCCCTTTTTGCCTAAGCCGCCCTTTCGGGTTTTTGACTTGTCGGGTGTACACATTTTTTTTGTTTTTATCCCTAATTTTTGCCTGAACCGCCCTTTCGGGTTTTCGGTTCACCGGGATGCCCATTTTTGCCCAAGCCGCCCTTTCGGGTTTTCGACTTGTTGGGTTATTTTATGCGTAGTATCTTTTGACTATGTCTGCATTCGCAGGGTGCAGCAAATCGTCGCCGTCCATGGTGGTCAGGATCATTGCACCACCAGAAAATATGCTCTTGATCACAAATGGTCCTTCATATGTAGGAGTCCATTTGCCCCTGGGATCACTTTGCGGCAAGATGATCCGCTTGATTACGAGATCTCCGACTTGATATACTTGATGTCTGACTTTCTTATTGAAGGCCTTGATCATCCGCTTTTGATACGTCTGACCATGGCATATAGCAGCGAGTCGCTTTTCGTCGATCAAATTGAGTTGATCAAGTCGGGTCTGCATCCAATCATCTTCATTCAAACCTGCGTCCTTCATAATCCTTAGAGAGGGAATCTGAACCTCCATAGGCAGGACAACTTCCATGCCATATACCAACAAAAATGGGGTTGCCTCGGTTGAAGTACGTGCCGTCGTACAATATCCATGTAGAGAAAACGGTAACATCTCATGCCAGTCTTTGTAAGTGACTGTCATTTTCTGAATGATCTTCTTAATGTTTTTGTTCGCAGCTTCAACAACACCGTTCATCTTCGGCCGATAGGGAGATGAATTGTGATGATAAATCTTGAACTGTTCGCACAATGCGGTGATCATCGTGTTATTCAGATTAGTACCGTTGTCTGTGATGATCCTGTCTGGAACACCATACCGACATATAAGATTTTGTTTGATGAAGCGGGAAACCACATTTTTAGTAACAGAGGCGAAGGAAGCTGCTTCGACCCATTTGGTGAAATAGTCAATGGCAACCAGGATGAAGCGATGTCCGTTGGAAGCCGTGGGCTTGATCTCTCTAATCATGTCAATGCCCCACATTGCAAATGGCCAAGGAGCAGTCAGAACGTTGAGAGGAACCAGAGGGATATGAACTTTGTCAGCGTAGACTTGACATTTGTGGCAAGTACGGGAATGTTGATGGCAGTCAGCTTCCATGGTAGACCAATAATAGCCTGCCCTTAGGATCTTCTTAGCCATTGTATGCCCGCTCAAATGGGTGCCAAATGTGCCGCTGTGTATATCAGTCATGATCAACTCTGCTTCAGCTTTGTCTACACATCGGAGTAATACATAATCATGGCTTCGTTTGTAAAGGATGTCGTTGCTCAGGAAGAATTTGGCAGCAAATTTCCTTAAGAACTTCTTGTCATTTACGGAAGCTCCTTCGGGATAATCTCTGGTCTCGAGATACCTTTTGATTTCATGGAACCAAGGTTGTTCCACTACTTCTTCGGTATTAATCTCGTGACAATGCGCAGGTTCATCCATTCGCTCGATGGTGATTTGGGGAGCCTCGTTATCCCAGTTGAGTTTAAACATGGAGGACATCGTTGCTAGAGCATCTGCTAGCTGATTCTCTTCTCGCGGGAAATGCTCGAAGGTAATTTGCTCGAAATGAGGCAACAATGTCAAGACATGTTCTTTGTATGGGATAAGATTAGGATGCTTGGTATCCCACTCTCCTTTGATTTGACTGATAACCAAAGCCGAATCCCCAAATACAATAAAAGATTTGATCCCCAAGTCTATAGCAGCCTTGAGACCAAAGATGCAAGCTTCATACTCATCCATGTTGTTTGTGCAGCTGAAGCAAAGTCGGGCCGTGAAAGGTGTGTGACAACCTTCCGGAGAAATGAGTACCGCGCCGATACCGTTTCCGAGTGCATTTGAAGCTCCATCAAAGTACAGGGTCCATCGGGATCCCTTTTCGGGTCCGTCATACGGTCCGCTACCGTCAATGTTGTCCAAGTTCACGATGTCCTCGTCTGGGAAGTCAAATCTCATGGGTTGATAATCTTCGATAGCCTGATGAGCCAGATGGTCAGCTAGTACACTCCCTTTTATGGCTTTTTGGGTGGTGTACTGGATGTCATACTCAGTCAGGATCATCTGCCATCTGGATATTCTTCCAGATAAAGCGGGCTTTTCGAAGATATACTTGATAGGATCCATTTTGGAAATCAGCAGGGTAGTATGAGTCAACATATACTGCCTTAGTCGGCGAGCAGCCCATACCAAAGCGCAACAAGTTTTCTCGAGCAGTGAGTAGCGAGTCTCACAGTCGGTAAACTTTTTGCTAAGGTAATAAATAGCATGCTCTTTTCGACCAGACTCGTCATGCTGGCCCAACACACACCCCATTGAGTTATCCAAGACGGTCAAATACATGATCAATGGTCTTCCTTCGACAGGTGGCATCAGAATAGGAGGTTCTAGCAAATACTCCTTGATTTTATCAAAAGCAGCTTGGCAATCGTCGTTCCATTCGACTACCTGATCTTTCTTCAAGAGTTTGAAAATTGGCTCACAGGTAGGAGTCAGATGAGAGATGAATCTGGCAATATAGTTCAAGCGCCCCAAGAACCCTCTAACCTCCTTTTCAGTACGGGGAGCGGGCATCTCTTGTATTGCTTTTACTTTTGCGGGATCGACTTCAATGCCTTTGTTGCTTACAATGAATCCCAGAAGTTTACCAGACCTAACTCCAAAAGTGCATTTACTTGGATTCAGCCTGAGTTTGTATTCTTTCAACCTGGCAAACAACTTTTCTAGATGTTCAAGGTGCTCTTCCTCTGTTTGTGACCGAGCTATCATATCGTCTACATAAACTTCAATCTCATGATGTATCATATCATGAAACAAAGCTACCATGGCGCGTTGATAAGTTGCCCCTGCGTTCTTCAGCCCGAACGGCATCACTTTGTAACAGAAAGTGCCCCATTGTGTGACAAAAGTTGTTTTCTCCATATCCTCGGGGGCCATTTTGATTTGATTGTAGCCCGAGAATCCATCCATGAAGGAAAACACTTTGTGCTGAGCTGTATTGTCGATCAAAATGTCAATGTGTGGCAGCGGAAAATCATCTTTGGGGCTGGCCCTATTCAAATCCCGGTAGTCCACACACATCCTGACTTTGCCATCTTTCTTAGGTACTGGCACGATGTTAGCGACCCATTGAGGATAGGACGTGACAGCCAAAAAGCCAGCGTTGAATTGCTTCATCACTTCTGCTTTGATCTTTTCAGACATGTCAGGCCTCATTCGGCGGACTTTTTGCTTGATCGGTGGACAATCCTCTCTTGTGGGG
This sequence comes from Vicia faba, assembly GCA_948472305.1. Classification (NCBI taxonomy): domain Eukaryota; kingdom Viridiplantae; phylum Streptophyta; class Magnoliopsida; order Fabales; family Fabaceae; genus Vicia; species Vicia faba. The sequence goes on from OX451737.1 coordinate 598,623,234, forward strand.
AGACGGTGAACCACGATGTCTGTGTCCAAACCCGGCATGTCTTCATAAGACCAAGCGAAGATTTTAACATACTCATTCAACAACTGTATCAGGCGTTCCTTGACACTCAGTTCCATATTGGCACCTACTTGCACCTCCTTCCGGTCTTCCTTGGTCCCTAAGTTGACAGTTTCCAATGACTCTTCATGCGGTAAGATGGCCCTCTCCTCTTGCTGTAGAAGTCTGGCTAGTTCCCCTGGTACTTCACAACCTTCGTCATCTTCATACTCGACTTGATTGACCAGATCTTCAGATTTATTGAAGGATATAGCAAAATCGTCACCCATGGAATCCGGAGTGGATGGGTACCTGCATTTGTGAGTGTGGGTGTGTGTAAGGGATAGCCATCCTTAAACAAAAAATGCAAAAGGAAAGAAAATGAACACAAGCAGTTTATCAAATGAAAAACGTCCAATGAATCATTAAACATGGCATATGGATATGAAAAATAATCAAAACCCTTACAAATGGACCTACATGCCCCGGGCAAGGCATGAGGTGAAAAGATAGTGTACGGAGTGTTTGAAAACAAATATTACAGACCAAATAGGAAATGTTTGACAGATAAATTACTGATGAATAAAAGTGATGGGGACAAAGTCTTTTGCCTCCCAGTTGCACAATCCTCCTTTGACAGTTGGGTAGATCCACTCTTCGATGTTGCTCTCTTTGTCTTCATCCTCCAAAGCGTTGATTCCGTAGGGAGAAATTTTGACTGGCGCTCTTTCAATCCTCGCACGGCGCATAGCTTTCTGGCCCGCGGTGGTGAACCCTAATCCAAATTTGTCTGTTTTATGCGGAATGTCAGGCAAACTCCCCCATGCTGAATTCTTCCCTTCCTTTATTGCGGCTCTTGCGTCCTCCAGAGATGCCATCCTGGCCATCTGCCTCGGTGTCTCAGCTGCCAACTTTGCTACTGTTATTTCAGGAAGGACTTCTTCGAAATGCTGAAAAGGCGTCTCAATGAACTCCCCTTCTACCTCCACATATCGGAAAGAATTCAAGTGGCTAATCATGCACTCCTCCTCACCATGGACAGTAATGATCTTTCCCTTGACAGGATACTTCAACATTTGATGCAAGGAGGAGGTGACTGCCCCAGCATGATGTATCCAAGGCCTACCCAGCAAGAAAGAGTATGACGGACGAATGTCCATCACATAGAAAGTAGATTTAAACACCTCAGTGCCTATCTTGATGGGAATTTCAACCTCCCCATGGACCATTATCTTCGAACCATCGAAAGCTCTGACAACAATATCACTCGGCTTCAACTCCAACCCTTCACAATCTAGTCGGTCCAAGGCCTTCTTAGGCAATACATTCAGCGACGAACCAGTGTCGACCAAGACATGTGCGAGAGTGGTTCCTCGACACTCGACTGAAATGTGCAAAGCATCATTGTGGTTTCTACCTTTAGGAGTTAGGTCGGCATCAGAGAAACCTAATCCATTGTCCGCAGTCAGGCTAGCCACGCAATTTTGAAATTGATCCGCAGAGGTTTCCTGGGGCACATGGGCTGCCTTCAGGAATTTTATCAGAGCTTTAGCGTGCGCTTCCGAGCAAAGTAGTAGTGCCAACATGGAGATTTTTGAGGGGGTTTTCCCCAGCTGTTCCAGCACATCGTAATCACTCCTTTTGATTATCCTCAAGATCTCATCCATTTCCTTCTTGGAGGTTTCCGGGATGACCAAGGGTTGAGCCCTCGTCCTGACGAGCTCATCTTGGATTTCCTTACCTTTATCAACAGCGGTAGGAGGGACAATACTAGGAACAACAACATCTTCAATCAAAGGGGTTCTAGCGGAGAGTTTTATTGGTGCAGAGATGACCATGTCAGCTGATGAGGGTCCAAAGATTGCTCTTGGAGGGGCAATCTCTGGAGAAAATATTCTCCCGCTCCGGGTGATTTTGCTCGTGCCTGCAATGTTACCAATGCTGGCTTCTTCATCATCCGAACTTTCTTCAGTTATTTCGATTTGTTTGATACCATGGTAGTAGATGTCACCGCCATAGTTCCATGGTATCGACTTCTCAGAAACATAGGGGACAGGCCCTGGCATTGTTATCTTCAAAGGAACAGATTTCGTAGCTGGTGTAATCTTAACAGGCTTTTTGACGGCCTTGGAAAGATTGGCGTGAATGGTTATGATTGAGACATCTTCAGTATGAGTTGGAACAGCAGAAACTTTTTCAAACAAAATTTGTCGACTATCCATAAGGCCTTGGATGCCTTTCTTCAGTAACGGACAATCAAACGGCAGAGAGTAACAACAATAACAGTCTTCTTTACATCCCGGGAAGATCCCGACCCTTAACAAATTCAACTTGATGGTTAGCAATGGAGTTACCAGATCATTGACGTCAGCAACATACAAATCTTCTTCAATGGCATTGACATTTCGGCCGTGCTTCGGCATGGGAGCAGATATCACATTAGGCTTCTCCGGAGCGTCAAACTCCACCTCCTTCTCCTCTATCAGGTCTTGGATTTTATGCTTGAGTGCCCAACAATCATTGGTGTCGTGCCCGACACTGTCAGAATGGTAGGCGCATTTAGCATTAGGATGATAATGCGGAGAGGATGTATTCACATTCTTTGGTTCCTCCTTGATGGTGGCGAGATTCAACTTTAACAGATGGGGAAGCACTTGCGCTGGAGTCATATTAATACGGGTGAACTGCCGTTGTGGCCGTTCCACTCGTTGTTGATTTGGTCTGGACTGGTTATAGCGAGGCTGCTCACTTGAAGAGTTTTGAATCATTACGGCCCCCACGGTCGGTCGGCGCTCAGTCTTCCCTGCTCTTCTTTGAGAATATACCACAACTGTTTCCTTCTTAAAAGGCTTCTTCTCAACACTTGCAGCAACACCCTTCTGAATCTTTCCTGACTTGATGCCAGCTTCTATTCTTTCGCCTGTTAAGATCAAATCGGTAAACCCCGCGGAAGAGTTACCAATTAGATGATTGAAAAATGGCCCAGATAGGGTCCCTAGAAACATATCAACAAGCTCACGGTCGGTTAAAGGAGGCTGCACCCTGCCAGCCAAATCCCTCCATTTTTGTGCGTATTCTTTGAATCCTTCGCCTGTTCCTAGTGACATACCCTGAAGTTGGGTACGAGTAGGAGCAAGGTCAGAATTATACTGGTATTGTTTGTAAAAAGCGGTGTCCAAGTCTTCCCAATTTCGGACGCTGGTTCCCTCTAGCTGATAAAACCACTCCAATTGAGCTCCAGAAAGGCTGTCTTGAAAGAAATGAATCTAAAGATTTTTATCTGCCGTATAGGGTTGGATCTTTCTCACGTAGGATCTGAGATGCATTTTTGGACAGGACAGCCCATCATATCTCACAAAAACTGGCACTTTGAATTTTGGGGGAATCACAATCCCGGCGACCAAACCCAAGTCTTCAAAATCCAAACCCGGTACTCTCTGTAGTTCCATGGTGGCCAACCTGTCTTCTAACCCTTTGTATTTATCATCAGCTGGAGGGTATTGTTGGTCAGAATAATCTTCATCCTCTTCGACCTCTTCTTCTTCCACGTCGGACTCGGAAGGTACCACAGCCCTACCTCCTTTGCTGGTTCCTTCATCAGAAGTAGGAGGAAATTCAAGCACTCTCCGAGCTTCTCCGTCAAATCTTCTCCCTAAAGTAGCCACCCGAGTCTCTTTTTCTTCTTTTTCACTGGGTCTTTATTCCCCAGCAAGGTCTTGAGATCCTCCTGACCTTTAGCCAAGGTTGTTAGGAGTTGCTGAAACTGTGCATTCTGAGCTTGTAGGTCTTTGACTGTTTGCTCGAGATCCATCCTACTGAAATAAACAGCAGACAGATAAGGAAACCTGGCGTGAGACCTGCGTATGCACATGATGAATGGTATGCTTATGTATGCAATGCATTCAAGGATTTAGGACATTCAAAATTGTTTCAAACAAAGAAGCATGCGCGTCATATTAATAAGAAGAAATTTGTTAGTACATAAATGCCCCATGGGCCAAATATTACAAAACTTCTTAAGGTAAAAAGACATTGCCCATCCTCTTTGGCGCAATGTAGGTGTTGAGGGCCTCTTGCTCATGGAGTCGGAGGGTAAGCTCTAGAACCTTCTTCTCGCTGGCGTAGAAGCTGGCTTCAAAAGTGTTCCGTTCCTCCTTGAGCTAAATCCAACTTTTCTGCATTTCCTCCCACGATGTAGGCATGTCTGGATGTAGGATGGTATAGGGAACCTCTCCTTCCTTAACAGGCTCTTTAATCACCGGGAGAACATGAGGATAAGGCATCATCAGACTTTGGGCTCGGGCTCGTACCCACTTGAGATAAGGCTCAAGAGGGATGGAGTTCTTGTGTCCCAGAGTCTTGCTATCAAACTTGTTGGGCTTCCCCCAAGCTCTGATGAATCTTTGGCGAAGTCCTTGCGCATCGTTGTCTAAGTCAAAAACTAGGTCAGGAATCAACATGTCATGAGGGCCATCCCTCCGTGCATATCCAAATTGCCTCAAAGCTAGGCAAGGGTTGTAGGTGATACCTCCTCTGATTCCAAGTAAAGGAACATTAGGAAACTCTCCACAATGATCGACGATGATGACATTTTCTCTGGACCGAGAACACCAATGTACATCAGAGTGAGTAAGAGTCATCAACCGCTGGGACCACCTTGAGCCTTGGTCATTCTTCAAGACAGATTGTGGAAGGTGCGAAATAAACCACCTTGCAAGGAGAGGAGTACATCATATGAGAACACCCCTCTTTCTCATTGTTCGTGTGTAAAATGAGTGAAGAATGTCCCCAAGCAATGTTGGTATTGGATTCCTGGACAAGAAGATTTTGACGGCGTTGACATCTACCAATTAGTCAGAATTTGGGAACAAGACCAACCCATAGATAAGGAGTGCCACAATCTCTTCAAAGGCTTGTAGGTCCAATGCATTCCAACACTCTTGTGCCTTCTCAAACAAGAATTTTGCTAAGAAGCCTTTGACACCGCTTCTAGCTTCCCAATGCCCCTTGATGTCGGATGGTTGTAGATGTAATGCTCGAGCAACATCTTCCGGCTTTGGTTCCTTTTCCGTACCGTTGAAGGGTAGTTGATTAAGGATAGGAAATCTCAGGAGTTGAGAAAACTCCTCCAAAGTGGGCACCAACTGGTAATCAGGGAAAGTGAAGCAGTGGTGAAGAGGGTCAAAGAACTGGAATAGCACTTTCATCATGTCTTCTTCAATGTTGGTGTTGACTAAGCTGAGTAGTCTACCATGTCTTTCACTGAAGGATGAGCTTTTCGGAATTCTTGAGGTGAGCTCCTTGAGTTGAGGAGAGATTCTCACAAGGTTGACTTGGATGGTTTTCCTGCGAGGAATTTCCATGACCTACAAAACAAGAACAAAGATGAAGATCCAAACCCTTGAAGTGGTTAGTGAATGCATATGATGCTTTATGATGTTTATGATGTATGCACAAAACATATGTACAAGCAAATCACACCAAACCCTAGTTTCAGGCTTGCATGGGGTTTCATAGGTAAGTACCCTCTTGAGTGTAGTTGGCTTAAAAACCTGTCCTATAAATAGTAACCGGGTTCTAAGGAGCTCAATATCACTGGATTGTTTTCATTGTTCATCGTTTTGGTTTAGCCACTTAACTAGCGACCAAAATATTCCAAGAAAACAACCCTCAATGAGTGTAGTATCGAGTATCTACCAACTTCGGACTGCACCAAAGCCGATCATCTCACTACCCCTAATAAAGGGCCAAGATGGTCAAGTAAGGTTCTAGGTCATTAGTGCTTAGTGACATCACTCAGCGGCCCCGTACTCTCCTTGATTGAACTCAAGGGTTACCGGTACTCACAAATATGTCGCACTAATATAGCTATTGCTTCGACCGTGTCGGTATACCCCGCACAGTTTCCACAACGTATTGATATCTATGAAATGTTTCCCAAAATCCGGGTGTAGGATTGCAAACCCAAACAATAGAGCCAAGATGTAAAGCAATCAAGACAAACAATTAATCATGCAAGAGGGTGATCTAAGCCCTAAGGTTACTCCACTTTTAAGTTTTTTCCCCAGCAGATTCGCCAGTTCTGTGATACGGTGGGAGAACTGACTATGAGTTTGCGTTTGTTTTCGCAAATGTTTCAGTTGAGCAAGAGTCGCCACCGACTTTTTATTTTATCCTAAGGAAAGGTTTAAAAAGCACAGCAAAAACCTTTGAGATTTTTTCGTGGGTTCGGGGAGTAGATTATAGAAAGGGAAGGTATTAGCACCCTTTCTATCCATGGTTATCCATGGGCTCTTAGGTACTTGCTTAGATCAACTAGCCTTGGTTTTCAATTGTTTGAAATGGTGCTTTGTGTGTGGTTTTGAAAATGTTTTGAAAAAGATGCCTTGTATAGGCTACCCTTGTAACAATTCTTTACTCGAATGTTTTACAAAAGGTGTTTTGTCTTTTTGAAAAGATGTTTCAAGGTTTCTTTGAAATTTTGTTTTGAAAGTGTTTGTGATGTGTGGTTTGAAAAATAGGCAAGTGTTTTGTTTTGCAAGTTGACAAGTACTTAAGAGCTATCTATCATAAAGTTCTCAAAGATTTTTGTTATGTTTTAACCCTTTTAACAATTTTGTTCCACCATTGCATTTGGTGGACAATCTTGTGTTAGGAGGTGAAAGGGACGGGCGCGGGTCATCGTTTAGACCATAATTGCAATAGTGCTAAGTATCTTTGGGCAATTTTTCCTTGAAAGGGACTTGATCATTTTAGGCAACTTTCCGAAAGCGTCATCGAGGGACTATGATCATTTGAATTGTATTTGTTTTACCCAAAGAAACCTAACATGCAATATGGCCCATTATTGAAGGCAACAAGTGGAATACCCTAGGGGTGCAAGTGTGATAGGTGTTGTCCATTTTTCATGCTTTGATTATCTTGAAATTAGGTCAAACTATTTTGTTCGTTTTATTTGCATACAAACCCTAATTCTAGCATGGTATATTTAGAAAGCGTTAAAGTGCGAAAAGTAAAATTCATACACTATTACAACACAATATGGGAAGGGGGGTACAAATGTTCAAATGGGGGGATATTTAGACAAGGAATTTAAACCTAGCTATTACATCAATTTTGGAATATTTACAAGATAATTAATTGCATAAATTAAATAGAAATAAAATAAATATGCAAGATGCAAAAAATGTTTTTATGTATATGACAAAAAGAGTATTTTTATATCAAATAAACAAAATAAAAAAAAGGTATTATTTTTGGAGCTTTTTAATGTTTAGGGCAAAACCCTAATTTATTAGGTAAATATATTAACTATTTAATATATACTAATATTTATCAATTATATATGAAATAAAAATAAAAATGAAGTATATTTGTCAAAATGATATTTTTATTATTAAATGTTAATAAAAAATAAAGTGTGTATATTTTTGTATTTTTTACTAAGTATTCTAATAAATATATATATATATATATATATATATATATATATATATATATATATATATATATATATATATATATATATATATATATATATATATATATATATATATATATATATATATATATATATATATATATATATATATATATATATATATATATATATATATATATATATATATATATATATATATGTATTAATTTCTAAATATGTATTATATATATAAAAATAATAATATTTAATATTTATAAAAAAAAGTATATTTTATACAAAATATTTTAAGAAGATAAAACAAAAATAAAAAATGACAATAAAAATGTGTTTACCCTATTTTTGGTATTTTTAAATAAAAGTAAGTTTATATATTTATTTATATACAAATAACTAATCTAAACAAATAAATGCCTATAAATTCAAAAATAGTGTAAAAAATTATTTTTATATTTTTAATATCATGAGAAAAAATAAATAAACCAGAATAAAAAAAGAAAAGTCAAAAAATCAATAAAACAAACAAAATGGGCTCAGGGGGTGTAAAACCAAAAATATGGTGTGAAAAGAAATATCCAAGCAGGCCCAGCCCACGTGGCTTCTTCTTCAACCTCTGGACAGAAAAACGTTCAAAAACGCGCGCCTATTTCTTCCATTGCAAGGTCCTGATTCTTTGAGTTTTAGCAAAAATTTACAACACCAAACATGTTAAGCATTGAATCACGATTCTAAATATGTAAAGAACTCATCCTAACTCTCAGAAATGAGAGAGAATTTTAACATTCCTAAATCTTGACCTAACCTTTCTGCCATATTCAGACCTTAAATTCTCATAGCTCAGGCAAAATAAATGAAAAGTAAAAGCATGTACAGATTCAGGGGCATGAGTAGAACACTTCTTATTCACAAACTTAGAGCTAATGATGCCTACACTAAGAGTTAGAAGTTCAAGAAGATACTTGTTCAGTTGAAGTTCTATCTGGCAATGGGGGAGCTTTCAGGGCAAGATGATGATCTATACAGCTTGCCTGAAGTGTAGTGATGCTATTCCAATACTCACTTTGCTTTGAAACACCTTGAATCGAGCTATGGACCTTCAACTGCAAAACAAGAAAGTGAAAATGATGGAACTGCCTAGAGGAATTACAGGTCGTGTTTTATGTTTGGGTTAGCTTCAAGTGATGCTAGGGAATGTATTTGATAAGCTTTTAGCAAGAAAGCATGAAAGGAATGAGAGTTGGCACTCAAACTGCAGCAAGCCCTGTTTTTGTGCAGTTCAATGGTGATTTTGAGTTTGTGGAGGTATTGGAGGTATTGGGGTCGTGTGCTAGCTCAGTTAGGATGCCTTGAATGTGTACAAACTATTTACTTAAGGGTTCTATTGCTGAGATGAAAGTTGTGTTGTGATATGCTATGTTTCTTAACACTTAAGCAAGCAAAGGCCAAGTTGTGTTCTAGACAGGTAGAGGCCCCCTAAACATGCTGCAAAACCTTGTCTTGATCAGAGTGATTAACTCATAAACTTGTGCCAAAGAGATTTCAAATGTACTTCTTGGATTTTCATTTTGACATAAAGCTTAACTTTTCAAAAATGGCTATTTCACTTTTTCCATAAATAGATTAAACTTGCATGTAATGCTTGAACTCATAGAATAACACTTTGGCACAAAGGATTGGCATTAAATTTATGAGTGTTGGATGGTTTAGAGGCCTGTAATCAAGGGAAGCATGCTGATTTGAAAAATTGCACAAGTTATGAACATGTACATGGCCATGAATCAAAGTGACCTTTTGCCATATTGCAAAATTCGATTCTCTCAAGTCATGAGGTTGTTTGATGAGTTCTTGGACATTTTGGAAAGCTTGGAATGTGTAATACAATCCATCTTTGAAATGAAAATTGAAATTCCAAGTGGAAGTATGTGGAAAATGGCCTTGAAGTTAGGTAAAAACCTTGCCTAAAAAGGTCAAAATTTCACTAAGTTAAGAATGGTTTAGTACCCTTATTCCAAAAATTGTAACTTGAGCTACAAGCTTCTTTTGTGAAAACTTTGTGAATAAAAGTTGTAGATTATGCAATAGGCTACAACTTTCATGTTTTGACTTTTTCTTGAATCCAAATAAATCTTGGTGAGAAAGTGGGGCAAAGTTGGGAAAAAATTAGGGTTTTTCATAACTTAGAAAAATTGTAAGTTATGAAAAATTCTCATTTCAAACCCTAATTTGCAATTTTTGATTTCTTGGTGAACAAGTTTCATGATTTGGCATGTTTTGATGAAAAATGAATCTTGACTCTTGATTTTGACCAAAAAGTCAAAGTTTGACTTTTCAATATACAGTCAAAATTGATCAATTGACTGGGAAATTCAACTGTCAATCTTGTGCATTTGGGATCTTTTGAACTTGTTGAGCATGTCAAGACAATTCCATGGGGTCCTTGAGTCCATATGTGAGCTTGGTTTTCCATTGGCTAGGTCAAACAGTCAAAAATTGCCTTTGTACAGTCAAAACCCTAAAAATGACCATTTTGCCCTTTTGGTGATCTGATCAAATTTCTTATGGAATTGTGATCCAAACTTGATCAAATGGTCCATGTGAGTTCATAATGTTGATGTGGGTCAATTTTTATGAGGTTTGACTGTCAATTGGCCACAGTTGACTTTTTCCCCAATAAAGCTGATTTCTAGGTCAACTGTCCAATTGACTGGGCAAAACATGGAATCAAGACTTGAAACTTGGTATGGATAAACTTGGGAGTCCAATATGAAGCATGAAAGTCATCCTAGGCATATTAGGTCAAAACATCTTTGTGCAAACACAAACCCTAATTTGGGTCAACAGTGCAAGGAGAAGTCTTGAGCAGATGAAACCCTAACTGGATCTTGAGCTCCAAGGGCTTTGTGATGAGAAATCATTGAGAAATGAGAGGGCAAATTTTGGGGTACAACAGGTAGATTATGAAAAGGGAAGGTATTAGCACCCTTTTCATCCATGGTTATCCATGGGCTCTTAGTTACTTGGTTTTTTAGATCACTTGCATTGATTTTCGATTGCTTGAAATTGTGGTGTGTGTGTGTGTGTTTTGAAAAATGTTTTTGAAGAGATACCTTGTCTTAGGCAACCAATGTATTTGACTCGTGTTTGAGTTTTTTACAAAAGTGTGTATCTTTTCGAAAAGATGTTTCAAAATGTTTTTGAGAGTTGTTTTGAAAGTGTGTATGAAGTGTGGTTTTTGAAAAGAAGGCAAGTGTTTTTGCAAGTTGATATCAAGTAACTAAGAGTTTTGTCTACCCCTATTGTACTCAAATGTTTTCTCTATGTTTTCAATCCTTTTTAACAATTTTTGTTCCACCATTGAATTTGGTGGACAATCTTGCGTTTAGGATGTTTAACGGGACGGGCGCGGGTCATCGTATGGACCATGAATGCAATGGTGCCAAGTATCTTTGGAAATTTTCTTTGAAGGGACTATGATTATTCCATTTAGGAAACTTTCGAAAGCGTCATCGAGGGACTTATGATCATTTTGTTTTGCCAAAGAAACTCGACGTGCAAGCATGGCCCATTTTGGAAGGCAACATGTGGGATTACCCTAGGGGGTGCAAGTGTGATTGTGTATTGATTTCATGTATTTGTCTTGTATTAGGTTATCTAGTGTTCGGTTTTATGTACATACAAACCCTAGGTCTAACCATGGTATAATTTGAAAGCGGTAAATTGCAAGAATTTAAAGTCTACGCTATTACAAATAGTATCCGGGAGTGGGGGTACAAATTCACAAACGGGGATGAGACTTTAGGAGTGTAGTGTCCAATAAGTTACAACCAAATCGAATTGCGATAAAAAGTGTAAACGTAATGTATATCAATGTATAGGAATAACAATTGTATGTAAGAGAAATGTAAATGTATCGTGTAGGTGTACGTGTAAGTGTATATGTGTATGTAATTTATTTACAGGTGCGGAAATTTGAATTTAATGTATTATTAAGTATTGTTAACTTAAAGAAAAGAATTAAATGTTTATTTATTTAATCTTTGTAATCTCGTATTTTCTTTAATATGTACAAAAAAAGAAAATTTAAGAAAAGAAAATGTTCTAAGTTAAAGAAAAAATTATGTATTGACCCATTTATGTACAAATCAAAATAAGTTAAATAAAATAAAAAATGTTTTAAACAATGTGTTTTTATGTTTTTTATGTATTAAGGTATTAATGTATTATTGTCATGTTTTGTATTTTGTTTAATTATGTTAGTATTTTTTATATGCAAAGGAAAATTAAAATAAGAATCTATTAATCTAATTAACCCTAAAGTTCATGTAAAGAAAATTTTGTATAAAAAGGAACTAAAGTAATTTTATTTACAAATAAGATTAAGTTAGTTTAAAATTGTAGAAAAAAAGAGATAAGTAAAAAATAGTTTTAAGAGTGAAATGGGTCTAAAGAGGTTTAAGGCCGAAATAGAATAGTCAGAATGATAGAGAAAGGGGGGGGGGGGGGTATACGCTGGCTTTGGGAATTAGTGGGCTTAGGCGTAATGAGAATGGGGCGAGGCCCAACATCTAGCACAAAATGTTTCTTAGGGTTGAAAACGTTTGTGTCATTAGGGAAACGCTTAGGGTTTGACAAGTTACAGCGCCGTTCTTCGTTTTGCTTCGTTCATCTTCTTCATCTTGTCTCTGAATCATGCTTCTGACCCCTCTCCATCCCTAGCCACCAGACGCCATTGTTCGTCTTCTTCCCTCCATGGTTGGGCAACGCGAAAACGAGAGAAAATGTAATGAGTTCGTTCCCTTCCCTTTTAGGGTTTTACGTTTTATAATTTTTGCGTGTATTGCTTCTGGTTTTTAATGTTTGTTATCTGCCTTCTGTTTGAGGATCATGAAAGGGAAGAGAAGTGTTACTACCTTCGATCTTGGAGACGGAGGAGGACGAACCGGAGGCGTCGAGGATGGCTGAGGACGGAGTTATGATGACGACGCTAGCTTTGAATCCTGGTTTGTATATTTTCGCCTTTTTTGTTGGCCCAAATTGCCTGTGATGTCAACTTTCTGAGGCTTATGTACTCTCTTCTCCTTGTTGCTTACTGTATGCTTCTTTTCCTTCTTCTTTCTGTGGGCTTGCTGAGTTGTCTTGATGATGATTATCTGAGAGTTTGTTGCCTTTTGAATGTTGTAGCTTGTGTTGAAAGCTTTGTGTTTGGTTTGCTAGCCCAATGATGAGCTCCCTGAGTTCTGAGGGCCCTGAATGTATGCTTGAATATGCTTGATGCCTTTGTATGCTTAGTGAGCTGGTGATGGTTGATACCTTGAAGCGCTTTTTCTTTCTCGTTCCTGACTGTGAGTTGAATACTATTGTGTTATTGTTGCTAGTTAGCCCAGTGATGATATTTTCTGAGGGCCTTTTGTGGGTTGCCTCAGTTTGGGGCTTGTATGGTTGAGTTTAGGCTTGTTATGAGCTTTGTTTGACAGGTTGTGAGGCTTTTTGTACTTGGATACAGGTTTTGGCCTTGGATGTTTGTTTGTGTGCTTGAAAGGTCTTACTGGTTTTTGTTTCTCAGTTTAGGCTTAACAGGTTTTATGCTTGGGTCGTTCAGGCAAGTATCTGGTACAGGTTTTGGCCTTGGATGTTTAGGCAAGTATGAGGCACATGTTTACTGAGTTTGAACTTGTTTGCAAGCTTCAAGTAGGTTTTCTGTGGGTTAAGGGCTTTCAGGTCAGGCTTTTGGTTATTTGAGACTTGCAAGGTTTACAGGTTGTGGCCTTGAATGGTTAGGCTTGACATCTGGTACATGTTTGAGCTTTACTGGTTTAAGGCTTTAGGTTTATGCTGCTTCTGGTTCTTGCACAGGTTTGAGCTTTACTGGTTTAACTTGTTGGTTTTTGACTTTGGTTGGACAACAGGTTTGTGCAGGTTATGGCCTGGGCTTTTTGCTTGACAAGTTTTTGTTTAGGCTTTAGGCAGGTTGGGTGTTACTGGTTTTTGGCTGAGGGTTTGCCTTTAGCAGGCTTGACAGGGTATGAGGGTTTATGCTGTTGGGTTTGGCAGGTTGTTGGTGTTTACTGGTTTTTTGGCCTTACTCTCCAGTTTGCACAGTTTTATGGTTACCTCTGTTTTATATCTCCTGCCCCTTTTGCTGTGTTATATCAGTTTTGTTTTTATATCATTTTTCTTCTCAAGCCTGAACCTGTAAGCCCCATTTCTTCTTCTCTTTTTCTTCTCTCTCCAGTACATCTTTAAGCATTAAAATATTTTATGCTTTGTACTTTAGTTCTGAAAAGGTAGCTGCTGGAAAAATGATGATTTGATATTGATGCTTGCTTGCAAAACTAGTTTTAGCCTGCATATTTTCTTTCTTTTCTTCCAGATTTTGTGTTGCACTTGTACTTGCATCTGAATATTCTGATATCTTGTTGACAGCTTTGGTAGCCTTTTGTATTTTGACAGCTTTGTTCAGTTTGCCCTTTTTGATTTGGTTTAGGCACTTCAGTTCAGTTTGTATTTGGACTTTGTTTGGCATTTTATAAACTATGCAGCTTTTGACCATTTTTGAAATTGTGCAATATTTTTGACTTTGTGCATTCATTTTTTTAGCAAGCATCACTCATCCCTTTTTGTGAACCGGGAGAAATCCCGTGATTTGCAGAGAGGGCTAACTGATTCCAGTCAGTTGCCTTTAATGATGAGCCTAAATTAAACTGTCTGTCTCTTTAATTCAATTTATCTGCTTCTAACTTTTCTTCTTTTCTTTTGCAGATAAAAATTGAATGGAGAGGATTTAGCAACAGATGAAGAAATGAAGATTTTAGAAAAAATTAGGATAGTCTTACTTAGATTTAAATTACTGTAAAATCATTATTGTAAACAATTTGTAAACAAAACAATTGTACAAATAATTTAAAAATAAATAAAAAGTTTTTATCAAATTAATTCTTTTCCTCTTTTTAATTGTTCGTTTTATTATTTATAATTCTTTAATTATAATAATTGAAAATAAATTCCAATCATTTAATCTTAGAATAATAAATAATTAAATAAACATTGCTTCAGTATTGATCAATTAAACCTGGCGCTTCCAACATCCAAAGCAAAACAACAGTTAATCACAGCAATTACCCAGACGCTTTTTTCCCTTTACTGACTTTAATCAAACATTGCAAATTCAAACCCAATGCATCCTTCCACTGATTTAGTCACACAATGCGAATTCAATCCAAATCTCGGAATATCTTGAAAAACACTGTAGAGTTAAACCTTTCTGAGGAACCGCGCATAAAAACCCTAATTCCTGATTAAATGCCAAAGAAGCATTCGCCTGATCGAAGTTGAGCCAAAATCAACCAAAACCCTAAGCCAACTGTTTGAAACATTCTAGAGCCCTGAAAATCAGTAAAACCCTAATTTTGTCTGACTGACGAGAAAAGTCTGTTTGACCGATTCTTGAGCCAATCTGAAAAAATCAGGAAAAGCCTGAAGCTGTGATTTCTTGTGGAAAAATGCGAGGGCAAATTTTGGGGTACAACAGTTGCCTTTGTTCAATCTTCTTGAACCTGAAGAGTTAGATTGGTAAGTTTTCCTTTCACGACTCGAAGGTAAAAGAAGATTGGACACTAGAGTGCCCTAAAATTTGCACTCGGCGATGTGATGGTAGAGGTGAATGGGCTTAAAGATGCCATCTGATGCGATAGAATCTTGTCGGGGGATGGGCTTAGAGATGCCATCTGAGAATGGGCTTAAAGATGCCATTTGGTGACTGCTGGTAGGAGGATGGGCTTATAGATGCCATCTGGAAATGGGCTTAAAGATGAAAGAACCTGGCACAAGTATCAGAATGTCGCTGTGTCTGGATCACATCTGAACTGTCTCTGAGTGAACCTGGAATAAGTATCAGAATGTCGCCGTGTCTGGGTCACATCTGAACTATTTCTGAGTGAACCTGGAATAAGTATCAGAATGTCGCCGTGTCTGGGTCACATCTGAACTACTTCTGAGTGAATCTGGAATATGATCTTTGTCTGTCGACTGATCTTACCTGAAAAAGTAAAGGGTTAGTTATATGCAATGTCATGATGCATGACACAATGTATGTGACATCAATGTTTATGACATGAATGTGATGAATGCGCATGTAAGCTGATGAGCTATCTTGCTGAGGATAAATGAATCCTGGATGGATGAAGATAAAAGAATCTTGACTGCTGCCGGGGAGAACAATTCCTTGGCTGCTGCTGTGGAAATCAGAAGCTTGGGTTGTATGCCAAACTACTGGGGACTTCCTGTTTTGAAGAGATCTGTGTAGGATTTCCTGATGATGAGTCCGTGTAAAACTGCATCGGGTTTTTGAACACTTTTGACATTCGAATGCCCCAAGTGGTGATGTAGATAATTTCCTGGCTTGTTACAGGTGTTGATCCACAATCAGTCGTCCGCAGATGTTTTCCTGGCTTGTTATAGGTGTTGATCTGGAACTCTTCAGATGTGCCCTGGCTAGATACAGGAATCGAATCTGGAAATAGTCGTCAACAGATATGCCCTGGCTGGATACAGGAATCGAATCTTCAAACTATTCAGACATGCCCTGGCTAGATAGAGGAATCGAGTCTGGAAATAGTCGTCAACAGATATGCCCTGGCTGGATACAGGAATCGAATCTTCAAACTCTTCAGACGTGCCCTGGCTAGATACAGGAATCGAGTCTGGAAATAGTCGTCAACAGATATGCCCTGGCTGGATACAGGAATCGAATCTGGAAATAGTCGTCAACAGATATGCCTTGGCTGTATACAGGAATCGAATCTGGAAATAGTCGTCAACAGATATGCCCCGGCTGGATACAGGAATCGAATCTTCAAAATCTTCAGACATGCCCTGGCTAGATACAAGAATCGAGTCTGGAAATAGTCGTCAACAGATATGCCCCGACTGGATACAGGAATCGAATCTTCAAACTCTTCAGACATGCCCTGGCTAGATACAGGAATCGAGTCTGGAAATAGTCGTCAACAGATATGCCCTGGCTGGATACAGGAATCGAATCTTCAAACTCTTCAGACATGCCCTGGCTAGATACAGGAATCGAGTCTGGAAATAGTCGTCAACAGATATGCCCTGGCTGGATACAAGAATCGAATCTTCAAACTCTTCAGACGTGCCCTGGCTAGATACAGGAATCGAGTCTGGAAATAGTGATAGTTGTTTTGTTGGTGGTTGTAAATTCCAGCAGGTGGTGAAGGAATGATTGAACACTTTTGACATTCGAATGCCCCAAGTGATGATGAAAGAATCTTGAGTCAGATTATTCTGCGAATTGAGAGATTTCTTGAAATCTTGACTGGACTGCCCCAGGTTAATTGAATTTCGAAAGATCTGTTGAAACCTTGACTGGACTGCCCCAGGTTAACTGGATGGTGTCATGTCATGCCCCTTGTTGATAGGGGGTTTGTAATGGAAGTGTCGTCCTTTTGAAGTGATTCTGTTCACTGAGAGAGTTTTCGTTCCTCCGAACATTCGCTGTATGAAATTCTTCGCTGTCAAACAAAAAGCCAAATGCAGACAGTGATATTCAAGTAATGCAAAGTTTATGTTTGTCTCGAAGTTTTGAAAAATGCGTTTTTAGCAGAAAACTTTTTATAAGACAGATCAACATATGATTTAGAGCAAAGCCTTACAGGAGTCAGGATACCTTTTGTAACAGTATGCTTTCGAACTAACCCATGCTTCAATTAGGACTTTTGAAGGGTTGTAACGTGGCTTGGTTCATGGTTTAAGAAACAAAGGATAAAGGCTCAAAGTGTATTTGTACCCACCCGCTCTCGTGATGTTCTCCAACCCTAAGCTCAGTTAATTGTGCATCGCACTCTGTTTTGAGTTTGGAATGACTTTTGGGCGATGGTTCACCAGTTGAATTTGGGGAGACATTCATCATCTCCTTTTTTTTTTCTTTTTCAACATTTTTTTCATGTTGTTGAGGATTTGTAATGACCTCACTATTTTGATTTTGATTTGTTATCCCTAACTTTTGCCCGACTGTTCCCGTTTTTGAGATTACAGTCAGCGGGATGCCCCAGCTTTCTTAAGCCTCCTTTATAGGTTTTGGCTTGGTGGGCTTTTCTCTTTTGAGAGATTGATTGTCTATGTAATAGGGAACCACCCTTGTCTTTTGATTCCAAAGGAATGCTTTTCTTTTTTTGACGTCGTTCGTTGTATTACGAACTGAGAGTTTGCGACTTCAATGCGCATTTTCTCTTGAATTAACTGAGATACTACCCTGCCCCGGGTTTATATCAAAGGTTTTGATTGTTTAGAACAAAGAACTCCTACTTCTTTGGCTCGAAGGGGTTGACTAGGGATTAACTTCCTTATAACTCCAGTGTTTGAGAATTGAAAGAAATGCCTGTACATCATCAGCAAGGTCTGTTCAAAAGCATACTGTATGAGATTATGGTATTGTTTCGTCATCCTCCCTCTAAAGGCTTGCAACTTTTTATCAAGAGTCAGATATCATAAAGAAAAGCATAAGAGTAGTGAAACGAATGGATGATTTCAAGACAAACATATGCAATGAATTAATGAAAACAGAGTTTAACATCAACAGATAATTGTTTGACAGCAAAAGAAATTACAACTTTGAAAATTCAAAACGAAACAAAAGTCTTTCAGCTTGAGCTTTGTCACTCCAGGTGGAGAACTCTTTAACGGAAGATTTTCATCTCGCCGTCTGGCATGAATTCTAGCACTCCAATGTCGATTAGATCTTGAATCTTGTTCTTCAAGGCCCAACAGTCGTTGGTGTCGTGTCCCGGGCTGTAGGAGTGGTAAACACAAAATGCGTCGGGACGATAGTTAGGAGAGGAGGTATTGAGCTTCTGAGGAGGATCCCTTAAGGTAAGTAGATTGACCTCCAACAGGCGCTTCAGTATGAAGAATGATGGTATTTCAGTCTCCGTGAACTGTCTTCCCGACGTTTCTTGCTTACGCCGATTACCCCGTTGACGCTGGCGAGGTTGTTGATGGGCTTGTGACCCTAAAGCAAGTGAAGGAGCCTTCCCCTTGTCTTCTTGAGTGGATGGAGGATGAGCGGTGACTTGCTCTTCAACCTCAGATGTTTGCCCCAATTGGTTGTTTTGAAGCAGTTGGCGGACGAGAACTTTGAGTTCCTCTTGTCTTTGAGATAGGTCTTGGATGAGAGCCATCTGGCCCACCAACTGTCCCATCACTTGGGTCCTCAATGTTGTCAGATCAAACTGCAACTCCGCAAGCTGATCACTCCTGGCATTGTTTGAATTCTCCAAGCCCTTTGTGAGGAGAGCTTTCATTTCTTCTTGCCCCAGAGACAAGTTCAGGAACATTTCCTGCAGCTGAGCAGTCTGGTCTTGGATGTCTTTGAAAGACCTTTCTAGAGCCATCTCTTACTGAAATAAACAGCAGGAGAGTAAGGAAACCTGAAAAAGGAAAGATCGTCAAGATGCAATGCATGATATGTGGATGCATGCTTTCAAG
The DNA here is from genome assembly GCA_948472305.1 of Vicia faba. Taxonomy (NCBI): domain Eukaryota; kingdom Viridiplantae; phylum Streptophyta; class Magnoliopsida; order Fabales; family Fabaceae; genus Vicia; species Vicia faba. The sequence continues at coordinate 598,642,210 of OX451737.1, forward strand.
GATCTCTTGGGGTAAACACAAGAAAATGTTAGAGGTTGAACTTTGCTCTTTGGATTAGAGAACTTTGCACCGGTGGATGTCTTTCCACTAGAATCAAGCTCACCATGTCAAGTGGGTCATCGCCACTGATTCAAGTTGTTGTACTTGATCTTTGATTGGAGAACTGTGTACTGGTGGATGTCTTTCCACAAGAATCGAGCTCACCATGTCAAGTGGGTTATAGCCACTGATTCAAGTTGTTGTATTTGAACTTTGATTGGAGACCTTTGTATCGGTGGATGTCTTTCCACGAGAATCAAGCTCACCATGTCAAGTGGGTCATAGCCACTGATTCAAGTTGTTGTACTTGATCTTTGACTGACATTTGTTAGAGGAGAAACCTCTTGCCCCTTGGTAGACGCCTGGTTCAACGTAACCCTGCATCAAAAGAACCCTCGAGATCCTTGAAATGGTTATTGAAAATGCTATGGTATGATGTCATGATGTTATGTACATGTATGCAGAAGCAAGTGAGTGTATATACAGACAAACATATTCACACAGCAAACAAGTCCTTAGGTTTAGGCTTGCATGGGGTTTAGGTAAGTACCCTATTGAAGTTAGTTGGCTCATCCTTTCCTAAAATAGAAATTGGGTTCTAAGGAGCTCAATATCATTGGATTGTTTTCTGTGTTCATTGTTTCGGTTTAGCCACTTACTGGCGACCAAAATATTCCAAGAAAACAACCCTCAAATGAGTGTAGTATCGAGTATCTACCAACTTCGGACTGCACCAAAGTCGGTCATCTCACTACCCCTAAAAAGGCTACGATGGTCAATTAAGGTTCTAAGAGTTCGTTAGTGCTTCACGACATCACTCAGCGGCCCCGTACTCTCCTTGACTGAACTCAAGCTTTACCGGTACTCACAAATATGTCACACTAACATAGCTTACAGCTTCAACCATGTCGGTATACCCCGCACAGTTCCCTCACAGTTTTTGCTATTTACCTAAGAAGGTGCCCAAAATCCGGGTGTAGGATTTACAACAAACCCAAACAAGAACCCAAAAGATAAAGCAATCAAGTCAATCAAAGCTAGAAAGTAAAGGTGATCTAAACCCTAAGGTAACCCCACTTTTAAGTTTCTCCCCAGCAGAGTCGCCAGTTCTGTGATACGGTGGGAGAACTGACTAGAGGTTTGCGTTTGTATTCGCACTTGTTCGGTTGAGCAAGAGTCGCCACCGACTTTTTATTTTATCCTAAAGGAAAGGTTAAAAAGCACAGCAAAAACCTTTTGAGATATTTCGTGGGTTCGGGGGGTAGATTATGAAAAGGGAAGGTATTAGCACCCTTTTCATCCATGGTTATCCATGGGCTCTTAGTTACTTGGTTTTTTAGATCACTTGCCTTGATTTTCGATTGCTTGAAATTGTGGTGTGTGTGTGTGTGTGTGTGTTTTGAAAAATGTTTTTGAAGAGATGCCTTGTCTTAGGCAACCAATGTATTTGACTCGTGTTTGAGTTTTTTACAAAAGTGTGTATCTTTTCGAAAAGATGTTTCAAAATGTTTTTGAGAGTTGTTTTGAAAGTGTGTATGAAGTGTGGTTTTTGAAAAGAAGGCAAGTGTTTTTGCAAGTTGATCTCAAGTAACTAAGAGTTTTGTCTACCCCTATTGTACTCAAATGTTTTCTCTATGTTTTCAACCCTTTTTAACAATTTTTGTTCCACCATTGAATTTGGTGGACAATCTTGCGTTTAGGATGTTTAACGGGACGGGCGCGGGTCATCGTATGGACCATGAATGCAATGGTGCCAAGTATCTTTGGAAATTTGCTTTGAAGGGACTATGATCATTCCATTTAGGCAACTTTCGAAAGCGTCATCGAGGGACTTATGATCATTTTGTTTTGCCAAAGAAACTCGACGTGCAAGCATGGCCCATTTTGGAAGGCAACATGTGGGATTACCCTAGGGGGTGCAAGTGTGATTGTGTATTGATTTCATGTATTTGTCTTGTATTAGGTTATCTAGCGTTCTGTTTTATGTACATACAAACCCTAGGTCTAACCATGGTATAATTTGAAAGCGGTAAATTGTAAGAATTTAAAGTCTACGCTATCACAAATAGTATCCGGGAGTGGGGGTACAAATTCACAAATGGGGATGAGACTTTAGGAGTGTAGTGTCCAATAAGTTACAACCAAATCGAATTGCGATAAAAAGTGTAAATGTAATGTATATCAATGTATAGGAATAACAATTGTATGTAAGAGAAATGTAAATGTATCGTGTAGGTGTACGTGTAAGTGTATATGTGTATGTAATTTATTTACAGGTGCGGAAATGTGAATTTAATGTATTATTAAGTATTGTTAACTTAAAGAAAAGAATTAAATGTTTATTTATTTAATCTTTGTAATCTCGTATTTTCTTTAATATGTACAAAAAAAGAAAATTTAAGAAAAGAAAATGTTCTAAGTTAAAGAAAAAATTATGTATTGACCCATTTATGTACAAATCAAAATAAGTTAAATAAAATAAAAAATGTTTTAAACAATGTGTTTTTATGTTTTTTATGTATTAAGGTATTAATGTATTATTGTCATGTTTTGTATTTTGTTTAATTATGTTAGTATTTTTTATATGCAAAGGAAAATTAAAATAAGAATCTATTAATCTAATTAACCCTAAAGTTCATGTAAAGAAAATTTTGTATAAAAAGGAACTAAAGTAATTTTATTTACAAATAAGATTAAGTTAGTTTAAAATTGTAGAAAAAAAGAGATAAGTAAAAAATAGTTTTAAGAGTGAAATGGGTCTAAAGAGGTTTAAGGCCCAAATAGAATAGTCAGAATGATAGAGAAAGGGGGGGTATACGCTGGCTTTGGGAATTAGTGGGCTTAGGCGTAATGAGAATGGGGCGAGGCCCAGCATCTAGCACAAAATGTTTCTTAGGGTTGAAAACGTTTGTGTCATTAGGGAAACGCTTAGGGTTTGACAAGTTACAGCGCCGTTCTTCGTTTTGCTTCGTTCATCTTCTTCATCTTGTCTCTGAATCATGCTTCTGACCCCTCTCCATCCCTAGCCACCAGACGCCATTGTTCGTCTTCTTCCCTCCATGGTTGGGCAACGCGAAAACGAGAGAAAAGGTAATGAGTTCGTTCCCTTCCCTTTTAGGGTTTTACGTTTTATAATTTTTGCGTGTATTGCTTCTGGTTTTTAATGTTTGTTATCTGCCTTCTGTTTGAGGATCATGAAAGGGAAGAGAAGTGGTACTACCTTCGATCTTGGAGACGGAGGAGGACGAACCGGAGGCGTCGAGGATGGCTGAGGACGGAGTTATGATGACGACGCTAGCTTTGAATCCTGGTTTGTATATTTTCGCCTTTTTTGTTGGCCCTAATTGCCTGTGATGTCAACTTTCTGAGGCTTATGTACTCTCTTCTCCTTGTTGCTTACTGTATGCTTCTTTTCCTTCTTCTTTCTGTGGGCTTGCTGAGTTGTCTTGATGATGATTATCTGAGAGTTTGTTGCCTTTTGAATGTTGTAGCTTGTGTTGAAAGCTTTGTGTTTGGTTTGCTAGCCCAATGATGAGCTCCCTGAGTTCTGAGGGCCCTGAATGTATGCTTGAATATGCTTGATGCCTTTGTATGCTTAGTGAGCTGGTGATGGTTGATACCTTGAAGCGCTTTTTCTTTCTCGTTCCTGACTGTGAGTTGAATACTATTGTGTTGTTGTTGCTAGTTAGCCCAATGATGATATTTTCTGAGGGCCTTTTGTGGGTTGCCTCAGTTTGGGGCTTGTATGGTTGAGTTTAGGCTTGTTATGAGCTTTGTTTGACATGTTGTGAGGCTTTTTGTACTTGGATACATGTTTTGGCCTTGGATGTTTGTTTGTGTGCTTGAAAGGTCTTACTGGTTTTTGTTTCTCAGTTTAGGCTTAACAGGTTTTATGCTTGGGTCGTTCAGGCAGGTATCTGGTACAGGTTTTGGCCTTGGATGTTTAGGCAGGTATGAGGCACAGGTTTACTGAGTTTGAACTTGTTTGCAAGCTTCAAGCAGGTTTTCTGTGGGTTAAGGGCTTTCAGGTCAGGCTTTTGGCTATTTGAGACTTGCAAGGTTTACAGGTTGTGGCCTTGAATGGTTAGGCTTGGCATCTGGTACAGGTTTGAGCTTTACTGGTTTAAGGCTTTAGGTTTATGCTGCTTCTGGTTCTTGCACAGGTTTGAGCTTTACTGGTTTAACTTGTTGGTTTTTGACTTTGGTTTGACAACAGGTTTGTGCAGGTTATGGCCTGGGCTTTTTGCTTGACAAGTTTTTGTTTAGGCTTTAGGCAGGTTGGGTGTTACTGGTTTTTGGCTGAGGGTTTGCCTTTAGCAGGCTTGACAGGGTATGAGGGTTTATGCTGTTGGGTTTGGCAGGTTGTTGGTGTTTACTGGTTTTTTGGCCTTACTCTCCAGTTTGCACAGTTTTATGGTTACCTCTGTTTTATATCTCCTGCCCCTTTTGCTGTGTTATATCAGTTTTGTTTTTATATCATTTTTCTTCTCAAGCCTGAACCTGTAAGCCCCATTTCTTCTTCTCTTTTTCTTCTCTCTCCAGTACATCTTTAAGCATTAAAATATGTTATGCTTTGTACTTTAGTTCTGAAAAGGTAGCTGCTAGAAAAATGATGATTTGATATTGATGCTTGCTTGCAAAACTAGTTTTAGCCTGCATATTTTCTTTCTTTTCTTCCAGATTTTGTGCTGCACTTGTACTTGCATCTGAATATTCTGATATCTTGTGGACAGCTTTGGTAGCCTTTTGTATTTTGACAGCTTTGTTCAGTTTGCCCTTTTTGATTTGGTTTAGGCACTTTAGTTCAGTTTGTATTTGGACTTTGTTTGGCATTTTATAAACTATGCAGCTTTTGACCATTTTTGAAATTGTGCAATATTTTTGACTTTGTGCATTCATTTTTTTAGCAAGCATCACTCATCCCTTTTTGTAAACCGGGAGAAATCCCGTGATTTGCAGAGAGGGCTAACTGATTCCAGTCAGTTGCCTTTAATGATGAGTGTGATACGGTGGGAGAAATGACTATGGTTTTGCGTTTGTTTTTGCAAATGTTTCGGTTGAGCAAGAGTCGCCACCGACTTTTTATTTTATCCTAAGGAAAGGTTTAAAAAGCACAGCAAAAACCTTTGAGATATTTTCTTGGGTTCGGGGAGTAGATTATAGAAAGGGAAGGTATTAGCATCCTTTCTATCCATGGTTATCCATGGGCTCTTAGGTACTTGCTTAGATCAACTTGCCTTGGTTTTCAATTGTTTGAAAATGGTGCTTTGTGTGTGGTTTTGAAAATGTTTTGAAAAAGATGCCTTGTCTAGGCTACCCTTGTAACAATTCTTTACTCGAATGTTTTACAAAAGGTGTTTGTCTTTTTTGAAAAGATGTTTCAAGGTTTTTTTGAAAGTTTGTTTTGAAAGTGTTTGTGAAGTGTGGTTTGAAAAATAGGCAAGTGTTTTTGTTTTGCAAGTTGACAAGTACTTAAGAGCTATCTACCCTAAAGTTCTCAAATATTTTTGCTATGTTTTAACCCTTTTAACAATTTTGTTCCACCATTGCATTTGGTGGACAATTTTGTGTTAGGATGTGAAAGGGACGGGCGCGGGTCATCGTTTAGACCATAATTGCACTGGTGCCAAGTATCTTTGGGCAATTTTCCTTTAAGGGACTTGATCATTTTTTAGGCAACTTTCGAAAGCGTCGTCGAGGGACTATGATCATTTGATTGTTTGTTTTGTTTTTGCCCAAAGAGACCTAACATGCAATATGGCCCATTTATTGAAGGCAACAATTGGAATACCCTAGGGGTGCAAGTGTGATTAGTGTTGTCCATTTTCATGCTTGTTTATCTTGAAATTAGGTCAAACTATTTTTGTTGTTTTTATTTGCATACAAACCCTAATTCTATCATGGCATAATTAGAAAGCATTAAAATGCGAAAAATAAAGTTCTAAACTATTACAACACAATATGGGAAGGGGGGTACAAATGTTCAAATGGGGGTATTTTGACAAGGAATTTAAACCTAGCTATTACATCAATTTGGAATTATTTACAAGATAATCAATTGCACAAATTAAATAGAAATAAGATAAATATGCAAGATGCAAAAAAAATGTTTTTATGTGTATGAAAAAAAGAGTATTTTTATATGTCAAATAAACAAAAATAAAAAAAGTATTATTTTTTGGAGTTTTTTATGTTTAGGGCAAAACCCTAATTTTATTAAGTAAAATGTATTAATTATTTAATATGTACACACTTATTTATTATATACAAAAATAAAAATAAAAATGAAGTATATTTATAAAAAAGTATTTTTTGAGGTCAAATATTAATAAAAGAAAAAATGTATGTATTTTTGTATTTTTGTCCTAAATATTCTAATAAATATATATATATATATATATATATATATATATATATATATATATATATATATATATATATATATATATATTTGTATTATTTTCTAAATATGTATTATATATACAAAATAATAATATTTAATATTTATAAAAAAAGTATATTTTATATAAAATATTTTCAGAAGATAAAATAAAATAAAAATTAGAAAATAAGTGTGTTTGCATTATTTTTGGTATTTTTAAATAAAAGTATGTTTATATATTTATTTATGTACAAATAACCATCTAAACAAATAAATGCCTAATAAATTCAAAAATGGTTTAAAAAATTATTTTTATATTTTTAATATCATGAGGAAAAATAAATAAGTCAGAATAAAAAAAGAAAAGTCAAAAAATCATGAAAATAAACATAATGGGCCTAGGGGGTGTCAAAGTAACAAAGGGGTGTAAAAAGAAATAGGAAACAAAGCCCAGCCCAATAGGACCTTCTTCAACCTCTGGCCAGAACCTTTGTCAAAAACGCGCGTTTTGCACCATGATTCAAACATCCTGATTCCTGGCTTTTTAATGAAAACTCACAACATCAAAAATGTTCAGCATCAAACAACGAATCCATACATACCAAGAACTTGATCTAACTCTCAAAAATGAGAGAGAATTTCTCCATTCCCAAATCTTAACCTAATTTTTTTATCAATATTCAGACCTTAAATTCTCACAGCATATGCAAAATAAATGAAAAGTAAAGGTATGTACAGTTTCAGGGGCATGAGTAGAACACTGTTTATTCACAAACCTAGAGCTAACAATGCCTAAATTAAGAGTTAGAAGTTCAAGAATATACCTGTTCAGCTGGAATCGTGTTTGGCAATGGGGGAGCTTTAAGGGTAAGATGATGATTTGTATAGCTTCCTTGGAGTGTGAGGATGCTATTCCAATACTTTGTATGCTTTGAAACCTTCTATACCAAGCTGCAGAAGTCCACCTGCAAGAGGAAGAAATGAAAATGGCCAAACTGGTTAGAGGAGTTACAGTCCACTTCTAATGCTTTGGATAGTTTGGATTGATGGTAAGGAAAGTGTTTGAACTGGTTTTGGCCAAGATGCACGATGGAAATGAGTTGTGGGATTCAAGTTGCAGAATATGCCCTGTTTTTGCAGTTTGAGGGTGATTATGTGAATGAGAGGGTGTTGGAGAGGGTTGGTTCGTGTTCTAGCTCAGTTAGGGTGTTTAGAAAGTGTACAAAGTTTTTGCTTAAGCTTGTTTGTGCTGAGATCAAAGTTGTTGTACAAAATGCTATGTTTCTTCACACTTAAGCAAGAAAAGGTCAAGTGGAGTTCTAGACTGATAGAGGCCCCCCTAATGTGCTGCAAACCTTGGCCTTGATCAGTGTAATTAGTCTAATAACTTGTGCCAAAGAGATTTGCACTGTCCTTGCTTGGATTGTTAATTGACATAAAGTTCACTTTTGCAAAAATGGTTAAAATGCTTTTTCTACTTTGGGATTAAACCATTATGCAATGCTTGAACACATAGAATATGGTCTTGGCACAAAGAGTTTGCATTAAATTTATGAGTGTAAAAAGGATTTAGGGCCTGTAATCAAGGAATGCATGCTGATTTGAAAATTGCCTAAGTGTATGAACATGGAAATTGGCCATAACAAAAGTGAGTTTTTCCCACATTGCAAAATTCGATTCTCTCAAACCATGAGGTTGTTTGATGAGTTCTTGGACATTTTGGAAAGATTGGAATGTGTACTTCAACCCATCTTTGAAATGAAAATTGAAATTCCAAGTGGAAGTATGTGAAAAATGGTCTTGAAGTTAGGCAAAAATCCTGCCTAAAATAGGTCAAATTTTCTCTAAGTTAAGAATGGTTTGGTACCCTTGTTCCAAAAATTGTAACTTGATATACAAGCTTCTTTTGGGAAAACTTTGTGAATAAAAGTTGTATATTTTGTAATAGGCTACAACTTTCATGTTTTGACTTTTTCTTGAATCCAAATGAATCTTGGTGAGAAAGTGGGGCAAAGTTAGGAAAAAATTAGGGTTTTTCATAACTTAGAAAAATTCTAAGTTATGGAAAATCTTCATTTCAAACCCTAATTTGCAATTCTTGATTTCTTGATGAACAAGTTTCATGATTTGGCATGTTTTGATGAAAAATGAATCTTGACACTTGATTTTGACCAAAAAGTCAAAGTTTGACTTTTCAGTATACAGTCAAAATTGATCAATTGACTGGGAAATTCAACTGTCAATCTTGTGCATTTGGGATCTTTTGAACTTGTTGAGCATGTCAAGACAATTCCATTGAGTACTTGAGTCCATATGTGAGCTTGGTTTGCCATTGGTTAAGTCAAACATTCAGAAATTGCCTTTGTGCAGTCAAAACCCTAAAAATGACCATTTTGCCCTTTTGATGATCTGATCAAATTTCTTGTGGAATTGTGATCCAAACTTGATCAAATGGTCCATGTGAGTTTATAATGTTGATGTGGGTCAATTTTCATGAGATTTGACTGTCAATTGGCCACAGTTGACTTTTTCCCCAATACAACTGATTTCCAGGTCAACTGTCCAATTGACTGGGCAAAATTTGGAATCAAGACTTGAAACTTGGTGTGGATAAACTTGGGAGTCCAATATGAAGCATGAAAGTTATCTTAGGCATTTTAGGTCAAAACATCTTTGTGCAAACACAAACCCTAATTTGGGTCAATAGTGCAAGGAGAAATCTTGAGCAGATGAAACCCTAATTGGATCTTGAGCTCCAAGGGCTTTGTGATGAGAAATCAATGAGAAATGGGAGGGCAAATTTTGGGGTACAACATTTGCCCCTGTTCAATCTTCTTGAATCCGATGAGTTAGATTGGCAAGTTTGCCTTTCGCGACTCGAGGGTAAAAGGAGATTGGACATTAGAGTGCCCGGAAATTTGCACTCGTCAAAGCAATGGATGCGGGAATGGGCTTAGAGATGCCATTTGGAGATGGGCTTAACAATGCCATCTGGAAGAGTGACATAAACTTGTCGGGGATGGGCTTAAAGATGCCATCTGGAATGAGTATCAGAAAGGTGTCCATGTTTAGGACCATCTTTGAACTGGGGTCTGAATAAGCAATAGATTGACATACGTATCTGGAGGCATCTGTAAACTGTTTTCAGAGGTTGAGAAGAGTCTGAACAAGCGATAGATTAACATCCGTTGTTGGGAAGAATCCGTGAACTGTTTTCAGAAGTTGCATCTGAACAAGCGATAGATTAACATCTGTTACTTGGGAAGAATCCATAGACTGTTTTCAGAGGTCTTGAGAAGAATCTGAACAAGTGATAGGTTAACATCCGTTACTTGGAGAACCCGTGAACTGTTTTCAGAAATCTTGGAGGTGAATAAGCAATAGAGCAGCATCCGTTGTTGGGAAGCGTCTGTAAACTGTTTTCAAAAGTTGCATCTGAACAAGTTGATAGATTAACATCCGTTGTTGGGAAGAATCCATAAACTGTTTTCAGAAGTCTTGAGAAGAAACTGAACCACCGATAGGTTAACATCCGTTACTTAGAGAACCCGTGAACTGTTTTCATAAATCTTGAAGTTGAATAAGAAATAGAGCAGCATCCGTTGTTGGGAAGCGTCCGTAAACTGTTTTCAAAAGGTTGCATCCGAACAAGTGATAAATTAACATCCGTTGTTGGGAAGAATCCATAAACTGTTTTCAGAAGTCTTGAGAAGAAACTGAACAAGCGATAGGTTAACATCCGTTACTTGGAGAACCCGTGAACTGTTTTCAGAAATCTTGAAGTTTGAGGAGAAACCGGTGTAGGGTTTCCTGATGATGAGCTTGTGTAAAACTGCATCTGGATGAATCTGGAATAAGCATCAGAATATTGCCATGTCTGGGTCATATCTGAACTATTCCTGGAAAGAATCTCGGGAGATAATGATTTTTGTCTATCGACTGATCTTACCTGAAAAGGTAAAGAGTTAGTTGTATGCAATGTCATGATGCATGATGCAACGTATGTTATATGATATGAATGTAAATGAATGCGCATGTAAGCTGATGAGCTATCTTGCTGAGGATAAGTGAATCCTGGATGGACGAAGATAAAATCCTCTTGACTGCTGCCGGGGAGAATAACTCCTGGTTGTTGCTGGAGAATAAGGAGCTTGGGTTGTATACCAATCTTCTGGGGAATTCCTGTCTTGAGGAAATCTTCATTGGAGAATCTTGAATATACAATGAGGAACTGAAAACTGAAAGTCTGCAGATTTGCTTGGGGAATACCAGACCTTCAAACATCGAGGGGCCTTAGAACCACTTGCGGGGACTTGGAATTTCCTGGCGACTTGCAAGGTAAGAGAATTTCTGATGATGTCTACTGGGGATTTTTAGAACCTGGTAGACTTAAGCTGGGGAGATAAGACCAAGAATCTCTAGTCTAGTAAGAAGCATTTCTGTGGGGAAAAGGTTCACTAGTCTGGCTCCGCTGGGGATTGATAGTTTGAAGTTTTAGCTCTGCTGGGGATACTGAAGCTTAAACTCTGAGGGGAATTGAGTTCTGGAGGATTCTCTGGCTGGGGATAACAAAGATAAACTCCTCTGGGGATTGTATTGATAAGTTATGTTGGGGAACTATGATGAACTCCGCTGGGGATAGGAAGAAATTTGCCGAGTGCGATCTTCCGTGGCAATAAGCTGAGGATAACCCAGTTATAAGCCCTTGTGAGGAATAACTTCGAATAAAGCTCGGGAGAGACGTCCGTACTCTGCAGGGGATAAGCTTCAAGACTTGCTGGGGATATGGATTTCAAATCTCCTGGGGGTTTCCTTTGAAAGGGTATCAAGATATCCAATTGCACCTTCAACCTATCAGTAATCCTTTTTCTTGATTCATAAGGAAATGATTATGTTCAAATGCATATGCCTATTTAACAAAACATTGGACGTTTCTCAAAATAAAACGAATAGTGCAAGAGAAAAGAAGAAGGAAATGACACAAATTTCTGGGAAAAGTATTTGTATTGACTTTCTATGAGTATATTTGTACAAAGGAGAAAAACATCCTAGTAAGAGGATTTCGTCGTAAATATTGAAAGATTTATACAAAATAAGGATGGCTATGTGAAATAATTCCATGGGATTCCATTCCGTTATAGCCTTCACAACTCTGAATATCTGTCCATTCAATGCTTCGTCTGCCGATGACTAGATTGATCAAAATCCTGGAACTGGTTGATGAAGAGATTGTCTTTGAAATGATCCGACGAGACATAGTCATACGCTTTAATTCCCTAACTTTTGCCTGAATCGCCCTTTCGGGTTTTCGATCCACCGGGAAACCCCTTTTTGCCCAAGCCGCCCTTTCGGGTTTTCAACTTGCCGGGTGTACATATTTTTTTGTTTTTATCCCTAATTTTTGCCTGAACCGCCCTTTCGGGTTTTCGGTTCACCGGGATGCCCATTTTTGCCCAAGCCGCCCTTTCGGGTTTTCGACTTGTCGGGTTATTTTATACGTAGTATCTTTTGACTATGTCTGCGTTCGCAGGGTGCGGCAAATCGTCGCCGTCCATGGTGGTCAGAATCATTGCACCACCAGAAAATATGCTCTTGATCACAAATGGTCCTTCATATGTAGGAGTCCATTTGCCCCTGGGATCACTTTGCGGCAAGGTAATCCGCTTGATTATGAGATCTCCGACTTGATACACTTGACGTCTGACTTTCTTATTGAAGGCCTTGATCATCCGTTTTTGATACGTCTGACCATGGCATATAGCAGCGAGTCACTTCTCGTCGATCAAATTGAGTTGATCAAGTCGGGTATGAATCCAATCATCTTCATTCAAACCTGTGTCCTTCATAATCCTTAGAGAAGGAATCTGAACCTCCATAGGCAGGACAGCTTCCATGCCATATACCAAAGAAAATGGGGTTGCCCCGGTTGAAGTACGTGTCGTCGTACGGTATCCATGTAGAGCAAACGGTAACATCTCATGCCAGTCTTTGTAAGTGACTGTCATTTTCTGAATGATCTTCTTAATGTTTTTGTTCGCAGCTTCAACAACACCGTTCATCTTCGGCCGATAGGGAGATGAATTGTGATGATAAATCTTGAACTGTTCGCACAATGTGGTGATCATTGTGTTATTCAGATTTGTACCGTTGTCTGTGATGATCCTGTCTGGAACACCATACCGGCATATGAGATTTTGCTTGATGAAGCGGGCAACCACATTCTTAGTAACAGAGGCGAAGGAAGCTGCTTCGACCCATTTGGTGAAATAGTCAATGGCAACCAGGATGAAACGATGTCCGTTGGAAGCCGTGGGCTTGATCTCTCCAATCATGTCAATGCCCCACATTGCAAATGGCCAAGGAGCAGTCAGAACGTTGAGAGGAACCGGAGGGATATGAACTTTGTCAGCGTAGACTTGACATTTGTGGCAAGTATGGGAATGTTGATGGCAGTCAGCTTCCATGGTAGACCAGTAATAGCCTGCCCTTAAGATCTTCTTGGCCATTGTATGCCCGCTCAAGTGAGTTCCAAATGTGCCGCTGTGTATCTCAGTCATGATCAACTCTGCTTCAGCTTTGTCTACGCATCAGAGTAATACACAATCATGGCTTCGTTTGTAAAGGATGTCGTTGCTCAGGAAGAATTTGGCAGCAAATTTCCTTAATAACTTCTTGTCATTTACGGAAGCTCCTTCGAGATAATCTCTAGTCTGGAGATACCTTTTGATTTCATGGAACCAGGGTTGTTCCACTACTTCTTCGGTATTAATCTCGTGACAATGTGCAGGTTCATCCATTCGCTCGATGGTGATTTGGGGAGCCTCATTATCCCAATTGAGTTTAAACATGGAGGACATTGTAGCTAGAGCATCTGCTAGCTGATTCTCTTCTCGCGGGAAATGCTCGAAGGTAATTTGCTCGAAATGAGGCAACAATGTCAAGACATGTTCTTTGTATTGGATAAGATTGGGATGCTTGGTATCCCACTCTCCTTTGATTTGACTGATAACCAAAGCCGAGTCCCCAAATACGATCAAAGATTTGATCCCCAAGTCTATAGCAGCCTTGAGACCAAAGATGCAAGCTTCATACTCAGCCATGTTGTTTGTGCAGCTGAAGCAAAGTCGGGCCGTGAAAGGTGTGTGAAATCCTTCCGGAGAAATGAGTACTGCACCGATACCGTTTCCAAGTGCATTTGAAGCACCATCAAAGTACAGGGTCCATCGGGATCCCTTCTCGGGTCCGTCATACGGTCCGTTACTTTCAATGTTGTCCAAATTCATGATGTCCTCGTCTGGGAAGTCAAATCTCATGGGTTGATAATCTTCGATAGCTTGATGAGCCAGATGGTCAGCTAGTACACTCCCTTTTATAGCTTTTTGGGTGGTGTACTGGATGTCATACTCAGTTAGGATCATTTGCCATCTGGCTATCCTTCCAGATAAAGCAGGCTTTTCGAAGATATACTTGATAGGATCCATTTTGGAAATCAACAAGGTAGTATGAGTCAACATATATTGTCTTAGTCGGCGAGCAGCCCATACCAAAGCGCAACAAGTTTTCTCGAGCAGTGAGTAGCGAGTCTCACAGTCGGTAAACTTTTTGCTAAGGTAATAAATAGCATGCTCTTTTCGACCAGACTCGTCATGCTGGCCCAAAACACACCCCATTGAGTTATCCAAGACGGTCAGATACATGATCAATGGTCTTCCTTCGACGGGTGGCATCAGAATAGGAGGTTCTAGCAAATACTCCTTGATTTTATCAAAAGCAGCTTGGCAATCGTCGTTCCATTCGACTACCTGATCTTTCTTCAAGAGTTTGAAAATTGGCTCACAGGTAGAAGTCAGATGAGAGATGAATCTGGCAATATAGTTTAAGCGCCCCAAGAATCCTCTAACCTCCTTTTCAGTACGGGGAGCAGGCATCTCTTGTATTGCTTTCACTTTTGCTGGATCGACTTCAATGCCTTTGTTGCTTACAATGAATCCTAGAAGTTTACCGGACCTAACTCCAAAAGTGCACTTACTTGGATTCAGCCTGAGTTTGTATTCTTTCAACCTGGCAAACAACTTTTCTAGATGCTCAAGGTGCTCCTCCTCTGTTTGTGACCGAGCTATCTGTTGTACCCCAAAATTTGCCCTCCCATTTCCTCAACATTTTCTCATCACAAGACCTTTGAAGATCAAGATACAGTTGGGGTTTCCTCTGCTCCAGGCTTCTCCTTGCACTGTGAACTCAAATTAGGGTTTGTGTTTGCCCTAGGATGTTTTGACCTAAAATGCCTAAAATGACTTTCATGCTTCATATTGGACTCCCAAGTTTACCTATACCAAGTTTCAAGTCTTGATTCCAAGTTTTACCCAGTCAATTGAACAGTTGACCTAAAATCAGCTGTATTGGGGAAAAAGTCAACTGTGGCCAATTGACAGTCAAACCTCATGAAATTTGATCCACATCAACATTATGAACTCACATGGACCATTTGATCAAGTTTGGATCACAATTCCATAAGAAATTTGATCAGATCATCAAAAGGGCAAAATGGTCATTTTTAGGGTTTTGACTGCACAAAGGCAATTTTTGACTGTTTGACCTAGCCAATGGCAAACCAAGCTCACATATGGCCTCAAGGACTCAATGGAATTATCTTGACATGTTCATCAAGCTCAAAAGATCCCAAGTACACAAGATTGACAGTTGAATTTCCCAGTCAATTGATCAATTTTGACTGTATACTGAAAAGTCAAACTTTGACTTTTTGGTCAAAATCAAGAGTCAAGGTTCATTTTTCATCAAAACATTCCAAATCATGAAACTTGTTCACCAAGAAATCTCAAAATGCAAATTAGGGTTAGAAAATGGAATTTTTCATAACTTAGAATTTTTCTAAGTTATGGAAAACCCTAATTTTTTCCCAACTTTACCCCATCTTTTCACCATGATCCATTGGGATTCAAACAAAAGTCAAAACATGAAAGTTGTAGCTTGTTGCATAGTCTACAACTTTGATTCACAAAGTTTTCTCATTTGAAGCTTGTATCTCAAGTTATAATTTTTTGAATAAGGGCACTAAACCATCTTTTAACTTAGTGAAATTTGACCTATTTTGACAAGGTTTCCTACCCCACTTCAAGGCCACTTTTCATACCCTTACACTTGGAATTTTGATTTTCATTTCAAAGATGGATTGTGGTACACATTCCAAGATTTCTAAAATGTCCAAGAACTCATCAAACAACCTCATAACTTGGGAGATTCGAATTTCACAAGTTGGCAAAAATTCACTTTTGTTCTTCATCTTGACATGTTCATAAACTTGGCAAATTTGAACTCAGCATAGTTTGTGCTACTTTACAGGTCCTAAAACCAAATTACACTCCTTAATTTAATGCAAAACCAATGAATCAAGTTGTTATTCTAAGCCTTTGGTCATTACACAAGGAATTAAGCCTAAACTAGAAAAAGCATTATTTCCATTCTTGAAAAGCTTGCTTTATGTCAATTAGAAATCCAAGCAAGTACAAGCAAGATCTTCTTGGCACAAGTTTGTGAGCAAATTGCACTGATCAAGGCAAGGGATAGCAGCATAGTTAGAGGGCCTGTACTGACCTAGAAAGCAAAGTGGCATTTTTTAGCTTAAGTGTGAAGAAAAGTCCATAACTTGTGCTAACTATCATCTCAGCTTAGAAACAGAAGAACAAAGTTATCAAACACTTTTCATAGACCAAATCCAAGCTAACACACGAGCCTTTGCCATCTGAAGCACCCTCCATCTCAAAATCACCTCAAAACTGCACAAACAGGGGAGCCCCTGCAGTTTGAGTGCAAACTCCCAATCCCTTCAAGCATTTTGATTCAAACCTTTTCCTCTACCTTCCCTACAATATATGCAAGCTAACCATGTCCTAAAATCAGACCTGTAACACCTCCAAGCCACTTCACCATTTTCAATTTTCTGTTTTGCAGTTGGAGTTCACTAGCTCGATTCAGGGAGTTTCAAGACAAAGTAGGAATTGGAAAAGCATCCTTACACTTCAAGGAAGCTGTACAAGTCATCATTTCACTCTGAAACCTCCTCCATTGCCAAGCTCGATTCCAACTGAACAGGTATATTCATGGAGTTCTATCTCTCTTATTAGGCATTGTTAGCTTTAGGTTTTTGAAGAAAACATGTCACCATCATAGCCCTGAACATGCTCATATGATTAGATTTCATTTATGTTTCGTGTGCTTAGAGAATTTCATGTCTGAACATTGATGAAAAGTTAGGTCAGAAAAGAGGGGGGAGAGAAATTCTCCCTCATCTTAGAGAGATAGGTCAAGTTATTTATATGGTTGAAACCGTCTCTTCATGCTGAACATTTCTTGTGTTATGAGTTTTTGCTGAAAAGCCAAGAATCAGGAGTTAGACATTGAAGCAAGAGGCACGCGTTTTTTTTCAAATGTTTGAAGCTGGAGGTTGAAGACAATGGTCAATGGGCTGGGCCTGTGTTATTTTGTTTTTCACACCATCTTTTTTGGTTTACACCCCCCTGAGCCCATTTGCTCATTTTTTTAACATTTTTGACTTTTTCTTTTTTGGCTGACTTTGTTTATTTTTTCTCATGCCATTTAAAAATTAAAAATATTTTTTTCATCACGTTTTGCATTTATTGCATATTTATTTGTTTATTTTCTTTGTTTGTACATAAATATATATATATGATTATTAGAATAAAAATGTAAAAATAATGTAAATACCATTTTTATTTTCATTTACTTTCTGAAAATATTTCACACAAAAAATACTCTTTTATTTATTTTATTAAAATATTAAATAAATACTTATTTTTTTTGTATAATACATATTTAAGGTTTAATATATATATATATATATGTTATTAATATATTTAAGACAAAAAATATAAAAATACTTGATTTTTTTCATTTTTATTAATATTTGATATGAAAATACCTTTTTTCACAATACACTTCATTTTATTTTATTTTTATAAATAATAAATAAATAGTTGTATTAAATTAGAAAATAATACTTTTTTTCTTTAAAATTAGGGTTTTTACCCTAAGTTCAAAATACTAAAAAATAATACATTTTTATTTTCTTTTCCCTTTTACATAAACCATACTTTTCTCATACACATAAAAACCTTCTTTTTGCATTTCACATATTTATTTAATTTACATTTAATTATGCATTATTTAAATTGCAAATATTCCAAATGATGTAATAATTTAGATTTAAATTCTTGTCAACATCCCCATTTGAACATTTGTACCCCCCTTCCCATATTTGGTTTTGTAATAGCTTAGTAACTTTAATCTCGCACTTTATTGCTTTCTAATGATAACATGTTAGAATTAGGGTTTGTATGCGAAAAACGATAAAAAATAGTTTGACCTAATACAAGATAAACAAGCATGAAAATGGACACACAAATCACACTTGCACCCCCCTAGGGTATTCCACTTGTTGCCTTCAAATAAAAGGGCCATGTTGCATGTTAAACTTCTTTGGGCAAAACAAACAATTTGAATGATCATAGTCCCTCGACAAAACTTTTCAAAACAAACAAAAACAAATGATCAAGTCCCTTAGAGAAATTGCCCAAAGACATTTAACGCCGTTGCAATTATGGTCTAAAACGATGACCCGCGCCTGTCCCTCTCACATCCTAACACAAGGTTGCCCACCAAATACAATGGTGGAGCAAACTTGTCAAAAGGGTTAAAGTATAGCAATAATCTTTTGAGAAATTTAGGAGTAGATAACCTCTTAGTTACTTGAATCAACTTGCAAAACAAAACACTTGCCTAATTTCAAAATCACACCTCACAACACTTTCAAAACAACTTTCAAAAACAAATGAAAACTTTTTCAAAAGACATACATCTTTGTATACATCCCCACATGGATCATTACAAAGGTTGCCACCACATTGGCCTCTTTTCAAAAACATTTTCAAAACCCACACACTCAAGCACCATTTAAAACAATTGAAAACAAAAGGAAAGTGATCTAAGCAAGTAACTAAGAGCCCATGGATAACCATGGATAGAAAGGGTGCTAATACCTTCCCTTTCTATAATCTACTCCCCGAACCCAAGAAAACATCTCAAAAGGTTTTTGCTGTGCTTTTTAACCTTTCCTTAGGATAAAACAAAAAGTCGGTGGCGACTCTTGCTAACCGCAACATTTGCGAATACAAACGCAAACCTCAAGTCAGTTCTCCCACCGTATCACAGAACTGGCGACTCTGCTGGGGAGAACTTCTAAAAGTGGAGTAACCTTAGGGTTTAGATCACCTTTGTTTTCAATTGTTTGCTTTGTTTGCTTTTATATTTGTGGGCTTTGCATCGAAGTTTCATAGATCCTAACCCGGATCTGGGAAATACCCTTTTTAGGTAGCATAATCTGTGAGGGACCTGTCCGGCGTAGACCGACATGGGTGAAGCAGTGGCTACGTTGGTGTGGCATCTTAGTCTGTACCTATATCCCTTGTGTTGTAACGGGGAGAATATAGGTCTTCTAAGGGGTCATTAAACACCAACCAACCTTAGAACCCTAAATTGACCAACTTGGCTATTAGGACAGTAGCAGTATGCTACACTCATTGAGGCTAAACTCTCGAGATGGTTCTGGCCGCGAGAAAAGATTGCGATGCTGGAGTTATCACCGATTGAGGGTAGCCAATGATTTGAGATCCTCTAGAACCCGGTTACTTTTGATAAGACAGGTTTTAACCAACAAAGCCAAAAGAGGGTAATACCTGAAACTCATGCTGGCCTGAAGCCTAAGGGTGTCTTGTGTGGCTTGTGTGCCTTATTTGCCTATGTGAATACTTGTGATGTGCTTCATCATAGCATCATGCCATCATACCATTGCATGCATCCTGTGTAAAAGGCTAACCCATTTCAAAGACAAAAGAGGTTTCATCTTTGCTCTGTTTTGTAGGACATTATGATGCCCGTGCATAGAAATACTGTCCGACTCAACTTTGTTCAACCACCAGTTTTACTCAAGGATCTGGTTGGAAGGATTCCAAACACTACCTCCTTCATCAACAGACATGGTTCTCTCCTTGGCTTGATCACTGCGAAATGGGACCAACAACTTATAAGTGTTCTGACCCAGTTTTATGACCCTCTGCATCACTGTTTCACCTTTCAAGACTTCCAGCTGGTTCCTACCCTGGAAGAGTTCTCTTACCTGCTCGGGATCCCTGTCTTGGAACAAACTCCATTCACTGGTTTGGAAAAGACTCCTAGGCCTGAAGAGATTGCTGCAATTCTCCCCTTGACCAAAGAAGAGTTATTGTCCAACTGGGAAACTAGAAATGGGATCAAAGGCTTTTTGGTCAAATTTCTGGTTGGCAAGGCTAATGATTTCTGGAATGACTTGGACTTCAAGGCATATGAGGATATTCTAGCTCTTTTGATCTATGGTCTGGTATTGTTTCCCAACCCTGACACCTTTATCAGTATCCATGTCATAAGAATCTTCATGTCTCGGAATCCGGTACCCATTCTCTTGGGTGACATTCTACAACAACTCTATGCTCGTACTGCTCGAAAACGGGGGACTCCGTGGTGTTGTGCTCCTTTGCTAGTAAGGTGGTTTATTTCGCACCTTCCTAAGTTCGTGCTGAAGAATGAAGAAGGAAAAGGTTGGGCTCGGAGGTTAATGTCTCTCACAGATAAGGATATCACTTGGACTCTCAGAGGTTTGGATGAGGTAGCTGTTATCGACCGTTGCGGAGAATACCCTAATGTCCCGTTGATCGGTATCCAAGGAGGAATCTCTTACAATCCGTGTTTAGCTCTCCGTCAGTTTGGAAGAGCCAGAGGAGATGGGCCTCATGAGATGCTGGTTCCTCACTTCCATTTTGAGTTTCAGGCAGATAGTGACAAACTACGTCAGGGATTCATTAAAGCTTGGGACAGAATTCACAAAGCTGACCCACATGAGTTAGGACCAAAGACTTCTCTACCATTGGAGCCCTATTGCAAATGGGTCCGCATCCGTGCTCAGAAGTTAGGTATGCCGTACGAAGCTGTCAGACCAATCATCCTTGAATCTCCCGATGAAGATGGGGTTCCCCCAACTGTCCTCCCTCCTCAGATACCTACTGATTTTGACACCATGAAGAGATCTTGGGCACAACTAAAGGAAGAACGGGATTTCTATCGGGAGAAGTTCAACGAACAGGAAAGGAAGATCCAAAGGCTGACTAAGCAATTGGAGGAAGAACGGGTCCTGAACAACTACATCAGCACTGAAAGGAGGAGGCCATGGGAGCATTGAGGAGCTTTGGATGTTTCCTTTTATAGTTTATTTCCTTTCCAGTATTTTTCATTCCTGTAATGCCTAAGGGCAAATTGTTGAACAATTGGAAATTTTAATCTAATGAAGTGTGTTTCCCTTTTTTGTCTACAAAGTTGAATCTTGTTTGTCTTTGAAAACATAAAACATACGCATTCCATTACACCATATGCATAGCAGGTACCCTATTTCACAGGTTGCTTAATCTCCTTCGCTGTTTATTTTGAACAGTCATCATGAATCCAGACTCCTCCAGTGAGCAAGCAATCAAGGCCCTTCAGGCCCAAAGTGCACAATTTCAAGAGATGGTCCTAAGCCTAGCCCAAGGTCAGCAAGAGTTGAAGACTCTACTCATGAAGAAGAAGAAGAAAAAGAGGACGGCGATGTTCAACACCGGACGCAGATTTGGGAACACACTCCACAATGAAGCTGATCCAACCACTTCTTCTGCTGAGAAAAACAGTCCCCAAGGGGGAGGAGCTCCTAGTCCCGCAGTCTCCGACAACGAGACGGACTATAACGACGAACAATACCCACCTGCTGCTGACAGATACAAGCAATTGGAGGACCGCTTGAGCGCCATGGAAATTCAGAATGTGCCAGGACTGGATTTCGGAGATTTGGGGTTATCTTCTGGGGTAGTCATTCCACACAAGTTTAAGGCGCCTGCCTTCGCCAAGTATGATGGGGTCTCCTGCCCAAAGCTGCATCTGAGGTCGTACGTAAGGAAAATCCAACCTTACACGGCGGATAAGAACCTCTGGATTCACTTCTTCCAGGACAGCCTCTCGGGGTCACAGCTTGAATGGTTCTACCAATTGGATGGAGCTAGCATCCGACACTGGGAAGATTTGGCAACCGCATTCTACAGACAATACCAATACAATTCTGATCTCGCTCCTACGCGTACCCAACTTCAGGGTATGTCTCTAGGGACGGGTGAAGGGTTCAAAGAGTACGCTCAAAAATGGAGAGATTTGGCTGGCAGGGTGCAGCCTCCATTAACTGATCGAGAGCTGGTTGATATGTTCCTTGGGACTTTGTCTGGTCCGTTTTTCAATCATTTGGTTGGTAACTCCTCTGCTGGATTTACAGATTTGATATTAACAGGAGAAAGAATTGAAGCTGGCATCAGGTCAGGCAAGATACAGAAGGCTGCCTCTACAAGTGTTGAGAAGAGGCCATTTAAGAAAGAAGCAAGCGCCGTCTATGGTCCTAGAAGACAAGTCAAGCCCGAAAGTCGCCAAGCCGTCAATGCTTTGGTCATCTCCAAACCTGTTGCTGCTCCTCAGCAGTACAATCAACAAAGAAGTGAAAGGCCCAAGAGGCAGTATACCCGATTGAGTATGACATTATCTCAAATTTTACCCCAACTGTTATCCACCAACCTGGTGACCCTCAAAGAAGCTCCTAAGGTCGTCAACACTGCGTCTCCTAAATACAACCCAAATGCCCGGTGTGCTTATCATTCTGATAGTCCCGGGCACACTACTGATGATTGCTGGGCCTTGAGAAACAAAGTGCAAGATCTGATCGACGCAAAGGAAATTCAGTTTGAAGCGCCGGAAAGACCGAATGTTGTAACGGCTCCTATGCCCCAGCATAGGGTAAATGCCATTGAGGAAGAAGTGTACGCTGTTTCGGTAGATGAAGTTGTTACCCCTTTGAAGACTGTTAAGAAGAACCTACTGCGGGCCGGTTTATTTCCGGGTTGCGGCGAAGGTTGCCCATTCTGTGCTATTTCCCTATCTGATTGTCCCTTGCTAAGGTTAGGCATCCAAGGCCTAATGGATAGCAAGGAGATTCTATTCAAAAAGACTGCTGTTCAATTGGTTCCGATGAAAGAAGTTTCTGTGATTACCATCTTCAAAAATCCAATCAAGGCTCCCCCGAAGAAGCCTATTCAAATCATGACAGTGGCGCCTGTGATCATTACTGTTCCAGGGCCCCTCTCTTACGTGTCTGATAAAGCTGTCCCCTGGCATTATGGGGCAGACGTGTATGTAAATGGAATCAAGCAAGAATTTGACGCTAGTGCCAGTATCTGCGATATCACTGGTCCAGCCAAGGTCACCCGCAGTGGCAGGCTCTTCTCGCCTGACATTGCACCGCCCGCTATTCGAAAACCCCTCCTCATAAAACCTACAAGTTTACCTAGTCCTGTTGCTGATCAAATTGTGTCCCCTGCTGCCGAGTCATCAAATGCTCGGGGCAAAGGGATTGAAAAAGAGCCTGCCCGGATGGAGGCGCCAATACCCATAAATGCTGAGGCCTCCCGACAAGAAATGGAGGAGATTCTGAAAATAATAAAGAAAAGTGATTTTAATGTTGTCGAGCAGTTGGGGCATACACCCTCCAAGATCTCCCTGCTCTCCTTATTGCTATGCTCCGAGGCCCATGCTAAGGCCTTAATCTCATTTCTCAAGACGGCCCATGTGCCGCAGGAGACGTCTGCAGTCCAGTTCACTGACTGCATAGCGAATCTGACGGCGGATAACGGCTTGGGTTTTTCAGACGCTGACCTGACCGCAAAAGGGAGAGACCACAATGATGCCCTGCATGTCTCTATTGAATGCAGGGGCACTACTCTGGCACATGTATTGGTGGACACTGGTTCTTCCTTGAATGTTCTTCCGAAAAAAGCTTTAGATCGTCTGGATTATGAAGGCCTGGAGTTGAAACCCAGCAATATCATCGTCAGGGCCTTTGATGGTTCCAAGAGGATGGTTCAAGGAGAGGTTAACATCCCTATTCGTGTGGGCTCTCAAGTGTTTGACTCTACCTTTTACGTGATGGATATACGTCCATCGTACTCTTGTCTGTTGGGTCGACCTTGGATCCATAAAGCTGGGGCAGTGACCTCCACCTTGCACCAAAAGCTGAAGTATCCCGTTAGGGGGAAGATCGTCACTGTACAAGGAGAAGAGGAGTATATGGTGAGCCATTTGAATTCCTTCAGGTACATCGAGATGGACGGAGAGTTCATTGAAACCCCCTTCCAGCATTTCGAGGAGGTACATCCAATTTCAGCAGCTGCAGAGACAACGGCCGAAGAGAATGATTTCTTGAAGATGGCTTCCCTAAGGGATGCCCGGGCTGTGGTACAGAAAGGCAATTGTGCACACTGGGGTCAGCTTCCTGACTTCACTCAGAAGAACGACAAGTTTGGGCTAGGCTTTACTGCAGAGGCTCCGAAGGCAGTGCGCAAAGAGAAGATCGGAAAGGCTCCAGTGTTTATTTCCAGCTCAAGGGTGAATGCTATTGAGGAAGATGTGGAGGAAGCAGAGTTTGATAGTTGGATCTACCCGACCTCCAGCGACGAACCGAGCAACTGGACAGCAAAGGATTTTACCCCTATCACATTTGTCACGCAGTAATTAATTTCTTTTGATTTCCAAATTTGTAACAAACAATATGTTAAAACTTTGTTGGCTCGGTGTCCTGCCCGGGGCATCGTAGCTCCATTTGTGAGGGTTTTTTGTATGACATTTTCATATATCATCAATCAAAACATTGGACGTTTGTTGCATTTCAAATCTTGTGCTCTTTTTCTTTCTGTGTTATACATATTGCAAAACAGCTATATTTACACACACTCACTTATACAGGTTTCAATCCACTCTGGATCTCACTGGTAACAGCCCTGCTACCGCCAGTTATGACTTCGAAAATCCGATCAACTTGGCCGAAGACGAAGGTGAAGATGATTGCGAAGTGCCTGGTGAACTTGCGAGACTGCTACTTCAGGAAGAGAGGGCTATTCAACCACATGAAGAGCCTGTGGAGACAATTAACCTGGGTACTGAGACGGATAGAAAAGAGGTCAAGATTGGTGCCAATCTAGAGCTCAGCGTGAAGCAACGATTGATCCAGATGCTACGAGACTACATGGAGATTTTTGCTTGGTCCTATGAAGATATGCCTGGTTTGGATGCCGACATTGTAGTTCACCATCTGCCAACCAAGAAAGACTGCCCTCCAGTAAAGCAAAAAGTTCGACGGATGCGTCCAGAGATGTCTGAAAAGATCAAGGCCGAGGTTATGAAGCAGTTTGATGCCGGGTTCCTTGCAGTGACTTCTTACCCTCAGTGGGTTGCCAATGTTGTGCCAGTGCCGAAGAAAGACGGTAAAGTCAGAATGTGTGTCGACTACAGGGATTTGAACAGGGCCAGCCCCAAGGATGACTTCCCCCTACCTCACATCAATGTCCTGGTTGACAATACAGCTCAACACAAGGTGTTCTCCTTCATGGATGGTTTTTCAGGGTATAATTAGATCAAGATGGCTCCTGAAGATATGGAGAAGACTACCTTCGTGACTCAGTGGGGCACCTTCTGTTATAAGGTCATGCCTTTCGGATTGAAAAATGCTGGGGCAACCTATCAACGTGCCATGGTTGCTTTGTTTCATGATATGATCCATCATGAGATTGAAGTATACATAGATGACATGATTGCAAGGTCTCAAACTGAGGAGGAGCACCTTGACCATCTGAGGAAGTTATTTGACCGACTCAAGTTATACAAGCTGAGGTTGAATCCCAACAAATGCACCTTTGGGGTAAGATCCGGAAAGTTGCTAGGTTTCATTGTAAGTGATAAAGGTATTCAGGTAGATCCTGCCAAGGTAAAAGCCATACAAGAGATGCCGACTCCAAAAACAGAGAAAGAAGTCAGAGGTTTCCTAGGACGACTGAATTACATTGCCCGATTTATCTCACATCTGACTGCTACTTGTGAGCCAATCTTCAAATTACTGAAGAAAGATCAAGTGGTACGCTGGAATGATGAATGTCAGGCCGCCTTTGAAAGGATAAAGGAATATCTCCAAGAGCCACCCATTCTTATGCCACCGGTGGAAGGAAGACCTCTGATACTATACTTGACAGTACTTGACAATTCGATGGGGTGTGTGCTGGGGCAGCATGACGAGTCTGGCCGAAAAGAGCACGCTATTTATTACTTGAGCAAAAAGTTTACCGACTGTGAGTCTCGTTACTCACTGCTTGAGAAAACTTGTTGCGCTCTTGTATGGGCTGCTCGCCGGCTGAGACAGTATATGCTGACTCACACTACCTTATTAATTTCAAAGATGGATCCCATCAAGTACATATTTGAAAAGCCCGCTCTGTCTGGGAGAATAGCGAGATGGCAAATGATCTTAACAGAATATGACATCCAGTATATAACTCAGAAAGCAATTAAGGGAAGTGTACTGGCTGATCATTTGGCACACCAACCTGTGGACGATTACCAATCATTGAACTTTGATTTTCCGGACGAAGACATCATGGTGGTAACTGACTGTGAAGTACCTGGACCGGATGAAGGACCTGAGGAAGGATCCCGATGGTCTATGCATTTTGATGGAGCCTCCAATGCTTTGGGTAACGGCGTCGGCGCTGTAATCATATCTCCCAAGGGGACTCATACTCCACTCACCGCCCGATTATGTTTCAGCTGCACCAACAACATGGCAGAATATGAGGCATGTATCATGGGTCTACAAGCTGCAATCGATTTGAGGATCAAGTTTCTAAGTGTCTTCGGAGATTCCGCTCTCGTGATCAATCAGATCAAGGGCGAGTGGGATACAAAACACCCGAATCTTATTCCTTACAAGGAGTATGTGTCGACCTTGCTCCCTCACTTTGAAGAGATAACTTTTGAGCATTTCCCCAGAGAGGAGAATCAGCTAGCGGACGCACTAGCCACGATGTCTTCAATGTTCAAAGTTAAATGGGACAATGAGGCTCCCCGAATCATTATCTGGAAGTTGGATGAACCGGCATACTGCTGTGAGCTCGAGGCTGAGAAAGTGACTGAAAAACCCTGGTATCACGAGGTGAAGAGGTACTTGGAAGCTCAGGAATACCCGGAAGGTGCATCTGTCAATGATAAGAAGTTCATGAGGAGGTTTGCTGCAAAATTCTTCCTCAGCAACGGCATTCTCTACAAACGGAATCATGATTCAACCTTGCTACGTTGTGTGGATAAGGCTGAAGCGGAGAAAATCATGATGGAACTACATGAAGGTACATTCGGAACGCACTCTAGTGGACACACCATGGCTAAGAAAATCCTTCGGGCAGGATATTTCTGGTCCACAATGGAAGCCGATTGTTACCAACACTCCCGAACTTGTCATAAGTGCCAGATCTATGCTGACAAGGTGCATATCCCTCCAGTTCCTTTGAATGTCCTAACAGCACCTTGGCCCTTCGCAATGTGGGGCATCGATATGATCGGTGAGATCCGACCAACGGCATCCAATGGGCATCGCTTCATCTTGGTGGCGATCGATTACTTCACGAAATGGGTTGAGGCAGCTTCCTATGCCACAGTAACCAAGAGCGTCGTGGCGCGTTTCATCCGGCATAATCTGATCTGTCGGTACGGCGTCCCAGAAAGAATCATTACGGATAATGGTACCAATCTCAATAACAAAATGATCACTGAACTCTGTGAACAATTCAAGATACAGCACCATAATTCTTCCCCCTACCGGCCGAAGATGAATGGGGCTGTAGAGGCAGCCAATAAAAATATCAAGAAAATTGTGCAGAAGATGACAGTGACCTATAAATATTGGCACGAGATGTTACCGTTCGCTCTTCATGGGTACCGCACCTCAGCAAGGACATCAACCGGGGCAACTCCTTTCTCCTTGGTCTATGGCATGGAGGCAGTCTTGCCAATTGAAATCCAGATACCCTCTCTCCGGATAATGAAGGATGCAGACTTGAATGAAGATGACTGGATCCAGACTCGACTTGATCAATTAAATCTGATTGACGAAAAGAGGCTCACTGCTATCTGTCATGGTCAAACATATCAGAAACGAATGATCAGGGCATTTAACAAGAAAGTCAGACCGCAAGAGTATCAAGTTGGGGACCTGGTAATCAAACGCATCATCCTTCCTCAAAGTGATCCCCGGGGCAAATGGACCCCTACTTACGAAGGGCCATTTGTGGTTAAGCGTGTATTCTCAGGAGGAGCCATGATCCTAACCACCATGGATGGTGACGACCTTCCTCACCCCGCCAATGCAGACATAGTGAAAAAATACTACGCATAAATAAAAGACCCGCTAGGTTGACATACCTAGGCAAAAAAATAAGGGCTTCCCGGCGAACCAAAAGGGTTCGGGCAAAAATAAGGGATGAAATGAATAAAAATCTGTACACCCGGCAAGTCGAAAACCTGAAAAGGCGGCTTGGGCAAAAAAGGGTATCCCGGTGGACTGAAAACCCGAAAGGGCAGTCCAGGCAAAAGTTAGGGATAAAAGCGTAACACTATGTCTCATTGGATCACTTCGCATCCGGAATTCGGCATCAACTATCTGACTCCAGATTTCGGCATTAATCAATCAGCTTCATCTTCAAATTAGGCAGCAAAGCGATGAGACGTTCGAAGACATAAAGGCGATAGCAGAGCTGGAACCCAGTGGGATTGTTCACATAGCTGTTTTGTTTCCTTTTTCAAATTGTAAACTCTATACTATTTGGCGATATCCTCTTACTAGGATGTCAGTCTCTTGTACAAAAAACGCCTATTCACAGGCAAAGTTTAAATCAATACAAATTCACTTGTCCATACAAATTACCATTGTTTCCCTTTTTTTTCTGTTTTGTCTTGCGAAGAACGTCCAATGTTCATTTTTTATATATGCATTTGACATTAAATTGCTGATTCATAAATATTCGCATATGAAACAAGAGATTAATTACAGGTGACATCAAAGACAGGGGCAGTGTGGAGTTGTCTAAATGCAGTCTAGTTGTTTTGTCCGCCAAAGCACCAAGGTAGGTTCAACTGAAGAATGTGGCCAAATCATCTCAATTCCCCGCAGAATAAGACAGGATGCGACAATACTTTCCCCAAGCGGAGTCGATTCCCCGTCGATCCCGAAAAGGCACAACATTCCCCGGCAGGTCTTAAAGCTCATCCCCAGTAGATTCTGCAAGCTTATCCCCTGCGGAGTACGGACGTCTCTCCCGAGTTTTATTTAGAGTTATTTCCTCACAAGGACTTATAACTGGGTTATCCTCAGCTAAAAGCCACGGAAGACCGCTCTCGGCAAAGTTCCTTCAATCCCCAGCGGAGTCTATCTTTGGTATTCCCAAGCAGAGTTTATCTTCGGAGTTCCCCAGCGGAGTTTATCATCATTATCCTCAGCGGAATCCATCATTAAAGTCCTCAGCGGGCCTCTCATCAAAACTTCGGCCAAGTATCTCTTCCAACAGAGCAGCTTCCCGGCCGTTCGTCAAGGATTTATTTTCCTAAGATGAAATTACACTCATAAACATTTCACATTTTCATACATCTTGCTTACATACATGACGAAACGCATACAACCTCTCATGTTGAACATCATGATATCATGCATATCATACATCATGACATTGCATACAACTTACGTTTTTTGCCTTTTCAGGAAAAAGACAATCTCAAAAACGACTACCTTCAACTGTCACAATTCCAGATTCGATACCTGTATCTAGCCAGGGCACATCTGAGAGTGACCAGTTTCCAGACTCGACTCCTGTATCTAGCCAGGGCACGTCTGCAGAGTTCAAAGATTCGATTCCTGTATCCAGCCAGGGCACATCTATCAACTACAACATTTCCGGATTCGATTCCTGTATCCAGCCAGGGCATATCTGTTGACCACGTTTCCAGACTCGATTCCTGCGTCTAGCCAGGGTACGTCTGAAGAGTTTGAAGATTCGATTCCTGTATCCAGCCAGGGCACATCTATTGACGACTATTTCCAGATTCGACTCCTGTATCCAGCCAGGGCACATCTGTGAGCAACCGATTGTAGATTCGATGCCTGTATCTAGCCAGGGCATATCTGCATGAGGAGACTAAAGATCAAACACCTGTAACAAGCCAGGAAAACATCTGTCTTTCTCAAATATACCAGTCTTTCGCAAAGGAATCTCTTATGCGACCGACACCTCCAGATGGCATCTATAAGCCCATCTCCCTATCCACCATCTCTCCAAATGGCATCTATAAGCCCATTCCCGACACCACATTGATGAGACTCCAGCATGCGAGTGCAAATTTCCGGGCACTCTAGTGTCCAATCTCCTTTTACCCTCGAGTCACGAAAGGCAAACTTGCCAATCTAACTCTTCAGGTCCAAGAAGATTGAACAGGGGCAACTGTTGTACCCCAAAATTTGCCCTCCCATTTCCTCAACATTTTCTCATCACAAGACCTTTGAAGATCAAGATACAGTTGGGGTTTCCTCTGCTCCAGGCTTCTCCTTGCACTGTGAACTCAAATTAGGGTTTGTGTTTGCCCTAGGATGTTTTGACCTAAAATGCCTAAAATGACTTTCATGCTTCATATTGGACTCCCAAGTTTACCTATACCAAGTTTCAAGTCTTGATTCCAAGTTTTACCCAGTCAATTGAACAGTTGACCTAGAAATCAGCTGTATTGGGGAAAAAGTCAACTGTGGCCAATTGACAGTCAAACCTCATGAAATTTGATCCACATCAACATTATGAACTCACATGGACCATTTGATCAAGTTTGGATCACAATTCCATAAGAAATTTGATCAGATCATCAAAAGGGCAAAATGGTCATTTTTAGGGTTTTGACTGCACAAAGGCAATTTTTGACTGTTTGACCTAGCCAATGGCAAACCAAGCTCACATATGGCCTCAAGGACTCAATGGAATTATCTTGACATGTTCATCAAGCTCAAAAGATCCCAAGTACACAAGATTGACAGTTGAATTTCCCAGTCAATTGATCAATTTTGACTGTATACTGAAAAGTCAAACTTTGACTTTTTGGTCAAAATCAAGAGTCAAGGTTCATTTTTCATCAAAACATTCCAAATCATGAAACTTGTTCACCAAGAAATCTCAAAATGCAAATTAGGGTTAGAAAATGGAATTTTTCATAACTTAGAATTTTTCTAAGTTATGGAAAACCCTAATTTTTTCCCAACTTTACCCCATCTTTTCACCATGATCCATTGGGATTCAAACAAAAGTCAAAACATGAAAGTTGTAGCTTGTTGCATAGTCTACAACTTTGATTCACAAAGTTTTCTCATTTGAAGCTTGTATCTCAAGTTATAATTTTTTGAATAAGGGCACTAAACCATCTTTTAACTTAGTGAAATTTGACCTATTTTGACAAGGTTTCCTACCCCACTTCAAGGCCACTTTTCATAC
This sequence comes from Vicia faba, assembly GCA_948472305.1. Taxonomy (NCBI): domain Eukaryota; kingdom Viridiplantae; phylum Streptophyta; class Magnoliopsida; order Fabales; family Fabaceae; genus Vicia; species Vicia faba. The sequence goes on from OX451737.1 coordinate 598,673,161, forward strand.
CCTTCCACTTGGAATTTTGATTTGCATTTCAAATATGGATTGTGGTACACATTCCAAGCTTTCTAAAATGTCCAAGAACTCATCAAACAACCTCATAACTTGGGAGATTCGAATTTCACAAGTTGGCAAAAATTCACTTTTGTTCTTCATCTTGACATGTTCATAAACTTGGCAAATTTGAACTCAGCATAGTTTGTGCTACTTTACAGGTCCTAAAACCAAATTACACTCCTTAATTTAATGCAAAACCAATGAATCAAGTTGTTATTCTAAGCCTTTGGTCATTACACAAGGAATTAAGCCTAAACTAGAAAAAGCATTATTTCCATTCTTGAAAAGCTTGCTTTATGTCAATTAGAAATCCAAGCAAGTACAAGCAAGATCTTCTTGGCACAAGTTTGTGAGCAAATTGCACTGATCAAGGCAAGGGATAGCAGCATAGTTAGAGGGCCTGTACTGACCTAGAAAGCAAAGTGGCATTTTTTAGCTTAAGTGTGAAGAAAAGTCCATAACTTGTGCTAACTATCATCTCAGCTTAGAAACAGAAGAACAAAGTTATCAAACACTTTTCATAGACCAAATCCAAGCTAACACACGAGCCTTTGCCATCTGAAGCACCCTCCATCTCAAAATCACCTCAAAACTGCACAAACAGGGGAGCCCCTGCAGTTTGAGTGCAAACTCCCAATCCCTTCAAGCATTTTGATTCAAACCTTTTCCTCTACCTTCCCTACAATATATGCAAGCTAACCATGTCCTAAAATCAGACCTGTAACACCTCCAAGCCACTTCACCATTTTCAATTTTCTGTTTTGCAGTTGGAGTTCACTAGCTCGATTCAGGGAGTTTCAAGACAAAGTAGGAATTGGAAAAGCATCCTTACACTTCAAGGAAGCTGTACAAGTCATCATTTCACTCTGAAACCTCCTCCATTGCCAAGCTCGATTCCAACTGAACAGGTATATTCATGGAGTTCTATCTCTCTTATTAGGCATTGTTAGCTTTAGGTTTTTGAAGAAAACATGTCACCATCATAGCCCTGAACATGCTCATATGATTAGATTTCATTTATGTTTCGTGTGCTTAGAGAATTTCATGTCTGAACATTGATGAAAAGTTAGGTCAGAAAAGAGGGGGGAGAGAAATTCTCCCTCATCTTAGAGAGATAGGTCAAGTTATTTATATGGTTGAAACCGTCTCTTCATGCTGAACATTTCTTGTGTTATGAGTTTTTGCTGAAAAGCCAAGAATCAGGAGTTAGACATTGAAGCAAGAGGCGCGCGTTTTTTTTCAAATGTTTGAAGCTGGAGGTTGAAGACAATGGTCAATGGGCTGGGCCTGTGTTATTTTGTTTTTCACACCATCTTTTTTGGTTTACACCCCCCTGAGCCCATTTGCTCATTTTTTTAACATTTTTGACTTTTTCTTTTTTGGCTGACTTTGTTTATTTTTTCTCATGCCATTTAAAAATTAAAAATATTTTTTTCATCACTTTTTGCATTTATTGCATATTTATTTGTTTATTTTCTTTGTTTGTACATAAATATATATATATGATTATTAGAATAAAAATGTAAAAATAATGTAAATACCATTTTTATTTTCATTTACTTTCTGAAAATATTTCACACAAAAAATACTCTTTTATTTATTTTATTAAAATATTAAATAAATACTTATTTTTTTGTATAATACATATTTAAGGTTTAATATATATATATATATATATATATATATATATATATATATATATATATATATATATATATATATATATATATATATATATATATATATATATATATATATATATATATATATATATATATATATATATATATATATATATATATATATATATATATATATATATATATATATATATATATATATATATATATATATATATATATATATATATATATATATATATATATATATATATATATATATATATATATATATATATATATATATATATATATATATATATATATATATATGTTATTAATATATTTAAGACAAAAAATATAAAAATACTTGATTTTTTTCATTTTTATTAATATTTGATATGAAAATACCTTTTTTCACAATACACTTCATTTTATTTTATTTTTATAAATAATAAATAAATAGTTGTATTAAATTAGAAAATAATACTTTTTTTCTTTAAAATTAGGGTTTTTACCCTAAGTTCAAAATACTAAAAAATAATACATTTTTATTTTCTTTTCCCTTTTACATAAACCATACTTTTCTCATACACATAAAAACCTTCTTTTTGCATTTCACATATTTATTTAATTTACATTTAATTATGCATTATTTAAATTGCAAATATTCCAAATGATGTAATAATTTAGATTTAAATTCTTGTCAACATCCCCATTTGAACATTTGTACCCCCCTTCCCATATTTGGTTTTGTAATAGCTTAGTAACTTTAATCTCGCACTTTATTGCTTTCTAATGATAACATGTTAGAATTAGGGTTTGTATGCGAAAAACGATAAAAAATAGTTTGACCTAATACAAGATAAACAAGCATGAAAATGGACACACAAATCACACTTGCACCCCCCTAGGGTATTCCACTTGTTGCCTTCAAATAAAAGGGCCATGTTGCATGTTAAACTTCTTTGGGCAAAACAAACAATTTGAATGATCATAGTCCCTCGACAAAACTTTTCAAAACAAACAAAAACAAATGATCAAGTCCCTTAGAGAAATTGCCCAAAGACATTTAACGTCGTTGCAATTATGGTCTAAAACGATGACCCGCGCCTGTCCCTCTCACATCCTAACACAAGGTTGCCCACCAAATACAATGGTGGAGCAAACTTGTCAAAAGGGTTAAAGTATAGCAATAATCTTTTGAGAAATTTAGGAGTAGATAACCTCTTAGTTACTTGAATCAACTTGAAAAACAAAATACTTGCCTAATTTCAAAATCACACCTCACAACACTTTCAAAACAACTTTCAAAAACAAATGAAAACTTTTTCAAAAGACATACATCTTTGTATACATCCCCACATGGATCATTACAAAGGTTGCCACCACATTGGCCTCTTTTCAAAAACATTTTCAAAACCCACACACTCAAGCACCATTTAAAACAATTGAAAACAAAAGGCAAGTGATCTAAGCAAGTAACTAAGAGCCCATGGATAACCATGGATAGAAAGGGTGCTAATACCTTCCCTTTCTATAATCTACTCCCCGAACCCAAGAAAACATCTCAAAAGGTTTTTGCTGTGCTTTTTAACCTTTCCTTAGGATAAAATAAAAAGTCGGTGGCGACTCTTGCTAACCGCAACATTTGCGAATACAAACGCAAACCTCAAGTCAGTTCTCCCACCGTATCACACTATCATATCGTCTACGTAAACTTCAATCTCATGATGTATCATATCATGAAACAAAGCTACCATGGCGCGTTGATAAGTTGCCCCTGCGTTCTTCAGCCCGAACGGCATCACCTTGTAACAGAAAGTGCCCCATTGTGTGACAAAAGTTGTTTTCTCCATATCTTCGGGTGCCATTTTGATTTGATTGTAGCCCGAGAATCCATCCATGAAGGAAAACACTTTGTGCTGAGCTGTATTGTCGATTAAAATGTCAATGTGTGGTAGCGGAAAATCATCTTTGGGGCTGGCCCTATTCAAATCCCGGTAGTCCACACACATCCTGACTTTGCCATCTTTCTTAGGTACTGGCACGATGTTAGCGACCCATTGAGGATAGGACGTAACAGCCAGAAAGCCAGCGTCGAATTGCTTCATCACTTCTGCTTTGATCTTTTCAGACATGTCAGGCCTCATTCGGCGGACTTTTTGCTTGATCGGTGGACAATCCTCTCTTGTGGGGAGACGGTGAACCACGATGTCTGTGTCTAAACCCGGCATGTCTTCATAAGACCAAGCGAAGATTTCAACATACTCATTCAACAACTGTATCAGGCGTTCCTTGACACTTGGTTCCAGATTGGCACCCACTTGCACCTCCTTCCGGTCTTCCTCGGTCCCTAAGTTGATAGTTTCCAATGACTCTTTGTGCGGTAAGATGGCCCTTTCCTCTTGCTGTAGGAGTCTGGCTAGTTCCCCTGGTACTTCACAACCTTCGTCATCTTCATACTCGGCCTGATTGACCAGATCTTCAGAGTTATTGAAGGATATAGCAGAATAGTCACCCATGGAATCCGGAGTGGATGGGTACCTGCATTTGTGAGTGTGGGTGTGTGTAAGGGATAGCCATCCTTAAACAAAAAATGCAAAAGGAAAGAAAATGAACACAACAGTTTATCAAATGAAAAACGTCCAATGAATCATTAAACATGGCATATGGATATGAAAAATAATCAAAACCCTTACAAATGGACCTACATGCCCCGGGCAAGGCATGAGGTGAAAAGATAGTGTACGGATTGTTCAGAAATAAATATTACAGACCAAAAGGAAATGTTTAACAGATAAATTACTGATGAATAAAAGTGATGGGAACAAAGTCTTTTGCCTCCCAGTTGCACAATCCTCCTTTGACAGTTGGGTAAATCCACTCTTCGATGTTGCTCTCTTTGTCTTCATCCTCCAAAGCGTTGATTCCGTAGGGAGAAATTTTGACTGGCGCTCTTTCAATCTTCGAACGGCGCATAGCTTTCTGGCCCACGGTAGTGAACCCTAATCCAAATTTGTCTGTTTTATGTGGAATATCAGGCAATTTCCCCCATGCTGAATTCTTCCCCTCCTTTATTGCGGCCTTTGCGTCTTCCAGAGATGCCATCCTGGCCATCTGCCTCGGTACTTCAGCTGCCAACTTTGCTACTGTTATGTCAGGAAGGACTTCTTCGAAATGCTGGAAAGGTGTCTCAATGAACTCACCTTCTACCTCCACGTACCGGAAGGAATTCAAGTGGATGATCATGTACTCCTCTTCGCCATGGACGGTTATAATCTTTCCCTTGACAGGATACTTCAACATTTGATGCAAGGAGGAGGTGACTGCCCCGGCATGGTGTATCCAAGGCCTACCCAACAAGCAAGAGTATGACGGACGGATGTCCATCACATAGAAAGTAGATTTAAACACCTCGGTGCCCACCTTGATGGGAATATCAACCTCCCCATGGACCATTCTCTTCGAACCATCGAAAGCTCTGACAACAATATCACTCGGCTTCAACTCTAGCCCTTCACAATCTAGTCGGTCCAAAGCTTTCTTAGGCAGTACATTCAGCGATGAACCAGTGTCGACCAAGACATGTGCGAGAGTAGTTCCTCGGCACTCGACTGAAATGTGCAAAGCATCATTGTGGTTTCTACCTTTAGGAGTTAGGTCGGCATCAGAGAAACCTAATCCATTGTCCGCAGTAAGGCTGGCCACGAAATTTTGAAATTGATCTGCAGAGGTTTCCTGGGGCACATGGGCTTCCTTCAGGAATTTTACCAGAGCTTTAGCGTGCGCTTCTGAGCAAAGTAGTAGTGCCAGCATGGAGATCTTTGAGGGGGTTTGCCCCAGCTATTCTACCACATCGTAATCACTCCTTTTGATTATCTTCAAGATCTCATCCATTTCTTTCTTGGAGGTTTCCGGGATGACCAAGGGTTGAGCCCTCGTCCTGACGAGCTCATCTTGGATTCCCTTACCTTTATCAGCAGCGGTAGGAGGGACAATACTGGGAACAACAACATCTTCAATCAATGGGGTTCTAGCGGAGAGTTTTATTGGTGCAGGGATGACCTTGTCAGCAGATGAGGGTCCAAAGATTTCTCTTGGAGGGGAAATCTCTGGAGAAAATATTCTCCCGCTCCGGGTGATTTTGCTTGTGCCTGCAATGTTTCCAATGCTGGCTTCTTCATCATCCGAACTTTCTTCAGTTATTTTGATTTGTTTAATACCATGGTAGTAGACGTCACCGCCATAGTTCCATGGTATTGACTTCTCAGAAACATAGGGGACAGGCCCTGGCATTGTTATCTTCAAAGGAACATATTTCGTAGCTGGTGTAATCTTAACAGGCTTTCTGACGGCCTTGGAAAGATTGGCGTGAATGGTTATGATTGAGACATCTTCAGTATGGGTTGGAATAGCGGAAACTTTTTCAAACAAAATTTGTCGACTGTCCATTAGGCCTTGGATGCCTTTCTTCAGTAACGGACAATCAAACGGCAGAGAGTAACAACAATAGCAGTCTTCTTTACATCCCGGGAAAATCCCGGCCTTTAACAGATTCAACTTGATGGTTAACAATGGAGTTATCAGATCATTGACATCAGCAACATACAAATCTTCTTCAATGGCATTGACATTTCGTCCATGCTTCGGCATTGGAGCAGATATCACGTTCGGCTTCTCCGGAGCGTCAAACTCCACCTCCTTCGCCTCTATCAGGTCTTGGATTTTATGCTTGAGTGCCCAACAACCATTGGTGTCGTGCCCGACACTGTCAGAATGGTAGGCGCATTTAGCATTAGGATGATAATGTGGAGAGGACGTATTCACATTTTTTGGTGCCTCTTTGATAGTGGCGAGATTCAACTTCAACAAATGGGGAAGCACTTGCGCTGGCGTCATATTAATACGGGTGAACTGCCGTTGTGGCCGTTCCACCCGTTGCTGATTTGGTCTGGACTGGTTATAGTGAGGCTGTTCACTTGAAGGGTTTTGAATCATTACGGCCCCCACAGTTGGTCGGCGCTCAGTCTTCCCTGTTCTTCTTTGGGAGTATACAACAGCTGTTTCCTTCTTGAAAGGTTTCTTCTCAACACTTGCAGCGGCACCCTTCTAAATCTTTCCTGACTTGATGCTTGCTTCTATTCTTTCGCCTGTTAAGATCAAATCAGTAAACCCCGCGGAAGAGTTACCAATCAGATGATTGAAAAATGGCCCAGATAGGGTCCCTAGAAACATATCAACAAGTTCACGGTCGGTTAAAGGAGGCTGCACCCTGCCAGCCAAATCCCTCCATTTTTGTGCATATTCTTTGAATCCTTCGCCTGTTCCCAGTGACATACCCTGAAGTTGGGTACGCGTAGGAGCAAGGTCAGAATTGTACTGATATTGTTTGTAGAAGGCGGTGGCCAAGTCTTCCCAGTTTCTGACGCTGGTTCCCTCTAGCTGATAAAACCACTCCAGTTGAGCTCCAGAAAGGCTGTCTTGAAAGAAATGGATCCAAAGGTTCTTATCTGCCGTATAGGGTTGAATCTTCCTTACGTAGGACCTGAGATGCATTTTTGGACAGGACAGCCCGTCATACCTCACAAAAACTGGCACTTTGAACTTTGGGGGAATCACAATCCCGACAACTAAACCCAAGTCTTCGAAATCCAAACCCGGCACTCTCTGTAGCTCCATGGCGGCCAACCTGTCTTCTAAACCTTTGTATTTATCATCAGCCGGAGGGTAGTGTTGATCAGAGTAGTCTTCATCCTCTTCGACCTCCTCTTCTTCCACATCGGACTCGGAAGGTACCGCAACCCCACCTCCTTTACTGGTCCCTTCATCAGAAGTAGGAGGAAATTCAAGCACTCTCCTGGCCTCTCCTTCAAATCTTCTCCCTAAAGTAGCCACCCCGAGTCTCTTCTTCTTCTTTTTCACTGGGTCTTTATTCCCCAGCAAGGTCTTGAGATCCTCCTGACCCTTAGCCAAGGTCACCAGGAGTTGCTGGAACTGTGCATTTTGAGCTTGCAGGTCTTTGACTGTTTGCTCGAGATCCATCCTACTGAAATAAACAGCAGACAGATAAGGAAACCTGGAGTGAGACCTGCTTATGCACATGATGAATGATATGCTTATGTATCCAATGCATTCAAGGATTTAGAACATTCAAAATTGTTGTAGACAAAAAGGAACGCACGTCATATTAATAAGAAGAAATTTGTTAGTACATAAATGCCCCATGGGCCAAATATTACAAAAACAACTTCTCAAGGCAAAAATACATTGCGTATCCTCTTTGGCGCAATGAAGGTGTTGAGGGCCTCTTGCTCATGGAGTCGGCGGGTAAGCTCTAGAACCTTCTTCTCACTGGCGTAGAAGCTAGCTTCAAAAGTGTTTCGTTCCTCCTTGAGCTGAATCCAACTTTTCTGCATTTCCTCCCACGATGTAGGCATGTCAGGATGTAGGATGGTGTAGGGAACCTCTCCTTCCTTGACGGGCTCTTTAATCACAGGGAGTACATGAGGATAAGGCATCATTAGACTCTGGGCTCAGGCTCGTACCCACTTGAGATAAGGCTCAAGAGGGATGGAGTTCTTGTGTCCCAGTGTCTTGCTATCAACCTTGTTGGGCATCCTCCAAGCTCTGATGAATCTTTGGCGAAGTCCTTGCGCATCGTTGTCGAAGTCAAAAACTAGGTCAGGAATCAACATGTCGTGAGGACCATCCCTCCGTGCATATCCAAATTGCCTCAAAGCTAGGCAAGGGTTGTAGGTGATACCTCCTCTGATTCCAAGTAAAGGAACATTAGGAAACTCTCCGCAACGATCGACGATGATGACATTTTCTCTGGACCGAGAACACCAATGTACATCAGAGTGAGTAAGAGTCATCAACCGTTGGGACCACCTTGAGCCTTGGTCATTCTTTAAGACAGATTGTGGAAGGTGCGAAATAAACCACCTTGCAAGGAGAGGAGTACAACACATGAGAACACCCCTCTTTCTCATTATTCGTGTGTAAAATGAGTGAAGAATGTCCCCAAGCAATGTTGGTATTGGATTTCTGGACAAGAAGATTTTGACGGTGTTGACATCTACCAATTGGTCAGAATTTGGGAACAAGACCAACCCATAGATAAGGAGCGCCACAATCTCTTCAAAGGCTTGTAGGTCCAATGAATTCCAACACTCTTGTGCTTTCTCAAACAAGAATTTTGCTAAGAATCCTTTGACGCCGCTTCTGGTTTCCCAATGCCCCTTGATGTCAGAAGGCTGTAGATGTAATGCTCGAGCAACATCTTCAGGCTTTGGTTCCTTTTCCGTACCGTTGAAGGGTAGTTGATTAAGGATAGGAATTCTTAGGAGTTGAGAAAACTCCTCCAAAGTGGGCACCAACTGATAGTCGGGGAAAGTGAAACAGTGGTGAAGAGGGTCAAAGAACTGGAATAGCACTTTCATCATGTCTTCTTCAATGTTGGTGTTGACTAAGCTGAGCAGTCTACCATGTCTTTCACTAAAGGATGAGCTTTCCGGAATTCTTGAGGTGAGCTCCTTGAGCTGAGGAGAGATTCTCACAAGGTTGACTTGGATGGTTTTTCTGCGAGGAATTTCCATGACCTACAAAACAAGAACAAAGATGAAGATCTAAACCCTTGAAGTGGTTAGTGAATGCATATGATGCTTTATGATGTTTATGATGTATGCACAAACATATGTACAAGCAAATCACACCAAACCCTAGTTTCAGGCTTGCATGGGGTTTCATAGGTAAGTACCCTCTTGAGTGTAGTTGGCTTAAAAACCTGTCCTATAAATAGTAACCGGGTTCTAAGGAGCTCAATATCACTGGATTGTTTTCATTGTTCATTGTTTTGGTTTAGCCACTTAACTAGCGACCAAAATATTCCAAGAAAACAACCCTCAATGAGTGTAGTATCGAGTATCTACCAACTTCGGACTGCACCAAAGCCGGTTGTGATACGGTGGGAGAACTGACTATGGTTTTGCATTTGTTTTCGCAAATGTTTCGGTTGAGCAAGAGTAGCCACCGACTTTTTATTTTATCCTAAGGAAAGGTTTAAAAAGCACAGCAAAAACCTTTGAGATTTTTCTTGGGTTCGGGGAGTAGATTATAGAAAGGGAAGGTATTAGCACCCTTTCTATCCATGGTTATCCATGGGCTCTTAGTTACTTGCTTAGATCACTTGCCTTTTGTTTTCAATTATTTGAAATGGTGCTCTTGTATATGTGGGTTTGAAAATGTTTTGAAAAGAAGCCAATGTGGTGGCAACCTTTGTAATGATCCATGTTGGGATGTATACAAAGGTGTACGTCTTTTGAAAAGGTTTTCATTTGTTTTTGAAAGTTTGTTTTGAAAGTGTTGTGAGGTGTGGTTTTAGAAAATAGGCAAGTGTTTTGTTTTTGCAAGTTTGTTTCAAGTAACTAAGAGGTTATCTACTCCTAAATTTCTCAAAGTTTATTGCTATGTTTTAACCCTTTTAACAAGTTTGTTCCACCATTGTATTTGGTGGACAATCTCATGTTAGGATGTGAAAGGGACGGGCGCGGGTCATCGTTTAGACCATAATTGCAACGGTGTCAAGTATCTAATTTTTTCTTTAAGGGACTTGATCATTTGTTTAGGCAACATTTTGAAAGCGTCATCGAGGGACTATGATCATTTGATTTGTTTGTTTTGCCCAAAGAGACCTAACATGCAATATGGCCCATTTATTTGAAGGCAACAAAGTGGAATACCCTAGGGGGTGCAAGTGTGATTTGTGTGTCCATTTTCATGCTTGTTTGTCTTGAGATTAGGTCATAACTATTTTGTTCATTTTATTCGCATATAAACCCTAATTCTAGCATTGTATATTTAGAAAGCGATAAAGTGCGAAATTTAAACTCCTACGCTATTACAACACAATAATATGGGGAGGGGGGTACAATGTTTCAAATGGAGATTTTGACAAGGAATTTAAACCTAAGACTATTACATCAAGATTTGAATTATTTACAAGATAATTTAATTGCATAAATAAAATAGAAATAGAACAAATATGCAAGAATGCAAAAAAGGGTTTTTTATATGTATGAAAAAAAGTATTATTTATGTAAAATAAAAAGAAAATAAAAAGATATTATTTTTTGGAGTATTTTTAAATTTAGGGCAAAACCCTAATTTTTATTAAATGAAATGTATTATTATTTAATTTAATACAAGTATTTATTTATTATGTACAAAAATAAAATAAAACATAGTATATTTGTAAAAAGGGCATTTTTTAGTATTAAATATTAAAAAATAATGTATGTACATTTTTTGGTATTTTTATCCTAAGTATATTAATATATATATATATATATGTATATATGTATATTTATATTATTTACAAAATATATTAAATATGCAAAAAATAATAATATTTAATTTTATGAAAAAAAGTATTTTTTTGTACAAAATGTTTCAAAGGGGAAAAATGAAATAAAAAATCAGAAATACAATATATTTACATTATTAATAATATTTCTAAATAGTAATATATATATATATATATATATATATATATATATATATATATATATATATATATATATATATATATATATATATATATATATATATATATATATATATATATATATATATATATATATATATATATATATATATATATATATATATATATATATATATATATATATATATATATATATATATATATATATATATATATTTATGTATAATAGTATATATAAACAAATAAATACTTAAAAAAATGCAAAAATGGTGCAAAAATGATTTTTCAAGTTTTAAACATTATTAGAAAAATAAATGAGTCAAAATGAAAAAAGAAAAATAAAAAAAAACATTAAATCAAGCAAATGGGCTCAGGGGGTAAGAAAATGGAAATAGGGTGCAAAAAGCAGAACCAAAGCTGGCCCAGCCCATGAGACATCTTCTTCAACCTCTGAACAAAAATTTGTTCAAAAACGCGCGCAAGAAGCTTCATTTGAATATCCTGATTCTTTGATTTTTTGAACAAACTCCCAACATAAGAAATGTTAATCATGAAACCACGATTCCAAATATATAAAGAACATCTCCTAACTCTCAGAAATGAGAGAGAATTTTAACAATCCCAAATCCTGACCTAAGTTTTCTACCATTTTCAGACCTTAAATTCTCACAGCTCAGGCAAAAGAAATGAAAAGTAAAAGAATGTACATGTTCAGTGGCATGAGTAGAACATTGTTTATTCACAAACTTAGAGTTAATGATGCCTAATAAGAGAGATACGAGTTCACCAAGATACCTGTTCAGCTGAAGTTCTATCTGGCAATGAGGGAGCTTTCAGTGCAAGGTGATGATTGGAAAAGCTTCCTTGAGGTCCAGGGATGCTATTCCAATGTTTACTTTGTCTTGAAAGCTTCTGAATCGTGCTAGAGCACTTCACCTGCAAAACAAGAAACTGAAAATGGTGGAAGTGGTTAGAGGGATTACAGGTCGTGCTTTTGCTTTTGGTTAGCTTGCATAGATGGTATGGAAGGTGTGTGAACTGGTTTGGGCAAGAAAGCTTGAGAGAAATGAAAGATAGCACTCAAACTGCAGGCCTTGCCCTGTTTTTGCAGTTTGAGAGTGATTATGGCAAGGGGAGTGTTTTAGAGGTGCTAGGGTCGTGCAAAAGCTTGGTTCTGATCTTTGGAATGTGTTTGATAAGTTTGTCTAAGTGTGCCTAAGCTGATATGAGAGTTGTGTGATGTTATGACACTTTTCTTCTTTCTTAAGCAATAAAAGCCAACTTGTGTTTCTAGGCATGTAGAGGGCCCTCTAATGTGCTGCATAATCCCTCCTTGATCAGTGTGTTATGCTCATAATCTTGTGCTAAAGAGATTTGATCTGTACCTTCTTGATTTACCAATTGACATAAAGTATAACTTTTGCAAAAATGGATATAATGCTTTTTCCAATTTGGGATTAATCCATCATACAATGCTTTAGCTCATGAAACAAGGTCTTAGCACAATGAAAATGCATTAAATTATTGAGTGTTGGATGGTTTTAGGACCTGTAATCAAGGGCATGCTGGTTTTGAGAAGTTTGCACAAATTATGAACATGAAAAATGGCCAATTCAAAAGTGAGTTTTTGCCAAATTGTGAAATTCGAATCTCTCAAGTCATGAGGTTGTTTGATGAGTTCTTTGACATTTTGGAAAGCTTGGAATGTGTACTACAATCCATCTTTGAAATGAAATTTGAAATTCCAAGTGGAAGTGTATGGAAAATGGCCTTGAAGTGGGGTAGAAAACCTTGTCAAAATAGGTCAAAAATTCACTAAGTTAAGAATGGTTTAGTGCCCTTATTCAAACATTTGTAACTTGAGATACAAGCCTCAAATGAGAAAACTTTGTGAATCAAAGTTGTAGATTATGAAACAAGCTACAACTTTCATGTTTTGACTTTTGTTTGAATCCAAATGAATCTTGGTGAAAAAGTGGGGCAAAGTTGGGAGAAAATTAGGGTTTTCCATAACTTAGAAAAATTCTAAGTTATGAAAAATTCCATTTCAAACCCTAATTTGCATTTCTTGGTTTCTTGGTGAACAAGTTTCATGATTTGGCATATTTTGATGAAAAATGAATCTTGACTCTTGATTTTGACCAAAAAGTCAAAGTTTGACTTTTCAGTATACAGTCAAAATTGATCAATTGACTGGGAAATTCAACTGTCAATCTTGTGCATTTGGGATCTTTTGAACTTGTTGAACATGTCAAGACAATTCCATGGGGTCCTTGAGTCCATATGTGATCTTGGTTTGCCATTGGCTAGGTCAAACAGTCAAAAATTGCCTTTGTGCAGTCAAAACCCTAAAAATGACCATTTTGCCCTTTTGGTGATCTGATCAAATTTCTTGTGGAATTGTGATCCAAACTTGATCAAATGGTCCATGTGAGTTTATAATGTTGATGTGGGTCAATTTTCATGAGGTTTGACTGTCAATTGGCCACAGTTGACTTTTTTCCCAATACAGCTGATTTATAGGTCAACTGTCCAATTGAATGGGTAAAACTTGGAATCAAGACTTGAAACTTGGTATGGGTAAACTTGGGAGTCCAACATGAAGCATGAAAGTCATCTTAGGCATTTTAGGTCAAAATCTCTTTGTGCAAACACAAACCCTAATTTGGGTCAACAGTGCAAGGAGAAGTCTTGAGCAGAGGAAACCCTAACTGGATCTTGATCTTCAAAGGTCTTGTGATGAGAAAATGTTGAGGAAATGGGAGGGCAAATTTTGGGGTACAACAGTTGCCCCTGTTCAATCTTCTTGGACTTGAAGAGTTAGATTGGCAAGTTTTCCTTTCGTGACTCGAGGGTAAAAGGAGATTGGACACTAGAGTGCCCGGAAATTTGCACTCGCATGTTGGAGTCTCAATAATGTGATGTCGGGAATGGGCTTACAGATGTAATTTAGAGAGATGGTGGATAGGGAGATGGGCTTATAGATGCCATCTGGAGATGTGACAGAAACTTGTCGGGAATGGGCTTACAGATGCCATTTGGAAGTGTTGATCGCATAAGAGATTCCTTAGCGAGAACATGTGTATTTGAGAAAGACAGATGTTTTCCTAGCTTGTTACAGGTGTTTGATCTTCAATATCTTTATGCAGATATGCCCTGGCTAGATACAGGTGTCGAGTCTACAAACGGTTGCTCACAGATGTGCCCTGGCTGGATACAGGAATCGAATCCGGAAATAGTTGTCAACAGATATGCCCTGGCTGGATACAGGAATCGAGTCTGGAAATGTTGTAGTTGATAGATGTGCCCTGGCTGGATACAGGAATCGAATCTTCGAACTCTTCAGACGTGCCCTGGCTAGATACAGGAATCGAGTATGGAAATGTGGTCAACAGATATGCCCTGGCTAGATACAGGAGTCGAATCTGGAAATGTTGTCAACAGATATGCCCTGGCAAGATACAAGAGTCGAATCTGGAAATGTTGTAGTTGATAGATGTGCCCTGGCTGGATACAGGAATCGAATCTTCGAACTCTTCAGACGTGCCCTGGCTAGATACAGGAGTCGAGTCTGGAAATGTGGTCAACAGATATGCCCTGGCTAGATACAGGAGTCGAATCTGGAAATGTTGTCAACAGATATGCCCTGGCTAGATACAGGAGTCGAATCTGGAAATGTTGTAGTTGATAGATGTGCCCTGGCTGGATACAGGAATCGAATCTTCGAACTCTTCAGACGTGCCCTGGCTAGATACAGGAGTCGAGTCTGGAAATGTGGTCAACAGATATGCCCTGGCTAGATACAGGAGTCGAATCTGGAAATGTTGTCAACAGATATGCCCTGGCTAGATATAGGAGTCGAATCTGGAAATGTTGTAGTTGATAGATGTGCCCTGGCTGGATACAGGAATCGAATCTTCGAACTCTTCAGACGTGCCCTGGCTAGATACAGGAGTCGAGTCTGGAAATATGGTCAACAGATATGCCCTGGCTAGATACAGGAGTCGAATCTGGAAATGTGGTCAACATATATGCCCTGGCTAGATACAGGAGTCGAATATGGAAATGTTGTCAACAGATATGCCCTGGCTAGATACAGGAGTCGAATCTGGAAATGTTGTAGTTGATAGATGTGCCCTGGCTGGATACAGGAATTGAATCTTCGAACTCTTCAGACGTGCCCTGGCTAGATACAGGAATCGAGTCTGGAAATGTGGTCAACAGATATGCCCTGGCTAGATACAGGAGTCGAATCTGGAAATGTTGTCAACAGATATGCCCTGGCTAGATACATGAGTCGAATCTGGAAATGTTGTAGTTGATAGATGTGCCCTGGCTGGATACAGGAATCGAATCTTCGAACTCTTCAGACGTGCCCTGGCTAGATACAGGAGTCGAGTCTGGAAACTGATCACTCTCAGATGTGCCCTGGCTAGATACAGGTTTCGAATCTGGAATTTGTGACAGTTGAAGGTAGTTGTCTTTGGGATTGTCTTCTTCCCCGAAAAGGCAAAAACATAAGTTATATGCAATGTCATGATGTATGATATGCATGATGTCATGATGTTCAACATGAGATAGTGTTGTATGCATTTTATCATGTATGTAAGCAAGATGTATGAAATGTGAAATGTTTATGAGTGTAACTTCGTCTTAGGAAAATAAATCCTTGACGACTGGCCGGGGAGTTGCTCTGTGGCAGGGATACTTTGCTGGAGTTTGACGAGAGGCCTACTGAGGACTTCAATGATGGATTCCGCTGGGAATAATGATGATAAACCCCGCTGGGGAATACCAAAGACAAACTCCTGCCGGGGATTGAAAGAACCTTGCCGAGGGCGATCTTCCATGGCAATTAGCTGAGGATAACCCAGTTATAAGCCCTTGTGAGGAATAACTCTGAATAAATCTCGGGAGAGACGTCCATATTCTGCAGGGAACAAGCTTCTAGGATCTACTGGGGATAAGCTTTTAGACCTGCCGGGGAAAGTTGGCGACCTCACTGGGGGAAGTATTGCTGAATCTTGCCTTACTCTGCGGGGAGCTGAGATCATTTGGTCACATTCTTCAGTTGAATCTACCTTGGTACCTTGGCGGACAAAGCAACCAGACTGCATCAGACAACTTCACATTGCCCCTGTTTCTGATGTCGCCTGTAATTAATCTTTTGCAAATATTTATGAATCAGCAATTTAATGTCAAATGCATATATAAAAAAAAATGATCATTGGACATTCTTTGCAAAACAAAACAGAAAAAAGGAAAAACAATGGCAATTTGTATGGACAAGTGAATTCGTATTGATTTGAATTTTGCCTGTGAATAGGCGTTTTTTGTACAAGAGGCCGACATCCTAGTAAGAGGGTGCCGCCGAATAGCACAGAATTTACAATTTTGAAAAGAAAACAAAACAGCTATGTGAACAATCCCACTGGGTTCCAACTCTGCTATCGCCTTTATGTCTCCAAGCGTCCCATCGCTTTGCTGCCTAGTTGAAGATGAAGCTGATTGGTCGATGCCGAAATCTGAGCCAGATAGTTGATGCCGAATTCCGGATGCGAAGTGATCCAATGAGACATAGTGTTACGCTTTATCCCTAACTTTTGCCTGGACCGCCCTTTCGGGTTTTCAGTCCACCGGGATACCCATTTTTGCCCAAACCGCCTTTTCAGGTTTTCGACCTGCCGGGTGTACAGATTTTTATTCATTTCATCCCTTATTTTTGCCCGAACCCTTTTGGTTCGCCGGGAAGCCCTTATTTTTGCCTAGGTATGTCAACCTAGCGGGTCTTTTATTTATGCGTAGTATTTTTTCACTATGTCTGCATTGGCGGGGTGAGGAAGGTCGTCACCGACCATGGTGGTTAGGATCATGGCTCCTCCTGAGAACACATGCTTAACCACAAATGGCCCTTCGTAAGTAGGGGTCCATTTGCCCCGGGGATCACTTTGAGGAAGGATGATGCGTTTGATTACCAGGTCCCCAACTTGATACTCTTGTGGTCTGACTTTCTTGTTAAATGCCCTGATCATCCGTTTTTGATACGTCTGACCATGACAGATAGCGGTGAGTCTCTTTTCGTCAATCAGATTTAATTGATCAAGTCGAGTCTGGATCCAGTCATCTTCACTCAGATCTGCATCCTTCATTATCCGGAGAGAGGGTATCTGGACTTCAATTGGCAAGACTGCCTCCATGCCGTAGACCAAGGAGAAAGGAGTTGCCCCGGTTGACGTCCTTGCTGAGGTACGGTACCCATGAAGAGCGAACGGTAACATCTCGTGCCAATCTTTATAGGTCACTGTCATTTTCTGCACAATTTTCTTGATATTCTTATTGGCTGCCTCTACAGCCCCATTCATCTTCGGCCGGTAGGGAGAAGAATTGTGGTGCTGTATCTTGAATTGTTCGCAGAGCTCAGTGATCATCTTGTTGTTGAGATTGGTACCATTGTCCGTAATGATTCTCTCCGGGATGCCGTACCGACAGATCAGATTATGCCAGATGAAACGTGCCACAACACTCTTGGTTACTATTGCGTAGGAAGCTGCCTCAACCCACTTCGTGAAGTAGTCGATCGCCACTAAGATGAAACGATGCCCATTGGATGCTGTCGGTCGGATCTCACCGATCATATCGATGCCCCACATTGCAAAAGGCCAAGGTGCCGTCAGGACGTTCAAAGGAACTGGAGGAATATGCACCTTGTCAGCATAGATCTGGCATTTGTGACAAGTTCGAGAGTGTTGGTAACAATCGGCTTCCACGGTGGACCAGAAATATCCTGCCCTAAGGATTTTCTTTGCCATGGTGTGTCCACTGGAATGTGTTTCGAATGTATCTTCATGTAGTTCTATCATGATTTTCTCTGCTTCAACCTTATCCACACAACGTAGTAGAATTGAATCATGATTCCGTTTGTAGAGAATGTCGTTGCTGAGGAAGAATTTTTCCGCAAACCTCCTCATGAACTTCTTGTCATTGACAGATGCACCTTTAGGATATTCCTGAGCTTCCAAGTACCTCTTCACCTCATGATACCAGAGTTTTTCAGTCACCTTCTCGGCCTCGAGATCGCAGCAGTATGCTGGTTCATCCAACTTCCAGATAATGATCCGGGGAGCCTCATTGTCCCACTTAACTTTGAACATTGAAGACATCGTAGCTAGTGCGTCCGCTAGCTGATTCTCCTCCCTTGGGAAATGCTCAAAAGTTATCTCTTCAAAGTGGGGAAGCAAGGTCAACACATACTCCTTGTAAGGAATAAGATTTGGGTGTTTCGTATCCTACTCGCCTTTGATCTGATTGATCACGAGAGCGGAATCTCCGAAGACACTCATAAATTTGATCCTTAAGTCGATTGCAGCTTGCAGACCCATGATACATGCTTCATATTCTGCCATGTTGTTGGTGCAGTTGAAACACAATCGGGCGGTGAGTGGAGTATGAGTTCCTTTGGGAGATATGATTACAGCGTCGACGCCGTTACCCAGAGCATTGGAGGCTCCGTCAAAATGCATAGACCATCGGGATCCTTCCTCAGGTCCTTCATCCGGTCCAGGTACTTCACAGTCAGTTACCACCATGATGTCTTCGTCCGGAAAATCAAAGTTCAATGATTGGTAATCATCCACAGGTTGGTGTGCCAAATGATCCGCTAGTACACTTCCCTTAATAGCTTTCTGAGTTGTATACTGGATGTCATATTCTGTCAAGATCATTTGCCATCTCGCTATCCTTCCAGACAGAGCAGGCTTTTCAAATATGTACTTGATGGGATCCATCTTTAAAATTAATAGAGTAGTATGAGTCAGCATATACTGTCTCAGCCGGCGAGCAGCCCATACTAGAGCGCAGCAAGTTTTCTCAAGCAGTGAGTAACGAGACTCACAGTCGGTAAACTTTTTGCTCAAGTAATAAATAGCGTGCTCTTTTCGGCCAGACTCGTCATGCTGCCCCAGCACACACCCCATTGAATTATCAAGTACTGTCAAGTATAATATTAGAGGTCTTCCTTCCACTGGTGGCATAAGAATGGGTGGCTCTTGGAGATATTCCTTTATCCTTTCAAAGGCAGCCTGGCATTCATCGTTCCAGCGTACTACTTGATCTTTCTTCAGTAATTTGAAGATTGGCTCACAAGTAGCAGTCAGATGTGAGATGAATCGGGCAATGTAATTCAGTCGTCCCAGGAAGCCTCTGACTTCTTTCTCTGTCTTAGGAACTGGCATCTCTTGAATGGCTTTAACCTTGGCAGGGTCCACTTGAATACCCTTATCACTTACAATGAAGCCTAGCAATTTTCCGGACCTTACCCCAAAGGTGCATTTGTTGGGATTCAACCTCAGCTTATATAACTTCAGTCGGTCAAATAGCTTCCTCAGATGATCAAGGTGCTCCTCCTCAGTTTGAGACCTTGCAATCATGTCATCAACATATACCTCAATCTCATGATGGATCATATCATGAAATAAAGCAACCATGGCGCGTTGGTAGGTTGCCCCAACATTTTTCAACCCGAATGGCATGACCTTGTAACAGAAGGTGCCCCACTGAGTCACAAAGGTGGTCTTTTCCATATCTTCCGGAGCCATCTTGATCTGATTATACCCTGAAAAACCATCCATGAAGGAGAACACCTTGTGTTGAGCAGTATTGTCAACGAGGACGTCAATGTGAGGTAGAGGAAAATCATCCTTGGGGCTGGCCCTGTTCAAATCCCTGTAGTCGACACACATTCTGACTTTACCGTCCTTCTTCGGCACTGGCACCACATTTGCAACCCACTGAGGGTAAGAAGTTACTGCTAGAAACCCGGCATCGAATTGCTTCATAACTTCAACCTTGATCTTTTCAGACATCTCTGGGCGCATACGGCGGACCTTTTGCTTTACCGGAGGGCAGTCTTCCTTGGTTGGCAGGTGATGAACTACAATGTCGGCATCCAAACCAGGCATATCTTCATAGGACCAAGCAAATATCTCCATGTAATCCTGTAGCATCTGGATCAATCGTTGCTTCACGCTGAGCTCTAGATTGGCACCAATCTTGACCTCTTTCCTATCTGTCTCAGTACCCAGGTTAATTGTTTCCACCGGCTCTTCATGTGGTTGAATAACCCTCTCTTCCTGGAGTAGCAGTCTTGCGAGCTCACCTGGAACTTCACAATTATCTTCACCTTCGTCTTCGGCCAAGTTGATCGGATTCTCGAAGTCATAACTGGCGGTAGCAGAGCTGTTACCAGTGAGATCCAGAGTGGATTGAAACCTGTATAAGTGAGTGTGTGTAAATATAGCTGTTTTGCAATATATAATACAGAAAGAAAAAGAGCACAAGATTTGAAATGCAACAAACGTCCAATGTTTTGATTGATGATATATGGAAATGTCATACAAAAAGCCCTCACAAATGGAGCTACGATGCCCCGGGTAGGACAGCGAGCCAACAAAGTTTTAACATATTGTTTGTTACAAATTGGAAATCAAAAGAAATTAATTACTGCGTGACAAATGTGATAGGTGTAAAATCCTTTGTCGTCCAGTTGTTTGGTCCGTTGCTGGTAGTCGGGTAGATCCAACTGTCAAACTCTGCTTCCTCTACATCCTCCTCGATAGCATTCACCCTCGGGTTGGAGATAAACACCGGAGCCTTTCTGATCTTTTCCTTGCGCACAGCCCTCTGAGCCTCTGCAGTAAAGCCCAGCCCAAACTTGTCGTTCTTTTGAGTGAAGTCAGGAAGCTGACCCCAGTTTGCATAATTTCCTTTCTCGATTACAGCCCGGGCATCCTTCAAGGACGCCATCTTTAACGGAAAATCTTCTTCAACTACTGCCTCAGCTGATGCCAACACTGGAGGTACTTCCTCAAAATGCTGAAAGGGGGTTTCAATAAACTCCCCGTCCATCTCGATATACTGGAATGAATTCAAGTGACTCACCATGTATTCCTCCTCACCCTGCACAGTAACAATCTTCCCTTTGACAGGGTATTTGAGCTTTTGGTGTAAAGTGGAAGTTACTGCCCCAGCTTTGTGAATCCAGGGTCGACCCAATAAGCAGGAGTAAGATGGACGAATATCCATTACATAGAACGTTGAGTCGAAAACTTGGGAACCCACACGAATAGGGATGTCCACCTCACCGTGCACCATCCTCTTAGAACTGTCGAAGGCTCTAACAATGATGTTACTAGGTTTCAGCTCCAAACCCTCACAATCCAGACGATCCAATGCCTTCTTGGGCAAAACATTCAGGGAAGAACCGGTATCCACCAACACGTGCGCGAGAGTAGTGCCCCTGCACTCTATAGAGACGTGCAGGGCATCATTGTGATTTTTCCCTTTGGCGGTAAGGTCAGCATCCGAGAACCCCAAGCCATTGTCAGCCGTCAAATTAGCCACACAGTCAGTGAATTGATCCGCGGAGGTCTCTTGCGGCACGTGGGCCGTTTTCAGAAATGAAATCAGGGCTTTTGCATAGGCCTCTGAGCATAGCAGCAATGATAGCATAAAGATTTTGGAGGGGGTATGCCCCAACTGTTCAACAACGTTAAAGTCACTCTTTTTGATGATTTTAAGAATTTCCTCCATTTCTTGTTGGGAGGCTTCCACAGCAGTCTTCTTTGGTGCCTCCGTCCTGGCAGGCGAATTGGTAGCAACTTCTTTGCCCCGAGTATCAGAGGACTCGGCGGCAGTAGTAGACACAGGAACTTGAACTAGAACATGCACACTTGCAGGTGTGATGGTGAGAGGTTTTCAGATAACTGGCGGTGCAATGTCAGGCGAGAAGAGCCTACCACTGCGGGTAATCTTGGCGGGACCAGTGATGTTACTGATACTGGTATTGGTGTTGAACTCCTGCTTCACCCCAAGCACATACACGTCGGCTCCATAATGCCATGGGACCGCTTTATCAGACTCATATGGGAGAGGCCCCGGGACAGTAATAGTGATGGGTGCAACAGACATAATTTGGACTGGTTTCTTTACGGGAGCTTTGGCAGGATTGTAGATTGTGACAACAGATATTTCTTCAACGGAAGCAAACGGAACATCAGTTTTCTTGAATAGAATTTCCTTGCTATCCATCAGGCTTTGGATGCCTGACTTCAGCAGCGGACAACCGGTAGGTATAAGAGCACACAGGAGGCAACCCTTACTACAACCCGGAAATAAACCGGCTAGCAGTAAATTCCTCTTAACAGTCAAAAGAGGGGTAACAACTTCATTCACCGAAACAGCATACAATTCTTCCTCAATGGCATTTACCCTATGCTGGGGCATAGGAGCAGTTACAACATTCGGCCTCTCAGGCGCTTCAAACTGAATTTCCTTCGCGTCGATAAGATCTTGCACTTTGTTTCTCAAGGCCCAGCAATCATCAGTAGTGTGCCCGGGACTATCAGAATGATAAGCACATCGGGCATTTGGGTTATATTTAGGAGATGCAGTATTCACGGCTTTAGGGGCTTCTTTGGTGGTCACCAAGTTGGTTGATAACAGTTGGGGTAAAATTTGTGATAAGGTCATACTCAACCGAGTATACTGCCTCTTGGGCCTTTCACCTCTTTGTTGATTGTACTGCTGAGGAGTGGCAACAGGTTTGGAAATGACCAAAGCATTGACGGCTTGGCGACTTTCTGGCTTGACTTGTCTTCTAGGACCATAGACGGCACTTGCCTCTTTCTTAAAAGGCCTCTTCTCAGTACTTGCAGCAACACCCTTATGAATCTTTCCTGACTTGATGCCAGCTTCTATTCTTTCGCCCGTTAAGATCAAATCGGTAAACCCCGCGGAAGAGTTACCAATCAGATGATTGAAAAATGGCCCAGATAAGGTCCCTAGAAACATATCAACAAGCTCACGGTCGGTTAAAGGAGGCTGCACCCTGCCAGCCAAATCCCTCCATTTTTGTGCGTATTCTTTGAATCCTTCGCCTGTTCCTATCGACATACCCTGAAGTTGGGTACGAGTAGGGGCAAGGTCAGAATTGTATTGGTATTGTTTGTAGAAAGCGGTGGCCAAATCTTCCCAATTTCGGACACTGGTTCCTTCTAGCTGATAAAACCATTCCAACTGAGCTCTAGAAAGGCTGTCTTGAAAGAAATGAATCCAGAGGTTTTTATCTGCCGTATAGGGTTGAATCTTTCTTACGTAGGACCTGAGATGCATTTTGGGGCAGGACAGCCCATCATACCTCACAAACACTGGCACTTTGAATTTTGGGGGAATCACAATCCCGGCAACCAAACCCAAGTCTTCAAAATCCAAACCCGGTACTCTTTGTAATTCCATGGCGGCTAATCTGTCTTCTAACCCTTTGTATTTATCATCAGCTGGAGGGTATTGCTGGTCAGAATAATCTTCATCCTCTTCAACCTCTTCTTCCTCCGCATCAGACTCGGAAGGCACCGCAACTCCATCTCTCTTACTAGTCCCTTCATCAGAAGTAGGAGGAAATTCAAGCACTCTCCGAGCTTCTCCGTCAAATCTTCTCCCCAAAGTAGCCACCCCGAGCCTCTTTTTCTTCTTTTTCACTGGGTCTTTGTTCCCTAATTGAGTCTTGATATCCTCCTGACCCTTAGCCAAGGTCATCAGGAGTTGTTGGAATTGTGCATTTTGAGCTTGCAGGTCTTTGATTGTTTGCTCGAGATCCATCCTACTGAAATAAACAGCAGACAGATAAGGAAACCTGGAATGAGACCTGCTTATGCACATGATGAATGATATGCTTATGTATGCAATGCATTCAAGGATTTAGGACATTCAAAATTATTTCAGACAAAGAAGAACGCACGTCATATTAATAAGAAGAAATTTGTTAGTACATAAATGCCCCATGGGCCAAATATTACAAAATAAACTTCTTAAGGCAAAAAGACATTGCGCATCATTTTTGGTGCGATGTAGGTATTGAGGGCCTCTTGCTCATGGAGTCGGCGAGTAAGCTCTAGAACCTTATTTTCACTGGCGTAGTAGCTAGCTTCAAAAGTGTTCTGTTCCTCCTTGAGCTGAATCCAGCTTTTCTGCATTTCCTCCCACGATGTAGGCATGTCTGGATGTAGGATGGTGTAGGGAACCTCTCCTTCATTGACGGGCTCTTTAATCACTGGGAGTACATGAGGATAAGGCATCATTAGACTTTGGGCTCGGGCTCGTACCCACTTGAGATAGGGCTCAAGAGGGATGGAGTTCTTGTGTCCCAGAGTCTTGCTATCAACCTTGTTGAGTTTTCCCCAAGCTCTGATGAATCTTTGGCAAAGTCCTTGCGCATCGTTGTCGAAGTCAAAAACTAGGTCAGGAATCAACATATCATGAGGGCCATCCCTCCGTGCATATCCAAATTGCCTCAAAGCTAGGCAAGGGTTGTAGGTGATACCTCCTCTAATTCCAAGTAAAGGAACATTAGGAAATTCTCCGCAACGATCGACAATGATGACATTTTCTCTGGACCGAGAACACCAATGCACATCAGAATGAGTAAGATTCATCAACCGTTGGGACCACCTTGTACCTTGGTCATTCTTCAAGACAGATTGTGGAAGGTGCGAAATAAACCACCTTGCAAGGATAGGAGTACAGCACATGAGAACACCCCTCTTTCTCATTGTTCGTGTGTAAAATGAGTGAAGGATGTCTCCAAGCAATGTTGGTATTGGATTTCTGGACAAGAAGATTTTGACGGCGTTGACATCTACCAATTGGTCAGGATTTGGGAACAAGACCAACCCATAGATAAGGAGTGCCACAATCTCTTCAAAGGCTTGTAGGTCCAATGAGTTCCAACATTCTTGTGCCTTCTCAAACAAGAATTTTGCTAAGAATCCTTTGACGCCGCTTCTGGTTTCCCAATGCCCCTTGATGTCGGATGGTTGTAGATGTAATGCTCGAGCAACATCTTCCGGCTTTGGTTCCTTTTCCGTACCGTTGAAGGGTAGTTGATTAAGGATAGGGATTCTTAGGAGTTGAGAAAACTCCTCCAAAGTGGGTACCAACTGGTAATCAGGGAAAGTGAAACAGTGGTGAAGAGGGTCAAAGAACTGGAATAGCACTTTCATCATGTCTTCTTCAATGTTGGTGTTGACTAGGCTGAGCAATCTACCATGTCTTTCACTGAAGGATGAATTTTCCGGAATTCTTGAGGTGAGCTCCTTGAGTTGAGGAGAGATTCTCACAAGGTTGACTTGAATGGTATTTCTGCGAGGAATTTCCATGTCCTACAAAACAAGAACAAAGATGAAGATCCAAAACCCTTGAAATGGTTAGTGAATGCATATGATGTTTTATGATGTTTATGATGTATGCACAAAACATATGTACAAGCAAATCACACCAAACCCTAGTTTCCGGCTTGCATGGGGTTTCATAGGTAAGTACCCTCTTGAGTGTAGTTGGCTTAAAAACCTGTCCTATAAATAGTAACCGGGTTCTAAGGAGCTCAATATCACTGGATTGTTTTCATTGTTCATTGTTTTGGTTTAGCCACTTAACTAGCGACCAAAATATTCCAAGAAAATAAACCTCAATGAGTGTAGTATCGAGTATCTACCAACTTCGGACTGCACCAAAGCCGGTCATCTCACTACCCCTAATAAAGGCCAAGATGGTCAAGTAAGGTTTCTAGGTCATTAGTGCTTAGTGACATCACTCAGCGGCCCCGTACTCTCCTTGATTGAACTCAAGGGTTACCGGTACTCACAAATATGTCGCACTAATATAGCTATTGTTTAGACCGTGTCGGTATACCCTGCACAGTTTCCACAACGTATTGCTATCTATGAATGTTTCCCAAAATCCGGGTGTAGGATTGCAAACCCAAACAATAGAGCCAAAGTATAAAGCAAACAATTCAAACAATTTGTCATGCAAAGGGGGTGATCTAAGCCCTAAGGTTACTCCACTTTTAAAATTATCCCCAGCAGAGTCGCCAGTTCTGTGATACGGTGGGAGAACTGACTATGGTTTTGCGTTTGTTTTTGCAAATGTTTCGGTTGAGCAAGAGTCGCCACCAACTTTTTATTTTATCCTAAGGAAAGGTTTAAAAAGCACAGCAAAAACCTTTGAGATTTTTCTTGGGTTCGGGGAGTAGATTATAGAAAGGGAAGGTATTAGCACCCTTTCTATCCATGGTTATCCATGGGCTCTTAGTTACTTGCTTAGATCACTTGCCTTTTGTTTTCAATTATTTGAAATGGTGCTCTTGTATATGTGGGTTTGAAAATGTTTTGAAAAGAAGCCAATGTGGTGGCAACCTTTGTAATGATCCATGTTGGGATGTATACAAAGGTGTACGTCTTTTGAAAAGGTTTTCATTTGTTTTTGAAAGTTTGTTTTGAAAGTGTTGTGAGGTGTGGTTTTAGAAAATAGGCAAGTGTTTTGTTTTTGCAAGTTTGTTTCAAGTAACTAAGAGGTTATCTACTCCTCCTAAATTTCTCAAAGTTTATTGCTATGTTTTAACCCTTTTAACAAGTTTGTTCCACCATTGTATTTGGTGGACAATCTCATGTTAGGATGTGAAAGGGACGGGCGCGGGTCATCGTTTAGACCATAATTGCAACGGTGTCAAGTATCTTTGGGCAATTTTTTCTTTAAGGGACTTGATCATTTGTTTAGGCAACATTTTGAAAGCGTCATCGAGGGACTATGATCATTTGATTTGTTTGTTTTGCCCAAAGAGACCTAACATGCAATATGGCCCATTTATTGAAGGCAAAAAAGTGGAATACCCTAGGGGGTGCAAGTGTGATTTGTGTGTCCATTTTCATGCTTGTTTGTCTTGAGATTAGGTCATAACTATTTTGTTCATTTTATTCGCATATAAACCCTAATTCTAGCATTGTATATTTAGAAAGCGATAAAGTGCGAAATTTAAACTCCTACGCTATTACAACACAATAATATGGGGAGGGGGGTACAATGTTTCAAATGGGGATTTTGACAAGGAATTTAAACCTAAGACTATTACATCAAGATTTGAATTATTTACAAGATAATTTAATTGCATAAATAAAATAGAAATAGAACAAATATGCAAGAATGCAAAAAAGGGTTTTTTATATGTATGAAAAAAAAGTATTATTTATGTAAAATAAAAAGAAAATAAAAATATATTATTTTTTGGAGTATTTTTAAATTTAGGGCAAAACCCTAATTTTTATTAAATGAAATGTATTATTATTTAATTTAATACAAGTATTTATTTATTATGTACAAAAATAAAATAAAACATAGTATATTTGTAAAAAGGGCATTTTTTAGTATTAAATATTAAAAAATAATGTATGTACATTTTTTGGTATTTTTATCCTAAGTATATTAATATATATATGTATATATGTATATTTATATTATTTACAAAATATATTAAATAGGCAAAAAATAATAATATTTAATTTTATGAAAAAAAGTATTTTTTTGTACAAAATGTTTCAAAGGGGAAAAATGAAATAAAAAATCAGAAATACAATATATTTACATTATTAATAATATTTCTAAATAGTAATATATATATATATATATATATATATATATATATATATATATATATATATATATATATATATATATATATATATATATATATATATATATATATATATATATATATATATATATATATATATATATATATATATATATATATATATATATATATATATATATATATATATATATATATATATATATATATATATATATTTATATATATATATATATATATATATATATATATATATATATATATATATATATATATATATATATATATATATATATATATATATATATATATATATATATATATATATATATATATATTTATATATATATATATATATATATATATATATATATATAAACAAATAAATAGTTAAAAAATGCAAAAATGGTGCAAAAATGATTTTTCAAGTTTTAAACATTATTAGAAAAAATAAATGAGTCAAAATGAAAAAAGAAAAATAAAAAAAAACATTAAATCAAGCAAATGGGCTCAGGGGGTAAGAAAATGGAAATAGGGTGCAAAAAGCAGAACCAAAGCTGGCCGAGCCCATGAGACATCTTCTTCAACCTCTGAACAAAAATTTGTTCAAAAACGCGCGCAAGAGGCTTCATTTGAATATCCTGATTCTTTGATTTTTTGAACAAACTCCCAACATAAGAAATGTTAATCATGAAACCACGATTCCAAATATATAAAGAACATCTCCTAACTCTCAGAAATGAGAGAGAATTTTAACAATCCCAAATCCTGACCTAAGTTTTCTACCATTTTCAGACCTTAAATTCTCACAGCTCAGGCAAAAGAAATGAAAAGTAAAAGAATGTACATGTTCAGTGGCATGAGTAGAACATTGTTTATTCACAAACTTAGAGTTAATGATGCTTAATAAGAGAGATACGAGTTCACCAAGATACCTGTTCAGCTGAAGTTCTATCTGGCAATGAGGGAGCTTTCAGTGCAAGGTGATGATTGGAAAAGCTTCCTTGAGGTCCAGGGATGCTATTCCAATGTTTACTTTGTCTTGAAAGCTTCTGAATCGTGCTAGAGCACTTCACCTGCAAAACAAGAAACTGAAAATGGTGGAAGTGGTTAGAGGGATTACAGGTCGTGCTTTTGCTTTTGGTGAGCTTGCATAGATGGTATGGAAGGTGTGTGAACTGGTTTGGGCAAGAAAGCTTGAGAGAAATGAAAGATAGCACTCAAACTGCAGGCCTTGCCCTGTTTTTGCAGTTTGAGAGTGATTATGGCAAGGGGAGTGTTTTAGAGGTGCTAGGGTCGTGCAAAAGCTTGGTTCTGATCTTTGGAATGTGTTTGATAAGTTTGTCTAAGTGTGCCTAAGCTGATATGAGAGTTGTGTGATGTTATGACACTTTTCTTCTTTCTTAAGCAACAAAAGCCAACTTGTGTTTCTAGGCATGTAGAGGGCCCCCTAATGTGCTGCATAATCCCTCCTTGATCAGTGTGTTATGCTCATAATCTTGTGCTAAAGAGATTTGATCTGTACCTTCTTGATTTACCAATTGACATAAAGTATAACTTTTGCATAAATGGATATAATGCTTTTTCCAATTTGGGATTAATCCATCATACAATGCTTTAGCTCATGAAACAAGGTCTTAGCACAATGAACATGCATTAAATTATTGAGTGTTGGATGGTTTTAGGACCTGTAATCAAGGGCATTCTGGTTTTGAGAAGTTTGCACAAATTATGAACATGAAAAATGGCCAATTCAAAAGTGAGTTTTTGCCAAATTGTAAAATTCGAATCTCTCAAGTCATGAGGTTGTTTGATGAGTTCTTGGACATTTTGGAAAGCTTGGAATATGTACTACAATCCATCTTTGAAATGCAATTTGAAATTCCAAGTGGAAGTGTATGGAAAATGGCCTTGAAGTGGGGTAGAAAACCTTGTCAAAATAGGTCAAAAATTCACTAAGTTAAGAATGGTTTAGTGCCCTTATTCAAAAATTTGTAACTTGAGATACAAGCCTCAAATGAGAAAACTTTGTGAATCAAAGTTGTAGATTATGCAACAAGCTACAACTTTCATGTTTTGACTTTTGTTTTAATCCAAATGAATCTTGGTGAAAAAGTGGGGCAAAGTTGGGAGAAAATTAGGGTTTTCCATAACTTAGAAAAATTCTAAGTTATGAAAAATTCCATTTCAAACCCTAATTTGCATTTCTTGGTTTCTTGGTGAACAAGTTTCATGATTTGGCATATTTTGATGAAAAATGAATCTTGACTCTTGATTTTGACCAAAAAGTCAAAGTTTGACTTTTCAGTATACAGTCAAAATTGATCAATTGACTGGGAAATTCAACTGTCAATCTTGTGCATTTGGGATCTTTTGAACTTGTTGAACATGTCAAGACAATTCCATGGGGTCCTTGAGTCCATATGTGATCTTGGTTTGCCATTGGCTAGGTCAAACAGTCAAAAATTGCCTTTGTGCAGTCAAAACCCTAAAAATGACCATTTTGCCCTTTTGGTGATCTGATCAAATTTCTTGTGGAATTGTGATCCAAACTTAATCAAATGGTCCATGTGAGTTTATAATGTTGATGTGGGTCAATTTTCATGAGGTTTGACTGTCAATTGGCCACAATTGACTTTTTCCCCAATACAGCTGATTTATAGGTCAACTGTCCAATTGACTGGGTAAAACTTGGAATCAAGACTTGAAACTTGGTATGGGTAAACTTGGGAGTCCAACATGAAGCATGAAAGTCATCTTAGGCATTTTAGGTCAAAATCTCTTTGTGCAAACACAAACCCTAATTTGGGTCAACAGTGCAAGGAGAAGTCTTGAGCAGAGGAAACCCTAACTGGATCTTGATCTTCAAAGGTCTTGTGATGAGAAAATGTTGAGGAAATGGGAGGGCAAATTTTGGGGTACAACACCGGTCATCTCACTACCCCTAATAAAAGGCCAAGATGGTCAAGTAAGGTTCTAGGTCATTAGTGCTTAGTGACATCACTCAGCGGCCCCGTACTCTCCTTGATTGAACTCAAGGGTTACCGGTACTCACAAATATGTCACACTAATATAGCTATTGCTTCGACCATGTCGGTATACACCGCACAGTTTCCACAACGTATTGCTATCTATGAAATGTTTCCCAAAATCCGGGTGTAGGATTGCAAACCCAAACAAGAGAGCCAAGATATAAAGCAATCAAGTCAAACAATTAATCATGCAAGAGGGTGATCTAAGCCCTAAGGTTACTCCACTTTTAAAATTCTCCCCAGCAGAGTCGTCAGTTCTGTGATACGGTGGGAGAACTGACTATGGTTTTGCGTTTGTTTTCGCAAATGTTTCGGTTGAGCAAGAGTCGCCACCGACTTTTTATTTTATCCTAAGGTAAGGTTTAAAAAGCACAGCAAAAACCTTTGAGATATTTTCTTGGGTTTAGGGAGTAGATTATAGAAAGGGAAGGTATTAGCACCCTTTCTATCCATGGTTATCCATGGGCTCTTAGGTACTTGCTTAGATCAACTTGCCTTGGTTTTCAATTGTTTGAAAATGGTGCTTTGTGTGTGGTTTTGAAAATGTTTTGAAAAAGATGCCTTGTCTAGGCTACCCTTGTAACAATTCTTTACTCGAATGTTTTGCAAAAGGTGTTTGTCTTTTTTGAAAAGATGTTTCAAGGTTTTTTTGAAAGTTTGTTTGGAAAGTGTTTGTGAAGTGTGGTTTGAAAAATAGGCAAGTGTTTTTGTTTTGCAAGTTGACAAGTACTTAAGAGCTATCTACCCTAAAGTTCTCAAAGATTTTTGCTATGTTTTAACCCTTTTAACAATTTTGTTCCACCATTGCATTTGGTTGACAATTTTGTGTTAGGATGTGAAAGGGACGGGCGCGGGTCATCGTTTAGACCATAATTGCAATGGTGCCAAGTATCTTTGGGCAATTTTCCTTTAAGGGACTTGATCATTTTTTAGGCAACTTTCGAAAGCGTCGTCGAGGGACTATGATCATTTGATTGTTTGTTTTGTTTTTTCCCAAAGAGACCTAACATGCAATATGGCCCATTTATTGAAGGCAACAATTGGAATACCCTAGGGGTGCAAGTGTGATTAGTGTTGTCCATTTTCATGCTTGTTTATCTTGAAATTAGGTCAAACTATTTTTGTTGTTTTTATTTGCATACAAATCCTAATTCTATCATGGCATAATTAGAAAGCATTAAAATGCGAAAAATAAAGTTCTAAACTATTACAACACAATATGGGAAGGGGGGTACAAATGTTCAAATGGGGGTATTTTGACAAGGAATTTAAACCTAGCTATTACATCAATTTGGAATTATTTACAAGATAATCAATTGCACAAATTAAATAGAAATAAGATAAATATGCAAGATGCAAAAAAAATGTTTTTATGTGTATGAAAAAAAGAGTATTTTTATATGTCAAATAAACAAAAATAAAAAAAGTATTATTTTTTGGAGTTTTTTATGTTTAGGGCAAAACCCTAATTTTATTAAGTAAAATGTATTAATTATTTAATATGTACACACTTATTTATTATATACAAAAATAAAAATAAAAATGAAGTATATTTATAAAAAAGTATTTTTTGAGGTCAAATATTAATAAAAGAAAAAATGTATGTATTTTTGTATTTTTGTCCTAAATATTCTAATAAATATATATATATATATATATATATATATATATATATATATATATATATATATATATATATATATATATATATATATATATATATATATATATATATATATATATATATATATATATATATATATATATATATATATATATATATATATATATATATATATATATATATATATATATATATATATATATATATATATATATATATATATATATATATATATATATATATATATATATATATATATATATATATATATATATATATATATATATATATATATATTTGTATTATTTTCTAAATATGTATTATATATACAAAATAATAATATTTAATATTTATAAAAAAAGTATATTTTATATAAAATATTTTCAGAAGATAAAATAAAATAAAAATTAGAAAATAAGTGTGTTTGCATTATTTTTGGTATTTTTAAATAAAAGTATGTTTATATATTTATTTATGTACAAATAACCATCTAAACAAATAAATGCCTAATAAATTCAAAAATGGTTTAAAAAATTATTTTTATATTTTTAATATCATGAGGAAAAATAAATAAGTCAGAATAAAAAAAGAAAAGTCAAAAAATCATGAAAATAAACATAATGGGCCTAGGGGGTGTCAAAGTAACAAAAGGGTGTAAAAAGAAATAGGAAACAAAGCCCAGCCCAATAGGACCTTCTTCAACCTCTGGCCAGAACCTTTGTCAAAAACGCGCGTTTTGCACCATGATTCAAACATCCTGATTCCTGGCTTTTTAATGAAAACTCACAACATCAAAAATGTTCAGCATCAAACAACGAATCCATACATACCAAGAACTTGATCTAACTCTAAAAAATGAGAGAGAATTTCTCCATTCCCAAATCTTAACCTAATTTTTGTATCAATATTCAGACCTTAAATTCTCACAGCATATGCAAAATAAATGAAAAGTAAAGGTATGTACAGTTTCAGGGGCATGAGTAGAACACTTTTTATTCACAAACCTAGAGCTAACAATGCCTACATTAAGAGTTAGAAGTTCAAGAATATACATGTTCAGCTGGAATCGTGTTTGGCAATGGGGGAGCTTTCAGGGAAAGATGATGATTTGTATAGCTTCCTTGGAGTGTGAGGATACTATTCCAATACTTTGTATGCTTTGAAACCTTCTATACCAAGCTGCAGAAGTCCACCTGCAAGAGGAAGAAATGAAAATGGCCAAACTGGTTAGAGGAGTTACAGTCCACTTCTAATGCTTTGGATAGTTTGGATTGATGGTAAGGAAAGTGTTTGAACTGGTTTTGGCCAAGATGCACGATGGAAATGAGTTGTGGGATTCAAGTTGCAGAATATGTCCTGTTTTTGCAGTTTGAGGGTGATTCTGTGAATGAGAGGGTGTTGGAGAGGGTTGGTTCGTGTTCTAGCTCAGTTAGGGTGTTTAGAAAGTGTACAAAGTTTTTGCTTAAGCTTGTTTGTGCTGAGATCAAAGTTGTTGTACAAAATGCTATGTTTCTTCACACTTAAGCAAGAAAAGGTCAAGTGGAGTTCTAGACTGATAGAGGCCCCCCTAATGTGCTGCAAACCTTGGCCTTGATCAGTGTAATTAGTCTAATAACTTGTGCCAAAGAGATTTGCACTGTCCTTGCTTGGATTGTTAATTGACATAAAGTTCACTTTTGCAAAAATGGTTAAAATGCTTTTTCTACTTTGGGATTAAACCATTATGCAATGCTTGAACACATAGAATATGGTCTTGGCACAAAGAGTTTGCATTAAATTTATGAGTGTAAAAAGGATTTAGGGCCTGTAATCAAGGAATGCATGCTGATTTGAAAATTGCCTAAGTGTATGAACATGGAAATTGGCCATAACAAAAGTGAGTTTTTCCCACATTGCAAAATTCGATTCTCTCAAACCATGAGGTTGTTTGATGAGTTATTGGACATTTTGGAAAGCTTGGAAGGTGTACTTCAACCCATCTTTGAAATGAAAATTGAAATTCCAAGTGGAAGTATGTGAAAAATGGTCTTGAAGTTAGGCAAAAATCCTGCCTAAAATAGGTCAAATTTTCTCTAAGTTAAGAATGGTTTGGTACCCTTGTTCCAAAAATTGTAACTTGAGATACAAGCTTCTTTTGGGAAAACTTTGTGAATCAAAGTTGTAGATTTTGTAATAGGCTACAACTTTCATGTTTTGACTTTTGCTTGAATCCAAATGAATCTTGGTGAGAAAGTGGGGAAAAGTTAGGAAAAAATTAGGGTTTTTCATAACTTAGAAAAATTCTAAGTTATGAAAAATCTTCATTTCAAACCCTAATTTGCAATTCTTGATTTCTTGATGAACAAGTTTCATGATTTGGCATGTTTTGATGAAAAATGTATCTTGACACTTGATTTTGACCAAAAAGTCAAAGTTTGACTTTTCAGTATACAGTCAAAATTGATCAATTGACTGGGAAATTCAACTGTCAATCTTGTGCATTTGGGATCTTTTGAACTTGTTGAGCATGTCAAGACAATTCCATGGGGTCCTTGAGTCCATATGTGAGCTTGGTTTGCCATTGGTTAAGTCAAACATTCAGAAATTGCCTTTGTGCAGTCAAAACTCTAAAAATGACCATTTTGCCCTTTTGATGATCTGATCAAATTTCTTGTGGAATTGTGATCCAAACTTGATCAAATGGTCCATGTGAGTTTATAATGTTGATGTGGGTCAATTTTCATGAGATTTGACTGTCAATTGGCCACAGTTGACTTTTTCCCCAATACAGCTGATTTCCAAGTCAACTGTCCAATTGACTGGGCAAAATTTGGAATCAAGACTTGAAACTTGGTGTGGATAAACTTGGGAGTCCAATATGAAGCATGAAAGTAATCTTAGGCATTTTAGGTCAAAACATCTTTGTGCAAACACAAACCCTAATTTGGGTCAACAGTGCAAGGAGAAATCTTGAGCAGATGAAACCCTAACTGGATCTTGAGCTCCAAGGGCTTTGTGATGAGAAATCAATGAGAAATGGGAGGGCAAATTTTGGGGTACAACAATGAGCCTAAATTAAACTGTCTGTCTCTTTAATTCAATTTATCTGCTTCTAACTTTTCTTCTTTTCTTTTGCAGATAAAAATTGAATGGAGAGGATTTAGCAACAGATGAAGAAATGAAGATTTTAGAAAAAATTATGATAGTCTTACTTAGATTTAAATTACTGTAAAATCATTATTGTAAACAATTTGTAAACAAAACAATTGTACAAATAATTTAAAAATAAATAAAAAGTTTTTATCCAATTAATTATTTTCCTCTTCTTAATTGTTCGTTTTATTATTTATAATTCTTTAATTATAATAATTGAAAATAAATTCCAATCATTTAATCTTAGAATAATAAATAATTAAATAAACATTGCTTCAGTATTGATCAATTAAACCTGGCGCTTCCAACATCCAAAGCAAAACAACAGTTAATCACAGCAATTGCCCAGACGCTTTTTTCCCTTTACTGACTTTAATCAAACATTGCAAATTCAAACCCAATGCATCCTTCCAATGATTTAGTCACACAATGCGAATTCAATCCAAATCTCGGAATATCTTGAAAAACACTGTAGAGTTAAACCTTTCTGAGGAACCGCGCATAAAAACCCTAATTCCTGATTAAATGCCAAAGAAGCGTTCGCCTGATCGAAGTTGAGCCAAAATCAACCAAAACCCTAAGCCAACTGTTTGAAACATTCTAGAGCCCTGAAAATCAGTAAAACCCTAATTTTGTCTGACTGACGAGAAAAGTCTGTTTGACCGATTCTTGAGCCAATCTGAAAAAATCAGGAAAAGCCTGAAGCTGTGATTTCTTGTGGAAAAATGCAAGGGCAAATTTTGGGGTACAACAAGGGGCAACTGTTGTACCCCAAAATTTGCCCTCCTATTTTTCCACAAGAAATCACAGCTTCGGGCTTTTCCTGATTTTTCAGATTGGCTTAAGAATCAGTCAAACAGACTTTTTCTTATCAGTCTATCCAAATTAGGGTTTTCATGGCTCTGGAACAGTTCAAGCAAATTATTAGGGTTTGGTTGAGTTTGGCTCAAAGTTTGATCAGGCAGGCGCTTCTTTGACATTTAATCAAGAACTAGGGTTTTGTGCGCGCATTCTCAGAAAGAAATAATTCTACAGTTCTTTTCAAATTACTCTGAGATATGAGCTGAGGCAGTTGAATTAAGAACTTGTAGTGTTTGGTATAATCAGTAAAAGAAAAGACATGTGGACGTTGGTTTGATTAACTGTGCATTGCTTATGTTTAATTGAAACGCCGGGTTTATTATTGATTAATGCGAAGTTGCAAGACGCCGGACGTTTATTGATTATTTATCATTTCTAAATTAAAATTATTGGATATTTTCCAGTTATTATAATTTAAGAAATATAAATAATTAAATAAATGAATGCAGAAGAATTAAAGAAATATCTGACAAAGGAGGATTTTATTCATCTTTAATTATTTGTTACAATTATTACTTGAACACTGTAAATTTATTTGCAGATGTTTGCATTAATACTGTAACAATGATTAAAAGAAAAATAAAACTATTCTAAAAGTTTCATAAGTCTTCATCTTCTATTTGCTGCTCCCCATTGCTCAATTGATTTTACCTGCAAAAAGAAAAGGAAAAAGTCAAATGCAGATGAAATAAAAAAAAGCAGACAGTTAATTTAAAGTTCATCATTAAAAGTAATTGGCCGGAATCAGTTGTTCGCCCTCTCTGCAAATCACAAGATTACTCTTGGTTCACAAAGAGGGATAGAAATATGCTTGCAATAAAATATGAAATGCACAAAGCTACAATATTGCACAAATTCAAAATTGTCAAACAGGCTGCATAGTTTCAATTTGCAAAATGCCAAACAACATGTACAAACTATAAAGTCCATAATGCCTAACCAAGTCCAAAAGGCAAACTGAATATCAACTAAACTGTTCAAGTGCAGAACTGTCCAAAAGCTATCAAAAAGCTGTCAAGAGATATGCAGAAATCTTGAAAGTACACAGAGGAAAGGGACAATGCAAGCATATTCAAAAAGATCATCATTTTCCAGCCAGTATACTTTTTCAGAAAGGTACAGTTGAAAGCAATAAAATGCTTTTTTTAAATCCGTGGAGAGAGAAAGAGGAAAAGAAGTATAGGCTTACAGCAGGCTTGAGGCTTAGAGAAAAAAAAGATATAACAAGATATCAGAACAAGAAAAGGTGGAGCAGAATACACAAATAATAACACAAACTGAACCACAAGCTTCCAAGACTGCCTCCAACCTGTTTTCAAACA
This sequence comes from Vicia faba, assembly GCA_948472305.1. Lineage (NCBI taxonomy): Eukaryota > Viridiplantae > Streptophyta > Magnoliopsida > Fabales > Fabaceae > Vicia > Vicia faba. The sequence goes on from OX451737.1 coordinate 598,710,787, forward strand.
CAGATCCACATAACAGGTGTAAACAAAGCTCATAAGCCTAAATCTCTAACCTGCATAAACCTCTTGCCTCAAGCCTAAATCTACATCAAACACCACAAGCTCTCAAAGCCATCCAAACCTGTGTTAAGCATATCAAGCCTAAACATTAAAACTGTATCAACAAACAGCAAGCCATAAACTGAAGCCTAAAACTTCAAGCCTCTAAACAACAAGCCAAAGCCAAACCTGTTTCAACTCAACTTCAAAAAGCCCAAAGCAAACATAGCATATCACAATAAAGCCTGTAAACATCAAGCATTTTCAAAGCCCTGCATAGCCTAAAGGACAAGCCTTGAAACTTGTCTTTTCTCCAAGAAAACACAAACTTGTGTCCAGCAAGCATAAGCTTCACTCAACCATCATCCAAATAACCAATACAAAGCTCTCAGAACTAAAAAAGGGTTCGTCATTGAGCAAGTCAGCATTCCAACAAAAACAATATTCAGAAGCAATAACCAACGAACCCTCAGAGCTAGGCTCATTATAGGGTTCAATAGCATATCAAGCATCTCAGCAAGCAAACAGTGGAAGAGGAAAAGAAGTGTTCAGAAGCAAATAAGCAAGCTATTCAAAAGCGAAGCAAATAAGCAGTCAAAAGCTCACTCAAGGTTTCAGAGTCAGAAAAACATCATACTCAGAAGCAAGAACATCATACAAAGCCAGCAATCAAGAAGCAAAAGAGAAGAGGAAAAGAAAATTGTGCTAGGGTTTTCAGAGACATTCATCATAAAACCATCAAAAAAAGGCGAAATACAAAGGTACCGGATTTCCAAGCAAGCTCATCAGCGTCGTCTCCCCTCCGCCTGGCCGCCTAGGATGCCGCCGTCCTCCTCCGTCTCCATCTCCAAAGGTATAATTTCTCCCCTCTTTTCTTCAAAACCTCATAGAAACAGAACACAAATAACAACATAAAAATCAGAACACGAAATTAAAACATGCACGAGCAAGAGAAAGTACGAAACCCTAAGGCGTAAAGAAGGAGAAGCTGTTACCTTTTTTGTCGCTGTTATGCTCAACCATGGAGGGAGAAGGAGCCAGAGGTGGCGCTTGGTGGCCAGGCAAAGAAGAATCTCGTTCAGAAATGCTTGGCTCAAGGAGAACGAAGGACGGAGAAGAAGATGAGCGTCGCTCTAAGCCTGTAAGACTGCAATCCAGGAATGAAACAAAATGAATGAAACCCTAAAACAAATGTTTCCCAAAACACAATGGGCCTGACCCTTGGAGCAAACGACTTAAGCCCAAAACTGGCGTGCACCCCCCCCCCCCCCCATTTCTCCTTTTGCTTATTTGTTTGTTTGGGCCCAGACCCCCCTAAAGCCCATTCCTTTTCTTTTTTTGTTGTTTTGTACATAAACTAACATTTTTTCTTATCATTTTATTTTTCTATAGTTTAAACTAATATATTTTGTTTTTGTAAATAAAAATAATACGTCAACTTTTTTACTAGACTTTCTTAACTACTTTTTTTTATTTTAGTTAGTATAATTAAATACATAAGAATAAATTTGGAGTTAAATATTTTTCCTTGTACATAAAAATATAAACTAAAATACATAAAACATTAATTTTTCTTAAAACATTTCTTTTTTTTCTTTAATTAAAACTTTTGTATGTAAAACATTAATACATAAAATAGAATTTCTTAGGCATTTTCTTTTATTAGACCTTTATTTGTACATATTAACAAAAAGCACAAAAAGATTAAATACTTTTTTTCTTTAAAACTTTTGTTTAATTAATCTTATACAAGTTTATAAAATATTAACAAAAATCCAAAAAAGGATAATAATACTAACTAAACAAAATACTTAATCTTGCATTAAGTTAACATCTTGCATCACTTGTAAATAAATCACATACATTCACACATATACTTTTATTTCTCTTTTATTCTTATGCATTGATACACTTTACATTGCGATTGATTCGATTTGGTTGTAAATATATTTGGACACCACTATTCCGATAAATCTCATCCCCCATTTGTAAATACTTGTACCCCCATTCCCGGATATTTATTTGTAATAGCTTAGACTTTAAATTCCCGCAATTTATCGCTTTCTATATACTGTATAGTAATTAGGGTTTGTATGCGAAGATTCAAAATCAACCACTAGATAACCTAATACAAGATAAATGCATGACAATCAATACACAATTCACACTTGCACCCTGTGATACGGTGGGAGAACTGACTTGGGTTTTGCGTTTGTTTTCGCAAATGTTTCGTTTGAGCAAGAGTCGCCACCGACTTTTTATTTTATCCTAAGGAAAGGTTAAAAAGCACAGCAAAAACCTTTGAGATGTTTTCTTGGGTTCAGGGAGTAGATTATAGAAAGGGAAGGTATTAGCACCCTTTCTATCCATGGTTATCCATGGGCTCTTAGTTACTTGCTTAGATCAACTTGCCTTGATTTTCAATTGTTTGAAATGGTGCTTTGTGTGTGGGTTTGAAAATGTTTTGAAAAGAGGCCATTTGTTGTGGCAACCTTTGTAATGACCCATGTTTGGATGTATGCAAAGGTGTACTTATCTTTTGAAAAGTTTTCAATGTTTTTTTTTTAAGTTGTTTTGAAAGTGTGTTGTGATGTGTGGTTTTGAAAAAAATAGGCAAGTGTTTTTGTTTTGCAAGTTGGCAAGTAACCAAGAGCTATCTACCCTAAATTTCTCAAAGATCTTTGCTATGTTTTAACCCTTTTAACAATTTTGTTCCACCATTGTATTTGGTGAACAATCTTGTGTTAGGATGTAAACGGGACGGGCGCGGGTCATCGTTTAGACCATTATTGCAATGGTGCCAAGTGTCTTTGGGCAATTTTTCCTTTAAGGGACTTGATCATTTTTAGGCAACTTTTGAAAGCGTCATCGAGGGACTATGATCATTTGAATCGTTTTTGTTTTGCCAAAGACACCTAACATGCAACATGGCCCATTATTGAAGGCAACAAGTGGAATACCCTAGGGGTGCAAGTGTGATTGGTGTTGTCCATTTTCATGCTTTGTTATCTTTGAATTAGGTCAAGCTATTTGTTTGGTTGATTTTTGCATACAACGCCCTAAGTCTATCATGGCATTTTTAGAAAGCTTTAAAGTGCGGAATTTAAAGGTCCTAAATTATTACAACACAATTATGGGATGGGGGGTACAAATGTTCAAATGGGGATATTTAGCAAGAAATTTAAATCTAAGCTATTACAATCTAAATGGAATTTACAAGTTATTTAATATACAATAATTAAATAAAATACAATAAATATGCAAGATGCAAAAATGATTTATATATGTATGTAAAAAGTATTTTTTTTATGTGACAAACAAACAAAAATAAAAGGAATAATTTTGGATATTTTTACGTTTTAGGGCAAACCCTAATTTTGCTAAATAAAAGGTATTAATTATTCAATATACAATATTTATTAATTATGTACAAAAAATAAATAAAAAGGAAGTAAATTGTAAAAAAGTGATTTTTGAGGTCAAATATTAATAAAAATAAAAATGTATTATTTTTTTGTATTTTTTCCCTAAATATTCTAATAAATATATAAGTATTTATAATATTTACTAAATATATTAAATATGTACAAAAATAACAATATTTATTATTTATAAAAAAAAGTATATTTTTTAGGAAATGTTTTCAAAAGATAAAATAAAATAAAATTAGAAAATAAATGTATTTTGTATTGTTTTTAGTATTTTAAATAAAAGTATACAGATATTTATTTATATGTATAAACTCACATAAAACAAATAAAATTCAAATAAAAATGCAAAAAAGGTTGAAAAAATGTTTTTTTTTATATTTTTTATATTTTAATAAAAATAAACAAGTCAGAAACAAAAAGAAAAAGTCAAAAAATGATAAAAATAAACACAATGGGCCAAGGGGGTGTATGTGTAAAAAGATGGTGCAAATAGAAAAAAGAAACAAGCCCAGCCCAAAGCAAGCTTGTCTTCAACCTCCAGACAGTTTCAAATGAAAAAACGCGCGCTTCCTTGCTTCAATCACAACTCCTGATTCTTTGATTTTTAGCACAAACTTATAACACAAAAAATGTCAAGCATCAAATCACGAATCCATACATACAAAGAACTTGATCTAACTCTCAAATGAGAGAGAATTTCTTCTCCCCCAATTCCTGACCTAAGTTTTTTCTAATGTTCAGGTTCCAAATTCTCTCAGCACATGCAATATAAATGGAAAGTAATTATATGTGTAGCTTCAGGGCCATGAGTAGAGCATTTTTCATTCATAAACCTAAACCTAACTCTTCCTAGATTGAGAGATAGAAGTCCATGAACTTACCTGTTCAGCTTGGATCGTGTATGATAATGGAGGTACTTTCAAGGCAATGTGAGGACTTGTACAGCTTGCTTGAAGTTCAGGGATGCTTCTCCAATGCTTGGTGTGCTTTGAATCTTGCTGAATCACTCCATGGAAGTCAACCTGCAAGAGAGAAAAATGAAAATGGAAAACTATGTTATGGCTGTTACAGTCTGTATCTAAGGTTGGGGATAGCTTGTATGGATGTTATTGAATGTGTTTGAGGTGGTTTGGATGAAAACGCACGAGGGAAATGAACTGTGGATGTCAATATGCAGAAGGTATCCTGTTTTGCCACAAAACTGTGTTTTGATGAATGAGGGAGTCTTGAGGATGGCTTGGTCGTGTTTCAGCTCAGTTATGATGTTTGGAATGTGTTCAATAAGTTTGCTTAGGCTTGTGTTGAGAGGAATGTGAGATGTTGTTCAATATGCCAAGTTTCTTCTAATGTAAGCAAAGTTTGTCAACTTGGTTTCTAGGCTACCACAGGCCCCTCAAGTATGTTGCATAAATCACTCTTGATCAGTGGACTTTTTCTCATGGACTTGTGCCTCAAAGATCTGCATTGTACCTCATAGATTGTAAACTTGACATAAAGTTCACCTTTTCAAAAATGGCTAAGTTACTTTTTCTAATTATGGATTAAATTGGCATGTAATGGTTAAACACATAAGATAAGGCTTGAACACAAAGAATTTGCATTAAATTATTGAGTGTGGATGGGATAAAAGGCCTGTAATGTAGCTTGCACATGCTGATTTAAAAAATGCACAAGTTATGAACATGGAAATGGCTCATGAACAAAGTGACTTTTGCCCATATTGCCAAATTCGATTCTCCCTAACCACAAGGGTGTTTGAGAAGTTCTTGGACAATTTGGAAAGCTTGGAATGTGTACTACAATCCATCTTTGTAATGCAAGTTGATATTCCAAGTGGAAGCATGTGAAAAGTGGCCATGAAGTTAGGCAAAAATCCTGCCTAGAATAGGTCAAAATTTTTCCTAAGTTAGGAATGTTTTGCACCCTTGTTCCAAAAATTGTAACTTGAGCTACAAGCTTCTTTTGAGGAAACTTTGTGAATCAAAATTGTAGATTTTGCAATGGACTACAACTTTCATGCTTTGAGTTTTCCTTGAATCCAAATGTATCTTGATGAAAAGATGGGACAAAGTTAGGAAAAAATAAGGGAATTTCATAACTTAGAAAAATTCTAAGTTATGAAATTTCTTCATTTTAAACCCTAATTTGTGATTTTTGATTTCTTGATGAACAAGTTTCATAATTTGACATGTTTTGATGAAAAATGAATCTTGACACTTGATTTTGACCAAAAAGTCAAAGTTTGACTTTTCAGTATACAGTCAAATTTGGCTCAGTTGACTGGAAAATTCATCTGTCAATCTTGTGCATTTGGGATCTTTTGAACTTGTTGAACATGTCAAGACAATGCCATTGGGTCCTTGAGTCCATATGTGAGCTTGGTTTGCCATTGGCTAGGTCAAACAGTCAAAAATTTCCTTTGTGCAGTCAAAACCCTAAAAATGACCATTTTGCCCTTTTGGTGATCTGATCAAATTTCTTGTGGAATTGTGATCCAAACTCGACCAAATGGTTCATATGAGTTCATAATGTTGATGTGGGTCAAATTTCATGAGGTTTGACTGTTAATTGACCACAATTGACTTTTTCCCCAATACAGCTGATTTCTAGGTCAACTGTCCAATTGACTGGGCAAAGATTGGAATCAAGGCTTGAAACTTAGTATGGATAAACTTATGGGTCCAACATGAAGCATGAAAGTCAATTTGGGTCTTTTAGGTCAAAACATCTTTGTGAAAACTCAAACCCTAATTTGGGTCAACAGTGCAAGGAGGAGTCTTGAGCAGAGCAAACCCTAACTGGATCTTGAGCTCCAAGGGTCTTGTGGTTAGAAAATATTGAGGAAATGGGAGGGAAAATTTTTGGGTACAACAGTTGCCCATGTTCAATCTTCTTGAACCTGGAGAGTTAGATTGGCAGGTTTGCCTTTCGCGACTCGAGGGTAAAAGGAGATTGGACACTAGAGTGCCCTGAAATTTGCACTCGCATGGTAGAGTATCAGCAATGTGATGGCGGGAATGGGCTTATAGATGCCATTTGGAGAGATGGTGGATAGGAGGATGGGCTTATAGATGCCATCTGGAGACGTGACAGAACCTTGTCGGGAATGGGCTTATAGATGCCATTTGGAAGGGTTGATCGCGTAAGAGATTCCTTAGCGAGAACTTGCGTACTTTGAGAGAGGAGGATGGTTTCCTGGCTTGTTACATGTGTTGATCTTCAGTCTCTTCATGCAGATATGCCCTGGCTGGATACATGTATTGAATCTACAATTAGTTGCTCACAGACGTGCCCTGGCTAGATACAGGAATCGAATCCGGAACTTCAAAAGGTTGCTTACAAACGTGCCCTGGCTGGATACAGGTATCGAATCTCTAAATTGTTTATGCATATGTGCCCTGGCTGGATACAGGTGTCGAATCCATAATCAAATACTCACAGATATGCCCTGGCCAGATAAAGGAATCGAATCTGGAATTGGTCGTCTACAAATGTGCCCTGGCTGGATACAGGTATCGAATCTGGAAATTGTTGTCTACAGATATGCCCTGGCTAGATACAGGAATCGAATCTGGAAATTGTCGTCTACAGATATGCCCTGGCTAGATACAGGAATCGAATTTGGAAATTGTCGTCTACAGATATGCCCTGGCTGGATACAGGTATCGAATCTGGAAATTGCAAAAGGTTGGTAGAGGTAACTTTCCTGGCTAGATACAGGTGTAAACCTATGACTTGAGAATGAAAGATAATTTCCTGGCCTGTTACAGGGGTTGATCTTCAAACTCTTCATGCAGATATGCCCTGGCTAGATACAGGTATCGAATCTACAATCAGTCACTCACAGATATGCCCTAGCTAGATACAAGTATCGAATCTGGAATTGCGATAGTTGATAGTAATCATCTTTGGATTGACCTTTTCCTGAAAAGGCAAAACATCAGTTGTATGCAATGTCATGATGTATGAGATGCATGATGTTATGATGCTCAAAATGAGATAGTGTTGTATGCACTTTATCATGTATGTAAGCAGGATGTATGAAATGTGAAATGTCTATGAATGTATTTTCGTCTAGGAAAATAAATCCTTGACGAGTGCCGGGAGTTTGTGGAATCCTGGGCTGATGTTGAAGAGTAGAGTTCTTCGCTTCCGCTGGGGATGATGGTTGCAAAAATAAACCGGTAGGAGAAGATGACTCTGTTGGGGAATAAACTTTGTTGGAGAGATTACTCTGCGGGGAATTACTCTGTGGGAAGAGATACTTCGCTGAGGTTTTGATGAGAGCTCCGTTGGGGGTTCCATTGATAAGTTATGTTGGGGAACTTGATGAACTTCGCTGGGGATAGGAAGAACTTCGCCGAGGACAATATTTCCGTGGTAACTAGCTGAGGATAACCCAGTTATACCCTGGTGGGGAAATAACCTTTGAATAAAGTCGGGGAGATGCGTTCGTACTCTGCAGGTGATAAGCTTCCAGAATCTAATGGGGATAAGCTTCAAGACCTGCTGGGGATATGGATTCCACTTTCTTGGGGAAATTTTGGACTGTACTGAGGAATGGTTCCACTGGATGTCGGTATTCCGCCGGGGAACAATCTTATATTAAGACTGTCGGGGACGCTTGTTGAGGAATGTCTATACTCCGCTGGGGAATGTTGAGATCTTCTGGGGATGCCCAACTTCTTTTAGGCTGACAGTAGACTAACTCTGCTTGAGGAGAGTATCGCTGACTTGCTAGGGATACTGTGCCTTTTTAGGGCTGATGGGAGACCTACTCTGCTTGGGGAGAGTATTGCTGAATTTTGTCTTACTCTGTGGGGAGTTGAGGTAACTTGGTTACGTTCTTCAGCCGAACCTACCTTGGTACCTTGGTGGACAAAGCAACTAGATCTCTTAGACAATTCTAAACTGCCCCTGTTTCTGATGTCACCTGTAATCAGTCCTTTGTTTCGCATGTAACTATTCATGATTAGCAACTAATGTCAAATGCATATATAAAAAATGAACATTGGACGTTCTTCGCAAAACAAAACAGAAAAAGGAAAAACAATGGATAATTTGTCTGAAAAATTGAACTTGTATTGATTTTGAAATTTGCCTGTAAATAGGTGTTTTATGTACAGGAGGCTGACGTCCTAGTAAGAGAACGCCGCCGAGCAAAATAGAGTTTATACAATTTTGTGAAAAGGAAACAAAACAGCTATGTGAAAAAAATAATCCCACTGGGTTCCAACTCTGCTATCGCCTTTATGCCTTCAAGCGTCTCATCACTTTGTTGCTTAGTTGAAGATGAAGCCGATTGATTGGAGTCATCTGAGCCCGATAGTTGATGCCGAATTCTGGATGCAAGATGATCCAATGAGACATAGTATTACGCTTTATCCCTAACTTTTGCCTGGACCGCCCTTTCGGGTTTTCAGTCCACCGGGATACCCATTTTTGCCCAAGCCGCCTTTTGAGGTCTTCGACTTGCCGGGTGTACAGATTTTTTCATTTTCATCCCTTATTTTTGCCCGAACCCTTTTGGTTCGCCGGGAAGCCCTTATTTTTTCCTAGGTGTGTCAACCTAGCGGGTATTTAGTTCATGCGTAGTATCTTTTTACTATGTCTGCATTGGCGGGGTGAGGAAGGTTGTCACCATCCATGGTGGTTAGAATCATAGCTCCTCCTGAGAAGATGTGTTTAACCACAAATGGCCCTTCGTACGTAGGGATCCATTTGCCCCTGGGATCACTTTGAGGTAGAATGATGCGCTTGATTACCAGATCCCCAACTTGATACTCTTGTCGTCTGACCTTCTTGTTAAATTCCCTGATCATCCGTTTTTGATACGTCTGACCATGACAAATAGCGGTGAGTCTCTTTTCGTCAATTAGGTTTAAATGATCAAGCCGAGTCTGGATCCAGTCATCTTCGCTCAAACCTGCATCCTTCATTATCCGGAGAGAGGGTATCTGGACTTCAATAGGCAAGACTGCCTCCATGCCATAGACCAAGGAAAAGGGAGTTGCCCCTGTTGACGTCTGTGCTGAGGTACGGTACCCATGAAGAGAAAACGGTAACATCTCGTGCCAATCTTTGTAGGTCACTGTCATCTTCTGCACAATCTTCTTGATGTTCTTATTCGCTGCTTCTACAGCTCCATTCATCTTCGGCTGGTAGGGAGAAGAGTTGTGGTATTGTATCTTGAATTGTTCGCAGAGCTCAGTGATCATCTTGTTGTTAAGATTGGTACCATTATCCGTAATGATCCTCTCAGGTACACCGTATCGACAGATCAGGTTGTGCCGAATGAACCGTGCCACGACGTTCTTGGTTACGGTAGCATAGGAGGCTGCTTCGACCCACTTTGTGAAGTAATCAATCGCTACCAAGATGAAGCGATGCCCGTTGGATGCTGTAGGCCGGATTTCGCCGATCATATCAATGCCCCATATTGCAAAGGGCCAAGGTGTTGTCAAGACGTTCAGAGGAACCGGAGGAATGTGCACCTTATCAGCATAGATCTGGCATTTATGACAAGTCCGAGAATGCTGGTAACAGTCGGCTTCCATTGTGGACCATAAATATCCTGCTCGAAGGATTTTCTTTGCCATGGTATGTCCACTGGAATGTGTTCCGAAGGTACCTTCGTGTAGCTCTGCCATGATCCTTTCGGCTTCAGTCTTATCCACACAATGCAGTAAGGTTGAATCATGGTTTCGCTTGTAGAGAATGCCATTGCTGAGGAAGAACTTTTCCGCAAACCTTCTCAGGAACTTCTTGTCATTAACAGATGCGCCTTCGGGGTATTCTTGAGCTTCCAAGTACCTCTTCACTTCATGATACCAAGGTTTTTCAGTTACCTCTTCAGCCTCAAGATCGCAGCAATGTGTAGGTTCATCCAACTTCCAGATGATGATCCGGGGAGCCTCGTTGTCCCATTTGACTTTGAACATAGAAGACATCGTAGCCAACGCGTCCGCCAACTGATTCTCCTCTCTTGGGAAGTGTTCAAAAGTTATCTCCTCGAAGTGGGGGATCAATGTCAATACATACTCCTTGTAAGGAATAAGATTCGGGTGTTTCGTATCCCAACCGCCTTTGACCTGATTGATCACGAGAGCGGAATCTCCGAAGACACTCAGAAACTTGATCCTTAAGTCAATTGCAGCTTGAAGACCCATGATACATGCTTCATACTCCGCCATGTTGTTGGTGCAGTTGAAACATAGCCGGGCGGTAAGTGGAGTATGAGTGCCTTTAGGGGATATTATCACGGCGCCAATTCCATTACCCAAAGCGTTCGAGGCTCCGTCAAAGTGCATAGACCATCGGGATCCTTCCTCAGGTCCTTCATCTGATCCAGGTACTTCACAATCAGTCACTACCATGATGTCCTCATCTTGAAATTCAAAGTTCATCGACTGGTAATTGTCCACTGCCTGATGTGCCAAATGGTCTGCCAATACACTTCCCTTGATTGCTTTTTGAGTCGTGTACTAGATGTCATATTCCGTCAGGATCATTTTCCATCTTGCTATTCTTCCAGACAGAGCAGGCTTTTCGAATATGTACTTAATTGGATCCATTTTTGAAATCAACAGCGTAGTGTGAGTCAACATATACTGTCTCAGCCGGCGAGCAGCCCATACCAAAGCGCAGCAAGTTTTCTCGAGCAGTGAGTACCGAGTCTCACAGTCGGTAAACTTTTTGCTAAGGTAATAAATAGCGTGCTCTTTTCGGCCAGACTCGTCATGCTGCCCCTGCACACACCCCATTGAGTTGTCAAGTACTGTCAAGTATAGTATTAGAGGTCTCCCTTCAATCGGTGGCATAAGAATGGGTGGTTCTTGGAGATACTCTTTGATCTTTTCGAAAGCAGCCTGACATTCATCATTCCAACGTACTACTTGATCTTTCTTCAGCAGCTTGAAGATTGGTTCACAGGTAGCAGTTAGATGCGAGATGAATCGGGCAATGTAGTTCAGCCGTCCTAGAAATTCTCTGACTTCTTTCTTTGTCTTGGGAGTTGGCATCTCTTGTATGGCTTTCACCTTGGCAGGGTCCACTTGAATACCTTTGTCGCTTATGACAAAGCCTAGCAATTTTCCAGATCTCACCCCAAAGGTGCATTTGTTCGGGTTCAACCTCAGCTTGTACAACTTCAGACGGTCAAACAACTTCCATAGATGGTCAAGGTGTTCCTCCTCAGTTTGGGACCTTGCAATCATATCGTCGACGTATACTTCTATCTCGTGATGGATCATATCATGAAATAAAGCTACCATGGCACGTTGGTAGGTTTCCCCAGCATTTTTCAACCCAAAAGGCATGACCTTGTAGCAAAAGGTGCCCCACTGAGTAACAAAAGTGGTTTTCTCCATGTCTTCAGGAGCCATCTTGATCTGATTATAACCGGAGAAGCCGTCCATGAAGGAGAATACTTTATGTTGGGCAGTGTTGTCAACCAGAACGTCGAAATGAGGCAGAGGGAAATCATCCTTAGGGCTCGCCCTGTTCAAATCCCTGTAATCAACACACATTCGGACCTTACCATCTTTCTTCGGCACTGGAACCACGTTGGCAACCCACTGAGGGTAAGAAGTCACTGCTAGAAACCCGGCATCAAATTTTTTCATAACCTCAGCTTTGATCTTCTCGGACATCTCTGGACGCATACGGCAGACCTTCTGTTTTACCGGAGGGCAGTCTTCCTTGGTAGGCAAGTGATAAACCACAATGTCGGTATCCAACCCAGGCATGTCTTCGTAAGACCAGGCAAAGATTTCCACATAGTCATGCAGCATCTGAATCAACCGTTGTTTCACACTGAGCTCTAGATTGGCACCAATCTTGACTTCCTTTCTGTCTGTCTCAGTACCCAGATTTACCGTTTCCACTGGCTCTTCATGTGGCTGAATGGCCCTCTCTTCCTGGAGTAATAGTCTTGCAAGTTCACCAGGCACTTCACAATCATCTACACCTTCGTCTTCGGCTAAGTTGATCGGATTTTCGAAGTCATAACTGGCAGTAGCAGAGTCTTTACCAGTGAGATCCAGAGTGGATTGGAACCTGTATAAGTGAGTGTGTGTAAATATAGCTGTTTTGCAATATATAATAAAGAAAGAAAAGGAGCGCAAGATTTTGAAATGCAACAAACGTCCAATGTTTTGATTAATGATATATGAAAATGACATACAAAAGCCCTCACAAATGAAGCCACGGTGCCCCGGGTAGGACACCGAGCCATAAAAGTTTCAACATATTGTCTGTTACAAATTCAAAACAAAAGAATTCATTACTGAGTGACAAAAGTAATAGGTGTGAAGTCTTTCGCAGTCCAGTTTCTTGGTCCATCGTCGGTTGTTGGGTAGATCCAGCTGTCGAATTCAGATTCCTCCACGTCGTCTTCAATAGCATTTACTCCCGGGTTGGTGATGAACACAAGAGGTCTTCCAATTCTTGCCTTATGAACAGCCCTCTGAGCTTCTGCAGTGAAACCCAAACCAAACTTGTCAGTATTTGGAGTGAAATCAGGAAGTCGGCCCCAGTTTGCGCACTCACCCTTCTCAATCACAGCCCGGGCATCCTTTAAGGAAGCCATCTTCAAAGGAGGGTCTTCAATCACAGTTTCAGCTGATGCCAGTGTCTGAGGCACCTTTTCAAAGTGCTGGAATGGAGTCTCAATGAATTCCCCATCTATCTCTATGTACCGGAACGAGTTGAGGTGGCTGACCATATATTCCTCTTCCCCCTGAGCTGTCATAATTTTCCCTCTGACCGGGTACTTAAGCTTCTGATGTAGTGTGGAGGTCACAGCTCCAGCCTTGTGGATCCATGGACGACCCAGTAAACAAGAGTAGGATGGTCTGATATCCATCACGTAGAAAGTAGAATCAAAAACTTGAGAACCAACCCTGATTGGAATGTCAACTTCACCATGTACCATCCTTTTCGAACCGTCAAAGGCCCGGACAACAATGTTACTAGGCTTGAGCTCTAGACCCTCATAATCCAGCATGTCTAAATCTTTCTTGGGTAAGACGTTCAATGAAGAACCGGTGTCCACCAACACATGGGCAAGAGTAGTGCCCCTGCATTCAATGGAGACATGCAGGGCGTCGTTATGGTTCTTTCCTTTGGTGGTTAGATCGGCGTTAGAGAAGCCCAAACCATTATCAGCAGTCAAGTTGGCCACACAATCAGTAAATTGATCAGCAGATGTTTCTTGTGGCACATGGGCCGTCTTCAGGAAGGAGATCAGAGCCTTGGCGTGGGCCTCTGAACACAACAACAGTGATAGCATAGAAATTTTAGAGGGGGTGTGCCCCAACTGCTCGACTACATTAAAATCACTTTTCTTGATAATATTGAGGATCTCCTCCATCTCTTGCTGGGAAGCTTCAACAGTGGTTGTCTTTGGTGCCTCCGTCAGGGCAGGCAAATCAGTAGCAATCCCTTTGCCCCGAGCGTAAGATGACTCGGCAGCAGGGGTAGAAACAGGAACTTGATTAGGAAGGGGAACAGACACACTTGCAGGTGTGATGATAAGAGGTTTCTGAATAGCTGGTGGCGCAATATCTGGTGAGAACAGCCTACCACTGCGAGTAATTTTGGTAGGCCCGGTGATGTTACTGACGCCGGTACTTGTATCAAACTCTTGCTTAACTCCAAGCACATAAACATCTGCCTCATAGTGCCATGGGACAGCTTTGTCGGATGTATAAGGGAGAGGCCCCGGAACAGTGATGATGATAGGAGCAATCTTCTGAGTGGACATGATTTTGACAGGCTTCTTTGAGGGAGCCTTAGGAGGGTTGTTGAAAATAGTGACAATAGAAACATCTTCAGCAGGGACAGTAGGAACAACAATATTCTCGAACAAGATTTCTTTGCTATCCATCAGGCTTTAGATACCTGATTTTAGCAAGGGACAACCGGCAGGTGAAATAGCACATAGAAGGCAACCTTTACCACATCCCGGAAATAAACCGGCTAGCAACAGGTTCCTTTTGACAGTCATCAACGGAGTAATAATCTCTTACACGGAGGCTACATACCGGTCTTCTTCCACAGCATTCACTCCATGCTGGGGCATGGGAGCAGTCACAACATTGGGTCTTTCGGGCGCCTCAAACTGTATTTCTTTAGCATCAATAAGGTCTTGAACCTTATTCCTCAGAGCCCAGCAATCATCCGTTGATGCCCCGAGCTATCAGAGTGATAAGCGCAACGGGCGTTGGGGTTGTACTTTGGAGAAGTTGTGTTCACTACCTTCGGAGCTTCTTTGACAGTTACCAGATTGGTTGACAGTAGTTGCGGTAAAATTTGAGACAGGGTCATACTGAGCCGAGTGTACTGCCTTTTGGGCCTCTCACCCCTTGGTTGGTTGAACTGCTGAGGAGCAGCAACAGGCTTTGAAATTACCAATGCATTGACAGCTTGGCGGCGTTCCGGCTTAATTTGTCTTCTGGGACCATAAACAACACTGGCTTCCTTCTTGAAGGGCTTCTTTTCAGTACTCGCGGAGGCACCTTTTTGTATCTTCCCCGACTTGATACCAGCTTCTATTCTCTCACCAGTCAAGATCAAATCTATAAACCCAGCAGAAGAATTTCCAATTAGATGATTGAAGAATGATCCGGACAGAGTCCCTAGGAACATGTCAACAAGTTCACGGTCAGTCAGCGGTGGCTGCACCCTGCCAGCCAGGTCTCTCCACTTTTGCGCATACTCCTTGAATCCTTCGCCCGTCCCAAGTGACATACCCTGGAGTTGGGTACGCGTGGGAGCGAGGTCAGAATTGTACTGATATTGCTTATAAAAGGCACTAGCCAAGTCCTCCCAGTTTCAGATACTGGCTCCATCCAGCTGATATAACCACTCGAGTTGAGCCCCTGAAAGGCTATCCTGAAAGAAATGGATCCAAAGGTTCTTGTCTGTAGTGTAAGGTTGGATCTTCCTTACATATGATCTGAGATGCATCTTTGGGCAGGATAGCCCGTCATATCTTGCAAAAACTGGCACTTTGAACTTCGGGGGGATCACAATTCCAGCAACTAATCCCAAATCTTCGAAATCTAAGCCGGGAACTCTCTGCAGCTCCATAGCTGCCAACCTGTCTTCCAACCCCTTGTACTTATCATCGACGGGCGGGTATTGTTGCTCAGAGTAGTCTTCATCTTCCTCAGCCTCTCCTTCTTCAGCTTCGGATTCAGAAGGTACTGCAGCCGCATTCCCTTTACTGGTTCCCTCTTCAGATGTAGGGGGAAATTCAAGAAATCTTCTGGCTTCTCCCTCAAACCTTCTTCCTAGGGTAGCCACCCCGATTCTTTTCTTCTTCTTTTTCACTTGCTCTTTATTCCCAAGCAGGGCTTTCAGATCCTCCTGACCCTTTGCCAAGGTCATCAGGAGTTGTTGAAACTGTAAGTTTTGAGACTGCAAGTCCTTGACCGTCTGTTCGAGATCCATCTTACTGAAATAAACAGTAGAAAGATAAGGAAACCTGGTGTGGAGACCTGCTTATGCGCATGATGAATGATATGCTTATGTATGCAATGCATTCAAGGATTTAGAACATTCAAAATTGTTGCAAACAAAAAGAACGCACGTCATATTAATAAGAAGAAATTTGTTAGTACATAAATGCCCCATGGGCCAAATATTACAAAAAAACTTCTCAAGGTAAAAAGACGTTGCGCATCCTCTTTGGTGCGATGTAGGTGTTGAGGGTCTCTTCCTCGTGGAGTCGGCGGGTGAGCTCCAAAACCTTCTTCTCACTGGCGTAGAAGCTGGCTTCAAAAGTGTTCCGTTCCTCCTTGAGTTGGATCCAACTCTTCTGCATCTCCTCCCACGATGTAGGCATGTCAGTGTATAGGATGGTGTAGGGAACCTCTCCTTCCTTAACGGGCTCTTTAATCACAGGGAGAACATGAGGGTAAGGCATCATTAGACTCTGGGCTCGGGTTCGTACCCACTTGAGATAAGGCTCAAGAGGGATGGAGTTCTTGTGCCCCAGTGTCTTGCTGTCTACCTTGTTAGGCATCCTCCAAGCTCTGATGAATCTTTGGCGAAGTCCTTGCGCATCGTTGTCGAATTCAAAAACTAGGTTAGGAATCAACATGTCGTGAGGGCCATCCCTCCGTGCATATCCAAATTGTCTCAAAGCTAGACAAGGGTTGTAGGTAATGCCTCCTCTAATGCCAAGTAATGGAACATTAGGGAACTCTCAACAACGATCGACGATGATGACATTTTCTCTGGACCGAGAACACCAATGTACATCAGAGTGAGTGAGGGTAATCAACCGTTGTGACCACCTTAATCCTTGGTCATTCTTTAAGACAGATTGTGGAAGGTGCGAAATAAACCACCTTGCAAGGAGAGGAGTACAGCACATGAGAACACCCCTCTTTCTCATTGTTCGTGTGTAAAATGAGTGAAGAATGTCCCCAAGCAATGTTGGTATTGGATTCCTGGATAAGAAGATTTTGACGGCGTTGACATCTACAAGCTGGTCAGGATTTGGGAACAAGACCAACCCATAAATGAGGAGTGCCACAATTTCTTCAAAGGCTTGTAGATCCGAAGAATTCCAACACTCTTGTGCCTTCTCAAACAAGAACTTTGCCAAGAAGCCTTTGACACCGCTTCTAGTTTCCCAATGCCCTTTGATGTCAGATGGTTGCAAGTGTAGTGCTTGAGAAACATCTTCAGGCTTTGGTTCTTTTTCCGTACCGTTGTAGGGTAGTTGATTAAGAATAGGAATCCTCAGAAGTTGAGAAAATTCCTCCAAAGTGGGCACCAATTGGTAGTCGGGGAAAGTGAAACAGTGGTGAAGGGGGTCAAAGAACTGGAACAACACCTTTACCATGTCCTCTTCAATGTTGGTGTTGACTAAGCTGAGCAGTCTACCATGTCTTTCACTGAAGGGAGAGCTTTCCGGAATCCTGGATGTGAGCTCCTTGAGTTGAGGAGGAATTCTCACAAGGTTGACTTGGATAGTTTTCCTGCGAAGAATTTCCATGACCTACAAAACAAGAACAAAGATGAAGATCTAAACCCTTGAAATGGTTAGTGAATGCATATGATGCTTTATGATGTTCATGATGTATGCACAAACATATGTACAAGCAATTCACACAAAAACCCTAGTTTCAGGCTTGCATGGGGTTTCATAGGTAAGTACCCTCTTGAGTGTAGTTGGCTTAAAAACCTGTCCTATAAACAATAACCGGGTTCTAAGGAGCTCAATATCATTGGATTGTTTTCCATGTTCATTGTTTTAGTTTAGCCACTTAACTAGCGACCAAAATATTCCAAGAAAACAACCCTTAATGAGTGTGGTATCGAGTATCTACCAACTTCGGACTGCACCAAAGCCGGTCATCTCACCACCCCTAATGAAAGGCCAAGATGGTCAAGTAAGGTTCTAGGTCATTAGTGCTTAGTGACATCACTCAGAGGCCCCGTACTCTCCTTGATTGAACTCAAGGGTTACTGGTACTCACAAATATGTCGCACTAATATAGCTATTGCTTCAACAATGTTGGTATACCCCGCACAGTTTCTACAACGTATTGCTATCTATGAATGTTTCCCCAAATCCGGGTGTAGGATTGCAAACCCAAACAAGAGAGCCAAGATATAAAGAAATCAAAGCAAACAATTAGTCATGCAAGAGGGTGATCTAGGCCCTAAGGTTACTCCACTTTAAAAAACAGTCCCCAGCAGAGTCGTCAGTTCTGTGATACGGTGGGAGAACTGACTTGGGTTTTGCGTTTGTTTTTGCAAATGTTTCGGTTGAGCAAGAGTCGCCACCGACTTTTTATTTTATCCTAAGGAAAGGTTAAAAAGCACAGCAAAAACCTTTGAGATGTTTTCTTGGGTTCGGGGAGTAGATTATAGAAAGGGAAGGTATTAGCACCCTTTCTATCCATGGTTATCCATGGGCTCTTAGTTACTTACTTAGATCAACTTGCCTTGATTTTCAATTGTTTGAAATGGTGCTTTGTGTGTGGGTTTGAAAATGTTTTGAAAAGAGGCCATTTGTTGTGGCAACCTTTGTAATGACCCATGTTTGGATGTATACAAAGGTGTACTTATCTTTTGAAAAGTTTTCAATGTTTTTTTTTAAAGTTGTTTTGAAAGTGTGTTGTGATGTGTGGTTTTGAAAAAAATAGGCAAGTGTTTTTGTTTTGCAAGTTGGCAAGTAACCAAGAGCTATCTACCCTAAATTTCTCAAAGATCTTTGCTATGTTTTAACCCTTTTAACAATTTTGTTCCACCATTGTATTTGGTGGACAATCTTGTGTTAGGATGTAAACGGGACGGGCGCGGGTCATCGTTTAGACCATGATTGCAATGGTGCCAAGTGTCTTTGGGCAATTTTTCCTTTAAGGGACTTGATCATTTTTAGGCAACTTTTGAAAGCGTCATCGAGGGACTATGATCATTTGAATCGTTTTTGTTTTGCCAAAGACACCTAACATGCAACATGGCCCATTATTGAAGGCAACAAGTGGAATACCCTAGGGGTGCAAGTGTGATTGGTGTTGTCCATTTTCATGCTTTGTTATCTTTGAATTAGGTCAAGCTATTTGTTTGGTTGATTTTTGCATACAAAGCCCTAAGTCTATCATGGCATTTTTAGAAAGCTTTAAAGTGCGGAATTTAAAGGTCCTAAATTATTACAACACAATTATGGGATGGGGGGTACAAATGTTCAAATGGGGATATTTAGCAAGAAATTTAAATCTAAGCTATTACAATCCAAATGGAATTTACAAGTTATTTAATATACAATAATTAAATAAAATACAATAAATATGCAAGATGCAAAAATGATTTTTGACAAACAAACAAAAATAAAAGGAATAATTTTGGATATTTTTACATTTTAGGGCAAACCCTAATTTTGCTAAATAAAAGGTATTAATTATTCAATATACAATATTTATTAATTATGTACAAAAAATAAATAAAAAGGAAGTAAATTGTAAAAAAGTGATTTTTGAGGTCAAATATTAATAAAAATAAAAATGTATTATTTTTTTGTATTTTTTCCCTAAATATTCTAATAAATATATAAGTATTTATAATATTTACTAAATATATTAAATATGTACAAAAATAACAATATTTATTATTTACAAAAAAAAGTATATTTTTTAGGAAATGTTTTCAAAAGATAAAATAAAATAAAATTAGAAAATAAATGTATTTTGTATTGTTTTTAGTATTTTAAATAAAAGTATATAGATATTTATTTATATGTATAAACTCACATAAAAAAAATAAAATTCAAATAAAAATGCAAAAAAGGTTGAAAAAATGTTTTTTTTATATTTTTTATATTTTAACAAAAATAAACAAGTCAGAAACAAAAAGAAAAAGTCAAAAAATGATAAAAATAAACACAATGGGCCAAGGGGGTGTATGTGTAAAAAGATGGTGCAAATAGAAAAAAGAAACAAGCCCAGCCCAAAGCAAGCTTGTCTTCAACCTCCAGACAGTTTCAAATGAAAAAACGCGCGCTTCCTTGCTTCAATCACAACTCCTGATTCTTTGATTTTTAGCACAAACTTATAACATAAAAAATGTCAAGCATCAAATCACGAATCCATACATACCAAGAACTTGATCTAACTCTAAAAAATGAGAGAGAATTTCTTCTCCCCCAATTCCTGACCTAAGTTTTTTCTAATGTTCAGGTTCCAAATTCTCTCAGCACATGCAATATAAATGGAAAGTAATTATATGTGTAGCTTCAGGGCCATGAGTAGAGCATTTTTCATTCATAAAACTAAACCTAACTCTTCCTAGATTGAGAGATAGAAGTCCATGAACTTACCTGTTCAGCTTGGATCGTGTATGACAATGGAGGTACTTTCAAGGCAATATGAGGACTTGTACAGCTTGCTTGAAGTTCAGGGATGCTTCTCCAATGCTTGGTGTGCTTTGAATCTTGCTGAATCACTCCATGGAAGTCAACCTGCAAGAGAGAAAAATGAAAATGGAAAACTATGCTATGGCTGTTACAGTCTGTATCTAAGGTTGGGGATAGCTTGTATGGATGTTATTGAATGTGTTTGAGGTGGTTTGGATGAAAACGCACGAGGGAAATGAACTGTGGAAGTCAATATGCAGAAGGTACCCTGTTTTGCCACAAAACTGTGTTTTGATGAATGAGGGAGTCTTGAGGATGGCTTGGTCGTGTTTCAGCTCAGTTATGATGTTTGGAATGTGTTCAATAAGTTTGCTTAGGCTTGTGTTGACAGGAATGTGAGATGTTGTTCAATATGCCAAGTTTCTTCTAATGTAAGCAAAGTTTGTCAACTTGGTTTCTAGGCTACCACAGGCCCCTCAAGTATGTTGCATAAATCACTCATGATCAGTGGACTTTTGCTCATGGACTTGTGCCTCAAGGCTTGAAAATTGGTATGGATAAACTTATGGGTCCAACATGAAGCATGAAAGTCACTTTGGGTCTTTTAGGTCAAAACATCTTTGTGCAAACTCAAACCCTAATTTGGGTCAACAGTGCAAGGAGGAGTCTTGAGCAGAGCAAACCCTAACTGGATCTTGAGCTCCAAGGGTCTTGTGGTGAGAAAATATTAAGGAAATGGGAGGGCAAATTTTGGGGTACAACACACCCCTAGGGTGATCCCACTCGTTGCCTTCCAAAATGGGCCATGCTTGCATGTTGAGTTTCTTTGGCAAAACAAAACAATTCAAATGATCATAGTCCCTCGATGACGCTTTTGAAAGTTGCCTAAAAAAATGATCATAGTCCCTTCAAGCAAATTGCCAAAGACACTTGGCACCATTGCATTCATGGTCCATACGATGACCCACGCCTGTCCCGTTAACATCCTAATACAAGATTGTCCACCAAATACAATGGTGGAACAATACTGTTAAAAGGGTTAAAACATGAGAAAAATATTTGAGTAAATTTAGGGGTAGACAACTCTTAGTTACTTGATCAAACTTGCAAAACACACTTGCCTACTTTTCAAAACCCACTCCACAACACAACTTTCAAAACAACTTTCAAAAACATTGAAATATCTTTTCGAAAAGACAAACACCTTTGTAAAACATTCGAGTAAAGAATTGTTACAACGGTTGCCTAGACAAGGCATCTTTTTCAAAACATTTTCAAAAAACACACACACACACCACCATTTCAAGCAATTGAAAATCAAAGGCAAGTGATCTAAAACAAGTAACTAAGAGCCCATGGATAACCATGGATGAAAAGGGTGCTAATACCTTCCCTTTTCATAATCTACACCCCGAACCCACGAAACATCTCAAAAGGTTTTTCCTGTGCTTTTAACCTTTCCTTTAGGATAAAATAAAAAGTCGGTGGCGACTCTTGCTAAACTGAACAAGTGCGAATACAAAACGCAAAACCTCAAGTCATTTATCCCACCGTATCACACATACTATCAACATCGGCCAATGCGAACTCCTGACAAAGCATGAGGGTTCGATTGCGGAACCCTTCCCCACTTGACAATTTGATAACAAGAGTAGGCACAACTTCGAAGCTTCGTGGTGCGTCGCAAGCTAAGGATGACACAGACGAAATTGAGGAGGTTGATTGCAAACCCTCCTGCTCGCCTCTTTTTGAAGACTTATCATCTATACATATGCAGGCACAAATATAAACACATGTGCGAAATGCCTACTTCAAAGGTAGGGTTTTAAACAACCACAAATAGCAAACAAAATGCACACAATGCGGAATTTCCCTAAACGTGTCTTTAAATAAACCATAAGGGTTCCTGACATGATCAGCAACGGAGACCCCTGTCATACATATCTATTCCTACTTCTCATGGCATCAGAAAGCAGTAAAGCCCTACTTCTCATGATCTCTAGAAAAGCAGTAAAGAAGTACGATAAAGCGCAGAAATGAGAAATAAAATGAAGTTATGATGATACCGGACGGAGAAGGTTCGTTGCCTCTTTAAAACCACATGAGCAATAAGAAAACTCTACAGAAGCTTCTTAGCATGAGTGTCAAAGGATTAATCTCCAAGCATCCCATATCGCAGAAGATTTGCCTCAATACTGTCATAAACTCTCAACAACAATGGCAACCAAATTATTAGCAAACATAAAAATGATAATAAAACTCTAATCAAAATTCTAAAAATAAATTCCAAAGAGTTATATTAACATCTTTTTATTGTTTTATCATGTATTTCTATTACAAAATTATGGAAAAGAAAGTAAAAACTAAAATGTGATGAAAAGAAGATTAAGAGAGCCAAGGGGTGAAAAGTATGAATCATATGGTGAGCTCAGCAAGTGGCACTAAGGCCCAGCAGATTAAATCCATGAGTTTTTTTGGTGTGCTTCTATGTCACAGAAAAAATATAGAATGGGCCAAGAGGAGTCAATAGCCCGATCCACCCTTGATCCAATTGTCAATAATCATGTTGTAGAATCAATTAATAATAAAAAAATAAATAAATAAAATTAGGGCAAAGGAACGATTTAGGGTTCAGAATTGTGTTGCATCATCTTCTTCAACCAACATGATCCTCTTTTTGCTCACGTGAGAAAAATGGCGCAACGCTACTTTTTCTGGTTCAACTCAAACTTCTCTATTCATAATCGCTTGTCATCTTCTCAGATCGACTTTGGCTCTGTCACCGTCCGTCTTGATTTCAATATCATCCTCTATGTCTCTGTTCACCACCTTAATTGCTCGTACACGGCTTCTCTTGCTCAAAGGTGCGGCATTACAGAGGCTGAGCAACGCGTCCACCTCACTGTTCATACTTCTAGTCAATACCTCAGTCGCAAATTTGCTTCTCCAACTTCTTATCTGTTTGTATTTCTTGTGCTGGTAGTGACTTTTGAGAGTGATGAAGATGACGGTTCGTGTAGCGCATTGAAGATTGTAAGATGTGCGTGGAGGTTAGTGATAGATCCTGAGAAGCAGAAAGAATTCAGGGGTTAGTTTCCATAATTTCTCTCAGTGAACGTCGATCGTGATGCCAAGAGAAGAGAAGGTTCTTGAAGATTTTTCTTGGTGAGTCCCCTTTGAATTTTCTGTGATTTCTCAATAAAAATCTCTCTTTGTTTTCTGAGTTTGTGAATTTTTTTTGGAGGCTTTGTGAGAATGAATGGTGATTTAGAGAGAAAGAGAAAGGATAAAGATGGAAGTTATGGTGGCTCTCCTCAGATTGTTGAAGAATAAAGTGATGCAAGGTGAGTTTTTTTTGTGAAGTTTTTCTGTAGTTTTTGAATAATGAATGAATCGTGTAGTCTCTCTCTCCCTCTGTCATCTTCTTATATTTTTGGTTATAAGGTTGGTTGGAGGATAGTTTTTAGAGTTAGTTAGAATTTGGTTGGTTCTGTTAACAGTTAGGAAGGTGTTTCTGTTATGATTCTGTTAGAATTCTGTTAGCAGTTAGAGTTAGAAAAAAGTTAGGGAATTGGCAGTTGGATATTTGATGTGAGGTTAAAACAATTAGTTGAAGGGAAACTCTATTTTCTGTTTCTGATTTCATTTTCTCATTTTTCTGTATTCTGTTATATAGAAAGTTTGTTAGTTTTGTTTGGAAAATAGTTGGAGGTTAGTTAGCTGGTTGGAAACTGTTAGAAATAAGTTTTTATTTTCTGTTATATCTGATATACTGAGATGGAAAGTTCTGTTAGAAATTAGCTAGTTTGGAGATCTGAAGTTATAATTATGTTAGAGAGGAGGTTATGGAATTTAGTTGTTATTTATCGTGAACTTCCCATTTCCTTTTTGTTTTCGGTTATTTGATTTTTCTGTCATGAATGGTTTATAGCTCGATTTTGTCGAATTGGTTTCACTAATGGAGATTGACTAATTACAGCAGGGTTTGGTTTATATGTGGGCTGGTTCGACCTTGAATTACAGCTTGGAGTTTTATTCATTCGAGAGGGAAAAGTGGGATTTGGACTGAATCTTGAAGTACAATGCAAAGAGATTGATGAAGAAGATTATTTGGTGAGTTTTCTTTGTATACTAGTGTGTTTTTCTCGTATGAATATCCTCTCCCAATCTTAATATGAAATCACGTATCTAACAGGAAGTTTGTTAGGCTTGAACAAGTTTGAGCTTTTGGTTTAAATTTGTTGGTTAGAGAAAGAATGGTGATGATTGAACATGTTGCCAGTTAGTTATAGGCTTGGGAACCCTGTTACTTAAACTGTCAAATGTTGTCCAAAAAGGGCCTTTTACACTTACCTCTTATAACTTGCTTACTTTCTCTTTTGTATTTCTTACTTTCCATTTCTACTGCGGGCTACTCATAGCATATTTCTGCTTGTTTTGTGGCCAGGTTTGGTGATGATAATTTGGAGTATCAACTGGTGATGTGTCGACATAGTTATGGCAGTTGCTGCAAAGTTTTTTAATGCGTGCTTGCTGATCTGACGCACTATTATCTTGGGTCTTAGGTCATGTCAACAGTTTTGACATTTGGCTATTTGTTTGCAAAATGTACTTCTCAATGTAATCTTTCAATTGCTTTTGTAGTGGGTTGTAATCAAATTCTTTTTTGTATTAACTTCACATAGATATTCAATACAGCCGACTCTTGAATTTAAATAAATTCCCCTCATTCGCTCAAATTGGATTCCCAATCCCCTATTTTTGTTTTACACTTCATTTGAATGAATGTGATGAAAATCCCAAAAGGGACTAGAATGGACTTTGGCCAAAAAATCAAAAGGTCTTTAACTTGAACTACCTTCAAAACAATACTATGTAATGCCTCATTTTCTTGCTTAAACTTCAAAGCTATGACTTGCAACCCGAGCAACTTTAATGGACTGATTTTGACCGAGTAATGAAAGCTAACATCCCTTAATAGTCCACTTTTCACAATGCCTTGCACATGAAGTAACTGTTGACTGAAGGAACTACCTTTGAACATTGATAATCAAAACCTTAACTGATGGATGATAGATTGGTAAAACCTTGATTTGTAGCTCATACAATAAGGCCGCTCTCAAATGAAGGCTTCTTTGTATTTCATAATAAAGAGATTCTTTTGCATAAACCTTGATTGACTACGGATACCAAGATATTTTCTCCAACTTGTACTTTAAACCCCTGGCTGAAGCCCTGGGATGGCGGTGTCAATTGATGAACAAGCTCCACCAAAAATCCTACTGAATAACACTTAATTGGGGAAATAAACCCTAATCAAGTGACAATGATGAGAACAAGAATATGATGTTTGTAGACTCTCCATGTTCTAGCTCATGGTCTCTTGGATGATATCTTGGGATAACTTGTATTGCAAGCAATAATGAGCATTTCATGTGTTAAAGGAAGCTAGATAAAATTCATGAGAATAACTTTATATGACATATATCCAAGTCTTTGTAGATTCACCAGATGATCTTGAGTATAAAACCTTGACTTGGAACCAACCATGTGAAAGAAAGAGGAAACCCTAATTCCTAAGTGGACCCTTAATCTCATGACCATTGATTCCAAATATCGAGCCTCATTGTTAATGAATGCACGTAATGTTAGATGACCTAATGGAGGGTATGTACATGATGATTATGAGATGCATAAGCCAGATGTTTCTTAATAGAAGGTAGGAAAAATTTGGGGTATTACAGTTGCCCCTACTTAATCGTCTTAAACCTGAAAGTATGATTGACGCGTGCCTTTTGGACGTTCGAGGTAGAAGATGATTAAATATAAATGCCAAAAATTTGTTCTGAGAGAGAGTGTAAGTGTTTTTATTTTTTGTGATATATGTTGAGTAAAGAAAATTTTCTATTTTCTTGCTGATGAACCTGGAAGGTGATTGCTCGTAACATGGAAACGAAACTGAAATAGGGTTTAGAAGCCGACATAAAGAGTGATTGAAAACCGACATGACAAGTGTTTAGAAGTTGACGATGACGAGTGTTTAGAATAGGACACGATGAGTGTTTAGAAACCTACACAACGAGCGAAGGTAAATGACACGACAAGTGTCTAAATATAACACGATGAGTGTTCAGAAACTGACACAGCGAGTGTTGGAAGATGACACGACAAGTGTTTAGAAGTCGACACGATGAATGTTGGAAGAAAAACTTCATTGGGGATCCCTAACAGGTTAACACATACGCGATCTCGAAACAATACTGAAGAACATCGGAAGAGGACACAGACGAGTATCAAAGAAAGGTTTAACACGAACGAGTGTTTAAATCAATACAAATGAGTATCGAAATAAGATACAGACGAGTATCAAGAAAATGTTTAACATAGACGAGTGCTTGAATCAATATGGACGAGTATCAAAAGAAGATACAGACCAGTATCAAAGAAAGGTTAAACACAGACGAGTGTTTGAATCAATATGGATGAGTATCAAAAGAAGATCCAAACGAGTATCAAAGAAGGTTTAACACGGACGAGTGTTTGAATCAATACAAACGAGTATTGAATGAAGATACGAACGAGTGTCAAAGAAATGATTAACACAGATGAGTGTTTAAATCAATACGGAAGAGTATCAGAAGAAGATACAGATGAGTATCACATAAAGGTTTAACACGGACGAGTGTTTGAGTCAATACGGACGAGTATTGAAAGAAGATATAGACGGGTATCAAGGAAATGATTAACATGGATGAGTGTTTAAATCAATACAGATGGGTATCGAAAGAAGATACAAATGAGTATCACAGAAAAGTTTAACACAAACGAGTGTTTGAATCAATACGGACGAGTATTGAAAGAAGATACAAATGAATATCAAAGAAATGATTAACACGAATGAGTGTTTAAATCAATACGAACGAGTATCAAAAGAAGATGCAGATGAGTATCAAGGAAAGGATTACACAGAAGAGTGTTTGAATCAATACAGACAAGTATCGAAAGAATATACAGACGAGTATCAAGGAAAGGATTACACGGACAAGTGTTTGAATCAATATAGACGAGTATCAAAAGAAGATACAGACGAGTGTCAAAGAAAATTTTAACACAGACGAGTGTTTAGGACGATGCAGGTTGACATGGACGAGTATTTGGAGAGCTAACACAAACGAGTGTTGGTAGCTGACACAGACGAGTGTTTGGAGAACTGACATGGACGAGTGTTGGAATTTAAATTAATTGCCAGACAGGAACTGGCTACCAAATGGGAACTAGGTTTTGAATTAATTGCCAGACGGGAACTGGATACCAAATGGGAATTGAGTTTAGAATTGATCGCCAGACGGGAACTGACTACTATACAAGAACTGGATTTAGAAATGGTTGTCTAGGGCGAGAATTGGGCTTTAAAATGGTCGTCAGACGGGGACTGACTACCAGAAGGGAACTAGGTTTAGAATTGATCGTCAGACGGGAAGACTGCCAGACGGGGACTGGGTTTAGAATTGATTGTCAGACGAAAGCTGACTATCAGACGAGAATTGGGTTTAGAATGACAATGTGTATTGCTTTTGCTGGGAATTTAGAAGTACAAGGTATGTATTGCAGGTCCTTCAAATGGACCACCAAACATGTCCTTCGAATGGGACATCCAGGTATGTCTTGCAGGTCCTTTGAATGGGCCACCAAACATGTCCTTCGAATGGGACATCCAGGTATGTCTTGCAAGTCCTTCAAATGGTCCAACAATTGTGTGTCATTGTGTAATGCCCGTAATTTAATTAATTATTTAATTAAATTATTTTCGGAATATTTGTGAAGATGTATTATAATATAATTGGATTTATTTTATTAAGTGGAAAAATAATATTAGAGATATAATATTATGTGGTGAAATAATATTAAAAGTGTAATATTATTTAATGTGGACTTATTTTGGGAGAATAGAAGTAATAATGGTGTGTGTTGGTTTTAAGCCCAATAAAGAATAATAGAATAATAGGGTTATTTTATTATTTGATAGAAGGAATAGAAGGAGGAAGCAGTAGAAATAAATAAGGATTTGGAAGAGAACGTGCAAGCTGCTAGAGAAAGTGGAAAACAGCAAGAACGTGAATCCAACCGGAATTGTAGAGCAACCTTCAATCCAAGGTAAGGGTGGGGTTATAACTCTATAATTGGGTTTATGATTATTGGTATGTGAGATTAGTGATGATTGTTGTCTTGTTCTTGAATTGAAAAATATGATTATTGTGTGATGAGAATCGATGGATTTTGGATGAACAATGATGCCTTGATGTTGTTTAATTTCTGTAGATTATAGGTGATTTATGGGTGATAAATTTTCACGATTAGATTAGGTTTAAGGCTTTATGTATGAATCTGCAATGATAACAGGGAAGAAGAAACACAGAAATATTGTAGTACAGAAACGCAGAATTTAGCAATTGATAATAGGCACTACAATATTAGAACTAATGAATTAAATTGGAGAATATAATTTGTTAATACTGTTCCTAGTTAGATTGACGTCAAGCGAAGAATTAGAACAATAGGATGAACAAAAAATAGTAGTTCTGATGCTAGACGTAGGTGTTAGAAGCTGCGTTGAATTACTAGGAAATAGAAGTTCTGACGTTAGGAGTTGTATGGGTTAGAAGATGTGGTCAGTCAGAGGATGGTGATGATCAGAAGTTGTATCTGATCAGAGGTTGGGTGGTTAGAAGATGAGATGATCAGAAGTTGTATCTGATCCGAGGTTGGGTGGTCAGAAAATGAGATGATCAGAAGTTGTATCTGGTCAGAGGTTGAGTGGTCAGAAGATGAGATGATCAGAAGTTGCATCTGATCAGAGGTTGCATTAGTCAGAAATTATAGTAGTCAAAAGATTGTGTCGCCCAGAGGTTGCGTCATTAGAAGTTGTGTATTTAGAAATAGCGTTGATTATAGGTTGCGTGGTCAGAAGTTGGATGGCCTTTGCGTTGTTTTGTGCAGAGTGATGAACGTTAGATGCTTAGAAGCTATTGTTGAGCTATAACGGTAGGAATAGTGACAGTCATGATGTAGAGTTGCAGAATAGTAGTATTGTTTTACTGTGGAATTAAAATATTGTTGAGTTATAAATGAGAAGTTATTAATAAATAAATGATGTTTGATGAATTATTTTGATTATTTTGAGATGTATTTTGAGATGTCTTTGAGATGTTATTTTGAGATGTATTTTGAGATGTTTTGAGATGACAATTTGAGATGTTTTGAGATGATTTGAGATGTTATTAACTTGGGTGTTATTATTACATTCATGGTTGTGTCGCATACATTGCATTTTTTGAGATGGAGCTTATGCTCGTTTAGATGGCCTGGATTGGCAAATTTTGAGATGAAGGCTATGCCTTGTTGATGCCTCTATTAATTGGCAAATTTTTGAGATGGGAGTTCTGCTCCAATGGTACCTCATGCATTTGCATAGTATTGAGTCGCATTACACGATTTCATAAAGAAGCGTATTTTGATGTTGATAAATGTATATTATTGTTGAGATTGTTGTTGATTATGAGATGAGAAGTGGTGATGTTGTTGATCTAATTTGATATATTAATTATCATGCGCTTTATTATATTGTTAGATATCTCACCCCTTCTGTTTGAATGTTGCCCCTATGTTGGTAACGTGCAGGTAATCAAGAGTGAAGGCTGTATTCCTTCAATAGTCCGTGTCGGTGTCATTGCTCTGATATGTAACACTCGGGGGGGATGAACGCTCGCTGTTTTTTATTGTTGATTTTCAGTTGTTGAACCTTAAATTGATTATTATTAAATATGTGATATTTAGAAGTTGCTATTTTGTTGTTAGAGATGTTATTAAGAATTCTGATGCGTAGATGTTAATTTATTTGATTAAATATATTATGTTGATGGTTCATCCGGTGTTTGAAAAAGTGTTATATATCCACGATGAATGCAATGAATTTGTTAGAAGAATTTGTGACGTCCCGATTCATTTATATGATTGATAATTGCTTGGGGTATAATTGGGGTGTTACAAAGTTAGTATCAGAGCAAAAGGTTGGTCCGACCTTGTCGTCGAGTCGTAGTTGTCTAACAATCGAGTATTGTTATTTTGATGTTCTAATTGTTGTTTATGTTATAGTGATAAGTTGAGATGGCTAGAAGGAATGATGATGCTCTTGCTGCTGCTTTAGAAGCAATGTCTCATGCGATGGAAAATCAGCTGAATGCTGACGGGAATGCTGGATCTCGTAGCTTGGCGACCTTCCAGAGAGAGAATCCACCTACGCTTAAGGGAAAATATGACCCTGGCGGAGCTTTGGAATGGTTGAAAGAGATAGAGAGAATCTTTCGCGTGATGGACTGCACTCCAGTGCAGAAGGTTCGTTATGGGACTCATATGCTAGCAGTCGAGGCTGATGACTGATGGCTAGAGACTTGCCAGAAGTTGGAAGCTGTAGGTGAGAATGTCACTTGGGCTGTGTTCCGTAGGGAGTTTTTGAGAAAGTATTTCCCTGAAGATGACAGTGGAAAGAAGGAAATTGAGTTCCTTGAGCTGAAGCAAGGGAGTAAGTCTATTGTTGAGTATGCTGCCAAGTTTGCTGAGTTGGCCAAGTTTTATCCGCATTACGCTGAGGAAAATGATGAGTTTTCAAAGTGTATTAAGTTTGAGAACGGGTTGCGCCCGGAGATTAAGAAAACAGTTGGATATTAGAAAATCCGTGTCTTTGCTGATTTGGTTGATAACTGCAAGATTTATGAGGAAGACAATAATGCTCATTACAAGATTATTAGTGAGAAGAGGGGTAAGCACCCACAGAATCGTGGTAAACCCTATGATGCCCCAGCTGGTAAGGGTAAACTGAGAGTTGCTCATGGTCAGAGGACTAGTGAGGGAGATGCTCCTGCTGGTGTGATTTGCTTTAAGTGTGGGAAACCTGGACACAAGAGTAATGTATGCACTACTGAAGTGAAGAGGTGTTTCCGTTGTGGCAAGAACGGACATGTTGTATATGAGTGTGAGCACAAGAGTGTGGTTTGTTTCAACTGTAAAGAAGAAGGGCACATTGGTAGCCAGTGTCCGAAACCGAAGAAGGCTCAGTCAAGTGGTAAAATGTTTGCTTTGGTTGAGGATCAGACAGCTGCTGAGGACAGGCTGATTAGAGGTACATGTTTCATTAATAGTACTCCTTTAATTACTATTATTGATAATGGTGCTACGCATTGTTTTATTGCTGCTGATTGTGTTGAAAGATTGGGTCTTGTGTTGTCTTCTTTGAATAGGGAAATGATCGTCGATACTCCAACCAAGGGGTCGGTGACTACTTCTTTTATGTGTGCTAAGTGTCCCTTGTCGATCTTCGACAGAGAATTTGTTGTTGATTTGGTTTGTTTACCGTTAAGAGGTTTGGATGTAATTTTAGGTATGAATTGGTTAGAGCATAACTGTGTTCATATTAACTATTATGACAAGTCGGTGAAGTTTTCTACTCCTGAGGAAGAAGAAGATGGTTTGTTGTCTGCTAGACAGTTGAGAAAGTTGATGCAAGAGGAAGTACATATGTTTTCGTTGATGGCGTCGCTATCTGTAGAGACTCAAGCTGTAATTGAGGAATTGCAGGTGGTGTGTGAATTTCCTGAAGTTTTGCCTGATGAGATTCCTGATGTACCGCCAGAGAGGGAAGTTGAATTTGTAATTGATCTTGTACCTGGTACCAGACCTGTGTCTATGGCACCATACAAGATGTCTGCACCTGAATTGTCTGAGTTGAAGAAGAAATTGGAAGAGTTACTTGAGAAGAGGTTTGTAAGACCAAGTGTATCGCCGTGGGGTGCTCCAGTGTTGTTAGTGAAGAAGAAAGATGGAAGTATGAAGCTTTGTGTTGATTATAGACAGCTTAATAAGGTGACGATTAAGAACAAGTATCTGCTTCCAAGAATAGATGACTTGATGGACCAATTGGTGGATGCTCGTGTGTTTAGTAAGATTGATTTGAGGCCGGGTTACCATCAGATTAAAGTGAAGGATGAAGATATTCAGAAGACGGCTTTCAGAACGCGTTATGGACATTACGAGTATTCGGTGATGCTTTCGGTGTTACTAATATGCCGGGAGTATTCATGGAATATATGAATCGTACCTTTCATACTTATTTGGATTGGTTCGTAGTGGTGTTCATTGATGATATTTTGATTTACTCTAAGTCAGAAGAAGAGCATGATGAACATTTAAGAGTAGTATTGCAGATTTTGAAAGAGAAGAAGTTGTATGCAAAGTTGTCCAAGTGTGAATTTTGGTTAAAAGAGGTTAGTTTTCTTAGTCATGTGATTTCAGGTAGTGGCATTGTTGTAGATCCATCAAAGGTTGATGTTGTGTTGCAATGGGAAACTCCAAAGTCATCTACTGAGATTAGAAGCTTCTTGGGATTAGCTGGTTATTATAGAAGGTTTATCGAAGGCTTTTCTAGGTTGTCACTTCCGTTGACTAAGTTGACTTGTAAAGGTAGAGCGTTTGTATGGGATGTTCAGTGCGAAGAAAGTTTTACAGAATTGAATAGGAGGTTGGCGTCGGCTCCGATTTTGACGTTGCCTAATCCGGGAGAGCCTTTTGTGGTGTATTGTGATGCTTTTAAGATTGGTTTAAGAGGTGTTCTTATGCAGAATGGTAAGGTAGTTGCTTATGCGTTGAGGCAGTTAAGGACTCATGAGAAGAATTATCCTACGCATGATTTAGAGCTTGCTGCAGTTGTTTTTGCGTTGAAGATTTGGAGGCATTATCTTTATGGTTCTAGATTCGAAGTGTTTAGTGACCATAAGAGTTTGAAGTATTTGTTTGATCAGAAAGAGCTGAATATGAGGCAACGAAGATGGTTGGAATTGCTAAAGGATTATGATTTCAGTTTGAATTATCATCCAAAAAAAGCGAATGTGGTAGCTGATGCATTGAGTCGAAAGACTTTACATATGTCAGCAATGATGATTAAAGAGTTGGAATTGATTGAGCAGTTCAGAGATATGAGCTTAGTTTGCAAGGTTACTCTGCAGACTGTTATGTTGGGTATGTTGAAGATTAACAATGAATTTTTAGACAGTATCAGAGAAGCTCAGAAATTGGATGTGAAAATCGATATGTGAATAATGATTTTAAGCTAGATGAGCAAGGTGTGTTAAGATTTCGTAACCGGATTTGTATTCCCGATAATGCTGAGATGAAGAAAGTGATACTTGAAGAGAGCCATAGAAGTAAGTTGAGTATTCATCCAGGAGCTACAAAGATGTATCAAGATTTGAAAGGGTTGTTTTGGTGGCCTGGGATGAAGAGTGATGTGGCTCGGTTTGTGTATGCATGTTTGACTTGTCAGAAGTCGAAAGTTGAACATCAGAAGCCTGCAGAATTGATGCAACCGTTGGAAGTTCCATAATGGAAATGGGATAGCATTTTAATGGACTTTGTGACAGGGTTGCCTAATACTTTAAGGGGACATGATTCAATTTGGGTGATTGTTGATATGCTTACGAAGTCAGTTTATTTTATTCCTATTAACATCAGTTTTCCAGTGTCGAAGTTGGCTGAGATTTATATTAGTGTTATTGTAAAGTTGCATGGTGTTCCCTTGTGCATTGTGTCAGATAGAGATCCAAGATTTACTTCTGATTTTTGGAAGAGTTTCCAAGAAGCGTTGGGTTCTAAGTTGAGGTTGAGTTCAGCATATCATCCTCAGACAGATGGTCAGACTGAACGGACGATTCAATCGTTGGAAGACTTGTTGAGGGCATGTGTTCTTGAGCAGGGAGGTTTGTGGGATACTTATCTTCCATTGATAGAGTTCACGTATAATAACGTTTACCATTCTAGTATTGGGATGGCACCTTTTGAAGCGTTGTATGGTCGAAGATGTAGAACTCCGTCATGTTGGCATGAATCTGGTGAAAGTGTAGTACTTGGACC
Source organism: Vicia faba (assembly GCA_948472305.1). Lineage (NCBI taxonomy): Eukaryota > Viridiplantae > Streptophyta > Magnoliopsida > Fabales > Fabaceae > Vicia > Vicia faba. Next base: position 598,745,086 of record OX451737.1, read on the forward strand.
TGAACTTGTTCGTGAGACTACTGAGAAGGTAAAGTTGATTCAAGAAAAGATGAAAGCTTTACAAAGTAGACAAAAGAGATATCATTACAAGCGAAGGAAGGATTTAGAATTTCAAGTTGGTGATCATGTGTTTTTGAGAGTTACACCTGTGATTGGTGTTGGGCGAGCATTGAAGTCTAAGAAGCTCACTTCTCGTTTTATTGGACCGTATCAGATTTCAGAGAGAGTGGGGAATGTTGCTTATAGAGTGGCCTTACCGCCTAATCTTTCGAACTTTCATGATGTGTTTCATGTGTCGCAACTTCATAGGTATATTTCAAATCCATCTCATGTAATTCATATGGACGATGTGCAAGTACGAGATAATCTTACAGTGGAGGCGATGCCTGTACGGATCGCGGATCGTGAAATGAAGACTCTGAGGGGCAAAGATATTGCCTTGGTTAAAGTGGTTTGGCTAGGAGCTGCTGGTGAAAGCATGACTTGGGAGTTGGAGAGCAAGATGTGAGGCTCCTATCCTGAATTGTTCGATTGAGGTAAATTTTCGAGGACGAAAATATTCTAAGTGGGGGAGAGTTGTAACTCCCGTAATTTAATTAATTATTTAATTAAATTATTTTTGGAATATTTGTGAAGATGTGTTATACTATAATTGGATTTATTTTATTAAGTGGAAAAATAATATTAGAGATATAATATTATGTGGTGAAATAATATTAAAAGTGTAATATTATTTAATGTGAGCTTATTTTGGGAGAATAGAAGTAATAAGGGTGTGTGTTGGTTTTAAGCCCAATAAGGAATAATAGAATAATAGGGTTATTTTATTATTTGATAGAAGGAATAGAAGGAGGAAGCAGTAGAAAGAAATAAGGATTTGGAAGAGAACGTGCAAGCTGCTAGAGAAAGTGGAAAACGGCAAGAACGTGAATCCAATCGAAATTGTAGAGTGACCTTCAATCCAAGGTAAGGGTGGGGTTCTAACTCTATAATTGGATTTATGATGATTGGTACGTGAGATTAGTGATGATTGTTGTCTTGTTCTTGAATTGAAAAATATGATTGTTGTGTGTGATCGGTGGGAATAGAACTGACTGTTTTCGGGATGCTGGTTCGCGTTTGCGTTTGTTTTTGCAAAATGTCGCGGTAAGCAAGAGTCGCCACCGTCTTTTATTTTCTCCAACAAGGAAAGGACAAAAGCACAGCAAAATTCCTTTTCGAGATGTTTCTCGGGTTCGGGAGGTAGATTATAGGAAGGGAAGGTGTTAGCACCCTTTCTATCTGTGGTTATCCACGGGCTCTTAGGTACTTGCTCACTATGTTTTCAAAAGGTTTTTGCTTTTCTTGTGTTTGTGGGTTTTGAAAAAGTTTTGTTTGAAAACTTCGATTTAACTCTTGTGTCTGTCCTCAAGAGTGTATGAAGTGTTGTTTGAAAACTCTTGTTTGAAAAGTGTAAGTGCGAAAAGTATTTTTGTTTTGAAAGAGCAAGTACCTGAGAACCTCTACCTACTCAAAAGAAATTAAGTTGTGTAAATGTCCTTTAGACAGTGGCATCCCACTATTGAGGAGTAGGTAGCACCGTCGTTGGAGTTTTCGGGTCAATTCGACTATGGGACATGTGGTCACTAAAGCAATAGTAGGACGCCTTAGCGGTAACCCTAATGTCCTAGATCATTTTTTATCGAGGCAACCGTTTCGAGGCAACTTTGATCTTTAGACAGGAGGGCGGCCTCTAAAACACCCTATACTCAATGACCACGTCGAGGCAACCAAGTGAGGCGTACCCTAGGAGTGGCATGTGCGAGTGTGTCAGGTTTCAGTTATGTTATCTTTGTACATGTTATGGTGAGCTACGATTGATTTTAATTTAAGAGAGATCTTGTCATGCATAGCCTAGTTAGCATACATCTAGCAGTTAATAGTTGCGGAAAATAAAACTAAACTATTACAAGGCGTCGGGTATTTACATCGCCAAAAACAAACCCTTGAAAAAGTAAATGCGGAAAAGTAAATGAAAGCGGTAAAAAATCCTAATTAAAGCTATTACATCCTCGGAGCAAATACAATTTTATGGATCAAAATATGAATCAAGAAAAATCACACGCGCGAGAAAAAATTGGATCGGAGAGTTTCTAGGGTTTTGACCCTTTTTTTGAGAAAGAGAGAGATTTTTTATTATTTTGCATTTTATTAAATTAAACCTAGACTAATTAATTAATTAAATAAAAGAAAGATATTTTTTGAGTTTTTTATGTTTTTTTAAGGAAAATAAAATAAAAGACGGTCAAAAGTTATTAAAACCCTAATTCTACATTGATTTTAAATTATTGCAAAAAGTTAGAATTAACCTAATTAAAACTAAATTAATTATGTTATTTATTTATTTACAAAAATAATGAAAGGGTGAAATTAATTTTATTAAATAATAATAAAAAAAATACTATATTTTAGTTTTCTGATTTTATTATGAAAAAAATTAATTTGGTTAATTAAGTAATAATAATAATAATTAATAATAAAACAATTAAATGAAAAAATATAAAAGAAGAGAAAAAAAAAAGAATAAACCCAGGGGGATGATGGCCCAAATCAGGAGGTGATTCTGGAATTTTATGGCCCAACAATATTCCAGCCATGTTGACTTTTGTGATTATCCATACGCTTGTTGACTGAGGACCATGATAGTCCTTCCATCTAGGCCATTGGAGTTGAGTTTGAAGACATCTGGCGCTTGGGAATTAGAGGTGTATGGTGGACCATCTTTTGAAATTTGCATGTGAACATATAAAGAAAAAAGGGAATAAATGTTTTGGGGGGACCTGGGATTCGAACCCAGGTCCCAATGCTTCCAGGCCACCGTCCCTGCCACTACACCATCATGCTTCAATTGATATTGGAATAATAAGTATTTATTATATATGCAAACAAATCAATATGCTGAAATTATAAAAAAAAACACGCGCTTTTCAAATAAGCCAACCAGACGATTACACATCATCGTCTTCAACCTTTTTTCTGCATATTTAGAATCAGATAGCGGGGGTTTTTAACCTCCACTACCTCCTGCAAGGAAAAATAGCGATTAGCCACACAGTGAATATAATTATTTCGCGAGGTATGGGTTGTGTTCGTCTTGGTCTCACGATGTCAACCATGCGTCTTATTAGTCCCAATTTTTCCTGGATTGAAAAGCCCCATTGAAAAGCTCAAGAACCCTAGAAATTCAGTCATGGTATCTTTCAATTCAGGGCATTATAATTCAATTCAACCACTCCATTAGCTTCGTATGGTCTCTAGCAATGCAAATCAATCACAAAAACATGTTAAATGCATATGAATTAAGAGATGCGATTTGGAATCAAAAATGCAAACCGTGGGACTGTGTATCGTGATTCCTGGAGTTTTGATGCTTGAATTTGATTGTAAATCGTTCCTAGGACCTCCTGCAATGTATTTGGATGATCAAAACGCCTTGAATTAGCCTAGGATGCAAGAACAGATTTTCAGTTTTCTTGAAAATTCTTGAATTTGACAGGGTCATTTCTGCAGTTTTTTCACGTGTACCAGGGCATGGTTGGCTTGCTTATGTATAAGGAAAACAAATTAGGTCAAAAACTTGGATCCAACCCATGTGCATTGATATTTAAATCTTTGATTGAAAATTAAATATTCTTGATTTTTCATGATTGAACAATGTTGCCAAAATTGGATTTTTTTTGTATCTTTGACTTGTGCACGAATTTTCCAGCATGTTTAGGTCATATTTGCTTCACAAATTGATTTAAAAAATCAAATCTTCTATTTTCTTATAATTTAAATTAATTAAATGAATTAATATATATTAAAAATCCAATTAATCAATAAAAATAAGAAAATAAATCCCATTTAGCTTGGTGGGTCGTGCATAGGTCATGGGTGAAGTTTCAAGAAGAGATTTGAGGCCCATTAGCAAAAAGAAGGTGTTTTGAGCAAAGTTGACTTTTGCAAATTCATGAAAATTTCCCAACTTCTCCAATGCACAACTTGCTCAATTTTGATCATATGACTATGTTCTTGGACATTTTGGAAATCCCTTGAAGTCCTCTAACCAATGCCTTTAGTCCCATGTCATTTGGATTTACCAATCTCAAGTTATGGCCTTTGACTCAAAATGTACTTTTGTTGACTTTTGAAATTGACCTATAATGTAAAAATTGGTAACTTCTTGTGAGGGCATTTCTTGAACTTGGAGTGTGAAGATGGATTATAGTAGATTGCATCCTCTTAAAAATGAGCATTGTATGGGATTTTTCTGATAAACCATGAAAAAGTTATGCCCTTGTCAAAGTACAGTTGACTTTTCTACTGTCCAAAAATAGTAACTTTTGCACCTTGATGATTTTTGAGCTATTCTTGTGGAATCATGATCAAGACTTGAGAAAATGATGATTGTGAACTCAAAATTAGATGTTGACTAAAAATTCTGACTTTTGACTGCAAAATGACCATTTTGCCCTTGCAGTTGACTGTGGATCAAATGGGGCTTTTGACTGTGCAAATTGGCACTGTGAGTCTTGAAACTTGGCATGTAGGTGCTTGAGAATGTATATAGGCCTATGAGACTTGATTGAACCATTTAAAACCCCAAATTCCTTGAAAGAACCAAAACCCTAATTTCAGCTGTCTACTGCTTAGGAGATGGCTTGACTGTCTAACTCTTGAGCCATTTTGAACCATTTGGAGATGATTCTTGACATATCTTGAGGAATATGGGAGGGAAAATTTTGGGCTACAATAGTTTCCCCTGTTCAATCTTCTTAAACCTGAGGATGTAGATTGGCTTGTGTGCCTTTCGTGATCCGAAGGTGAAAGATGATTGAACACTTAAGTGCCCAGAAATTTGCACTCGCATGGTATAGTATCAGCGATGTGATGTCGGGAATGGGCTTACAGATGCCATTTGGAGATTGTTGGTAGGAGGATGGGCTTATAGATGCCATCTGGAGATTGTTGGTAGGAGGATGGGCTTATAGATGCCATCTAGAGATTGTTTGTTGAATTGTAATTTTGTAAGTTGAAAGAAGGAACCTGTGTAGGGTTGCTTGATGATGAGTCTGTGCAAAACTGCATTTTGGAAGGAAGGAAACCTATGTAGGGTTGGCTGATGATGAGGCCGTGTGAAACTGCATCTTGGAAAGAGAAGGAACCTGTGTAGGGTTGCTTTGCAAGGAGTTTGGGTAAAACTACGTCGGGAAATTGTAAGGAGGAACCTGGGTAAGGTTACTTCGGGATAAGTTCGTGTAAAACTTCTAGAGGAATCTGGGTAAGGTGATAAGTCCGTGTAAAACTTCTGGAGGAACCTGAGTAAGGTGATAAGTCTGTGTAAAACTTCTGGAGGAACCTGAGTAAGGTGATAAGTCCGTGTAAAACTTTTGGAGGAACCTGAGTAAGGTGATAAGTCCGTGTAAAACTTCTGGAGGAACCTGAGTAAGGTGATTAGTCCGTGTAAAACTTCATTTTGGAAAGAGAAGGAACCGGTGTAGGGTTGCCTGATGATGAGTTCGTGTAAAACTTCATCTAAAATTAAGAAGGAACCGGTGTAGGGTTGCCTGAGGATGAGTCCGTGTAAAACTTCATCTGAAATTGAGAAGAAACCGGTGTAGGGTCGCCTGATGATGAGTCTGTGTAAAACTTCATCTTGGAAATGAGAAGGAACCGGTGTAGGGTCGCCTGATGATGAGTTCGTGTAAAACTGCATCTGAACGGGAGAAGGAACCGGTGTAGGGTTACTTCATGATGAGTCCGTGTAAAACTTCATCTGGAATTAAGAAGGAACCGGTGTAGGGTTTTCTGATGATGAGTCCTTGTAAAACTTCATCTGAAATTGAGAAGGAACCGGTGTAGGGTTGCTTCATGATGGTCAAGTAGATAATTGTCCTGTCTGGTTTCAGGTATTAACCTACAATCAGTCGTCCACAGAATTTTCCTGGCTTGTTACAGGTATTAATCTGGAACTTGAAAAGGTTGATGGTGATTGACCTCTTCCTGAAAAGGCAAAACGTTAGATGTATGCAATGTCATGATGTATGAAATGCATGATGTCATGATGTTCTCAAAAATAAATGAGATCGTGTCGTATGCCCTTTATCATGTATGTAAATAGGAAGTATGAAATGTGAAATGTTTATGAATGTATTTTCGTCTGGGAAAATAAATCCTTGACAAATTCCAGGGAGTTTGTTAAATCCTGGGCTGATGTGGAAGAGTCTGGTTGAATTCTTTGTTTCCACTGGGGATGATGCACGAAGATGATTGCAAGAATAAACCTGTAGGAGAAGATGACTCCGTAGGGGAATAAACCTGGTGAAGAGATTACTCTGCGGGGAATTACTCTGTGGGGAATTACTCTGTGGGGAAGAGGTACTTCGCTGAGATTTTAACGATAACTCCGCTGGGGATTCCGTTGATAAGCTCTGTTGGGGATTTTGATGATGAACTCCGCTGGGGATAGAAAGAACTTCGCTGGGGATGATCTTTCAGTTGCACTTGCTGAGGATAACCCAGTTAGACTCTTGTGGGGATAACCTTCTGAATATGGCTGGGGAGATACATTTGCACTCTGCAGGGGACAAGCTTCCAGAATCTACTGGGGAAGAGGATTCAACTCTGGCGGGGAAGCTTTTTAGACTGCGCTGGGAAATGGCTCCACTGGGGTATCTTGTATTCCGTTTGGGAACATTCTTATACTCTGTTGAGGAATATTAAGACTGCCGGGAATGCTTGCTGAGGAATATCTGTATACTCCGCTGGGGAATATTAAGATCTACTGGGGATACCCAACCTTTTTAGTTCTGATGGTAGACCAACTCTGCTTGGGGAGAGTATTGCTGATTTGTTCATAGTTGCAAGTCTCAGTGGGGAGAGCTTCCATTACTGTCTTACTCTGCGGGGAGTGAAGGTATCTTGGTCATATTCTTCCACTGAATCTACCTTGTACCTGGAGGACAGAGCAGCTTGTACAGTTCGGACAATTCTTATTGCCCCAGTTTCTGCGGGAGAAGAAAGCCTATGAGGTGCTTGATAACTGCTGATTGACAAATTTTCTTCTGGTAGGCAAGTGACGAGATGACGGGACATAGTCGTACGCTTTGATCCCTAATTTTTGCCTGGACCGCCCTTTCGGGTTTTCGGTCCATCGGGATACCCTTTTTTGCCCAAGCCGCCTTTTCAGGTTTTCGACTTGCCGGGTGTACAGATTTTTTTATTTTCATCCCTTATTTTTGCCCGAACCCTTTTGGTTCGCCGGGAAGCCCTTATTTTTGCCTAGGCCAGTCGACCTAGCGGGTATTTGATTATGCGTAGTATTTTTTCGACTATGTCCATGCTCTCAGGATGTAGGGAGGTGCCACTGTTGGTAGTGTTGTGTTACCATACTACCAGAAGATCTTCGTTTGATCGTGCAAGATTCGTTGCTGGAACTCACGTCCAATGCCCCAATTGATTCAGATGGAGATTTGCCCCCGGTTATTTGGCATTTTGAGAGATTCCTTGAATCTTGACTTGACTTCCCTAGATGATGGACAATGATCACGTCTGCCCCTTGGTTGGAAGTGTTTCTTCCACTTGAGGTGACCCTTTTTATTGAGAAGGTTTTTGTTCACTAGATATTCGTCGTGCGAATTTCTCTGCTGTTGAACAAATAGTCATATGCAAACAATATCATTTTAAGAATGCAAAGCTTATGTCTGTTTTGAAATTTTTGAAAATGCCTTTTTCCAGTAAAACAAGTGAATTTTTTGTAAAATGTGATGTCAACTCAGGATTTTACAGCAAGCCCTACAGGAGTCAGGATACCTTTTGTAACAGTATGCTTTCGAACTAACCCATGCTTCAGCAAGGACTTTTAAGGGTTATAACGTGGCCTGGTTCACGGTTTAAGAAACAAAGGATAAAGGCTCAAAATCTATTTGTACCCACCCGCTCTTCGTGATGTTCTTCGATCCTAAACTCAGCTAATCGTGCATTAGATCTTGTTTGAGTCTTTGCTCTGATATTCCGGTGATGGTTCGGATGTTGACAATTTATTCTGAACAGGCAGTCATTTTTATAAGAGTTTGCAGGACCTCTTTCTTTTTTATTTTATTATCCCTGTCTTTTGCCTGAACTGTTTCTTTTGTGATTACAGTCAGCGGGATGCCCTAGTTTTGTAAGTCTCCTTCATGGGTTTTGACTTAATAGGCTTTTATTTCTGAGAGATAATGACTGCATGTCCTTACGATTATTTAGAACCATCACCGTCTTTTGGTTTTGGAAGGACTTATTGTGCACCTGGATCAACTGATAGAACTACCCTGCCCCAGGTTATAATTAAGGGTTTTAATTTTTGTGAAAAGAAAAACTCCAACTTCTTTGGCTCAAAGGGGTTGACTAGGGATTATCTTCCTTATAGCTCCATTGTTTAGGATTTGAAACAATGCTTGTACCTCATCAGCGGGGTCTGTTCAAAAGCATACTGTAAAGATCGTGGTATCGTTTTCGTCATCCTCCCTCAAAAGGTTTAGAATTTTTAATCGAGAGTTTGAACATCACAAAAAGGAAATATGAAGCAATTTTAAGCATAGTGAAAACAATTAATTCAAAACAGACACGTGTAATGCATTAATGAAATAAAAGAGTTTGACATGATAATTGTTTGAATAAGCCAAGAAAAATACAACTTCAGAATTCAAATGAACAAAGTCTCTCACTCCTAGCCATCTTTTGGCAAGGGAGCAGTGATCACATTGGGAGTCTCAGAAGGCTCGAATTCGATCTCCTTAGCGTCAATCATATTCTGAATCTTGTATTTCAGCGCCCAACAATCGCCAGTATCGTGTCCCGGGCTACCGGAATGATAAGCGCACCTTGCATCCGGGTTGTAGTTTGGAGAAGAAGTATTAGGGTTCGGAGGAGGGTTTATCACCGTAATCAGATTCATCTTCAACATGTGCTGCAATTCTTGTGACAATGGCATATTGATGTTGGTGAACTGTCTTTTAGGCTCGTCCGACCTTCGTTGATTTCCCTTTTGCTGTTGTTGGTGTGACGTTGATCTAGAGATCAAGACTGCCCCTACGTGTTGGTCACGACGACTCTTTTGACGGTACACATCATTGGACTCTTTCTTCCCACTGTAAGGCTTTTTCTGAGCGTCAGAAGGTGTAGCTTCTTGAATCTTCCCACTTTTGATGCCAGCTTCAATTCTCTCACCAGTCAAGATAAGGTCTGTAAACCCGGCTGAAGAGTTCCCAATCAAATGGTTAAAGAATGGACCAGACAGGGTCCCCAAAAACATATCAACAAGTTCACGATCAGTTAAAGGTGGCTGCACCCTTTCGACAAGGTCTCTCCATTTCTGAGCATACTCTTTAAATCCTTCGCCCGTCCCTATTGACATACCCTAGAGTTGGGTACGCGTATGAGCGAGGTCGGAGTTATACGGGTACTGCCTATAGAACGCGGTAGCCAAATCCTCCCAGCTGCGGATACTGGCTCCATCCAGCTGATAGAACCACTCAAGCTGAGTCCCTGAAAGACTGTCCTGAAAGAAATGGATCCACAAATTCTTATCAGATGTGTAAGGCTGGATCTTCCTTACATATGACCAGAGGTGTAGCTTTGGACATGAGGCTCCGTCATACTTGGCAAAGGCAGGTGCCTTAAACTTATGGGGAATCACCACCCCAGAGGATAAACCTAGGTCTCCGAAGTCCAGCTTGGGCATGTTTTGTATCTCCATAGCGCTCAAGCGGTCCTCCAACTGTTTGTACCTATCCTCAGCAGGAGGATGCTGCTCTTCATCATAATCCGCCTCGTTGTCGGAGACTATAGGGCTAGGAACCCTCCTCTCTTGTGGACTGTCTTTCCCTCCAGATGAGGTGGCCAGATCAACTTCGTTTTGCAGCCCGTTTCCAAACCTGCGTCCGGTGTTGAACAAGACGGTCCTCTTCTTCTTCTTCTTCCTCTCTTTCAGAATCAGGGTCTTCAAATCCTGTTGACCCTTGGCTAGGCTCATAACCAACTCTTGGAACTGGGCATTCTGGGCCTGGAGGGCCTTGATAGCTTGCTCAGTGGAAGGTTCGGTAGACATGATGATTGCTGAAATAAACAGCGAAGAAGATAAGAGTCATGTAATGGTACTTGTAATGCAATGATATGTATGATATATGTATGCAATGTTTTCAAGGATCTCGTGGGGTAAACAAAGAAACTTGTTAGAATTTGAATTTTGCAGCTTGATTGAAGGAACTTCATGTTGTTGAGAGTCCTTCTTCAAGAGTCAGGCTCACCATATCGAGTGGGTCATAGCCCCTGACTCAAGTTATCGTGCTTGGATTTCTAGATAACCTTAGCTAGAGGAAAATAACCCCTTTTGCCCCTTGTTTGACGTCTGGTTCATCATGACCTGCATCACAAACCCTTGAGATCCTTGAAATGGTTAAGGAAATGTTATGGTATGATGTTATGATGTGTATGCTATGCGTTTAAGCAAAAGTGTGAGGTGATGTAAGTAAGCCCTTTTATAAATCTAATTTGTTGGATAAGGACTGTAAACAAAACCTGCAAGGAACTCATGCTGTCAGATAACAAGAATGTGCAAGTAGTTCAAGTTTGAAGGCACACAAGTCACACAAAAGAGCCCTTAGATTTCAGGCTGGTATGAAGCTTAGGTACTACCCTCTTTCAGTTTCAGTTGGTTAAGACCTGTCCTAGAAAATAGTAACCGGGTTCTAAAGGATCTCAATATCATTGACTATGCTCAATCGGTCATAATTCCAGTTTGGCAACCTTTTCTTACAGCCGGAACCATCGCGAGAGTTTAGTCTCAATGAGTGTAGCATACTGCTACTGTTCGATGGCCAAGTTGGTCAATTTAAAGGTTCTAAGGTCAGTTGGTGCTTAATGACCCCTTAGAAGACCCATATTCTCCTCGTTCCAACACAAGGGATATCGGTACAGACTAAAGTGTCACACCAACATAGCTACTGCTTCATCCGTGTCGGTCTACGCCGAACAGATCCCTCACAGTTTATTGCTACTTACCTAAAAAAAGGGTACCCCCAGATCCGGGTTAGGATCTATAAAACTTCGATACAAGCCCACAAAATTAAAGCATACAAAGCATACAATTGAAAACACAAGTGATCTAATCCTAAGGTACACCTCACTTATAAAATCTCCCCAGCAGAGTCGCCAGTTCTGTGATCGGTGGGAATAGAATTGATTGTTTTCGAAATGCTGGTTCGCGTTTGCGTTTGTTTTCTCAAAATGTCGCGGTAAGTAAGAGTCGCCACCATCTTTTATTTTCTCCAACAAGGAAAGGACAAAAGCACAGCAAAATTCATTTTCGAGATGTTTCTCGGGTTCGGGAGGTAGATTATAGGAAGGGAAGGTGTTAGCACTCTTTCTATCTGTGGTTATCCACGGGCTCTTAGGTACTTGCTCACTATGTTTTCAAAAGGTTTTTTCTTTTCTTGTGTTTGTGGGTTTTGAAAAAGTTTTGTTTGAAAACTTCGATTTAACTCTTGTGTCTGTCCTCAAGAGTGTATGAAGTGTTGTTTGAAAACTCTTGTTTGAAAAGTGTAAGTGCGAAAAGTATTTTTGTTTTGAAAGAGCAAGTACCTGAGAACCTCTACCTACTCAAAAGAAATTAAGCTGTGTAAATGTCCTTTAGACAGTGCCATCCCACTATTGAGGAGTAGGTAGCACCGTCGTTGGAGTTTTCGGGTCAATTCGATTATGGGACATGTGGTCACTAAAGCAATAGTAGGACGCCTTAGCGGTAACCCTAATGTCCTAGATCATTTTTTATCGAGGCAACCGTTTCGAGGCAACTTTGATCTTTAGACAGGAGGGCGACCTCTAAAACACCCTATACTCAATGACCACGTTGAGGAAACCAAGTGAGGCGTACCCTAGGAGTGGCATGTGCGAGTGTGTCAGGTTTCAGTTATGTTATCTTTTTACATGTTATGGTGAGCTACGATTGATTTTAATTTAAGAGAGATCTTGTCATGCATAGCCTAGTTAGCATACATCTAGCAGTTAATAGTTGCGGAAAATAAAACTAAACTATTACAAGGCGTCGGGTATTTACATCGCCAAAAACAAACCCTTGAAAAAGTAAATGGGGAAAAGTAAATGAAAGCGGTAAAAAGTCCTAATTAAAGCTATTACATCCTCGGAGCAAATACAATTATATGGATCAAAATATGAATCAAGAAAAATCACACGCGCGAGAAAAAATTGGATCGGAGAGTTTCTAGGGTTTTGACCCTTTTTTTGAGAAAGAAAGAGATTTTTTTATTATTTTGCATTTTATTAAATTAAACCTAGACTAATTAATTAATTAAATAAAAGAAAGATATTTTTTGAGTTTTTTATGTTTTTTTAAGGAAAAATAAATAAAAGACGGTCAAAAGTTATTAAAACCCTAATTCTACATTGATTTTAAATTATTGCAAAAAGTAGGAATTAACCTAATTAAAACTAAATTAATTATGTTATTTATTTATTTACAAAAATAATGAAAGGGTGAAATTAATTTTATTAAATAATAATAAAAAAATACTATATTTTAGTTTTCTGATTTTATTATGAAAAAAATTAATTTGGTTAATTAAGTAATAATAATAATAATTAATAATAAAACAATTAAATGAAAAAATATAAAAGAAGAGAAAAAAAAAAGAATAAACCCAGGGGGTGATGGCCCAAATCAGGGGTGATTCTGGAATTTTATGGCCCAACAATATTCCAGCCACGTTGACTTTTGTGATTATCCACACGCTTGTTGACTGAGGACCATGATAGTCCTTCCATGTAGGCCATTGGAGTTGAGTTTGAAGACATCTGGCGCTTGGGAATTAGAGGTGTATGGTGGACCATCTTTTGAAATCTGCATGTGAACATATAAAGAAAAAAGGGAATAAATGTTTTGGGGGGACCTGGGATTCGAACCCAGGTCCCAATGCTTCCAGGCCAGCGTCCCTGCCACTACACCATCATGCTTCAATTGATATTGGAATAATAAGTATTTATTATATATGCAAACAAATCAATATGCTGAAATTATAAAAAAAACGCGCGCTTTTCAAATAAGCCAACCAGACGATTACACATCATCATCTTCAACCTTTTTTCTGCATATTTAGAATCAGATAGCGCGGGTTTTTAACCTCCACTACCTCCTGCAAGGAAAAATAGCGATTAGCCACACAGTGAATATAAATATTTCGCAAGGTATGGGTTGTGTTCGTCTTGGTCTCACGATGTCAACCATGCGTCTTATTAGTCCCAATTTTTCCTGGATTGAAAAGCCCCATTTAAAAGCTCAAGAACCCTAGAAATTCAGTCATGGTATCTTTTGATTCAGGGCATTATAATTCAATTCAACCACTCCATTAGCTTCGTATGGTCTCTAGCAATGCAAATCAGTCACAAAAACATGTTAAATGCATATGAATTAAGAGATACGATTTGGAATCAAAAATGCAAACCGTGGGACTGTGTATCGTGATTCCTGGAGTTTTGATGCTTGAATTTGATTGTAAATCGTTCCTAGGACCTCCTGCAATGTATTTGGATGATCAAAACGCCTTGAATTAGCCTAGGATGCAAGAACAGATTTTCAGTTTTCTTGAAAATTCTTGAATTTGACAGGGTCGTTTCTGCAGCTTTTTCACGTGTACCAGGGCATGGTTGGCTTGCTTATGTATAAGGAAAACAAATTAGGTCAAAAACTTGGATCCAACCCATGTGCATTGATGTTTAAATCTTTGATTGAAAATCAAATATTCTTGATTTTTCATGATTGAACAATGTTGCCAAAATTGGATTTTTTTTTGTATCTTTGACTTGTGCACGAATTTTCCAGCATGTTTAGGTCATATTTGCTTCACAAATTGATTTAAAAAATCAAATCTTCTATTTTCTTATAATTTAAATTAATTAAATGAATTAATATATATTAAAAATCCAATTAATCAATAAAAATAAGAAAATAAATCCCATTTAGCTTGGTGGGTCGTGCATAGGTCATGGGTGAAGTTTCAAGAAGAGATTTGAGGCCCATTAGGAAAAAGAAGGTGTTTTGAGCAAAGTTGACTTTTGCAAATTCATGAAAATTTCCCAACTTTTCCAATGCACAACTTTCTCAATTTTGATCATATGACCATGTTCTTGGACATTTTGGAAATCCCTTGAAGTCCTCTAACCAATGCCTTTGGTCCCATGTCATTTGGATTTACCAATCTCAAGTTATGGCCTTTGACTCAAAATGTACTTTTGTTGACTTTTGAAATTGACCTATAATGTAAAAATTGGTAACTTCTTGTGAGGGCATTTATTGAACTTGGAGTGTGAAGATGGATTATAAGAGATTGCATCCTCTTCAAAATGAGCATTGGATGGGATTTTTCTGATAAACCATGAAAAAGTTATGCCCTTGTCAAAGTACAGTTGACTTTTCTACTGTCCAAAAATAGTAACTTTTGCACCTTGATGATTTTTGAGATATTCTTGTGGAATCATGATCAAGACTTGAGCAAATGATGATTGTGAACTCAAAATAAGATGTTGACTAAAAATTCCGACTTTTGACTGCAAAATGACCATTTTGCCCTTGTAGTTGACTGTGGATCAAATGGGGCTTTTGACTGTGCTAATTGGCACTGTGAGTCTTGAAACTTGGCATGTAGGTGCTTGAGAATGTATATAGGCCTATGAGACTTGATTGAACCATTGAAAACCCCAAATTCCTTGAAAGAACCAAAACCCTAATTTCAGTTGTCTACTGCTTAGGAGATGGCTTGACTGTCTAACTCTTGAGCCATTTTGAAACATTTGGAGATGATTCTTGACATATCTTGAGGAATATGGGAGGGAAAATTTTGGGGTACAACATTGTTTGATGAGAATCAATGGATTTTGGATGAACAATGATGCCTTGATGTTGTTTAATTTCTATAGATTATAGGTGATTTATGGGTGATAAATTGTCATGATTAGATTAGGTTTAAGGCTTTATGTATGAATCTGCAATGATAACAGGGAAGAAGAAACGCATAAATATTGTAGTACAGAAACGCAGAATTTAGCAATTGATAATAGGCGCTACAGTATTATAACTAATGAATTAAATTGGAGAATAGAATTTGTTAATACTGTTCCTAGTTAGATTGACATCAGGCAAAGAATTAGAACAATAGGATGAACAGAAAATAGCAGTTCTGATGCTAGACGTAGGTGTTAGAAGCTGCGTTGAATTACTAGGAAATAGAAGTTCTAACGTTAGGAGTTGTATGGGTCAGAAGATGTGGTCAGTCAGAGGACGGTGATGATCAGATGTTGTATCTAATCAGAGGTTGGGTGGTCAGAAGATAAGATGATCAGAAGTTATATCTGATCTGAGGTTGGGTGGTCAGAAGATGAGATGATCAGAAGTTGTATCTGGTCAGAGGTTGAGTGGTCAGAAGATGAGATGATCAGAAGTTGCATCTGATTAGAGGTTGCATTAGTCAGAAGTTATAGTGTCAGAAGATTGTGTCGCCCAGAGGTTGCGTCATTAGAAGTTGTGTATTTAGAAATAGCGTTGATTAGAGGTAGCATGGTCAGAAGTTGGATGGCCTTTGCGTTGTTTTATGCAGAGCGATGAACGTTAGATGCTTAGAAGCTGCTGTTGAGCTATAACGGTAGGAATAGTGACAGTCATGATGTAGAGTTGCCGAATGGCAGTATTTTTTTACCGTGGAATTAAAATAATGTTGAGTTATAAATGAGAAGTTATTAATAAATAAATGATGTTTGATGAATTATTTTGATTATTTTGAGATGTATTTTGAGATGTCTTTGAGATGTTATTTTGAGATGTATTTTGAGATGTTTTGAGATGACAATTTGAGATGTTTTGAGATGATTTGAGATGTTGTTAACTTGGGTGTTATCATTATATTCATGGTTGTGTCGCATACATTGCATTTTTTGAGATGGAGCTTATGCTCGTTTAGATGGCCTGGATTGGCAAATTTTGAGATGAAGGCTATGCCTTGTTGATGCCTCTATTAATTGGAAAATTTTTGAGATGGGAGTTCTGCTCCAATGGTACCACATGCATTTGCATAGTATTGAGTCGCATTACACGATTTCATAAAGAAGCGTATTTTGATGTTGATAAATGTATATTATTGTTGAGATTGTTGTTGATTATGAGATGAGAAGTGGTGATGCTGTTGATCTAATTTGATATATTAATTATCATGCGCTTTATTATATTGTTAGATATCTCACCCCTTCTTTTTGAATGTTGCCCCTATGTTGGTAACGTGCAGGTAATCGATAGTGAAGGCTGTATTCCTTCAATAGTCTGTGTCGGTGTCATTGCTCTGATATGTAACCCTCGGGGGGGGGGGGGGGGGGGGGGGGATAAACGCTTGCTGTTTTTGATTGTTGATTTTCAGTTGTTGAACCTTAAATTGATTATTATTATTAAATATGTGATGTTTAGAAGTTGCTATTTTGTTGTTAGAGATGTTATTAAGAATTTCGCTTCGTAGATGTTGATTTATTTAATTAAAGATGTTATGTTGATGGTTCATCTGATGTTTGAAAAAGTGTTATATATCCACGATGAATGCAATGAATTTTTTAGATGAATTTGTGACGTCCCGATTCATTTATATGATTGAAATTTTATAACTCTGATTTATTTTGCATAATTGCTTGGGGTAGAATTGAGGTGTTACACATTATGTGTTGAATATTTTCAAGGGTGGAATCGAAGCAAGCTATTTCAAAGGGATATATTGTCCATTTGAATCTAGTATGAAAATAGTCAATGCATGAGGGAAGTTCCTGCCCTGTGAATTGAAACAAGCAGGAAAGCAACCTTTGCTTCCTGAATCGAAACAAACATTGTAAGGGGCCATTGCTTTGTGAATCAAAGCAAACATGTAAGGGGTCATTGTTTCAATCGAAGCTTGAATGCGGAAGGCCACTTGCTTTATGGGTGCTAGCATGAAGAAAAGCCATTTCCTTGGGCAGGCAGACATGCAGAAGGCCATTGCCTTGTACTTCATGTAGGAAGCCAATGTTGAAGGTGGATTCGAAGTAGACATGAAGGTGAATTCGAAGCAAGCATGAAGGGAGTTATTTGTCCAATCGAAACAGGCATGCAGGAATGCATTTGTCCAATCGAAACTTGTCCAATGCAGTCATCAAATGTCCAATCGAAGCAGGCATGCAGGCAACCATTTGTCCAATCGAAACTTGTCCAATGCAAGCATCAAATGTCCAATCGAAGTAGGCATGCAGGCAACCATTTTCCCAATCGAAACAAGGGAAATCGAAGCAAACTTGTTGTTCCTTAAAAAAATCATTTTTATCTCTTTTGTCCTTTTTTACAGTTTCCTCTTTAACTTGATGCTGGAAAATTCAATTGTACTTGTGCAAGCTTGAACTTTTGAGAATCCTTGTGAGAAATGCCTTGAGAAATGAGAGGGAAAATTTTGGGATACAACAGGGCCAAATTAGCTAATAATGATAAAATTATGAGATTTAAAAGTAACAAATATCAATTATGGAAATATGAAACAAACAATTAAATTAAATAACAAAATTTTATTTAAGCCTATAAAAATGTTGGATATTTAAATTAAGGGTTAAATATGTTTTTGATCCCTACAAAATTATCAAATTTGACTTTTGATTCCTATATAAAAAAAATCATGTTTTAGTCCTTACAAAATTATTTATGCACTTAGTTTTAGTCCCTGTAGAAGGACTAAAACGTCATGCATAAATAATTTTATAAGGACTAAAACATGACATTTTTTCATAAGGACTAAAAATAAAATTTGAGATGTTTATATGGATCAAAAACATATTTAATCCTTAAATTAATCTAAAATATGCAACAATTCCTTTTACATATTTAATTTGTATCCCTTCAAATTCATTTTTATGTTCCATATCTATACATTATACTCTGCATATTTCTATGACTTGGATTAGTATAAATAGAATATTATGCATCAAGCAAAAGGGGGGAGACACCTAAGGGTGATACTTAGGGAGGATCCATCAATTTTGACTACTACCACTCAAAACAATTGTTGTTTCTATTAAGTTCTTACTATTTTTCTTATGATTTCTGCACTTGTGATATTAAAATATTTCATTTATTTTCATTTCAATTTGTTATTACTTTACTTATTTTCAATTATTTAATTTTCTTGTAATATTCTTAAACTTCTTTATTATTGTTGTTCATCTCACCATGTGTGAGTAAATCCTTAAGGACGCAGAGTTATGAGAGTCCATCTTGTGGAAAACTCCTATTGAGTTATTCATTTGTAATTACGAGAAATATGGGGTGCATTATTTTATAATTCCAACTCTAATCCATAATTATGTCAGTTGCGAAAGCAAAGGCAAAATAAATGTCGATCATATATCGAAAGATAATGATTCGACATCCAAAAGTGAATTACTAAACAATTGAGTATGAGGTGCCACTGATAAGGCGACTTGGTCTCACTTGAGAAACAATCAAGATGCGGTGTGACAAGGCATAACACTCTTCATTGAACTACTTAGTCGTGCCCGAAACACGTCTAGATGCACATGCCACGAAAGTGGGCGTCACACACATTTATCTAAAATTTCTATAAGAATAACTTAGAAATTCTTATGATTAAAACATAGATGATCATATGGGTGAGCCTAAATGGATGCTCAAAGCTCCCAGTCTTACTTTTTATTATTTGTTAAAATTTATTTTCAATCTGCATCAAATAAACCTTTTGTGTTCGCTTAAGATAAACACAATTGAAGTAATATTTTGTAATCATACATCTCTCTATTGGTTAGATTCCTTTTACTACTTGACACAATCATGTACTTGCAGTTCACAAATGATGAAGTTTTTGGTGTTGTTGCCCGAGAGATGTTTTAATATCGAAATTTTATTCCAACACTGTCTAGACTAAAGCACTTCTAATTTTTACTATTTTTTTATTTCTGCATAAAAGGCCCTCTTTTTTTGAATGATTCTTGCTAGAGGATTTGTTTAGGAGATGAGCATTTATATGAATAATGACTTAGAAAGCACATACTCTGATGCCTATAATAAGGCGTGGGAAATCACCCAATTTTTCTTTACAATAACCACCCACACTATACTGATGAACCACAAACTTTCCAACCATCCAACCTTGAAATGTTAATAGATAATTTTATTGTGACGCAAGCTCGCTCTAACCTAGAATCTATGATGAAGAGTTTGGCGGAGATACAAACTCTCCAGAATGAAGATCTTAGAGAACAAAATCTACATACTAGAGAAGGAATCACCTTATGTTTATCCTCATCCATACAATGCACCAATTCATTTCCCGAACATATTTTTGGAGGCTAAGGTAAGGGCACAATCCAAAAAGTCCACAGAAATCTTGGAAAAGATCCACACCAATGTACCATTGATGAAGTCTTATCTAAAAAGATAAAATTAAAGGACCATAAAACTGGGGAAATTGTTAATGTTAAGAGGGGAATGTTAAACTTTGAGGTGGGGGATGAAAGGATTGAAGCCAAATCTAAATAGATGAGACTTAGGATAGAACCAAAACCACCCCGATAAGTTCAGAGGTATAAACCAACTCATAGAAAGAAGAGAAGTAAGAATAGTGGATACAAAGATGGTTAGATAAATGGGCATGGTGACACTCATTGACCGTAGAGCTAAAATGATTTTAAATAAAGAACTTCATAGAAGGAAGCCCAGGCTTTTAATTTCTTATGTCTTATGTGTTGTTTCTTTTTGCAGGTTATTTTTCTTCCGTATTCCTCTTTTGTTACGCTTCCCACCTCTTTAGTGAGGTGTTTGTGAGTTTTTCCTTACCTCTCCCTACTTGAATTGGAACATTGAGGCCAATGTTCAGTTTAATTTTATGGGGGTATTTCTCTTATTTTTTGTTTTATTTTTTGTTTTAATTGTTTTTTTTGTGTTTTTGTGTTGTTAGGATAGTTTTTATTGAATAAGTTGCATATACCATTGTTAAAAAACCCAAAAATTGAGTCCTTAAATTTTTTTCTTCTGAAAAGTACTCTTTATTTTGAAAATTTTGTAGATAAAGTATATAGGTTTGTAATGAGGATTGACTAAGTTTAAGGACCCGTGGAAAACCGAAAATAATTGGTATTACCTTTTCCTGGATCACCTTTGATGTATATCAGAATCCAGATAACAACGTTCATGTGTTCTTGGTAAGGAAAATTCAAGAACTGACTTACCACACTAACTCCAAAATAAATGTCTAGACGTGCGACTGTGAGATATTTTAAGTTTCCAACCAATCTCCTATAACTCCCTAAGTCAGATAGAGGCTCCTCCTGATTAGGTAAGGGTTTAACACTTGGTTCCATGTGAGTATCATCTGGTTTAGCATTTAAAAACATATTTCTTCCAAAACATCCATAACATATTTCTGTTGAGAAATTACCAGATCATCTTTGGATTAGGCTACCTCAAAAAATAGTGGAGTTTACCAAGTCTTTCATCTGAAATTGATTCGAAAGATGTTGTCTCAACTAGATTATTCCTTGTTGATCACTACCATTTATGAAAATATCATTTACATACACATTAAGATAATACATTAATGGTGAGATTAACATTTTATGCATATGTTTCATAGGTTACCCATGTCGGCTACCAAACCTCTTCCACTTCTCGAATAATTTACCCCAACCTAATTTTCTGAAAGACTTCCCCGCTTTTATGCCATAGCCCCAAAATGGTGAGGCCTATCCATTAGTCCAAGTCATTTTTCCATTCATATATAATGCATCTCACGTGAGATTTGAGGTATTCTCTCTCTAGTACACAACTCCTTTACTCTTCATTCTCTTAGTGACTTATGTGTTTGAGTGTTAACTTGGAGGTCCATCCTGCATCAGAGATCTCATCTCACCGTTTGACTGATCATTTATGATTCCTAAGCTGAACAAATACGATAATGAAGATGAAGAATGACAAACAATATTTTTTTATTGAAAGTTAATACTTAAATTTAATATCTTTCAAAATCCAAGAGTATAATATTTTGCTAAAAGATCAAATGATTAAAATTTTTAAAAATAATAAGATCTACGACGGACACTCATTAAAATTGTTCAACTTGAGATATTTATAGTTGAAAATTAATGGAGTGGGCCTGTGATACGGTGGGAGAACTGACTTGAGGTTTTGCGTTTGTGTTTGCAAATGTCGCGGTTAGCAAGAGTCGCCACCGACTTTTCTTTTATCCAAAAGGAAAGGTAAAAAAGCACAGGAAAGACCTTTGAGATGTTTTCTTGAGTTCGGGGGGTAGATTATGAAAAGGGAAGGTGCTAGCACCCTTTTCATCCATGGTTTTCCATGGGCTCTTAGTTACTTGTTTAGATCACTTGCTTTGTTTTGTTTGAAATGGTGTTTGGTGTGATTTTGAAAGTATTTTGTAAAAGAGGCCATTTGTTTAGGCAATCTTTGTAATGATTCTCGTTCGTAAGAATGTATACAAAGATGTTTGTCTTTTTGAAAATGTTTTCGATCTTTTGTAAGATGTTTTGAAATGTGTGTGTGTTTGTTTTTGAAAATAGCAAGGATTGTTTAAAATTGAGCAAGTAACTTAGAAGCTATCTACCTACTCAAATGTCTTTCTTGTGCATTTTTATTCCTTTCACATTGTTGATTTACCATTGATTTGGTAAACAACCCTATCTTTGGATATAAACGGGATGGGCGTGGGTTATTGTATAACCATGATAGCAATGTTGCCAAGTATCCTAGTATTTTTGAGGGACCAAGATCATTTTGTTTTAGGCAACCTTTGAATAGTGTCATCGAGGGACTATGATCTTATATTTGTTTTGTTTTGCCAAGATACTTCGCATGCGTAACATGGCCATTTTATTTTAGGAAACCAAGTGGGAGAAACCCTAAGGGTGCTTGTGTGCAAAGTGTATCATGTTCATGCTTTTGTCTTGCATTTAGGGTTTTTCTATTTGTTTTTGTTTTTTGTTCTTGTCATGCAAACACTAATTTACTAATCATGGTATAAAAGCAATAAATTGCGTAAAATAAACTAAGCTATTACAATAATTTTTATGGGAGGGGGATACAAGTTTGAATGGGGATTTGCACAAATATAAAAACTAAATATATTATTACAACCAAATCGAAATTGCGCGAATTAAATAAATAATACAAATATTTAAAATGCAATGCAATATGTATGTAAAAGAAAAGAGTTTTTTATGTCTTGTTTTTTGTATGAAAAATAATTAATTTAAACCTAAAAAATATGGAAAAACTAATATTTATTCTTTTTGAAAGGGGTAAACCCTAGTTTTCAAATTAAAAGAAAATAATGCTTCTTGTTATTATTTTGTACATTTTTTTTTTGTATAAGAAAATAATAAATAATATTATATGTAAATATTTAAAAATTAAGTATGTACAAAAAATAAGTATTTATGAGTATAAAATGCATAATAAAAATATTAAGTATTTTTAAATATATTTACAAGTTATTTAAGAAAATAAACTCTATTTATCAAAATAAACTATTTTTTTGTGTGAGAAAAAAAAATAAAATAAAAGTGTGAAAATAAATAAATCATTTTTTGGTATTTTTTATCATTAAGAAAAATAAATGAAAGTGTTAAATATAAAAATATGAAGAAAAATGCAAAAATGTAACAAATTAGCCAGGGGGTGCAATAGCAAGTCAGGGGGTGCAAATAGCAAAAACAAAAAGGCCCAAAGCACAAAAAGCCCAGAAGCGCTTCATCCCTGTCCTTGGTTCATCTCTTGCGCGCGTTTCCAGTTCAAACCTGTAACTTGCTTATGCTTGCATAAAAACAAAAACTCATAACATGAAAAATGTGGCATTTGAGCTCACGATTCCAACCATATAAATTATGTAACCTAACTCTTAAAGATCAAAGAGAATTTTTGAACCCCTAATTCGTGACCTAACTTTTTCAGAGTTTCCAATCTTCAAATTCTCTTAGCACAAGTAATATAAATGCAAAGTAATGGTATGTACAACTTCGTTATGATAAGGGCTACATTTTTCCTTCACAAATCGTGGCTTGAAGTTTCCTATTCAGAGAGATAGAGTTTGAAAAAATACCTCCTTCAGTTGGAATCATGCAGAACAATGTAGGGACTTTAATGGAGGCTTGGTGATTGTTTAAGCTTCCTTGAACTTCCCTGAACCTATTCTAATGCTTATCTGGCTCTGAGGATGGTTGGAACTCTCTGACCAAGTCCAACTGCAAGCTTCCAAAGTGAAAATGACAAATGCTGAAACAGGGGTTACATAACCAGGGTGATGGCTTGGATTGATTAGGTAGCAAGTGTATGAGATGCTTGAAGTGATTAAACACAAAACGCACGAGCCAAATGAGAGTTGGCTGTGCTTTTGCAGAAAACTGTATACTTGGGCAGGATTTTGGTGTTTTTGAGTTTCAGAGTGTTTTAGGTCCAAGCAAATCATGTTATGCCTTGTACCAAGTTTGCAAATATCTAGAGAAGTGATACCAAGTCAGCCCTCACTAGTTGTGCAAGCTTTGGACCTTTTTGCAACTTTTCTTGCATTTGAAGTAAAGTGACAAGACCAATGCTACATGCTTGTCCTGGCTTGCTTGAGGGATGAAATGAGTTGGTACACATTGCTTGAAATCTGTAGAGTTTGCTTGTACCAAAGGGATAGGTTCAATGCTCAAGATTGACAAAGTTGCAAAAGTTCCTCTTTATGAAAATGGCAATGTGAACTTTTTGCCCAAAATGGAAATGCATCTTGTGTAAAGCTTCAAAAGCAAAGATAAAGGCTTTAGATTCTGAGTTTACATTTAATTATGGAGTGTATAGAAAGCTTAGGACCTGTAAAGCAAGATACAACCAGCATAAATTTGATTTGCAACTTTATGCTATGTGAAAATGGCTTGAACAAAAGTGAGAAAATACCAACTTCCCTTCTTCGATTCTCCCTACTCAAAAATGATATTGGAGAGTTCTTGGACATTTTGGAAAGCTTGCAATGTGCTCTATAATATATCTTTGAAATTAAATTTGAGATACCTCTTGGAACTAGGTGAAAAGTGTCCATGAAGTTGGGTCCAAAACCTGCCTAAATTAGGGCAAAATTTCACTAAGTTATTTAGTTCATGGACCTATATTCACAAATTCATAACTTGAGATCCAAGCATCTTTAGGGAAAAGTTTGTGAAGAAAAGTTGTAGATTTCATGGAGGACTACAACTTTCATGTTGGGAACTTTCTTTGAATCAAAATGCATCATGGTGAAAAAGTGGTGCAAAGTTAAGAAAAAAATAAGAAAATTTTTATACTTAGAAAAATTCTAAGTTATAAAAATTTTCAAATTAAAACCCTAATTTTCAAATTTGGTTTTCTTGGTGAACAAGTTTCATATTTTGTTATATCTTGATGCATTATGACCTTTGGCACTTGATTTTGACCAAAAAGTAAAAGTTTGACTTTTCAGTGAACAGTTGACTTTTGATCAGTTGACTGCAAATTTCATCTGTCAATCCAATGAACTTGAGATCTTTTGAACCATGTAATTAGGTCAAGATGATGCAATTGAACCCTTGAAATAATGTTTGAACTCAATTGGTCATTGGCTAGGTTAAAAATCAGAAATTTCCCTTTCTTAGTCAAAACCCTAATTTTGACCATTTTGCCCTTTTGATGATTTGATCAAATTTCTTGAGGAGTTGTGATCCAAACTTGATCAATTGGTAAATATGAGTCTAAAATGTTGATTTGGATAAAAAATTATGAAGTTTGACTGTAAATTGGCCATAATTGACTTTTTCCCAAATACAGCTGATTTTTAGGTCAATTGTCCAATTGACTGATCAAAAATGTGGCTCAAGGCTTGAAACTTAACATGAGCAATATTAGGGGTCCAAGATGATGTATGAAAGTCACATGAAGCATTGGTGATACAAAAATCCTTGTGCAAACTCAAACCTTAATTTTGGGTTATCAGTGCAAGATGAGGTGTTTTGAGCTGACCAAACCCTAATCTTGTTCTGAGTCCAAGAAGTCTTGAGAAAAATATTGATAAATGAGAGGGCAAATTTTAGGGTACAACATCTGCCCCTGTTCAATCTTCTTGAACCTGAAGAGTTAGATTGGCGAGTTTTGTCGTTCGTGACTCGAAGGTAAAAGACGATTGGACACTAGAGTGCCCATAAATTTGCACTCGACAAAGTGTAGTTAAGGGAATAGGCTTAAAGATGCCATTTGGAGAGGTGATAGAATTTTTTTGGAGATGGGCTTGTAGATGCCATCCAAGAATGTTTGCTGAATTGTAAGTTGTAAGTCAGAAGAATAAGTATCAGAATGGTGTCCGCGTCTGGACCGTATCTGAACTGTATCTGGAGACTGAATCCGTATGAGCGACAGAATGGCATCCGTTTCTAGAGTGTATCCGAGCTGTATCTGAACCTGAATCTCGAATAAGTGTTAGAATGGCATCCATGTCTGGAGCGTATCTGAACTTGAAATCTGAATGAGTATCAGGATGGCATCTGTGTCTGGAGCATATCTGAACTGTATCTGAAAGATGAATCTGAATAAGTGACAGAATGGCAACCGTGTCTGGAGCGTATATAGACTGTATCTTGAAGTTGAATCTGAATGAGTAATAGAATGGCTTCCGTGTCTGGAGCGTATCTAAACTGTATCCGAGCTTAAATCTGAATGAGTAACAGAATGACTTCCGGGTATGGAGTGTATATGAACTGTATCATGATTGCATATTGTTACTGGTAGCTTGTTAATCTTATCCTGAAAAGGGTAAAATGTTAGCTGAAACAAAAAGTTATGTTGCATGAAATGTATGATGCAATATATGTGTTTTATCAATGTTTATGATATGTCGATGTAATGTATGCGTATGTAAGCTAATTTATTGTATTGTTGAGGAAAGTAAATCCTTGATTGCTGCTGAGGATATGTGGATTCTTCATGTCTTGAAGTTGGAGTGTTGACAAAAATTCTGTTGCGAGCAATGCCATACACTGCTTAAGTAACCTGCTTAGGGAATCCAAAGAACTTTGATGACTTCTGTTGGGAGTTAATAAGGAGAATCTTCATTCTGTTGGGGAGCAATGAAAACTCTGGGGAAAAAGCTTATTCTTGTTTGGAAAAAGTTCAGGAGTTTCGGTCGTCTGCCACTCTACTAGGGAATTATCCTAGGTTAAAGAGAAACAGAAGTTAGCTGTTATCCGGTTGATTTTCAGGCTTTAAGATGACCCGCTGGGGAACTTGGAGAAACTGAATGGTTTCCGCTGGGGATTGGAAGTTTCAGCTCCACTGGGGATCTTAATGGTGTACTGTAGGGATTGCTCATGGAATATCCTAAAAGACGTTTTCCTATTCTTTCAACCTGTCAGTAATTGTTCTTTTCCATTTTGTTTATTTGTAAACAGTAATTATGTTCAAATGCATATGTTCATTAATGAATCATTGGACGTTTTTGCAAATAAAAACACAAATGTAAAGAAAAAGGCAAATAGTTTTCTGTACTTTGAAAGAGATATATTTGTATTTAGTTTGAATAAGCACTTGGTACAAAGGAGACAGATATCCTAGTAAGAGGATGGTGTCATAAAAGTAAGAAAAATTTATACAAAGTGTGATACGGTGGGAAAGAGAACTGACTATTTTGGAATGCTGGTTCATGTTTTGCGTTTGTTTTCGCAAAATGTCGCGGAAAGCAAGAGTCGCTACCGTCTTTTATTTTATCCAACAAGGAAAGGAAAAAAGCACAGAAAAATTCCTTTTTCGAGATGTTTCTCGGGTTTGGGAGGTAGATTATAGAAAGGGAAGGTGTTAGCACCCTTTCTATCCGTGGTTATCCACGGGCTCTTAGGTACTTGCTCAAAATATTTTCAAAATTTGCTTTTCTTCGTGTTTGTGGGTTTGAAAGAGTTTTTTTGAAAGGAGTGTAAGTGCGAAAAGTTTTGTTTTGTTTTAACAGGAGCAAGTACTTAAGAACCATCTACCTACTCGAAAAGGGAATTAAACTGTACAAGTGTCCTTTAGACAACGCTATCCCACTATTGATGAGTAGGTAGCATCGTCGTTGGAGTTTTAGGGTCAATTCGATTAAGGGACGTGTGGTCACTAAAGCAATTTTAGAACGCCTTAGCGGTAACCCTAATGTCTTAGATCATTTTATCCGAGGCAACCGTTTCGAGGCAAATATGATCTTTGGACAAAAGGGCGACCTCTAAAACTTCCTATACTCAATGACCACGTTCGAAGGCAACCAAGTGAGGTGTACCCTAAGAGTGCGCATGTGCGAGTGTGTTATTTTGGTTAATTTTATCTTTGTACATGTCATGGGTGAGCTATGTTGATTTTAAGTTCATACATTGGATCTTGTCATGTATTCTCTATTATCAAACATCTAACATTGTATATTGTGCGGAAATTAAATTGCGGAAAGTTAAATCTAAGCTATTACAAGGCGTCGGGTATTTACATCGCCAAAGACAAACCCTTTAATTTAAATTGCGGAAAAATAAAAGAAAGCGATAAATAAATAAAGTCCTAATTTAAAAAACTATTACATTCCCGAAGCAATTACATTATTGAAATATGGATAAAAAATAATACGCGTGCGAGAAAATTAAATCGGAGTGTTTTTAGGGTTTTGACCCTTTTTTAATTAAAGAAAGCATATTTTTGTTATTTTGAATTAAAATGGAAATTAAATCTAAGTTAATTAACTAATTAATTAAAAATATATATTTTTGGATTTTTATATTTAAGGAAATAAAAATAAAATGGTTAAAAGTTATTAAAAACCCTAATTCTAAATTGATTTTATTTTGTTGCAAAAATGTTAAAATTATAACTAATTAAAAAAAGACTAAATTGATTAAATTATTTATTTACAAAAATAAAGTGAAATTAGTTTTAATAAATAAAAATAATTTTTTTTTGTTTTCTGATTTTATTAGGAAAATATTAATTGGTTAGTTTAATAATTAATAAAAAAACAATTAAATGATAAAATGAATGAAATGTGAAAAGAAATAACCAAGGGGGTGCTGGGCCCAAAAAGGAGGTGAATCTGGCAAATTCCCAGGCCCAATTACGCCAGCCTGTTTTGACTTTTGTGATTCCATAGGTGCCTGTTGACCATAGTGTATGGTGGATGTCCAGCCTAAGCCATTGGATTTGACTGGTGGGCCACTTGGTGTTTGATGGGATGAGGAACATGATGGTCCACGCCTGAAGTTTTGCATTGGATTTCCTGTAACAAAATAATACAAAGGTTTTGGGGGACCTGGGATTTGAACCCAGGTCCCAATGCTCAAATGCCAGCGCTTCAACCACTCCACCAACGCTTCATAGTTGTTAACAAAATACATAACAAATAATATATGGAAAACATAACACTATGCCGAAAAAATAAAAAAATATGGCGCGAGTTTCGAATGGCCCAGTAAGGAGAAGACGCGTGGTCGTCTTCTTCACAAAGTCCCTAGTTATTTACCTGCGGATTTTTATCCGCAGGAAGATTCGTAGCTAGCTTCCAAAATTCACCCTAGGCCATGGAAACGAAATCTAAGAGCACCAATACGTTCATCTCTTCCTTCTGGTTCCATCCATGTCAAGTATTGGCTTTGATTTTCCATGCAACTAAAAACCCCAAAAACAAGATGCACGAACCCTATAACTGGGCATGGCGTTACAGGCTATGAAAATAAAATTTAGTTATGCCAAAAGTTTCAGAATGCAACGCAAAGCATGAATATGCAATTATTTGGGAAAAAAGATGCAAGAATCAGAGGTTTGGATTTCATGTTCAGAGCTTGGTTCGTAGACACTTACAGTGAGTTTCCGGCAATGAGAAGGCTTGGTTTTGATTGGTATCGCTTCAGGGGGTTGCCAGCAAGAGATCAGTGTCCAGCTTTTGCTTTGAATCGAGCTCTAATATTGATTTTGATCTTCCACTTTTTCACACTTTTTCCAAACTTTGTATGGCCGTTTCTGCAATGCTTGGGTCGTATCCTTGATCCCTATGGCTTGTGTGTACATAAGGGAATGAATTAGGTTAATCTTTGGGCCTTGAATCCATATGCATTGAAGATGGAAGATATGATTTGATCACCATTATCAAGTTTCCATAAATATGCCAAATCTGATTTTTTGTGCACAAAAAGGCTTGATACGAATTTGATTTTATGAATCATGATAATTGAAAGCTGCAATGATAAAAAAGATATTATTCCATCCATTTTTAGATTTTATTTGAATTAATATTGATTTAAAATGAATTAAATCAGTAAAAATTAAATAAAATAGAAAAATAAATGATTGGTCATGAAATTAAATATGGGACACGTGTGTGGTGTGATAAGACCAAATCAAGTGGAAAAACATAGGCCCTTTTGTCAAAAATTGGAGTTTTGAGGATAGTTGTCTTTTGGCAATTTTGGAAAAATGCCCAACTTCAACAATGCATAACTTCTTCAATTTTGAACTTTTGGAAGTCTTCTTGGACTTTTTAGAAACCTTGAGATTTCCTATAACCAATATTTTTGGTCTCATCTCATTTTGATATTCCATGCTCAAGTTATAAGCTTTGGCAAAAAAGGTGTTTTTGTTGACTTTCAAAAATGACCTATAATGTCCAAATTTGTAACTTTTTGTGAGAGCATTTCTTGATCTTGGGGTGTGAATATGGATTGTAGGAAATTTCATCCTCTTCAAAATGAGATTTGGATGGGTCATTTCTCATAAATTATGAGAAAGGTATTCTTGGTCAAAGTTGAGTTGACTTTTCCTATAAAACCCTAATTTAACAACTTTTGAATCTTGATGAATCTTGAGCAATCCTTGATGAATCATGATCAACCCTTGATCAAATGATGAATTATCTTTCAAAATGATAATGTTGACAAAAAATCTTGAGGTTTGACTGTATTTGGGTCACGGTTGACTTTTGCCCTAGCACAGTCGATTTTTGTACCTCTTGAGCAATTGACTGGCCAAACTTTCTCTGCAAGGCTTGAAATTTGACATGGATGAACTTGAGAATATGTTAGGACATTGGGGAGCATTTGAGGCCATTTGTGTATGAGGACCTTGATGCAACACAAAACCCTAATTTTGAATTGACTGCCTTAGGAGGTAATTTGACTGTCCAACTCTTAAGCCATCTTGAACAACTCATAGCTAATTCTTGACATGTCTTGAGAAATATGGGAGGGAAAATTTTGGGGTACAACAGTTGCCCCTGTTCAATCTTCTTAAACCTGAGGATATAGATTGGCGTTCGGGCCTTTCGTGATCCGAAGGTGGAAGATGATTGAACACTAGAGTGCCCAGAAATTTGCACTCGCATGAAGTTGTATCAGCCTTATGATGTCGAGAATGGGCTTATAGATGCCATTTGGAGATTGATGATGGGAGGTGGGCTTAAAGATGCCATCCAAAGGAGTGTCGATCGCGTAAGAGATTCCTTAGCGAGCGCTTGTATACCTGTCGTTGAGGGAGATTCCGTTGGGGAATGTTGTTCTTTAGGAGAAATAGAACTTTAGGAGCTTCGGTCGTCCGTTATTCTACTGGGGAATCATATCTGCTGAAGAGGTGAGAGTGAACTATTATCTGGTCGTAACCCAGGCTTCATAGTGATAAGACCGATTGATATCTGGTCGTAATTCAGGCCTTATAGTGACTTACTGAGGAGATGAGATTAAACTTTCTATTCAGTCGTAATCCATGCTTTGCAGTACTTAACTTCTTATCTGGTCAAAATCCAGGCTTCAGAATAAATCAAGTGGTTATCCGATCGCATCCGGGCTTCAACGTGAATTTAGGGCACACTAATATCTGGCCAACTCTGGGCTTCTTAGTAACTGTCCATGTAAACTGCTATTTGGTCGGAATCCAAGTTTCACAGTGCTTTATACCGCTATTTGGTCGTAATCCAGTCTTCACAATACCTCACTTCTTATCTGGTCGAAATCTAGGCTTCAAAACAAATCAAGTGGTTATTCGGTCGCATCCAGGCTTCCCTTTGACGGTTTGGTTTACTAATATCCGGTCGAATCCGGGCTTCATAGTAACTGGCTGGGTAAACTGCTATTTGGTTGCAATCCTAGCTTCACATTGTCCCTTAATGCTATCTGGTCATAATCCAGGCTTCACGAGGTATCATACCACTATCTGGTCGAAATCCATGCTTCGTAGTACTCTTGGTTGCTATCTGGTCGTAACCCAGTCTTCACAACATCTTCTATCATTATCTGGTCGTAATCCAAGCTTCATGATGTATCATACCACTATCTGGTCAAAATCCAGGCTTCGTAGTACTCTTGGTTGCTATCTGGTCGTAATCCAGTCTTCGCAACATATTCTACCATTATCTGATCATAATCCAAGCTTCATGGTCTTGTACTGCTTTCTGGTCGTAATCCAGGCTTCACAATAACTTGCTGAACTGTTATCTGGTCGTAGTCCGGGCTTCATAATGTGTTTATGATATAACACTATCTGGTCGAATCCAGGCTTCATGGTGCTTACTGAGATGCTATCTGATCGTAATCCGGGCTTCATGGCTCACTGGGGAATAAACTATTATTCGGTCGTTCTCCGGGCTTCATAGCTTACTTTTGAGAGATATCACTATCTGGTCGTAATCCAGGCTTCGCGGTAGTCTGATATTGTTATCCGGTCGTAATCCGGGCTTCGCAATATGCTGTAGAAATCAAGATACTATCCGGTCGTACCCGGGCTTTATAACTTGAATTTTGATTGTATCTTTCCTGAAAGGTAAAGGTTAGCTGTATGCAGTGCATGATATGTATCAGGCAATGATGTTCTCAAAATAAATGAGATTGTATGGTATGATGCGTATATGCATGTAGTGTGATGTATGGACATGTAATGTTTTAGCTGGGGAAAATAAATCCCGGAGCTGCTGGAGAATATAGTTGAATGCTTCGCTTCCGCCAGGGGTGGTGAACGAAGATGATTTTTAGGATAAACCTGCAGGAGAAAAGAACTCCGTTGGGGAATAAACTGATGAGGAGATTATTCCGAGGGGAATTACTCTGTGGGGAAGGGGTATTCTGCTGAGGATTTTAACGATAAACTCTGCTGGAGATTCCGCTGATGAACTCCGATGGGGATGGATTACTGCTGGTGGTGACACTGGATCTGTTGAGGATTGAACTCCTGCTTGGGGAAAGAAAGGACTTCGCCGGGGTGATATTTTAGTTGCAACTTGCTGAGGATAACCCAGTTAGACTCCTGTGGGGATAACCCTCTGAATTTGGCTGGGGAGATTTATTTGCGCTCTGCAGGGGATAAGCTTCCAGAATCTACTGGGGAAGATGATTCAACTCTGTTGGGAAAGCTTTTTTAGACTGCGCTGGGGAAATGGCTCCACTGGGGGTATCTTGTATACCGTTGGGGAACATTCTTATACTCCGTTTAAGGAATATTAAGATTGCCGGGGATACTCTTATACTTACTGGAGAATATTCTTATACTCCGCTGGGGAATATTAAGACCTTCTGGAGATACCAAACCTTTTTAGGGCTGATGGTAGATTAACTCTTCTTGGGAAAGCTTTGCTAATTCGTTCATGGTTGCAAGTCTCAGCTGGGGAGATCTACCATTACTGTTTTACTCTGCGGGGAGTGACGGTATCTTGGTCATATTCTTCAGCTGAACCTACCTTGGTACCTTAGTGGACAGATCAACTAGACAGTTTGGACAATTCTTATTGCCCCTGCTTCTGATATTACCCGTAATTCGTCCTTTGTTTCGCATGTAAATATTTATGAGCAGCAATTAATGTCAAATGCATATATCAAAAATGAACATTGGACGTTCTTTGCAAAACAAAACAGATAAAGGAAAAACAGTTTGAAATTTGTCTGAAAATGAATTTGTATTGATTTTGAAGTTTGGCCTGTAAATAGGCGTTTTTGTACAAGAGGCTGACGTCCTAGTAAGAGAACGCCGCCGAACAAATAGAATTCATACAATTTATGAAAAAGAAACAAAACAACTATATGAATAATCCCACTGGGTTCCAACTCTGCTATTGCCTTTATATCTTCAAGCATCTCATCACTTTGCTGCTTAGTTGAAGACGAATCTGTTTGATTAGTGTCGTCCGAGCTTGATAGTCGATACCGAAGTCTGGATGCAAGGTGATCCAATGAGGCATAGTGTTACGCTTTAATCCCTAACTTTTGCCTGGACCTCCCTTTCGGGTTTTCAGTCCACCGGGATACCCATTTTTGCCCAAGCCGCCTTTTCAGGTTTTTGACTTGCCGGGTGTATAAATTTTTTTATTTTCATCCCTTATTTTTGCCCGAACCCTTTTGGTTCGCTGGGAAGCCCTTATTTTTGCCTAGGCCAGTCAACCTAGCGGGTATTTGATTATGCGTAGTATCTTTTCACTATGTCTGCATTGACGGGATGAAGAAGGTCGTCACCATCCATGGTGGTTAGAATCATAGCTCCTCCTGAGAAGATGTTCTTAACCACAAATGGCCCTTCGTAAGTAGGGGTCCATTTGCCCCTGGGATCACCTTGAGGTAAGATAATGCGCTTGATTACCAGGTCCCCAACTTGATACTCTTGTCGTCTGACTTTCTTGTTAAATGCCTTAATCATCCGTTTTTGGTACGTCTGACCATGACAAATAGCAGTAAGTCTCTTTTTGTCAATTAGGTTCAGCTGATCAAGCCGGGTCTGAATCCAGTCATCTTCACTCAAACCTGCACCCTTCATGATCCGAAGAGAGGGTATCTGAACTTCAATGGGCAAGATTGCCTCCATGCCATAAACCAAGGAATAGGGTGTTGCCCCTGTTGACGTCCGTGTTGAGGTACGGTATCCATGAAGAGCAAATGGTAACATCTCGTGCCAATTTTTATACGTCACTGTCATCTTCTGCACAATCTTCTTAATGTTCTTATTTGCTGCTTCGACAGCCCCATTCTTCTTCGGCCGGTAGGGAGAAGAGTTATGATGCTGTATTTTGAATTGCTCGCAGAGCTCAGTGATCATATTGTTGTTAAGATTGGTATCGTTGTCTGTAATGATCCTCTTTGGTATACCATTGTTGTACTCCAAAATTTGCCCTCCCTTTTTCACAAGAAATCACAACTTCAGGGTTTTCCCTGATCTTTCAAGATTGGCCCAAGAATCAGTCAAACAGACTTTTCTTTGACAGTAAATCCAGAATTAGGGTTTCCACTGATTTTTGTTGAGATTGGCTCAGGAATTGATCAAGCAGACGTTTCTTTGAAAGTAATCCAGGATTAGGGTTTGCGCACGCATTTCTCAGAAGAAATTGAATCCACGGTATTTCAATTGACTGTTACCTTATTTTTACGCTTGTTCAAGATTGTTGGTTGTTTCTCAAAACCTAAATATCCGGGATAGGAGCTGAGGATTTGATTGAAACTTTGAGGCATTGGTTTGATCAGTGAAGTGAAAAGTGTATGGAATGCTTGTTTGTTTAACTGTACAAAGCGTATGATTAATTGGAATGTCGGGCGTATTGTGGTTAATGCAAGGTTGTGAGACGAAAAAGTTTGTTGATTATTTATTTTATCTGAGTTAAAGTTATTGGGATGCATTTCCAGTTGTTTTAACTTAAGAGATTTAAATAAATAAATAGACAGTGCAAAGGAAAGAAGGAAATATTTGACAGTAAAGAATTCTTATTTGACAAAGACTTTTTATTTATTTCAAACATTGTTACAAATGTTATTCGAATATTGTAAATTTATTTACAGTGTTTACAATAATATTTATTACAATAAATGAAAATAAAATAAATCTAAAGCCTAAGTCTCTTGAAATCTTCGATCTTCTACTGCTTCTTCCATTATCCAACTGGTATTTACCTGCAAAGACAGAAAAAGAAATCAGTGCAGTTAAATTGAAAAGCATTTTCAAGCAGATAAATATAAAGTCATCATTAAAGCTTGTTGGCCGGAATCAGATTGTTTTTGGTTTCATCATGTTTTACTTGTCCTCTTTGCAAATCACAAGAGGATTTCTCTTCTTGGTTCACAAAGAGGAAAGTAAAATAATTTGCAAGCATATAATTAAATGCAAAGATACAAGGCACAAGGCTACACACAAAGAAGGCACAAGGCTGCACATAATGTCAAACTGAATTGCCAAACTGAGTTTCAAAATGCAAACTCACTGTCAAAATAGAAAAGCAAACTAAGTTGCAAAACTGTCAAACCAAGTACACAAGCTGTCAAAAAGCATACAATGCAGAAAATATGGAAAGTACAATGCAGAGATAAACCAAGATACAAGCAAGCAGGCTTGTCAAACTTCTCATCATGTTCTGGCCAACAAAACTTTTCAGAATAAAAAATACATTAAGCAATTTAAAAATGCTTTATGGAGAGAGAAAGAGAGAACCAGAAGGAGGTTTTGCAGTTTGGCAGACTGTACAAAAGCAGTGAGAAAGAAAATAAATATAACAAGATAGCAGTCCAGCAAAAAGAAAAAAAAGAGAGCACAAACAGCAGAAGCAAAAAAACTGCCTCCAAACTCAATCAAACCTGCCTCCAAACACCAGAAGCAAGCTAACAAACACAGAAAACCTGTTAGACTACATAACCTGCCTAAAACCATTCAAACAAGCTCAACAAAAGGCTAAAACCTGCCTCAAATCTCATCCACCTGTAAATCCTGCTTTCAAAACCTTCAAACTGCTAAACCTGTTCAAAAGGCCCAACCTGTTTAAACTGCAAGCCAAAAACTTTGAAACCAGAAAAACTATCAAACAGAGCCTGCCTTACAAAATAGTAGAACCTTCCTTCAACAAGCAAAAACCTGTAAAACTGCTTGTAAACACAAGCACCAAGAATCACACAAGCCAGTTCAACCTGCAAAACTCATCAAACTGCTATCAAAAACACAAGCCTATTCAAACCTGCAAAACTGCAAGTTTAAGAATAACTCAAGCTTGCCTTCCAAAACACCAGCCTGCCTTCAAAAGCAAAACTGCAAAACTACTCAAGCCTGCATTACAAGAACTCAGGCCCAACTACAAAATCAAAAAAATCCAAAACCAAAGAACAAACAACAATTCTCAGAACAAATAAAGTTCATCATCAAAAGTCAGCATTCAAAGAAGAGGAAAAAGTCAGAAGTGAAGAGAACAACAAGCAATCCTCAGAACAAAGTTCATCATCAGAATATCAGGGTCCACAAAGAGAGGAAGAGTTTAGAAGCAGAGTAGTCTCAGAAAAGAATCATCATCAACTCAAGCCATACAAAAGCTAACAACAAACAAACTTCAAAGTTCATCATCATCAGAATATCAATGGCCAACATAAAAAAGGAGTTTTAGAAGTAAAAGAATAGTTTTCAGAAACAAAGTCATCATCAAACAAAGATACAGAAATACCAAAAGTGAGCTAGCATCATCATCACGCTCCTCCTCTTCCGGCCACCGAGAGCACCGTCATTCCAACCCTCCATCCGTTCCCCAGAGACGAATCCACCAAGGTATCAGTTTCCCTCCTTCTTTTTCTGCATCACCATATCATAAATATCAAAGGTCAAAGCTTTGTAAAACGATAACATGCAAGAGTAAAACCTAAACCCTAAAACGCGCTTAGAACGAAAAACGTACCTTCTCAAACCACTGCCTCGTACCATCGTAGAAAGGAGATGGGTGGAGGTAGCGCTCTGGCGACTGAAAGGTTGAAGGAGTAATCATAAGTTCATGTCTGAGAATGAGAAGAGAGACGAAGAAGATGATAGAAGGAGCGGCGCCGTTTACAAACTGTAAACCCTAGGTTCTGAGTGACCAAAACACAAACCCTAAAATTTATTGTACAATATCTCAATTGGGCTTGTGCGCCCCACTATGCCAAGCCCACTTCATGCCTACTAAGCGCGCCTGTGATCGGTGGGAATGAGAACTGACTGTTTTGGATATGCTGGTTCGCGTTTTGCGTTTGTTTTCGCAAAATGTTGCGGTAATCAAGAGTCGCCACCGTCTTTTATTTTATCCAACAAGGAAAGGACAAAAGCACAGAAAAATTCCTTTTTGAGATATTTCTCGGGTTCGGGAGGTAGATTATAGAAAGGGAAGGTGTTAGAACCCTTTCTATCCATGGTTATCCACGGGCTCTTGGGTACTTGCTCATTGTGTTTTCACAAGTTTGCTTTTCTTTGTGTTTGTGGGTTTGAAGAGAGTTTTTGTTTGAAAGAGAGTGTAAGTGCGAAAAGTTTTGTTTTATTTTTAAAAGGAGCAAGTACTTAAGAACCATCTACCTACTCAAAAAGGAATTAAACTGTGCAAATGTCCTTTAGACAGTGCTATCACACTATTGAGGAGTAGGTAGCATTGTCGTTGGAGTTTTCGGGTCAATTCGATTAAGGGACGTGTGGTCACTAAAGCAATGTTAGGACGCCTTAGCGGTAACCCTAATATCCTAGATCATTTTTCCGAGGCAACCGTTTCGAGGCAACTATGATCTTTGGACAAGAGGGCGACCTCTAAAACTTCCTATACTCAATGACCACGTTCGAGGCAACCAAGTGAGGCGTACCCTAAGAGTGCGCATGTGCGAGTGTATTATTTTCAGTTATTTTTATCTTTGTACATGTTATGGTGAACTATATTGATTTTAGTTTAAAAATTAATCTTGTCATGCTTTACCTATTTATCAAACATCTAACAGTTAATATTGTGCGGAAATTAAATTGCGGGAAATTAAATCTAAGCTATTACAAGACGTCGGGTATTTACATCGCCAAAGACAAACCCTTTAAAATTAAATTGCGAAAAATAAATAAAAGCGATAAATAAATAAATAAAACCCTAAGTTAAACTATTACATTCCCAAAGCAGTTACAATATTGAGATATGGATCAAAAAATAATACGCGCGCGAGAAAATTGAATCGGAGTGTCTTAGGGTTTTGACCCTTTTTTATTAAATAAAGCATATTTTTTGTTATTTTTTGAATTAAAAATTAGTCTAAGTTAATAATTGAATTAATTAAATGAAAATATTTTTTTGGTTTTTTTTTAATTTTAATTAAGGCAAAAAAATAAGAATGATTAAAAATATTAAAAACCTAATATTCTACTTTGATTTTAATTTATTGCAAAATATATTATTGTTAAACCTATTTAAACTAAATAAATTAATTAATGTTTATTTACAAAAATAAATAATGAAATTAATGGATTTTATAAAAATATTATTTTTGTTGTTTCTGATTTTTTATGAGAAAAAATTAATGGGTTAGTAATTAATTAAATAAAATAAGTAAATAAATAAAAAGATATAGAAATTAAAAGAAATACTCAGGGGGGTATGGGCCTGATCCAGGTGTATGATCAGCAATTTTTGAGGCCCATTAACGCTCCAGCCTATTTGACCTTTGTGATTTAATGCATGCTTGTTGACCAGGGAGTATGGTGGATACTCAATTCTGGCTTTTGGATCTTGGCCTGAAGCCACTTGGCAGGTTGATCTCTGCAAGCGCATGGTGGATTGCATCATTGACGTTCCACAAGATTGCCTGAAAACAAAATTTATCAAAGTTTTGGGGGACCTGGGATTCGAACCCAGTTCCCAATGGATTTTCCAATAGCACGCTCACCAATCCAACCAGCTTGTTCAATTGTTATTAGAATAAGAAATAACTAATATATGGGCAAATCAACTAATATGCTGGAAAATAAGAAAATATGGCGCGCTATTCAAACGCACCAATCTGGCCACGCCATGCTATCATCCCTGTCATTGGGACTGTGGCTAAAAGTCCTTTTACCTATACCAATGGACGACTGTCCGTAGCTATATGTCATGTTGTCTCAAAATCCACCACGAGCCACCAAAATGCAAACTAAAGGCATAGTTCTACTCGCCTCTCCGTCCCGGTTCCAACCATGGTCCTTTTATTGACCAATTTCCCTGTAACGAAACCCCCTGAAAGAACCCTAAAACAATCTACAATGGCATTTTGTGATATATGGCATGATAATGAAATTGACTAATGCAGAAATTTCGCAAATGATGTAAAGAATTCAAATATGCAATTATGTCAAAGAATGGATGCAAGACTGAAGCTTTACGATTCCATGAGTATGGCGGTTTTGAGAGACACTTACAGGGCTTTTGGAGGCAGGAGAACGCGTGATTATGATTGGTACTGCTTCAGTGAAGTGCCAGGAAGCGATTGGGACCTTTATTTGATCCTGAAAAGGCCTCTAAGAACGATTTCAGATCCAAGGTTTTCAAGCTTTTTTCTCAAGTTCTTCTGGTTGTTTCTGCAATGCTTTGTGCGTGTTTTTGATCCCTAATGCTTGTGTGAGTGTTATAGAATGAATTTAGGTCAACACTTGGGCCATAATCCATATGCATTGAAGATGGAAGATTTGATTTTGATCACCATTATCAAACTTCCCAAAATAGCTCAAATCTGATTTTTTATGCATGAATAAGCCTTGATACGAATTGATTTGATGAATCATGACAATTGAAAGTTGTACCAATCACAAAGATATTATTTCATCAATTTTTAGATTTTATTTGATTTAATATTGATTAAAAATGAATTAAATCAATAAAAATTAAATAAAATAGAAAAATAAATGAATGGCCATGAAATCAAATATGGGACACGTGTGTGGTATGACAAGACCATATCAAGTGGAAAAAAGTGGGGCCTTTTGTCAAAAATTGGAGTTTTGAGGATAGTTAACTTTTGGCAAATTTGGAAAAATGCCCAACTTCAACACTGCATAACTTCTTCAATTTTGAACTTTTGGAGGTGTTCTTGGACTGTTTAGAAACCTTGAGATGTCCTATAATCAACCCTTTTGTCTCATATCATTTTGATGTTCCATGCTTAAGTTATAAGCTTTGGCAAAAAAGGTGTTTTGGTTGACTTTCAAAAATGACCTATAATGTCCAAATTTGTAACTTTTTGTGAGAGCATTTCCTGATCTTGGGGTGTGAATATGGATTGTAGGAAATTGCATTCTCTTCAAAATTAGCTTTTGATGGGTCATTTATCATAAAGTATGAGAAAGTTATGCTTGTTCAAAGTTGAGTTGACTTTTCCTATAAAACCCTAATTTAGCAACTTTTGAATTTTGATGAATCTTGAGCAATCCTTGATGAATCATGATCAACCCTTGATAAAATGATGAATTATCCTTCAAAATGAGAATGTTGACAACAAAAAAACTTGAGGTTTGGCTGTATTTGGGTCACAGTTGACTTTTGCCCTAGCACAGTCGATTTTTGAACCTCTTGAGCAATTGACTGACCAAACTTCCTCTGCAAGGCTTCAAATTTGACATGGAGGAACTTAAGAACATATTAGGACATTGGGGAGCACTTGAGGTCATTTGGATGTGAGGACCTTGATGCAACACAAAA
The DNA here is from genome assembly GCA_948472305.1 of Vicia faba. Classification (NCBI taxonomy): domain Eukaryota; kingdom Viridiplantae; phylum Streptophyta; class Magnoliopsida; order Fabales; family Fabaceae; genus Vicia; species Vicia faba. The sequence continues at coordinate 598,785,603 of OX451737.1, forward strand.
CCCTAATTTTGAATTGACTGCCTTATGAGGTGATTTGACTGTCCAACTCATGAGCTATCTTGAGCAACTTGAAGACAAATCTTGAGGAATATGGGAGGGAAAATTTTGGGGTACAACAGTTGCCCCTGTTCAATATTCTTAAACCTGAGGATATAGATTGGAATTTGGGCCTTTCGTGATCCGAAGGTGGAAGATGATTGAACACTAGAGTGCCCAGAAATTTGCACTTGCGTGAAGTAGTATCAGCCTTGTGACGTCGGGAATGGGCTTATAGATGCCATTTGGAGATTGATGATGGGAGATGGGCTTAAAGATGCCATCCGAAGTAGTGTCGATCGCGTAAGAGATTCCTTAGCAAGAGCTTGTATACCTGTTGTTGAGGGAGATTCCGCTGGGGAATGTTGTTCTTTGTCTTAGGAGAAATAGAACTTTAGGAGCTTCGGTCGTCTGTTATTCTACTGGGGAATCATCTTTGTCGAAGAGGTGAGAGTAAACTACTATCTGGTCGTAATCCAGGCTTTACAGTGACTTACCGGGGAGATGAGATTAAAACTTGCTATCCGGTCGTAATCCAGGCTTTGCAATACCTCACCTCTTATCTAGTCGAAATTCAGGCTTCAGAATAAATCAAGTGATTATCCGGTCGCATCTGGGCTTCAACTTGAATTTAGGGCACACTAATATCCGGCCGATTCAGGGCTTCTTAGTAACTGTCCATGTAAACTGCTATTTGGTCGAAATCCAAGCCTCACAGTGTCTTGTACCGCTATCTGGTCGTAATCCAATCTTCACAATACCTTACTTCTTATCTGGTCGAAATCCAGGCTTCAGAACAAATCAAATGGTTATCCGGTCGCATCCGGGCTTCCTTTTGACTGTTGGGTTTACTAGTATCCGGTCGAATCCGGGCTTCATAGTAACTGGCTGGGTAAATTGTTATTTGGTCGTAATCCAAGCTTCACAGCGTCCCTTAATGCTATCTGGTCGTAATCCAGTCTTCACAATGTATCATACCACTATCTGGTCGAAATCCAGGCTTCGTAGTACTCTTGGTTGTTATCTGGTCGTGACCCAGTCTTCACAACAACTTCTACCATTATCTGGTCGTAATCCAGGCTTCAAGGTCTTGTATTGCTTTCTGGTCGTAATCCAGTCTTCACAATGTATCATACCACTATCTGGTCGAAATCCAGGCTTCGTAGTACTCTTGGTTGTTATCTGGTCGTGACCCAGTCTTCATAACAACTTCTACCATTATCTGGTCGTAATCCAGGCTTCAAGGTCTTGTATTGCTTTCTGGTCGTAATCCAGTCTTCACAATAACTTGCTGAGGTGTTATCCGGTCGTGATCCGGGCTTCACGGCTTGTGTTTATGATATACCACTATCTGGTCGAATCCAGGCTTCATGGTGCTTACTAAGCTGCTATTCGGTCGTAATCCGGCTTCACGGCTCACTGGGGAATAAACTAATATCCGGTCGTTCTTCGGGCTTTATAGCTTACTTTTGAGAGATCTCACTATCTGGTCGTAATCCAGGCTTCGTGGTAGTCTGACATTATTTATCCGGTCGTAATCCGGGCTTCACAATATGCTGTAGAAATCAAGATACTATCCGGTCGCACCCGGGCTTCATAACTTGAATTTTGATTGTATCTGTCCTGAAAGGTAAAGGTTAGCTGTATGTAATGCATGTTATGTATGTATGCAATGATGCTCTCAAAATAAATGAGATCGTATGGTATGACGCGTATATGCATATATCATGATGTATGGACATGTAACATTTTAGCTGGGGAAAATAAATCCCGGAGCTGCTGGAGAATAGCGTTGAGTTCTTCGTTTCCGCTGGGGATGATGAACGAAGATGATAAACCTGTAGGAGAGGACAACTCCGTTGGGGAATAAACTGAGGAAGATATTACTCTGAGGGGAATTACTCTGTGGGGAAGAGATGTTCTGCTAAGGATTTTAACGATAAACTCCACCGGCGGTTCCACTGATAAACTATGTTAGGGATTTTGATGATGAACTCCGCTGGGGATGGATTACCGTTGTTGGTGATATAGAATCGGTTGAGGATTGAAGTCCTGCCCGGGGGAAAGAAAGAACTTTGCTGGGGATGATCTTTCAGTTGCAACTTGCTGAGGATAACCCAGTTAGACTCATGTGGGGATAACCCTCTGAATTTGGCTGGGGGGATTGATTTTGTACTCCACTGGGGGTAAGCTTCCAAAGTCTACTGGGGATGAGGATTCAACTCTATTGGGAAAGCTTTTTATACTGCGCTTGGGAAATGACTCCACTGTGGATATCTTGTATTCTTCCGGGGAACATTCTTATATTCTGTTGGGGAATATTAAGACTGTCGGGGATACTCTTATACCTGCTGGGGAATATCTTTATGCTCCACTGGGGAAGATTAAGACCTTTTGGGGATACCTAACTTTTTTAGGGCTGATGGTAGGCTAACTCTTCTTGGAGGGAGTATTGCTGATTTGTTCAACTGCAAGTCCTAGCTGGGAGAGCTACCATTACTGTCTTACTCTGCGGGGAGTGATGGTATCTTGGTCATATTCTTCAGCTGGACCTACCTTGGTACCTTGGTGGACAGAGCAACTAGACAGCTCGGACAATTCTTATTGACCCTGCTTCTGATATTACCAGTAATTCATCCTTTGTTTCACATGTAAACATTTATGAGCAGCAATTAATGTCAAATGCATATATCAAAAATGAACTTTGGACGTTCTTTGCAAAACAAAACAGATAAAGGAAAAACAATTTTAAATTTGTCTGAAAAACGAATTTGTATTGATTTTGAAGTTTGCCTGTAAATAGGCATTTTTGTACAAGAGGCTGACGTCCTAGTAAGAGAATGCCGCTGAACAAATAGAATTTATACAATTTGTGAAAAGAAAACAAAATAGCTAATGTGAATAATCCCACTGGGTTCCAACTCTGTTATTGCCTTTATATCTTCAAGCGTCTCATCACTTTGCTGCTTAGTTGAAGATGAATCTGATTGATTAGTGCCGTCCGAGCTTGATAGTCGATACCGAAGTCTGGATGCGAGGTAATCCAATGAGACATAGTGTTACGCTTTAATCCCTAATTTTTTCCTGGACCTCCCTTTCGGGTTTTCAGTCCACCGGGATACCCTTTTTTTGCCCAAGCCGCCTTTTCAGGTTTTCGACTTGCCGGGTGTACAGATTTTTTCAATTTTCATCCCTTATTTTTGCCCGAACCCTTTTGGTTCGTCGGGAAGCCCTTATTTTTGCCTAGGCCAGTCAACCTAGCGGGTCTTTGATTATGCGTAGTATCTTTTTACTATGTCTGCATTGACGGGGTGAGGAAGGTCGTCACCATCCATGGTGGTTAGAATCATAGCTCCTCCTGAGAAAATGTTCTTAACCACAAATGGCCCTTCGTAAGTAGGGGTCCATTTACCCCTGGGATCACCTTGAGGTAGAATAATGCGCTTGATTACTAGGTCCCCAACTTGATACTCTTGTCGTCTGACTTTCTTGTTAAATTCCTTGATCATCCGTTTTTGGTACATCTGACCATGACAAATAGCGGTAAGTCTCTTCTCGTCAATTAGGTTTAGCTGATCAATCCGGGTATGCATCCAGTCATCTTCACTCAAACCTGCATCCTTCATTATCCAAAGAGAGGGTATTTGAACTTCAATAGGCAAGACTGCCTCCATACCATATACCAAGGAATAGGGTGTTGCCCCTGTTGACGTCCGTGTTAAGGTACGGTACCCATGAAGAGCAAACGGTAACATCTCATGCCAGTCTTTGTATGTCACTGTCATCTTCTGCACAATCTTCTTAATGTTCTTATTAGCCGCTTCAACAGCCCCATTCATCTTCGGCCGATAAGGAGAAGAGTTGTGATGTTGTATCTTGAATTGCTCGCAGAGCTTAGTGATTATCTTGTTGTTAAGATTGGTACCGTTGTCCGTAATGATCCTCTCTGGTACACCGTATCGACAGATCAGGTTATGCCGAATGAACCGTGCCACGACGTTCTTGGTTACCATAGCAAAAGAAGCTGCTTCAACCCACTTCGTAAAGTAATCAATCGCTACCAGGATGAAACGATGCCCGTTGGATGCCGTAGGTCTGATCTCGCCAATCATATCAATGCCCCACATTGCAAAAGGCCAAGGCGCTATCAAGACATTCAGAGGAACTGGAGGTATGTGCACCTTATCAGCATAGACTTGACACTTGTGACATGTCCGAGAATGCTTATAACAGTCGGCTTCCATTGTAGACCAGTAATATCCTGCCCGAAGGATTTTCTTTGCCATGGTATGTCCACTGGAATGGGTTCCGAAAGTACCTTCATGTAACTCCTCCATGATCCTTTCTGCTTCATTCTTATCCACGCAACGCAGTAAGGTCGAATCATGGTTACGCTTGTCAAGAAGGCCATTGTTGATGAAGAACTTTGCCGCGAACCTCCTTAGAAACTTCTTGTCATTAACAGATGCACCCTCGGGGTATTCTTGAGCTTCAAGGTATCTCTTCACTTCATGATACCAGGGCTTTCCTGTTACCTCTTTAGTCTTAAGATCACAACAATGCGCAGGTTCGTCCAATCTTTCAATAATGATTCGGGGAGCTTCGTTGTCCCAATTGACTTTGAACATAGAAGACATCGTAGCTAGCGCGTCCGCCAACTGATTCTCCTCTCTTGGGAAGTGTTCAAAGGTTATCTCCTCAAAATGGGGAAGCAATGTCAACACATACTCCTTATAAGGAATAAGATTTGGGTGTTTCGTATCCCACTCGCCTTTGATCTGACTGATCACGAGAGCAGAATCTCCGAAGACACTCAAGAACTTAATCCTTAGGTCAATTGCTGCTCAAAGACCCGTAATGCATGCTTCATACTCCACCATGTTGTTGGTGCAGTTGAAACATAGTCAGGCGGTAAACGGAGTATGAGAGCCTTTAGGAGATATGATCACAGCGCCAATGCCGTTACCCAAAGCGTTCGAAGCTCCATCAAAGTACATAGACCATCGGGATCCTTCCTCAGGTCCTTCATCCGGTCCAGGTGTCTCACAATCAGTTATTAACATGATATTCTCGTCCGGAAATTCAAATTTCATAGATTGCTAATCATCCACTTCCTGGTGTGCCAAATGGTCTACCAATACACTTCCCTAGATTGCTTTTTGAGTTGTGTACTGGATGTCATACTCAGTAAAGATCATCTGCCATCTTGTTATTCTTCCGGACAAGGCAGGCTTCTCGAAGATATACTTGATTGGATCCATCTTTGATATCAACAGAGTAGTGTGAGTCAGCATATACTGTCTCAGCCGGAGAGCAGCCCATGCCAAAGCGCAACAAGTTTTCTCGAGCAGTGAGTATCGGGTCTCACATTCGGTAAACGTTTTTCTAAGGTAATAAATAGCATGCTCTTTTCGGCCAGACTCGTCATGCCGCCCCAGCACACACCCCATTGAGTTGTCAAGTACTGTCAAGTATAAGATCAAGGGTCTCCCTTCAACTGGTGGCATCAGGATGGGTGGCTCCTGGAGATACTCTTTGATTCTTTCAAAAGCGGCTTGGCATTCATCATTCCAACGTACCACTTGATCTTTCTTCAGTAGCTTGAAGATTGGCTCACAAGTAGCAGTTAGGTGCGAGATGAACCGGGCAATGTAGTTCAGTCGTCCCAGGAAGCCTCTGACCTCTTTCTCTATCTTGGGAACTGGCATCTCTTGTATGGCTTTCACCTTGGTAGGGTCCACTTGAATACCTTTGTCGCTTACAACGAAACACAGCAGCTTACCAGACCTTACCCCGAAGGTGCACTTGTTCGGGTTCAATCTCAGCTTGTACAACTTCAATCTGTCAAACAGCTTCTGTAGATGGTCAAGGTGTTCTTCCTCAGTCTGGGACCTTGCAATCATATTGTCGACGTATACTTCAATCTCATGATGGATCATGTCATGAAACAAAGCAACCATGGCACGCTGATATGTTGCCCCGACATTCTTTAGTCCAAAAGGCATGACCTTATAGCAAAAGGTACCCCACTGAGTAACAAAGGTTGTCTTCTCCATGTCTTCGGGAGCCATCTTTATCTGATTATAACCGGAGAAACTATCCATAAAGGATAATACCTTGTGCTGAGCAGTATTGTCAACCAGAACGTCAATGTGAGGTAGAGGTAAGTCATCCTTGGGGCTTGCCCTGTTCAAATCCCTGTAGTCAACACACATTCGAACGTTCCCATCCTTCTTCGGCACGGGAACCACATTGGCAACCCATTGAGGGTAAGAAGTAACTGCTAGAAAGCCGGCGTCAAACTGTTTCATAACTTCAGCCTTGATTTTCTCGGACATCTCTGGGCGCATACGGCGAACCTTCTGTTTTACCGGAGGACATTCTTCCTTGGTAGGCAGGCGATGAACCACAATGTCAGTATCTAACCCAGGCATATCTTCGTAAGACCAGGCAAAGATATCAACGTAGTCACGTAGCATCTGAATCAACCGTTGTTTCACATTAGCTTCCAGATTGGCACCGATCTTGACCTCCTTCTTGTCTGTCTCAGTACCCAGATTCACTGATTCCACCGACTCTTCATGTGGCTGAATGGCCCTCTCTTCCTGGAGTATCAGTCTTGCAAGTTCAACAGGCACTTCGCAATCATCTTCACCTTCGTCTTCGGCTAAGTTGATCGGATTTTCGAAGTCATAACTGGCAGTAGCAGAGTCGTTACCAGTGAGATCCAGAGTGGATGTGGACCTGTATATGTGAGTGTGTGTAAAATAGCTGTTTTGCAATATATAATAAAGAAAGACAATGAGCGCAAAATTTGAAATGCAAAAGACGTCCAATGCTTTTATTAATGATATATGAAAATGGAACACAAAAGCCCTCACAAATGAAGCCACGGTGCCTCGGGTAAGACATCAGGCCATAAAGTTTCACAACATTGTCTGTTACAAATTCAAAACAAAGATTTCATTACTGGGTAACAAAAGTAATAGGGATGAAGTCCTTTTCTGTCCAGTTGCTTGGTCCACCGTTGGTCGTAGGATAGATCCAGCTGTCGAATTCAGACTTCTCCATATCATCTTCAATGGCATTTACTCCCGAGTTGTTGATGAACACGGGAGGTCTTCCAATCCTTGCATTACGAACATCCCTTTGAGCTTCTGCAGTGAAACCCAAACCAAACTTGTTAGTCTTCTGTGTAAAATCAGGAAGTCGGCCCCAATTTGCACACTCACCCTTCTCAATAACAGCCCGGGCATCTTTTAAGGAAGCCATCTTCATAGGAGAATCTTCAATCACAGTCTCAGTTGATGCCAGTGTTTGAGGAACCTCTTCAAAGTGCTGAAATGTGGTTTCAATGAACTCCCCATCCATCTCTACGTATCGGAACGAGTTGAGGTGGTTGACCATATACTCTTCCTCCCCTTGAACTGTCACAATCTTTCCTCTGACAGGGTACTTCAGCTTCTGGTGGAGCGTTGAGGTTACGGCCCCAGCTTTATGGATCCATGGACGACCCAGCAAACAAGAGTAGGATGGCCGAATGTCCATCACATAGAACGTAGAATTGAAGACCTGAGAGCCAACTTTAATTGGAATATCAACTTCGTCGTGTACCATCCTTTTAGACCCATCAAAGGCCCTGACAACGATGTTACTTGGTTTTAACTCTAACCCTTCGCAATCCAACCGGTCTAGAGCTTTTTTGGGCAAGACGTTCAATGAGGAGCAAGTATCAACCAATACATGTGCAAGAGTAGTGCCCCTGCATTCAATGGAGACATGCATGGCATCATTGTGGTTCTTCCCCTTAACAGTCAAGTTAGCGTTTGAGAAACCCAAACCATTATCAGCAGTTAAATTGGCCATGCAATCGGTAAACTGATCAGCTGATGTTTCTTGCAGCACGTGGGCAGTCTTCAGGAAGGTGATCAGAGCCTTGGCATGGGCCTCTGAGCACAGCAATAGTGATAACATAGAAATCTTGGATGGGGTTTGCACCAGTTGCTCAACTACGTTATAATCACTCTTTTTAATAATCTTCAGAATCTCTTCCATCTCTTGTTTGGAAGCTTCAACAGTGATTGTCTTCGGTGCCTCCGTCTGGGCAGGCACATCAGTGGTGATCCCTTTGCCCCGAGCGTCAGATGACTCGGCGACAGGGGTAGGACTAGGAACTTGATCAGGGATGGCAGTAGGCACACTTGCAGGTGTAATAACGACAGGTCTTCAGACAGTTGGTGGAACAATATTAGGTGAGAAAAGTATGCCGTTGCGGGTGACTTTAGCAGGTCCAGTAAAGTTGCTGACACCAGTATCAGCATCCAACTCTTGCTTAACTCCAAGAACATAAACATCAGCCCCATAGTACCAAGGGATAGCTTTATCAAAGGTGTAGGGGATGGGCCCTGGAACAGTGATAATTACAGGTGCGATCTTCAGAACAGATGTAATTCTAACAGGCTTCCTCGAGGGAGCCTTGGAAGAATTGTCGAAAATGGTAATAATGGCAACTTCTTCAGTAGGAATGGAAGGAACAACAGTCTTCACAAACAGGATCTCCTTATTATCCATCAGGCTTTGGATACCTGATTTCAGGAATGGGCAACTAGTAGGTAAAACAGAACACATATGGCAACCTTCGCCACAACCCGAAAATAAACCGGCTAGCAACAGGTTCTTCTTGACAGTCATTAGAGGGGTAACAATATCATCCACAGAAACTACAAACAAGTCTTCCTCTACAGCGTTTACTCCATGTTTGGGCATGGGAGCAGTCACAACATTAGGTCTCTCGTGCGCCTCGAACTCAATCTCCTTTGCATCAATCAAGTCTTGTATCTTGTTCTTTAATGCCCAACAATCATCTGTATTATGCCCCGGGCTATCGGAGTGATAAGCGTAGCGGGCATTAGGGTTATACCTTGGTGATGTTGTATTTTCATTCTTTGGGGGTTCCCTTATAGTCACCAGGTTGGTCTTCAGCAACTGTGGCACAATCTAAGATAAGGTCATGCTGAGACGAGTGAATTGCCTCTTAGGTCTTTTATCCTTTTGTTGATTGTTGTACTGAGGAGCACCAGCAGGTTTTGAAATAACAACGTATTGACAGCTTGGTGGTGTTCAGGTCTATTTTGTCTTATGGCACTGTAGACAGCACTGGACTCTTTCTTAAATGGCTTCTTCTCGGTGCTTGATGAAGCACCCTTCTGTATCTTCCCAGCCTAAATGCCAACCTTAATCCTCTCACCAGTCAAAATAAGATCTGTAAACCCAGATGAAGAGCTCCCAATCATATGGTTAAAGAATGGACCAGACAGGGTCCCCAAAAACATGTCAACAAGCTCACGATCAGCCAAAGTTGGTTGCACCCTTCTGGCAAGGTCTCTCCACTTTTGAGCATACTCTTTGAATCCTTCACTCGTTCCTATTGGCATACCCTGGAGTTGGGTACGCGTAGGAGCGAGGTCGGAATTGTACTGATACTTCCTGTAGAATGCAGTAGCCAAATCTTCCCAGTTGCGGATACTGGCTCCATCCAACTAATAGAACCACTCAAGCTGAGTCCCTGAGAGACTGTCTTGAAAGAAATGGATCCATAAGTTCTTATCAGCAGTGTAAGGCTGGATCTTCCTCACATATGACCGGAGGTGCAGCTTCGGACAAGAAGCTCCCTCATACTTGGCAAAGGTTGGTGCCTTGAATTTATGGGGAATCACCACCCCAGATGATAGACCTAGATCTCCGAAGTCCAGACCAGGCACCTTCTGAATTTCCATAGCGCTCAAATGGTCTTCCAGCTGTTTGTACTTATCCTCAGCAGGAGGATACTGTTCTTCATCGTAGTCCGTCTCGTTGTCGGAGACCATAGGGCTAGGAGCCCTCCTTTCTTGTGGACTTTCTTTCCCTCCAGATGAGGTGGTCAGATCAACTTCATTCTGCAACCTGTTTCCAAACCTGCGTCCAGTATTGAACAGGATGGTCCTCTTCTTCTTCTTATTTTTCTCCTTCAGAATCAAGGTCTTCAGGTCCTGCTGACCCTTAGCTAGATCCATGAACAGTTCCTGAAATTGGGCATTCTGAGCCTGGAGGGCCTTGATAGCTTACTCAGTGGAAGGTTCAACAAACATGATGAGCGCTGAAATAAACAGCGAAGAAGATAAGAGACCTGTAATGGGTACCTGCTTATGGAGTGCATGGGATGAAATGCGTATGATTATGATTTCAAAGACAATCGAGATTCAAATTTGTAAACAAGAAAGGAAACACACTTTATTAGATTTAAACTTCAAAATTTGAATTGTTCAACAAATTGCCCTTAGGCGTTACAAGAATGGAAATACTAAAAAGTAAATAAAAACTGTAAAAGAAATCATCAAAGGTCCATCAATGCTCCCATGGTCTCTTTTTCTCAGTGCGGACATAATCATTCAGGATCCGCTCGTTCTCCAGTTGCCTAATCAGCTTCTGGATCTTCTGCTCTTGTTCATTGAACTTCTCCCGGTACGAATCCCGTTCATCCCTCAACTGCATCCAAGACCTCTTCAGTGTCCCAATATCAGTGGGCATATAAGGGTGGAGAATAGTTGGAAGAACCCCCTCCTCATTAGCAACTTCAAGAGTAACAGGCCTGACAGCTTCATATGGCATACCTAGCTTCTGGGCACGGATGCGGACCCATCTGAGATATGGATCCATTGGCAAAGAAGTCTTTGGACCCAACTCATGTGGGTCAGATTGGTGAACTCTGTCCCAAGCCCTTATGAATCTACGACGTAGCTCGTCGCTATCTCCTTGAAAATCAAAGATGATATGAGGCATCAACATTTCATGTGGTCCTTCTCTTCTGGCTCTTCCAAACTGACAGAGAGATAAACATGGATTGTAAGAAATTCCTCCATGGGTTCCTAGCAGGGGAACATTGGGATACTCTCCACAGCGATCAATGATAGTCACCTCATCCATACCTTTGAGGGTCCATATAATGTCATTATTAGAAAGAGACATCACCCTATAAGCCCAACCCATTCCTTCTTTATTTTTAGCACTGACTTCGGGAGGAGCGAAATAAACCACCTCGACAATAAAGGAGCATAGAACATCAAAGTTCCCCGCTTTCGAGCAGTACGAGCATAGAGCTGATGAAGGATGTCACCCAAGAGAGTGGGTACCGGGTTCTGAGAGATGAAGATCTTTATGGCATTAATATCAACAAAAGTATCAGGGTTCAGAAACAATACCAAGCCATAAATCAAGAGAGCTAGAATATCCTCGAACGCCTTGAAGTCTAAGCTATCCCAGAAGTAGTTAGCCTTGCCAACCAAGAACTTAGTCAGGAAACCCTTAGCTCCACTTCTAGTCTCCCAGTTAGCCATTACCTCTTCTTTGGTCAAGTGAAGGGATGCAGCAATTTCTTCGGGCTTAAGAGTCTTTTCCCACCCAGTGAACGGGGTCTGCTCCAAAACAGAGATACCGAGCAACTCAGAGAACTCTTCCAAGGTAGGAACCAGCTGGAAGTCCTGGAAAGTAAAACAATGGTACAACGGATCATAGAATTGGACCAGGACACTCATCATTTGTTCGTCCAATTTTGAGGTGACCAAACTGAGAAGAGAACCATGCCTTCTGATGAAGGAAGTAGTGTCTGGAATCCTGACAACCAACTCTTTAAGCAAGGTAGGGACTTGGACAAATTTGATCCGGATAGTATTCTTATGCATGGGCATCATAATGACCTACAAAACAGAGCAAAGATGAAACCCTCTTATCTTTGAAATAGGTTAGTCCTTATGCAAAATGTATGCAATGTTATGATGTCATGATGTCATGGTAAAGGCACACCACAAGTATCAACAAAAGGCAAACATGGTAAAGGCACACAAGTCACATAAAAGAGCCCTTAGATTTCAGGCTGGCATGGAGCTTAGGTACTACCCTCTTTCAGTTCAGTGGGTTTAAACCTGTCCTAAAAATAGTAACCGGGTTCTAGAGGATCTCAATATCGCTGACTACCCTCAATCGGTCATAATTCCAGTTTAGCAACCTTTTCTTGCGGCCGGAATCATCGCGAGAGTTTAGTCTCAATGAGTGTAGCATACTGCTATTGTTCTATGGCCAAGTTGGTCAATTTAAGGTTCTAAGGTCAGTTGGTGCTTAATGACCCCTTAGAAGACCCATATTCTCCTCGTTCCAAAACAAGAGATATCAGTACAAACTAAAGTGTCACACCAACGTAGCTACTGCTTCATCCGTATCGGTCTACGCCGTACAGATCCCTCACAGTTTATTGCTACTTACCTAAAGGGTATCCCCAGATCCGGGTTAGGATCTATAGAACTCCGATACAAGCCCACAAAATTAAAGCATACAAAGCATACAATTGAAAACACAATGATCTAATCCTAAGGTACACCTCACTTTAAATAATTATCCCCAGCAGAGTCGCCAGTTCTGTGATCGGTGGGAATGAGAACTGACTGTTTTGGATATGCTGGTTCGCATTTTGCGTTTGTTTTTGCAAAATGTCGCGGTAAGCAAGAGTCGCCACCGTCTTTTATTTTATCCAACAAGGAAAGGACAAAAGCACAGAAAAATTCCTTTTTGAGATATTTCTCGGGTTCGAGAGGTAGATTATAGAAAGGGAAGGTGTTAGCACCCTTTCTATCTGTGGTTATCCACAGGCTCTTAGGTACTTGCTCATTGTGTTTTCAAAAGTTTGCTTTTCTTTGTGTTTGTGGGTTTGAAGAGAGTTTTTGTTTGAAAGAGAGTGTAAGTGCGAAAAGTTTTGTTTTGTTTTTAAAAGGAGCAAGTACTTAAGAACCATCTACCTACTCAAAAAGGAATTAAACTGTGCAAATGTCCTTTAGACAGTGCTATCCCACTATTGAGGAGTAGGTAGCATCGTTGTTGGAGTTTTCGGGTCAATTCGATTAACGGACGTGTGGTCACTAAAGCAATGTTAGGACGCCTTAGCGGTAACCCTAATATCTTAGATCATTTTTCCGAGGCAACCATTTCGAGGCAACTATGATCTTTGGACAAGAGGGCGACCTCTAAAACTTCCTATACTCAATGACCATGTTCGAGGCAACCAAGTGAGGCGTACCCTAAGAGTGCGCATGTGCGAGTGTATTATTTTCAGTTATTTTTATCTTTGTACATGTTATGGTGAACTATATTGATTTTAGTTTAAAAATTAATCTTGTCATGCTTTACCTATTTATCAAACATCTAACAGTTAATATTGTGCGGAAATTAAATTGCGGGAAATTAAATCTAAGCTATTACAAGGCGTCGGGTATTTACATCGCCAAAGACAAACCCTTTAAAATTAAATTGCGAAAAGTAAATAAAAGAGATAAATAAATAAATAAAACCCTAAGTTAAACTATTACATTCCCGAAGCAGTTACAATATTGAGATATGGATCAAAAAATAATACGCACGCGAGAAAATTGAATCAGAGTGTCTTAGGGTTTTGACCCTTTTTTATTAAATAAAGCATATTTTTTGTTATTTTTTGAATTAAAAATTAGTCTAAGTTAATAATTGAATTAATTAATTAAATGAAAATATTTTTTTTGGTTTTTTTTTATATTTTAATTAAGGCAAAAAAATAAGAATGATTAAAAATATTAAAAACCTAATATTCTACTTTGATTTTAATTTATTGCAAAATATATTATTGTTAAACCTATTTAAACTAAATAAATTAATTAATGTTTATTTACAAAAATAAATAATGAAATTAATGGATTTTATAAAAATATTATTTTTGTTGTTTCTCATTTTTTATGAGAAAAAATTAATGGGTTAGTAATTAATTAAATAAAATAAGTAAATAAATAAAGATATAGAAATTAAAAGAAATACTCAGGGGGGTATGAGCCTGATCCAGGTGTATGATCAGCAATTTTTGAGGCCCATTAATGCTCCAACCTGTTTGACCTTTGTGATTCAATGCGTGCTTGTTGACCATGGAGTATGGTGGATACTCAATTCTGGCTTTTGGATCTTGGCCTGAAGCCACTTGGCATGTTGATCTCTGCAAGCGCATGGTGGATTGCATCTTTGACGTTCCACAAGATTGCCTGAAAACAAAATTTGTCAAAGTTTTGGGGGACCTGGGATTCGAACCCAGGTCCCAATGGATTTTCCAATAGCATGCTCACCAATCCAACCAGCTTGTTCAATTGTTATTAGAATAAGAAATAACTAATATATGGGCAAATCAACTAATATGCTGGAAAATAAGAAAATATGGCGCGCTATTCAAACGCACCAATCTGGCCACGCCACGCTATCATCCCTGTCATTGGGACTGTGGCTAAAAGTCCTTTTACCTATACCAACGGATGACTGTCCGTAGCTATATGTCATGTTGTCTCAAAATTCACCACGAGCCACCAAAATGCAAACTAAAGGTGTAGTTCTACTCACCTCTCCGTCCCGGTTCCAACCATGGTCCTTTTATTGACCAATTTTCCCTGTAACGAAACCCCCTGAAAGAACCCTAAAACAATCTACAATGGCATTTTGTGATATATGGCATGATAATGAAATTGACTAATGCAGAAATTTCGCAAATGATGTAAGGAATTCAAATATGCAATTATCTCAAAGAATGGATGCAAGACTGAAGCTTTACGATTCCATGAGTATGGTGGTTTTGAGCGACACTTACAGGGCTTTTGGAGGCAAGAGAACGCGTGATTATGATTGGTACTGCTTCAGTGAAGTGCCAGGAAGCGATTGGGACCTTTATTTGATCCTGAAAAGGCCTCTAAGAACGATTTCAGATCCAAGGTTTTCAAGCTTTTTTTCTCAAGTTCTTCTGGTCGTTTCTGCAATGCTTTGTGCGTGTTCTTGATCCCTAATGCTTGTGTGAGTGTTATAGAATGAATTTAGGTCAACACTTGGGCCATAATCCATATGCATTGAAGATGGAAGATTTGATTTTGATCACCATTATCAAACTTCCCAAAATAGCTCAAATCTGATTTTTTTTATGCATGAATAAGCCTTGATACGAATTGATTTGATGAATCATGACAATTGAAAGTTGTACCAATCACAAAGATATTATTTCATCAATTTTTAGATTTTATTTGATTTAATATTGATTAAAAATGAATTAAATCAATAAAAATTAAATAAAATAGAAAAATAAATGAATGGCCATGAAATCAAATATGGGACACGCTTGTGGTATGAAAAGACCATATCAAGTGGAAAAAAGTGGGGCCTTTTGTCAAAAATTGGAGTTTTGAGGATAGCTGGCTTTTGGCAAATTTGGAAAAATGCCCAACTTCAACAATGCATAACTTCTTCAATTTTGAACTTTTGGAGGTGTTCTTGGACTTTTAAGAAACCTTGAGATGTACTCTAATCAACCCTTTTGGTATCATATCATTTTGATGTCCCATAATCAAGTTATAAGCTTTGGAAAAAAAGGTGTTTTGGTTGACTTTCAAAAATGACCTATAATGTCCAAATTTGTAACTTTTTGTGAGAGCATTTACTGATCTTGGGGTGTGACGATGGATTGTAGGAAATTGAATCCTTTTCAAAATGAGATTTGGATGGGTAATTTCTCATAAAGTATGAAAAAGTTATGCTTGGTCAAAGTTGAGTTGACTTTTCCTACAAAACCCTAATTTAGCAACTTTTGAATTTTGATGAATCTTGAACAATCCTTGATGAATCATGATCAACCCTTGATCAAAGGATGAATTATCCTTCAAAATGAGAATGTTGATAAAAAAAACTTGAGGTTTGGCTGTATTTGGGTCACAGTTGACTTTTGCCCTAGCACAGTCGATTTTTGAACCTCTTGAGCAATTGACTGACCAAACTTCTTCTTCAAGGCTTGAAATTTGACATGGATGAACTTAAGAACATATTAGGACATTAGGGAGAACTTGAGGTCATTTGTATGTGAGGACCTTGATGCAACACAAAACCCTAATTTTGAATTGACTGCCTTAGGAGGTGATTTGACTGTCCAACTCTTGAGCTATCTTGAGCAACTTGAAGACAAATCTTGAGGAATGTGGGAGGGCAAATTTTGGGGTACAGCAGCGCCCCACCCCTTTTACTCCTTCTGGCCCTTTTTTCTCTTCTTCCAATTGGGCCTGCTCCTTAACAACATTTCTAAGGCCCATCTTTCTCTTTAATTCCATTTTTGCTTTAAAACTAATACTTTTTTTACCACTTTATCTTCATTTTTATAATCTAATTCTTTTTTCTCTTTTGTTAAATAAAAGAATATATTAAATTTTTGTATAAAATTTTCTTAATAGTTTTCATCACATTTAATAACATAAAAATACATAAATAACGGAACTTTAACTTAAACAATTTTTCTTTCCTTTAAAGCTCATTGTTTATATAATTAACAAAATACAAATAAAATAATACATAATCTTTTTAGGTTAGAATTTTCATTTGATCATTTGTAAATAAATATACACATCTCATATCTCTTTAATTTTCATCATCTTATACCTTGTTATATTTTTACATTGAGAATGCGACAAGTTCAATTTGGTTGTAACATAATACTTGGACATTATTATTCTGATAAGACTCATCCCCATTTGTAAACATTTGTACCCCCCACTCCCGGATACTTATTTGTAATAAGTTAGACTTTAATTCCCGCAATTTATCGCTTTCCATATACTGTGTAGCAATTAGGGTTTGTATGCGAAGATTCAAAATCAATCGCTAGATAACCTAATACAAGATAAATGCATGAAAATCAATACACAATTCACACTTGCACCTATAGGGTAACCTCGCTTGTTGCCTCGGAAAATACAATCATGTCCCTCGACTATGAGACACTCTAGCAAATGTCCCTTCAATAAACTAAGATCGTAGTCCCTCGATGACCCTCGATATTGCCTTCGATAAAATGATCTCGTCCCTTACAAAATTGCTAGAGCGTCTCACAAGTTTCCTTCAATGATCGTATACGGTGACCCGCGCCTGTCCCGTTTAACATCCTAACACAAGTTTGTTCACCAAATACAATGGTGAAACAACACTATTAAAAGGGGTAAAAACATAAGAAAGATCTTTGAGTAAAATAGGGTAGACAACTCTTAGTTACTTGATCAAAAATCTTGCAAAACATCCTTGCCATTTTAAAACACACTTCACAACACAACTTCAAAACAATTTCAAAACAACTTTCAAAACATTGAATTATCTTTTCAAAAAGACACACACCTTTGTATATATTCAAACAAGAATCATTACAAGGGTTGCCTAGACAATGCATCTTTTTCAAAACATTTTCAAAACCACACAAAGCACCATTTCAAACAAGTGAAAAGTGAAGGCAAGTGATCTAAAACAAGTAACTAAGAGCCCATGGATAACCATGGATGAAAAGGGTTCTAGCACCTTCCCTTTTCATAATCTATCCCCCGAACCCAAGAAAACATCTCAAAGGTCTTTCCTGTGCTTTTTGGCCTTTCCTTAGGATAAAATAAAAAGTCGGTGGCGACTCTTGCTAAACCGAACAAGTGCGAAAACAAACGCAAAATCCCAAGTCAGTTCTCCCAGCGTATCACAGAACTGGCGACTCTGCTGGGAAACATTTCTAAAAGTGGGGTTACCTTAGGGTTTTAGATCACCTTTACTTGATTACCTTGATTGCTTTGATTGCTTTACTTTTTGGGTTCCTTGTTTGGGTTTGTTTAAATCCTACACCCGGATTTGGGGGCACCTTTTAGGTAAGTAGCAATAAACTGTGAGGGAACTGTGCGGGGTATACCGACATGGTTGAAGCAGTAGCTACGTTAGTGTGACATATTTGTGGGTACCGGTAGCCTTTGAGTTAATCAAAGAGAATACGGGGCCGCTGAGTGATGTCATAAAGCACTAACGAACTCTTAGAACCTTACTTGACCATCTTTGCCTTTTTAGGGATAGTGAGATGACCGACTTTGGTACAGTCCGAAGTTGGTAGATACTCGATACTACACTCATTGAGGATTGTTTTCTTGGAATATTTTGGTCGCCAGTTAAGTGGCTAAACCAAAACAATGAACATAGAAAATAATCCAATGATATTGAGCTCCTTAGAACTCGGTTTCTATTTTAGGACAGGTTGAGCCAACTAGCTTTAAGAGGGTACTTACCTACAAACTCCATGCAAGCCTAAACCTAAGGACTTGTCTACTTTGTGTGAATATGATTACCTATATATACACTTGCTTACTTTTGCATACATGTACATAACATCATAACATCATACCATAGCATTTTCAATGACCATTTCAAGGATCTCGAGGGTCTTTTGATGCAGGGGCACGTTGAACCAGACTTCTATCAAAAGGAAAGAGGGTTTTCCTCCAAACAAACGTCGTCAAAGATCAAGTGCAACAACTTGAATCGGGGGCTATGACCCACTTGACATGGTGAGCTTGATTCTCGTGGAAATACATCCACCGATACAAAGTTCTCCAATCAAATATGTTGATCAAAATTCGACCTCTAACATTTTCTTGTGTTTACCCCACGAGATTCTTGAAAACATGCATCCACATATCATGCATTGTATCATAACAGGTTTTCCTTTTCAGGTTTCCTTATTCTCCTACTGTTTATTTCAGTAGAGATGGCTCTAGAGAGGACTGTCAAAGATATCCAGGATCAAAATGCTCAACTTCAAGAAATGTTCTTGAACCTGTCCCAGGGGCAAGAAGAAGTGAAAGCTCTCCTCACAAGGGGCTTGGTCCTAGGGAATTCAGGCAGTGTCAGGAATGATCAATTGGAAGAGCTACAGATTGAGCTGGCAACAATGAAGATCCAGATGATGGGACAACTGGTGGTCCAGATGGCTCTCATTCAAGACTTGGCTCAAAGACAAGAGGAGCTCAGGGTTCTCGTCAACAAACTGCTTCGAGATAACCAAGTGGGCCAAACAACTAGGGTTGAAGACCAATTCATCATTCAACCTCCTTTGAGACAAGAAGACAAGGGAAAGGCTCCCCAACTTGCTTCAGGGTCACAAGCCCAGCAACAACCTCGTCAGCGTCAACAAGGTAATCGGTGTAAGAAAAATACGTCTGGAAGACATTTCTCTGAGACTGACATACCATAATCTCTAATACTGAAACGCTTGTTGGAGGTCAATCTGCTTGCTTTAAGGGATCCTATTCGAAAGCCCAATACCTCTACTCCTAGCTACCACCCCGACGCATTTTGTGTATACCACTCCCATAGTCCTGGACATGACACCAATGACTGTTGGGCTTTGAAAAACAAGATCCAAGACTTGATTGACGAAGGAGTGCTGGAATTCATGCCGGATGGCGAGATGAAAATCTTATGCTAAGGGTTCTCCACTTGAGATGACAAAGTTCGAACTAAGAGACCTTTGTTCCATTTGAATTTTCAAGTTGTAATTTCTTTTGTTATTCAAATAATTATTTGTTGATGTCAAACTCTATTTCATTAATGCATTGCATATGTTTGTCTTGAATTCATCCATTCGTTTTCACTATTCTTATACTTCCTACTTTCTTTATGATATTTAACTCTTGATAAAAAGCTACAAGCCTTTAGAGGGGGGATGACGAAACAATACCGTAATCTCATACAATATGCTTTTGAACAGGCCTTGCTGACGATGTACAGGCGTTTCTTTCAAATCCTAAACACTGGAGTTATAAGGAAGATAATCCCTAGTCAACCCCTTCGAGCCAAAGAAGTAGAAGTTTTCTGTTTTAAATACAAATTGAAACCTTTGATTAAAACCTGGGGCAGGGTAGTCTCTCAGTTAATTCAAAAGATGCGCATTGAAGTCGCAAAATCTCAGTTCATAATACAACGAATGACATCAAAAACATTTCCTTTGGAACCAAAAGACAGTGATGGTTCCTTATCTCATAGGCAGTCAATCTCTCAAAAGAGAAAAGCCCACTGAGCCAAAACCTACGAAGGAGGCTTAAGAAAGCTGGGGCATCCCGCTGACTTTAATCTCGAAAATGAGAACAGTCAGGCAAAAATTAGGGATAACGAATCAAAAGAAAAAGGTCATTACCAATCCTTAACAACATGAAAAATGTTGCGTAAATGACTGCCTTCCCAATAAATTCAACTTGTGTGGACCATCACCAAAATGTCGTTCCAAACTTGAATAGAGTTCGACGCACAATTAACTGAGTTTAGGATTGAAGAACATCACGAAGAGCGGGTGGATACAAATATACTTTGAGCCTTTATCCTTTGTTTCTTAAACCGTGAACCGAGCCACGTTACAACCCTTTAAAAGTCCTAATTGAAGCATGGGTTAGTTCGAAAGCATACTGTTACAAAAGGTATCCTGACTCCTGTAAGGCTTTGCCCTTAAATCTTGTGTTGAATTTGTCTTATAAAAAGTTTTATGCTAAAAAATGCATTTTTCAAAAACTTAGAGACAAGCATAAACTTTGCATTATTTGAATATCGTTGTTTGCACATGGTTATTTGTTTGACAACGAAGAAATTCACAACAGTGAATGTTCGGAGGAACGAAAGCTCTCTCAGTGAATAAAATCACTTCAAGTGGGATGATACTCCCGTTGCAAAAATCTCCCATCAACAAAAAGGGACTTGGTTTGGTATAGTCCAGCAAACCTGGGGCAGCCCAGTCAAGATTTCAACAAACCTTTCAAAGTTAATCTGGGGCAGTCCAGTCAAGATTTCAACAAATCTTTCAAAGTTCAGTAAACCTGGGGCAGTCCAGTCAAGATTTCAAGAAATCTCTCAATTGCAGGATAACCTGGGGCAAGTCTCCCTCACCATCACTTGGGGCATTTAAACGTCAATCTCTTCAAAGGGTTACGAACAGTCCAAGTTTCCTGGCAGTGCCACAAGCACCCGATACTAGGGGCAGTGATGAACCTCTCCGAAATCTTTCTGAAAAGAAGTTCAAACGCCCTCGAGAAGCTTATCACCTCTCTGAGCAGACCAACAGTCATGGGTTTATTTCCCCAAAATTTATCAAGGATTTATTCTCCAAAACAAATTACATTTCAAGTTGAACGGTCGTTAAAAATTTCCTTCATCACCTGCTGGAAGTTACGGTCGTCATCAAAAATTCCTTCATCACCTGTTGGAATTCACGGTCGTTAAAAATTTCCTTCATCACCTGTTGGAATTCACGGTCGTCAAAAATTCCTTCGTCACCTGTTGGAATTCACGGTCGTTAAAAATTTCCTTCATCACCTGTTGGAATTCACGGTCGTCAAAAATTCCTTCATCACCTGTTGGAATTCACGGTCGTTAAAAATTTCCTTCATCACCTGCTGGAAGTTACGGTCGTCATCAAAAATTCCTTCATCACCTGTTGGAATTCACGGTCGTTAAAAATTTCCTTCATCACCTGTTGGAATTCACGGTCGTCAAAAATTCCTTCATCACCTGTTGGAATTCACGGTCGTTAAAAATTTCCTTCATCACCTTCTGGAAGTTACGGTCGTCATCAAAAATTCCTTCATCACCTGCTGAAAATTACGGTCGTCATCAAAATTTCCTTCATCACCTGTTGGGAGTTACAGCCACCAACAGAATAACGGACAACTGAAGCTCCTAAAAATCTGTTTCTCTCAAGAATGAAGATTCTCATCCTTAAAACTTCAAGAGATTGGTATACTCCCAACCTCCTGACCCTTAACAGAATGAAGATTCTCATCCTTGAAACCTCAGAAGATTGGTATACTCCCAACCTCCTGACCCTTAACAGAATAAAGATTCTTATCCTTAAAAACTCAAGAGATTGGCATACACCCAATCTTATGACCCAAGACCTGAATGAAGATTCTCATTTTGGCCTCCCTAGTAGATTGGCATACACCCAACCTCCTGACATTCCCGACAGAATGAAGATTCTCAAAGTGGTATAACATCTGAATTTCTGATTATTCTCGACAGAGTGAAGATTCTCATTCTTAAAGTGGCATACAACCTAAACCTGAACTTCTTCCAGACGGGAATAAGCTTTTTCCAGAATCCTGAGTTTTACTCTCCAACAGGATAACTACTTTTCATCAGTGTGGCTATTCCCCACAAAATTCTTATTTCCCAAGCAGAATGAAGACTCTCATTCTCAGTACCTCAGAGTATTCAGATATTCCCTAGTGAAGATCTCCTCAAAACAGGAATCCCCAGTAGATTGGCATACAACCCAAACTCCTGATTCCCCAACAGTGGTCCCAGGACTTCTCATTTTCAATGATCAAAGGATTTTCAATCCCCAGCAGCAGTCAAGGATTTACTTTCCCCGGCAGCAGTCAAAGATTTCACTATCCAGGATTCACCTTCCTCAGCAAGACAACTACTCAGCTTACATGCGCATCTATTACATCCATATCATAAACATTAATGAAGTACAGTTCACTGCATCATACATATCATGCAACATGACTTTATGTTTTGGCTAACATTTTACCCTTTTCAGGATAAGATTAAAAGGCTATCATTAACAATTAGTCAAATACAGTACAAGTATACCCCAGACACGGTGGTCATTCTACTACTCATTCAGACTTCAGCAATCCGATACAGACTAGATATGCTCTAGACACGACGACCATTCTATCTCTCATTCAGATTCAACTATCAACTTCAAGTTCAGATATGCTCCATACACGGATGTCATTATGTCCCTTACACCAGCAGCTTGATTCTCCCCAGTGCAATCAACACGGAAGTCATTCTGCTACTCATACAGATCTCAACTCCGGTTATAGTCTCAGATACACTCCAAACACGGAAGTTATTCTGCTACTCATACAGATCTCAAATTCAGATACAATACAGATACACTCCAGACACGGCAGTCATTCTGATATTCATTCAAAATTCCAATACAATTACAGTCTCAGATACACTCCAAACACGGAAGTCATTCTGCTACTCATACAGATCTCAAATTCAGATACAATACAGATACACTCCAGACACGGCAGTCATTCTGATATTCATTCAAAATTCCAATACAGTTATAGTCTCAGATATACTCCAGACACGAAAGTCATTCTGCTACTCATACAAACCTCAACTTCTGAAAACAGTTTACGGATTCTCCAAACACGGATGTTAATCTATCGCTTGTTCAGACTCAACTTCTGAAAACAGTTTACAGATTCTCCAAACACAGATGTTAATCTATCGCTTGTTCAGATTCAACTTTTGAAAACAGTTTACGGATGCTTCCCAACATGGATGTCAATCTATTGCTTATTCAGACCCCCAGCTCAGAGATGTTCCAAACATGGATACCTTTCTGATACGCACCCACTCACCTACGACATACAGTTCAACAAACATTCTTGGATGGCATCTTTAATCCCATCTCCGACAAGATTCTGTCACATCTCCAGATGGCATCTTTAAGCCCATCTCCGACAAGATTCTGTCACATCTCCAAATGGCATCTTTAAGCCCATCTCCGACAAGATTCTGTCACATCTCCAAATGGCATCTTTAAGCCCATTCCCTCAACTATGCTTTGACGAGTGCAAATATTTAGGCACTCTAGTGTCCAATCATCTTTTACCTTTGAGTCGCGAAAGGAAAACTCGCCAATATAACTCTTTAGGTTCAAGAAGATTGAAAAGGGGCAATTGTTGTACCCCAAAATTTGCCCTCCCCTTTTCACAAGAAATCACAACTTCAGGGTTTTCCCTGATCTTTCAAGATTGGCCCAAGAATCGGTCAAACAAACTTTTCTTTGACAGTAAATCCAGAATTAGGGTTTCCACTGATTTTTGTTGAGATTGGCTCAGGAATTGATCAAGCAGACGTTTCTTTGACAGTAATCCAGGATTAGGGTTTGCGCACGCATTTCTCAGAAGAAATTGAATCCACAGTATTTCAATTGACTGTTACCTTATTTTTACGCTTGTTCAAGATTGCTGGTTGTTTCTCAAAACCTAAATATCCGGGATAGAAGCCGAGGCTTTGATTGAAACTTTGAGGCATTGGTTTGATCAGTGAAGTGAAAAGTGTATGGAATGCTTGTTTGTTTAACTGTACAAAGCATATGATTAATTGGAATGTCGGGCGTATTATGGTTAATGCAAGGTTGCGAGATGGCAAAGTTTGTTGATTATTTATTTTATCTGAGTTAAAGTTATTGGGATGCATTTCCAGTTGTTTTAACTTAAGAGATTTAAATAAATAAATAGACAGTGCAAAGGAAAGAAGGAAATATTTGACAGTAAAGAATTCTTATTTGACAAAGACTTTTTATTTATTTCAAATATTGTTACAAATGTTATTCGAATATTGTAAATTTATTTACAGTGTTTACAATAATATTTATTACAATAAATGAAAAGAAAATAAATCTAAAGCCTAAGTCTCTTGAAATCTTCTATCTTCTATTGCTTCTTCCATTATCCAACTGGTATTTACCTGCAAAGACAGAAAAAGAAATCAGTGTAGTCAAATTGAAAAGTATTTTCAAGCAGATAAATATAAAGTCATCATTAAAGCTTGTTGGCCGGAATCAGATTGTTTTTGGTTTCATCATGTTTTACTTGTCCTCTTTGCAAATCACAAGAGGATTTCTCTTCTTGGTTCACAAAGAGGAAAGTAAAATAATTTGCAAGCATACAATTAAATGCAAAGATACAAGGCACAAGGTTGCACACAAAGAAGGCACAAGGCTGCACACAATGTCAAACTAAATTGCCAAACTGAGTTTCAAAATGCAAACTCACTGTCAAAACAGAAAAGCAAACTAAGTTGCAAAACTGTCAAACCAAGTACACAAGCTGTCAAAAAGCATACAATGCAGAAAATATGGAAAGTACAATGCAAAGATAAACCAAGATACAAGCAAGCAGGCTTGTCAAACTTCTCATCATGTTCTGGCCAACAAAACTTTTCAGAATAAAAAATACATTAAGCAATTTAAAAATGCTTTATGGAGAGAGAAAGAGAGAACCAGAAGGAGGTTTTGCAGTTTGGTAGATTGTACAAAAGCAGTGAGAAAGAAAATAAATATAACAATATAGCAGTCTGTGATCGGTGGATCCGGAACTGACTGTTTAACGCTGGTTTCGCGAAATGTCGCGGAAGCAAGAGTCGCCACCATCTTTTATTTTCTCCAAATGGAAAGGACAAAAGCACAGAAAAATTCCTTATAGAGATTGCTCTCGGTTCGGGAGGTAGGTTATAGAAAGGGAAGGTGTTAGCACCCTTTCTATCCATGGTTATCCATGGGCTCTTAGATACTTGCTCATTGTGTTTTCAAAAATGGTTTGTTTGCTTTTCAACTATGGGTTTTTAAAAAAAAGTTTCTTTGAAAATTCCAGTTCGACTCTTGTATCGGTCCTCAAGAGTGTTTGAAAAGTTGCTTTCGAAAGCTTTTTGAAAATGTGTTGGTGTGAAAAGTATTTTTGAATTTGTTTTGAGATTAGAGCAAGTATCTACGAGAACCTACCTACCCTAAGGAATTTGTCTGTGTAAATGTCCTTTAAAGTAATGCCATCCCACCATTGAGAGGTAGGTAGCACCACCGTTGGAGGTGTTCGGGTCAATTCGAGGTTCGGGACATGGTGATCACCAGAGCAATGGGAAGACACCTTAGAAGCTACCCTCATGCCAGGTTCCCGGATCATGAGGACTTACTAAGACATCCTCTACTCGACGATCACCTTTCGAGGCAAGGCAACAGTGAGGCGTACCCTAGGGGTGGTGTGTGATTTGTGTGTCGTTTTCATTTGCATTTATCTTGTCATGTTATTGGTATTCTACGCTTGTTTTTTTTATTTTTGTCCATACATTCTTTCATGCTTTGATTAACAGTTAAAAATATTGCGGGAAAGTAAAAATTCTAAGCTATTACAAAAGGCGCGGGTCCACATCGCCAAAATTAAACCAGGACCCGATTTGACGGAAAAATAAAGAAAGTAAAAAAAGTGCGAGAAAACTAAAAGGTTACATGGCCTTGGGAGAGATACAAAATATTACAACGAAATAAAATAAATATGCGAATAAGAATTAAATCGAAACGAGGGCGTTGGACTCTTTTTGCAAAGTTAAACTGATGAGGAATTAATTAATTAAAAAGAAAGAAAGAACTTGTTTTTTGGTATTTTTTAGTATTTTAGGATTTAATATGAAAAGAGAATTAATTAAAATAAATACTAACCCTAATTCTAATGGCTTTTAATTTATTAAGAAAAACATTGAATTTTAACCTAAATTAACCCTAATCTTTATATACAAATTTAATTATAAAAATAAATATTTAATTATTTGATTATTTATGAAAGAAAAATAAAAAGGATGAAAAATTATTAATTAATTAAACCCTAGTTCTATGTTTTTTAGATTTTTATTAAAAGAATTAAAATTAAACCTAATTTACACTAAATTTAATTATATGCATTTATTTATGAAAATACTAGAAATATAAAAATCTTTATTATTTTTCTCTTTTCTGATTTTTGGTGGTATTTTATGTTTTTTATGAAAATAATTAATTAATTGATTAAACACAATAATTAAAATAAAATAGAAATAATGAAAAAAGAAAATATTTTAAAATGGCAAACCTAGGGGGTATCAGTCCCCAATGTGGAGGTATATCTTGAGGAATCTGGCCCATTTAGCAAAGCCTGGTGGACTTTTTGAGTAACATGTGGCGCGTTGACTGGGACTCACCATGTGTCTCAATTCTTAGCCTTGTGATTGATGAAGCTGGACGCGTGGACGCTTGATTAGGAAGGTGTATGGTGCGCTCCAGTCTTGAAACTGCATGTGAACATGGATTGCAAAATAATATGGGAAATAATGAAGACCTGGGGCTCGAACCCAGGTCATGTACTTTACCAATCCTTATGCTTGCCAGTGGAGCCAGATGCGCGTGTTGTATATTAAATAAACTAAGAATAATATAATAAGAAGACAATGGTTAGTGGAAATCAGCGCGCGAAATTCAAAAGAGCCAATCATGGCTAGCCACCACATCATCTTCTTCATGGACTTTGTTTTTCCTGAAAATATAATAAAACATGGCAACGGTTTTTCCTGCGTTCTCTTAGGCCAGCTACTAAAAAATAGCGATTAGCCCTGTGACGCTCATAAATTGAGCGCGAGGGTCTCAAACTTTTCGTCCAAGCCTGCTGAATACGTTCATGGTACTGTGGTTCGCTAATTTTACGCTATTTGAAAACGCCCAATTCACAACTCTGAAAACCCTAGAATTTGGCAATGGTGAAATCGTCTACAGCTTGCAAAAACTCAATCAAGATAGATGGTTAGCTTCAGAATCACACAAGGAACATGAATCAAACATTAAAAAAGGCTAAATGCACATGAATTGGAATGCACGATTATGAAAAAAAAGTGAGAAAGGTTAGCTTCTGTACAACGATTCAAGAGGTTATGTTTGATGCTTTTGATCCAGAAAGATTGCTTGAGGTCTTAGGAGTGCAATGGGATGAAAATTTCGCCTTGAATCGTCCTGCAAAGATGTTTTCAGTTATGAGTTTTTTGCAAAAAATTCCAAGTTTGATGAATGGTTTCTAGCGCAGCTTTTTGGTCCATGGGATTAGGTTTGTGTTTAGGCTTATGTATTGAGTGAATTAGGTTAACAATTCTGATCAAAATCTCTTTCATTCATGGATTTTGAGATTTGATTTTCAAGATCTTTTTTCAAATATTTTCCATGTGCTTTTGCTCTCAATTATATCAATTCTCTCCAAATCTTTCCATATTGGATCATGCACGAGTTATTGAGTGGATTTCATGCAAAAAAGGATTGTAAAACTTAGGTTAAATATTTTCCATGTATTTAATTTGATTTAAATGAATTATTATAAATAAAAATTCAAATAAATAAATAAAAAATGAAGAAATACTTCCCTTTGGGCCAAGTGGTCGTGCACATGCCATGGATGATGAATTGTGGAAGAAAAATGGGCCCATTAGCAATTTTAGGTCATTTGAATCAATGTTGACTTTTCAAAATATCCAAAAATTTCCCAACTTCCACAAGGCATAACTTGCTCAATTTTTAAGCTTTTCTCATGTTCTTGGACATTTTGGAAAGGTCTTTGAGTCCTCTAACCAATGCCTTTGGTCCCATGTCATTTTGATTTACCAATATCAAGTTATGGCCTTTGACTTAAAGTCCCTTTTTGTTGACTTTTGAAAATGACCTATAATGTTGAAATTGATAACTTTTTGTGAGAGAATTTATTGGACTTTAATTATGAAGATGAGTTGTAGGAAATGTCTTTCTCTTCAAAATGAGCTTTGGATGGAATTTTTCTGATAATCCATGTGAAAGTTATGCCCTGGTCAATTTACAGTTGACTTTTTCAGCAGTCCAAATAAGGAAACTTTTGCATCTTGATGATTTTTGAGCCAAACTTTGAGAATCATGATCAAGCATTGATCAAATGATGTTTGTGGCTTCAAAATGAGATGTTGATCAAAAATTTGAACTTTTGACTGTCAAATGACCATTTTACCCCTATAGTTGACTGTAGTGCAATTAGGGTTTTTGACTGTGCAATTTTGTGCTGAAAGTCTTGAAACTTGATATGAGGATGCTTGACCATATTTTTAGGCATGTGAGACTTGATTGGACCTTTGGAAACTTCCTTTTCTTGATCAGAATACAAACCCTAATTTTGACTATTTAGGAGACCTTTGCACTGTGCAACCCTTGGGGAACTTTTGAAGCTTTGATTTGGCAATCTTTGAAGAATATGGGAGGGCAAATTTTGGGGTACAATAGTTGCCCCTGTTCAATCTTCTTAGACCTGAGGATGCAGATTGGCTGACGTGCCTTTCGTAATCCGAGGGTAGAAGATGATTGAACACTAGAGTGCCCAGAAATTTGCACTCACATAGTAGCAGTGTGCTGGTGGAATGGGCTTATAGATGCCATTTGGAGATTGATGGGGGATGATGGGCTTATAGATGCCATCTGGATGTTGATCGCGTAAGATATTCCTTAGCGAGAACTTGCGTACCTGCAAAACAGAAAAATGAGTACCTGACATGTTGCAGGAGTTGGTTTTCAGATGCTTGGTATAGATATGTCCTGACTGGTTACAGGAGCTGAGTCTGGAGCTTCACAAGATGATGAATGAACCAGGGATGGTTACTACCTTAGCATGAATGGTAAGAGAACCTTGGGTGACTTTAACTTCAACAACGCTCGTTGAGAAAATCTTGGTGGGAATTACCATCTTCGCAGTATCGGGAAGAGAACCAAAGGAAATTATAACCTGAAAGGGAATTACATCTCACGCACCGTCGGGGAGAGGACCATAGGAAATTATAACCTGAAAGGGAATTACATCTCACGCACCATCGGGGAGAGGACCAAAGGAAATTATAACCTGAAAGGGAATTACATCTCACGCACCGTCGGGGAGAGGACCATAGGAAATTATAACCTAAAAGGGAATTACATCTCACGCGCTGTCGAAGAGAGGACCAAAGGAAATTATAACCTAAAAGGGAATTGCATCTCACGCACCGTCGGGGAGAGGACCATAGGAAATTATAACCTAAAAGGGAATTACATCTCACGCACCATCGGGGAGAGGACCATAGGAAATTATAACCTAAAAGGGAATTACATCTCACGCACCGTCGGGGAGAGGACCATAGGAAATTATAACCTAAAAGGGAATTACATCTCACGCACCGTCGGGGAGAGGACCATAGGAAATTATAACCTACAAGGGAATTACATCTCACGCACCGTCGGGGAGAGGACCATAGGAAATTATAACCTAAAAGGGAATTACATCTCACGCACCGTCGGGGAGAGGACCATAGGAAATTATAACCTAAAAGGGAATTACATCTCACGCACCGTCGGGGAGAGGGCCATAGGAAATTATAACCTGAAAGGGAATTACATCTCACGCACCATCGGGGAGAGGACCAAAGGAAATTATAACCTGAAAGGGAATTACATCTCACGCACCGTCGGGGAGAGGACCAAAGGAAATTATAACCTGAAAGGGAATTACATCTCACGCACCGTCGGGGAGAGGACCAAAGGAAATTATAACCTGAAAGGGAATTACATCTCACGCACCGTCGGGGAGAGGACCAAAGGAAATTATAACCTGAAAGGGAATTACATCTCACGCACCGTCGGGGAGAGGACCAAAGGAAATTATAACCTGAAAGGGAATTACATCTCACGCACCGTCGGGGAGAGGACCAAAGGAAATTATAACCTGAAAGGGAATTACATCTCACGCACCGTCGGGGAGAGGACCAAAGGAAATTATAACCTGAAAGGGAATTACATCTCACGCACCGTCGGGGAGAGGACCATAGGAAATTATAACCTAAAAGGGAATTACATCTCACGCACCGTCGGGGAGAGGACCAAAGGAAATTATAACCTGAGGGAATTACATCTCACGCACCGTCGGGGAGAGGACCAAAGGAAATTATAACCTGAAAGGTAATTACATCTCACGCACCGTCGGGGAGAGGACCAAAGGAAATTATAATCTGAAAGGGAATTACATCTCACGCACCGTCGGGGAGAGGACCAAAGGAAATTATAACCTGAAAGGGAATTACATCTCACGCACCGTCGGGGAGAGGAGCAAAGGAAATTATAACCTGAAAGGGAATTACATCTCACGCACCGTCGGGGAGAGGACCAAAGGAAATTATAACCTGAAAGAGAATTACATCTCACGCACCGTCGGGGAGAGGACCAAAGGAAATTATAACCTGAAAGGGAATTACATCTCACGCACCATCGGGGAGAGGACCAAAGGAAATTATAACCTGAAAGGGAATTACATCTCACGCACCATCGGGGAGAGGACCAAAGGAAATTATAACCTGAAAGGGAATTACATCTCACGCACCGTCGGGGAGAGGACCAAAGGAAATTATAACCTGAAAGGGAATTACATCTCACGCACCGTCGGGGAGAGGACCAAAGGAAATTATAACCTGAAAGGGAATTACATCTCACGCACCGTCGGGGAGAGGACCAAAGGAAATTATAACCTGAAAGGGAATTACATCTCACGCACCGTCGAGGAGAGGACCAAAGGAAATTATAACCTGAAAGGGAATTACATCTCACGCACCGTCGGGGAGAGGACCAAAGGAAATTATAACCTGAAAGGGAATTACATCTCACGCACCGTCGGGGAGAGGACCAAAGGAAATTATAACCTAAAAAGGAATTACATCTCACGCACCGTCGGGGAGAGAACCATAGGAAATTATAACTTAAAATGGAATTACATCCCACGCACCGTCGGGGAGAGGACCAAAGGAAATTATAACCTAAAAAGGAATTACATCTCACGCACCGTCGGGGAGAGAACCAAAGCAAATTATAACCTCAAATAAAGACCTAATAACTTCTACTGAGTCTTCATCAGAAAAATCTGTTGGGAGTCGATTTAGCTAGACTAGAGAAGGCCTTGGACTGGATAAGAAATCTTTGGAGTTGATTAACTGAACCGGTCTAGGTCTTGAAATATGATTGAGAATTTAGCTGAATCTTTCCTGAAAGGTAAAAGTCAGTCATATGCAATGCATGATATGAACCAAGCCATAATGATCTCAACATAAATGAGATTTGTAAGATATCATGCGTCTATGCATGCTATAATGATGTATGTGATGTTTTAGGAATGTATGTTTTCGTCTAGGAAAGTAGATCCTTGACGGATGCCAGGAAGTCACTCCTGGGCTGATATTGAAGAATAGATTTTGCTTCCGCTGGGGATGATAGTTGCAAGAATACCAGTAGGAGAAGATGACTCCGTTGAGGAATAAACTTGGCAAATGGAAGATTCTGCGGGGAGAAAAATACTCTAGCGACCATGCTGGGAAGCAATACTCTGTGGGGAGAGAGATACTTTGATGAATTGTTGATAACAACTTGCTGAGGATATCTTTGCTGTATTGGAAGTATGATAGACTTCGCTGGGGATAAAAAGACTGTGTTGACGACGACCTTTCTGTGGCTTTTGGCTGAGGATAACCCAATTATATCCCGTTAAGGAAATAACTCTCTAAATAAAGCCGGTCGACGCGTTCGCGCTTTGCGAGGGATAAGCTTCCAGAATCTATTGGGGATAAGCTTAATGCTTGGGGGAGATGGATTCCAACTTTCCTTGGGAAACTGGATTGGACTTTCTGGGGAAGTTTTGATATGCTGGGGAAGTGATTCCTTTGAATGTCTGGTATACCGTCGGGGAACAATCTTTAGACCAGGACTGCCGGGGATGCTTGTTAAAAATACATATGCTGCTGGGGAGATGTTGAGATCTGCTGGAGGATACTCAACTTCCTTAAGATTTGATAACTGCTTTGCTTGAGGAGAGTATACTGCTTGCTGGCTCACTCTCTGGGGAATTAAGATACCTGGTTATGTTCTTCAGCCGAACCTGTTTTGATACCTTGGAGGACAGAACAATTAGATTGCTCTTAGACGACTCTTTATTGCCCCTGTTTCCAATGTTACCTGTGGAGGTGCTTGGTGATTGCCGATTGACAAATCTTCTTTTGGTAGGCGAGTGACAAGATGCTGGGACATAGTCGTACGCTTTTGATCCCTAACTTTTGCCTGGACCGCCCTTTCGGGTTTTCAGTCCATCGGGATACCCATTTTTGCCCAAGCCGCCTTTTCAGGTTTTCGACTTGCCGGGTGTACAGGTTTTTTCATTTCATCCCTTCATTTTGCCCGAACCCTTTTGGTTCGCCGGGAAGCCCTTATTTTTGCCTAGGTGTGTCAACCTAGCGGGTCTTTGATTATGCGTAGTATTTTTCCGACTATGTCTGTTCTCAGAAAGTAGGGAGTTGCCCCTGTTAGAAGTGTTTTGTCATGCCACCAGAAGATTTTCGACCAGGCAAGATTCGTTGTTGAAATGCCCCAGGTGGCTCATGCGGAGATTTGCCCCAGGCTATTTGACTTTTGAGAGATTCTCCGAATCTTGACTTAACTGCCCCAGATGATGGACAATAGTCATACCTGCCCCTTGATTGGAAGTGCTTCTGTTCATTAGGCATTCGTCGTGCGAATTTCTGTGTTGTTCAAACAAAAAGTCATATGCAAACAAAGTTATGTTAAAAATGCAAAGCATATGTCTGTCTTGAAGATTTTGAAAATGCATTCTTTTTCATAAAACAAGTGAATGTTTGTAAAACGTGATGTCAAACTCCGTATTTACCATAAGCCTTAAGGAGTCAGGATACCTTTCGTAACAATATGCTTTCGAACTAACCCATGCTTCAGCTAGGACTTTTAAGGGTTATAACGTGGCTTGGTTCACGGTTTAAGAAACAAAGGATAAAGGCTCAAATTTTATTTGTACCCACCCGCTCTTCGTGATGTTCTCCAAACCTAAACTCAGTTGATCATACGTTAGACCTTGTTTGAGTCTTTGTCCTGACTTTCCGGTGATGGTTCAGATGTTGACAATTTATTTTGAATAGGCAGTCATTTTTTGTCGAGGGTTGGTAAGACCTCTTTCTTTTTGATTTCGTTATCCCTATTTTTTGCCTGAGCTGTTTCCTTTTTGGAATTACAGTCAGCGGGATGCCCCAGTTTTGTAAGTCTCCTTCGTGGGTTTGACTTGATGGGCTTTTTATTTTTTGAAATAATGATTGCCTTTCTTTATTGATTATTCGGAACCATCACTGTCTTTCCTTGTTTTGTAAGGACCTCTTTGGTGCCATTCGTTATGCATTTGGATCAACTGAGAGACTACCCTGCCCCAGGTTATGATTAAGGGTTTTAAATTTCGAAAAGAAAAACTCCTACTTCTTTGGCTCGGATGGGTTGACGAGGGATTATCATCCTTATAACTCCAGTGTTTAGGGATTGAAACAATGCCTGTACCTCATCAGCGGGGTCTGTTCAAAAGCATACTGTAGATTATGGTATCGTTTTCGTCATCCTCCCTCAAGAGGCTTAGAATTATTAAGTGAGAGTTGATCATCAGAAAAAATATGAAAATAATTTGCATTTAGTGAATACGAATATATTGTTTCAGAACAGACATATGCGATGCATTAATGAAATAACAATGTTTAACATGAGTAAATGTTTGAACAAAAGAAAATTGCAACTTGAACATTCAAATGAACAAAAGTTTCTCAATCCTAGCCATGTTTTGGCAAGGGAGCAGTGATCACGTTGGGAGTCTCGGCGGGCTCGAACTCGATCTATTTAGCATCGATCATATTCTGAATCTTGTACTTTAGTGCCCAACAGTCCTCAGTATCGTGCCCCAGACTACCCGAATGGTAAGCGCACCTTGCTTCTGGGTTGTAGTT
This sequence comes from Vicia faba, assembly GCA_948472305.1. Taxonomy (NCBI): domain Eukaryota; kingdom Viridiplantae; phylum Streptophyta; class Magnoliopsida; order Fabales; family Fabaceae; genus Vicia; species Vicia faba. The sequence continues at coordinate 598,819,944 of OX451737.1, forward strand.
TGGAGAGGAAGTCTTTGGATTTGCAGGAGGGTTGATCACCGCAATCAGGTTCATCCTTAACATGTGCTGCAAAGCTCGTGACCATGACATGTTGATGTAGGTAAATTGTCTCTTAGGCTCGTCCGACCTGTTCTGATCAACCCGCTGTTCTTGGCGAGGTCGTTGTTGGCCCTGAGAAGTAGTAGCAACTCAGAGAGGTCTATTCATTGGACCCGACTTTTGCCTTCTTGGAAGCTGTTCCATGACCTGGTCCCTGATTTGGGCTGGTTGCTTCATGCCTTGAGGAAGCTGACTGATCGTGGCCCTCAGCTCTCCTTGCTCCTGAGCTAAACCTTGAATGAGGGCCCTTTGCCCCAGCATCTGGGTTTTCATTGTATCTACCTCAGCTTGTAGGCATTTCAGCCGTTCGTCCTTGTCATCCTCGGGACTTTCCTTGGCCAGATTCCCCATGAGGAGTGTCCTTAACTCTTCCTGCCCCTTGGATAGGCTTAGAAAGATCTCCCTGAACTGAGTCTCCTGAGCATGAAGACCCTGGTTATCTTGTTGGGAAGCCATTGCTGAAATAAACAGCGAACAGGGGTAAGTGACCTGCAACAAGGGTACCTGTAATGCAATGATATGTATGATATATATGCAATGTTTTCAAGGATCTCGCGGGGTAAACAAAAATTGTTAGAACTAGGTAGCTTGATTGAGGGAACTTCATGTTTGCTGAGATTCCTTCTTCAAGGGTCAAAGGCTCGCCATATCCAGTGGGTCATAGCCCCTGACTTTAATCATCATGTCTGGTTTTGATTTCCAAACAACCTTGGTTAGGGGAACCTTCTTCAAGAGTCAGAGCTCACCATATCAAGTGGGTCATAGCCCCTGACAACTTTGTCTAGAGGAAAATAAATCCTCTTTGCCCCTTGCTGGGATAGTTGATTCACCATGACCTGCATCACAAGCCCTTGAGATCCTTGAAGTGGGTTAGGATGTATGCAATGGTATGATGGTATGCTATGCATGGGGTAATATGGATAAACCCTGTTATGAGTCCCCATCAAGGACTGCAAACCAAAACCTGCAAGAAACTCAAGTAAAACCTGTCATGAGTCCCAGTTAAGGACTAAAAACAAAACCTGCAAGAAACTCGGTAAACCCTGTTAGGAGTCCTAATTAAGGACTGCAAACCAAAACCTGTAAGAAACTTAGGTACCCTGTTATGAGTCCCTATTAAGGACTATAAACAAAACTTGCAAGTAGTTCATGTGTCAGATAACAAGCATGCAAGTAGTCACGTACGAAGGCACGCAAGTCACACAAGAGAAACCCTTAGAGTTTAGGCCAGCATGAGGTCTGGGTATTACCCTCTTGAAGTTGGTGGGCTCAACCTGTCCTATCAGAAGTAACCGGGTTCTAAGGGTCCCAATATCACGGGATTGCTTTCATTGTTCATCGTTTCGATTTAGCCACTGAACTGGCGACCGAAATATTCCAGGAAAGCAACCCTCAATTGAGTGTAGTATCGAGTATCAACCAACCTCGGACTGCACCAAAGTCAGTTATCTCACTACCCTAAAGAGGCCAAGATAGTTCAATTAAGGTTCCTAAGGTCTGTTGATGCTTCACGACACCACGCGGAGGCCCCGTACTCTCCTTGACTGAACTCAAGGGTTACCGGTACACACCAAAGTGCCACATCAACGTAGCAGACTGTTTCAACCATGTCGGTATACCCCGCACAGTTCCCTCACAGCCTTGTTGCTACTTTCTAAGAAGGTATCCCCAGATCCGGGTTAGGATCTATAGAACTCCCGAGACAGTCCCACAATTTAAAGCACACAAGGAAAGCAATTGAAAACACAGTTATGAACTAACCCTAAGGTACACCTCACTTTATAAAGGATACCCAGCAGAGTCGCCAGTTCTGTGATCGGTGGATCCGAAACTGGCTGTTTAACGCTGGTTTCGCGAAATGTCGCGGAAGCAAGAGTCGCCACCGTCTTTTATTTTCTCCAAATGGAAAGGACAAAAGCACAGAAAAATTCCTTATAGAGATTGCTCTCGGTTCGGGAGGTAGGTTATAGAAAGGGAAGGTGTTAGCACCCTTTCTATCCATGGTTATCCATGGGCTCTTAGATACTTGCTCATTGTGTTTTCAAAAATGGTTTGTTTGCTTTTCAACTATGGGTTTTTAAAAAAAAGTTTCTTTGAAAATTCCAGTTCGACTCTTGTATCGGTCCTCAAGAGTGTTTGAAAAGTTGCTTTCGAAAGCTTTTTGAAAATGTGTTGGTGTGAAAAGTCTTTTTGAATTTGTTTTGAGATTAGAGCAAGTATCTACGAGAACCTACCTACCCTAAGGAATTCGTCTGTGTAAATGTCCTTTAAAGTAATGCCATCCCACCATTGAGAGGTAGGTAGCACCACCGTTGGAGGTGTTCGGGTCAATTCGAGGTTCGGGACATGGTGATCACCAGAGCAATGGGAAGACACCTTAGAAGCTACCCTCATGCCAGGTTCCCGGATCATGAGGACTTACTAAGACATCCTCTACTCGACGATCACCTTTCGAGGCAAGGCAACAGTGAGGCGTACCCTAGGGGTGGTGTGTGATTTGTGTGTCGTTTTCATTTGCATTTATCTTGTCATGTTATTGGTATTCTACGCTTGTTTTTTTTATTTTTGTCCATACATTCTTTCATGCTTTGATTAACAGTTAAAAATATTGCGGGAAAGTAAAAATTCTAAGCTATTACAAAAGGCGCGGGTCCACATCGCCAAAATTAAACCAGGACCCGATTTGACGGAAAAATAAAGAAAGTAAAAAAAGTGCGAGAAAACTAAAAGGTTACATGGCCTTGGGAGAGATACAAAATATTACAACGAAATAAAATAAATATGCGAATAAGAATTAAATCGAAACGAGGGCGTTGGACTCTTTTTGCAAAGTTAAACTGATGAGGAATTAATTAATTAAAAAGAAAGAAAGAACTTGTTTTTTGGTATTTTTTAGTATTTTAGGATTTAATATGAAAAGAGAATTAATTAAAATAAATACTAACCCTAATTCTAATGGCTTTTAATTTATTAAGAAAAACATTGAATTTTAACCTAAATTAACCCTAATCTTTATATACAAATTTAATTATAAAAATAAATATTTAATTATTTGATTATTTATGAAAGAAAAATAAAAAGGATGAAAAATTATTAATTAATTAAACCCTAGTTCTATGTTTTTTAGATTTTTATTAAAAGAATTAAAATTAAACCTAATTTACACTAAATTTAATTATATGCATTTATTTATGAAAATACTAGAAATATAAAAATCTTTATTATTTTTCTCTTTTCTGATTTTTGGTGGTATTTTATGTTTTTTATGAAAATAATTAATTAATTGATTAAACACAATAATTAAAATAAAATAGAAATAATGAAAAAAGAAAATATTTTAAAATGGCAAACCTAGGGGGTATCAGTCCCCAATGTGGAGGTATATCTTGAGGAATCTGGCCCATTTAGCAAAGCCTGGTGGACTTTTTGAGTAACATGTGGCGCGTTGACTGGGACTCACCATGTGTCTCAATTCTTAGCCTTGTGATTGATGAAGCTGGACGCGTGGACGCTTGATTAGGAAGGTGTATGGTGCGCTCCAGTCTTGAAACTGCATGTGAACATGGATTGCAAAATAATATGGGAAATAATGAAGACCTGGGGCTCGAACCCAGGTCATGTACTTTACCAATCCTTATGCTTGCCAGTGGAGCCAGATGCGCGTGTTGTATATTAAATAAACTAAGAATAATATAATAAGAAGACAATGGTTAGTGGAAATCAGCGCGCGAAATTCAAAAGAGCCAATCATGGCTAGCCACCACATCATCTTCTTCATGGACTTTGTTTTTCCTGAAAATATAATAAAACATGGCAACGGTTTTTCCTGCGTTCTCTTAGGCCAGCTACTAAAAAATAGCGATTAGCCCTGTGACGCTCATAAATTGAGCGCGAGGGTCTCAAACTTTTCGTCCAAGCCTGCTGAATACGTTCATGGTACTGTGGTTCGCTAATTTTACGCTATTTGAAAACGCCCAATTCACAACTCTGAAAACCCTAGAATTTGGCAATGGTGAAATCGTCTACAGCTTGCAAAAACTCAATCAAGATAGATGGTTAGCTTCAGAATCACACAAGGAACATGAATCAAACATTAAAAAAGGCTAAATGCACATGAATTGGAATGCACGATTATGAAAAAAAAGTGAGAAAGGTTAGCTTCTGTACAACGATTCAAGAGGTTATGTTTGATGCTTTTGATCCAGAAAGATTGCTTGAGGTCTTAGGAGTGCAATGGGATGAAAATTTCGCCTTGAATCGTCCTGCAAAGATGTTTTCAGTTATGAGTTTTTTGCAAAAAATTCCAAGTTTGATGAATGGTTTCTAGCGCAGCTTTTTGGTCCATGGGATTAGGTTTGTGTTTAGGCTTATGTATTGAGTGAATTAGGTTAACAATTCTGATCAAAATCTCTTTCATTCATGGATTTTGAGATTTGATTTTCAAGATCTTTTTTCAAATATTTTCCATGTGCTTTTGCTCTCAATTATATCAATTCTCTCCAAATCTTTCCATATTGGATCATGCACGAGTTATTGAGTGGATTTCATGCAAAAAAGGATTGTAAAACTTAGGTTAAATATTTTCCATGTATTTAATTTGATTTAAATGAATTATTATAAATAAAAATTCAAATAAATAAATAAAAAATGAAGAAATACTTCCCTTTGGGCCAAGTGGTCGTGCACATGCCATGGATGATGAATTGTGGAAGAAAAATGGGCCCATTAGCAATTTTAGGTCATTTGAATCAATGTTGACTTTTCAAAATATCCAAATATTTCCCAACTTCCACAAGGCATAACTTGCTCAATTTTTAAGCTTTTCTCATGTTCTTGGACATTTTGGAAAGGTCTTTGAGTCCTCTAACCAATGCCTTTGGTCCCATGTCATTTTGATTTACCAATCTCAAGTTATAGCCTTTGACTTAAAGTCCCTTTTTGTTGACTTTTGAAAATGACCTATAATGTTGAAATTGATAACTTTTTGTGAGAGCATTTCTTGGACTTTAATTATGAAGATGAGTTGTAGGAAATGTCTTTCTCTTCAAAATGAGCTTTGGATGGAATTTTTCTGATAATCCATGTGAAAGTTATGCCCTGGTCAATTTATAGTTGACTTTTTCAGCAGTCCAAATAAGGAAACTTTTGCATCTTGATGATTTTTGAGCCAAACTTTGAGAATCATGATCAAGCATTGATCAAATGATGTTTGTGGCTTCAAAATGATATGTTGATCAAAAATTTGAACTTTTGACTGTCAAATGACCATTTTACCCCTATAGTTAACTGTAGTGCAATTAGGGTTTTTGACTGTGCAATTTTGTGCTGAAAGTCTTGAAACTTGATATGAGGATGCTTGACCGACCATATTTGTAGGCATGTGAGACTTGATTGGACCTTTGGAAACTTCCTTTTCTTGATCAGAATACAAACCCTAATTTTGACTGTTTAGGAGACCCTTGCACTGTGCAACCCTTGGGGAACTTTTGAAGCTTTGATTTGGCAATCTTTGAAGAATATGGGAGGGCAAATTTTGGGGTACAACACAGTTCAGCAAAAATAAAAAAAAGAGAGCACAAACAGCAGAAGCAAAAAAACTGCCTCCAAACTCAATCAAACCTGCCTCCAAACACCAGAAGCAAGCTAACAAACACAGAAAACCTGTTAGACTGCATAACCTGCCTAAAACCATTCAAACAAGCTCAACAAAAGGCTAAAACCTGCCTCAAAACTCATCCACCTGTAAAGCCTGCTTTCAAAACCTTCAAACTGCTAAACATGTTCAAAAGGCCCAACCTGTTTAAACTGCAAGCCAAAAACTTTGAAACCAGAAAAACTATCAAACAGAGCATGCCTCACAAAATAGCAGAACCTGCCTTCAACAAGCAAAAACCTGTAAAACTGCTTGTAAACACAAGCACCAAGAATCACACAAGCCAGTTCAACTTGTAAAACTCATCAAACTGCTATAAAAAACACAAGCCTATTCAAACCTGCAAAACTGCAAGTTTAAGAATAACTCAAGCTTGCCTTCCAAAACACCAGCCTGCCTTCAAAAGCAAAACTGAAAAACTACTCAAGCCTGCATTACAAGAACTCAGGCCCAACTACAAACTCAAACAAATCCAAAACCAAAGAACAAATAGCAATTCTCAGAACAAATAAAGTTCATCATCAAAAGTCAGCATTCAAAGAAGAGGAAAAAGTCAGAAGTGAAGAGAACAACAAGCAATCCTCAGAACAAAGTTCATCATCAGAATATCAGGGTCCACAAAGAGAGGAAGAGTTTAGAAGCAGAGTAGTCTCAGAAAAGAATCATCATCAACTCAAGCCATACAAAAGCTAACAACAAACAAACTTCAAAGTTCATCATCATTAGAATATCAATGGCCAACAGAAAAGAGGAGTTTTATAAGTAAAAGAATAGTTTTCAGAAACAAAGTCATCATCAAACAAAGATACAGAAATACCAAAAGTGAGCTAGCATCATCATCACGCTCCTCCTCTTCCGGCCACCGAGAGCACCGCCATTCCAACCCTCCATCCGTTCCCCAGAGACGAAGCCACCAAGGTATCAGTTTCCCTCCTTCTTTTTCTGCATCACCATATCATAAATATCAAAGGTCAAAGCTTTGTAAAACGATAACATGCAAGAGTAAAACCTAAACCCTAAAACGCGCTTAGAACGAAAAACGTACCTTCTCAAACCACTGCCTCGTACCGTCGTGGAGAGGAGATGGGTGGAGGTAGCGCTCTGGCGACTGGAAGGTTGAAGGAGTAATCAGAAGTTCATGGTTGAGAATAAGGAGAGAGACGAAGAAGACGAGAGAAGGAGTGGCGCCGTTTACAAACTGTAAACCCTAGGTTCTGAGTGACCAAAACACAAACCCTAAAAATTATTGTACAATATCTCAATTGGGCCTGTGCGCCCCACTATGCCAAGCCCACTTCATGCCTACTAAGCGCGCCCCACCCCTTTTATTCCTTCTGGCCCTTTCTGCTCTTCTTCCAATTGGGCCTGCTCCTTAACAACATTTCTAATGCCCATCTTTCTCTTTAATTCCATTTTTTCTTTAAAACTAATACTTTTTTACCACTTTATCTTCATTTTTATAATCTAATTCTTTTTTCTCTTTTGTTAAATAAAAGAATATATTAAATTTTTGTATAAAATTTTCTTAATAGTTTTCATCACATTTAATAACACAAAAATACATAAATAACGGAACTTTAACTTAAACAATTTTTATTTCCTTTAAAGCTCATTGTTTATATAATTAACAAAATATAAATAAAATAATACATAATCTTTTTAGGTTAGAATTTTCATTTGATCATTTGTAAATAAATATACACATCTCATATCTCTTTAATTTTCATCATCTTATACCTTGTTATATTTTTACATTGAGAATGCGACAAGTTCAATTTGGTTGTAACATAATACTTGGACATTATTATTCTGATAAGACTCATCCCCATTTGTAAACATTTGTACCCCCATCCCCGGATACTTATTTGTAATAAGTTAAACTTTAAATTCCCGCAATTTATCGCTTTCCATATACTGTGTATCAATTAGGGTTTGTATGCGAAGATTCAAAATCAATCGCTAGATAACCTAATACAAGATAAATGCATGAAAATCAATACACAATTCACACTTGCACCTCTAGGGTAACCTCGCTTGTTGCCTCGGAAAATACAATCATGTCCCTCGAGTATGAGACACTCTAGCAAATGTCCCTTCAATAAACAAAGATCGTAGTCCCTCAATGACCCTCGATGTTGCCTTCGATAAAATGATCTCGTCCCTTACAAAATTGCTAGAGCGTCTCACAAGTTGCCTTCAATGATCGTATACGGTGACCCGCGCCTGTCCCGTTTAACATCCTAACACAAGGTTGTTCACCAAATACAATGGTGAAACAACACTGTTAAAAGGGTTAAAAACATAAGAAAGATCTTTGAGTAAAATAGGGCAGACAACTCTTAGTTACTTGATCGAAAATATTGCAAAACATCCTTGCCATTTTCAAACACACTTCACAACACAACTTCAAAACAATTTCAAAACAACTTTCAAAACATTGAATTATCTTTTCAAAAAGACACACACCTTCGTATATATTCAAACAAGAATCATTACAAGGGTTGCCTAGACAAGGCATCTTTTTCAAAACATTTTCAAAACCACACACACAAAGCACCATTTCAAACAAGTGAAAAGCGAAGGCAAGTGATCTAAAACAAGTAACTAAGAGCCCATGGATAACCATGGATGAAAAGGGTGCTAGCACCTTCCCTTTTCATAATCTACCCCCCGAACCCAAGAAAACATCTCAAAGGTCTTTCCTGTGCTTTTTGGCCTTTCCTTAGGATAAAATAAAAAGTCGGTGGCGAATCTTGCTAAACCGAATAAGTACGAAAACAAATGCAAAATCCCAAGTCAGTTCTCCCACCGTATCACAACCGTATCGACAGATCAAATTATGCCGAATGAACCGTGCCACGATATTCTTGGTTATGGTAGCAAAGGAAGCTGCTTCAACCCACTTCGTAAAGTAATCAATCGCCACCAGGATGAAATGATGCACATTGGATGTCGTAGGTCTGATCTCACTGATCATATCAATGCCCCACATTGCAAAAGGCCAAGGCGCTGTCAAGACGTTCAGAGGAACTGGAGGTATGTGCACCTTATCAGCATAAACCTGGCACTTGTGACATGTTCGAGAATGCTGATAACAGTCGGCTTCCATTGTGGACCAGTAGTATCCTGCCGGGAGGATTTTCTTTGCCATGGTATGTCCACTGGATTGGGTTCCGAAGGTACCTTCATGTAACTCTACCATGATCCTTTCTGCTTCAGCCTTATCCATACAACGCAGTAAGGTTGAATCATGGTTACGCTTGTAGAGAATGTCATTGCTGATGAAGAACTTTGCCGCGAACCTCCTTAGAAACTTCTTATCATTAATAGATGTACCATCGGGGTATTCTTGAGCTTCAAGGTACCTCTTCACCTCATGATACCAGGGCTTTTCTATTACCTTCTCAGTCTCAAGATCCCAGCAATGCGCAGGTTCGTCCAATCTTTCAATAATGATCTGGGGAGCCTCGTTGTCCCAATTGACTTTGAACATAGAAGACATTGTATCTAGCACGTCCGCCAACTGATTCTCCTCTCTAGGGAAGTGTCCAAAGGTTATCTCCTCGAAATGGGGAAGCAATGTCAACACATACTCCTTATAAGGGATAAGATTCGGGTGTTTCGTATCCCACTCGCCTTTGATCTGACTGATCACGAGAGCGGAATCTCCGAAGACACTTAGAAACTTAATCCTTAGGTCAATTGCAGCTCGAAGACCCATGATGCACGCTTCATAATCTGCCATGTTGTTGGTGCAGTTGAAACATAGTCGGGCGGTAAATAGAGTATGAGAGCCTTTAGGAGATATGATCACGGCGCCAATGCCATTACCTAAAGCGTTCGAAGCTCCATCAAAGTACATAGACCATCGAGATCCTTCCTCAGGTCCTTCATCCGGTCCAGGTATCTCACAATCAGTTACCAACATGATATTCTCGTCCGGGAATTCAAAGTTCATAGACTGGTAATCATCCACTTCCTGGTGTGCCAAATGGTCTGCCAATACACTTCCTTTGATTGCTTTTTGAGTTGTGTACTGGATGTCATACTCAGTCAATATCATCTGCCATCTTGTTATTCTTCCGGACAAGGCATGCTTTTCAAAGATATACTTGATTGGATCCATCTTTGAAATCAACAGAGTAGTGTGAGTCAGCATATACTGTCTCAGCCGGCGAGCAGCCCATGCCAAAGCGCAGCAAGTTTTCTCGAGCAGTGAGTATCGGGTATCACAGTCGGTAAACTTTTTGCTAAGGTAATATATAGCATGCTCTTTTCGTCCAGACTCGTCATGCTGCCCCAACACACACCCCATTGAATTGTCAAGTACTGTCAAGTATAAGATCAGAGGTCTCCCTTTAACTGGTGGCATTAGGATATGTGGCTCTTGGAGATACTCTTTGATCCTTTCGAAAGCGGCCTGACATTCATCGTTCCAACGTACCACTTGATCTTTCTTCAGCAACTTGAAGATTGGCTCACAAGTAGCAGTTAGGTGTGAGATGAATCAGACAATGTAGTTCAGACGTCCTAGAAAGCCTCTGACCTCTTTCTCTGTTCTGGGAGCTGGCATCTCTTGTATGGCTTTCACCTTGGCAGGGTCCACTTGAATACCTTTGTCGCTTACACTTGAATACCTTTGTCGCTTACAATAAAACCTAGCAGCTTACCCGACCTCACCCCGAAGGTGCACTTGTTCGGGTTTAGCCTCAGCTTGTACAACTTCAACCTGTCAAACAACTTCTGTAGATGGTCAAGGTGTTCCTCCTCAGTCTGGGACCTTGCAATCATATCGTCGACGTATACTTTAATCTCATGATGGATCATGTCATGAAATAAAGCAACCATGGCACGTTGATACGTTGCCCCAACATTTTTCAACCCAAAAGGCATGACCTTGTAGCAAAAGGTACCCCACTGAGTAACAAAGGTGGTCTTCTCCATGTCTTCGGGAGCCATTTTTATCTGATTATAGCCGGAGAAACCTTCCATAAAGGAGAAGACCTTGTGCTGAGCAGTATTATCAACCAGAACGTCGATATGAGGTAGAGGGAAATCGTCCTTGGGGATCGCCCTGTTCAAATCCCTGTAGTCAACACACATTCGAACCTTCCCATCCTTCTTCGGCACAGGAACCACATTGGCGACCCACTGAGGGTAAGAAGTAACTGCTAGAAAATCGGCGTCAAACTGTTTCATAACTTCAGCCTTGATTTTCTCAGACATCTCTGGGCACATACGGTGAACCTTTTGTTTCACTGAAGGACAGTCTTCCTTGGTAGGCAGGCGATGAACCACAATGTCGGTATCCAACCCAGGCATATCTTCGTAGGACCAGGAAAAGATCTCAACGTAGTCACGCAGCATCTGAATCAATCGTCATTTCACACTAGGCTCCAGATTAGCACCAACCTTGACTTCCTTCTTATCTGTCTCAGTACCCAGATTCACTGTTTCCACTGGCTCTTCATGTGGCTGAATGGCCCTCTCTTCCTGGAGTAGTAGTCTTGCAAGTTCAACAGGCACTTCACAATCATCTTCACCTTCGTCTTCGGCTAAGTTGATCGGATTTTCGAAGTCATAACTGGCAGTAGCAGAGTCGTTTCCAGTGAGATCCAGAGTGGATGTGGACCTGTATATGTGAGTGTGTGTAAAATAGCTATTTTGCAATATATAATAAAGAAAAACAAGGAGCGCAAAATTTGAAATGCAAGAACGTCCAATGTTTTTATTAATGATATATGAAAATGACACACAAAAGCCCTCACAAATGAAGCCATGATGCCCCGGGTAAGACACCGGACTATAAAGTTTCAAAACATTGTCTATTACAAATTCAAAACAAAAAGTTTCATTACTGGGTAACAAAAGTAATAGGGATGAAGTCCTTTGTTGTCCAGTTGATTGGTCCCCCGTTGGTCGTAGGATAGATCCAACTGTCGAATTCAGACTCCTCCACATCATCTTCAATGGCATTTACTCCCGAGTTGCTGATGAACACAGGAGGTCTTCCAATCCTTGTACTTCGAACAGCCTTTTGAGCTTCTGCAGTGAAACCCAAACCAAACTTGTTAGTCTTCTGTGTAAAATCAGGAAGTCGGCCCCAATTTGCACACTCACCCTTCTCAATAACAGCCCGGTCATCCTTTAAGGAAGCCATCTTCATAGGAGAATCTTCAACCACAGTCTCAGCTGATGCCAGTGTTTGGGGAACCTCTTCAAAGTGCTGGAATAGGGTCTCAATGAACTCCCCATCCATCTCTACGTATCTGAACGAGTTGAGGTGGCTGACCATATACTCTTCCTCCCCTTGTACTGTCACAATCTTCCCTTTGACCGGGTATTTCAGCTTCTGGTGGAGCGTTGAGGTTACGGCCCCAACTTTATGGATCCATGGACGACCCAGCAAACAAGAGTAGGATGGCCGAATGTCCATCATGTAGAACGTAGAATTGAAGACCTGAGAACCAACTTTAATTGGAATATCAACTTCACCATGTACCATCCTTTTAGACCCATCAAAGGCCCTGACAACAATGTTGCTTGGCTTTAGCTCCAACCCTTCACAATCCAACCGGTCTAGAGCTTTTTTGGGCAAGACGTTCAATGAGGAACCAGTATCAACCAATACATGTGCAAGAGTAGTGCCCCTGCATTCAATGGAGACATGCAGGGCATCATTATGATTTTTCCCCTTGGTAGTCAAATCGGCGTCGGAGAAACCCAAACCATTATCAGCAGTTAAATTGGCCACACAATCCGTAAACTGATCATCTGACGTCTCTTGTGGCACATGGGCAGTCTTCAGAAAGGTAATCAGAGCCTTGGCATGGGCCTCTGAGCACAGCAATAGTGACAACATAGAAATCTTGGATGGGGTTTTCCCCAGTTGCTCAACTACATTATAATCACTCTTCTTAATAATCTTCAGAATCTCTTCCATCTCTCGTTTGGAAGCTTCAACAGTAATTGTCTTTGGTGCCTCCGTCTGGGCAGGCACATCAGTGGAGATCCCTTTACCCCGAGCGTCAGATGACTCGGCGACAGGGGCAGGACTAGGAACTTGATCAGGAATGGAAATAGGTACACTTGCAGGTGTAATGACGACAGGTCTTCGGACAGTTGGTGGAACAATATCAGGTGAGAAAAGTCTACCGCTGCGGGTGACTTTATCAGGTCCAGTAATGTTTCTGATGTCAGTACCAACGTCCAACTCTTGCTTAACTCCAAGAACATAAACATCAGCCCCATAGTGCCAGGGGACAGCTTTGTCAGAGGTGTAGGGGATGGGCCCCAGAACAGTGATGATTACAGGTGCGATCTTCGGAACATATGTAATTCTAACAGGCTTCCTCGAGGGAGCCTTGGAAGAATTGTCGAAAATGTTAATAATGGAAACTTCTTCAGAATGAACGGAAGGAACATCAGTCTTTTCAAACAGGATCTCCTTACTATCCATCAAGTTTTGGATACCTGACTTTAGGAATGGGCAACCGGTAGGTAAAACAGAACACATATGGCAACCTTCGCCACAGCCCGGAAATAAACCGGCTAGCAACAGGTTCTTCTTAACAGTCATTAGAGGGGTAACAATTTCATCCACAGAAACTACAAACAAGTCTTCCTCTACAACATTTACTCTATGTTTGGGCATGGGAGCAGTCACAACATTAGGCCTCTCGTGCGCCTCGAACTCAATCTCCTTTGCATCAATTAAGTCTTGTATCTTGTTCTTCAAAGCCCAACAATCATCTGTATTATGCCCCGGGCTATCAGAGTGATAAGCGCAGCGGGCATTAGGGTTACACCTTGGTGATGTTATATTTGAATTCTTTGGGGGTTCCCTTTGAGTCACCAGATTACTCTTCAGCAACTGTGGCAGAATTTGAGATAAGGTCATGATGAGACGAGTGAATTGCCTCTTAGGTCTTTCATCCTTTTGTTGATTGTTATACTGAGGAGCACCAGGAGGTTTTGAAATAACAACCGCATTGACAGCTTGGCAGTGTTCAGGTCTACTCTGTCTTCTTGCACTGTAGACAGCTTGGCAGTGTTCAGGTCTACTCTGTCTTCTTGCACTGTAGACAGCACTGGACTCTTTCTTAAACGGCTTCTTCTTGATGCTTGATGAGGCACCCTTCTGTATCTTCCCAGCCTTAATACCAGCCTCAATCCTCTCACTAGTCAAAATAAGATCTGTAAACCCAGCAGAAGAGCTTCCAATTAAGTGGTTGAAGAATGGACCAGACAGGGTCCCCAAAAACATGTCAACAAGTTCACGATCAGCCAAAGATGGTTGCACCCTTCCGGCAAGGTCTCTCCACTTCTGAGCATACTCTTTAAATCCTTCACCCGTTGCTATTGACATACCTTGGAGTTGGGTACGCGTAGGAGCGAGGTTGGAGTTGTACTGATACTGCTTGTAGAATGCAGTAGCCAAATCTTCCCAGCTGCGGATACTGGCTCCGTCCAACTAATAGAACCACTCAAGCTGAGTCCCTGAGAGACTGTCTTGAAAGAAATGGATCCATAAGTTCTTATCAGCAGTGTAAGGCTGGATCTTCCTCACATATGACCGGAGGTGCAGCTTCGGACAGGAAGCTCTGTCATACTTGGCAAAGGCTGGCGCCTTGAATTTATGGGGAATCACCACCCCAGATGATATACCTAGATCTCTGAAGTCCAAACCGGGCACCTTCTGAATTTCCATAGCGCTCAAACGGTCTTCCAGTTGTTTGTACTTATCCTCAGCAGGAGGATATTGTTCTTCATCATAGTCCGTCTCGTTGTCGGAGACCACAGGGCTAGAAGCCCTCCTTTCTTGTGGACTATCTTTCCCTCCAGATGAGGTGGTCAAATCTACTTCATTCTGTAGCCTGTTTCCAAACCTGCGCCCAGTGTTGAACAGGATGGTCCTCTTCTTCTTCTTCTTCTTCTCTTTCAGAATCAAGGTCTTCAGGTCCTGCTGACCCTTAGCTAGATTCATGAACAACTCTTGAAACTGGGCATTCTGGGCCTGAAGGGCCTTAATAGCTTGCTCAGTTAAAGGTTCAGTAGACATGATGATTGCTGAAGTAAACAGCGAAGAAGATAAGAGACCTGTAAAGGGTACCTGTTTATGAAGTGCATGGGATGAAATGCGTATGATTTATGATTTCAAAGACAATCGGGATTCAAATTTGTAAACAAGAAAGGAAACACACTTTATTAGATTTAAACTTCAAAATTTAAATTGTTCAACAAATTGCCCTTAAGGCGTTACAAGAATGGAAATACTGAAAAGTAAACAAAAACTGGAAAGGAAATCATCAAAGGTCCATCAATGCTCCCATGGTCTCTTCTTATCAGTGCGGACATAGTCGTTGAGAGTCCGCTCATTCTCTAACTGCCTGGTCAACCTCTGGATCTTTTGCTCCTGTTCGTTGAACTTCTCCCGATAAGAATCCCATTCTTCCCGCAGTTGCATCCAAGATCTCTTCAGTTCCCCAATGTCAGTGGGCATATAAGGATGGAGAATGGTTGGAAGAACCCCTTCTTCATTAGAAAATTCAAGAGTGACAGGCCGGACGGCTTCATATGGCATACCTAGTGTTGCACCCCAAAATTTTCCCTCCCATATTCTCCAAGAAATTTCCAAGTCAAAGCTGCAAAATTCCCCAAGGGTTGCACAGTGTAAAGGTCTCCTATACAGCCAAAACTAGGGTTTGTGTTCTGATCAAGAAGATGAAGTTTTCAAAGGCCCAATCAAGTCTCACATGCCTACAAATATGGTCAAGTATCCTCATATCAAGTTTCAAGGCATTCAGCTCAAAATTGCACAGTCAAAACCCTAAATTGCACTACAGTCAACTGTAGGGGCAAAATGGTCATTTGACAGTCAAAAGTTCAAATTTTTGGTCAACATATCATTTTGAAGCCACAAACATCATTTGATCAATGCTTGATCATGATTCTCAAAATTTGGCTCAGAAATCATCAAAGATGCAAAAGTTTCCTTATTTGGACAGCTGAAAAAGTCAACTGAAATTGACCAGGGCATAACTTTCACATGGATTATCAGAAAAATTCCATCCAAAGCTCATTTTGAATAGAAAGACATTTCCTACAACTCATCTTCATACTTCAAGTCCAAGAAATGCTCTCACAAAAAGTTATCAATTTCAACATTATAGGTCATTTTCAAAAGTCAACAAAAAGAGACTTTAAGTCAAAGGCCATAACTTGAGATTGGTAAATCAAAATGACATGGGACCAAAGGCATTGGTTAGAGGACTCAAAGACCTTTCCAAAATGTCCAAGAACATGAGAAAAGCTTAAAAATTGAGCAAGTTATGCCTTGTGGAAGTTGGGAAATTTTTGGATATTTTGAAAAGTCAACTTTGATCCAAATAACCTAAAAATGCTAATGGGCCCATTTTTCTTCCATGATTCATCATTCCAAGCATATGCACGACCACTTGGCCCAAAGGGAAGTATTTTCTCATTTTTTATTTATTTATTTGAATTATTATTTATATTAATTCATTTAAATTATTTAAATACATGAAAAATATCTAACTTGCCTTAACAAATCTTTTTATACATGTTTTGCCATCAAGATTTCGTGCATATGCTAATTAGGAAAGAATTGGATTGATTGGATGCTAATTGGCACAAGAACACTTGAAAAAGATTGAAAAAAGATCCTTAACAAATCAAATCTCCAATTCATGAATACAAGAGATTCTAGTCAATTTTCTTAACCTAATTGATTCACTACAAATGCCTGAACACAACCCTAATGCCCATACACTGAAAGCTGCGCAAGAAAGGCCACTACAAACTTGAAATTTTCTCCATAAAACTCAATTCTAAAATCATTGTTAGAGGTGGATTCAAGGCACGAAATTTATTCCAATAGCTTCCTCAAGGATTACTGATCACATTCCAATCAGAATCATCCATCACCACGCCAAGAATTGGTAAAACGAACTCAAACTGTATCAAGAAATTTTCAGAATCGTGCATCATGATTTAAGCATCTTTTGTAATTTTTATTCATTGATTCATGATTGTTATCTTGTCCTGAAACTAACCAATGCATTTAATTGAGTTTTTACGTTGTATACGTGATTTCACCATGGCCAAGTTCTAGGGTTTTGCAAGCTTCAGATTGGGGCTTTTCACCCAAGGAAAAATTAGAGCTCGTGAATACCACCATTGACATGAGCGCGCCTGGACGAAGAGATCCCAACCCTCGCGCCTAATTTATGTTCAAAGATAACCTAATCGCTATTTTCTGGTATATGGTCTTAGGCAACGCGTCTAAAACCGTTGCTCAATGTTTTATATTTCAGGGAAGGTGGAGAAGATGATTACATGTCACACGTTGATTGGCTTATTCAAAATCTCGCGCGCATTTCCAAGCCATTAACCCACTTTCTTTTTTGTTATTTGTTTGTCTAATATATATCAAACGCGTTTGGTTGGCACAGCTGGTCAGAGAAAACATTGGCAAGGCATATGACCTGGGTTCGAGTCCCAGGTCTTCAATATTCCCATTTATTTTTCTTCAATTAACGTTCACGTGCAGTGCTGAGGTGAGGGATCATGATACACCTCCTAATCCAAGCGTCCACGCGTCTAGCATATCCAGATCAAAGGCTCAAGGTTGCTGAACACCATAAATGCAAGTCAACGCACCACATGTGATCTTGAAAAGTCCAACGAGGCCAAAGCTAAATGGGCTAGATTGCTGGGCTCATACCTCCATATTGGGGACTTCCACCCCCCCTGGTTTGCAATGTTTTTTAATTTTCTTTATGTTTTATTTTATTTTCAATTATTTGTTTATTTGTTTTGTTGTTTTAATTTAATTAATTATTTTTTAACAAAATACAAAAACATCATAAAAAATCAGAAAAGGCAAAAAATATAATAAATATTTTATTTTAATATTTTCTTGTAAATAATTGTATATAAATAAACTTAGAATAAATTAGGGTTTTGATATTAATTCTTTTCACAATAAAAATAAAAAATGTAGAACTAGGTTTAATTGATAATTTTTATTCCTTTTTAATTTTTCTTTTTATAATAATATTTATTTTATTTATTTCTATAATTAAATTTGCATGTAAATTAACTTAGGTTTAAATTAGGTTAAAATTCAATATTTTTCATAATAAATTTAAAAGCCATTAGAATTAGGATTTGCATTCAATTTTAATTTTAATTAATTCTCTTTTTCATATTAAATCATAAAACACTAAAAATACCAAAAACATCTTCTTTTAATTTTAATTTGTAAATTAATGTTAATATTTTGCAAAAGGGTCCAACGCCCTCCTTTCGACTTAATTGTTTAATTTCGCATCTTTATTTTATTCCGCTTAAATAATTATGTATCTCTCCCGAAGCTTTGTAACATTTACTTCTCGCACCTTTATTTCTTTTTCTTTATTTATTTTCCGTCAAATCGGGTCCGGTTTAATTTTGGCGATGTGGACCCGCGCCATTTGTAATAGCTTTAGATTTATTTTCCTCGCAAACTTTTAACTGTTAACAAAGCATGCAAGAATGAATGACCATAATAAAATCAAGCGTAGATCACTTTAACATGACAAGACAAATACAAATGAAAACGACACACGAATCGCACACACCACCCCTAGGGCACGCCTCACTGTTGCCTTGCCTCGAAAGGTGATCGTCGAGTAGAGGATGTCTTAGTAAGTCCTCATGATCCGGGAACCTGGCATGAGGGTAGCTTCTAAGGTGTCTTCCCATTGCTCTGGTGATCACCATGTCCCGAACCTCGAATTGACCCGAACACCTCCAACGATGGTGCTACCTACCTCTCAATGGTGGGATGGCACTACTTTAAAGGACATTTACACAGACGAATTCCTTAGGGTAGGTAGGTTCTCTAGATACTTGCTCTAAATTTCAAAACAAATCAAAAATACTTTTCACACCGACACCTTTTCAAAAGCTTTCGAAAGCAATTTTTCAAACACTCTTGAGGACCGATACAAGAGTCGAACTGGAATTTTCAAAGAAACTTTTTTTAAAACCCACAGTTGAAAAGCAAACAAACCATTTTTGAAAACACAATGAGCAAGTATCTAAGAGCCCATGGATAACCATGGATAGAAAGGGTGCTAACACCTTCCCTTTCTATAATCTACCTCCCGAACCGAGAGCAATCTCTTTAAGGAATTTTTCTGTGCTTTTGTCCTTTCCATTTGGAGAAAATAAAAGACGGTGGCGACTCTTGCTTCCGCGACATTTCGCGAACCAGCGTTAAACAGTCAGTTCCAGATCCACCGATCACAGAACTGGCGACTCTGTTGGGGATACTTAAAGTGAGGTGTACCTTAGGGCTAGTTCATAACTGTGTTTTCACTTGTATTGATTTGCTTGCTTTACTTTTGTGGGTTGCATCGGAGATACATAGATCCTAACCCGGATCTGGGGATACCCTGTTTAGGTAGCATAAGCTGTGAGGGACCTGTCCGGCGTAGACCGACACAGGTGAAGCAGTGGCTACGTTGGTGTGGCACCTTAGTCTGTACCGATATCCCTTGTGTCGCAACGAGGAGAATATGGGTCTTCTAAGGAGTCATTAAGCACCAACAACCTTAGAACCTTAATTGACACAACTTGGCCTTTAGAACAGTAGCAGTATGCTACGCCCATTGAGGCTAAACTCTCGTGATGGTTCTGGCCGCAAGAAAAGATTCCGATGCTGGAGTTATGACCGATTGAGGGTAGTCAATGATATTGGGATCCTCTAAGAACCTGGTTACTTTTGATTAGGACAGGTATGAACCAACAAACTGAAAGAGGGTAGTACCTAGACCTCATGCTGGCCTAAACTTTAGGGGCTTGCCTTGTGTGACTTGTGTGCCTTACCATGTTTGCCTTTGTATCTGTATGTGGTGTGTTTTATCATAACATCATAGCATCATGAGCATTGGATGCATCCTGCATAAGGACTGACCATTTCAAAGACAAGAGGGTTTCACCTTTGCTCTGTTTTGTAGGACATTATGATGCCTGTGCGAAGGAATACTATCCGGTTCAACTTCGTTCGTTCACCTGAGTTGCTTGATGAGTTGGTTGGCAGAATTCCAAACACCACTTCCTTCATTCAGAGGCATGGTTCCCTTCTCAGTTTAGTCACTGCAAAGCGGGATCAACAGTTGATGAGTGTTCTGACCCAGTTCTATGACCCTCTGTACCAGTGCTTCACCTTTCAAGACTTCCAGCTGGTCCCTACCCTGGAAGAGTTCTCTAATTTGCTTGGTATCCCTATCTTGGATCAGACTCCCTTTACCGGTTGGGAAAAGACCCTCAGGCTTGAGGAGGTTGCTGCAGCTCTTCCTTTGACCTATCAAGAGGTAGCAGACAACTGGGTAACTAGAAGCGGAGTTAAGGGTTTCTTGGCCAAGTTTCTGATTGGTAAAGCCAACAATTTCTGGAATGACCTGGACTTTAGGGCATATGAAGACATCTTGGCTCTCCTAATCTATGGGTTAGTCCTGTTTCCTAATCCTGACAACTTCATCAATGTCACTGCCATAAGGATCTTTATGTCTCAGAATCCTGTGCCCACTCTCTTGGGTGACATCTTGCAACAACTTCATGCCCGTACTACCCGAAGACGAGGAACCCTATGGTGTTGTATCCCTTTGTTGGTGAGGTGGTTTATTTCGCACCTCCCTAAGTTCGTACTGAAGAACCAAGAAGGAAGAGGTTGGGCTCATAGGTTAATGTCTCTCACCGATAAAGACATCATTTGGACTTGCAGAGGTGTGGATGAGATAGCTATTATTGATCGATGCGGGGAATACCTTAACGTCCCTCTGATTGGTACTCAAGGAGGGATCTCCTGCAATCCATGTCTAGCACTCCGTCAGTTTGGGAGAGCAAGAAGAGCAGGCCCCCATGAGATGTTAGTGCCTCACATCAGTTTCGAGTTTCAGGTGGATAGTGACGAGCTGCGTCGTAGGTTCATCAAGGCTTGGGACAAAGTTCATAAAGCTGACCCACAAGAGTTAGGGCCAAAGACTTCTTTACCTATGGAAGCCTACTACAAATGGGTCCGCAACCGTGCTCAGAAGTTAGGTATGCCGTATGAAGCTGTCAGACCCGTCATTCTTGAGTGTCCTGACAAAGATGGTGTTCCTCCAACCGTCCTCCCTCCTCAGATACCTACTGATTACGAGACATTGAAGAGATCTTGGTCGCAACTACGAGAAGAGCGGGATTCCTACCGGGAAAAGTTCAACGAGCAGGAATCAAAGATCCAGAAGCTGACCAAGCAGTTGGAGAATGAGAGAGCTCTGAATGCCTACATCCGTACTGAGAAGAGGAGACCATGGGATCAATAAGGAGCTCCAGATGTGCTTTTACAGTTTTATTTCCTTTCCAGTATTTCCTTTCATGTAACGCCTAAGGGAAACTTGTTGAATAATTTCAGTTACAAAGTTGAATCTAATGAAGTGTGTTCCTTTTTGTTTACAAAGTTGACTCCCGATTGTCTTTGAAAACATAAATCATACGCATTTCATACATCATGTGCATAGCAGGTTTTTCCCCTTTTTCAGGTTGCTTACAGTTCTTCGCTGTTTATTTCAGCATCATGAATCCCGAATCTGCATCAACTGAGACATCAATCAAGGCTCTTCAGGTGCAGAATGCACAATTCCAGGAATTAATCAAGGGTCTGGCTCAAGGCCAAGAAGAACTGAAGGCTATGCTCCTGAAGAAGGAGAAGAAGAAGAAGAGAAGAACTATTCTGTTCAACTCAGGCCGAAGGTTTGGCAATACTCTGCAGCATGAAGAGGCTGGTTCTTCTGTTGGCAAAAGTCCTTCTCAGGCAGAAGTAAAGGTCCCTAGCCCGGTAGTCTCCGACAACGAGACAGATTTTGATGAAGAGCAGTACCCTCCTGCAGATGACAGATATAAGCAACTGGAGGACAGATTGAAGGCTATGGAGGTTCAGCAAGTACCTGGGCTGAATTTCGGAGATCTGGGTTTGTCAACTGGTGTGATCATCCCTCACAAGTTCAAAGCACCATCCTTCTCTAAATATGACGGGGCGTCTTGCCCCAAGCTGCATTTAAGGTCCTATGTTCGGAAAATTCAGCCGTACTCTGCGGATAAGAATTTATGGATCCACTTCTTCCAGGAGAGTCTTTCAGGGACTCATCTCGAATGGTTATATCAGCTGGATGGGACCAAATTTCGTAACTGGGAGGAGTTGGCTACTGCTTTCTATAAGCAGTATCAATATAATGCCGACCTTGCCCCCACACGTACTCAACTCCAGGGTATGTCGTTAGGTGCAAGCGAAGGTTTTAAGGAGTACGCTCAGAAGTGGAGAGACCTGGCTGGCAGGGTGCAGCCACCATTGACTGATCGGGAGTTGGTTGACATGTTCTTGGGGACCCTATCTGGGCCATTTTTCAACCATCTCATTGGGAATTCTTCTGCTGGTTTCACTGATTTGATCTTGACGGGAGAGAGGATTGAAGCTGGATTAAAGTCTGGAAAAATTCCGAAGGGTGCATCATCTAGTTCTGAGAAGAAACCATTCAAGAAGGAGTCTAGTGCCGTGTATGGTTCCAGGAAATCAGAGAGACATGAGCACCGCCAATCTGTCAGTGCGGTAATGATTGCTAAGCCTGCTGCCGCTCCCCGGCCAAACAATCCTCAGAAGGTTGAAAGACCCCGAAGAGAATTCACCCGCTTAAGCATGACTTTGTCGCAGATCCTGCCACAGTTGCTCTCAACCAATTTAGTGACTGTCAGGGAGGCTCCTAAGTTCCCCAATACTGCATCCCCCAAGTACAACCCGAATGCTCGTTGTGCTTACCATTCAGATAGCCCGGGGAACTCTACTGATGACTGTTGGGCGTTAAAGAACAAGCTGCAGGACCTCATTGACGCTAAGGAGGTACAGTTTGAGGCATCTGACAAGCCTAATGTAGTGACAGCTCCCCTGCCTGCTCATGGAGTTAATGCTATTAGAGACGAGGAGGAAGTTGATGAAGCTGAGTTTGATAGCTGGATCTACCCGGCAACCGACAGTGGACTTAACAATTGGAGCGCAAAAGACAATCTCCCTGTTTCTCTTGTTACTGAGTAATGAATTCCTATGTTTTGTTATTTTGTAATAAACAATGATAAACTCTATGGCCCGGTGTCTTACCCGAGGCACCGTGGTTCTATTTGTGAGGGCATACGAACTGTCATTTCATATATCATGAATGAAAATCTTGGACGTTTTTCGCATTGCAAATATTGTGCTCCTTTTCTGTCTTTCTTTCCCTTTACATAATTTTCAAAACAGCTGTATTTACACACACACTCACTCATACAGGTTTCAATCCACTCTGGATCTCACTGATAACGACTCTGCTACTGCCAATTATGACTTCGAAAATCCGATCAACTTAGCCGAAGACGAAGGTGAAGATGATTGCGAAGTGCCTGCCGAGCTTGCAAGACTGTTGCTTCAGGAAGAGAGGGCAATTCAACCCCATGAAGAGCCAGTGGAAACCATAAACTTGGGTACTGAGGCAGACAGGAAAGAGGTAAAGATTGGTGCCAACCTAGAGCTCAGCGTGAAGCAACGGTTAACCAAGATGCTACATGACTATATGGAGGTCTTTGCCTGGTCCTACGAAGACATGCCAGGGTTGGATACCGATATTGTGGTCCATCACTTGCCAACTAAGGAAGACTGCCCTCCAGTTAAGCAAAAGGTCCGTCGGATGCGTCCAGAGATGTCTGAGAAGATTAAGGCCGAGGTTATGAAACAGTTTGATACTGGGTTCCTTGCAGTGACTTCTTACCCCCAGTGGGTTGCTAATGTGGTGCCGGTACCTAAAAAGGACGGTAAGGTCAGAATGTGTGTCGATTACAGGGATCTGAACAGGGCCAGCCCCAAGGATGACTTCCCCTTACCTCACATTGACGTCCTTGTTGATAATACAGCTCAACACAAGGTGTTCTCTTTCATGGATGGCTTTTCAGGTTACAATCAAATTAAGATGGCACTTGAAGACATGGAAAAGACTACATTTGTTACTCAGTGGGGCACCTTCTGTTACAAGGTCATGCCGTTTGGATTAAAGAACGCTGGGGCAACCTACCAACGTGCCATGGTTGCCTTATTTCATGACATGATCCATCATGAGATAGAAGTGTATGTGGACGACATGATCGCGAGGTCCCAGACTGAGGAAGAGCATCTAGATCATCTGCAGAAGTTGTTTGACCGGTTGAAACTGTACAAGCTAAGATTGAACCCTAACAAGTGCACCTTCGGGGTAAGATCTGGGATGTTGCTAGGCTTCGTGGTCAGTGATAAGGGAATTCAAGTGGACCCTGCCAAGGTCAAAGCTATTCAAGAGATGCCAGTTCCTAAGACAGAGAAGGAGGTCAGAGGCTTTTTAGGACGCCTGAATTACATTGCTCGCTTCATCTCACATCTGACTGCTACCTGTGAACCAATCTTCAAGCTGCTGAAGAAAGATCAGGTAGTACGTTGGAACGATGAATGTCAGGCTGCCTTCGACAGAATCAAAGAGTATCTCCAAGAACCGCCTATCCTTATGCCACCAGTTGAAGGGAGACCTCTGATACTATATCTAACAGTGCTTGACAATTCAATGGGGTGTGTGCTGGGGCAGCATGACGAGTCTGGCCGAAAAGAGCATGCCATTTATTACCTTAGCAAAAAGTTTACCGACTGTGAGACCCGATACTCACTGCTTGAGAAAACTTGCTGCGCTTTGGTATGGGCTGCTCGCCGGCTGAGACAGTATATGCTGACTCACACTACCTTGTTGATCTCAAAGATGGATCCGATAAAGTACATATTCGAAAAGCCTGCTCTGTCTGGGAGAATTGCAAGATGGCAAATGATCTTGACGGAATACGACATTCAGTACACGACCCAGAAAGCCATCAAGGGAAGTGTATTGGCAGACCACCTGGCTCATCAAGAGGTAGATGATTACCAATCAATGAACTTCGAGTTTCCGGACGAAAGCATCATGATAGTAACAGATTGTGAAGTGCCTGGACCGGATGAAGGACCTGAACCAGGATCCCGATGGTCTATGCACTTTGAAGGAGCCTCCAATGCTTTGGGAAATGGTATCGGCGCCATCATCATATCTCCTCAAGGTACTCATACTCCACTCACTGCCCGGCTGTGTTTCAACTGTACCAACAACATGGCGGAGTATGAGGCGTGTATCATGGGCCTTCAAGCTGCGATCGACCTAAGGATCAAATTTCTAAGTGTCTTCGGAGATTCCGCTCTTGTGATCAATCAGATCAGAGGAGAGTGGGATACGAAACATCCAAACTTGATTCCTTACAGAGAATGTGTGTTGACCCTGATTCCCCACTTCACAGAGATAACCTTTGAACACTTCCCAAGAGAAGAGAATCAGTTAGCGGACGCGTTAGCTACAATGTCTTCAATGTTCAAGGTCAAATGGGATAATGAGGCTCCCCGGATCATCATCTGGAAACTGGAAGAACCGGCATACTGTTGTGATCTCGAAACTGAATTGGTGACTGAGAAGCCTTGGTACCACGAAGTGAAGAGATATCTGGAAGCTCAGGAATACCCTGAAGGTGCCTCTGTCAATGACAAGAAGTTCTTGAGAAGGTTCGCAGCCAAGTTCTTCCTTAGCAATGGTATCTTATACAAGCGAAACCATGATTCAACCTTACTGCGTTGTGTGGATAAGACTGAAGCAGAAAGAATCATGGAAGAGCTACATGAAGGGACCTTTGGTACACATTCCAGTGGGCATACAATGGCTAAGAAAATCCTACGGGCAGGATACTACTGGTCCACAATGGAAGCTGACTGCTACCAACATTCCAGGACATGCCACAAATGCCAGGTCTATGCAGACAAGGTGCATGTTCCTCCGGTTCCCCTGAATGTTCTGACTGCGCCTTGGCCGTTTGCAATGTGGGGCATAGACATGATCGGCGAGATTAAACCTACGGCATCTAATGGACATCGCTTCATCCTAGTGGCAATTGATTACTTTACGAAATGGGTTGAGGCAGCATCCTATGCTACGGTAACCAAGACTGTAGTGGCACGGTTCATTCGGCACAACCTGATCTGTCGATATGGCGTCCCTGAGCGGATTATTACAGACAACGGTACCAATCTGAACAACAAGATGATCGTTGAGCTCTGCGAACAGTTCAAGATACAGCACCACAATTCTTCTCCTTACAGACCGAAGATGAATGGGGCTGTAGAAGCAGCAAATAAAAACATCAAGAAGATCGTGCAGAAGATGACAGTGACCTATAAAGATTGGCACGAGATGTTACCGTTCGCTCTACATGGGTACCGTACCTCAGCCAGGACGTCAACCGGGGCAACTCCTTTCTCTCTGGTTTATGGTATGGAGGCAGTCTTACCAATCGAAGTGCAAATACCCTCTCTCCGGATAATGAAGGATGCAAATCTGAACGAAGATGATTGGATCCAGACACGACTTGATCAACTCAACCTCATTGATGAAAAGAGACTTGCTGCTATCTGCCATGGTCAGACGTATCAGAAACGGATGATCAGGGCATTTAACAAAAAAGTCAGACCACAGGAATATCAAGTTGGGGATCTGGTGATCAAGCGAATCATCCTTCCTCAGAGTGATCCAAGGGGCAAATGGACCCCCACGTACGAAGGGCCATTTGTGGTTAAGCATGTGTTCTCAGGAGGAGCCATGATATTGACCAATATGGATGGTGACGACCTTCCTCACCCCGCCAATGCAGACATAGTAAAAAAATACTACGCATAAAAAAAAAAGACCCGCTAGGCTGACATGCCTAGGCAAAAATTAGGGCTTCCCGTCGAACCAAAAGGGTTCGGGCAAAATGAAGGGATGAAAATGAAAAAATCTGTACACCCAGCAAGTCGAAAACCTGAAAAGGCGGCTTGGGCAAAAATGGGTATCCCGGTGGACTGAAAACCCGAAAGGGCGGTCCAGGCAAAAATTAGGGATAAAAGCGTAATACTATGTCTCATTGATCACATTGCATCCAGAATCCGGTATCTACATCAAGTTCAGACGGCATCGATCAGTCAGCTTCACCTTCAACCAAGGTCATCAAGTGATGAGACGCTCGGAGTTATAAAGGCAATAGCAGAGTTGAAACCCAGTGGGATCATTCATTTCACACAGCTGTTTTATTTTCCTTTGTACAAAATTTGTATAAACTCTTTTGCTCGGCGGCGTTCCTCTTACTAGGACGTCAGCCTCTTGTACACAAAAGCGCCTATTCACAGGCCATTCAAAAATCAATACAAATATATTTTCAATTAAACGTGCCAAGTGTTTTCTTTTTTCTGTTTTGTTTTGCGAAGAACGTCCAAGGTTCAATTTGTGATATATGCATTGACAATAGTTTGCTAACTCATAAATGTTTGCATACGAAAAAAGGGAATTAATTGCAGGTGACACTAGAAACAGGGGCAATAAAAGAGTTGTCTAAATAATCCAATTTCTCTATCCTCCAAGGTACCAAGGTAGGTTCAGCTAAAGAACACGACCAAGTACATATTAAATCCCCAGAGAGTGGTTCAACAAAACAGTACATTCCTCTCCAAGCAAAATTATCAAATCTCAAGGAAGTTGAGTATCCTCCAGCTTATCTCAAACATTCCCCAGCAGTACGTATATTCTTAACAAGCATCCCCGGCAGTCTTGGTCTAAAGATTGTTCCCCGGCGGTATATCAACATTCAAAGGGATCACTTCCCCAGCATATCAAAACTCCCCCAGAAGAGTCCAATCCAGTCTTCCCCGGAAAGTTGGAATTCATCTCCCCAAGCAGTAAGCTTATCCCCAGTAGATTCTGGAAGCTTATCCCTCACAGAGCACGAACGCGTCGTCCGGCTTGATTTAAAGAGTTATTTCCTTAACAGGATATAACTGGGTTATCCTCAGTCAAAAGCCACGGAAAGAGCGTCGTCGACAAAGTCTTCTTACCCCAGCGAAGTTCATCAACACTTCCAACAACAAGGGTATCCCCAGCAAACTGTTATCAACCATTCAGCAAAGCATCTCTATCCCCACAGAGTATTGCTTCCCAGCATAGTCATCAGAGTATCTTTTCTCCCCGCAGAATCTCCCATTCGCCAAGTTTATTCCGCAACGGAGTCATCTTCCCCTACCGGTATTCTTGCAGTTATCATCCCCAGCGGAAGCAAAATCTACTCTTCAACATCAGCCCAGGATACGACTTCCCGGCACCCGTCAAGGATTCACTTTCCTAGACAGAAACATACATGAAATATCACATACATCATTACAACATGCTGTAGCGATAAAAAATGTAGCGGGGTAAATCGGAGATCGAATTATTGATTAATTCGTCTCGCAAAAGCAAGAGTCGCCACCGCGCTTTATTGTTTCCAAAGGAAAAGGGAAGAGAGCGAAATAAAACCCTAAATATGCAATGTAAATAATACTTATAAATACAAAGCGTTTTTTCGAAAAGAGATCTTATGGTTCGGGGGTTGGTTATACAATGGGAAGGTATTAGCACCCAATGCATCTATAGTACTCTATAGGAACCTTTTGAAATATCTGTTTTATTTAAAATTGACCGCTTGATTGAAAATAAATCGTTTTGGCTGAAAAAGGGATACGGACGGGTTTTTGAAGATACGACGACCTAATGTCGAAGTTTTGGCTTAAAAGGTGTGAGTCTTTGAAAAGGTCGAACATTTGAGGAAAAAAATTACCCTAAGTTTTAATGAAATGAGGGTATTCGCTCGATCGTTTTTGAGGACATGAAGTCAACAAAAATTAAACAATTCCCTTTGGATTGGTGCAAACAGAATAAACAGGTACAATGAAATAATTGACAGAAAATGATACACAACGATTAAATGTGGACATGCATTTTTGATTTTTGTTTAATAGGTGAAAAGAAAAAGTTTAATTGGTTTTCACTTTTTACGCATTTTTAATGATAAAAGGTAATGAGAATTAATAGAAATGTTTTTTAGATTTTATATGTTTCTATTTTTTTTATGTCTTTCTTGTATTAGTATTTAATCAAAATGAGGGGAGTAAAATAAAAAATAAAATAAAATGTCTTTTAGTTTTCATTTTTTTTACTTTCACATATTTAGAGATATTAAATATTTTTTCAAATAAACTTACAAGTCAAAAAATAAGGAAGACTAAAATTAAATAAACTTAAACTTCAATTAAATAAGATTTGGGTAAAGTGTTAAAATTATTATGTTTATTTCTAGAGAAAAAAAACTAATTAATCCAAATTAATTAAGTTAGCTAAAAAAGAAATGGAATTAACTAAAGAGCAAATAAAGATGGAGTGAATGGCAATGAGAGTGGGCTTAAGCTGAAAAAGAAAATGGGCTTAGTTGAAGAGAGTGGAGCGGGTGAGGGAAATGGGGAGCGGGTCGTGGAAAGATCCAGACCCAGGAAGAGAAAAACAAAGCTGAAGCGAAAAAAAAAACCCTAAGAAACGTTATGCCATGGCCGCCGCCGCTGGACCCCCTTTTCTTCCTCCTTGTTCCGGTCTCCTCCACGATCCACTTCGTGTTCTACAGTTCTGGCCAGTTCAACGGCGATTCCAACGTAAGTATGCGGCGTTTAATTGCTTTCCCTCTAGTCAGCTCTTTTAACTTCTCATAAGGCTCGGGAACATTGTATCTTCTTATAACCGTTTGTATTGGTTCAGCAAGTACCTCCCAGCGCTGGTTCAAATCTTCGCTCAAGCGAGTTCGTTGACCTGAAGCTTCCCAATTCCTTGAAGTGTGCTTTAAAATGCAAGAAGAGAATGACCAAAATTGACACCCATGGTCCTTAAGACAGTTGAATCAGTCAAATCCTTTAGTTGAAGAATAGAATTGTTGGGGAAGTAGAGACCTTGTCCGGGAGAGGATTTGAGATACCGAAGAACACGGAGGGCAGTATGATAGTGTGTTTCGGTGGGTTTGCTCATGTGCTGGCTTAATTGTTGGACTGAATATGATATATTAGGCCTGGTGTTGAGGAGGTAGATGAGTTGGTCGATCAATCTTCTAAACTTGGTAGGATCTTGCATCAGAGGACCATCATTGGTTTGTAGGCGAGTATCGCGTGCCATTGGGGTAGAAGCAGGTTTGCACCCAATCAAACTTGTGTTGTTTAGCATATCCACAGTGTATTTGCATTGACATATGTTGATTCCAAATGCATTCCTTTTTATTTCTAGGTCTAAGAAGTATTTCAAAGTGCCTAAGTCCTTGATGTGAAAATTATGATGGAGCATTTCTTTTGTTTGTTCTATATGCTGGAGATTATTACCTTACATTTGTTTGAAAACCTTGGGCTACCAACCTGGCCTTGTGCCTTTCTATGCCACCATCAGACTTGAATTTGGTTTTGTAAACCCCTTTACAGCCTATAGCTTTCTTGCCAGGAGGGAGAGTGGTAAGTAACCAAGTATTATTAGCTGATAGTACATGTAACTCATTTTGCATAGCCTTGATCCAATTAGGATCTACAGAGGCTTGTTTATATGAAATAGGATCACATGTAATAGTCACGGCGGAAATAAAAGAGTGATATGCAGGAGAAAGATTATTGTATGCAATGTAGTTAGATATGTCATATGGAACATGTTTATCAGAATTCATGCAAACCAAATCTTTAAAGTAAACAGAGGCAGTCCTAAGTCTAGTGGATTTTCTTATGTTATCAAGAACAAGAGAATTTCATTATCATTGTCATCATCATTATCATTATCAGTAGAACTGTCAGGAGTAGTATCTTGCGTGATATTTGGTGTGTTGTGTGAGCTGCAGGGGTGGAATGTTCTTTGGTTATGCGGATTTGAGAGCGGCAGAAGAATTGAATGAGGAGGATAGTGATGAACCGCGAAGTCCGAATGGGTAGTTGAAAAAGGTTTGTGAATTCTGCATTTTTTACAAGTTGGCTTTAAATTAACAGTATGTTGTGATTGTGCCGGTTTTGCAACATTATGAATCTTGAAATTTATCAATTAAGTTATTGCCTGTGTTAAAATAGGGATTTAATGTATTGATGATTAGCAATGATATTAAATAGCCGTTTTACATGATTTCAGGAAATTAAAGAGAGTATCATTAAGTGAGACAAAGGCAACGCAACGGTATAAAGGTTTATGCGAAAAGCTGGAGAAACTCACATGGTCGGAGCTAGTCCGACGGTACAATTCCAGCGAAGTCAGGTAAGCTCCGAGGACTTCTCGCTCCTTACTTTCTGCCACTAACTCTTCTTCTTCGTCTAAAAAACTGATTGGAAATATTGAATAAATGATTTTTTGTGGTTTATTCGGTTTTGGTCAGTATGCTGGATGGTTTGACAATGTGCTTAGAAATGGTTTAGCAATATGCAGGTTTCCTGGTTGTGTGATTTGCAATATGCTATGCAAAATGGTTTAGCAGTAATGCAGATTTTGCAATATGCCGGTTATGGTTTTATGCTATGTAAAAATGATTTGGCAGTAGGTTATGTTTTGATAGCAGTATGCAGGTTTGCAAATGCTTAGAGATGGTTTAGGTTCTGTTTGGGAATAATAGCAATATGCAGGTTTGCAAATGCTTAGAGATGGTTTAGGTTCTGTTTGGGAATAATAGCAATATGCAGGTTTGCAAATGCTTAGAGATGGTTTTGATTGTAGTATGCTGGTTATGATTCTTTTTGGACTATGCAGTGATGTTCTGGTCCCCTTACTATGCAAGCTCACACTTCCTTTTGAAGGGATTTTAAATATAGCCGTTGCTCCTTTCTTTTGGCTCAGGTTTTGAATATTTAATATATTTCTGATGTTGCATATATGCTGCTACATGTGGTTGACTTTATTCCCAATTCATGCTTAGGCCAAAACCTGCAAAATTGAAACTCTTCTCTCTCTCTCCCAAGTACAGAAATGATATATAAAAATGTGATATGCTGTACTGCTGTCTGAAAAAGTAATGGCTGGAATATGATGAAAGAGGAAATATACATTGCTTGCTTTCATAGTTTAATACTGCATAATATTTGAAATTGCATATTGTTTTTTGTCTTGCATTAGCCTATATTATTCTGCAGGTTAACGTTGGCTTGTTGTGTACCTTGCATATGTTTGTTTGAAATTAAGTATGCTGTGATTTATACTTATGCAGTTTTGACCAAAAAAGTATTTATGCATATGTGAAATATGCAGTGGGCTTTTTGATAAAATGCAAATGATTTTGAAAATATGCTATTTTTAATTATGCATTCATTTAAAAATTCCTCTCTTTTTTGTGAACCGGGAGAAATCCCGTGATTTGCAAAAAAGAGTAACTGATTCCGGCCATTGCTTTTAATGATGAACATTGAATTTATTTTCTTCATTTTAATTACTTATTCACTTCTGACTTTTCTTTTAATTGTTTTCGCAGGTAAAATTAAATGAGCAAACAAGAGCATTGGATTGAAGATTAGAATTAGAATTTAGGAAAATAGTTTTATTTTACTTTAAGCATTTATGTAATGGTTATTATAAATACTTTGTACAATAGTATTTAAACAACAATTGTAATAAATAGAATAAAGTGAATAAAAATTCTATTATTTCTCAATTAATTCCTTTTCTTTCCAATTATTTATTTATTGTTTATAATTCCTTAAATTATATAATGATTAAAAATCAAATCCAATCATTTAAATTTAAAATGATAAACAAATAAATAAACATCATTGATCAATTAATAACTTCAATTATTTATTTTATTATTATTTTTAATTCTTCTAAATTATAATAACTTGAAAAATAGAATTTCAGCTATTTAAATTTAGAACAATAAATAATCAAATAAACATTGCTTGATCAATTAATATACTCATTTTCAAATGTTTATTTCATTATTCATAAAACCTTCAAATTATATAATAGCGGAAAACAGGTTCCCATTATTTAAATTTAGGATAATGAATAATTAATAAACATTATTTGACTCATTAATAACCTTTTCTCAAATATTCTTTTTATTATTTATAAGTCTTTAAATTACGTAATAATCGAAAATAAATTCCAATTATTTGAATTTAAGATAATAAATAATTAATGAACATTGTTTAAGTCTTGATCAGTTAATAAATTTAGCGTTCAACAAATAAACAGCTTCTGACTCGAAAAAGTTGTGAATTTTTAAACTGTTTTAAAAATTTGATAAAAATAGGTCAAAACCCTTGCAATGCGAATAATGCGGATGGAAGACGGTATCTTAGGTCAAAATTTGGGGTACAACAGCTGCCCCTATTTAAGTTCCTTTTATCCGGAGATATGAAGATTTGAAATCTTCGTTTCGACGAGATTGAAGGTACTTAAATACATAACTACGCAAATTTTGTCCTATGATACCGTCATCATGCAGTGATATGAATGTAGTGCATGAATTCACAGAGAAAGATATTGTGTGAAACAAGACAATGTTGGGGGAATCGAACACCAACAAAACACAGCGGTTCGGATTATACATTTCTGGGGAGACAAGCTATCGACTTCAAACGACAGACTCCCGTCAGCGAATAAAATCGAGGGGAAACAACCTCTAACCCTAACAAAGAGAGCATCTTGCGTAGGCTATAACAGATCATTGATCCAAAACAGTGAGTTCGCGACTCAAGGTCAATGGTAGACAGAGAGTATCAAATTGCTGATAACAGATTACCGATTCCTGAAGGTAATGATTCAACAAACTTTCTCCGTGAGACTTCCGGAGAGAAACCAATTAATGCTGCAGTAGTAAGATTGTAGATGTGCAAGGTTGTCCAAATAAAGAAAAATGCCACTGGCCATCCATGGGTGTCAATAACATACAAGTTGCTCAAATAAAGAAGCTGCCACTTGCTGTTTTCCAAAAACTAACAACGCGCAAGTTGCTCAAATAAAGAGACCGCCGCCTGCTGTCCAAAGAAAATACCAAAACATACAAGTTGCTCAAATAAAGAGGCTGCCACTTGCTGTCGTCCAGAAATAACGTACAAGTTGCTCAAATAAAGAGACCACCGCTTGCTGTCGTCCAAAGAAAATACTGATAACATACAAGCTGCTCAAATAAAGAAGCTGCCACTTGCTGTCGTCCAGAAATAACGTACAAGTTGCTCAAATAAAGAGACCACCGCTTGCTGTCGTCCAAAGAAAATACTGATAACATACAAGCTGCTCAAATAAAGAAGCTGCCACTTGCTGTCGTCCAGGAGAAAATACCGATAACACACAAGCTGCCCAAATAAAGAAGCTACCACTTGCTGTTTTCCGAAGAATAAAACGTACCGGTAACTCATGAAGAGTTTGCTGCTTGTCGCTTTCAAAAATAAAATGGCGCACTAGTAGCTCATGAAGAACTGCCGGCGCTTTGAAAACAGATAAAAGACGCACTAGTAGCTCATGAAGAACTACTGCTCGGCGATTTCCAACGGAATAAAAATGACGCACTAGTAGCTCATGAAGAACTGCTGCTCGGCGCTTTCCGAAAGATAAAATGACGATGACGCACTAGTAGCTCATGAAGAACTGCTGCTCGGCGCTTTCACAAAGTCATAACTGACGCACTAGTAGCTCATGAAGAACTGCTGGCGTTTCAGAAAATAAATAACGCACTAGTAGCTCATGAAGAACTGCTGCTCGGCGCTTTCGAAAAGATAAAATGACGCACTAGTAGCTCATGAAGAACTACTGCTTGGCGCTTTCGACAAGTAAACGTACAAATTGCTCATGAAGAGCTACCGCTTGTCGTTTTCCAACATAATTCAGAAGGAAACTGCGATGATATTGGCAGAGAATAAAATCTTCGTCAAAGAGAACCCTGAATCAATCCTTCCCGAGGAGATCATATACTTTAACGTGCAAAATAAATGCACCAACCGTCTAGGTCGCAATTTCACTGGGGAAAAACACTGAGGTAGCCTATGCAAGAGGCAACAACTTCATCCAGGAATAACCAGAGAGAAAACAGTCAAACAAGACTCCTCCCAATGAGAACGTAAATCGATTGGGGAAATTATCCTATCGAGAAATGGACAAGGTAAGCTAAATCAAAAATCATCCACGAGGATTAGCTCAGTTGGGGAATTAGAAAGGAGGCGCACTTTATGCTTAAGTTGACACCCTATTTGGAAGGATCAAATACGTTATTTGAAAAAGACACAACTAAGGTGTACGAATTTAATGACATTAACAAATACAACTGTGTGTGCATGATGCGAGTGTGGATGAATAAATGAATGTCATGTATATGCTGACGAAACCGACAGGGGAAATGGACAGAGGATGATAAGACATCACAGTACAACCCGGTACTCGACTAATCTCAAAAGGAGGGGAACATCACTGGAGATAGAAGACAAAAGCCAACAATGCTGTAAAATCCTTCTACAAGGCTTAAATCTCTCGGAGAGGAAGATATTCAACCCAAAGTCCAGTCTTCTATCGTCGACAACACGAACAAATCTTCAGCTGGAGAAAGTCACGCTTAGCTGGGAACACCGCCCTCTGATGAAGTGTGCGATACATAACACACATTCTAACAAGTCTAGATTGCCCCTGGGACCAATATTGGATGCCCCAAACTTGCTGTTGATGAGCTGCATGATGCATGACGATTCTTGCGAATAGTTTCACTTCTAGAATGCCCCAAGCTAAAAGGTTGATGGCGAGAAAACGTCTCAAGAGGGTTTACAAAAGACCTGGCATTTACCATGCTCTGGTGTCTTCAAACTTTTAGAGAAAATCATCAAATCCTGACGTGATTGCCCCGGATTGACTGTAGTCGGCACAACAAAGTCTTCGAATTTTTGCCCCAATCTAGCAAACCAATTGGGAAAAGCAACAACTAGGAGAAGCAACCTGTCCTTGCTTAAGGTCTTCAACTGATATGCCCCTGGATATGATTTTCTTGAATTGATCCGCCAATTACTCAACATAGTTTCAAGCCTTAAAAGGGTAAACTCATCACTGGTGTTTATGTGAGCTTCCTTGATATCAAACAAATGTTTTGCAGTTAGAAAAAGTTTACAATGAGAATGAGAATTCTAATGCAACAGTTATGTAAGTCTTGAAGATTTTGAAAGATATCGCACAAATTTCGCGAGTTAAAGCACCATTTATTTTCGTATAGGAAAAACATACGATACCAACATAACTATTTGAAACTCATGGGAGTCAGGAACACTATCTCACTGAAGTATGCTTTCAGAATGACCTTGCTTCAATTAGGACTTTTGAAGGTGGTAATGTGGTCCGATTTATGGGTTTTTTAGAAAAAGATTTTAAGGCTCAAAATATTTGGTGCCCACCCATTCTTCATGATGTTCTCCAACTCTATGTTCGGTTAATTCAACATGAGTGTTCATCTCTCAAAGGATTTTGTGATGGTAACATCTTCCTTGCGAATTTTGAACACTCAATCAGATTAACTGAAAACTACCCTGCCCCAGGTTAAAATTCAAGGTTTTTTCGTATAGAAAAGAAACTTCTGCTTCAAAGGCTCAAAAGGGGTTAGCGAGGGATTATCTTCCTTATATCTCCGGTGTTTAGGGATTTGAAACAATGCCTGTACATCATCAACAAGATCTTATTCAAAAGCATGCAACCAAAGATTTTGTGTTCTTTAGATCA
Source organism: Vicia faba (assembly GCA_948472305.1). Taxonomy (NCBI): domain Eukaryota; kingdom Viridiplantae; phylum Streptophyta; class Magnoliopsida; order Fabales; family Fabaceae; genus Vicia; species Vicia faba. The sequence goes on from OX451737.1 coordinate 598,856,388, forward strand.
TCATCCCCCCTTTCAATCTCTGCCTAGGCAAGAGAATGGGCAATAAGTTGGTATCATAATGTCAAAAGAAATTTGAATTTTGAGAACAAATATGAGTGAAACGAATGAATTTCTTCAAGACAAACATACTCATTGTATTAAAATGATCATTCAGATGCAAATAAGTTCTTACATGCAAACAATGTTTTGATAAATAAGAAAAGCTACAAAAGCAGAAACAAGTTAATAATCTGGGAAGGCTTTCCACTTGAACTACCGAAAACATCTTCAAAACTCAAAGTCACCCTCAATCATGTTTACTCTTTGGCGCCCGTTTGATTTGAACTTCAAAACCAACGTCCTTAAATGACAAGATGCCACTTCGGACCAACTTCTGGACCTCAATCTTCAAAGCAAAGCAACCCTCCAAGTCATGCCCAGGAGCACCTTGATGAAAAGTACAAGCCAAATCAGCTTTGTAGTTCCGATGTATCTTCTTAGGGACCTTCGGTAGAGGTCGGGTCTGAACCAAATTCCTCTGCATCAGGATAGGGAACAACTCTGTATAGGTGATTGGAATTGAATCAAACTGGGTTTTCCTCTGATTAGGAACTTGCTGATTCTGTTGGTGAACGTGATGATTCTGGTGATGATTATCTCTTCTGGTTCTTTTCTTGGAAAAGTCATTATCAAACTTCTTCACACCATTAGCTGCGCTACCGTCTTCATATGAACATCCTTTTCCGACATCTTCCTCTAGACGCACTCCCACATTCACCTTGTCAGGAAAGTCGTCAGGTGCATTAACCATCACCTTTTCATGAGAAAAAGATTTTAGAGTTTCCGTGAAGACTTTTAACATCGCTTCCTCCCTCCTAGAAGGATTGACTTGGGCGGAGATCAGAATTTCAACCAAACCAGTTAAGTGATCCAAACCAGCTTTCAAAATAGTCACCTCTCTGTGGAGTTCAGAAACCTCTTGCTTGATATTCTCCATTGTTCTCTTAGCGTCAGTGTTGTACTGGTGAGACCGAAGGAAAAAATGAGACTCGGAAAAAGACTTTTGAAAGTGAGACAAAGAAAAATGTAGAATGACGTATGATATGCAAAAGAGTTTTATTTGACTTTCAAGGAACTCAAGATATCAAGTTATAAACATCCAAGTATGAAGATAACAGATGAATTTTAAACTGGCTCCAAACATTGATCAAGTTATCGTCAAGATCAATCATCCATTTTGGTGGATTAGGGTTTTCGCCCTATCGACACCCAAGATCCATTGAGTTTGACGAAACTAGTGAAGTTTACAAAGAAAGACCTCCAAACTCCTTCAAAGTCAAGTGAAAAGAGTTTTATGGATGCATGAATGCATGGCGATGCAACAACCACAAGCAAGGTCAAAAACATGGGGTTTAAAGGTTCAACGTTCCGCATGGAGTCAAGGGTAAAAACATCCCCAAGGTATGTACTAAGGGTTTAATCACCTGTAGAACAAGGTTCTAAGAGTTCCCAGAGTCTACATTCCTCCTTCGGATATTGCCAACGTCTTGATTACTCGATAATTAGCAATATTCTCAAGAGAAACTCGTCCGAGCGTAGCATCGCGTAACAACTACTTCCGAATTACTCCGTTATAGTCTCCGCGCTACACCTAAAAAGGCCAAGATGGGTTAGGGTTCTACGGTCCTCAACTTCTCGGGCTCCTAGGTCGAAAATAATAACGTCTTCCCGATTACTCGGTAAACAAATATTAAGTTTCAAGAGGGCCTTCCATTGAGTGGGGGATCTCATGCCTCCTTCTTCGGGATTACTCCCTCAAAGTTAACATGACTATACCGCCCGTCCTATTCCTTCAGTGTTACTTAATCCGGGTATAGGATTCGTCCTTCAAAAAACCCAAACACCCCAATTTAAACATATAATCAAGCAAATCAAATAATAATAAAACAGATAAGACAAATTAGGCTTAACCCACTTAGGGATGGACCAGCAAGAGGTCAATCAGTCCCCAGCAGAGTCGCCAATTCTGTAGCGATAAAAAATGTAGCGGGGTAAATCGGAGATCGAATTATTGATTAATTCGTCTCGCAAAAGCAAGAGTCGCCACCGCGCTTTATTGTTTCCAAAGGAAAAGGGAAGAGAGCGAAATAAAACCCTAAATATGCAATGTAAATAATACTTATAAATACAAAGCGTTTTTTCGAAAAGAGATCTTATGGTTCGGGGGTTGGTTATACAATGGGAAGGTATTAGCACCCAATGCATCTATAGTACTCTATAGGAACCTTTTGAAATATCTGTTTTATTTAAAATTGACCGCTTGATTGAAAATAAATCGTTTTGGCTGAAAAAGGGATACGGACGGGTTTTTGAAGATACGACGACCTAATGTCGAAGTTTTGGCTTAAAAGGTGTGAGTCTTTGAAAAGGTCGAACATTTGAGGAAAAAAATTACCCTAAGTTTTAATGAAATGAGGGTATTCGCTCGATCGTTTTTGAGGACATGAAGTCAACAAAAATTAAACAATTCCCTTTGGATTGGTGCAAACAGAATAAACAGGTACAATGAAATAATTGACAGAAAATGATACACAACGATTAAATGTGGACATGCATTTTTGATTTTTGTTTAATAGGTGAAAAGAAAAAGTTTAATTGGTTTTCACTTTTTACGCATTTTTAATGATAAAAGGTAATGAGAATTAATAGAAATGTTTTTTAGATTTTATATGTTTCTATTTTTTTTATGTCTTTCTTGTATTAGTATTTAATCAAAATGAGGGGAGTAAAATAAAAAATAAAATAAAATGTCTTTTAGTTTTCATTTTTTTTACTTTCACATATTTAGAGATATTAAATATTTTTTCAAATAAACTTACAAGTCAAAAAATAAGGAAGACTAAAATTAAATAAACTTAAACTTCAATTAAATAAGATTTGGGTAAAGTGTTAAAATTATTATGTTTATTTCTAGAAAAAAAAACTAATTAATCCAAATTAATTAAGTTAGCTAAAAAAGAAATGGAATTAACTAAAGAGCAAATAAAGATGGAGTGAATGGCAATGAGAGTGGGCTTAAGCTGAAAAAGAAAATGGGCTTAGTTGAAGAGAGTGGAGCGGGTGAGGGAAATGGGGAGCGGGTCGTGGAAAGATCCAGACCCAGGAAGAGAAAAACAAAGCTGAAGCGAAAAAAAAAACCCTAAGAAACGTTATGCCATGGCCGCCGCCGCTGGACCCCCTTTTCTTCCTCCTTGTTCCGGTCTCCTCCACGATCCACTTCGTGTTCTACAGTTCTGGCCAGTTCAACGGCGATTCCAACGTAAGTATGCGGCGTTTAATTGCTTTCCCTCTAGTCAGCTCTTTTAACTTCTCATAAGGCTCGGGAACATTGTATCTTCTTATAACCGTTTGTATTGGTTCAGCAAGTACCTCCCAGCGCTGGTTCAAATCTTCGCTCAAGCGAGTTCGTTGACCTGAAGCTTCCCAATTCCTTGAAGTGTGCTTTAAAATGCAAGAAGAGAATGACCAAAATTGACACCCATGGTCCTTAAGACAGTTGAATCAGTCAAATCCTTTAGTTGAAGAATAGAATTGTTGGGGAAGTAGAGACCTTGTCCGGGAGAGGATTTGAGATACCGAAGAACACGGAGGGCAGTATGATAGTGTGTTTCGGTGGGTTTGCTCATGTGCTGGCTTAATTGTTGGACTGAATATGATATATTAGGCCTGGTGTTGAGGAGGTAGATGAGTTGGTCGATCAATCTTCTAAACTTGGTAGGATCTTGCATCAGAGGACCATCATTGGTTTGTAGGCGAGTATCGCGTGCCATTGGGGTAGAAGCAGGTTTGCACCCAATCAAACTTGTGTTGTTTAGCATATCCACAGTGTATTTGCATTGACATATGTTGATTCCAAATGCATTCCTTTTTATTTCTAGGTCTAAGAAGTATTTCAAAGTGCCTAAGTCCTTGATGTGAAAATTATGATGGAGCATTTCTTTTGTTTGTTCTATATGCTGGAGATTATTACCTTACATTTGTTTGAAAACCTTGGGCTACCAACCTGGCCTTGTGCCTTTCTATGCCACCATCAGACTTGAATTTGGTTTTGTAAACCCCTTTACAGCCTATAGCTTTCTTGCCAGGAGGGAGAGTGGTAAGTAACCAAGTATTATTAGCTGATAGTACATGTAACTCATTTTGCATAGCCTTGATCCAATTAGGATCTACAGAGGCTTGTTTATATGAAATAGGATCACATGTAATAGTCACGGCGGAAATAAAAGAGTGATATGCAGGAGAAAGATTATTGTATGCAATGTAGTTAGATATGTCATATGGAACATGTTTATCAGAATTCATGCAAACCAAATCTTTAAAGTAAACAGAGGCAGTCCTAAGTCTAGTGGATTTTCTTATGTTATCAAGAACAAGAGAATTTCATTATCATTGTCATCATCATTATCATTATCAGTAGAACTGTCAGGAGTAGTATCTTGCGTGATATTTGGTGTGTTGTGTGAGCTGCAGGGGTGGAATGTTCTTTGGTTATGCGGATTTGAGAGCGGCAGAAGAATTGAATGAGGAGGATAGTGATGAACCGCGAAGTCCGAATGGGTAGTTGAAAAAGGTTTGTGAATTCTGCATTTTTTACAAGTTGGCTTTAAATTAACAGTATGTTGTGATTGTGCCGGTTTTGCAACATTATGAATCTTGAAATTTATCAATTAAGTTATTGCCTGTGTTAAAATAGGGATTTAATGTATTGATGATTAGCAATGATATTAAATAGCCGTTTTACATGATTTCAGGAAATTAAAGAGAGTATCATTAAGTGAGACAAAGGCAACGCAACGGTATAAAGGTTTATGCGAAAAGCTGGAGAAACTCACATGGTCGGAGCTAGTCCGACGGTACAATTCCAGCGAAGTCAGGTAAGCTCCGAGGACTTCTCGCTCCTTACTTTCTGCCACTAACTCTTCTTCTTCGTCTAAAAAACTGATTGGAAATATTGAATAAATGATTTTTTGTGGTTTATTCAGTTTTGGTCAGTATGCTGGATGGTTTGACAATGTGCTTAGAAATGGTTTAGCAATATGCAGGTTTCCTGGTTGTGTGATTTGCAATATGCTATGCAAAATGGTTTAGCAGTAATGCAGATTTTGCAATATGCCGATTATGGTTTTATGCTATGTAAAAATGATTTGGCAGTAGGTTATGTTTTGATAGCAGTATGCAGGTTTGCAAATGCTTAGAGATGGTTTAGGTTCTGTTTGGGAATAATAGCAATATGCAGGTTTGCAAATGCTTAGAGATGGTTTAGGTTCTGTTTGGGAATAATAGCAATATGCAGGTTTGCAAATGCTTAGAGATGGTTTTGATTGTAGTATGCTGGTTATGATTCTTTTTGGACTATGCAGTGATGTTCTGGTCCCCTTACTATGCAAGCTCACACTTCCTTTTGAAGGGATTTTAAATATAGCCGTTGCTCCTTTCTTTTGGCTCAGGTTTTGAATATTTAATATATTTCTGATGTTGCATATATGCTGCTACATGTGGTTGACTTTATTCCCAATTCATGCTTAGGCCAAAACCTGCAAAATTGAAACTCTTCTCTCTCTCTCCCAAGTACAGAAATGATATATAAAAATGTGATATGCTGTACTGCTGTCTGAAAAAGTAATGGCTGGAATATGATGAAAGAGGAAATATACATTGCTTGCTTTCATAGTTTAATACTGCATAATATTTGAAATTGCATATTGTTTTTTGTCTTGCATTAGCCTATATTATTCTGCAGGTTAACGTTGGCTTGTTGTGTACCTTGCATATGTTTGTTTGAAATTAAGTATGCTGTGATTTATACTTATGCAGTTTTGACCAAAAAAGTATTTATGCATATGTGAAATATGCAGTGGGCTTTTTGATAAAATGCAAATGATTTTGAAAATATGCTATTTTTAATTATGCATTCATTTAAAAATTCCTCTCTTTTTTGTGAACCGGGAGAAATCCCGTGATTTGCAAAAAAGAGTAACTGATTCCGGCCATTGCTTTTAATGATGAACATTGAATTTATTTTCTTCATTTTAATTACTTATTCACTTCTGACTTTTCTTTTAATTGTTTTCGCAGGTAAAATTAAATGAGCAAACAAGAGCATTGGATTGAAGATTAGAATTAGAATTTAGGAAAATAGTTTTATTTTACTTTAAGCATTTATGTAATGGTTATTATAAATACTTTGTACAATAGTATTTAAACAACAATTGTAATAAATAGAATAAAGTGAATAAAAATTCTATTATTTCTCAATTAATTCCTTTTCTTTCCAATTATTTATTTATTGTTTATAATTCCTTAAATTATATAATGATTAAAAATCAAATCCAATCATTTAAATTTAAAATGATAAACAAATAAATAAACATCATTGATCAATTAATAACTTCAATTATTTATTTTATTATTATTTTTAATTCTTCTAAATTATAATAACTTGAAAAATAGAATTTCAGCTATTTAAATTTAGAACAATAAATAATCAAATAAACATTGCTTGATCAATTAATATACTCATTTTCAAATGTTTATTTCATTATTCATAAAACCTTCAAATTATATAATAGCGGAAAACAGATTCCCATTATTTAAATTTAGGATAATGAATAATTAATAAACATTATTTGACCCATTAATAACCTTTTCTCAAATATTCTTTTTATTATTTATAAGTCTTTAAATTACGTAATAATCGAAAATAAATTCCAATTATTTGAATTTAAGATAATAAATAATTAATGAACATTGTTTAAGTCTTGATCAGTTAATAAATTTAGCGTTCAACAAATAAACAGCTTCTGACTCGAAAAAGTTGTGAATTTTTAAACTGTTTTAAAAATTTGATAAAAATAGGTCAAAACCCTTGCAATGCGAATAATGCGGATGGAAGACGGTATCTTAGGTCAAAATTTGGGGTACAACACATGCATAGACACATCATATCATACAAGTCTCATTTATGTTGAGAACATCATTTCTTGATCCATATCATGCATTGCATATGACTGACCTTTACCTTTCAGGAAAGATCCAGTTAAGTTCTCAAGCTACATTTCAAGACCTAGACCGGTTCAGTTAAATCGCCCTAAGATTTTCCTGATGCTTATCCAGTCAAAGGCCTTCTCTGGTTCAGTCAGATCGACCCTAAGATCTCCCTGATGCTTATCCAGTTGAAGATATTTCAAGACCTAGACCGGTTCAGTAAATCGACCCTAAGATTTTCCTGATGCTCATCCAGTCAAAGGCCTTCTCTGGTTCAGTCAGATCGACCCTAAGATCTCCCTGATGCTTATCCAGTTGAAGATATTTCAAGACCTAGACCGGTTCAGTTAAATCGACCCCAAGATTTTCCTGATGCTTATCCAGTCAAAGGCCTTCTCTGGTTCAGTCAGATCGACCCTAAGATCTCCCTGATGCTTATCCAGTTGAAGATATTTCAAGACCTTGTCCGGTTCAGTTAAATCAACCCCAAGATTTTCCTGATGCTTATCCAGTCAAAGGCCTTCTCTGGTTCATTCAGATCGACCCTAAGATCTCCCTGATGCTTATCCAGTTGAAGATATTTCAAGACCTTGTCCGATTCAGTTAAATCAACCCCAAGATTTTCCTGATGCTTATCCAGTCAAAGGCCTTCTCTGGTTCAGTCAGATCGACCCTAAGATCTCCCTGATGCTTATCCAGTTGAAGATATTTCAAGACCTTGTCCGGTTCAGTTAAATCAACCCCAAGATTTTCCTGATGCTTATCCAGTCAAAGGCCTTCTCTTGTTCAGTCAGATCGACCCTAAGATCTCCCTGATGCTTATCCAGTTGAAGATATTTCAAGACCTAGACCGGTTCAGTAAATCGACCCTAAGATTTTCCTGATGCTCATCCAGTCAAAGGCCTTCTCTGGTTCAGTCAGATCGACCCTAAGATCTCCCTGATGCTTATCCAGTTGAAGATATTTCAAGACCTAGACCGGTTCAGTTAAATCAACCCCAAGATTTTCCTGATGCTTATCCAGTCAAAGGCCTTCTCTGGTTCAGTCAGATCGACCCTAAGATCTCCCTGATGCTTATCCAGTTGAAGATATTTCAAGACCTTGTCCGGTTCAGTTAAATCAACCCCAAGATTTTCCTGATGCTTATCCAGTCAAAGGCCTTCTTTGGTTCAGTCAGATCGACCCTAAGATCTCCCTGATGCTTATCCAGTTGAAGATATTTCAAGACCTAGACCGGTTCAGTAAATCGACCCTAAGATTTTCCTGATGCTCATCCAGTTAAAGGCCTTCTCTGGTTCAGTCAGATCGACCCTAAGATCTCCCTGATGCTTATCCAGTTGAAGATATTTCAAGACCTAGACCGGTTCAGTTAAATCGACCCCAAGATTTTCCTGATGCTTATCCAGTCAAAGGCCTTCTCTGGTTCAGTCAGATCGACCCTAAGATCTCCCTGATGCTTATCCAGTTGAAGATATTTCAAGACCTTGTCCGGTTCAGTTAAGTCGACCCTAAGATTTTCCTGATGCTTATCCAGTCAAAGGCCTTCTCTGGTTCAGTCAGATCGACCCTAAGATCTCCCTGATTCTTATCCCAGTAGAAGACACCCAAGATTTTTCTCAACGAGCGTTGTTGAAGTTAAAGTCACTCAAGATTCTCTTACCATTCACGCTAAGGCAGTAACCATCCCTGGTTCATTCATTCACCATCTTTTGAAGCTCCAGACTCAGCTCCTGTAACCAGTCAGGACACATCTATACCAAGCATCTAAAAATCAGCTCCTGCAACGTGTCAGGTACTCATTTTCTCTTTTGCAGGTATGCAGGTTCTCGCTAAGGAATTTCTTACGCGATCAACATCCAGATGGCATCTATAAGCCCATTCCCCCATCACACTGCTAACATGTGAACGCAAATTTCTAGGCACTTTAGTGTTCAATCATCTTCCACCCTCGGATTACGAAAGGCACGTCAGCCAATCTGCATCCTCAGGTCTAAGAAGATTGAACAGGGGCAACTGTTGCACCCCAAAATTTGCCCTCCCATATTCTCCAAGAAATTTCCAAGTCAAAGCTGCAAAATTCCCCAAGGGTTGCACAGTGTAAAGGTCTCATATACAGCCAAAACTAGGGTTTGTGTTCTGATCAAGAAGATGAAGTTTTCAAAGGCCCAATCAAGTCTCACATGCCTAAAAATATGGTCAAGTATCCTCATATCAAGTTTCAAGGCATTCAGCTCAAAATTGCACAGTCAAAACCCTAAATTGCACTACAGTCAACTGTAGGGGCAAAATGGTCATTTGACAGTCAAAAGTTCAAATTTTTGGTCAACATATCATTTTGAAGCCACAAACATCATTTGATCAATGCTTGATCATGATTCTCAAAATTTGGCTCAGAAATCATCAAAGATGCAAAAGTTTCCTTATTTGGACAGCTGAAAAAGTCAACTGAAATTGACCAGGGCATAACTTTCACATGGATTATCAGAAAAATTCCATCCAAAGCTCATTTTGAAGAGAAAGACATTTCCTACAACTCATATTCATACTTCAAGTCCAAGAAATGCTCTCACAAAAAGTTATCAATTTCAACATTATAGGTCATTTTCAAAAGTCAACAAAAAGAGACTTTAAGTCAAAGGCCATAACTTGAGATTGGTAAATCAAAATGACATGGGACCAAAGGCATTGGTTAGAGGACTCAAAGACCTTTCCAAAATGTCCAAGAACATGAGAAAAGCTTAAAAATTGAGCAAGTTATGCCTTGTGGAAGTTGGGAAATTTTTGGATATTTTGAAAAGTCAACTTTGATCCAAATAACCTAAAAATGCTAATGGGCCCATTTTTCTTCCATGATTCATCATTCCAAGCATATGCACGACCACTTGGCCCAAAGGGAAGTATTTTCTCATTTTTTATTTATTTATTTGAATTATTATTTATATTAATTCATTTAAATTATTTAAATACATGAAAAATATCTAACTTGCCTTAACAAATCTTTTTATACATGTTTTGCCATCAAGATTTCGTGCATATGCTAATTAGGAAAGAATTGGATTGATTGGATGCTAATTGGCACAAGAACACTTGAAAAAGATTGAAAAAAGATCCTTAACAAATCAAATCTCCAATTCATGAATACAAGAGATTCTAGTCAATTTTCTTAACCTAATTGATTCACTACAAATGCCTGAACACAACCCTAATGCCCATACACTGAAAGCTGCGCAAGAAAGGCCACTACAAACTTGAAATTTTCTCCATAAAACTCAATTCTAAAATCATTGTTAGAGGTGGATTCAAGGCACGAAATTTATTCCAATAGCTTCCTCAAGGATTACTGATCACATTCCAATCAGAATCATCCATCACCACGCCAAGAATTGGTAAAACGAACTCAAACTGTATCAAGAAATTTTCAGAATCGTGCATCATGATTTAAGCATCTTTTGTAATTTTTATTCATTGATTCATGATTGTTATCTTGTCCTGAAACTAACCAATGCATTTAATTGAGTTTTTACGTTGTATACGTGATTTCACCATGGCCAAGTTCTAGGGTTTTGCAAGCTTCAGATTGGGGCTTTTCACCCAAGGAAAAATTAGAGCTCGTGAATACCACCATTGACATGAGCGCGCCTGGACGAAGAGATCCCAACCCTCGCGCCTAATTTATGTTCAAAGATAACCTAATCGTTATTTTCTGGTATATGGTCTTAGGCAACGCGTCTAAAACCGTTGCTCAATGTTTTATATTTCAGGGAAGGTGGAGAAGATGATTACATGTCACACGTTGATTGGCTTATTCAAAATCTCGCGCGCATTTCCAAGCCATTAACCCACTTTCTTTTTTGTTATTTGTTTGTCTAATATATATCAAACGCGTTTGGTTGGCACAACTGGTCAGAGAAAACATTGGCAAGGCATATGACCTGGGTTCGAGTCCCAGGTCTTCAATATTCCCATTTATTTTTCTTCAATTAACGTTCACGTGCAGTGCTGAGGTGAGGGATCATGATACACCTCCTAATCCAAGCGTCCACGCGTCTAGCATATCCAGATCAAAGGCTCAAGGTTGCTGAACACCATAAATGCAAGTCAACGCACCACATGTGATCTTGAAAAGTCCAACGAGGCCAAAGCTAAATGGGCTAGATTGCTGGGCTCATACCTCCATATTGGGGACTTCCACCCCCCCTGGTTTGCAATGTTTTTTAATTTTCTTTATGTTTTATTTTATTTTCAATTATTTGTTTATTTGTTTTGTTGTTTTAATTTAATTAATTATTTTTTAACAAAATACAAAAACATCATAAAAAATCAGAAAAGGCAAAAAATATAATAAATATTTTATTTTAATATTTTCTTGTAAATAATTGTATATAAATAAACTTAGAATAAATTAGGGTTTTGATATTAATTCTTTTCACAATAAAAATAAAAAATGTAGAACTAGGTTTAATTGATAATTTTTATTCCTTTTTAATTTTTCTTTTTATAATAATATTTATTTTATTTATTTCTATAATTAAATTTGCATGTAAATTAACTTAGGTTTAAATTAGGTTAAAATTCAATATTTTTCATAATAAATTTAAAAGCCATTAGAATTAGGATTTGCATTCAATTTTAATTTTAATTAATTCTCTTTTTCATATTAAATCATAAAACACTAAAAATACCAAAAACATCTTCTTTTAATTTTAATTTGTAAATTAATGTTAATATTTTGCAAAAGGGTCCAACGCCCTCCTTTCGACTTAATTGTTTAATTTCGCATCTTTATTTTATTCCGCTTAAATAATTATGTATCTCTCCCGAAGCTTTGTAACATTTACTTCTCGCACCTTTATTTCTTTTTCTTTATTTATTTTCCGTCAAATCGGGTCCGGTTTAATTTTGGCGATGTGGACCCGCGCCATTTGTAATAGCTTTAGATTTATTTTCCTCGCAAACTTTTAACTGTTAACAAAGCATGCAAGAATGAATGACCATAATAAAATCAAGCGTAGATCACTTTAACATGACAAGACAAATACAAATGAAAACGACACACGAATCGCACACACCACCCCTAGGGCACGCCTCACTGTTGCCTTGCCTCGAAAGGTGATCGTCGAGTAGAGGATGTCTTAGTAAGTCCTCATGATCCGGGAACCTGGCATGAGGGTAGCTTCTAAGATGTCTTCCCATTGCTCTGGTGATCACCATGTCCCGAACCTCGAATTGACCCGAACACCTCCAACGGTGGTGCTACCTACCTCTCAATGGTGGGATGGCACTACTTTAAAGGACATTTACACAGACGAATTCCTTAGGGTAGGTAGGTTCTCTAGATACTTGCTCTAAATTTCAAAACAAATCAAAAATACTTTTCACACCGACACCTTTTCAAAAGCTTTCGAAAGCAATTTTTCAAACACTCTTGAGGACCGATACAAGAGTCGAACTGGAATTTTCAAAGAAACTTTTTTTAAAACCCACAGTTGAAAAGCAAACAAACCATTTTTGAAAACACAATGAGCAAGTATCTAAGAGCCCATGGATAACCATGGATAGAAAGGGTGCTAACACCTTCCCTTTCTATAATCTACCTCCCGAACCGAGAGCAATCTCTTTAAGGAATTTTTCTGTGCTTTTGTCCTTTCCATTTGGAGAAAATAAAAGACGGTGGCGACTCTTGCTTCCGCGACATTTCGCGAACCAGCGTTAAACAGTCAGTTCCAGATCCACCGATCACAGAACTGGCGACTCTGCTGGGGATACTTAAAGTGAGGTGTACCTTAGGGCTAGTTCATAACTGTGTTTTCACTTGTATTGATTTGCTTGCTTTACTTTTGTGGGTTGCATCGGAGATACATAGATCCTAACCCGGATCTGGGGATACCCTGTTTAGGTAGCATAAGCTGTGAGGGACCTGTCCGGCGTAGACCGACACAGGTGAAGCAGTGGCTACGTTGGTGTGGCACCTTAGTCTGTACCGATATCCCTTGTGTCGCAACGAGGAGAATATGGGTCTTCTAAGGAGTCATTAAGCACCAACAACCTTAGAACCTTAATTGACACAACTTGGCCTTTAGAACAGTAGCAGTATGCTACGCCCATTGAGGCTAAACTCTCGTGATGGTTCTGGCCGCAAGAAAAGATTGCGATGCTGGAGTTATGACCGATTGAGGGTAGTCAATGATATTGGGATCCTCTAAGAACCCGGTTACTTTTGATTAGGACAGGTATGAACCAACAAACTGAAAGAGGGTAGTACCTAGACCTCATGCTGGCCTAAACTTTAGGGGCTTGCCTTGTGTGACTTGTGTGCCTAAACTTTAGGGGCTTGCCTTGTGTGACTTGTGTGCCTCTAGTCTCCCAGTTAGCCATTACCTCCTCTTTGGTCAAGTGAAGGGCTGCAACAATCTCTTCGGGCCTAAGAGTCTTTTCCCACCCAGTGAATGGGGTATGCTCCAGAACAGAGATATCGAGCAGCTCAGAGAACTCTTCTAGGGTAGGGACCAGCTGATAGTCTTGAAAAGTGAAGCAATGGTACATCGGATCATAAAACTGGACCAGGACACTCGTCATTTGTTCGTCCAATTTGGAGGTGACCAAACTGAGAAGAGAACTATGCCTCCTGATGAAGGAAGTAATGTCTGGCATCCTGACAACCAACTCTTTAAGCAAGGTAGGGACTTGGACAAAGTTGATCCGGATAATATTCTTACGCATGGGCATCATGATGACCTACAAAACAGAGCAAAGATGAAACCCTCTTGTCTTTGAAATAGGTTAGTCCTTATGCAAGATGTATGCAATGTTATGATGTCATGATAAAGGCACACCACAAGTATCCACAAAAAGCAAACATGGTAAAGGCACACAAGTCACACTGAGAGCCCTTAGATTTCAGGCTGGCATGGAGCTTAGGTACTACCCTCTTTCAGTTCAGTTGGTTTAAACCTGTCCTACAAATAGTAACCGGGTTCTAGAGGATCTCAATATCACTGACTACCCTCAATCGGTCATAATTCCAGTTTAGCAACCTTTTCGTGCGGCTGAAATCATCGCGAGAGTTTAGTCTTAATGAGTGTAGCATACTGCTACTGTTCTATGGCCAAGTTGGTCAATTTAAGGTTCTAAAGTCAGTTGGTGCTTAATGACCCCTTAGAAGACCCATATTCTCCTCATTCCAACACAAGGGATATCAGTACAGACTAAAGTGCCACACTAACGTAGCTACTGCTTCAACCGTTTCGGTCCACGCCGAACAGTTCCCTCACAGTTTATTGCTACTTACCTAAAGGGTACCCCCAGATCCGGGTTAGGATCTATAGAACTCCGATACAAGCCCACAAAATTAAAGCATATAAAACATACAATTGAAAACACAATGATCTAATCCTAAGGTACACCTCACTTTATAATTAATCCCCAGCAGAGTCGCCAGTTCTGTGATACGGTGGGAAAGAGAACTGGCTATTTTGGAATGCTGGTTTGCGTTTTGCGTTTGTTTTCGCAAAATGTCGCGGTAAGCAAGAGTCACCACCGTCTTTTATTTTATCCAACAAGGAAAGGAAAAAAGCACAGAAAAATTCCTTTTTCGAGATGTTTCTCGGGTTCGGGAGGTAGATTATAGAAAGGGAAGGTGTTAACACCCTTTCTATCTGTGGTTATCTACGGGCTCTTAGGTACTTGCTCAAAATGTTTTCAAAATCTGCTTTTCTTCGTGTTTGTGGGTTTGAAAGAGTTTTTTTAAAAGGAGTGTAAGTGCGAAAAGTTTTGTATTGTTTTAACAGGATCAAGTACTTAAGAACCATCTACCTACTCGAAAAGGGAATTAAACTGTACAAGTGTCCTTTAGACAACGCTATCCCACTATTGATGAGTAGGTAGCATCGTCGTTGGAGTTTTAGGGTCAATTCGATTAAGGGACGCATGGTCACTAAAGCAATGTTAGAACGCCTTAGTGGTAACCCTAATGTCTTAGATCATTTTATCCGAGGCAACCGTTTTGAGGCAACTATGATCTTTGGACAAAAGGTCGACCTCTAAAACTTCCTATACTCAATGACCACGTTCGAAGGCAACCA
This sequence comes from Vicia faba, assembly GCA_948472305.1. NCBI lineage: Eukaryota > Viridiplantae > Streptophyta > Magnoliopsida > Fabales > Fabaceae > Vicia > Vicia faba. The sequence goes on from OX451737.1 coordinate 598,871,492, forward strand.
AGTGAGGTGTACCCTAAGAGTGTGCATGTGTGATTGTGTTGTTTTGGTTAATTTTATCTTTGTACATGTCATGGGTGAGCTATGTTGATTTTAAGTTCATACATTGGATCTTGTCATGCATTCCCTATTATCAAACATCTAACATTGTATATTGTGCGGAAATTAAATTGCGGAAAGTTAAATCTAAGCTATTACAAGGCGTCGGGTATTTACATCGCCAAAGACAAACCCTTTAATTTAAATTGCGGAAAAATAAAAGAAAGCGATAAATAAATAAAGTCCTAATTTAAAAAACTATTACATTCCCGAAGCAATTACATTATTGAAATATGGATCAAAAATAATACGCGTGCGGGAAAATTAAATCGGAGTGTTTTTAGGGTTTTGACCCTTTTTTTATTAAAGAAAGCATATTTTTGTTATTTTGAATTAAAATGGAAATTAAATCTAAGTTAATTAACTAATTAATTAAAAAAATATATTTTTGAATTTTTATATTTAAGGAAATAAAAATAAAATGGTTAAAAGTTATTAAAAACCCTAATTCTAAATTGATTTTATTTTGTTGCAAAAATGTTAAAATTATAACTAATTAAAAAAAGACTAAATTGATTAAATTATTTATTTACAAAAATAAAGTGAAATTAGTTTTAATAAATAAAAATAATTTTTTTTTGTTTTCTGATTTTATTAGGAAAATATTAATTGGTTAGTTTAATAATTAATAAAAAAAACAATTAAATAATAAAATGAATGAAATGTGAAAAGAAATAACCAAGGGGGTGCTGGGCCCAAAAAGGAGGTGAATCTGGAAAATTCCCAGGCCCAATTACGCCAGCCTGTTTTGACTTTTGTGATTCCATAGGTGCCTGTTGACCAGAGTGTATGGTGGATGTCCAGCCTAAGCCATTGGATTTGACTGGTGGGCCACTTGGCGTTTGATGGGATGAGGAACATGATGGTCCACGCCTGAAGTTTTGCATTGGATTTCCTGTAACAAAATAATACAAAGGTTTTGGGGGACCTGGGATTCGAACCCAGGTCCCAATGCTCAAATGCCAGCGCTCCAACCACTCTACCAACGCTTCATAGTTGTTAACAAAATACATAACAAATAATATATGGAAAATATAACACTATGCCTAAAAAATAAAAAAATATGGCGCGAGTTTTGAATGGCCCAGTAAGGAGAAGACGCGTGGTCGTCTTCTTCACAAAGTCCCTGGTTATTTACCTGCGGATTTTTATCCCCTGGAAGATTCGTAGCTTGCTTCCAAAATTCACCCTAGGCCATGGAAACGAAATCTAAGAGCACCAATATGTTCGTCTCTTCCTCCTGGTTTCATCCATGTCAAGTATTGGCTTTGATTTTCCCTGCAACTAAAAACCCCAAAAACAAGATGCACGAACCCTAGAACTGGGCATGGCGTTATAGGCTATGAAAATAAAATCCAGTTATGCCAAAAGTTTCAGAATGCAACGCAAAGCATGAATATGCAATTATTTGGGCAAAAAGATGCAAGAATCAGAGGGTTGGATTTCATGTTCAGAGCTTGGTTCGTGGACACTTACAGTGAGTTTCCGGCGATGAGAAGGCTTGGTTTTGATTGGTATCGATTCAGGGGGTTGCCAGCAAGAGATCAGTGTCCAGCTTTTGCTTTGAATCAAGCTCTAATATTGATTTTGATCTTCCACTTTTTCACACTTTTTCCAAACTTTGTATGGCCGTTTCTGCAATGCTTGGGTCGTATCCTTGATCCCTATGGCTTGTGTGTACATAAGGGAATGAATTAGGTTAATCTTTGGGCCTTGAATCCATATGCATTGAAGATGGAAGATATGATTTGATCACCATTATCAAGTTTCCATAAATATGCTAAATCTGATTTTTTGTGCACAAAAAGGATTGATACGAATTTGATTTGATGAATCATGATAATTGAAAGCTGCAATGATCAAAAAGATATTATTCCATCCATTTTTAGATTTTATTTGAATTAATATTGATTTAAAATGAATTAAATCAATAAAAATTGAATAAAATAGAAAAATAAATGATTGGTCATGAAATTAAATATGGGACACGTGTGTGGTGTGATAATACCAAATCAAGTGGAAAAAAGTGGGCCCTTTTGTAAATAATTGGAGTTTTGAGGATAGTTGTCTTTTGGCAATTTTGGAAAAATGCCCAACTTCAACAATGCATAACTTCTTCAATTTTGAACTTTTGGAAGTGTTCTTGGACTTTTTAGAAACCTTAAAATGTCCTCTAACTAATATTTTTTGTCTCATCTCATTTTTATATTCCATTCTCAAGTTATAAGCTTTGGAAAAAAAGGTGTTTTGTTGACTTTCAAAAATGACCTATAATGTCCAAATTTGTAACTTTTTGTGAGAGCATTTCTTGATATTGGGGTGTGTATATGGATTGTAGGAAATTGAATCCTCTTCAAAATTAGCTTTGGATGGGTCATTTCTCATAAAGTATGAGAAAGTTATGCTTGGTCAAAGTTGATGAATCTTGAGCAATCCTTGATGAATCATGATCAACACTTGATCAAATGATGAATTATCCTTCAAAATGATAATTTTGACAAAAAATCTCGAGGTTTGACTGTATTTGGGTCACAGTTGACTTTTGCCCTAACACAGTCGATTTTTGGACCTCTTGAGCAATTGACTGACCAAACTTTCTCTGCAAGGCTTGAAATTTGACATGGATGAACTTGAGAATATGTTAGGACATTGGGGAGCATTTGAGGCCATTTGGATATGAGGACCTTGATGCAACACAAAACCCTAATTTTGAATTGACTGCCTTAGGAGGTGATTTGACTGTCCAACTCTTGAGCCATCTTGAACAACTTGGAGCTAATTCTTGACATGTCTTGAGAAATATGGGAGGGAAAATTTTGGGGTACAACACAAAGAAAGATAGCTATATGTGATAATCCCATGGGGTTCCCATTCTGCTATAGCCTCCGTATCTCCGAATATCTTGTCCATTTGTTGCTTCGTACGAAGATGACTGAATTGATCAGAAGCTCTGAGTTTGTCAGTGAAGAGAATGAAGTTGTCCTTAAAGTGATCCGACGAGACATAGTCATACGCTTTAATTCCCTAACTTTTTCCTGGACCGCCCTTTCGGGTTTTCAGTCCACCGGGAAACATTTTTTTGCCCAAGTCGCCCTTTCGGGTTTTCAACTTGCCGGGTGTATAGATTTTTTTTATTTTATCCCTAATTTTTGCCCAAACCTTTTGGTTCGCCGAGATGCCCTTGTTTTTCCTAGGTGTGTCAACCTAGCGGTTCTCTTATGCGTAGTATCTTTTAACTTTGTCTGCGTTCGCAGGGTGTGGCAAGTCGTCGTCGTCCATGGTGGTTAAGATCATTGTACCACCAGAAAAGATGTTCTTGATTACAAATGGTCCTTCATAGGTAGGAGTCCATTTGCCCCTGGGATCACTTTGTGGTAAGATGATGCGTTTGATCACTAGATCTCCAACTTGATATATCTGGCGTCTGACTTTCTTGTTGAAAGCCTTGATCATCCGTTTTTGATATATCTGACCATGGAAAACTGCAGTAAGTCTCTTTTCATCAATTAAGTTCAACTGATCAAGTCGGGTTTGAATCCAATCATCCTCACTCAAACCTGCATCCTTCATGATTCTTAAAGAGGGGATCTGAACCTCAATAGGCAAGACAACCTCCATGCCATAACCCAAATAATAAGGTGTTGCCCCAGTTGACGTGCGAGCCGTGGTACGGTACCCGTGGAGAGAAAACGGTAGCATCTCATGCCAGTCCTTATAGGTGACTGTCATCTTCTGTATGATCTTTTTAATGTTTTTATTAGCAGCTTCGACTGCACCATTCATCTTTGGTAGGTAGGGGGATGAATTGTGATGTTGAATCTTGAACTGCTTGCACAAGGCGGTGATCATAGTATTGTTAAGGTTTGTACCGTTATCAATGATGATCCTTTCTGGGATACCGTACCGACAAATAAGATTCTGCTTGATGAAACTGGCAACAACATTCTTAGTAACGGATGCGAAGGAAGCTACTTCGACCCACTTGGTGAAATAGTCAATGGCCACTAGAATGAAGCGGTGTCTATTGGAGGCTGTAGGCTTGATCTCCCCAATCATGTCGATTCCCCACATAGCAAAGGGCCAAGGAGCTGTTAAGACATTTAGAGGAACCGGAGGCACGTGCACCTTGTCTGCATAGATTTGACACTTATGACAGGTCCGAGAGTGTTGATAGCAGTCTACTTCCATGGTAGACCAGTAATAGCCTGCCCGTAGAATTTTCTTCGCCATCATATGCCCACTAGAGTGAGTGCCAAAGGTGCCTTCATGCAATTCAGCCATGATCTTTTCAGCTTCAATCTTGTACACACAATGGAGCATAATAGAATCATGATTACGTTTGTACAGGATGCCATTACTCTGGAAGAACGTAGCAGAGAATCTCCTTAGGAACTTTTTATCATTGATTGAAGCTCCTTCTGGATATTCTTGAGCCTCGAGATACCTTTTGACTTCATGAAACCACGGCTGGTCCACTACTTCTTCGGTATTAATCTCGTGACAGTGTGCTGGTTCATCCATTCGCTCAATGGTGATTTGGGGAGCCTCATTATCCCAATTAAGTTTAAACATAGATGACATTGTATCTAGAGCATCTGCTAGCTGATTTTCTTCTCGCGGGAAATGCTCAAAGGTAATCTGCTCGAAATGTGGTAACAATGTCAAAACATGTTCTTTGTAAGGGATAAGGTTTGGATGCTTAGTGTCCCATTCTCCTTTGATCTGACTGATGACCAAAGCTGAATCCCCAAATACATCTAAAGATTTGATTCCCAAGTCTATGGCAGCCTTGAGACCAAAGATGCATGCTTCGTATTCTGCCATGCTGTTCGTATAGTTGAAGCAAAGTCTGGCAGTGAAAGGAGTATGGCATCCTTCCGGAGATATGAGTACAATGCCGATATCGTTACCAAGTGCATTGGATGCCCCATCAAAGAACAGGGTCCATCGGGATCCTTGTCCAGGTCCGTCATATGGTCTGATCTCTTCACAGTTGTCTAATGTCATGATGTCTTCATCAGGGAATTCAAACTTCATGGACTGATAATCCTCTACAGCTTGATGAGCAAGATGATCACCTAGCACACTGCCCTTTATAGCTTTTTGGGTTGTGTACTGTATGTCATATTCTGTTAAGATCATCTGCCATCTAGCTATTCTTCCAGACAGAGCAGGTTTTTCGAAGATGTACTTTATCGGATCCATCTTAGATATCAGCAAAGTGGTATGAGTCAACATGTAGTGTCTTAGCCGGCGAGCAGCCCATACCAGAGCGCAACAAGTTTTCTCGAGCAGTGAATATATGGTTTCACAGTCAGTAAACTTTTTGCTCAGGTAGTAAATAGCGTGCTCTTTTCGGCCAGACTCGTCATGCTGCCCAAATACGCACCCATTGAGTTCTCTAAAACGGTTAGATACATGATCAGTGGTCTTTGCTCGACTGGCGGCATCAAGACAGGAGGCTCTTGTAAATGCTCTTTGATTTTATCGAAAGCAATCTGACATTCATCATTCCATCTGACTACTTGATCTTTCTTCAACAACTTGAAGATTGGTTCACAAGTAGACGTTAGGTGAGAAATGAATCTGGCAATATAGTTTAGGCGTCCCAAAAAACCTCTGACTTCCTTCTCAGTGCGAGGAGCAAGCATTTCTTGTATCACTTTAACCTTGGCAAGATCAACCTCGATGCCTTTGTTGCTTACAATAAAACCTAAGAGTTTACCGGACCGGACTCCGAATATGCACTTGTTCGGGTTCAACCTTAATTTGTACTCCTTCAATCTGACAAACAGCTTTTGCAAGTGATCAAGGTGTTCTTCTTCAGTTTGTGATCGGGCTATCATGTCATCTACGTAGACCTCTATCTCATGATGTATCATATCATGAAACAAAGCTACCATGGCGCGTTGATAGGTTGCCCCGGAATTCTTCAGTCCGAATGGCATCACTTTGTAGCAGAACGTACCCCACTGTGTGACAAATGCAGTTTTCTCCATGTCCTCAGGTGCCATTTTGATCTGGTTATAGCCTGAGAATCTGTCCATGAAAGAAAATACTTTGTGCTGGGCTGTATTGTCAACCAGAATGTCGATGTGTGGAAGTGGAAAATAATCTTTAGGGCTGGCCCTGTTTAAATCTCTATAATTCACACACATTCTCACTTTACTGTCCTTCTTAGGTACGAGAACAATGTTGGCCACCCATTGAGGATAGAAAGTAACAGCCAGAAATCCAGCATTGAACTGTTTCATAACCTCCGCTTTGATTTCTCTGACATGTCAGGCCTCATGCGGCAAACTTTTTGTTTCACTGGTGGATAGTCTTCTCTTGTGGGTAAACAGTGTACCATAATGTCTGTATCGAGTCTCGGCATGTCTTCATATGACCAGGCAAAGATCTCAACATAATCATGCAATAGCTGAATTAGGCGCTCCTTGACACTCGGCTCTAGATTGGCACCCACTTTGATTTCCTTTTTATCTTCCTCGGTACCCAAGTTGATTGTATCCAACAGCTCTTCATGAGGCTGAATAGTTCTTTCTTCTTGTTGTAATAGTCTGGCCAATTCCCCTGGCACCTCACAATCTTCCTCACCTTCGTATTCGGCTTGGTATATCAGATCTTCAGAGTCACTGAAGGCTATAGCAGTATCGTTACCCATGGGATCCAGAATGGAGGGGTACCTGCATTTGTGAGTGTGGGTGTGTGTAAGGGTATAACCATCTTAAAACAATTAAAAATGTAAAAGAAAGACAATGAGCATAAAAGGTTTATATGTGAAAAAGCGTCCATGATTTATTGAATGTCATATGAAGATGAAATAAAGACCCTTACAAATGGACCGTTGTGCCTCGGGTAAGACACAAGGTTTTTAAAGTGTGAATTGTTCGTGAATATTACAAGTCCAACAGAAATGTAAAAGATAAATTACTGAGAGATGAAAGTTATTGGGATGAAGTCTATGGCTTCCCAGTTGTGAAGTCCTCCGCTGACAGTAGGAAATATCCAATCTTCCAAGTTGCCATCCTCTTCATTGTCTTCTACTTCATTGACCCCTTGGTTGCTAATCTTCACAGGTGCCCCCCACCCCAGCACGGGCACGACGCACAGCCTTCTAAGCAGTCGAAGTAAACCCCAAGCCAAACTTGTCTTATTTGTACGGAATATCTGGAAGCTGCCCCCAGATGGTGCATCCACCTTCTTCCACTACTGCCTTTGCATCCTTTAGAGATGACATCCGAGGTGTAGGTCTTGTGATCTTAGGAATCGAGGATACCGCCTTGGTCGCTGCTACTTCTGGAGAGACTTTTTCAAAATGTTGGAAAGGGGTTTCAATGAATTCGCCATCCAACTCCACATATCGGAAAGAATTCAGATGACTAATCATGTACTCCTCTTCCCCGTGGACAGTTATGATCTTTCCTTGGACCGGGTATTTTAGCATCTGATGCAAGGTGGAGGTGACAGCACCGACATTGTGGATCCAGGGGCGTCCTAACAGACAGGAATAAGAAGGACAGATGTCCATCACATAGAAGGTTGAGTTGAAAATCTGAGTTCCCACCTTTATTGGGATGTCCACCTCCCCGTGGACCATCCTCTTCGAACTATCAAAAGCTCTCACCACTATGTTGCTGGGTTTTAAAGTCATCCCCTCGCAATCCAATCTATCAAGGGCTTTTTTCGGTAAGACGTTCAAAGATGATCCCGTGTCCACCAAGACATGGGCTAGGGTTGTTCCTCTACACTCCACTGAGACATGTAATGCCTCGTTGTGTTTTCTCCCTCTGGGTGTCAAGTCAGCATCAGAGAAACCCAGGCCATTATCAGTTGTCAAACTGGCCACACGGTCCTGGAACTGGTTAGCAGACGTCTCTTGTGGCACATGAGCCGTCTTCAGAAATTTTACTAGAGCTTTGGCATGTGCTTCAGAGCACAGCAGCAGGGCTAGCATAGAGATCTTGGAAGGGGTTTTCCCCAACTGTTCAACCACATCATAATCACTCTTTTTTATTATCCTCAGGATTTCTTCCATCTCCTTCTTGGATGTTTCAGGAATAACTAGTGATTGAGCCTTCGTCCGGACAGGCTCTTCTTGAACGTTCTTTCCTTCATTCTCAGCAGTGGAAGTAGGGATATGAATTGTATTGTCTTTGTTAGTGGGTATGCTTGCAGGTATAACAACTGGTACAGAGGTAATCTTCGGAACGGCCACGGGTCCAAAGATTGCCCTTGGAGGAGCAATCTCTGGAGAGAAGATTCTACCACTACGGGTAATCTTGCTTGTTCCGGCAATATTGCTAATGTCGGAATTGTCCTCTTCGGAGCTTTCTTCTTCGACAGTCAGTTCATCCTGTTTAATACCATGGTAGTAGATCTCTCCACCGTAATTCCATGGTACTGTTTTATCTGATTTATATGGGGCCGGCCCGGGCATCGTAATCTTAAGTGGAGTAGTCTTTAGAGCAGGTGTAATCCTAACGGGTCTTTTAGGGGCCCTGGAAGGATTGGCGTAGATGGTTATAATTGAAACTTATTTAACTGGAACGGGTGAAACAGGAGCATTCTCGAACATAATTTATTGGTTCTCCATCATTCGTTGGATACCTTTCTTCAACAGAGGGCAGTCAAATGATGAGGACATGCAAACATGGCAGTCTTTTTCACAACCTAGGAATATACCAGCTTTCAACAAATTCAACTTAACAATCGGGAGCGGAATCAACAATTCATCCACGGTAGCAACAAACAAGTCTTCTTCAATAGCGTTGGCATTGTGACCATGCCTAGGCATTGGAGCGGAAATAACATTTGGTTTCTCAGGCGCTTCAAACTCAACTTCCTTCGCATCTATCAGGTCTTGAATTTTGTTCTTCAAAGCCCAACAGTTGTTGGTGTCGTGCCCTGGACTTTCAGAATGGTACGCGCATCTGGCGTTGGGATGGTAGTATGGAGACATAGTATTGGGATTCTTTGGGGCCTCTTTTAGAGTGGCCAGATTCAACTTCAGAAGATGTGGTAGAACTTGGGCTGGAGTCATGTTGATCTTGGTGAATTGTCGAACTGGCCTTTCCACCCTTTGCTGGTTAGTTCTTGGCTGATCTGATGCAGGCTTTGGAATCATAACGGCCCCTACCGTTGGTCGGCATTCAGTTCTTCTTTGATTCCTCTATGAATAAATAGTAGATACTTCCTTTCTTCCAGTGAAGGGCTTTTTCACAGTTGTAGAGGCAGACACGTCCTTCTGAATCTTCCCACTTCTTATACGAGCCTCCACTCTTTCGCCGGTTAATATCAATTCAGTAAACCCTGCAGAGGAACTCCCAATCAGATGATTGAAGAAAGGACCTGATAGAGTTCCCAAGAACATGTCTACCAACTCCCTTTCGGACAAAGGGGGTTGCACCCTTCCAGCTAGATCTCTCCACTTTTGTGCGTAATCTTTAAAGCCCTCATTGGAAACAATAGCCATACTCTGAAGCTGAGTACGGGTAGGCGCCAAGTCGGTGTTGTATTGATATTGTTTATAGAAAGTTGATGCTAGGTCTTCCCAATTGTGGACGTCAGTCCTTTCTAATTGGTAGAACCAATCAAGTTGCGTTCCTGATAAACTGTCTTGGAAAAAGTGGACCCACAAGTCTTTGTCGGCAGAGTGTGGTTGAATCTTCCTGACATAAGATCTGAGGTGAATTTTAGGGCAAGACACCCCATCATACTTGGCAAATAGTGGTACTTTAAACTTTGGCGGGATCACAATTCCTTACACCAGCCCCAACTCTTCAAAATCTAGCCCTGGTACTCTCTGGATTTCCATAGCGCTTAGTCGCTCTTCAAGGTGTTTGTACTTGTCATCAGCAGGAGGGTATTGTTGTTCAAAGTAGTCCTCCTTTTCCTCTTCTTCTTCTTCTTCTTCAGAATCTGATGGTACTGCCGTTTCTTTTCCTTTTCTTTCCCTTTCATCAGATGTTGTTGGAAAATCTAAGGTCCTTCTAGCTTGTCGCTGAAACCTTCTGCCCATGATTACCACACCAGTTGGCTTCTTCTTCTTTTTCTCTTTCTCTTTTTCTAGCAGAGTCTTCAGCTCCTCTTGCCCCTTGGCTAAGGTCATGAGTAACTGTTGAAATTGTGTATTCTGAGCTTGCAGATCTTTGATCGTTTGTTCGAGATCCATCTTACTGAAATAAACAGTAGAGAGACGAGGAAACTTGTTGCAAAGACCTGTTTATGTTTATGATGAATGATATGTATTCATGCAATGTTTTCAAGGATTTAAAAATTCAAATTTGTTTTAAACAAAAAAGAAACACACGTCATATTAATAAGATAGAATTTGAGTACATCAATGCCCCTTGGGCAAAATAATACAAAATTCTAAGGTAAAAAGACATTGTGCATCCTCTTTGGTGCAATGTAGGTATTGAGAGCCTACTCTTCATGAAGTAGATGAGTGAGTTCCAAAACCTTCTTCTCGCTTGCGTAGAATTAGGCTTCGAAAGTATCACGCTCTCCTTTGAGCTATATCCAATCCCTTTGTAGGTCTTCGAGTGATGTCGGCATGTCAGGATGTAGGATAGTGTATGGAACTTCTCCTTCCTTAACAGGCTCAATAATCACTGGGAGAATGGAGGGATAAGGTATCATAAGACTTTGAGCGCGGGTTCGTACCCATTTGAGGTAAGGCTCAATAGGGATAGAATTCTTGTGTCCCAAAGTCTTGCTGTCCACCTTGTTTAGCATCCTCCAAGCTCGGATGAATCTCTAGCGAAGACCTTGATTGTCGTTGTCGTAGTCGAAAACCAATCCTTGAATCAACATATCATGTGGGCCATCCCTTCGGGCATAACCAAATTGTCTTAGAGCTAAGCAGGGGTTATAGGTGATGCCTCCCCTAATGCCAAGTAGAGGAACATTAGGGAATTCTCCACAACGGTCAACAATGATAACATTCTCTTTGGATCGAGAACACCAATGAATATCTGAATGTTTAAGTGTCATTAACCTTTGTGACCACCTCAAGCCTTGCTCATTCTTAAATATTGATTGGGGAAGATGAGAAATAAACCATCTTTCCAGGAGAGGAGTGCAACACATAAGAACACCTCTTTTCCTCATTGTACGAGTGTGAAAAGAGTGTAGGATATCCCCAAGAAATATAGGCACCGGGTTGCGAGACATGAATATTTTGACAGCGCTTACATCTATGAGTTGGTCAGGATTAGGGAACAAGACCATCCCATAGATGAGAAGAGCTACAATCTCCTCAAAAGCTTGCAAGTCTAGGGAATTCCAACATCTTTGGGCCTTCTCAAACAGAAACTTTGCCAAGAAGCCTTTGACACCACATCAAGTTTCCTAATGAGTTGTGACATCAGATGAGTGCAAGTGCAGAGCTTGAGCAATCTCTTTTGGCTTTGGATCTCTTTCTGTACCGTTGAAGGGTATTTGATTGAGAATAGGAATCCTCAGAAGTTGAGAGAATCCTTCCAAAGTGGGCACAAGTTGATAGTCAGGAAATGTGAAGCAATGATGCAAAGGGTCAAAGAACTGGAAGAGAACCTTCATCATATCCTCCTCTGTGTTGGAAGTGACCAAGTTGAGTAGACGACCATGTCTCTCGGTGAACAGAGAGTTCTCAGGGATCCTTGAAGCTAGCTCCTTGAGTTGTGGAGGAATTCTTACAAGGTTGATTTGGATAGTTTTCCTGCTAAGTGAATCCATAACCTACAAAACAAGAACAAAGATGAATCTCCAAAATCCTTGAAATGGTTAGTGAATGCATATGATGTTCATGATTTCCATGATGTTATGCACAAGTATATATGTACATACAAATCAAGCAAGTTCTTAGTTTAAGTTTGCATGGGGTTTCATAGGTAAGTACCCTCTTGAAGTTTAGTTGGCTTAACCTGTCCTAGTAATAGTAACCAGGTTCTAAGGAGCTCAATATCACTGGATTGTTTCCTTGTTCATTGTTTCAGTTCAAGCCTCTTTACTGGCGACCGAAATATCCCAAGAAACCAACCCTTAATGAGTGTATTATCGAGTATCTACCAACTTCAGACTGCATCAAAGCCGGTCATCTCACTACATCCTAAAAGGCCAAGTTGGTCAAGTAAAGGTTCTAGAAGTTCATTAGTGTTTCATGACATCACTCAGCGGCCTCGTATTCTCTTTGATTGACTCAAAGGCTACCGGTACCCACAAATATGTCACACTAATATAGCTATTGCTTAGACCATGTCGTATACCCCACACAATTTCCACAATGTATTACTATTTACCTATAATGTTTCCCAAATCCGGGTAGAGGATTCAAACCCAAACAAAGAACCATAATGTAAAGCAAACAAATCAAACAAGATAAGCAAATAAATGTGATCTAAACCCTAAGGTAACCCCACTTTTATAATATTCCCTAGCAGAGTCGCCAGTTCTGTGATACGGTGGGAGAACTGACTTGAGGTTTTGCGTTTGTGTTCGCAAATGTCGCGGTTAGCAAGAGTCGCCACCGACTTTTCTTTTATCCAAAAGGAAAGGTAAAAAAGCACAGGAAAGACATTTGAGATATTTTCTTGAGTTCGGGGGGTAGATTATGAAAAGGGAAGGTGCTAGCACCCTTTTCATCCATGGTTTTCCATGGGATCTTAGTTACTTGTTTAGATCACTTACTTTGTTTTGTTTGAAATGGTGTTTGGTGTGATTTTGAAAGTATTTTGTAAAAGAGGCCATTTGTTTAGGCAATCTTTGTAATGATTCTCGTTCGTAAGAATGTATACAAAGATGTTTGTATTTTTGAAAATGTTTTCGATGTTTTGTAAGATGTTTTGAAATGTGTGTGTGGTTGTTTTTGAAAATAGCAAGGATTGTTTGAAATTGAGCAAGTAACTTAGAAGCTATCTACCTACTCAAATGTCTTTCTTGTGCATTTTTATTCCTTTAACATTGTTGATTTACCATTGATTTGGTAAATAACCCTATCTTTGGATGTAAACGGGACGGGCGTGGGTCATCGTATAACCATGATAGCAATGTTGCCAAGTATCTTAGTATTTTTGAGGGACCAAGATCATTTTGTTTTAGGCAACCTTTGAATAGCGTCATCGAGGGACTATGATCTTATATTTGTTTTGTTTTGCCAAGATACTTCGCATGCGTAACATGGCCATTTTATTTTAGGCAACCAAGTGGGAGAAACCCTAAGGGTGCTTGTGTGCAAAGTGTATCATGTTCATGCTTTTGTCTTGCATTTAGCGTTTTTCTATTTGTTTTTGTTTTTTGTTCTTGTCATGCAAACCCTAATTTACTAATCATGGTATAAAAGTAATAAATTGCGTAAAATAAACTAAGCTATTACAATAATTTTTATGGGAGGGGGGATACAAGTTTGAATGAGGATTTGCACAAATATAAAAACTAAATATATTATTACAACCAAATCGAAATTGCGCGAATTAAATAAATAATACAAATATTTAAAATGCAATGCAATATGTATGTAAAAGAAAAGATTTTTTTATGTCTTGTTTTTTGTATGAAAAATAATTAATTTAAACCTAAAAAATAAGGAAAAACTAATATTTATTCTTTTTGAAAGGGGTAAACCCTAGTTTTCAAATTAAAAGAAAATAATGCTTCTTGTTATTATTTTGTATATTTTTTTTGTATAAGAAAATAATAAATAATATTATATGTAAATATTTAAAAATTAAGTATGTACAAAAAATGATTATTTATGAGTATAAAATGCATAATAAAAATATTAAGTATTTTTAAATATATTTACAAGTTATTTAAGAAAATAAACTCTATTTATCAAAATAAACTATTTTTTTGTGTGAGAAAATAATAAAAAATAATAAAATAAAAGTGTGAAAATAAATAAATCATTTTTTGGTATTTTTTATCATTAAGAAAAATAAATGAAAGTGTTAAATATAAAAATATGAAGAAAAATGCAAAAATGTAACAAGTTAGCCAGGGGGTGCAATAGCAAGTCAGGGGGTGCAAATAGCAAAAACAAAAAGGCCCAAAGCACAAAAAGCCCAGAAGTGCTTCATCCCTGTCCTTGGTTCATCTCCTGCGCGTGTTTCTAGTTCAAACATGTAACTTGCTTATGCTTGCATAAAAACAAAAACTCATAACATGAAAAATGTGGCATTTGAGCTCACGATTCCAACCATATAAATTATGTAACCTAACTCTTAAAGATCAAAGAGAATTTTTGAACCCCTAATTCGTGACCTAACTTTTTCAGAGTTTTCAATCTTCAAATTCTCTTAGCACAAGTAATATAAATGCAAAGTAATGGTATGTACAACTTCATTATGATAAGAGCTACATTTTTCCTTCACAAATCATGGCTTGAAGATGCCTATTCAGAGAGATAAAGTTTGAAAAAATACCTCCTTCAGTTGGAATCGTGCAGAACAATGCAGGGACTTTAATGGAGGCCTGGTGATTGTTTAAGCTTCCTTGAACTTCCCTGAACCTATTCCAATGCTTATCTGGATCTAAGGATGGCTGGAACTCTCTGACCAAGTCTAACTGCAAGCTTCCAAAGTGAAAATGGCAAATGCTGAAACAGGGGTTACAGAACCAGGGTGATGGCTTGGATTGATTAGGTAGCAAGTGTATGAGATGCTTGAAGTGATTAAACACAAAACGCACGAGCCAAATGAGAGTTGGCTGTGCTTTTGCAGAAAACTGTATACTTAGGTTGGATTTTGGTGTTTTTGAGTTTCAGAGTGTTTTAGGTCCAAGCAAATCGTGTTATACCTTGTACCAAGTTTGCAAATATGTAGAGAAGTGATACCAAGTCAGCCCTCACTAGCTGTGCAAGCTTTGGACCTTTTTGCAACTTTTCTTGCATTTGAAGTAAAGTGACAAGACCAATGCTACATGCTTGTCCTGGCTTGCTTGAGGGCTAAAATGAGTTGGTACACATTGCTTGAAAGTTGTAGAGTTTAATTGTACCAGAGGGATAGGTTCAATGCTCAAGATTGACAAAGTTGCAAAAGTTCCTCTTTATGAAAATGGCAATGTGAACTTTTTGCCCAAAATGGAAATGCATCTTGTGTAAAGCTTCAAAAGCAAAGATAAAGGCTTTAGCTTCTGAGTTTACATTTAATTATGGAGTGTATAGTAAGCTTAGGACCTGTAAAGCAAGATACAACCATCATAGATTTGATTTGCAACTTGATGCTATGTGAAAGTGGCTTGAACAAAAGTGAGAAAATGCCAACTTCCCTTCTTCGATTCTCCCTATTCAAAAATGATCTTGGAGAGTTCTTGGACATTTTGAAAAGCTTTCAATGTGCTATATAATCCATATTTGAAATTCAATTTGAGATACCTCTTGGAACTAGGTGAAAAGTGTCCATGAAGTTGGGTCCAAAACCTGCCTAAATTAGGGCAAAATTTCACTAAGTTATTTAGTTCATGGCCCTATATTCACAAATTCATAACTTGAGATCCAAGCATCTTTAGGGAAAAGTTTGTGAATAAAAGTTGTAGATTTCATGGAGGAATACAACTTTCATGTTGGTAACTTTCTTTGAATCAAAATGCATCATGGTGAAAAAGTGGTGCAAAGTTGAGAAAAAAATAAGAAAATTTTTATACTTAGAGAAATTCTAAGTTATAAGAATTTTCAAATTTGGTTTTCTTGGTGAAAAAGTTTCATATTTTGACATATCTTGATGAGTTATGACCCTTGGCACTTGATTTTGACCAAAAAGTCAAAGTTTGACTTTTCAGTGCACAATTGACTTTTGATTAGTTGACTGTAAATTTCATCTGTCAATCCAATGAACTTGAGATCTTTTGAACCATGTAATTAGGTCAAGGTGATGCCATTGAACCCTTGAAATCATGTTTGAACTCAATTGGTCATTGGCTAGGTTAAAAATCAGAAATTGCCCTTTCTCAGTCAAAACCCTAATTTTGACCATTTTGACCTTTTGATGATTTGATCAAATTTCTTGAGGAGTTGTGATCCAAACTTGATAAAATGGTACATATGAGTCTAAAATGTTGATGTGGATAAAAAATTATGAAGTTTGACTGTAAATTGGCCATAATTGACTTTTTCTCCAATACAACTGATTTTTAGGTCAACTGTCCAATTGACTGATCAAAAATGTGGCTCAAGGCTTGAAACTTAACATGAGCAATCTTAGGGTTCCAAGATGATGTATGAAAGTCACATGAAGCATTGATGATCCAAAAATACTTGTGCAAACTCAAACCCTAATTTTGGGTTATTAGTGCAAGATGAGGTGTCTTGAGCTGACCAAACCCTAATCTTGTCCTGAGTCCAAGAAGTCTTGAGAAAAATCTTGATAAATGAGAGGGCAAATTTTGGGGTACAACAGGGCAAAATTAGCTAATAATGATAAGATTATGAGATTTAAACGTAACAAATATAAATTATGGAAATATGAAACAAACAATTAAGTTAAATAACAAAATTTTAATTAAGCCTATAAACATGGTGGATATTTAAATTAAGGGTTAACTATGTTTTTGATCCCTACAAAAATATCAAATTTGACTTTTCATTCCTATATAAATAAATCATGTTTTAGTCCCTACAAAATTATTTATGCACTTAGTTTTAGTCCCTGTAGAAGGACTAAAACGTCATGCATAAATAATTTTATAGGAACTAAAACATGACATTTTTTATAAGGACTAAAAATCAAATTCGAGATATTTATATGGATCAAAAAAATATTTAACCCTTAAATTAATCTAAAATATGCAATAATTCCTTGTACATATTTAATTTGTATCCCTTCAAATTCATTTTTTAGGTTCCATATCTATAGATTATACTCAACATATTTCTATGACTTGGATTAGTATAAATAGAATATTATGCATCAAGCAAAAGGGGGGAGACACCTAAGGGTGATACTTAGGGAGGATCCATCAATTTTGACTACTATCACTCAAAATAATTGTTGTTTCTATTAAGTTCTTACTGTTTTTCTGATGATTTCTGCACTTGTGATATTAAAATCTTGTCTTTATTTTCATTTTAATTTGTTATTACTTTACTTATTTTCAATTATTTAATTTTCTTGTAATGTTCTCAAACTTCTTTATTATTGTTGTTCATCTCACCATGAGTGAGTAAATCCTTAATGATGCATAGTTATGAGAGTCCATCTCATAGAAAACTCCTATTGAGTTATTCATTTGTAATTACGAGAAATATGGGGTGCTTTATTTTATAATTTGAACTCTAATCCATGTTTATGTCAGTTGCGAAAGCAAAGGCAAATTAAATGTTGGTCATGTATCGAAAGATAATGATTCGACATCTGAAAATGGATTACTAAACAATTGAGTTTGAGGTGCCACTGACAAGGCGACTTGATTTCACTTGAGAAACAATCAAGATGCAGTGTGACAAGGCATAACGCTCTTGATTGAATTTCTTAGTCGTACCCAAAACACGTCTAGATGCACATGCCACGAAAGTGGGCGTCACACACATTTATCTAAAATTTCTATAAAAATAACTTAGAAATTCTTATGATTCAAACATAGATGATCATATGGGTGAGCCTAAATGGATGCTCAAAGCTCCCAGTCTTGCTTTTTATTATTTGTTAAAATTTATTTTCAATCTGCATCAAATCAACCTTTTGTGATCGCTTAAGATAAACACAATTAAAGTAATATTTTGTAATCATACATCACTCTATGGGTTCGATTCTTTTTACTACTTGACAAAATCATGTACTTGCAGTTCACATACGATTAATTTTTTGGTACTGTTGCCCGAGAGATATTTTGATATTGAAATTTTATTCCAACACCGTCTAGACTAAAGCACTTTTAATTTTTACTATTTTTTTATTTATGCATAAAAGGCCCTCTTATTTTGAATGATTCTTGCTAGAGGATCTATTTAGGAGATGAGCACTTATATGAATAATGAATTAGGAAGCGTATACTCTGATGCCTATAATAGGACGTGGGAAATCACCCAATTTTTCTTTACAATAACCACCCATACTATACTGATGAACCACAAAATTTCCAACCATCCAACCTTGAAATGTTAATAGATAATTTTATTGGGACGCAAGCTCGCTCTAACCTAGAATCTATGATGAAGAGTTTGGTGGCGACACAAACTCTCCAGAATGAAGATCTTAGAGAACAAAATCTACATACTAGTGAGGTCCTTAGGAAGCTAACAAATATGGTTGAGTCCCTTGCGACTCACAATAAGGCATTGGAGATCCAAATCTTCCAACTTGCACACATCCCTCTAAGACCAACCAGAAGTGGAAAACAAGTTGAAGATTCTAGGGAGAATGATAAAGTGGTTGAGGAAAGTTCTGGTTAGAAAAAGGTAGATATTGAGAAAAATTCACGGACACTACCCGAAAAGAGAGTTGTCGAAGAGGTAGAGAAGAAATCACCTTATGTTTATCCTCATCCATACAATGCAGCGATTCATTTCCCGCACATATTTTTGGAGGCTAAGGTAAGGACCCAATCCAAAAAGTCCATAGAAATCTTGGAAAAGATCCACACCAATATACCATTGATGAGGTCTTATTTAAAAAGATAAAATTAAAGGACCATAAAACTGGGGAAATTGTTAATGTTAAAAGGGGAGTGTTAAACTTTGAGGTGGGGGGTGAAAGGATTTAAGCCAAATCCAAAGATAAGAGACTTAGGATAGAACCAAAACCACCCCGATAAGTTCAAAGGTATAAACCATCCCATAGAAAGAAGAGAGGTAAGAATAATGTATACAAAGATGGTTAGATAAATGGACATGGTGACACTCATTGACCGTAGAGCTAAAATGATTTTAAACAAAGCACTTCGTGGGAGGCAGCCCATGCTTTTAATTTCTTATGTCTTATGTGCTGTTTCTTTATGCAGGTTATTTTTCTTTCATATTCCTCTTTTGTTACGCTTCCCACCTCCTTAGTGAGGTGTTTGTGAGTTTTTCCTTACCTCTCCCTACTTGAATAGGAATATTGAGGCCAATGTCCGGTTTAAGTTTATGGGGGATATTTCTCTTATTTTTTTGTTTTATTTGTTTGTTGTGTGTTTTTGTGTTGTTAGGATAGTTTTTGTTGAATAAGTTGCATATACCGTTGTTAAAAAAACCCAAAAGTTGAGTCCTTAAATTTTTTTCTTCTGAAAATACTCTTTATTTTGAAAATTTTGTTGATAAAGTATATAGGTTTGTAATGAGGATTGACTAAATTTAAGGGCCCGTGGAAAATCGAAAATAATTGGTATTACCTTTTCCTGGATCACCTTTGATGTATCTCAAAAAATCCAGATAACAACGTTCATGTGTTCTTGGTAAGGAGAATTCAAGAACTGACTTACCACACTAACTCCAAAAAAAATGTTTGGACGTGCGACTGTGAGATATTTTAAGTTTTCAACCAATCTCCTATACCTCCCCGAGTCAGATAGAGGCTCCCCCTGATTAGGTAGGAGTTTAACACTTAGTTCCATGTGAGTATCACCTCGTTTAACGTTTAAAAAAATATTTATTCAAAAACATCCATATCATATTTCTGTTAAGAAATTACCAGGTCATCTTTGGATTAGGCTACCTCAATATCCAAGAAATAACGAAGTTTACCAAGTTTTTCATCTGAAATTAATTCGAAAGATGTTGTCTCAACTAGATTATTCCTTGTTGATCACTACCATTTATGACAATATCATTTATATACACATTAAGATAATACATTAATGGTGAGATAAACATTTTATGAATCTCTTTCATAGGTTACTCATGTCGGCTACCAAACCTCTTCCACTTCTCGAATAAGCTACCCCGATAAGGCAAGCCCGACCTAATTTTCAGAAAGACTTCCCCGCTTTTATGCCATAGCCCCAAAATGGTGAGGCCTAGCTATCAATCGAAGTCATTTTGCCATTCATATATAAAGCATCTCACGTGAGATTTGAGGTATTCTCTCTCTAATACACAACTCATTTACTCTTCATTCTCTTACTGACTTAAGCGTTTGAGTGTTAACTTACAGGTCCATCCTGCATCAGAGATCTCATCTCACCGTTTGACTGATCATTTCTGATTCCTAAGCCGAACAAATACGATAATGGAGATGAAGAGTGACAAACAATATTTTTTATTGATGATTCACACTTAAATTTAATGTCTTTCAAAATCTAAGATTATAATATTTGGCTAAAAGAACGAATGGTTAAAATCTTTAAAAATAACAAGATATACAATTGACACTCATTAAAATTGTTCAACTTAAGATATTTATAGTTAAAAATTAATGGAGTGGACCAAATTAGCTAATAATAATAAATTTATGAGATTTAAAAGTAACAAATATCAATTATGGAAATATAAGACCAACAATTAAATTAAATAACAAAATTTTAATTAAGCCTATAAACATGATAGATATTTAAATTAAGGGTTAAACATGTTTTTGGTTCTTATAAAATTATAAAATTTGACTTTTGGTTCCTGTATAAAATAAAAAAAAATTTAGTCCCTACAAAATTATTTATACACTTAGTTTTAGTCTCTATAGAAAGATTAAAATATCATGCATAAATATTTTTAGAGACTAAAATATGACATTTTTTTTATAGGAACTAAAAGTCAAATTTAAAATATTTATAAAATATATTTAATCCTTAAATTAATCTAAAACATGGAACAATTCCTTGTACATATTTAATTTGTGTCCCTTCAAATTCATTTTTTATGTTCCATATCTATAGATTATACTCTGCATATTTCTATGAATGATTTAAAAACATAAATTTTGGTCCAAAAAACTGTAATTTCCAAATGGTAAAAATTTGAAGGTAATTTAAAACTTATCAATTTTATGAGGGTGTAACCATTGGAATAGGGTGCAAGGTAGATTCTCCAAATAACAAATAAACAAAATAATGGGCCTAGGCCTCGACCCATGTGTGAGAAAGTGAATTGGTCCATATTTGCAAAAATTGCGAGTAGCAACAGAACAGTGCGTGCGAGAAGAAGAAAAACCAAAAGAGAAGAAGAAAGTGTTGTGTTGTGGCAGTGGAGTTTGGTACTGTAAAGTGTAAATTTCCATTGTACCTGAAAATTTCGTATGCTGTTCTTTTCATTCAACTCGTTCTTTTGATATATCTTGTTTCTGTTTTCTCTTCGCTATAACCCTTGCTTCTACACTCGGTCACTGATCGCAGTTTTTTTTTTTTAATTGTATAGGAAGAAGATCGACAAAAGAAACAGAGCCGAAAATGAAGATGGTAAACTCCTTCAACCTCAAGGTAACTCTCATTTTCAAACTCTCTTCGGAACTAGTTTATTCAAATATGCATGCCAAGTGTTTGTGAAAATGTGCTTGTTGTGTGGTTAGTTAAAATATGTGCTACATGGGATTAAATTCAATTTTTTTTTTGGAATTGCATTGTAATAAATGCTGCTGGTGTGTTTTCAGAGAGCTGCAGCTGGGATTAAACGCATTAATCTTGATGGTCTCCGATGGCGAGTTTTCGATGCCAAGGGCCAGGTGAGTGAGTATGTGGTTTTTGCATGTTTTCTTCTCATGAATAAACAAACAGGGAGTCAATCAGACAATAAAATGATGTTTTTTAATGTAATAGTTTAGCGGTCATAAGCAATTAATTATTTCTTTCGGATAGTCAAGCCAGTATTGGTGAAGCATTTTGAAATCATTTATTGGGTGAATTACATACATATAAGCAAGTTCTGTTTGATATCATGTAGAAGATTCCTAAGCTTTGGACATTTTATGCACTTTTGATTAGTGTTTGGACTCTGGATTGTTATCAACTACTGAGTGATTGGCTTATTTGAAGTAATAAGGTTGTTTTGCTAATATATATATGGTCTCCGTGTAGATTCTTGGGAGGTTAGCATCTCAAATAGCTACTGTTGTGATGGGAAAGGATAAACCAACATATACTCCTAACCGTGATGATGGAGATGTGTGCATTGTGCTTAATGCCAAAGATATTTGTGTGTCTGGTAGAAAACTTACAGACAAGGTCTACTACTGGCATACAGGGTACGTTCTTGGCATTACTACATTTGATACTTTTTACTAGAACCAAAGAAATATTTATAATTTTAGGCTTCTTTATGAATCTAATGATTTTTTTTTCCTGTGATTTAAAGGTGTATTTTCTAAGAAATTTTGTCTCCAATGTTATAATTGTCGTTCTGTATATGGTTTCTTGTGCAACATAATCTTTTGACATTATTCAAATTATTGACTAAAATTAATGGTGTGTAGGTATATGGGCCACCTTAAGAAAAGAACTCTGAAGGATCAGATGGCTAAAGACCCTACGGATGTAATTCGCAAAGCTATTCTACGCATGCTGCCTAAAAACAACCTACGTGATGTAAGTGTTTTGTAGACCTACGTTTTTGGGATTTTTTCTAACCGAGTATGAAATGAAATTTCTGGTGGCCAGAATGAGTGTTTTTATTGTTGTTGGTTTGCATTTTTTCTAGAGTAGAATCTTATTCAAAACCAAAAATAGAAAACTTCGAAGAGTATGAAATGACATTGTAAGGATGTTTGGTTATGGTTTCAAGAACTGATTCCTACTGTAGGAGTCAAATCTAATGAAAGTGACTTGAGGGTATCTTTAGTGGTGAACAAAACTGTCTTTGGGTAGGACCTAATGATTTTCCAAAACATTACCCTGCAAGTAGCATTATAACAACCCATGGTTTTCTAAAATATCTCTACAATTATACTTCCAAGTTAATGACAAGAAGGTTCAAATCTTTTATAATCTATTTTTGATTGTCTAACCCACACAGACCTATGACCATTTGATGCCAAATTACTGTAAAATAACCAAAGAAAAGATCGAGGAGAATAACAAGGCAATATATCCTTAAGTTAAAAAGTCACAAGTCACAACCATGTGTAGTAGCAAACCTTCTTGTAACTAGAATCTCTATTTTTTCATAAATTGAAGAAGACAATAGATTCAGCTATTTGGAGTATGTGACACAGACTATTCATCCCATGTTGCTGGAACAAGTCCCTTGACTTTTTATTTATTTATTATGAATTCTAAAATGATAGTCCTCTACTATCACAAATCTGTTAAAGTTCCTGTTGTCATCCATTGTAAATTTTGCAACTGAAAATCAAACTTCATCATTCCATGTCAGTCAAAAAGTTAGTGACCTTAATTTCTCAGAAAACTTATCACCATCAAAACTTTCACCTATAAACCTTGAATAGTGTGACAAAATAAGAGTGAGTAGATGTAGATCCATATCATAATTAAAGAATTTAATTTTAGGGATAACTAGAAGGTTTAGGGGTGAGTAGTTTGCCCAGTATTTTAAGGGTAGGGCATCCCACAAGCCTTTCTGATGACATAGAACTGTAATTAATGACCCACCCATGAAAGCCCACCCTATAGGAATGGAATTGTGGCATCCAATAGGAACTGAACACATCACTTTTTTGTTGTTTGATCTACTAGGTGTGCCAGGTGCTAGCCAACTTCATGATTTGTTGTGCCTTCCATTTATCGTAGGATCCAATGTTTAGCACTTGGATTATAAAATGACAGAAGAGCATTTGGTATGGGGAATAATATTATTAGTGTATTCAAAATTCATTAGTCATTTCATACATGTCCGTAGAATTGCTCAAGAATTGTTTTCTTGATAGATGCGATTTTCTAGTATTGCTCTTTTAATCTTTTTAGAGCTTATTTCAGATTCTTTTTATTCTGTTCTGTAAAATTGAATAATTGATCTTCTAAGTTGTATTTTCTTGCATTATTGCTAATCTATGTAGGACAGGGATAGAAAGTTAAGGATCTTTCCTGGAAGTGAGCACCCTTTTGGTGATCGGCCACTGGAACCTTATGTGATGCCTCCTAGGACAGTGCGAGAAATGCGACCACGAGAAAGGCGTGCAATGATTCGAGCACAGAAGAAGGCAGAACAGCAACAAGAGAATGCTGAGCAGCGACAACAGAATGCTGATGAATTGAAGAATGGCAAAAAGAGTGAAGCACAAGAGAGTGCATGAAAACGTTATTTGCTCATGGGGGTTGATATACTAACCTACCGGGTTATCATTTCAACAAAAAGCCATCTTTATCTGTCATTCTTTGGCAAAACCTATAAAGTCATGTTGATTTGTGTTTGAATTATTGTTTCTAAGGTCTCCTAAAGAGTGTAGTTGAGAAGAAACTGTTTAATACACAATCTTGCATCTTTGTGATAATGCTTCAAGTTCAAATCTGAAAGTGTAAGCCAAACTGCCATTTATGCATTTTAAAGTACTATTTTTATTTTCCTTCAGGTCTTTAGAGGATTAAGGACTACATAGATTAAATGAATCGATAAATGAATTAAAAAAAGAGGAGTGAGCACCAAGGTAATGATCCTTTATAATAAGAAAATAAGAAATTGAGGTAAGAAGCATGATAGGAGTTTGCTTTAATTTTTAAGAGGATGTTTGAGGCCGGTGCTAAACACGGTAGGATTTAAGCCGCCATTTGAATAGGGTGAAAATTTTGCAGTAACACGCTGTTAAGATCAATCATAATTTCAAGGAACACAGGCACAAAGCTGGTTAGAGAAAAACATTTGGTTGTCTTTGTGTTTCCCAACGGAAAATACTAGGAAAATACTAACAAACACTTGAAGAATAATGAAATAAGCATATCCCATTCATTAAAAAAAATATGAGAAACTCTTTTCCACAGATCTCAAAAAGGCCAAAGATATAATGATTCTAGAAGCCAGAGAATGTATTTTGGTAGAATCCGAACGTCATGTAAATCCAGATTCATGTTTGGGTTCTAGAAGTGTAATTTTGTAAAAAAAATAATAGAAGTGTGTAACAGTTAACACGTATCAATTCTAGAATTCGATGAATGTTTAGATTATAGAAATTGAACTTGTAAATTTTAAAGATTTATTGAATGTAAATTTTAGATTCTGAAATCAAATGAGTGTAATTTTGTAAAACAAATAGAAGTGGAGGAAGAGGAAATAGAATGATAGTGTTTAACGTGTTTTGAATTTTAAAATTCGTATGAAAATATTTTCAAAAGTTTGAGGGGGCATGAGAGTGGTAGTTTAAACTAAATTCACAAAATATTATAACAAAAAAAAAGAAAAAGATATGTCACCAAATTTGAGTTCAAATATTTGAGTTGACAACTAAAATTAAAATTAGATAATTTTGAATAGAAAATTAGTTTTTGAGTAAGTTATATAAGAGATTAAAATTGTAATTAAATTTAAATATAGAGAATAAAAAATACTGTGACAGTCAACTGAAAATTTAATTTATTAAATAAAATATTATGATTTTAATAAAAAATAAAGAAAAACAATAATTTTTTTTATGTATTTACATGATAAAAAATTGTAGGTTTAAATAGTGTTTTTGTAAACTAGCGAGATTTTGAATTTAGTTCTTGAATCTTTTTTTTTTGTTGGTGGAGGTCCCCATATGTTTCTTTCATGTTGGTGTTAATCTCTGCTGATGACTTGGCATTTGATTTATTATTATTTTTTCTTTTCATAAACACACGTAGATATTATATTTTACAATTAATAAAAGAGGGATAAAAAAATTCATTTTCCAAATCTTCCATCTCTCTCCGCCATTGCACTTTATTCTCCCTCTCTCCATCTTCAACATCCAAATGATCATGACTTTGTCGTCGTCGTCTACAAAATCACATCACGTTCAAGTACCTATTTGTGGTTGTAATAGAGCTATGCAAATGTTTATGTCAAACTCAATTGAAAATCCTAAAAGGGATTTTAGAAGTGTCAAAATTTAGGGTTAATGTCTGGTTGCAAGTTGTTCAATTGGGATGATGACCTTGAACGAAATCCGCATAGTGATCCTAGAAGTTCAAGTGGATGCAATTGCTCGGATGTGTTGAAGGATTTAAGGTCCATTGTTAAGGAGATTGAGGTTGACAAAAAGGAAAAGATGAAGTAAAGTTGGAGAAGGAAAAGAGAAAAGGAAATTTGTTGAAGCTATCGTTGGTTGTGTCATGAGGTTTCTTCTTTGCTTACCATAAATGATGGTGAATCCCATTTGTTTGTGTCTCTTTATTGTATTTTGATTTTAGTCCTTGTAACATTAATGTTTTTTGAAATTCGTCCCTGTACCATTTGATGAATGAAAATGATGTTTTGATTTTGGACCATATACATTTGCACTTTTATTGTTCCTCCTACTTTGCATTTTAAGTGACACAAATAATATTAGAGGTAAAAAGGCAAATTGTTACTAGGCCATTTCAATTGGGCATAAACCAAGCTTAATCATGTATCTAAAATACATGATGTATCCAAAACATAAAGGTTCAAACACTAAGGATAAAGCAAAAGCAGTAATGTAATCAAAATACCTAATACCAAAATAAAACGACTTAAGCCAAAGTACATGGATGTAGTCATCTTGTTCAACATAACATAAAAAACATAATCCAAAACATTAATGTCTACAATTTCCATAGTTGTGCAGGGTTACTTCCTTCTCCCTTAAGCTTTTTGAATTTGAGTACCCTTGCTCTATCACTTCTCCTCTACTCCAACTTCTTTGCTACCTTTTGTTTGGATTGCTTTATCTACAAAGACACAATCAAAATAGAAGCATTAAGCCAATATCATTAAAGCTAATAACAAACATCTTAACTTAATAACTATACCAAACTCAAGTGGTTTATGATTT
Organism: Vicia faba; assembly: GCA_948472305.1. Classification (NCBI taxonomy): domain Eukaryota; kingdom Viridiplantae; phylum Streptophyta; class Magnoliopsida; order Fabales; family Fabaceae; genus Vicia; species Vicia faba. Next base: position 598,898,332 of record OX451737.1, read on the forward strand.
CTAGGAGGCGCATAGACATGTTTCCTAGGTGGATGTGCATGAACAGCTTCCTGAGGTGTAGGGTCAACCTCTTGAACAGGTGCAGACAAAAATGTAGTTGGTTTGTGAGTTACCAACTCCCGTGTTTTGTGAAGCCATTACAGGTGCAACCTCCATAGTCGGGACATGATCACTAGTATATTTAGTTGAAGCTTTAGTTTATGAAGTAAGATCATTGACATTAGGTTGAGGTTGTGTTGTCTCAAATGCTGCACAAAGATATGCTGCAAGCATTTCAAATTCTTGGTCCACATCACATTGTCTTTCAGGTTGTTGTTCAGTTGAATCTTCAATCTAAAGTTGTTGTTGTTCAGTTGAAGCTTCAGGTTGAGTTTATTGTTGTTCAGTAGAAGCTTCAAGATGAGTTTGTTGGTCTGCTACAGTTCCAAATTGAGTTGTTTGTGTTGCATTTTTCTTTGGTTTTTTCTGCACATAGAATGATGCAATTAATATCACACATAAACTGTTAGTAAGAAGAACATATTTGAGTTAACTTAATACCTTTCTTTTTTTAGCTTCAGGGTCAGACACCATAATTGAACAACTCTTGCATTATGGCTATGTACACAACAATTGGTATAACAATAAGATGTTTGTGTCCTTCCCTAGTTGGGGTCCTCATCAAGTTCCTCTCCACTCAATTTCTTTGGCCTTCTAGGGAATCTTTTGTATGATGGAGGCAACATCTCTTCAGTTTCAACCTCAGGCCACATATCTTGGCCATTAATTGGGCTAACATTAAAACCATAACATGCCACATATGTTTCCTTTGAATAACAATTATCTACATAGTCTTCTGAGCATTGGTTCCTAAAGCCTAATGTAGATGATGCATGTCTACATGGTATGTCTACCAACTCCTAGAATTTTTAGGGTGCATGTTCTTTTAGAAGTGTCTACTATGAAACTACGTCTGATATGAATATGTTTAACTTGCCATATTGTATCACCAGACCAGTTTGGAATCCAATTACCAGTATGTTCTATTTCTTTATCTAACCAAATTCTAGGTCTTGGCATTATTCTATGTTGTCACTGTTGTACCCCAAAATTTTTCCTCTCTTTTCTCAAGATATTTCTCACAAGATCTTCAATAGCTCAAGCCTGTACAAGTGTTGACTAGGTCAAACCACCTCCTAGACACTGATGCCTCAAATTAGGGTTTTGATTTTCACAAAGACAATTGGACTTATAATGCCTCAAATTACTTTCATGGATCATTATAGACCTCTAGGAATACTCATGTCAAGCTTCAAGTCTTGAATCACAATTTTGTTCAGTCAATTGCTCAGATGACTGAAAATCAGCTGTATTGGCGAAAAAGTCAACTGTGGTCAACCTATAGTAAAACTTTAATTTTTTGACCAATATCAACATTTTGAAGTCATATGTGTCAATTGATCAAGTTTGGATCACAATTCCCCAAGAAAAATGTTCAAATCATCAAAAGGGCAAAATGGTCAAAATTAGGGTTTTGACTGAGAAGGCTTGATTTTTGATTTTTGACCTAATATATGACTTATTAGTTTGAAACATGACCTCAAGGATTCAAGTACATCATTTTGACCTAATTGCATGACTCAATTCATCTCTTAAGATCAATTGATTGATAGTTGAAATTTAGTCAACTGAGGAAAAGTCAACTGATGCATTAAAAGTCAAACTTTGATTTTTTGATCAACATTAAATTACAAATATAAAAATTCATCAAGACATTCAAAAATATGAACATTGATCATCAAGAAATCAAGAAAGTCAAAAGTCTTTGAAAAAAGTCAAAGTTTTCAAGACTTAGAAAATTTTCTAAGTGTTTTAAGTCTTATTTTTTCATGACTTCGTGTCAACTTTTCACCAAGATGCAAGATGATTCAAAGAAAACTTACAAAATGAAAGTTGTAGATATTTATGAGGTATACAACTTTTATTTACTAATAAAGTCCTAGAAATGCTTGTATTTTGAATTATGAATCCATAAAGTCATGCACTTTTTCTTAAACACTTGGTGAAATTTTGACATAGTTTAGGCAGATTTTTGACCTAACTTCTTGGCCAATTTTCATCAATATCCAAGAGAATTTTGTTAAAATGGACAACATGAAAGTTGTAGATAATGTTCCAAACTTTTCAAAATGCCGAATAACTCAATGAGATCATTCTTGAGCTAGAAGAATCAAAGAGTTGAAGTTAGGGTTTCAAACTTGAATTACAAGTCAATTTTATGATGAACACATGACCAAATCCATAAGCCATGCTGCATAATCTTGCTTTGTAGGCTTATAACTTGCAAATCACTCCTTAATTTAATGTTTACACAACTGATTGATCAATTGTCCAATTGATTCAAGCATTGTCCAAAGCAATTTTCCATTTTAGGGAGAAAGTTACCATTCCATTCTTGTAAAGCAAAGCTTTATGCAATGCCAACCCTTCTTGAGCCTCTCAATGGCTCCTTCTTCACACACTCAACCTAGAAACTCAGAAGAAGCATGTTTAAAGTGATTCAACCGCCCTACAAGCTTTTCACTTTGCCTTGAAATCATATTTGTCAAGCTTGCTTCAAAAACAGGTCAAATGAACACAACATGTGATTTTTGAATTCTGACCACCTCAAGCTCTCAAACCTTTTCCTATAAATTAAGGCACTCTTATGTAACTTAGAACAAATGAACAAGCCTTCAAACTCACTCAAACTCTCCCAAACTCATATTGCACACAAAACTCCATTTTTGTGCAGAAACTGACCAATAACTTCCATCTCTCAAACCACTCGTGCGTTTCATTTCCAAATCATCTCAAAAGCTTCCTTACCTCAAATACAAGTCATCCCCACACCTGTTACAGTAATGTAACACCATTTTATTCATCCTCCACAACTAAAATCAGAAGCTTGCATATTGACTTCTACAAGAAGATTCAACCACTCTCAACACAAGCTAAGCATTGCATTAGCTTCCTAGAGTTCCAAGGAAGCTAACTCGATCACCACAACACCTTGAAGCAAGCTCATTTACAAAACACGAATTCCATTTTTGAGCTAGCGCCTTGGGCCTCCATTGGATTGGGCCATCACCATTTTAACTTCTCTCACCCTCATTTTGAAACAACACGCAGGCGCACCCTTTTATTTTGTCTTCCTTATTTTCTGATTACAAAAAATCACTCTTGGGCCTAAACACAAAACAAAACAGTTTTACTTGTTTACACCCTATTCAATTTTACACCTTCCTGACTTTTATTTTATATTTCTTTTTTATTTTCTTTCTCTTTAATATTATTATTATTATTATTATTATTATTATTATTATTATTATTATTATTATTTTTATTACTAAAAAATACAATAAATATTTAATATTTATTATTTAGATATTATTATATTTTTATTTTCTTTATTTCTTTTTTAAAACAAAAAGACCAAAAATATTTTCTTAATAAATTCAATTTCTCTTTCTTAATTAAACCATCTTAGACTTAGGTTTTTATTTTAAATCTTCTTTTTTTCATTTAAATAATTTAGAATTTCAGAATTTAATTATTTTTTCTACTCACTCTAGTTTGATTAATTAAGATAAAACCTTTTCATATAAAACCCTAAAAACTTGTTTTTTCTTAATTAATTTAATTTCTTTTTCTATTTAATTTAAGTTTAGTAAATCAACTTAGAATTATATATTTATTTCCTTTTTTAGCTTAATTAGAATTAAAACCTTTCAAAAACTCAAACAAAAAACAATTTTCTTTTCCTTGTATATTATCTTACATTCTTGTACATTTTATTCTTGCAATATTCAATATGGTTGTAATAGTAAATTAGGGTTTTAATTTCTTTCACTCCCCATTTGTAAATCTTATCCCCATCCCCTAAACGATGTAATAGCATAGAACTTTAAATTTCCGCAATTTATCGCTTTCAATATAATTGCTAGTAACTAGGGTTTGTATGGAAAGCCATAAAATCAATAAGTAGAAAACCCTAATTCAAAGACAAAAATGCATGAAATCAAAACACTTGCACACTTGCACTTCTAGGACTAACCTCACTTGTTACCTAAAGATAAAAATAGTCATGTTACACAAACGTGGGATACTTTAGCAAAAATAATCAAAAACAAGATCATAGTCCCTCCACGACCCTTCAAATGTTTCCTTCATAAATGATCTTAGACCCTTACAAAAAATTGCTAAGGTATCCTACAACGTGGCTTTCTATGACTATACGATGACCCACGCCCGTCCCTTCACATCCAATGATAGAGCTTCTTATCAATCAATGGTAAGATAACAATATCTAAAGGAGGAGAAAATGAACAAAGACTTTTTGAGTAGGTAGAACATTGTAGTTGCTTGCTCACAACCATTATTAAAACATCTTTCAAACACACCAACACTTTTTCATGAAACATTTTCAAAAGTAAACACTTTGTACACATTCTTATAGAGACGAGAATCATAACAAAGTTCGCCTAAATGAAGGAACTTTTCAAAAATACTTTCAAAATAACATAAACACAAACACATTTTGCAAAGCATTTCAAAGTGAGCTAGAAACTAAGTGCCCGTAGATAACTACAGATGAAAAGGGTGATAACCTTCCATTTTCATAACCTACCCTTCGAGATCAAGAAAATTCTCAAAAGGTCTTTCCTATTCTTTTCACCCTTTCCTTTATTGGATAAAAGAAAAGTCAGTGGCGACTCTTGCTATCCACAACAATTACGATCAAACGCAAAACATCCCGAGTTAGTTCTCCCACCGTATTACAGAACTAGCGACTCTGCTGGGGACATAAAAGTGAGGTTACCTTTAGAGACTAGATCACATTTAAATGCTTTCATTGTTTGACTTGTTTGCTTTACATTTTGGGTCCTTGTTTGGGTTTTGTATTGATTCTCTACCCGGATCTGGGAACATTATCAGGTAAGTAGCAAAGATTATGAAGAATTAAGGAGAATACGGGTCCATTGTATGGTGTCATGAAGCACTAACTGACCTTAGACCCTTTTATTGAACAACTTAGCCATTAGGAAGTAGTGAGATAGCCGACTTTGGTGCAGTCTGAAGTTGATTGATACTCGATACTACGCTCATTGAGATCGTACTTTTGGGATATTTCAGTCGCTAAAATAGAGGCTTGTGCTGAAACAATGCCCAATGAAGAAAGATCAATGATATTGAGATTCCCTAGAACCTGATTACTTTCTAGGACAGGTTGAACCAACCAAACTTCAAGAGGGTACTTACCTACGAACCTCATGCAAGCCTAAACCTAAGGACTTGTTTGCTTTGCTTGTATATGTTTACTTATACATAACATCATGATATCATACCATGGCATTTTTCACTAACCGTTCAAGGACCTTGGGATTTATCTTTGTGTTGTTTTGTAGGATATGGCTTCCATGCGAAGAAATACTATCTGAATCAACCTTGTGAAAATGCCTCCTCAACTCAAGGAGTTAGCGTCAAGAGTTCCAAATGATTCTCTTTTCACCAAGAAGTATGGCCGTCTTATTAACTTGGTTACCTCAAACTTTGAAGAAGACATGGTACATGTGCTTTTTCAATTATTTGATCCTAAACATCATTGTTTCACATTTCCTGATTATCAATTAGTGTCTACCATGGAGGAGTTTTCTCAACTCTTGGGAGTTCCCATTCTTTATCAACTACCCTTCACCTATATTGAGAAAGACCCAAGACTTGAGGAGATTGCTCGAGCTTTACATATGCAACGGTCCGACGTTGTGAAAAATTGGGAAACCAGAACTGGTGTTAAGGGTTTTCTAGCCAAGTTTTTGTTTGAGAAAGCTCAACTTTTTTGGGATACTCTGGATTTGAAAGCTTTTGAAGAGGTTTTGTCCCTTATAATTTATGAGATGGTACTATTTCCTAACCCATACCAACTCATAGATGTGAATGCGGTCAAAGTTTTTCTATCTCGTAACCCGATGCCTACCTTACTCAGAGACATCTTACATTCTCTTCACACTCGCACCATGAAGAGAAGGGGGATTCTTATGTGTTTCACTCCCATGTTGGCTAGGTGTTTTATTTCGCACCTTCCTCGATCTATTTTAAAGGATGAGCAAGGCATGAAATGGTCTAATAGGTTAATGTCACTCTCGCATTCAGATATTCATTGGTGTTCTTGATCTTTGGAGGATGTTATCATTATTGACTGTTGTGGGGAATTCCCTAATGTCCCTCTCCTTGGCATTAGGGGAGGTAACACTTATAATTCTTGCTTGGCTCTACGACCGTTTGGGTATGCTCAGAGGGATGGCCCTCATGACGCGCTTGTCCAAGGAATTGTATTTGACTATGAGAACGATGTCCAAGGTTATCATCAAATATTTGTGCGAGCTTGGGGCACGGTGAACAAGGTTGGTAGCAAGACGTTGGGGCATAAGAACTTCATTCCTTTGAAGCCTTATCTCAAGTGGGTGTAATCTCATGTTCAAAACCTCATGATGCCATATGAGGTCATCCTAGCTATCATCATGGAGCCTATTACCGAAGGAGATGTTCACTACACTATTCTTCATCCTGACATGCCTACTACTCTCGAGGAGTTGCAAAGATCACAAATTCAACTCAAAGGGGGAAAGGAAACCTTTGAAACCCAATTCTATGCAGGCGAGAAGAAAGTGTTGGAGCTCACAACGAAACTTCACGAGGAGAGGAACTTGAATGCCTACATTACCCCAAAGAGGAAGCATCCATGGGAGACCTGGGCCTTTTTGTATTAGTTTATTTTGTTTGTTTTTATTTCATTGTAAGCCTAAGAGGAACTTTTTGTAACCATTTGAACTTACTAATACAATTAATGTTTTTTCCTTCTTTGTTTAAACAAATTTGAATCTTAAAGGTCCTTGAAAACATTTGCATTCACATTATATGCATCATAACATAAGCAGGTTTTCCGACACATGTTTTCTCATCTTTCTACTGTTTATTTCAGTAAGATGGATCTCGAGCAGACTATGAAGGACTTGCAGACCCAAAATTCTCAATTTCAAGAAACCTTGCTTAACTTGGCCAAAGGGAAGCAAGAACTGATGTCACTTCTGGTTTCAAGGATCTTAGGGATTTATGGTTCAAGATTATTATAAGCCGGATTTCTATTAAGGGGCAAGAGGATTTATTTTCCTTTAGCCAGATGTCGTCAAGACCAAAGTACATTCTCTTGAGTCAGAGGCTATGGCCCACTTGATATGGTGAGCTTCATTTTTATAGAAGGACGTTCAAAGATGAAGACTCAAAGTTCTTTAGACAAAGCTGCAACCATATTCAATTTCTAATATTTCAAATTTAAATCCCACGAGATCCTTGAAAACATTACATATGCATCTACATGTCATACATATCATCACATAACAGGTTTCCAAGATAGGTTTTCTCATCTTCTTGCTGTTTATTTTAGCAAAAAATGGCTCTTGAACAGACAATCAAAGAACTCCAGGCTCACAATGCTCAGTTCTAAGAGATGTTCCTAAACTTAGCCAAGGAATAAGAAGAACTGAAGGCGCTCGTCAACAACGAGAAGAAGAAGAAGACAAAGAAACCAAATGGCATCCTTAATATGGGGAGAAAGTTCAGAGGTCTAGTCAAGTGAGCTCAAGATCTTGATATCCCATCGGACGAAGATGACAAACAGGATGAAGATGGTAAAAGTGTTAAAACTGAAAGAAGCAATCTTGGTTTTGAAAAATTTCCTGATGAAAAGGAAGATGATTACTTGGATGAACAATATCCCCCTGCTGACAAGAAGTATAAGTTGTTAGAAGAGCGTCTGAAAGCTATAGAGATGCAGAAGGTGCTTGGTTTGAACTTCAAAGATTTGGGTTTATTTTCAGGAGTCGTCATTCCTCCTAAATTCAAAACTCCTACCTTTGCCAAGTATGATGACGTTTCCTGCCCGAAGCTGCATTTGAGATCATAAGTTCGGAAAATTCAACCACATACTGCTAACAAGAAATTATGGTCGCACTTCTTTTAAGAGAGTCTATCTGGAACACAACTGGAATGGTATTATCAACTCGAAGGTGCCAATATCCATACTTGGGAAGATTTGGCTGCAACTTTCTACAAACAGTATCAATACAATTCTGATTTGGCACCAACCCGCATGTAAGTACAGAGTATGTCCATGGTTTCTGAGGAAGGCTTTAAAAGTACACACAAAAATGGAGAGATTTGGCAGGCAAAGTTCAACCTTCTTTGAATGATAGTGAATTGGTTTACATGTTCATGAGTATGCTAACAATTCCTTTCTATAATCATCTACTTGGAAGTTCTTCAGTCGGTTTCACTAAACTGATATTGACAGGAGAACATGTTGAGAATGGAATCAAAAGCGGTAAAATTCAGGTGGCTACATCTTCAAATACTGTGAAGAAGTCTTATAATGGTAAGAAAGAATCAAATGTCGTGTACATCTAGAAGCGTCATAATAAGAGTGATTGCAACCAATTTTTGGAGGCAGTGCTGATCTCTAATCATGCATCAGTGCAACAACAACAAAATAATCAACAAAGGAAGGATACAACCAGGAGACAGTTCACAAGAATCAACATGCCATTATCTTAAGAATTGCAACACATGCTGAAGGCAGAGCTAATTACATTGAAGGATCCTCCTCAGAATCCCAATACTTTCTCTCCCCTTTACAATCCCAATGCAAGGTGTGTATATCACTCCAACAGTCTTGGGCATGACACTAGAAACTGTTGGACTCTGAAGAATAATATTCAATACATGATTGACTCTAAGGAGATTAAATTATACCCTCTTGAGACTCCTAATGTGATCACAGAACCTATGCCTAATCATGACAAGGGCATTAATGCTATTAATGATGTTTCTTATGTTTCCGCTGTGGATGACTTGACTACTCCTCTGATGATTGTTAAGAAGAAGCTGCTGCAAGCCGGTTTATTTTCACTTGCATTAAAAACTGCTACGATTGTGCATCTCATTCCAATTGGTTGTGCCCTACTGAGAGAAGGTATTCAGCGTTTGATGGATGACCATATAATTCTATTTGAGAAGATTCCTTCTGTGGAAAGTATATCCCAAGACGTATCTGTAACTACAATTTCGGATAGTCCTGTAAGGATCACTTCTAAAGGTCATATGAAGATTACTGCCGAACCAAGGGTTACTCCTATAATCATTACCGAACCTGGGCCAATTCCATATTCCTCTGACAAGGCTATCCCTTGGAATTATGGAGCTGATGTCTACTACCACAACGTCAAGCAAGAACTATTGACTGTTGAAGATGAAAATACTGAAGTTACTGACCCCAACATTAGCAATATTGTCGGGACTAATAAGGTTACTAAAAGTGGAAGTATTTTCTCTCCAGAGATCTCTCCGAAGGCGGTTACTACACCAGTTCGTATCACTACTACTGAATCAACTATTGAGACTCAAAGCAAAGAACAAATGACTAAACCTACCCAGACTAAGGCACCGAAACAGGTTACTGTTGAATATACCTTGAAGCAAGATATGGAGGAGGTAATGAAGATTATTCGAAAGAGTGACTATAAAATTATTGAACAGTTGGGACAAACCCCCTTTAAAATATCTATGCTATCCCTGTTATTATGCTCCGAGGCCCATGATCAGGCTTTGGTAAAATTTCTGAAATTTGCTCATGTACCGCAGGAAATCCCTGTTGATCATTTCAAAAATTATGTTGATAGCCTGGAAACTGATAATGGGCTAGGATTTTCTGATGTGTACTTAACTCCCGCATGAAGGAACCATAATAAGGCCATGCATGTCTATATTGAGTGTATGGGCACTACCTTATCTCATGTATTAGTAGACACATGTTCCTCATCGAATGTATTACCAAAAGCTGCTTTAGACAAACTTGACTATGAAGGGATTGTGCTAAAAGCCAATGACATTATGGTAAGATATTTTGATGATTCAAAGATAATGGTGCATGGAGAGGTTGATCTTCCAATCAAAGTGGGTTCCCAGGTCTTCGACTCTACTTTCTATGTGATGGACATTCGTCCAGCCTATTCCTGTTTGCTTAGAAGCCCTAGGAAATTCTTATCTAACCTCACTTTCTTGGTTAGTAACCTCTACATTGACCAAGCGGGATAGGTGATCCCCTACCAAATTTTCGGAACCTTTCTTGTCGTGAATTTCTATATCAAATCCTTACATCAAAAGTATGCATAGCATAAGTTTTTGCCTAGAATCCAGTTTGGTAAGAAAATATTGTATGGCCACATGGTCAATGTAGACTACAACCTTTGACCCAATGAGGTAAGATCTAATTTTTACAATGCATACACTATAGCTTACAATTATTTTTCAGTTGTGGCATAGTTAATTTGTGCCTCATTAATAACTTTGCTAGCATAATGTATAGCATGAAACTTTTTTCCTTTTCTTTGACCAAGAACCGTACCAACGACATAATCACTAGCATCACACATTAGTTCAAAATCCATTTTCCAATTCGGTTCTACAATTATAGGTGCGTTTGTCAAATTTTGTTTCAAATTATTAAAATCTATCAAACAAGCATCATCGTAAATAAAAGACTTATCTTTGTTGAGCAAGTTGCTCAATGGCCTTGCAATTTTTGAAAAGTTTTACAAATCTTCGATAGAAGCCCACATGACCTAGAAAACTTCGGATCCCTTTCACGTTCAATGGTGGTGGCAACTTTTCAATAACCTCCACTTTGGCTTTGTCAACTTTAAGCCCCTGGATGAAACTTTGTGACCAAGAACAATGCCCTCGGTAACCATGAAGTTACATTTCTCCAATTAAGCACTAAGTTGGTATCCACACACCTCTTTAAAATGATATCCAAAATTTTCAAACAAAGATCAAACGACGCCCCAAAAATGGAGAAGTCGTCCATGAAAACTTCCATAGTCTTATTAATAAGATCGGAAAATATGGCTTGCATACAACTTTGAAAAGTGGCCAGTGCATTGCACAAACCAAAGGGCGTCCTCCCATACACAAAGAATCTAGACGGGCAAGTGAAAGCCATTTTCTCATGGTCTTCTGGATTAATCAAAATTTTGTTATACCCAGAATACCCATCCAAGGAACAATAGAAATCTTGACTCAATAACCTTTCGAGAATTTGATCCATAAAAGGAAGAGGGAAGTGATCTTTCCTAGTTGATTGATTAAGCCTCCGGTAATCAATACACATTTGCCATCCCATTACGGTCCTTGTCAGAAACAATTCATTTTTTTATTTCTTATTACAATCATTCCACCTTTATTTAGAACCACATGTACCAGACTTACCCACGTACTATCAAAAATAGGATAAATCATCCCGACATCCATTAGTTTCACAACTTTCTTTCTCACGACCTCTTTCATTGTAGGATTCAAGCGGCGTTGTGGTTGAGCTACCGACTTGAAATACTCTTCCATAAAATTCTTGGGCATACAATAGGCCGGACTTATGCCTTTTAAATCTGCTAAAACCCAACCTATTTCTCTTTGATTTTCTTTCAAAACTTGAACTAAACAATGTTCCTCCTTTTCTGACAAAGCATTACTAATGATTACCGGTTTGCTACCACCATCATCAAGAAACACATACTTTAAGTGAGACGGAAACATCTTCAATTCAAGTTGGGATTCTTCTTCTTTAGCTTCCTTCTTCAAAATTTTAACTTCTTCCTCCCATGGTTGAATTTCTTCTAAATTCTCAAGTTCCTTCACACATTCTTCCAATTCCTTTTCTTCATGGGCATCAAGAACTTGAATCACATTAGTCAATGTTTTCTCAAGAGGTGTTGAAATATGAACTTCACTAGAAACATCCCAAATAGGTTCTTCAATATCATCAACTCTAAATCAAGCTTCTTTATCATTAGAATGCTTCATAGCTTCAAAGAGATTAAAACTCACTTCTTCATCATGAACCTGAACCTTCATCAAACTATTGTCGATATGAATCATCATTCTTGTGGTATACATGAATGATCGGCCAATAACCAAAGGTGCGTCATGGTCTTCCTCCATGTCAATCACAACAAAATCCACCGGGAAGAAAAATTTATCCACTTTCACTAGAACGTCTTGAGCTACACTGTAAGGACGGGTAATGGATTTGTCAGCTAGTTGAAATGTCATCTTTGTTGACTTCATCTCGATGCTCCCTAATCTTTTCACAATAGACAAAGGGATAAAATTAATGATAGATCCCAAATCAATCAATCCCTTACCGGCATAAACATCACCAATGGTAACCAGCAAAGTAACCCTCCCCGATCACTTTCCTTCTTCGGTATAGTTCGTTTAATTATAGCACTACAACTTACATCAACCATGATAACTTCTTGATCCGTCGATCTTCTCTTTTTTGTAAGGATATCCTTCATGAACTTTGCATAAATAAGCATTTTCTCTATAGATTTGGAAAATGGAATATTTATTTGCAATTTATTAAATATATATGTAAACCAATCATATTTCCTAGCATTATCTTTCTTGGAAGGATCATGAGGATGCAACAAATATTGAACTGGAATAGTATTCACTTTCCCTTTCCCCTTCTTCTTTCTCATATTTTATTATATATCTTTCTTTTCTACTTCTTCCTTCTCCAATTTCTCCTTTTCAACTAAATCTTCCTCGACATTCTTTTCTAATACTATCTTATCTTCTACTATAATTTCCTCCTCAACAACCTCATCACCCTTCTTCGCATTTTCTTCTCCACCAACTTCTCTTCCACTCCTTGTTACAATTTCCTTGTAATGCTCCTTCTAATTTTCTTAAGTATTTGCAAAAAAGGAGGACCCTATTTGTTGTTCGGCTAGTTGCTTTGTAAGTTGCCTAACTTGGTTCTCAAGATTTTTGATAGCCGCTTGATTTGACTTTTGGTTTTCCATCAAAATTTGCATAAATTTAGTGAGAGTTTCTTCCATCTTTGAAGTACCACTTTGAGGTTGTGAAGTTTGAGAAGTATTTTGATATGGATTTTGTCGGTTTGAATTTCCACCATCTTGCCTCCAACCTTGTTGATAACCTTGATTACCCATTTGTTGGTAACCTTGGTTATTTTCATGATTTTGTTGTCTTGGTTGATAAGCTTGATTTTGGTTTTAATTTCTCATGTAATTCGCTTCTTCTCCCACCAGAGGAAAAAATCCAGTTTGATGATCACCTTGACATAACTCATAACAAGCTATTTGTTGTACTTGCTTGCTTGAAATCTCCTGCATCTCCTTGATTTATTGAGGTAGTTTAACCATTTTATTTATAAGCTCCTCCACTTGTTGAGAAAGTAATTTGTTTTGAGCTAGGATAAGATCATTTGTTTCTAATTTAAGAACTCTCGTCTTCCTTTGTGAGGTCCCCGGTCGTTTTGAACTTGATGATCATTTCTTGCCATCTTTCCAATGATTTTAATTGCTTCCTCCGAAGTCTTTGACATTAATGAACCACCCGCTGTAGCATCCAACAATAGTTTCGGTTGAGGTTGAATACCATTGTAGAAAATGTGTAATTGCATAGTCTCATCAAAACCATGGCTAGGGAACTTTCTCAACATTGACTTGTACCTCTCCCAAGCTTCATTGAGAGATTCATTACCACATTGAGAAAACATAGATATTGCGGTTTTGGCCTCCATAAACCTAGATTGAGGAAATAATCTTTCTAGAAATTTCTCTTCTAAAACATTCCACTCCATCATAATTTGAGTGGGTTGGTTAAGATACCAATCTTTGGCCTTCCCCACCAAAGAGTGAGAGAATAGTCTCTTGAAGACTTGCTCTTCTTCAGCTTCTGAAGCTCCCACGGAATCGAAAATCTCATAGAATTTTGTGAGATGGTAGTAAGGGTCTTCATGATCAAGATCGGTGAAAGGATTCACATACAAAAGCTGTAGTATGCCAGTTTTTATCTCAGAATTCCTCGCATTAACGGCAAGCAAGCTGAGCATTTCGTCTAGAACTATTTGTGCATAAACCTCTAGGTGGAGGTGGTGGATCCCCCATAACTTCTTCTAGATTTTGGACTGTTGAAGAAGTATATGCTTCTTCTCTTTCTTTCCTTTCCTTAGTTATATTTCTCCTCCTTCGTGTGTTTCTATTAAGTCTTCTTCAAGTCCTTTCGATTCAGGGTAAAAAAGGAGTTGATCTTCAAAAACACTTCCTCGCATAAACAAAAGTCTGAAAACACTAGCCAAACAAGTGAAAAAACATGAGATATTATAATGTTATAATTTAACTTAAAACAATAGAACTATTGCAATGCTTGCAATATCAAATGCCAATCCCCGACAACAGTGTCATTTTGTTGAAAACACTTACAGGGAAAGTATTTAAATTATCGTTTTCCACAGAGACTGGTGTGATTTTACCGTTGTTCTATAGTTATAGTCGTTTTAAGCTTAATTTTCATAAAAGGGTTTTATTTTGGTTCTAGTAACGGAAAATGTCGATTTATGCAAAGTATCAAGTATCGGTAAAATAAGTTTTGGTTTTAAACGTTTGGTAAAAGCGTGTCAAGATTAGGGGCTCGATAATCTACTTCAGACATATTTTCTCAATAAAGTATGTGAACTTATTAATAAGAAATATAATCACATATCATCTCAATATGTTTCATCTCTAAAACAAATTTTGAGTTTTATCAAATTGATCCTTAGATGATCTCTTTACCTAACTATTAATTTGATAACTTTAAAATCTCAATATTAATGAATATCAACTCACAAAACTATGTCTAGAAATTTTTAATTGATAAGTGAAAACCTAGGTCAAGATATGAACATACTTCTCAACAATGATCAACTCAAATATAAACTATAAAATAAGAGTTTTCACCATATATTTATCATCAATAGTCCGCATACAAAATATCAAGCTAAATACATACAAACATGAAGATTATCTACCTCTAACCTTGACACAAAGATTTATTTAGCTACCCATCACCATGGTAGCTTGATCAACAAGTAAAGTAGAAAGCTTGATGAACATAAAGTAGAAACTATCAAAGATTTAAGGTAGAAATATTTGATCTTGAGTTACAAATGATAAAAAGTATTTCTTAGACCTAAATATATGATTTTAGTGTGTTTGATAAGAGTTGGTTCCTTAAAATATCACAAAAATGCTACTTATACAAGTGTCCAAAAAACGAGTCCCACTAAGCGGCATGAGCGCGCTAAGCGGGCTCAACGAAAATATCTTTTCTTGGTTCAGTGGGCCGCGCTAAGCGGGATGAGGCCGCTTAACAGACCCAAAAATGATATTCTTCCAAATGCACAAATCTTTTTAGCGCGCTACAAATTGTGCTTAGCGGGCTAGCCTGTACAAATCTCAAATTGTTGACTTAATGCACCTCACTTTTGGCTCTAGCTTACCCAAAGCTCCAATGCTCCAATGACCAACAACAAAACCTACAAAATGAGCATAAAACTAAGTAAACAAATTAATTTACCACATAAACTATATAATATCTTATTTACATCTATTTACAAACTTAAACACTACTAATCATCAAAATAGAGTGCAAAGGACACAAAATTATCTACAAATATATCAATATTTTGGTCCTTAACACTACCTATTATTAACAAGTCATTGACATAGAGACATAGTATAAGAAATTCACTATTGCTTCTTCTTACATATACACTGTGTTCAGTTGTGCATTTCGCAAATTCATTCTCCCTTAGAAAACTATCTATTTTCTTCTTCCAATCTCTTGGAGTTTGTTTCAATCCATACAAGGCTTTATGCATTTTGTATACCTTTCTCTCTTCTCCATGCTTCACAAACCCAACTTGTTGTATAACATAGACTTCTTCATCTAAGGGTCCATTCAGGTATGGACTTCACGCCCATTTGACATATGATCCAACTGTTCATTTCTTCTAGACCAACAACCAACCTGATTGTTTCAATTCTAGCCACAGGTGCAAAGACTTCATCAAAGTCGATTCCTTCCTTCTGAAGTAATCCTTTCACCACAAGTCTTACCTTGTGTCGAGTTACTCCCCCTTTGGGATTCGACTTCACCTTGTATACCTACTTCACATCGATTGTCTTTTTTCCTTGAGGCAGTTCAACAAGTGACCAGGTGTTGTTATCTTCGATGGACTTCACTTCTTCATTCATTGCTTTCACCCACTTTGGATACTTCAATGCTTCAGCTGCATTGACTGGTTCGACATCTTCATAGAAATCATAATTTACCAGCTCACCTTCATCATTGACTACATCATATGACGTAATCACAAATTCTTGCTGTGATACGGTGGGAGAACTAACTTGGGATTTTGCGTTTGTGTTTGCAAATGTTCGGTTTAGCAAGAGTCACCACCGACTTTTTATTTATCCTAAGGAAAGGTAAAAAACCACAGGAAAGACCTTTGAGATGTTTTCGTGGGTTCGGGGGGTAAATTATGAAAAGGGAAGGTGCTAGCACCCTTTTCATCCATGGTTACCCATGGGCTCTTAGTTACTTGTTTTAGATCACTTGCCTTTATTTTTCAATTGCTTGAAATGGTGCTTTGTGTGTGTGGTTTTGAAAATGTTTTGAAAAAGATGCCTTGTCTAGGCAACCTTTGTAACAATTCTTGTTTGAATGTTTTACAAAGGTGTTTGTTTTTTTGAAAAGACGTTTCAATGCTTTTTGAAAGTTGTTTTGAAAGTTGTGTTGTGAAGTGTGTTTGAAAATGGCAAGGAAGTTTTACAAGTTTGATCAAGTAACTAAGAGTTGTCTACCCTATTTTACTCAAAGATCTTTCTTATGCTTTTTAACCCTTTTAACAGTGTTGTTTCACCATTGTATTTGGTGAACAACCTTGCGTTAGGATGTTAAACGGGACGGGCGCGGGACGTCGTATGCAATCATTGAAGGCAACTTGTGAGACGCTCTAGCAATTTTGTAAGGGACGAGATCGTTTTATCGAAGGCAACATCGAGTGTCATCGAGGGACTACGATCCTTGTTTATCGAAGGGACATTTGCTAGAGTGTCTCATACTCGAGGGACATGATTGCATTTTCCGAGGCAACAAGTGGAGTTACCCTAAGAGGTGCATGTGTGAATAATGTCTTTGATTTGCATGCATTTAGTCTTTGATTAGGGGTTGTCTACTTGTTGGTTTTATCTTTCCATACACACCTTATTTACTAGCAAGCATATAAAAGTAATAAAGCGCATAAAGATAAAATCCTACGCTATTACAACCATATTGAATTTCATGGAAATATAAAGGCAAAAATAAAATAAAAGCAAGAAAAATGAGGGTCTTTCGACCCAGGCAGCATCACTCTTTGATTCTGCACTTTCTGGCTCTCTTCGATTTGGCCTGAAAAGGGTGAAGGCATGACTTTCGACTGAGGCCTCACGGTCAGCATGTTGTGCCTTTCGATTGGGACCAGCAGGACAACATGTTGTGCCTTTCGACTGGGCCTGGAACCAGTATAAGATGCAATCTGCCTTTCTGCCTCCTTCGATTGGGCCTGGAGTCAGTAAGGTCGTGTCTTTCGATTTCACCCTTCTCCTGCTTCTTTTGATTGAGACTTGGCAGTCAGTGTGGAGATCCTACTGGCTACTTCTTTCGCTTGAGGCTTGGGGTCAACGTGAAGTACACTCTTTGCCTCAGGCTCCTTGCTGCTTCCTTCGACTGCAGGAGTGCTAGGCCCTTAGGTTGAGATTCAAAAGGCTTATGCAGCTAGCCAGTCAAAGGGTATAACAAACCTGTCTCAAGTTCTTAAATGCAACATCAAAACATAACTACAGTCCAGGGGTTAGCATAAAAAACCAATGGGTCTCAAAGTCCAAATTATAACTAATTAAGGTTGAGTTTTCAGCATAAGAGCAGTCAAAATCTAATGCTAAAACATGGTCCAGAAATATCTACATTTTTCTTTATTGGCATGTACTCATGATGTTTGAATGAAAGAGTTCCAAGCTGGAGAGAACTTACCTCTTGAAGTGTTTAATCGAAAGAGCTGTAGGTGACTTCTTTGATGGTGGAGGGAGCTTCGTTGGGATCTTCCTGAAGCTAGTTCTGTTACTGCTTTGCTTGAACAGTCACTGAATCGAAGGAGGGAGTTTAATAGTGGTGAGTGAATTGAAAGTTATTATATAATAGTCTAAAGGATAAATCAAAGGCTGGTTATCTGGCTGTTAGAGAGTGAATCGAAGGATTCACCAATGTATGAAGGGTTTGAGTTTTTTTTAAAAGTGTTAGGAATAAAACGTTGGGAGGTGTCTGAGAGTTTTTGAGAATTTTCACTAGAGTTTTCTTGCTTGAGGATTTTTTTATGATTTTTCTCTCTTAGTAAAAATATGGCCCTTTTCTTTGTCAATGGTTTCTCTATTTATAGAGAAAAGGTTTGGGAGTTAAAACAAAGGTGTGGCTTGGCTGAAGCTTTTGGAGGGAAAACAAAATAATTTGAACAGTTTGGGTAAACTGCTCTTTGTAGCCTTTGAGGGACAATGCTTTATTGCCATTTTGGTGCAAGGAACTGGGCGGCTGGGCAGGACTGCTGTGCAACAGTTTTGGAGTTTTATAGCCAGTGAATCAGGCCCGAGCCTGGCAGCACATGTGACTTGGTCGACAAATGCCTTTGGCCTCTCGTTCTTTTGTCTTGACTCCCTAGACTCACCTTTCGACCAGACTTTCAGTAACCATCTCCTTTTTTCAATCGAAGTGACGTTCGAATGACTTCCCTAGACAATCCTTCGAATGGGCCAAATTAATGCTCTTGGGATGGAAGGCTCAATCGAAGCTTGCAACGCTGGAGAAGTCACCCCCCCAAATGAAAAAGGCGTGCAAGGGCAGGATGTGTGATCAAAAGAGGGCAAAAGAGAGGCTTTTTTCCTCCTGAATCAAAGGACATCATCAAGAGGGTTTTTGCCTTGTGAATTGAAGCTAGTTGAAGATGAGTATTGCCCGGTCGAAGCTTGTAACAAGTTGTTTTAAAAGGTGATTTTGGCCTTGTGCATGCTAGCATGGTAAGGAATTCTGCCTTGTAAATCTTGGCTAACACGCAGGAAAGAGGCTATATGGCCAAGTGAAATATTTGTACTAAGAGAATACAACATTCAAACGAAATCCAATATCCCAATGAAACAAGAAATGAACTTGCCCAAAAGGAGTCCAGCGCCCAATCGAAGGATGCGAGCCAAACTTGTGTCGAAAGAGGCCAAAAGGCCAATCGAAGGATGCAAGCCAAGCTTGTGTCGAAAGAGGTCAAAAGGCCAATCGAAGGATGCTGATCGAAAGAGGCCTAAAGGCTAATCGAAAGAGCTGAAACAAAGAACACTTGTATTTCTCCAATTTTGTCAAAATAATATTTTTATCTGTTTTCTCCCTTTTTGACAGTTTCCTCTTAATTTTGGTTTTGGAAAATCCCAATGCACTTGTTCAAGCTTGAACTTTGAGAATCCTTGTGAGAAAGGCCTTGAAGAATGAGAGGGCAAATTTTGGGGTACAACACTTGCAACCTTGCAGGCATGTGTCTTGTTCTCTGAGGTCTGCTTGTACCTGATTGATATCTAACTTCCACTTGTCGAACTTCTCTTTCGACTTGAGTTTCTGGTTCTTCAAGTAAGATTCTCACATAATCTTTATTGACATTTTCAATCCAATCCCATTCTTTAAGCTCATCCATGATCACGCCCCTGCTGATCACAATACGCTTGTTCACTGGGTTGAACAACTTCTAACCTCATGTCGAATGATATCTAACTAGGATCATTTGAATCGACATGTCATCAAGTGTTCTTCTCAATTGATCTGGCACATGTCTATGTGCTATAGATTCAAACAATTTCAGATAACTTAAGCTAGGTTTAACACCAGACCAACATTCTTCTGGAGTAATTCCTTCTAGCTTCTTCGTTGGACATCTGTTCAGAATGTATGTTGTAGTATACACAACTTCTCCCCATAACTCTTTGGATAAATGATTGCCATTCAACACACTTCTCACCATTTTCATGATGGTTCAATTCTTCCTTTCTGCAGTTCCATTTTTCCGTGGAGTGTCGGGTGGTACCACCTCATGCATAATCCCCTCTTTCTTACATAACATGTCGAATTATTTCGTCACATATTCTCCACCACCATCAATTCTTACAACTTTGAGCTTTAAACCACTTTACCTTTCAACCACAAATTTAAACTTGGAAAATACCTCGATCACTTCACTCTTCTTCTTGATCAGGTAAGTCCACAATTTTCAACTGAAATCATATATAAACATGACAAAGTATTTGTTATATCCCATCGAATCCACATGCATTGGTCCACATACATCAAAGTATAAGACTTCAAGGATTGCCTTCGACTTTCTTCCTACATCCTTACTAAAGTTGTTCTTGTTCTTCTTCGCCTGCACACATTCCTCACACACCTCGTTGGGAATGTCGATTTCTGGTAACTCTAAAACTATATTTCTTCTCTTCAAATATCTGATGTCTCTCAAGTTGAGATGGCCAAGTCGATAATGCCATGTCCACTCATCTCTACTAGCTGCAGTTGCTAGGCATTTGTGCTCCATCACATTTAGTTCAATCTTGAAGGTTCTATTATGAGACATTTGAGCCTTCAAGATTAACCTTCCTCCAGCGTCAATGAATCTCATCATATTGTCTTCGACTGACACTTTATAATTCTTTTCGACCAACTGTCCTATGATGAGCAAGTTGCTCTTCATGCCTGGTATGTACAACACGTTGGAAATTATTGACCTTTTTCCATCTTTCCTCATAATCAGAGCATCTCCAATATCTTCAGCTGCTAGAGTATTCTCATTTTGAAAAATTTTCCATGTTTTTCATTGAGGGTTTTAGGTTGAAACACCAATCTTTCCTTCCAGACACGTGTGATGAGCACCCTGAATCCAAGTACCATTAGTCCTTGAATTTCTCTTCATCTCTTGTTGTGACCATCAACATCATCTCTTCTTCTCCATACTTTGCGAACTTTACATCACTTTCTTGATTCTTTCGCTTTTCTGGACAATCACTAGTATAGTGACCATAATTCTGACAATTGTAACACTGAATGTGACTCTTGTCAGGTTTTCAACCACCACCTCTTCCTCCACCTTCAACACCGCCTCTTTGGTTGCCTTGATATGGGGGTTTTCTTTGATTCGACACAATTCCTTCCTACTGGTTTCCTCTACCAGTCGAACTGTTGTAGCCACCTCTACCTTGGTTGAACCAATTTCCTTTGCCTTTACTTTCTTTTACTGAATGTGCCTGCAAAGCCACATCACTCTTCGACTTACCTGCATCTCCCTCAGCAATTCTTTGTTCACGAGCTTCAAATGTCCCTTGAAGTTCTTCCTTTGTTAATTTCAAAAAATCTTCCCCCTTTTCTATAGCCACCATCACATGGTCGAACTTAGGGGACAAAGATATCAAGATCTTTGCAACAACTGCTTTGGTTGTTAACGTTTCTCCATATACCTTAATTTGATTCACTAGTTTCGTAATCATAGTGAAGAAATTAGACATGCTCTCGCTATCTTCCATATGGAACAATTCATACGTTCTTTTGTGAGTTTGTAACCTACCTCTTTCACTTTTTCTGCACCTCCAAAATACTTTTCCTAAATTTCCCAAGCTTCTTTTGCAGATCCTACATCACTAACCTTTTCGAAATCACCTGTACTGAGACATTGAGGAATTATAAAGAGAGCTTTTATAATTCTTCTTCTTCAATTCTATGTGTGCAACCTCTTGCGTTTTCTTTAAGCGGTTCTAAACCTTCTTTCACAAGATCTCAAAGATCTTAACAATAGAACACAACCTTCATCTACTTGCACCAATTCTCATAGTTATCAACTTTCAAAATTGGAAGACTTATTGGAAAATGCCCATTCGGATGATTCATTGCCATCATAACTTTCTTCTTCTTTCCTTGATCGCTCAACCGGAGCTCCTAATAACAGATGTTGGAAATCCACCACAACCTATGAAGAATTTTTATCAATCTTGATGAACAAGATTGTTATCACTACATAATAACGATGAAAAGAAGAAAAAAAATTAAAGCAGAAAAAAGATTAGGGTTTCTGCAGAGTTTCTCTCTGTCCATAAACTGTGGAAAATCTTTATTCACTTGCAACTGCAAATTCTGTGAATACAAGTTGTGTTATGAGTGATTATAAAAAATAGGAGTTACTCCCTCTATTTATAATTTTAGGTTAGTTTTCTCCCTAAGTCAAAGTCTAAAATATAAAAGCCAAAAATACCTATTTCAAACCTAAAATTTATGTGTAGCAACCTGCTTAGAACACTTCGACAACTACATACAACTCGATAAACCAAGTTTTTTGATACACCTTGTGTCAAGTAACATCCCGCTTCAATGCAAGGAATTACACTTTCAATACCCACCAGGGAAGATCCTCTGAGCCAGATCCTCTAACTTTTTTTGCGGGAACTGCACCTGACTTTCCCTCTATCTCTCTAATAATACAATCTATCTCATCTGGTTTCCCTTTATTGAACGTTAATGTAAAGCAATGAAAAACTGTATTATGCCAAATCCGACTGCTCAACCTTTCACAAATAACTGCAATAAAGGAATGGCTGAAGAAGTGAGTAAAGTTAGCAGTCATAATGTCATGCAATTCGATCGCGAGAGATTCTATTTCATGGTGGCAGAAAGAATTAACCAGAATGATGGTCGATCATTAGGTACTTTCAGCGTTGATCTCAGGAAGAAGTTGTGCGATTGTGAAAAATTTCAAACATTTTATTTTCCTTGCTCCCATGCTATTGCAGTATGTGCTAGTATATGTCTAGACTACACCATTCACATAGTAGACATGTTCAAGATTCTTAATGTTTTTAAAATCTATCAGAAAAGCTTCCTTGGACTTCCACACTAGAAAAACTGGCCATAATATAGAGGATTTACTCTTTGCCATGACGAGACTATGCGAAAGAAGAAGAAGAGACACCTAAATAGTTAATAAACACAAAGTTAAAAAATCTGTTTCCGAAGATCCTCCTCTTTTCAATTTCTCTTGTATCAAATTAAATTATTAGACAATCACCTTAATTTCTCTTCATTTTCTCATATTTTCACCGGTACTCCTCCCTCTTTTCTTTATCAATCAAATAAAATATTAAAAAAAATAAAAACTAAAAGTTTTCAATTTATCTTTTTCAAGAATTAAAATTTGTTTTAATTTTTCTCAGATATTAAAAAAATAAAATAATTTTGTAAGAACTAAATTGCTTATTCACTTTTATTATTATCATTTTATATTTGTGGTCAAGCTAAAACTCATATTACATTACATCTGGTGTGTTTCCCGGGTCATGCAATAAATTTTAGTCGTTAACATTGGCTCCTATAACTCACACCGCGTTTTCATCTGAAACTTCACAGAAATAGTGACACAAAGTTCCTATGTCTTCACTTTGAAATTTGAATGCCTAAAAGGGTAACTTGTTTCTTCTGTCTCCTTGCTCTATTTTTTGTTTTCTACCTCTCAGCTTTCTTCAAATTCTAACTGTTCCTTAAAAGAATCTATCTACAAACACATTCAAGGACCAATTCAACGTTCCTGCCACTTATTTCACGGAAATTTTCCATTTTAGACCTATAAATTTTCTCAAGCCTCTATTCTCTCCATTAACTCCGTTAGTAATCATAACATCAATAATTGCTTCCACTAAAAAAACATCAATAATAACTTTTTGTGTTGATTTTCATAATGATGAGGTTTAGAGCTATCACTAGCAAGCTTTATTCTTCACGCCTTTTACCAACTTCTAAACCCTTCCTCACACCTTCTTCTTCTCCTTCTGTTGTACCTCCACTTCTAGCCAGAATTTCTCATGGCTCTATCATCCCTAAATTTCAAGGTAATGTTCTTTTCCCAAGGGTATATATGTCATCTTCTTCTGCAGCTTTATTGGATGAGGAAGTGAGAGGTAGCAGAAATATTGGATTACTCAAAGGAATTGAGGATCAACATGGAGGAGTTATTATAAACATGGAGGACTCTATGAATTCTTATGTTTTTGCTTCTATGCTAGAAGCTTCAATATCTCAATGGAGGAAACAGGTATATTTCTAATAAAGTTATGATTAATACAAAACTTTGGAGTCACATTCTAATTGATAAAAAATTGTGCTCTTGTAGGGAAAGAAGGGAGTGTGGATCAAATTGGCTAGAGAACATTCAAATCTTGTGGCTCCTGCTGTTGAGGTAAAGACTTTCAAGTCATTTTATAATCATTAAAATAATTTTTCTTCAACTTGTTAGATTTATAAATATTACTTACTTTTTTTTTTTTTACATTATTACGCTTAAATATAAATAAATATTATCGGCAGAAATTAAACTTTCGTTGCTCCTTTTATAGGCTGGATTTGAGTATCATCATGCTGAACCAGATCATTTGATGCTTGTATATTGGATTCCTAATACTCCTAATACCATTCCCGCAAATGCTTCTCACCGCATTTCCATTGGTGCTTTTGTAATCAATACCAAAATGGAGGTAATATTTACATTGAAGGTGTTTTCAGATATACAGATACACATGTTAATGTATTAGTGTCGTGTCTGATATATACGTGCGAGTATTTCTAAGGCATAAGTAATTATCTGTAGTAGATTCTACTATCACATGACTATTAACACTGATTCAAATTTTTTATTTGACTATACCATATTTTTAAGATGACTTGTAAGTTGTAATTTTCATGAACCTGGAGATGGAGTCAATCTATGACTTGATGTTGTGATCAGGATATTACTTTTTAACTATAATAAAGTTTGAAGTGACTTTTAACTAAATTTGTTGACAGATAATATTTGGAGGACTATTTTTTGAATTTCTTTAAAAACAATTAAAAATATAATAATATAATTTTGTATATATAGTACTAAATTGTTTTGTTTATATTTGATAGGTCCTAGTGGTTCAGGAAAAAAACGGAAGATTCAGTGGTAAAGGAATATGGAAATTGCCTACTGGAGCTGTTAATGAGGTATGTTATAAATTATTTTATTGATTTTTAAACCTTTATAAAAAAATTAAGTTTTAGATTTAATTTGCAGGGTGAAGATGTTTGTGCTGCTGCAATTAGAGAGGTCAAAGAAGAAACAGGAGTAAGCAAAAACATATTTAAATTAAATATAGTTCAACCATATTAAATATTCCTTCAAAACTTTTTCCTAATTAAAACCATTTTTTTATTTTATTTTCAGATAGAGACTGAATTTGTTGAAATTTTAGCATTCAGGTAATTGAGTTGGGCAATTTTTTATTTTTATATCATATAATATAATCTTAAAACATTACCATGGATGCATAGTCTTATATTATAACTGTTTTATTTATTTTTTGTTATATTAGGGAAAGACATAGATGTTTCTTCCAAAAATCAGAGATACTCTTTATATGCATGTTACAACCTCGATCCTTTAACATTGAGAGTCAAGTTTCAGAAATTGAAGCAGCTCAGGTATGTATTATAATAGCCAAAACCAAATTACCATTCAATTACTTCATTTTTTACATGCAAAAAGAAACCAATTAATTTAATGTGGATTTTCTTTAATTTCAGTGGATGGCAATTGATGATTATGTAGCTCAACCTTTTGTTCAAGAAAATGAGCTATTTAATTTTCTAACAAAAGTAGGATTATCAAAATTGGATGGAAAGTACTGTGGCTTTTCTACCATGCTTACTAGCACTTCCTGTAACAAAAAATCTCATGTCTACATCAACACAAAAGATTCTGCTCATTTGTAATAACTTCCAAACTTCACCAACCTTAATTATTAGTCACACCTATTTAATTATTAAGGGTGTATAGAAATTTCAAACAAATTTCCACATGTGTCTGAAATCAGGTCATTATGTGTTTGTTGTCAATTTTTTATTTGTTCATTTCATTCAAATCTTTGATTATTGTAATAATTTCATTCAAATCTTTGATTATTTGTCCAATTTCTTTATTTATGTAAATTCCTTACATTTTCACCATACATAACTTGATTGGTGGGTGGAGAATTATATAATACACAAATGTTACCTTGTTGAATATTGATCTATTTTTAAATTGAATGTATCAAAAAGTATATTTATTTATTAGATGTTGGATGAAATGACCCATTGTTATAACTCTCCAAATATTTTCAAAATTGAATTGTTAATTTTTAATGGATATTCTTAATTTTAATCCTCCAATTTTTATTATTTACAAATTAATTTTTTATTTTAAAATTATTTAATTTTGACTAAAGTATAGTGACTTGACAAATTTCAAGTGACTAGTATTGTTGACGGTAAATATCATAAATTTTTGACAAATAAATTTGATGATCAATTTAATCATGATTCAAATTAGGTCTTATAATTCTAAGTTGACAAGTTTGTAGTTTCAAATAAAAAAAATGCAAGACAAGAAACACATCATGAATATAAGAAGAACCAAAAAAATAGATTTTTAATTGCATAAAATATACCTAAGTAAATCAGAAAAATGTAAGAGATGATACATTATTATATAATATGAGTTACATATATTGTTCGATCACCTTTTAAGATTGAGAAGTATTTGGGAGGTGTTCCGTTCTGAAATTAAAATTGAATGTAATCGGTTGATGTAGAATTTTGAACATGTGGTGTTGATATCTGATACAATGGCGTGGGGTGGGTCTGTAAGATTAGCACTTCGACGCCTAAGTCACTCTAAGATTTAAAATGAGTGTATTTAAAAGTAGAGATAAGAAAATATATCTTGCATTTTGATCTGACCTGATCAGAAGGTTTGGACCGTCACGGCTTACTCCGAGCTGAAGGCTTTTTGAACGAGGAGGGGGGGGGGGGGTACCTGCAAGGCACTCCGATGCTAAAGTCAGTGGGAGTACTAGCAGATAATAGAGTTGAGGTTAGAATGATGAATACCTGACCCTCTGGAAGCAGAGGGTATTTATAGCCCCCAGCGCTGGGCCAAGGTTCCTTCATTGGGCCGGGCGGATTTGGCCCAATGGAGGAACTGCCAGGTTCTACGTGGGTAGTGGGGACCAGCACGTGGTCCCCTTCCTGGATATGCTGCATGAAGTGCGGGCGGACGGAGACGCGGTCTTTCTGGAGTATCGTTGGGGCAATGGAGGACTAAGTCTGCCCTAGCAAGTCAGCTCGAGACCATGTCGAGCTACGCGACACGGTGCCGAGCTCGACGCCAAGACCTCGAGCTGGACAGCGAGGGTCGAGCTGGAAGCCAGGACGTAGAGCTGGACGGCAGGCTGTCGAGCATGACTTCATCGTGGGGCTGGACACCGAGATGTCGAGGTGGACATCAGGGTGTCGAGCATGGACGTGACCCCCTTTGCCCAGTGTGGGTCCTTAGTGAGTCCCTTTGGACTGGGCCTTAGTAATGCTTTTGGGCCTGTCGGGCCCAGTCCAGAACAGGAGCCCCCCAAGTCGTGGTTCCTTTGCGAGGAGCCATGACTTGAAACAGTTGTTCCGTCGCTGAGGTCTCGTGCCCGGGATGGAGGCGTGGACCCTCGAGGGGTCTCCTCGTGCCGTGCTCGGAGATGTCCTCGGTGGTGGATGCGCGGAGGATCCGTGCCGGGCGCGTCAGTCGAGTACACGAGGCATCTTTCGGGAGTTGTGCCGCCACCCTAGGGGGGTAGGGCCATCATTGCGTTGGGAGCAGTGCGTCGAGGAGATGGAGTCCGTGGCTGAACGAGGTGACGTTTGGTATTCCACGTCCTCACTATAAATAGGGTCCTTGGGCCCCATAATTCGTTTTCCGTTCTCCGTGCTCTCTCCGTTGCCGCTCTCAACACTCTCTCCAATCGTGACTTCCCGTCTCAGATTCTTCATTTCTTAGCCAAATCCCAACTTTGATCCAAGTAAGTGATCTATTTTCTTCATTTTTCTGTTTTAGAATGCATGATTCTTGGAAATTGTAGATGTTTTAGGACCGTTAATGTTGGATTAGCCCGGGTAAACTTGCGTTTTGCCCGACAGATTCATGTCTAGGGCCGGCGAACGCATACTTGTGGCCGACACATTCATAGTTTTAGGTGAAAAACTTTAGAGCTGCCCGGGGTCTTCATGATCCTGGGCGCCTGATTCATGACGGTGCCCGGTATGTTTATGGTCGTGGCCGTGGGCTTCATAGTGCGGCTCGCCATGTTCATACCTCGGGTCGACATGTTTGAAGAACGGCCGCGCAGTTGGTTTGAGGAAGAACACTGGGTTCAGGAGAGTCGGGGAGGCATCTACTTGTGAAAATGGACTTGTGTAGTAGTGTATGGATGACATGATTATGTCGAGCATAGGACTTCATGCTCAATCTGATTGGTTTCCCGTGCTCTGCAGGTAACCATGGCGGATGAGCCGAGCTCCTCCGGTCGTGCGTGATAGCGAAGAACAGAGTGCCGACGAGTCGGCCAACCTTATAGACACCGTGACCGACCCATCGCTGGAATGGGTGGGCGCCGAGCCTCGGGGGACGGCGTCGATATACAGTCGGGATGACCGACATCCATTCACCGCTATCGAAGAGGGGCAGGACCAGCCCGACTTCCAACAGAATTTCGTGGTCATGCTGCCATCGACCAACGCCAGAATTTGTTCAATGTACCGGACTACAGCTTTGCGATGTACGAGATCGCGTTTAAAGACTTGGGGCTGCGGCTGCCGTTCACAGACTTTGAGACCGGGGGTCTTTACGCATTTGGAGCTGGCCCCGTCCCAGCTACACCCAAACTCTCTCGCCTTCATCCGGGCGTTTGAGCTGACGTGTCGTTTACTTAAGGATATGGGCGACGATCCCTCTCTTCTTCGGGTATTCCACCTACAGCGTCAGTCCCGAGGAGGGAAGCACAGCTGGGTGTCCCTGAAGCAGTCGAGGAGACTGTTCAGGATGTACATGGATTCTGTGAGGGGGTTCAAGGATAAGTGGTATGTGGTACGCCCTACTACCGACTCTGCTGTAGATTCCCTCTTCGAGGAGGAAGGGCCGGTCAGCGATGATGACGGAGAAGCAATGTTGGCCGACGACGGGAGCCCCGTGTTAGGGCGTCGGGCTAAGTTCCCGGTGTACTGGATGTCCCGACACTTCGGGCATGGAACAGGTTATTTCCATACCGCAGTCGGGGACATGTGCACGGAGGATAAGCGGGCGTATGAGGCTCTCTGCAACTTTGTCGATAGTTTTCATCCCGCCCAATGGGTTTACGCGGGAAGGGAATGATATCCTCGACAAGGACGGTTACCCGACATTCGAG